>CM060932.1:550998345-553398345 GCA_030765085.1 Allium cepa
TGATGTTTTATCAAGGTATATAGCATACAGTATGTGATATTACACAGGTGATGGTTTAAGAAGATCGTACAGTATCAAGTGAATATTGAAGAGATTCAAGATGTTGATATAGAGGCTCCAGAGTTAGAGAATGAAGTCTCAAGAGTATTGAAGAGTTCAAGATTTCTAGATATTCCAAATATGTTATAGAGTCATATATTTATCTTATAATTCTGATAGCACTTAGATCTCTCTCATCTCTCACTATTTTAAATAAAATTCTAAATATTCTTTTCAAAATAACTTTCAAATAGTTTTTGTAACAATCCGATTTTTCGACTTTCCAAAGTCAACATCAATACGTCCACCGCATCAAATGCTGAACAATCGAACATCGAAAAACCAAACCGTTAGTGTTAAAGAAGAAGAAGATAGAAGAAGAAACAACATCAATATCAGAATCTCACATTTCGTAGCGGAATAATATATAATAGATAAATGAATAATCTTTAAACAAAAGAACTATATCAGTTTATATATTACAACATCAGAGCCATATACAACACAACAACGGAAAAGAAATAACATTATATAAGTGTGATACGCCTCGCCATCTAGCTTGCCTTCTGATCTCCACAGCATACTTTTCTGACTTTGCTCCAGAACAACTGATAACCAGACTCTAGGTTGTCCGCGTGGAGAATTACGGGCACCCAGAGTTTAGAAAGGGAATAATAAACTCCAGGTCAGTCATGGGACTAGTGTGAGATCTAAAAACAGTTATTTACACACAAAAAATAAAATGAAATCCGCTATGCTTTTGGAAAATGAAACTACCATAAGGCCTTCCGCCACACACACAATGCAATCGCACAATTGGAGGAGATTTCTCCTTACGATAGTCAAACATGCTTGATACGCAAAATCATTTTGATATTAGTATTAGTGCATAGTATGGAAAACATTTCGAAGTATAATATAAATCTTAGCCAGCATAGGTACCATTATATTATGCCTGCTACAGCTACCACCCGAGGTGGTAGGTTATACAACTGGAATCGTAAAGGGCTCATATTGTTTGGTTTGGATTTCCAACAAATGGTCAAGGCTAAGGAACTTCCTTCACCGAATGGGTACGCCTCTTGAGGGACGCCCCGAGAACCTAATCGGATCTCTGCGAACAAAAGGCCAGGTTACCTCTGTAACTAGGTAACTAACTGTCACAAGTATGCCACCTCTCGATCTAGACCGACCATTTCCGAGGTGCCTCAACAACCGACAACCACGTAAGTAAATAATCTAGGCTCCATACCAGAATACCACTTTTTATCCACACAAGTTAAATATCTGGTCTCCATACTAGATACTACTTTTTATCCAGAAGGAAATGTACATACCCTAAGGGGCGCGACCCCATAACCTTGATGCATCCATCCTGTTTTGACCATTTCTGGGGTGTGAGGTCCGACGAAGTTTCGTCTATAAAGCTACGCTTTTCACAAAAGCCATGCTTCGATCAACAAATGATCAACACTTAGCATGCCACATTACCAAATTGGGAATATGTCACTAGTAACCATCAACTACATAACCTTTGAGCTCATACGTCTCAGAGAAGGGTGTTGAGCTAAGAGAATAAATTCTCCGCCACCAACATAAATATATTTGATAGAAACCAGCTTTACATCTCAAAGTGTAACGTCGGACATACATCCATACAAGTTTGTTCTGGGTTCAAATGGAACTGAAGGCACTTCCTCCAATTAAGGAAAGAAGCCCTTGCAAATCCAGATATTCACTAATCACGTTCGGACTCCCCATCACAAAGAGTGATATAAATCTCTATATCGGAGCAACTCAGTGCAGAGACATTCGACAGGCAACCCTTTCGTTTTCGAAAATACCCGGTCTTCAACACCATTTTCAAATGCAATTCCATTTCGTCGTATCATTATTCGGAATGGGTTTTATGACGTGAAGTTCTCTCCCGGCTTTACCGAATAATGAGCGCTTATTTTTGAAAAAAATTCAAGTGCCGTTTCAAGAGCCAATATTGATAGTCGGTTATTTAACTATCGAACAACATTCACAACAACCATTAAGCCTCAATAATCCCACAAATTGTTTTTACTAATAGTCGGTTATTTAACTATCAAACAATATTCACAACAACCATCAAATTTAAATAATTTCCCAAATTATTTATTTTCAAAATATCTTCGCAAGATATATTTTCACACATCAACCCTTTGAAAACCATTTTCAAATCACTTTCCTTTTGCGGAATAAATTTCCAAATATTGTTTATTTCCACTGAAAAATTTGCCGAGTCCGAATACTTCAAAATAATTAGAATCACTTATCCAAAATATATACTTAGAAACACTTAAAATAAAAATTATTTTAAACACTTTATTTAAAATATTAGTTATGAAATTTTTATACTACTATCTTATATAAAACTTAAGCCCAAACAATTTTATAAATAAATTTTATTAGATAAAGTGTAATTATTTAAATAACCATTTTCTAAATCAAAAATCAATTAAATCTTTAAAATAATCACTTCTATAATTAAATTAAAGATTTAAAAACAATTTACGAAAATAATTTCTCCAATAATATTCTTTTTAAAACCAATCTTTAGAAGCTTTAATTTATATTTGAAAGCTACTTTGAAAACATATTCGGCTTTCCAGAGAAAATACACCCTACATTCAAAAATGGTTTATTTAAATCAATTTATAAATCCTTCTTGATTTATCTCAATTTACATCCAAATTCGTAAATTTTCTTTCCACACTTTCAAAGTAAACCAATATTTATTTTTAAACAAATCACCCATTCATTTATAAATTCTATTTGTGAATTTGTATTTCCAAATATCCACAGATATACGATTTTTAAATCGATTTCCAAATATTCACTTTCAAACACCAAATCAAATTTCAAATTGATTTCCAAATTTATTATCTTTTAAAATAAATTCCTTTATTTCTTCCAAACTATTTAAAATCCGAATTTTAAATAATTTCTTCAACTTTTAAACAATATTACTCACAGTCCATTTACTAAATCTTTCCCCATATTTTGGAATTTATTCAATAGGATTTCAAAAATCAATCTTTACCCTTTTAAATTCCTTCTTTTAAATTTATCCAATTCTCTAAAATTAATTTACTCAAAATTTTCTACTTTAATTTCAAAAAAAATCCAATTATATATTTCTGGTATCCTACGATACCAAAAATATATTCGGCCAAACATAGCCTTCAATGATTTCAATCACCAATAAAATCATTTGCAGATTATCAATAAATCACATCACAACATATAAAATAAATTCAACAATTTTGAGGAATCCATTTGGATCCCTCCGACCTATTTTCCTACATCCACAAATGTTAGCACAACAATTAAATACCAATTCCACTTCGTGGTGGAATATCGCATTATATGTGATTATATCATATCATCCGCAATTATGCGGCGCATAAGGTCTCATCTGCTATATAATGCGGGAAATCAATCAATCCAATACACACACACACTATCATATATATTATCACAACCAAACAATCAATCGATAAATTTAAATTCTAATATTTTCAGTTGAGTGAGAAGATCTCACCTTTGCTTTTGTTTTGCAATCCATTTCCATCTTGACTTGTTTTCTTTGCGATTTTTACCTTGCATAAACAATTATATAATTTTATTAATAATTTAATTGATCGAAAAATTAATTACCATTTAATAAATTAATAATTTAATTTAAACCGATTTTCCCTTTCTAGAAATATCTTTTAGTAACTAAATAATTTAAATAAGTTTATTAACCACATTAGCCACTAATATACATTATTAAAATAAACTAGTAGATTTTCATTTCTAAAGTGCATATATAAAATTTCAGATTTAAATCAAATTAAGGTTAACAAAAAAATTTAAAAACTGCTTAAAACTTTATCTTACTGTAAAAATTTAAAATCTTATACATCTACACTTATATTAAAACAGAATCAACTTATTATGATAATCCAATCCGTTGCTTGAATCGAAACGCTCGATTCCATGCTACCCAGATTCACCGTAGTTCATTCCGAACTTCCCAAATTGATTGCGAGCCACTCACGATGCTCAACACTGACGCCGACGGCGATGGCTCACCACCGATGCCATCAACAACCACCTTTGCTAACAACTCCACCACGCCGTCACGATTCGTTCGAGTATGTCACGCCACTCGACAACGACATCTCCTCGCCATTCGTTGCCGCTCTGACCTTCCAAAGCCCACGCTCGAACCTCGACTTCGAGCCTACGCCCACCCTCCTTGTGAATTCTGCTCGTAGATCGAAACACCCCATAAACTCGAGCTAACCATCGTGACTTGAGAACCGGCTTTGATTTGAGGTGATTTCGTTTTGCATTCTCAATTTGAATTTCAAAATGGGGCGACCATGATTTCAACAGAGGGGAACCCTGGATTTTGATTTCAAAAAGGCTCGGCCATTTTTCTATTAAAATTTCAAACGAAAAAGACTGGAACAGAGTTCGTTCCATTGCTTTTGATTTACTAATTCGCGTATTATTATTATATTATTTTTAAACAAACGCGTGTCAAAAACAATCGCCAGGTGTTGAAGAAAGAAGCAACGTGTTAAATTTGCCTATTGAATATGAATATATATATATATATTAAAATTTTAAATTCAAATTCAAATCGTTTCGATTATCGCAACTCATAATCTCGATCTCTGATTGAGACGTGCCGCTAGGCGTTTATGATGTTAAACCCCTATTCTGAATGCAACGAAAAAGGTTTCGAGTCCAAATTCGATCGTATGGAGAAGATAGCTATTTGGACCCAGCTATTATATCAAATTTTCGATATAAATTTTCAGCATGTTTGCTTATTGTACGGCCAAACGATCACTCCAAACAATACAAAAATTGAAATCCAATAATAATACAATATTATCCGAGACTGTGCCTCGAAAGGCTATTTTTAAATATGGATTTTAACGATATAATTTCAAAACAGATCAAAGCATTTCCAAATTCAACTCTGAAGCTTCCATTATCTTCAGTGTTATCAATATAAATTTTCTAAGCCATCAAATTATTTTTTTAACAGGCTTACAACTTTCAATAATTAAATTTAATAATTTAATTGCCAAATAAACAGATATTTTTGAAGTTCAAGTTCAATTATCATTCAAATATCTAAATTCAATCAAATATTTTAATTTCAAATGTCAAAAATACCAGGTCATCATATTCTTCCCCCCTTAAAATAATTTCGTCCCGAAATTACTAGTTAAGAAGAATGATCCTTAACCCGTTTATCATTTTCCCAATCTAAATAGTTTTATCAACTTTCCAAAACAAATCTTTTTATTTAAGACCCATTATCACTTCACTAACTTTCCAAACTCAATCTTAAGTTCCAAACAACATTATTTACTCAAGAACTTAAATTTAAATTTTAAATTATCAAAAAATTTCTAATTCCCTAAATTTTCGAAAAGAATTCCAGCGTCTTCTTTGCGCGGCTAGCTCGGTACGACTACAAACTGCCATAATGGGTCCCAAGATTCAAAAGAAAATAAAAAGCCAAGTGGCTAGACTAGAAAATCATCGAATTTCATATAGAAATTTAAATACATACCTTTTTGTCGAGCAATTTAAATTATCTTCTGGAATCAAAAATCCAATTTCCTTTTCCTTTTAGCACACCAACATATCCTACTTAACAATAATATCCAATTGCAACATTCAAAATCATTTTGCATTATCTTTACAAAAGTTTCAATAGTTATTCCATTCAAGTCCGTACGATGTCCATATATCATCCGTACGCAGTATCAAATCTGATCGCTCACTCGATCAAACAATTTTACTTCCGAACTAGTATCGTCCACCTGACTTCCTAGTGCGGACTCGGATCTGGTTTCTTGATCAGAAACCATCATCCTCCTTGCATAGCCTCAAACTATGATAGAGAATTTCCAGAATCAACCAAAAATCTATATCCAAGGTTCGCGGTCGAAAATCGAGTGAAAAATTCCAACTTGGATCGATATAACTACCTCGAAATTCTATGCTCGAATTCTGGATCAAATTGCGATGCGAATAAAATAGAATACGTACATCCTACGTATTAATTCCAATTGATTATTAGCTATATCAATACTCTTTTCTTTTATTAACATTTGAGTTTCATTCCCTTATTCACATTTACCATTTCACACTCCTTTCGTTAAAGCTTCACTCAAATTTTAATCGAGAATATTTTTCTCCAGTACCAATTTTGCTTAAGAATTTTACACTTTATTTCTTAAGTTCAATGCAAATATTCTATATTCACCTTACATTTAATTTCATTTCACCACTTTGGTTTTATCTATACTTTTATTCAAATTTTTCATTTTCAAATTTATTTGAATTCTATTTCCCTTTCATTTTATAAATATTGAATTCAATTCATTTTCAAACCATATTTAATTTGTCATTTCTTCAGTTTGTTTCACTTACTAATTTTATTCCAATACTTTACTTCATTTGGTCCAACTTGACAAATTTTCCATTTCACTTAATTTAACTCAATTAAAATATTCATTTTTAATCCAAATTTTAAACTTCGATAAGTTTTCCAACTTATTTACATTTCACACTATTTTAATCTTAACTTTTCTTCGAGTTAGATTTTATTCTACCAATTTCAAATTTTACAAGTTATCAAACTCAATTATATTCCATAAATATTTTAAATAGGATTCCAGAGTCTTTCCATCATTTCAAAATCATTTTTGAAATTCATTCAAATCATCTTTTGAATTTCCAAAACCAAACCCAGTTTTGCAAACAACTCCGATTTAAAACATTTTTGCAGCAATTCCTCTCCTGGAAACTCAAAAATGAACACCGACGCTATCGCAATCATCATCGGAATTATTTTCCAGTGATCGAAAAGAGTTTAGTGCTTTCATCCCTTTAAAACATTTTCAAATATTTTTAATTCCAAATTCCACCAGATTTCAAATTTAATTCAAAAATAATTAAGAAATAATCTCACCATTATTTTTCCAAAACCTTTGAAAAACCATTTCCAAATTCAAGGGAATTTGAACTTTTCCAAATCTCAAAATTAAAAATCTTTTCAATTTATTTTCAAATATTTCTCTGGAATTCAATTTCAAATTATAAATCACATTTACAATTTACATTTACAAATATCATTTGTATATGAATTTATTTCTTAACCTTTGGTTATCACATTAATTTCTTATTAAATTTCCATAGAACAATGATAATAATTTAATATTATCATTTCCTAACAACCAAGCTATCATATATAACTATAATAATTTACGGAAAATTATTTCTTTTATATACAAAAATAATTTGGGTAAAATTATTTTATTTATCCTATTTTAAAACAGTACTGTGTCGGTTTATCTTGTTTAAGAGTCTAGAAACCCCTACCGATACAGTTGGCTAAACTGCATCGACCAGAATCTATAAACACTCAACCGATAAGTCAACACAATATAAAACAATTTTTATATCCACTAACAAATACGTGCTCATCTCTATTATCACACTCAAACTCCTTCTAGAGTACTACTGAATCTATCTCTAATGAGTAATCCTCACCAGAGCCAAGGTTATTGCTTAACCAATTTCTCTAATACCAATTTGTAACGATCCGATTTTTCGACTTTCGATTGTCAACATCAATACATCCACTGTATCAAATGCCGAAACAATCGAATGCCGGAAAACCGAACCATTAGGGTTGAAGAAGAAGAAGATAGAATAAGAAACAGAAACAATATCAGAATCTCATATTTCGTAGCGGAACAATATATAATAGATTAATGAATAATCTTTAAACAAAAGAACTATATCAGTTTATACATTATAACATCAGAGTCATATACAACACAACAGCGGAAAAGAAGTAACATTATATAAGTGTGATACGCCTCGCCATCCAGCTTGCCTTCTGATCTCCACAAAATACTTTTCTGACTTCGCTCCAGAACAACCGATAACCTGAGTGTAGGCTGCCCGGGTAGAAAATTGTGGGCATCCAGACTTTAGAAAGGGAACAATAAACTCCAGGTCAGTCATGGGACTGGTGTGAGATCAAAAAATAGTTATTTGCACAAAAAAACAAAAACAAATCCGCTATGCTTTTGGAAAATGAAACTACCATATGGCCTCCCGCCATACACAATGCAATCGCACAATTGGAGGAGATTTCTCCTTATGACAGTCAAACATGCTTGATACGCAAAATATTTTTGATATTATTATTTTTGCATAGTGTGGAAACATTTCGAAAGTATAATATAAATCTTAACCAGCATAGGTACCATTATATTATGCCTACTATAGCTACCATCTGAGGTGGCAGGTTATACAACTGCAATGGTAAAGGGATCGTTTTGTTTTGTTTGGATTTCCAACAAATGGTCAAAGCTAAGGAACTTCCTTCACCGAATGGGTATGCCTCCGGAGGGACGCCCCGAGCACCTAACCGGATCTCTGCCAACACAAGGTCGGGTTACCTCTGTAACTATGTAACTAACTGTCACGAGTATACCCCCTCCCAGTCTAGACCAACCTTTTCCGAGGCACCTCAACAACCAACAACCACATAAGTAAATAATCTAGGATCCATTCCAGAATACCATTTTTTTCCACACAAGTTAAATATCTGAGCTCCATACCAGATACCACTTTTTATCCAGAACGAAATGTACATACCCTAAGGGACGCGACCCCCATAACCTTGCTGCATCCTTCCTGTTTCGACCATTTCCGGGGTGTGAGCTCCAATGAAGTTTCGTCCACAAAGCTACGCTTTTCACAAAAGCCATGCTTCGATCAACAAATGATCAACACTTAGCATGCCACATTACCAAATTAGGAATATATCACTAGTAACCATCAACTACGTAACCTCTGAGTGCATACGTTTGTGAGAAGTGTGTTAAGCTATGAGAATAAATTCTCCTCCACCAACAGAAATGTAATTGATAGAAACTAGCTTTACAACTTAAAGTGTAATGTCACACATACATCCATATAAGTCCGTCCCGGGTTCGAACGGAACCGAAGGCACTTCCTCCAATTAAGGAAAGAAGCCCTTGCAAATCTGTACATTCACTAATCATGTCTGGACTCCCCATCACAAAGGGTGATATAAATCTCTATACTGGAGCGACTTAGTGCAGAGACATTTGACAGGTAATCCTTTCATTTTCGAAAATACCCGGTCTTCAACACCATCTTCAAATGCAATCCCATTTCTTCATATCATTATTCGGAATGGGTTTTGTGACATAAAGTCCTCTCCCAGCTTAACCGAATAATAAGCACTTATTTTTAAAACAAATTCAAGTGCCATTTCAAAGGCCAATATTGATAGTCGGTTATTTAACTATCAAACAACATTCACAACAACCATCAAGCCTCAATAATTCCATAAATTGTTTATAATGATAGTCAGTTATTTAACTATCAAACAATATTCACAACTACCATCAAATTTAAATAATTTCTCAAATTATTTATTTTCAAAATATCTTCGCAAGATATATTTTCACACTTCAACCCTTTGAAAACAATTTGCAAATCACTTTCCTTTGGTGGAATAAATTTTCAAATATTGTTTATTTCCATTGAAAATTTTGCCGAGCCGAATACTTTAAAATAATTAAAATATCTTATCCAAAATATATACTTGGAAACACTTAAAATAAAAAATATTTTAAACACTTTATTTAAAATATTAGTTATGAAATTTTTATACTAATGTAACAACCCGCTTATTTATCGATTTTATATTTAAATATTTTATTTAAATATTTTATCGTTAGTCGGATTTTAGTCCGAAAAGCTACTTTTTGCATACGGTCGAATTAGGACTCGGGACCACTCCCATTGAGTTTAAAATGCCGTTTGCGACCTTTTTGAGTATAAGCTTCGATATGTTTGGAGAAAGTTGATTTTTGCTACTTTTTACTTTGGGTTTAGTTTTTGGGCTCAGCCCTATGTTAACTAATACTCCAAAACTGAACCACTCTCCCCATTCTCCCTCATTCTCTTCTCTTTTCAGTTTTCTTAGCATTAATGGTGGGAGAGATTGGAAATTAAAACTCCAAAACCCTAGTTTCTCTTGCAAATCAAATTCCTAGCTCCAAACTCAAGAAGAACCCTTTGGTAAGCTTCTCTCCTTCTTCTCCAACTTATTCTCTTACCAATTTCAGAAATTCCTAAACCTAATTTTGGAAATGTTCTTGTTTTTGAGCTTAGATTCAAGCTCAATTGGGTTGTGTTGAAGAGAGGTTGATTCTCCATTTGCTTTCAAGCTTCTTCTTGTTCGATTTTGTGAAAAAGGTGAGATTTTTAATCTCACATCTAAGTCTACGAATTATCTTCGAATGTTAGGTATGAATTCCTAACACTTATTCGTGTGCATTTGCTTTTGGTTTGGATTGAATTGGTGTATATTCCAGTTTTTGGTGTTTTGAGTTCAATTCGTTAAAAATCCTAACTTCTATGTTTGAACATGTTTTTGGTGATGCATCGAGGAGCATATAGGGCCGGGTAGTCGGTTGGCATAATCCCTTAGCGCCATTGCTCGAGAAAAATGCAATTTGGTCAAGATTGAACCTCATACGTTATAGGCAGGGAAGAGGCTGGAAACAGAGTCGGCCGACCGACCCCTCTGGTCCGGTCGACCGACCTGCTTCCAAGTGGATAAGCACTTTCTGTTTTAAGGTTCGGTCGACCGACTCAGGGAGCCCAGTCGACCGACCTGCTGCCGAGTGCATAGGCACTCCCCTGTTTAAGGCTCGGTCGACCGACTCAGGGAGTCCGGTCGACCGACCTGCTGTTAATGGCCAGATTAGCCTATTTTGCTAATCCGTTTGAATATCCAACTTTAATCGATTTGTGTTGTCTCCCTTTTGTTGTTGTCATTTATTATCGACTTAGATGACCTTTTCTTTGGGAATTTTAGATATATCCACTTTGATGGATTTTATATCGATTTCTTTGGATTTTATTCACGTTTTCGAATGTGAATCTTAGTGATTGATTGTTTCTACAATCTTTTTTGTGTTTTGTCACTTTAAAAATATAAAGGTTTTCTATACTAGTAGTAAATATCAAAACTCTTTCCTCAAACGATTTCAATACTATTTTAATACCAAATTCGTTTATAAAACCGTTTTCCAACCTATTAGTATATATAAACCTTTACCTCACTCGTATGAGAAATCTAATTAAACGACTTAGTAAAACAAGTGGTATGAAACGCTTGCGTTCACTTTGTTGGTTAATTCTTGGACTTGTTCGAATGAAACCTTTGTGACAATTTTCTAGTGGAAATCTACAGTTTGTTCGTAAATATTTAAGTTAAGCAAGTGGTTATGGGACATGAAGCTAAACTCATATATTTACTAGCTTAGTGTAATTGACACTTCTCATTGATCATGACGATCATCTTTGTGATTTAGACTAGCAATGTGCGATGTCTCTTTGTCTGCGAGGGAGACTAAACCCCGTTTTGTGGAGTTTCGACTCAATTTGTGATGGGGTAGCAACCCATGGTCTTCGGGCCGTTTGTGGAGCTTCGGCTCAATTTGTGATGGTTAACAACCATGGAATTAGCGTTCCGTTTGTGATACACGTGTTGGTGGGCTTTATGCTCCCGTTTGTGATAGGCCTCCCCCCTTTGTGATTTCTGGATTTCTTGAGATGATTTCTAGAATTTGTGTTTCACCAATTTTTGTGATTTCCATTGATAAGTTTTATCAATATTTGTGCACTGGTGAATTTGTGCGTCATTGACTTTTGTGATTTCTGGATTTCTTGAGATGATTTCTAGAATTTGTGTTTCACCAATTTTCGTGATTTCCATTGATAAGTTTTATCAATATTTGTGCATTGGTGAATTTGTGCGTCATTGACTTTTGTGATTTCTGGATTTCGCGTATTGCATTCTGGAATTTGTGTGTCATTGACTTTTGTGATTGACATTGATATAATCGTCAATATTTGTGGTTTGGTGAACGAAATAAGGAGTATGACGCTTCTTTGATTCTTGTGTAGATTTTGTGATATTGATTAATCTCTTGTTGATTATCAACTACTTATATATCACAGCTTGGCCTTGTGATTATTATGTGTTTAGTCATAACTCTGATTCTATATCGTTTCATCTGATATTTATAGTTAGACTGATCCGTTTATTATTTTCTTATTAAATAATACTCGGGTCAGACCGAGATGTTACAGGTGCTTCTGCTTGACTTCTCATCCGGGATTAACTCCTTGAATTTTGGTTGACTACTTAGATTAGTAGTTTTTGATGTATACATTTGAGATATAGACTCCTTAATGTATACTTATTCTTTTGTGTAGTTCGTGTAACTATTCTTTTGTGATATTGTGGATCTTTTTCGACCACTACTCTGATGTACACTTTCTAGTGTAATATTCATATCTTATTCCGCCTTTGTGGTATGAATTGTCTGTGACTGATTTGTGTTATGCTTATTTCTATATTTGTTTACCGAAGGATTTATATAGCCACCGTGTAGTAGCTTTGAGTTTGTGTCGGTACGTCGGATTTCCTCTTGAAATAGAATGCATGTTATATTATCTGACATATCGGTGCTCGCGCAAAGAAATTACACGGATGGTCGCTCCTCAAAAGCCTTATTCTCCGTGCTAGTCGACAGCATTCACCGTAATGTTCTTGGCTAGCGTGGGTATAGAGGTGGGGCGTCACAGCTTGGTATCAGAGCCAAACTTCGGAACAATATGGAATTTTATAACAAGGATCATCGTCCTAAGCTCTTCTTAGGAGTCGTGCTTGTGGATTTTATTCGGGTCTACGTACCGTTCTATCCTATTTTCTTTTATGATTCCTTGTTTTGTCTATCAAGATTGCTTGATATTCAATTTGGTGAGTAATCTTTTTCTTCCTCTTCTTTCTGTCAAAAGGAAGAGAAATGTCTAGACCTGGCCGCCCCAGAGCCGTGCCATCTAGCACTCCGCCCCAGGATGGAGTTTTTATGACTGCTCAACAGCTTCTTGATTTGGTGACGAATGCTCAAGCAGCTGGAGCTAACCCGGAACCTACTCACCCAAAGTCGGGATTTGCACGCTTGTGTAGCGATTACACTAATTTGGGTGGGGAGCCATTCAAAGGTTCCGAAACTGTTATTGAAGTGCAGGCTTGGCTAAGGTCATGCGATCGAATCTTTTCTCGCATGAATCTTATTGACCTTCACCGAGTTCAGGTGGCCTCTAGTATGCTCCGAGAAAGAGCATTGGACTGGTACGAGCTTCTTATTTCTGAGATTAATGAAGTGGATCTCACTTGGGAGAAATTCCGAGAACGCTTCGAGCTAAAATTCGTACCAGAAGCTGAGAAAGTGACATTGGCCCGACGATTTATAGACCTTGTTCAAGGTGAGTCCACCGTGACTGATTACGTCGCCTCCTTCGAGTCGCTTTCCAAATATGGGGTTGAATACATCAATACCCCTCTGAAGAAGAATCAGAGATTCGTCTATGGCTTAAACAAAAGTCTCAAGAAGCCATTACTTCTAAAATTAGAAGTTTCTTTCGACCAACTCGTTGATATCGCTCTTCGTCTTGAAGAGGCGGATAAGGAGAATGATGTTGAAGTGGTGGGTTCCAAACCAGACTTCAACAACAAGAAGAGGCCAAACAAATTCAAAGGCCCTTATCCCAATAAGAAAGGGAAGCAAGCAACCTCCGTGGCAAAGACTTCTTCCATTGGTCGTGGGGAATGCTATAATTGTGGTTCGAAGGACCATTATGCGAACAAGTGCCCTAAGTCTCTCTCTTGTCGATACTGCAAAGTTCCCGGTCATGTTATATCTTCATGCCCCAAGGTTCAGGGCAGGAAGGAGGGAAAGCTTAATGTTGCTCAAGCCCCTGGCAACACATCTCGTGGCCAAGGTATTTCTCATTCTATTCTAGATGGAATTATTTTATTTCGTGATCATCCTATTCGAGTTCTTTTTGATACGGGTGCGTCCCATTCTTTTATATCAAAAGAACTTGTTGATACTTTTTCTTTGGATGTTTTGTGTTTAATGACTTCTTTGAGAATTGCGAATCCGGTTGGTGGATCCGCAACAATCAGTTTATTGTGTAAAGATGTCGAGATTATTTTGTGTGATTTTTCTTTCCAAGCCGATTTGCATGTCATGCGTTATTTAGGCTTTGGAATGATTTTGGGAATGGATTGGCTTAACCGTTATGAAGCTCATATCCTATGTCCTGAGCGGACTATTCATCTTCGACATCCTCAATCTGTTAATCAGGTTTCTGTTATTCTTAAAGATTCAGATTCTGCTTTGGTTGCATCTTTATATTCTTTAAATCCTCGTGATGACGACGATGATGATGAGGGTGATATTATTTCTCTTATTCACGTCGTTTGTGAATTTTCCGACATATTCGAGCCCGCTTTAGGATTACCACCTAAGCGAGCAATTGAGTTCAGAATTAATCTTATTCCTGGAGCTCAACCTATCACTCGTCCTCCTTATCGTATGTCCAATAAAGAAAACGAGGAGATGCGTAAACAATTATCCGAATTGGAGACGAAGTAATTTATTCGCTCTAGTTCCTCGCCTTGGGGAGCTTCGGCTATTTTCGTGAAGAAATCCGATGGTACACTTAGGCTTTGCGTTGACTACCGCAAGCTTAATGATCTTACTCTCAAAAATAAATATCCTTTACCTCGGATTGATGATCTATTCGATCAACTTAGTGGTGCTAGAGTCTTTTCACAATTGGACTTGGCTATCGGTTTTCATCAGCTTCGTATTGCAGAGGATAGCATTCCTTTGACATCGTTCCGTACTCGTTATGGATCTTATGAATGGCTTGTGATGCCATTTGGGTTAACGAATGCCCCGGCTTATTTCGTTGACTTAATGAATCGAGTTTTTAAAGACTTTCTCGACCGGTTTGTTCTCATCTTTATCGATGATATTCTTGTGTATTCTAAAACCGAGGAGGATCATGAAAAACATCTTCGGATTGTGTTGGAAACTCTTAGGAGTAATCAATTAAAGGCAAAATTTTCTAAATGCCACTTTTGGCAATCTCGTGTGAGGTTTCTCGGTCATATTATTTCAGAATCCGGAATTTCCGTGGATCCTTCAAAGATTGAAGCGATTCAAGATTGGAAGAGACCGGAGAGTGTGACGGAGATTCGTAGTTTTCTCGGCTTGGCGGGCTATTACCGTCGTTTTATCAAAGAATTTTCTAAGATTGCCGTACCTCTCACTAGCTTAACGAAGAAAGGTGTTAAATACATTTGGTCGGACAAATGTGAAGCTTCTTTTCAGAAATTAAAAGAACTTCTTTCTGATGCTCCTATTCTTGTTATTCCCGATGGAAATCAAGATTTCGTTGTTTATACCGATGCTAGTCGCATTGGTTTGAGTGCCGTTCTTATGCAAAAAGAACGTGTTATTGCTTATGCTTCTAGGCAATTAAAGCCTGCTGAGACTAGATATGCCACTCATGATTTAGAGCTCGCGGCTATTGTTTTTGCTCTTCGGATTTGGCGTCATTATCTTTTAGGAGAGAAATTTGTTCTATATACCGATCATAAGTCCTTGAAGTATTTATTCTCTCAAAAGGAACTTAATTTGCGTCAACAGCGTTGGCTCGAATTTCTTGCACCATATGATCTTGATATTCTTTATACTCCCGGTAAGGGTAATCGTGTCGCCGATGCTCTTAGCCGTAAACAACAAGCTGTTGTTTCTATGATGATATCCGAATGGAACGATCTCGAGATCTTATCTACTTGTGAGATTCGAGAGCGTGTTCCCGATTTATCACCACACCATAATCATCTATTAGAAACGGTTTATAACCGTTGCTTACACCATTACCAACGGTTAAAAACCGTTTCTAATAACGGAGTGGTAAATTTTAGCAACGGTAACTAACCGTTGTTTTTTGATCATAAGCAACGGTTTTAAACCGTTGCTTAATGTCCATAAAGCAACGGTTATTGCCCGTTGTTTATTTACAAATAGCAACGGTAATTAACCGTTTCTTTTAGATCATAAGCAACGGTTTTAAACCGTTTCTTAGTGTCTATAAAGCAACGGGTATTGCCCGTTGTGTTATCGTAAATAGCAACGAGTTTTAGCCGTTCCATTTGAGCCATAATTCCATGGCCTTTACTCATAACGAAACGGGCAGAAACCGTTGTTATGTACTATATTACAACGGTTCTTACCCGTTGTAATTCTGTCCGTTTGAAAAAAAAAATATAGGCATTAAAAGCATTAGTCATGACACAGTATTATCATACATTTACAAACAGCTACCAGACATACAATTACAAACAGCTACCCGACATACAAATACAGTGCTACCAGACATACAATTACAAACAGCTACATAAGTCATGACACAGTATTATCACAGTGTTATTACATAACATATAATAATAGCATCCATCGTCCTAAGTTTGAAGATAACAGTATTTTCACCATACATATGATAACAACACTTAACTTGAGCAGTCTAAGATAATTCACACAAGCATACGTTCTTAATACAGCGTTCATTTACATGCTCAAACAGCTTTCCTCGTAACCAGGCCTTCCATGCAGCTGCAAAATGAATAAACATGAGTTAGCATTAAACTAACCTATACATATAAATGTTAAAACCCAACGCATTCTGGTTACTGAATCATATATAACATGAAATACAAGAGAACATAAAATGGTATTAATAGTTTAAAGGTTATAAATTAAGAGATTTTACTAGACTGCACATAAGAAAACATGTTTCCTATGATGTCCAAGGATCAATCAGTTTCAGGTTATGATTAAATTAAGACTGATATGAAACAACAAAGTGCATACTAAAATTGAAACAACAAAGCCCCAAACTTCCAGTCCACTTTCAAATTAAGACTGAATTCTTAAAAGTCTGATACTCATGCTCCAAAAATATTTCAGTTTGTAATAACTGGCCATACATCAGCATGCTACATATCAGACAATGGTTTTAGGTGCTTCAAACACTTCAACTCATTGGTACAACTACAACAGAACATTGCTCGTGCAGTCTATCTAGTCTTAATAGTCCAACTCACCTGATCAACCCTATTGCCACAACTCCTGATTCTATCAATTTACTACTGACCAGTCATGTGTTTCAGCAACTATGATGTGTGCTTTCATCAGAAATCACTCCTACATGACGTTTGTTCATTGTTGTTTTAGCTACAATTTTCAGTATGGTATACTATTTAAAATCCTGTACACATGGAAATATGGAACCTAGATTGTACCAGTAAACAATTTAATCATAACGTTCTTGTTACATGGGTAATTTTAAGCCAAGTAATTCTAATTAAGATATCATTTGCTTTACATAAAACGAATATAAATAACTAATCTAAATATCTGTTACTACTTGCATTCGAGAAAGCAGACATAGAACAAAAATGACGCAACGAAGCCATTACGTGGTTTGAATCCAAAAAAAAAAATTGTATCACATTCACATGTACAGATCGGTTACCCTATCTTAATCCATGTATGATTAATTTTAGTAATTGATGATTCCTCACGGCATCCCGTTCAGTAGCCAACGCACTGCATTAGCAGCCAATATCACGGGGTATAAACCACCTACTCCCTTTCATTCCAAAATTATTTTCAAATGCAACCATATAACATGGACGATGATATCAAAAACTCATTATTTACATCACAACCATGCTCAGAAAATGTGAAACAACTTGAGTAACAAAGAAATCGACTACTCACCCTTCACGTCCCTTCATTCAAATTCAGTTTGTGTTCACATACACAACATCCTAACCATCTATACAAGATTTCTTATTGAAAATATATAAATAATACTACCCATTTACCCAGAAAAAAAAGAAAAATTTAGTAAGAAAAATACATGTATAGTACTTCCAACCCAAAGCATCCTTGTATAACCATCCTCTCCTTTTTCAGCATTGATCAATTTGACCTCTGTAACGACGAGATAGCTCTCATCTAAAATAATGTATTCAAAATGATGTGCAACTCTACCTAACAAAATGGACTACTATTCTCAAACAAAAGATTTGCCTTTCAGTTACACAAAATGTGTGCACTTCATTTCAAAACAACAGAATATAACGTGAATGTTCATCTGCATAGTTATCACGAATTCACTATAAACCAAAGAGCGATCGCTAACATTGAAGATCCGATGCTAATGTATTGTTATAATAACGTAAAAATACAAATTACCATGGAAAGCAAGCTGTATATTGCTAAACAAATATAAAACAAAAGACATACCTCCGACTAAAGATATCGTATCAAACCCTTTTGATGGCACACATAACCTCCGACTCCAATGTCCCTAAAGGTCTCGGCCATATGTCGATTCATTTTGGCAGTTCGCTCATCCTCCAACAAAATTTTGTCTAACAAAACTTTTTCATATGCGAGTGGTACTGGTTTTCCATGACATACTGACTGTGTGGAATCTCGGCATATAGTACCTGTTATATCATTGGTATATGTATAATATGGATTTAATAATATCATACAGATTTAATAAGCATTCCAGGAGTAAATATATGTCGAATTATATACACTGATATATAAAATAGTACCTGTTGCAATTACTTCATCCTCGAAGTTCAGGATTTCACATCTTTGGTCGATTGACGGATTGGTCGGAATGAGATTCTGAGAAGTACCGGTGCTACTGCCTACTTGACCACCTTCGGCTAGCTTGAGAATACGCTCCAGTTTATCATCCATGCTATCCACCTTCAACAGTTTTTGCTCCACAGCTTGCAGCCGCTGCTCATATTCTCCTTTGGCCTCTTTGAGTCGTTTGCATGGAATGGCAGCACCCTTAAGTTGACTAGGAGATATATTGGTCCCAATACATCGGCTCCTGCCCTTTACATCATTACCAAACACTTTTATAAAAACTTCTTCATCACCACCACTCGCCGTTTCCTTTTCTTTTCCAATTTTGTCCTGAAATGTAAATACATATATATATATATAATGAATAATGAAAAATTAATTTAAAGGCGTTATTATTTGTTTAACTTACAAAGAACGAAGATGACGCATCAGACACGCTGCCATCTTTTTTCTTATGTGTTTTCTCCCATACTTGAAGACGTGATACTTCTGCTCCCGAACTTGTATCGACCTGCATACAAGAAATCAAATGCAGATAAAAACAAATATATATATATATATATAAGTATGGTATTTAAGCAGCTGTACTTTGCATGTGCTATGCAAACATGGGAAAAGAACATACAAATTTCAAATCTTAAAAACTACCAGCATTTTCATCCATTGTGCATTTTCAAAGTATGTATAGACTGGGTTATTCCCAAAGTTTATTTAGTCAAAAAGCATGGAATAGTGTAAAACGAGCGATGCGTTGCTATATCAATTCAACTTGCATACTTTGCTGTCATGTTATAAATCTAAACAAGGGAACATGCTGCCATTTGAGTTTAAGCAATAAAACATGTATAAGAAGTTTTTTTTTCTGCACACATTCACTGTCGTTTTTTGCTCCAAGATCAATTTCTTTGAAGTTTGAATGGGTTTGAAATAGAGTGAGCATACTCCCTTGTTTGAAGTTTTTTGCTCACTCTACAGTATAATATGCAACTACTATAACATGATTAAACTACAAAACTTAAATGCAAATTCTTCTTTTAATGCAAATTAACAAAGAAAATAAAATTCACTAAAACCTGATAATACATTGACAGTACAAAATCTCTGGTCAAGCAACGATATACCGGTTATGCATTTGTAGTGCCAAAAATCAGGCATAGTGTTCGTTTCTGCAAGTCTAAAACAGTAGCATACACATAGTACAGTCACGGGAATAGCAGTACATAAAACTTCTCCCTAAATTTGATGTTGATATTGCATGTGAATTCCTGTTATCTTTTAGATAAACCACTGTCACATTGTGCACTAATCCCAGTATTATACTTTAAATCCTAGACCTTGCAGCTAACAAAATACAAAGCACCAAATTTGAAAAAGCAATGGGAACTGGAGCACTTATATTCACGCTCTTACCACACTTATCCCCTGTACTACATCCACTACATGACAAGACATTCTTAAAATAAAAACTACAGTATATTCACTGACCATGACAACCCTCAAAACAGCATGATCATACACACAAAGGTAGATCAGAAATACCCCAAGACATCTCAAAACATTTGAAAACAGTATCACAACTTGAATAATACTGCACCACTTCACCTGACACCCATTCATGCATATATAGTATAACAAATTTGACCTAGGTCGTATAGGAGTCTTTTTAATCCTATCTGAATAATCAATTTTAATACACAAAAAACAACCCTTCAATAAAAAAAATTGAATTACATACCTATTTTATTTCTGATTATGTTATCTTTATATGCATAGCTCAATTTCTTGAATCGGTATGTAAGGAAAACATAGTAAAAACACGTACCATTTCTTGAGTAATCCTAGCGTGACTCTTACGTCCCGAATGATGACAATATTCGAGCTTTGATCTATTTTGTTTGCCTTTCTTCCTTTTTTCTTTTGCCTCGGGTGTTGATTCGTATCTTATGAACTCCTCCCAATCATTTTTACCAATTTTCGGCGGACAATTTTTCATTCTTTCTTCGTCAGTGTTGAAAATATCATAATAATTCTTGCGCAAATCACTCTTGTGTCCCCTAAAAATCTCGGACATCTTTTTGAACATAAGGTCCTTTGATAGAGGATCGAGCTCAAAATATTTCTATATAACAAACCAAGATAAAGGGATTATTTCACATACAATATAACAAATGACATAGGCTACAACCATGCATGTCTAATGGAGTATGACTGTGTTCTAATATACATGTTTTACACTTGAATTAATTATAGATGTTTTACAGATGTTTTACACTTGAATTAATTATAGATGTTTTACACTTGAAATTAATCAAATTAGCATAAGCCTATACTTCTCATACAATGCACTGAATCAAATCTCCAGTGGATGATGTGTGACCGTATCATATGATACTCCAAATTGAAAAAACAATACCTCCAATTGATTCCACACGTCTTCCTTGTAATTTGACGGAACTTTTTTCCAACTTGGATAGGAGATTGGCACATGATTTCTTACTAGTTTACCCATCTTCGAGGCGACCTTTGAAGCATTTTTTCCGACTGGAGAACCGTAGTTGTCTATATCAATTTTCTCCCGGTTTAAAGTGGATGATTGTGACGATTGTGACATTATTTCCTGCAAAATGCAAACTTGATTTCATTAATATGCAAACTTGATTATTATTATCTAAAATACTGGCATCGCACAAAATCTTTTAATACAGAAAAAAAGGAACATGACTCAAACAATATAAAAATATAACTTCCAAAATCAAATAGAAAACATACCTTAAAATCATAATTTGAGTGTCTCTTTCGCGTAGGCCTGTCCAAAATAGTTAAAGGAACTGCGTCTTCGTCATCATCTATGAATACATAAGCATTAGTATTGACAAAAAAGAAAAAAATGATTGTGATTTCAGCGGAAGAACCTATTAATAGAAAAAGGAGTTTACCATCGAGGACAACATATAACACACCATTTTATATTTTACAACATATATCAGGATATTATAATGGCACTAATAAAAAATATAATGCATCTATTACTATCATATAACACACCATTTTATATTTTACACCATTTTAAATAAATATTTTGTTAAGGTACAATAACATAACTGAAATACAAAGTTAACATATGCATTTGATAAGATCTTCTAATTTTTCATTGTCTTCAAAAGCTGATTGATAAACGGTGGGAAACTCAGTGTCATCCACATTTATGGTCAACCGTTTTGGTGTATGCAAAACCACAAACCATCCATCATTTTTTAAATCTTTTGAGTAGAACACTTGACTCGCTTCCGATGCAAGAATAAATGGCTCATCATTCACGCTGTCTTTACTCTTCAATTTTCCCAAGTTAACTGTGATCAAGTTTGAAACAGGATCTATTTTACAACCATTGATCTTATCTTCGACCTTTACCCAATCACAATAAAAAACTGTTTGTTTGAAGTCAATGTAATCCAACTCAATTATTTGTTGAATAACTCCGTAATACGTTGTTTCTGCTTCCTTAAAATTTTTATCCTTCCCACTCGCTCTAAATTGTGTAATTGCTCTCATGCATACACCACTATCCTGTGTTAGCTTTCGCTCTTCATAACTTTTCGGAGAAAATAAAAACCCATTCACTTGGTACTTCATATAACTACGGGCATCAAACATCGGCCCGTTAACTAGCCGCCAAAGAGTTGAGTCAACATCGACGGTCTTCAACAACTACAACAAACACAATAAGTAAAAAAAACATTGTCAAGGAGGTGTATGACCAACTTAAAAATACGTTAAATATCTAATATGTATACCTCCTCACGTAACCAAAAAGTGAAATTCTTAATAGCTTCCCCAGATGTACCCCCGCCTCGAGTTCGAGATTTGGTGCTTTGAACATAGGAGTTATACCTCCTACGAAAAACACACAATAATTACTATATATATGAATTGATGAATTGATTTACAATAATAAAAATTCAGAACAAATTTATGAACTTACTTCTTCCACTCATCCAATCCGTCATATTTATCAAGGACCCATTTACGCACTTGTTCAAATTGCACTCGAGTTAACGTTATATCTTTACCATTATCTAGTGCTATTTCATCAGCAAACTCATCATCCTCATCTAAAAACGCTTCACGGGTATGTTTATGAGTGCCATCACCTCCCTTTGGCATATACTCCATGCAGTAAAGACTAGCTTCTTGTACAATATATCCTTCTGCAATACACCCTTCAATATATCTTTTGTTGCGCACATATCCTTTATATGTTTTCATCAACCTATGAAGATGAACAGTTGTAAATTGTAGACATCAATAGCTATTTAAATCGAATAATGATGTACATAATTGAAATTAGTAATTTACCGTTCAAATGGGTACATCCACCTATATCTAACAGGACCAGAAATCAATGCTTCATCGGCTAAATGAATCATAAGGTGAATACTGATATCAAAAAATGCAGGCGGAAAATGTTTTTCAAGAACACACATTGCTTCTACCAAACTAGCCTTTGCTTTTTGAAGATGTTCCCTATTGATCACCTTTGAACATAAAATGTTATAAAAGAGACTTATGCGGTGAATAGCATTCCGTAGATCCTTATGTTGCGGAAAACAATGCTGAAGCAATACCGGAAGTAAATGTTGCATTATGACGTGGTAATCATGCGACTTCATATTTCTTAGTTCAGGAGGGTTGATGCTCACATTGTTACGGAAGTTAGAAGAGAATTTGCTCGGCACTTTCAAATTTTTCAAAATGGTGCAAAACCTTATCTTTTCTTCTTTGCTCAAAGTGAAAGTCGCAATTGGTATGGTTAGTTTACTTGTTTCAGGATCTTCTATCACCCACAACTTTTGTTTTATACCCATGATTTTCAAATCCTTCCGTGCATTGAAGCCATCTTTTGACATGTCTTTATGGTCCATAATTGTGTTAATCAAATGTTTCATGACATTCATCTCTGTATGCATAACATCAATATTATGTCGGGTCAAATTTGCTTTCCAATATGGTAAATCAAAGAATTTCGACCTCCTATACCATGCAGGAACTTCTTCATCGATTATCTTTTTTCGTTTTCGACCAATTTCTCGTTTTTCTTTACCAACTTTCATTTTTATATTCGCTACCTTTTTTTCAACTTGATAACCAGTCAGTGGCTTTGGAGGACGCTTAAGTTCTTGCTCGTTGTTGAAATTTGTCTTATCGTATCGAAACTTGTGTCCGGACGGAAGAAATCTACGATGTCCCATGTAACAAATTTTCTTACTTTCAGGGAGATAATAAGAATCAGTTTCTTCCCCACAAATAGGACATGCAAAGTAGCCGTGAGTTGTACATCCCGATAAAGTCCCAAGAGCGGGATGATCATGGATTGCCCACAACACTCTAGCTCTCATTATGAACTCAGAATTCGTAAATGAATCAAATGTAACGACTCCTTCCCATAACTGCTTTAACTCGTCTATCAAAGGTTCTAAATAAACATCAATATCCTTCCCTGGTTGTTTTGGCCCAGAAATCAACAGTGTTAACGTTGAGAACTCTCTTTTCATGCACAAAGACGGAGGAAGGTTATATGGTACTACAATCACTGGCCAACAGCTATAAGGATTTGTTAAAGAAGCATTCGGACAAAAACCATCTGTTGCTATTCCAAGCGTGATATTTCGTGGTTCGGCAGCAAACGAAGAATCAAAAGAATCTAAAGTTTTCCATTGAGAAGTGTCACGCGGATGACGCATTACGGTTGTACCGGACTTGGCACGACCATGCCAGGTCATCGCTTCTGCTATCCATGGTACAGTATACAGCCTCCTCAATCTAGAAATTAAAGGAAAATGTCTTACCGTCTTTTGAGGTACTTTGGTAGCTTTTCTCTCTTCGTCGAGCGTTGTCTTATATCTTGGTTCGGGGCAATTTGGACAACAAACTTTGTTTGCATTATCTTTCCGGTACAAGATGCAGTCATTAATGCATGCATCATAAGTTATGTAATCCATCCCAAGTTGCCTAATGATCTTCTTCACGTCGGGATACTTTGACGGTAGCGTGTTACCTTCGGGGAGTAACTCCTTTATGAATTCGAGTAGTGCAGTCACACCATTGTCTGAAAAGCCGTATTGGGTCTTCAAGCTATTCAGTTTAACAATGGCATACAACTTTGTAATCCCTTTTGGACATGAAGGATACAATGGCTCTGTTGCAGTTGCACTACCGAAAAATGATTTATCCGTAGACTGCTCTCCAATACTAGCATTATCATGCAACTGACTTGTAGGTTGAAAATGATGGAATCTATCTGCATCATTGACCAAATCTTCCATCCTAATTTTTGCAGACTCATCGGTATTAGTGGCATGACTAACCGGTTGTTGTTTTGGCTTCTCCGGTATTCTTTCCCCGTGAAAATACCACACAGTGTATGATTGATCAATACCATATCTAAGCAAATGATAATGAATTTCCTTTAATTCAAATGTATCTTCGTTTTTGCACCGCGTGCAAGGGCACGAAAACTTTTCCTTATTGCCACCATTTTCAGTAACAAATTTAATGAAATTTATCACTCCTTGCACATATTCTTCATTTCTTCGATTAGATTCATTCATCCATTGTTTGTCTATATTAAAAGACATACTGAAAGAAAATAATGAGCTACTAAGTACGTGAATAATTTCATGTTTAAATGCAAAGGCTTCGAGGATTAAAATGCATAATAATTCTAAAATAATTATCATAATTAAATAAATTAACTAAGTTAACAAAATTTTATCATAATTAAATAAATTAACTAAGTTTATTATTTTAGTATCAAACTATTTCCAAAAAAAATTGACATTACAACGATTAACTAGGTTTATTATTTTACTATGTTTTATAAAAATTAACTAAGTTAACAAAATTATATCATAATTAACTAAATTAACTATGTTTTATAAAAATTAACTAAGTTAACAAAAAAGTTATTCTTATTTTTAACATTAGCACCAAACTGTTTCCAAAAAAATTTGACATTACAACGACATGAATTTTAGCACCGGCATAACGTCTATGCGCTACTCCTCTTTTACGCAACACATGGCTCGCGTCATTTACAAAATTTAATTTACCCAATAATAGTTATCTACAATTACTACTAAACAATTATTTATCATCGATTAATAATCAACTACCAATCGAATAATATCACTAGTTGATATTATCCTACAACAATCAACTCAATCAACTACCAATCAAATAATATCCCTACTGGTTATTATTTTTCACAATCAATCTTATTTTTAACACTAGCACTAAACTAGTGAATGTGACAACTAGTGAATGATTCAACCGAACATATATATCAAAATAAAAGGACTGATAATTAAGGAATCCACATACTACAAATCAATCTTTTGCTTCTTCTGATATAAAACCAAATGAAGCCAAATAAAACCAAAATCGAATACTGTAAATAAATAAAACATGTAACACATAATCTAGCATGCATGTACAACATATAAATAAATAGTAATCATGCATGCATGTACAACATATAAATAAATTAGACAAATGATATAAAACTTTTATTTAAGGGAATTAAATGGTAAACTAAACTTTTATCTAAGAAACCACTAAAATAAACAAAAACAACAGAACCACGGGAAGAACAGAAACTGAGGGTGGAGAAACTAATGATGAAAACAGATTTTGTCATATTAAAATCTTTGACTTGGTGAATTCTTGAATGTATCATGTATGGGATTAAGTTCATGTTAGGTTTGCTTTTACATCATGATTCTGAAAACAGATTCTGGGTTACTAATTTGTACTTACAAATTAATTATGGCGATTATGAATTTCTTTTTTTTTTGTACATCTGAATACTTGTAATCCTTTGGATTGACTGTGGCAATTAATCACCAAATGAGACGTATTCAGATACGAAAATTTATCACCAAATTGCATAATTAATAATTTAGAAGCAGTTTACAATTGGTACCAATACGTATTCAATGTACGTGATCAATCCAGTTAGATGTACCTAATTAACTAATACCTGATACCAATACGTATTCAGATGTACCAAATTAACTAATAGAATTCACTTTGATAACTTTAGAAGCTGAAATCAATTTAAGTGCAATAGTTTAGAATGATATTAAGTACATCTGAATATGTGTAGACGTTTAATGCATCATCAAAATATAAAATACACATAATTTAGTAATTGATTTGAGTAGCAAACTTAATAAATAAAAAAGCAGAAAATCAAATTTGGGTACTAATTAATGATAATTAAATAATTCATGCATACAAATTCTGTAAGCAAATTAAAACTGCTAATAAAATCATTCAATCCTAACAATTTAAGTAACCTAAATTTTGACCTAGCCATTCAACTCGTCCTAATACTCAAGCCCTAATCAGTCCCACTGCAATTTCACAATTTCAGTAAGCGAAACGACTTACTCGCCGCGATTGGTGGCACGCTCCTTCCTTGATTGGCACGCCGCGATTGATTGGCACGCTCCTTCCTTGATTGGCACGCTCGGCAGCAACCTGCTCCTCGAAGTGGTCTTAGCTCTGGCTCTTTCGGAAGAGGCGGAGGTGGTGGAGATATTTTGGGGCGAAATCGATTAATTTAGGTCGAATGGGGAAATAATTTGGGACGAGAAATGTTTCGTGGTTTGTTGTAAACATTATGGCGCAAAGGTACTAAATTATACCGCCAGAAATTAGCACAATATAAACGACGGTTAAATCCCGTCGCTAAAAGAAAAGAAACGGGCAAAACGTATGGCGCCAAAGGTGAAATTTCCCTCCAAGTTGCTAAATACATAACAACGGTTAAAACCCGTTGTATTTTAACAACGGGAAATTACCGTTGCTAATTAGGCGGAAGGCTTGTTGTAAAATTCAGCTTTTGGTGTAGTGTATGTTCATCTCTTGCTTTATGTAACCTTGAGGCTCATCCTTCTCTTTTAGACCGCATTCTTGAAGCTCAAGGGTTAGATCCTGAATTGGCTCTTCTTGGCCAAAATATTAGGGATAAAATTGATATTGAAGGATTGAAAGACTTTGATATCGATTCTCGTAGCGGCATTCAGATATTTGGTAGACTTGTCGTGCCAAATATTGGTGATCTTCGTAAAGATATTTTAGAAGATTCTCATCGTTCTAAATTTACCATTCATCCCGGTAGTAGTAAAATGTACGCGGATATGAAGCGACTTTATTATTGGGAGGGAATGAAACTCGATATTGCTAACTTTGTTAAGTGTTGCATGACTTGCCAACTCGTTAAGGCTGAACATCAAAGGCCCGGTGGGTTATTGCAACCTTTAGAAATTCCAGTTTGGAAGTGGGATCAAATTTCCATGGATTTTATAGATGGCCTTCCCCGTTCTCGTTCGGGTCATGATAGCTTATGGATGATCGTTGATAGACTTACTAAATCCGCCCATTTTATTCCCGTTCGGTCTAACCGAACCGTTCCTCTTTTGGCCAAACTCTTTATCAAAGAGATCGTTAAATTACATGGAGTTCCTACTTCTATAGTTAGTGATCGTGATCCATTGTTTACTAGTGGATTTTGGAAGAGTCTTCAAAAAGCTTTAGGAACGAGGCTTAATTTTAGCACCGCTTATCATCCCCAGTCCGACGGACAAACCGAGCGTGTTAATCAAACTCTTGAAGATCTTCTTCGTGCTTGTGTTCTTGATTTTGGTGGAAGTTGGGAAGATCACATTTCACTTTTTGAATTTTCCTACAATAATAGCTTCCAATCTAGTATTGGTATGGCACCTTTTAAGGCACTCTACGGAAGGCCATGCCGATCTCCTTCTTGTTGGCTTGAGGCCGGTGAGAAGCTGGTTTTAGGTCCAGATTTTATTCGTGATTCCACAGAGAAAATTGAACTGATTCGACATAGGATGAAAGAAGCCCAGAGTAGACAAAAATCCTATGCCGATAACCGGAGAAGGAAACTAGAATTTTCTGTGGGAGATCTTGTGTTCATTCGTGTTTCACCTATGAAAGGTGTTGTACATTTCAGTCGATCGGGAAAACTAGCGCCTCGATATATTGGGCCATTTCCTATCACCGAACGTATTGGTTCCGTGGCTTATCGCCTTTTATTACCGGCTCAATTTTCTGCTATTCATGACGTGTTTCACGTTTCTCAATTACGGAAATGCCTTCGAGATTCCGATTCTATTCTTGAGCCCGGTGTTGTGGAAGAGATTGAAGTTTCGCCTAATTTAACTTATGAGCAACATCCTATTCGTATCATTGCTTCGGAAGTCAAACGACTTCGAAATAAAGATGTTCCGCTTGTTAAAGTTCAATGGTCTTCAAATCCTAAGGATTGTTCTTGGGAATCTAGAGAGTACATCGAGCGTACACATCCGGACTTACTTTCTCGTGCTCTTTGAGGTGAACTTCTTATTTCAAATTTCTTTTGTGTTGAATATGCTTTTATGGTTGTTACTTTATGTTCTCTTCTTAAATATTGCGAGGACGCAATTTCTTTAAGGAGGGGAGTCTGTAACAACCCGCATATTTATCGATTTTATATTTAAATATTTTATTTAAATATTTTATCGTTAGTCGGATTTTAGTCCGAAAAGCTACTTTTTGCATACGGTCGAATTAGGACTCGGGACCACTCCCATTGAGTTTAAAATGCCATTTGCGACCTTTTTGAGTATAAGCTTCGATATGTTTGGAGAAAGTTGACTTTTGCTACTTTTTACTTTGGGTTTGGTTTTTGGGCTCAGCCCTATGTTAACTTATACTCCAAAACTGAACCACTCTCCCCATTCTCCCTCATTCTCTTCTCTTTTCAGTTTTCTTAGCATTAATGGTGGGAGAGATTGGAAATTAAAATTCCAAAACCCTAGTTTCTCTTGCAAATCAAATTCCTAGCTCCAAACTCAAGAAGAACCCTTTGGTAAGCTTCTCTCCTTCTTCTCCAACTTATTCTCTTACCAATTTCAGAAATTCCTAAACCTAATTTTGGAAATGTTCTTGTTTTTGAGCTTAGATTCAAGCTCAATTGGGTTGTGTTGAAGAGAGGTTGATTCTCCATTTGCTTTCAAGCTTCTTCTTGTTCGATTTTGTGAAAAAGGTGAGATTTTTAATCTCACATTTAAGTCTATGAATTATCTTCGAATGTAAGGTATGAATTCCTAACACTTATTCGTGTGCATTTTCTTTTGGTTTGGATTGAATTGGTGTATATTCCAGTTTTTGGTGTTTTGAGTTCAATTCGTTAAAAATCCTAACTTCTATGTTTGAACATGTTTTTGGTGATGCATCGAGGAGCATATAGGGCCGGGTAGTCGGTTGGCATAATCCCTTAGCGCCATTGCTCGAGAAAAATGCAATTTGGTCAAGATTGAACCTCATACGTTATAGGCAGGGAAGAGGCTGGAAACAGAGTCGGCCGACCGACCCCTCTGGTCCGGTCGACCGACCTGCTTCCAAGTGCATAAGCACTTTCTGTTTTAAGGTTCGGTCGACCGACTCAGGGAGCCCAGTCGACCGACCTGCTACCGAGTGCATAGGCACTCCCCTGTTTAAGGCTTGGTCCTGAGTCGGTCGACCGACCTGCTGTTAATGGCCAGATTAGCCTATTTTGCTAATCCGTTTGAATATCCAACTTTAATCGATTCGTGTTGTCTCCCTTTTGTTGTTGTCATTTATTATCGACTTAGATGACCTTTTCGTTGGGAATTTTAGATATATCCACTTTGATGGATTTTATATCGATTTCTTTGGATTTTATTCACGTTTTCGAATGTGAATCTTAGTGACTGATTGTTTCTACAATCTTCTTTGTGTTTTGTCACTTTAAAAATATAAAGGTTTTATATACTAGTAGTAAATATCAAAACTCTTTCCTCAAACGATTTCAATACTATTTTAATACCAAATTCGTTTATAAAACCGTTTTCCAACCTATTAGTATATATAAACCTTTACCTCACTCGTATGAGAAATCTAATTAAACGACTTAGTAAAACAAGTGGTATGAAACGCTTGCGTTCACTTTGTTGGTTAATTCTTGGACTTGTTCGAATGAAACCTTTGTGACAATTTTCTAGTGGAAATCTATAGTTTGTTCGTAAATATTTAAGTTAAGCAAGTGGTTATGGGACATGAAGCTAAACTCATATATTTACTAGCTTAGTGTAATTGACACTTCTCGTTGATCATGACGATCATCTTTGTGATTTAGACTAGCAATGTGCGATGTCTCTTTGTCTGCGAGGGAGACTAAACCCCGTTTTGTGGAGTTTCGACTCAATTTGTGATGGGGTAGCAACCCATGGTCTTCGGGCCCTTTGTGGAGCTTCGGCTCAATTTGTGATGGTTAACAACCATGGAATTAGCGTTCCGTTTGTGATACACGTGTTGGTGGGCTTTATGCTCCCGTTTGTGATAGGCCTCCCCCCTTTGTGATTTCTGGATTTCTTGAGATGATTTCTAGAATTTGTGTTTCACCAATTTTCGTGATTTCCATTGATAAGTTTTATCAATATTTGTGCATTGGTGAATTTGTGCGTCATTGACTTTTGTGATTTCTGGATTTCTTGAGATGATTTCTAGAATTTGTGTTTCACCAATTTTCGTGATTTCCATTGATAAGTTTTATCAATATTTGTGCATTGGTGAATTTTTGCGTCATTGACTTTTGTGATTTCTGGATTTCGCGTATTGCATTCTGGAATTTGTGTGTCATTGACTTTTGTGATTGACATTGATATAATCGTCAATATTTGTGGTTTGGTGAACGAAATAAGGAGTATGACGCTTCTTTGATTCTTGTGTAGATTTTGTGATATTGATTAATCTCTTGTTGATTATCAACTACTTATATATCACAGCTTGGCCTTGTGATTATTATGTGTTTAGTCATAACTCTGATTCTATATCGTTTCATCTGATATTTATAGTTAGACTGATCCGTTTATTATTTTCTTATTAAATAATACTTGGGTCAGACCGAGATGTTACAGGTGCTTCTGCTTGACTTCTCATCCGGGATTAACTCCTTGACTTTTGGTTGACTACTTAGATTAGTAGTTTTTGATGTATACATTTGAGATATAGACTCCTTAATGTATACTTATTCTTTTGTGTAGTTCGTGTAACTATTCTTTTGTGATATTGTGGATCTTTTTGGACCACTACTCTGATGTACACTTTCTAGTGTAATATTCATATCTTATTCCGCCTTTGTGGTATGAATTGTCTGTGACTGATTTGTGTTATGCTTATTTCTATATTTGTTTACCGAAGGATTTATATAGCCACCGTGTAGTAGCTTTGAGTTTGTGTCGGCACGTCGGATTTCCTCTTGAAATAGAATGCATGTTATATTATCTGACATATCGGTGTTCGCGCAAAGAAATTACACGGATGGTCGCTCCTCAAAAGCCTTATTCTCCGTGCTAGTCGACAGCATTCACCGTAATGTTCTTGGCTAGCGTGGGTATAGAGGTGGGGCGTCACAACTAATACCTCATATGAAACTTAAGCCTAAACAATTTTAAAAATAAATTGTATTAGATAAAGTGTAATTATTTAAGTAACCATTTTCTAAATCAAATATCAATTAAACCTTTAAAATAATCTCTTCTATAATTAACTTAAAGATTTAAAATCAATTTACGAAAATAATTTCTCCAATAATATTATTTTTAAAACTAATCTTTAGAACCTTTATTTTATATTTGAAAGCTACTTTGAAAACATATTCGGCTTTCCAGAGAAAATATACCCTCCATTCAAAAATGGTTTATTTAAATCAATTTATAAATCCTTCTTGATTCATCTCAATTTACTTCCAAATTCATAAATTTTCTTTCCACACTTTTAAAAATAAACCAATGTTTATTTTTAAACAAATCACCCATTCCTTTATAAATTCCATTTGTGAATTTATATTTTCAAATATCCACTGATATACAATTTTCAAATCGGTTTCCAAATATTCACTTTCAAACACCAAAACAAATTCCAAATTAATTTCCAAATTTACTTTCAAACACCAAATCAATTTTTTAAATCGATTTCCTAATTTATTTGAAAACCCAAATCATTCCCAATTGATTTCCAAATTTATTATCTTTTAAAATAAATTCCTTTATTCCTTTTTTTAAATAATTGCTTCAACTTTTAAACAATATTACTCAAAATCCATTTATTAAAATCTTTCACCTTATTTTGGAATTTATTCGATAGGATTTCAAAAATCAATCTTCACCCTTTTAAATTCCTTCTTTTAAATTTATCCAATTCTCTAAAATTAATTTACTCAAAATGTAATACTTTAATTTCCAAAAAATCCAATTATATATTTTTGGTATCCTACGATACCAAAAATATATTTGGCGAAACATAACCTTTAATGATTTCAATCACCAATATAATCATTCACAGATTATCAATAAATCACATCACAACATATAAAATAAATTCAACAATTTTGAGGAATCCAGTTGGATCCCTCTAACCTGTTTTCCTGCATCATAAATGTTAGCACAACAATTAAATACTAATTCCACTTCGAGGTGGAATATCGCGGTATATGTGATTATATCATATCATCCGCTATTATGCGACGCATAGGGTCTCATCCGCTATATAATGCGGGAAATCAATCACTCCAATATATATGTATATATTATCACAACCAAACAATTAAACAATAAATTTAATTCTAATATTTTCAATTGAGTGAGAAGATCTCACCTTTGCTTTTGTTTTGCGATCCATTTCCATCTCGACTTGTTTTCTTTGCGATTTTGACCTTTTATAAACAATTATATGATTTTATTAATAATTTAATTAATCGAAAAATTAATTACCATTTAATAAATTAATCAATTAATAATTTAGTTTAAACCAATTTTTCCCTTTTAAAAATATCTTTTAGTAACTAAATAATTTAAATAAGTTTATTAACTACATTAGTCACTAATATACATTATTAAAATAAAGTGGTAGATTTTCATTTCTAAACTGCATATATAAAATTTCAGATTTAAATCAAATTAAAGTTAACATAAAAATTTAAAAACCTCTTAAAACTTTATCTTACTGTAAAAATTTAAAATCTTATACATATACACTTATATTAAAACAAAATTAACTTACTGTGATAATCCAAACCCTTGCTTGAATCGAAACGCTCGACTCTGTACTACCCAATTCGCCGCAGTTCGTTGCGAACTTCCCAAATTGATTACAGCCACTCGCAATGCTCAACACTGATGCCGATGGCGACGATTCGCTGCCGATGCCGTCGACAACCACCCTTGCGAACAACTCCACCATGCTGTCGCGATTCGTTCGAGTATGTCACGCCACTCGACAACGACGTCGCCTCGCCATTCGTTGCCACTCTAACCTTCCAAACCCCACGCTGGAACCTTGACTTCGAGTCTACACCCACCCTCCTTGCGAATTCCTCTCATAGATCGAAACACCCATAAACCCGAGCTGACCATCGTGACTTGAGAACCGCCTTCGATTTGAGGTGATTTTGTTTTGCATTCTCAATTTGAATTTCGAAATGGGGCGGCCATGATTTTCAAAAGAGGGGAACCCTGGATTTTGATTTCAAAAAGGCTTGACCATTTTTCTATTCAAATTTTAATTTCGAATGAAGAAGACTGGAACAGAGTTCGTTCCATTGCTTTTGATTTACTAATTTGCATATTATATATATATATATATATATATATATATATATAAACAAACGCGTGTCAAAAACAATTGCCAGGTGTTGAAGAAAGAAGGAACGTGTTAAATTTGCCTATTGAATATGAATATGTGTATATATAGATAAATTAAAATTTTAAATTCAAATTCAAATCGTTTCGATTACCTCAACTAACAATCTCAATCTCCGATTGAGATGTGTCGCTACGCGTTTATAATGTTAAACCCTATTTCGAATGCAACGGAAAAGGTTTCGAGTCTAAATTCGATCGTATGGAGAAGATAGCTTTTTGGACCCAGCTATTATATTAAATTTTCCATATAAATTTTAAGCGTGTTTGCTTATCGTACGGCCAAACGATCACTCCAAACACTACAAAAATTGAAATCCGATAATAATACAATATTACGGATCCAATGGATCTGGTTTCGTCGAATTCCGAGGCACATTCCGAGACTGTGCCTTGGAAGGCTATTTTTAAATACCGATTTAAACAATATAATTTCAAAACTGATCAAAGCATTTCCATATTCAATTCTGAAGCTTCCATTGTCTTCAGTATTATCAATATAAATTTTCTAAGCCGTCAAATTATTTTTATAACAGGCTTACAACTTTAAATAATTAAATTTAATAATTTAATTGCCAAATAAATAGATATTTTTGAAGCTCAAGTTAAACCATCATTAAAATATTTAAATTCAATCAAATATTCTAATTTCAAATGTCATAAATTCCAGGTCGTCACAGTTTTTAATTTCTCTTACTCATAAATATTATTTTAAGTTTTTCATATTTCACTAAGTTATTGATTTATTAAATTTAATTTATATTGGTTTATTTTCAAAAACCGTATCATATAAATTTACAAGTTTTATTGTGATTTAAAGGTGTATAAATTATATTTAAGCATGTTTATGAAATATCAAATTATTTTACAAAGTGATATATTTTCAAAATAATATTTTAAAGTGTTTTTCAAATTACAAAGAGTATATCGACATACTCTACCCCTATACGTTGCATTCAAACCATGTTTTTCGACAATCAAATTTCAAAAGAAGTATTTGTTCATCGTATTTCTTCACGAATGGATATGACCATTATTTCTCTATAAATACCCGTCTTCCCAACGAATTTAATGATCGATTTTCACTCTTCTTCACTCCTCTTTATCCTCTTTCATTTTATAAACAAAAACATAATCGTACTTTGCTGAATTTCAATAAGAATCAAACTTAATCGCCATTAGTTTGATTCTCGATCATTTTCTCTTTGATTTCTGTAACGACCCAGAATTTTTAGAAATTAAAATTTGAATATTTAATTAATTTTAAATATTTAAAAGTGAATTTATAAGTCAAATAAATTTTTATTTGAATTATTGGATTTAATTGGATTTTTAAATCGATAATTTAATATGCTAAATTATGGAAATAATTGAAAATTGGGTTAAATATGATTGAAAATGATTTGTAAAATTTTATTTTATCATATGGAAGTTAGAATGATATTTTAGAACTTTTAAAATCGAATTAAAAGTTAATTTGTGAAAATTGAATATTTTAATAATTAAATCGACTAGTGAAAATAGTCAATTTTTGAACAGTCTCAGAATTAAACGAAACCAGTTCCATTAGATCCGTAATAGTTAGTTATTACCGGATTTCAAATTTCGTGTCAATCGGAGTTATCGTTTGAGCGTGGCAGCTCGAAACGCATCGATTTATTTTTAATTTAAATTTGGCGAGCTAAAATAGCCATTTTTCAAAAAGTCTCGGATTTCGTCGAAACCAGTTTCATCGGATCCGTAATGTGATATTATTGTAAGGTTTCAAAATTCAAGTCAATTGGATTTACCGTTTGTCCGGTACAAATTAAAACGCCTAGAAATCAACTTAAATCGGTTTAATTCAAATTGAGCGTTTACAGCCATAACTCGCACATACTTCCGAATTAGCTTCCGAAACCTATTCCATTGTGCCCGGAACGCGGGGTAAACCCTAGAAACGCTGGTTACGGCGCGTAAATCGGAGTTCGGAATTCCCGGATGAATAGTGTCGTTCGAAACTCTATAAATAGACCTAAATTCACAAATAAAAAAAAAATTAGAAACCCTAACCCTAATTTATAACTGCAGCCGCCACTTTAGTATGTATGGCCAGAAATCATTCTTACTTTCCCCTCAATCTCTCTCAATCTACAAAGAATTAGCCTTAGGTTTCAACTAGAGAATGGAAGAGCACGACGAGATCTTTAAATCCATACGGTGATGATGGATTTTGGTGCAACGGAGGAGGAGATAGGAGGGGCCGTTCTCTACAGGTCATGCACGTGTTTCTAGGTGCTAGGGGAGGCCGAGCATGATGCTCTACAGGCCGAGCATGGTGGTGGAGATGGGCTTCGACATGGAGCTCCCTGATCGAGTTCAAGTGCGATGTGTTGGGCACGAATTTAAACCCTAATGCTATGTGATGGGTTTGATTTAGCACGGCTTGGCCTGGTGAAGGAGAACGTGAGGGAGAGGGAGAGATGGGGACGGCCAGGATGGAAAGTTAGGGGATCTAAGGGCTGAAGTGAGATAGGTTGAAAATAATTAAGTTATGTTGAAATTTGTTTATATAAATCTTGTACAATCTTATAAAAATCATAACCTTTTCATACGAGGTCGAAAAAATGCAAACTCAGTTGCGTTGGAATCGTATGGACGAGCACTACGCGATGGAGTTGGTTTGGAGTCGTTTGGAGTTAGTGAGAATTTTGGGGAAAATTAAACGTCCGTTTAATTTTATTCAAAATAAATCGCTAAAACGGAATTTAAAATCAAGGTGAGAACTTCTCACTCAATCGAATCAGTTTCGATTTTATTTTAAATAGTTAGATTTAAAATATTTGAATGCATGTTTGAATGATGATTTTTATCTATTGATTGTTAAAATAGACATTATACGCCGTTAGTAAGCGGATGTTATTTAATAAAAACATATATCGCGAATATTTCATAAACAGTGAAATTGGTATTATATATAATATCAATATATATATATTGGCATATGTATATATTGGAGTTGATTGATTTCCCGTATTTTTTAGCGGATGAGACCCTATTACGCCGTTATTAAGCGGATAATATTTAATAAGAACATATACCGCGATAATTTCGTACTGGAACGAAATTGGTATTGTGCTAATGTTTGTGGATGCAGGAAAACAGGTTGGAGGGATCCAACTGGATTCCTCAACAGTTTTTATTTAATTTCAGATATTTTGATATTTGATGGATTTTCATATCGATATATGATATCGTTGTTGCCGTGATTGACTATTTGGTGTGTAACATCATTGGACCAAATTTTGGGATTTTAAAATGATTTTTAAAGTGATTTTTGAAAATATACTATATTTTAAAATTGATCCATTTTAAATAAATAAACGTTATAATTTTTAAAGTTATAAAAATTATGATTTTTGAGAAATATAGTTAAAAACTGATTTTTGAGAATATGATGCTAATGATTTTATAAAATAGTTAAATCGAAATTTTTGAATTTATTATGAAAAGTTGAAATATAGGATTTATAAAATTTAATTTATTTATGAATCAAAAGGAAGAAGTTTTTAAAGGAATTTAAGGACGTTTAAAAAGAATAATATAAATTGATTTATATTAAGAGATTTATAAATGGATATTTATAAATTGAAATACGGACATTATAAAACGAGTTTTTATAAGTGTTTGAATGAAGTGCAAATGGATTGCATAAGTGAATGAAATTTATAAAATTATAAACTGTGAAGTTATAAATAAAATTTATAAATAGTAAGATTTATAAATTTGGTGAAATTAATTGAAGAATAGATTGGTTAAATAAATGGATCTTATAAGTTATAAGATTTATAAATTAGAAAGTCTTTAAAAGAACGATTTTGTAAAATAATCGTTTTATAAGTATTTAACTTATAATATGAATTTTTAGTTTATAATTGAGTTATAAACTGGAATAGGTTAATAAAAGAATTTATAAAAAGGAAGTTTTTATAAATAAATAGAAATGGAATTTATAAACGTTGTTTTATAAATTCGCAAATGACTTATTTTGACAAGAAAAATTGTTGAAACCTATTAATGGAATTATATTCACGTTTTTGAACTGTGAATAATCCTTTGAAATAAAATGAATAAAAGGATGAAATTGTTAATGAAGTATATTCACGTTTTTGAATAGTGAATAAGATGTTAAAGGAAATGTTTTGAATGTGATATTTGAAATTGAATTAAAACGATCTAACGATGTTTTAAAATGTGTTGAGATTCGAAACCATAGATTTCAACATTTATTGTTGAAATAGACGTTTTCGAGAAATAAAAGGAGATGATGGACTATAACACTGTTGTTATAGTAAATGATTTCCGAAAGGAAATGTTTTGTATAGTATTGGGATTTATATATCTATTTTAATTTCGAATCCCTATACTAGTGATTTTGGGTTGTCGTAACGATGTTTTACGTAACATTCGTTTTGGCCCAAATAAATATGTTTAAGTGAATGATTTCCTTAAAGAATGAAATATATACTTAATTCGATTTAAGTATATGGAATATTTTCCAAGGTTGAAAATAAAAAGATTTGTGAATTACTTATGAATAAATAAGTATGGAATTGTTTTTCCAATATGAAGTGAATATTTAGAATTTATCTTTTTGAAGATAAATTGAAAATGGATAGTGAAATCGTATATGCATAGATATTTGGAATATAAATTCATTATAGAATTTATATGTGAAAGTGGAATTTGTTTAAAAAAATAAATATTTATTTATTTTTGAAGTGTTGAAATAATATATCTAGTGAAGATATTTTGGAAAATAAATAATTTGGAAAATTATTTGGAATCTGGTGATGTTGTGCATATCCATTGATAGTTCAATAACCGACTATCAATATTTCCCTTTGAATGGGTAATTGATGTGATTTGTTTGAATGTGAATGCTACACTTATTTTTGAATAAGCGCTCACTATTCGGGTTAACCGGGAAAGGACCATGGGGTCGTATAACCCATTCCGAATATGTGATACGTCGTTATAATTGCATTGAAGATCGGTGTTGAAGACCCGGTATTTGCGAGAACGATAGGATGACCTGTCGATTTACTCTGCACCGAGTTGCTCCGGTATAGAGTTCTCCATATGTGATGGTGAATCCGATCAGGATTGTGAATATCCGGATTGCAAGGACTTCTTTGTAAGTGCCTTCGGTTTTGTTCGATCCCGGAACAGACTTGTATGGATTGTGTGTCTGACATTACAAATTGAGATATAAAGCCGATTTCATTCAAATATATTTCTGTTGGTGGCGGAGAATTTATTCTTTTAGCTTAACACCCTTCTCTGAGACGTACGAGCTCAGAGGTTATATAGTTGAAGTTATCAGCGATATATTCCCAATTTGGTAATGTGACATGCTGAGTGATGCTGAAATGATCATTGTGTTGATTATTGTGATAGGATCGTTTATTTGATCGTCTATCTTGGTGATCATTGTGTTGATCATTTGTTGACCCAAAGCATGGCTTTTGTATAAAGTATGTTTTTGTGGACGTGACTTCGTCGAACCTCACACCCCGGAAATGGTCAAAACAGGAAAGATGTAGCAAGGTTATGAGGGGTAGCACCCTTTAGGGTATGTACATTTCCTTCTGGATAGAGGTTGTATCATGGTATGGAGCCCAGATATTTAACCTATGTGGTTACTACGAATTTATTACTTTGTGGTTGTTGGTTATCGGGATCCCGTGAGAAAGGTCGTTTACGATCGGGGAATGGCGTGCTCGTGTCAGTAGTTACCCAGTTAGGGGTAACCCGGCCTTGTGTTGGCAGAGTTCCGGTTTGGTTCTCGGGGATGTCTTTCCACAGGCATTCTCATGTGGCAATGGGAAGTTCCTTGGCCTGACCATTTGTTGGAAATCCAAAGAAACAATACGTGACTTGTACGGTTTTAGTTGTAGAACCTGCCATCTAATATGGTAGCTATTAGTAGGCATAATATAATGGTACCTATGCTGGCTAAGATTTATATTCTACTTTGAAATGAAATTTCTACACTATGCACTAATAATAATATCAAAATTGATTTAGTTTTAAATGCGTATCAAGCATGTTTGACTATCATAAGGAGAAATCTTCTCCAAGTCTGCGTTTGCATTGTGTGTGTGGCAGGAGGTCTTATGGTAGTCTCATTTTTAAAAGCATTGCGAATTGAATTTAAAAATATTCCTCTATTTTGATTTTAAAGATAAATAAACTGTTTTGAGTTCTCACACCAGTCACATGACTGACTTGGAGTTTATTGTTTTCCTTCCTAAACTCTAGGTGCCCACCAATTTCCACACGGGCAGTCAAGGGTTAAGTTTTATCAGGATATTCTGGATATTCTGGAGTTGCTGGAGGCAAGCTGGATGGCATGGCGTATACTAGTATATAGTATTTTTTTTTCCGCTGCACTGTTTGTTGTATATTGTTGTACACTCTGATGATATGATGTAATGTAATGTATAAAATGTAATAACTGATATAGTTCTTTGTTTAAAGATTATTCATTTATTATTATATGTTGTTCCGCTGCGAATTGTGAGATTCTGATGTTGTTCTGTTGTTTTCTGTTCCGTCCTATTTTCTTCTGTTTTCCTATTTTTCCTCTATTCTCTTTTTCTTCTATTTTAAAAAAAAAAATTTCTATTTTCTTTCTTCTTTTCCCTCCATCTTCTATCTTTTTCTCTTCTCTTTTCCTAAATTCTTTTTCTTAAAAACCCTCAGTGTTCGGTTTTCCGTCGTTCGATTTCTCGGCAGTCGATAAAGTGAGTGTCGATGTCGAATTTTCGGAAGACGAAGAATCGGGTCCTGACAATATGGTATCAGAGCTTATGGTTAAGCGACAACCATGGTTCTGTTGGGTATTACTCATTAGAGATAGAGTCAGCAGTACTCTAGAATGAATTTGAGTGTAATAATAGCTATGAGAGCGTATTTGTTAGTGAATATGAAATTGTTTTATATTGTGATGATTGGTTTGTTGAGTGGTATATAGATTCTGGTTAGTACGAGTAATTAACGTTGTTGATAGGAATCTCTAAACACTTGTACAGAACAATTCGACACAATATTGTTTTAAGTTGAATAAATGAAATAATTTTACCTTGATTATATTTTATATATAAAGGAATAATTTTTCAGAATTATAAAAGTGTATATAAGTTGATTGTTTAGTTGTTTGAATAATCTAAATAAAGGAATTGTATAAGTAAAATGAATTATAAGAATTAAATTATAATTAAAGTGATTTACAATTGTGAAATAAACTTATATATATAAAAAGTGAAACTAATGGATATATATATAAATGTGAGTTGAAATAAAAAAACGAATTTAAAGTTAAATGGAAATTTACTTTAGAAATGGAAATATAACTTAAGTGATATGGAATGAAGTTGATATTAGTATCAAAGTAAATTAATAAAGTTAAGTGATAGATATGAACTTGAGTTATATAAATGAAATTCAACTTTTGTAACAGAATTGAATGAATGGATTGAATATAAATCAATTAAATGTGATTTAAGTTGATATGAAATAATGAATATAAGTGTTAATTTATTAAAATCTAATGTTATTAAAAGTTGAAAGATTGAATGAAAATCAATTTAATTAAACCAATTGAAAGTGATGGTGTTAAAACCAAATTGAATGAATATGTGCAAAGTGTTTTTTGTTGTTATATTGGTTGTTAGTTGATTGATTGTAAATAAAATTCATTAAGTGTTGATGAAATGGAAAGCTAAAGTAAATTGAATTCAAATTAGAAGTAAGTAAATTTGAATAGAATTGAATTTGATTTGGAAGTGAACCAACTTGAATATGAATTAGTGAATATAAACTAATTGAGAATGAATGTTAGTAAGAACATCCACTGTTAATGAATCAAATGTGATTAAATTGAAAACCAATTCATGAATATTAATGAAAATATGAATGAATATCTATTGGTTATGAATGCTAGTTGGTTGATGTTTGAATATGTTGCATTTGCTATGTTAACATATATAGTTATTATGTTACTATATGTTGTATATTGAGATTATTGTCTATATGCATGATTCTCATGTTGTTTGTTGAGTGATTAGTAGGTGCGGATCGCGTTTGCTTCGCATTTGGAGCTCGCTTTTGCGCTATATTAGCCGTATATGCTCGCTAATAAAGTATAAGGTACATATCTCGGATTAAATATCGTACTTTTACACTTTTTTCCCTACGGGATGCCTCATTACTTGATGAGATGTATATTTGTGATATATATACTGTCATTTTTTTTTCGGATCGAGCCGCGCAAAGGAGACTATGGCGAATTTTTCCGGAAATTTAAGGCGTTAGAAAATTTTTGAGAAAATGGGAAATTTTTTGAAAACTTTAACTTTGATTTTGGAATTGAAAGTTAAATGATATAGTTTGGTTTTGAAAAAGATAACTAAGTATGATTTTGAAAACTTAGTAAAGTATTGTAAGAAGTTTAACTATGAATTATGGAAAATTAATAAATTCTATAACTTTTCTTACTTATAATTTCGAGGACGAAATTCTTTTAAGGGGGGAAGATTGTAACGACCCAGAATTTTTAGAAATTAAAATTTGAATATTTAATTAATTTTAAATATTTAAAAGTGAATTTATAAGTCGAATAAATTTTTATTTGAATTATTGGATTTAATTGGATTTTTAAATCGATAATTTAATATGCTAAATTATGGAAATAATTGAAAATTGGGTTAAATATGATTGAAAATGATTTGTAAAATTTTATTTTATCATATGGAAGTTAGAATGATATTTTAGAACTTTTAAAATCGAATTAAAAGTTAATTTGTGAAAATTGAATATTTTAATAATTAAATCGACTAGTGAAAATAGTCAATTTTTGAACAGTCTCAGAATTGAACGAAACCAGTTCCATTGGATCCGTAATAGTTAGTTATTACCGGATTTTAAATTTCGTGTCAATCGGAGTTATCGTTTGAGCGTGGCAGCTCGAAACGCATCGATTTATTTTTAATTTAAATTTGGCGAGCTAAAATAGCCATTTTTCAAAAAGTCTCGGATTTCGACGAAACCAGTTTCATCGGATCCGTAATGTGATATTATTGTAAGGTTTCAAAATTCAAGTCAATTGGATTTACTGTTTGTCCGGTACAAATTAAAACGCCTAGAAATCGACTTAAATCGGTTTAATTCAAATTGAGCGTTTACAGCCATAACTCGCACATACTTCCGAATTAGCTTCCGAAACCTATTCCATTGTGTCCGGAATGCGGGGTAAACCCTAGAAACGCTGGTTACGGCGCGTAAATCGGAGTTCGGAATTCCCGGATGAATAGTGTCGTTCGAAACTCTATAAATAGACCTAAATTCACAAATAAAAAAAAAATTAGAAACCCTAACCCTAATTTATAACTGCAGCCGCCACTTTAGTATGTATGGCCAGAAATCATTCTCACTTTCCCCTCAATCTATAAAGAATTAGCCTTAGGTTTCAACTAGAGAATGGAAGAGCACGACGAGATCTTTAAATCCATACGGTGATGATGGATTTTGGTGCAACGGAGGAGGAGATAGGAGGGGCCGTTCTCTACAGGTCATGCACGTGTTTCTAGGTGCTAGGGGAGGCCGAGCATGATGCTCTACAGGCCGAGCATGGTGGTGGAGATGGGCTTCGACATGGAGCTCCCTGATCGAGTTCAAGTGCGATGTGTTGGGCACGAATTTAAACCCTAATGCTATGTGATGGGTTTGATTTAGCACGGCTTGGCCTGGTGAAGGAGAACGTGAGGGAGAGGGAGAGATGGGGACGGCCAGGATGGAAAGTTAGGGGATCTAAGGGCTGAAGTGAGATAGGTTGAAAATAATTAAGTTATGTTGAAATTTGTTTATATAAATCGTGTACAATCTTATAAAAATCATAACCTTTTCATACGAGGTCGAAAAAATGCAAACTCAGTTGCGTTGGAATCGTATGGACGAGCACTACGCGATGGAGTTGGTTTGGAGTCGTTTGGAGTTAGTGAGAATTTTGGGTAAAATTAAACGTCCGTTTAATTTTATTCAAAATAAATCGCTAAAACGGAATTTAAAATCAAGGTGAGAACTTCTCACTCAATCGAATCAGTTTCGATTTTATTTTAAATAGTTAGATTTAAAATATTTGAATGCATGTTTGAATGATGATTTTTATCTATTGATTGTTAAAATAGACATTATACGCCGTTAGTAAGCGGATGTTATTTAATAAAAACATATACCGCGAATATTTCATAAACAGTGAAATTGGTATTATATATAATATCAATATATATATATTGGCATATGTATATATTGGAGTTGATTGATTTTCTGATTTTTTTAGCGGATGAGACCCTATTACGCCGTTATTAAGCGGATAATATTTAATAAGAACATATACCGCGATAATTTCGTACTGGAACGAAATTGGTATTGTGCTAATGTTTGTGGATGCAGGAAAACAGGTTGGAGGGATCCAACTGGATTCCTCAACAGTTTTTATTTAATTTCAGATATTTTGATATTTGATGGATTTTCATATCGATATATGATATCGTTGTTGTCATGATTGACTATTTGGTGTGTAACATCATTGGACCAAATTTTGGGATTTTAAAATGATTTTTAAAGTGATTTTTGAAAATATACTATATTTTAAAATTGATCCATTTTAAATAAATAAACGTTATAATTTTTAAAGTTATAAAAATTATGATTTTTGAGAAATATAGTTAAAAACTGATTTTTGAGAATATGATGCTAATGATTTTATAAAATAGTTAAATCGAAATTTTTGAATTTATTATGAAAAGTTGAAATATAGGATTTATAAAATTTAATTTATTTATGAATCAAAAGGAAGAAGTTTTTAAAGGAATTTAAGGACGTTTAAAATGAATAATATAAATTGATTTATATTAAGAGATTTATAAATGGATATTTATAAATTGAAATACGGACATTATAAAACGAGTTTTTATAAGTGTTTGAATGAAGTGCAAATGGATTGCATAAGTGAATGAAATTTATAAAATTATAAACTGTGAAGTTATAAATAAAATTTATAAATAGTAAGATTTATAAATTTGGTGAAATTAATTGAAGAATAGATTGGTTAAATAAATGGATCTTATAAGTTATAAGATTTATAAATTAGAAAGTCTTTAAAAGAACGATTTTGTAAAATAATCGTTTTATAAGTATCTAACTTATAATATGAATTTTTAGTTTATAATTGAGTTATAAACTGGAATAGGTTAATAAAAGAATTTATAAAAAGGAAGTTTTTATAAATAAATAGAAATGGAATTTATAAACGTTGTTTTATAAATTCGCAAATGACTTATTTTGACAAGAAAAATTGTTGAAACCTATTAATGGAATTATATTCACGTTTTTGAACTGTGAATAATCCTTTGAAATAAAATGAATAAAAGGATGAAATTGTTAATGAAGTATATTCACGTTTTTGAATAGTGAATAAGATGTTAAAGGAAATGTTTTGAATGTGATATTTGAAATTGAATTAAAACGATCTAACGATGTTTTAAAATGTGTTGAGATTCGAAACCATAGATTTCAACATTTATTGTTGAAATAGACGTTTTCGAGAAATAAAAGGAGATGATGGACTATAACACTGTTGTTATAGTAAATGATTTCCGAAAGGAAATGTTTTGTATAGTATTGGGATTTATATATCTATTTTAATTTCGAATCCCTATACTAGTGATTTTGGGTTGTCGTAACGATGTTTTACGTAACATTCGTTTTGGCCCAAATAAATATGTTTAAGTGAATGATTTCCTTAAAGAATGAAATATATACTTAATTCGATTTAAGTATATGGAATATTTTCCAAGGTTGAAAATAAAAAGATTTGTGAATTACTTATGAATAAATAAGTATGGAATTGTTTTTCCAATATGAAGTGAATATTTAGAATTTATCTTTTTGAAGATAAATTGAAAATGGATAGTGAAATCGTATATGCATAGATATTTGGAATATAAATTCATTATAGAATTTATATGTGAAAGTAGAATTTGTTTAAAAAAATAAATATTGATTTATTTTTGAAGTGTTGAAATAATATATCTAGTGAAGATATTTTGGAAAATAAATAATTTGGAAAATTATTTGGAATCTGGTGATGTTGTGCATATCCATTGATAGTTCAATAACCGACTATCAATATTTCCCTTTGAATGGGTAATTGATGTGATTTGTTTGAATGTGAATGCTACACTTATTTTTGAATAAGCGCTCACTATTCGGGTTAACCGGGAAAGGACCATGGGGTCGTATAACCCATTCCGAATATGTGATACGTCGTTATAATTGCATTGAAGATCGGTGTTGAAGACCCGGTATTTGCGAGAACGATAGGATGACCTGTCGATTTACTCTGCACCGAGTTGCTCCGGTATAGAGTTCTCCATATGTGATGGTGAATCCGATCAGGATTGTGAATATCCGGATTGCAAGGACTTCTTTGTAAGTGCCTTCGGTTTTGTTCGATCCCGGAACAGACTTGTATGGATTGTGTGTCTGACATTACAAATTGAGATATAAAGCCGATTTCATTCAAATATATTTCTGTTGGTGGCGGAGAATTTATTCATTTAGCTTAACACCCTTCTCTGAGACGTACGAGCTCAGAGGTTATATAGTTGAAGTTATCAGCGATATATTCCCAATTTGGTAATGTGACATGCTGAGTGATGCTGAAATGATCATTGTGTTGATTATTGTGATAGGATCGTTTATTTGATCGTCTATCTTGGTGATCATTGTGTTGATCATTTGTTGACCCAAAGCATGGCTTTTGTATAAAGTATGTTTTTGTGGACGTGACTTCGTCGAACCTCACACCCCGGAAATGGTCAAAACAGGAAAGATGCAGCAAGGTTATGAGGGGTAGCACCCTTTAGGGTATGTACATTTCCTTCTGGATAGAGGTTGTATCATGGTATGGAGCCCAGATATTTAACCTATGTGGTTACTACGAATTTATTACTTTGTGGTTGTTGGTTATCGGGATCCCGTGAGAAAGGTCGTTTACGATCGGGGAATGGCGTGCTCGTGTCAGTAGTTACCCAGTTAGGGGTAACCCGGCCTTGTGTTGGCAGAGTTCCGGTTTGGTTCTCGGGGATGTCTTTCCAGAGGCATTCTCATGTGGCAATGGGAAGTTCCTTGGCCTGACCATTTGTTGGAAATCCAAAGAAACAATACGTGACTTGTACGGTTTTAGTTGTAGAACCTGCCATCTAATATGGTAGCTATTAGTAGGCATAATATAATGGTACCTATGCTGGCTAAGATTTATATTCTACTTTGAAATGAAATTTCTACACTATGCACTAATAATAATATCAAAATTGATTTAGTTTTAAATGCGTATCAAGCATGTTTGACTATCATAAGGAGAAATCTTCTCCAAGTCTGCGTTTGCATTGTGTGTGTGGCAGGAGGTCTTATGGTAGTCTCATTTTTAAAAGCATTGCGAATTGAATTTAAAAATATTCCTCTATTTTGATTTTAAAGATAAATAAACTGTTTTGAGTTCTCACACCAGTCACATGACTGACTTGGAGTTTATTGTTTTCCTTCCTAAACTCTGGGTGCCCACCAATTTCCACACGGGCAGTCAAGAGTTAAGGTTTATCAGGATATTCTGGATATTCTGGAGTTGCTGGAGGCAAGCTGGATGGCATGGCGTATACTAGTATATAGTATTTTTTTTTCCGCTGCACTGTTTGTTGTATATTGTTGTACACTCTGATGATATGATGTAATGTAATGTATAAAATGTAATAACTGATATAGTTCTTTGTTTAAAGATTATTCATTTATTATTATATGTTGTTCCGCTGCGAATTGTGAGATTCTGATGTTGTTCTGTTGTTTTCTGTTCCGTCCTATTTTCTTCTGTTTTCCTATTTTTCCTCTATTCTCTTTTTCTTCTATTTTAAAAAAAATCTATTTTCTTTCTTCTTTTCCCTCCATCTTCTATCTTTTTCTCTTCTCTTTTCCTAAATTCTTTTTCTTAAAAACCCTCAGTGTTCGGTTTTCCGTCGTTCGATTTCTCGGCAGTCGATAAAGTGAGTGTCGATGTCGAATTTTTGGTAGACGAAGAATCGCGTCCTGACAATTTCTATCATCTCTCTCACTCCAATCAAGATCAATGTTCTATTCAAGAGCTATAGGATCATTTGTAATCAAGATTGAAGATCTGAGTCTGTAAAACTTTATCAAATCAAACCACTATACCTGTGGGTGAGATTGCAGCCTGTAAATCAATTGGATGTGCTTAGTAGCCCGTAAATCTATTGGGTGTGCTTATGGCTCGAAAATCAAGTGACTCTGCCTAGAGGTCAATACTCTGGAGATTGTGTCTCATAGCCTTGAAATCAAGAATGTATTTGCATTTACTAGTTAAAAAGAAATTCGTACAAGAAATTGTGTGGGACTACATGTAGGGTATATCCGAACCAGTATAAAATCCTGGTGTGTTCTTTCCTTTTACTTTTATGGCATTTACTTTAATCTGTGTTTTGATTCTATGATTTTTTCTGTGATTAATAATTGCATAATTCTAAGCATAATTTCAAAAGGTTTCAAAAAGATCCATATAAATTAGGAAATACTATTCACCCTCTTCTAGTGTTAATTTAGCCTTAAGATCTCTATTCTTCAATTTAACAAAATATACCTCTTAAGGATCTATTATCCCCCAGCCGAACACCAAAAGTAAATATGCTCTAAAGTGCCCAATGTTATTGCTTTCAATAATCACTAGAATTTAATCAAAATGTCTCAGGCCACATGGTCCATATAGTTTTAACTTTATATCATCTCAAAATCTAATTACTATGAATTAGCAAATCAATGGAAATGGACACCTCAAGGACCGCAAATAAATAAGCAAAGTGCTAGAAAAAAACAACAACAAAAAACAAGGCAATGGATAAGGCATGAAACGGTGATCTTTAGCGGCTTTAGCTAGAGCTGTATTGGCTCCAGGCATTCGCCACCGGTGCACCGTTGGTGCCCTACCGATCCACCAATGGCGACGCAACCTAGAGCTATTTCAGCTCTAAGTTTCCCTTCAGTTGGTCCTCGAAGATGGCAGCTTGGTTTCGTGTTCCGTTCAGTTGATTAGGGGTGTATATGCAACCATCTTAAGTGATTCAAGACATCATAGCATCAATTAGGACAACATATTTACTAATTATATATAACCATAACTTTTAGCAAGCAAGAAAGTAAAACTAAGGATGAAAAAATCACAAGAAATGAGATTAAATCAATCATAGGTTCATCCAAATCAACAAACAACAACATGCACTTTATTTAGAGATAGTGGTGTGAGGTAAACTCAACTTGTTCTTACGATTTCACTTAGCAGTTAACTGTAATCAAATAGCCTTCTTATAATAGTGAAACCCTATAATTCAGAAAAGAGAGAAAGCGCAAACAGGATTCAAAACTCAAACCAAAATCGAAATAGGTTGTATAAGATGTTGGACAAGGGTTTAATTTACATACCTTGATTTTATCTTATTTTTATAGAATTTATTTCTATTTTAAAACCATATTTTTGATGAAGATGAGAAGGAGACAAAGAAACTTAATTTTATCTTATTGTGTTTTTTACATCTTATTGAGTTTTTTACGTACTATATACTATGAATGAGAAATCATAAGTAATGGCTTCATTTTCGTGTCTTAGAAACGAGTTTAGGTTGTAGTAAAGCCTATTAACATAAAAACACAAGGTCTCATATAATTCATTCCCTATATAATATACTCTTTCTCATTAAATTTGTTAGTAAATATTTCTTTTTTGTTTAAAAATTACAGTCTCCAAAACCACTTTGTTGAATCATGGATTGATTCCACCTATCATTTAAAGACCAAAATATTCCAATTTTAAAGATTATGTAAATTTATTTCTTTTTATTTAATAAATGATCCAACATATCAAAGTTATTATTCCTAATAATATTGAGATATTTTAAAAAAATTAAATATAACCTTTGCAATAAAAGCTATTCTCATTATTTTTAATAAGAATAAACTATTAATTGTAAAAATCTCATTTTAAACAACAAACCTCAACATTAACATTTTACTAAATGAAAAATTTAAATAATTGATTTTAATAATATTTCAAATTTAAACTGAAATCCTCCATAAGAAATAAAACTCATTTCTTAAAAAATTCAACTATTCTCAAAAAAAGATTTAATTTAATAAATCTTTGATAAAATTATTTTTTAACCATAATTATATTTAATTAATTAGGTAATTAAAAACAGAGTTGTTACAGACTTCTCCCATAGGAAAATTGCGTCCCCACAATTTCTTTAATGGGAGAACTCCATATTATAAATTTTCTAGTATTTATGAACTCAAAACCAAAATTCTCCAAAGTATAAAAGAAGATCTTTTATTATCTTAAAATTTTCATTCTAAAAGATTATCATTTTTAACTCAAGCCTATTAATTTGAACTTTTATAACTCAAGAAATTACTCTAAATCTAATTCCTTTATATTCACAAAAAGAACCAAAAGTTTTCACTCAAGTTTTTGAAACACTCAAAGATAATTAAGATACTCTATTCTTTATTCTTTAAGGAACTCTTAAAATTTTCCAATTAACTTCTATTTAAACCTGATATAAACCAATTCCAAAAATTAAAACATTTTCCTTAACTTATCTCATTATATAAAATAATATTAAGCCATGAAATTTAGCGATTCATCACGTGAACGGTTGGAGATTTTTGACCCTCGAAAATCGACACTAATACAACCTTGATTTTCACATGGCGCAAATTGAAGCGCCGAAAACCCGATTGTTAAGGGTAAGAAAGAAAATAAAGACAAAACAGAATATTACAAGAATGGAATAACATATATTATTTCAATGTATAATCTCTACAACTGAAATTTAAATACATTATCAAAATCTATCCTAAGCTCAACTGAACAGTAATAATTACCCACCCTTACAAATTTTAAAAAATAAAACAATTAAAGCGGAAGTGGGACTGGGAATGGATAACTATCTATAAGGATCTTTAGTTCTAGTTCCATCAAATTGCTCTAACCTAAACCTGAGCTACTAGGCTGCTCGTGAAAATTAGGGCACCTAGAGTTTAAAGGAAAAGGAAGATAAACTCTGGGTCAGTCATTCGATTGGTGTGAGAAACTCAAAATACGGGTATTTGAAAATAAAAGGTATCTCATAAGACAACACCACACATACAAACGAAATGGGTTTTTACCTCATGATAACTAAAACATTTGCTACACAAAATCCTTTGATATTATTTTTAATTACACTCTTTTGAAAACATTTGCAAATAAACTTATGAATCTTAGCCGAAATTGTTACATATTAAATTCAAGCATACTAGCTACAGAGTAGATTCTATAGGCAAAATCTTTAAAGACTCCTATTGGAGAATGGATTCTATACAAATGACAAGGTAAGGAACTGCCTTCTGACAGTACACCTCTAGAGGGTTGTACCTAGGGTCCAGATATTGAATGCCTATAACAAAACAAATTAGGCCCACCCCTTTGTTGGATAGTACCGAATATGACATCACCTCGGTCATCCCCGGCCTATCCAAGACAGCTCATAGCATACACAACATAGCTTATATATATAGGGTTAGCTAGAAAGGTGATGTGTCAAGGCTCATTTTTCCGTACGATTTGAATCGACAATAAAACACACATGTCCAACTCAAATTGCACAAAAAGAAAAAACATGAAGGGTAATAAAGAAAAATAGACAGAACAGAATCTCACTCGAATGGAATAATATATAATATTGAACTAGTATTTTTACAACGAAAAACTTTTAAATACATATATCAAAGTCTAACCTAAATTTAGCTTGGACAGTTATAAACATCTGTCCTTACAATTGCTGACAAACATCAAACTAAAACAAACATACCACAGCGGATAATAGAATATGTCATACATAGATGAATATCTCCAGCTCTTCTCTGGAAACTCCAACCGTCTTCGACTAAACCTGAAACTACTCGGATCTGACCCAAGTATTGAAAATACCCGGATCAGACTTGATAAACCAACATGAGGAAAACTCAATAATTAATGACTGTGTCATATACTAGTTTTTAATAAAATCCTTTGAAAAGAAAGAGTATCTCTTAAGACCACGCCCATACATAAACACAAATGGGCTTTTACCTTATGATAACTTAAAAACACTTTTATATATCAAAACATTTGATATTATTTCCAATGACGTCTCTTCGAAAATATTTGCAATAAAGTTATTAATCTTATCCGAAATGGTTACCCATGTAGCATTTCGAGGCTATTAATTACGCCAATACAAAACAAAACCGTAGGTTCTTATTGGAGAATTGATTTCCATACAAATGACCAGATGAAGGGACTACCTTCTGGTAGTACATCTCTAGAGGAATGTACCAAGGACCATCACAAAGAATCCTCTACCAATACAAGACCGACTTATCTTTGTAAATAGATAGTACCGAATATATCATCCCTTAATAGTTATCGACATTTAAATCGGGCACTCGAGCATACAGACCACATTAATTTACATCCCGAACTTCATAGCGGGAAGAAATATATCTAGAAGGGGATGATCATACCCTAATTTGGAATGACCCACTTACACTTGCTGCATATAACCCTGTTTTGGTCATTTTCGGTTAACGAGATTCGAGGCAACGATTACCTTTTCACATAGCCCATATCACATCTCTGAATGCCACATTTCCATTTCCATTGACTACTAATTGCTTTCCATAAAAATACAACCCTTGAGCTCTTAATCTAAGAGAAGTTGCCTTCTCCGTCACCACAAATGTACATTTGTAAAAACCAATGTACGTAATCTTTAGAAATGCAATGTCAAACAAACGTCCATACAAGTTGTCCAGGAAAAGGACAAACCGAAGGCACTCTCCTACTACCACTAGTAACGAGTAGTCCTTGCAATCCAAAAAATCTCCACAACACGGAGACCACTGCTATAAATAACTCAATAATGAGAGCTACCCAAAGCATGTCAACAAGTAGTCCTCATGCTATGAAGATCCACGGTCTTCAATCATCGTCATCTTCAACATGTCTTCTCATTCAAATGTATACATTGGTCCGAAGTAGTTTTCGGATAGGATTCACTCAAATCAGACCCCGGTTCCTTCGAAATCCAATTATCAATAAAAATATATTTGAATATGAGTATACTAGATTTATTAAGTCTCTTTTCACTTTAATTCTTTTCGGATGATTTCAAAATCTCTTTCTTTTGACTTAGAATAATTCTAAATAATTCATTCTTTTTCTTTGGATAATATTTCAAATTTCTTCACTTAACTCTCGATCCAAATTCCTTAACTTTTAGCCTGATAAAAACAATGTTATTTAAGACATGTTTATGGTAAACCCTAAAATCGATCTTAGCAAACATTTTTGAGTAAATAGGATCATAGAAATCATTTTAATTTTACTCAACATCAATTTTCGTTTTCAACAAGTGCTGTGGGCGAAATAACGGTGAAATCACCTTTTAAATTCAATGAATAGAAGGAGTTCCCTCTTCGGATTTTAATACCAAGTATAAGAAGATTATCTCTATGCAATCCAAGTCATAGTTTGTTCATTTTGGAGATTGCTTAATTTTTTTGGATAATACCGTTCTTCTTTTATTTCAAAAACTTAATATAATCTTTTTCGAGCATCTGGGCTTTCCTTTCGATCTGTTCCTCCCCTCGTCTAAGAAATGAAAACATAGGCCAGGTAAGTTCCGGTCACTGGTCGCTCAATCCCTAACCTTAGTTAAACACCTTGTTTTATCTTCCCAGATCTCACAAGTGGGACAAATGTACTAGTTGTTTCCGCATACTCAATTATCAACTTTATTTTGGAATTGGTCATAAAGATTTCAAATTATCTTTTAAGCACTTAATTTTACTTTTAAAAACATTCACAATTGATTCTAGGAAATATCGTCACGTTTAAACTCATATTCAAAAAGTTATAGAATTCACAGCATAAAAGTGCCGTGGAAAGTGTTATATAAGCTTATTTGATTTAGACAACTTTTAAACATTTGATAATTCATATTTTCAATTTCAAATTTCTTTTAAACTATTTAAAAGGATTTATCAAAATTATTTAATATTTTATCATAATTAATAATGTTCATTTAAACAGATTTCCTGTTATGGTCACTTAACTGCACTAGCGCGATTTTTCTAGAAAATTGATTTGGACTTAATTTAAAATCCACCGAATGAAATTTTGATTTTCTTTCTTCGTTTAGAAGATATGGATATAATAGCCTGGAATTTTCTTATCTCGAAGAATTCCAAGCTATATTCCACTCTACACATTCATTTGAACTTTTCAGCGTGAAATCGCGAACTACCGTTGCGCGACGCACCTAGTTTTAACTTATTTTTCAATATTTGAAATAATCTATTCAAATTGAATTTTATCACCTATAAAATCATTACAAATCATTTTAAATCAATATTTTCACTTTTTAAAGTATTTAAAATGTATTTTCACTATTTTCATATTTTCATATTATAATATTATTATATTCCTATTATTTTAATATTAAATTTTAAATTCCAATTTCAAAAATTTCAAATCAATTTCAATTCTAACTTCAAATTAAACTTAATTAAAACTTAGATTTCAAATCTAATTTCAATTTAAACTCAAATTCAACCTTAATTTCACTTTCAATTTTCAAAATCAATTTCAATTTCACTTTACCTATCCTTTTTATTCCCGTTTTACTTCAAATTTCAAATTCTCCTGTATTTCTACTTTAATTTCAATTCCAATTGAAAAGGAACTTATTTTTCAAAGTATATCATATCACCAAAATTGAGTCTTTAACAAAGAGATCACTTAATCAATAATGATATAAATTTGATGTTTATATTAAAATCACAACTATACAAACAAATCATATGATATTAGCGTATTCAATAATATAGTACGATAAATGTCATAACATTAAAATGGATCATCCAACATAATCAATCAACATCCATATCATCAAATGGTGATTATCTAACATAACAATTAAACTTTATAATCAATATAATTCAAAAAGCGATAAGAATTTCTCACCTTCATTTTCACTCCATCAATCTTTTATGTAAGTTACGCGCCTCTCGAACTAACGTGCTATTTTTCGAACGCCTTGAATTAGACGTTTTTCTTTCTTTCTCCTTTTCTTTTCTTTCTTTTCTTTTTTTCTTTTGTTTTTTTATGAGGAGGGTGTATGGCTCAATTAAGGGTGTGTGGCCTAGGGTGGCTCGGATTTGGCCAAGAAGAAGGGGTATGTGCGTGTATAGCGGGTATGGACTCAGGTACGGGTTTGGTGTGCTCGGACATGGTTTTAGGTGGTGGGTGTAAGGTGTTGGAGGCTTGGAGGAGGCAAGTAGGTGGTGTAGGTGGTGGGTACGGCTTAGGGAAGGGGTGTTGGGCCGAGGTGGAGCTTGGGTGGAGGGATGTAGGGCACAACTAAAGTGGAGGAAGTAATGGAAGAGGAAGAGAATGGATTTTAGAATTTTATGGAATGAAATGTAGTGGAAAAAATTTGATTTAATCTTGTATTTATAAATGGAGAATTAAGTGGCAAATGATATTAATACCCTCTTCATATTCATATCTAAATATACATTTCTCTTATGCATGAAAGGAGAGATTTTATATGCATTAATGGTGATGTTAAAAATAAAAATGATTACTTACTTTTCCTTTCTTAAATTTTGAAGTTAAAAAGGAGACTTTTGCCTTAATTTGATTTGCATTAATGGTAAGCATATGTATCACTAATCCCTTTAGTTGGCTTTCTTTTCATACTTTATTTTGCTTGAATTCTATGTGTATATATCCCATCTTGCATAAGAGAAAAGAAGTGTGTAATGATGTTGTTTTATTTGTTTACTTTTGCACACTTTTGTCAAATCATGTATTAACATTATTTTTATCATTTTTATTTTATTAATTTATAAAAAGTAACATTTTTATTTTATAATATGTAAATAAAAGTGGTGTATAGTTTGTAAAGTGGTATTATATAAGTTACAAAGTGCATATGATCATTTAATATTGCGACAATATTTTTTTGGTTGTAAATGGTGTTTTTGTTGACATATTTTATAGTCAAAATTTGACGCTTTTTATTAAGCTATACATTGATGTATTCAAAATAATTTTTTTACTTCTTTAAATAAATTAAAACATGTCGATTCAATTTTAAAATCGTATTTAAATAATACCAAAATCTCTATTTTTACAGTGTATGTAAAACTGACAAAATGCGACAAAATTTGGTTATTTTTATAAAAAAATTATTAACATACTTTTAAATATTTTAATATACTTTTATAATCTATATTAGATGTTTTTAATAAGATTTATCTTTTTAAATAAATATTCAAACCTATTTATTTAACCCTTAATTTATTTTTAACAAAACTTAACTTTTGCTGATTTGTCCTAAAATCCAAATTTATACCTTTTAATTATTAAGAATAGATAATTTATCTATTATTATTTATTATAAATAAATTATTCATTTAAGTTTTAAACTCTTTTTGAATCTAAAACAAACGAACTCTCTCATTTTCGAAGTAGCGAAATTACGGATCGTTACATGATGACCATATCCTAATGGAAGCGACTCACATATCCCTATCCCATCTACATTGTTTTTGCCATTTCCAGGTGTGAGGCCTGAGGTGACATTTTACCTTTTACATAGCACATTCCACTTTGAATGCCACGTTGCTATTCCACAATCACAAAACCGATTTCTACAAATAGGAAGAAACACATCAGATGACATATATGCTCCGTTGTCTGATTGGATATCTATATATTGTCTATTTCTATGCCGTCTCATTGCACATCAGATCATAGATATACCCCATCGTTTGATATGCATCAACACATCAAAATAAAAAAACCATACATTGTCTGATTGTTATAGTATCATTTTTAAAATTTTCTATTAGACAACATATGACTGGTATGCATATCAGTTACACATATGTTATATTTGCAAAATGAAATAATGAATCACAATTTTATTTAAACGAATAGTTTATTTCAAATCTAATTCAAATACAATATAACTTTCACTATCACTCTCATATATACAACTTTTCTCTACACTCTCATATATAACATTATTTTTTACTAGCACTCACTTACACTCACTCGAGTTTATTTTTGATATTGACCTTCATTTGCTTGCTCCGGCTTGTGTCCTGCCATCTCTTTTACCTATCAAATAAAAAATGCAGTAAACTGGAAAAGAAAATAAACCTAAATTACAAAAACAAAACAAAATTAATATTAATATTGCATCAGTTATGGGTTTATTTTCTCTTCATGTTTTAGACATGGCTGGAAAAATATATATATGTGCATGGACAACTTATGATATGTACAATGTATCACTAAGAATATCACAAGGCCAGTAGATTAAATTTTACGGACTATTGCAAAGGTCAATCCTGAAGGCTCAACATAGTGCAAATATGCACAAGGTAAAGCCCATGCCTCCTCGGCCTCAATTCAGATGCACATATCATAAACAAATTTCATCAATTCATAAAACACAAGATTACATAATGAATACAAGGCAAGAAATCTCAAAACAGTTTAAGCATAGTGCATATAGGAGCAGCATAAACAAAGATGAAGTGCACGTGTATAAACTGGACAAAAATAAGGAAAACATGGAAATATTTCACACGTGTATAATACATATGTATGTGTGTTTATACATGGAAGTAACAAGCAAGAAGACTGCATATAGTAGTAACAACCATTCATGGTTCAGGTTATTCAATTATCATTTTCATGCCATTCAAGGTTCAGGGAAGTTAAGGATCAGGGAAAGCAATCAAAGCAAAATTCAAAGCATATATACATGAATAAATCTCTGATTGCTTTGATACTTGAATGGCCTGAAATTGGTACATGTATATATATATGTATGTATGTATGTATCATTCAAAGAAAAATGCATACATGTATATATGTATAAACCTTGATTGTATACATGTGTATATGTATAAACCAAAATGCATACAAAATGATGTATACATGTATCAAAATGCATTCTAGGTTCAGGGAAAGAAATCATAGAAAAATCCATTCAAGTATCAAAGCAAAATGCATCAAAAATTCAACATATGAACCCATGAACAATTCAAAAGCAGCTCAAAGTAATTCAAAATCAGCTTAAACCACATATTTATATACATGTATACATGAACACAAGAACAATTCAAAAGCAACTCAAAGCTATTCAAAATCTGGTTAAGATATTTTACATGTACATACATATATGTACATGCATGTATACATATATATAAAACATATGAACACATGAACAATTCAATGTAGATGATCTAGACTCATGGCATAAGACCAGATCATAAATGAATCACAAGTGCAGAAATGAATAAGTTCAAGGCACAAGACCAGGGCAGATCATAAATGAACCAGCAAAATAGAAATGAAGTGGGATGTAATTGGCAAACTAATATACATATATACACATATGTCTATACATGTCTACATGTATATATACAACACATGTTTAGAGATTCAACCAACAGCAATGTGATAACCCGGATTTTTGAACATCTGGTAATTGGGTAATTTACTGATTTTACCATTGAGATACTTATTTAGTTGAACAAAATAAATTCTGATAATATAAATTTCTATTTCAAAGCAAAATAAAATATGATTGTTACCATTCATATATAAGATATTTATAGAATTATGTGATTTGGAATTTTTATAATTTTATAATAAGTTATGATTGCCTTATTAAATAAATATTGTAGGAAAAAATTTGGATTTGAAATTCAATTGTAAACATCTTAGAAATAAATTGGATTTAAAAACTCTATGAAACTAGTATTTATACAAATTGTTTATAAGTGTACAATTGGAAAACAATATCATCTTTTAAGTTATGTGTAAATAAATAAAAGAGAAAGAATAAATATAATTAAGTAAGATTAATTTAAGAAAAATTTTAAACATTAAAAACATAAGCATTTATATAAGAGCAAATTTATAATATGATAAATATATATTAAAAACATATTAAGACATTTGTAAATATAAAAACTAAATTTAACATATTATATAAATATATATAAAAACATATTTAATGATGCAAATTACTAATGTGAATAATATGTATACATAATCACAAATGTAAGCAAAACAAATGTGTTTAGTGACAAGGGTTATCATAATTGTACAAGTGTCCTTAATCTCTTTTATTTTTTTCAAAATAATTAATAAATGAGAAAACTAAGTTATATAAACATCTTCATACCTATCTTAAATTTTTTCTTCTCAGTTAAATTTTTGAAGCAAAGAAACAATAGTTTGTAAGAAAATCCAGTAAAAAAATCAAAGGAATTCAAGATATCTCTTCATGATTTCAAAATCTGAAACAAAAGTAAGATCAATTCAACAATCCAAATCAGTAAGCAATCAAAATCTAGAGGCAGTTCAAGTTTCCAGTTTCAAAAGATCGGCAACCTCCAGTTTTAAATCATCCCAGGCATCCTCTGTTGACCGTGAGTAAACTAAGCTTAAAACAGTTTTAAATTGGATTCATGTGGTAGATGTTTGAAGTGAAATTGTGATGCATGTTTGAAAAAATGTGTGCATGTTTGTTTCAAGCTGAATACATGTATATATATATATATGTATATGTATATAGAGAATTGTGTGTGCATGTTTATATTAAACTAATGTTCTATTTTGTGGTTCAGGCTTAAATCTGATAAAAATTATAAGTTCTTCCTTCCTGATCTTCTTTAGGCTTTAATTTGTAAGTTTGTTTGTTTCATCAAGATATCAGTAATAAAAATATTTTCAAGTTAAATCAGTAGTTGGTTGTAACAGGAAGTAAAAGAATAAGTAAAAACAATTCAAAATCCCAATCATAATAATTGTTTGCTTCAAGTACATAATTGTTTTTCTTTTCAAAATCTAGGGTTATTAAAATTAAAATCATGAATTTTAATTGAGTAATTCGAGAGATATTGATTGATGAACGAAAATTAGGATTTCGTCGATTACTGGTGATCATGAAAGTTTTTGACTTTAGGGTTTTGGTCGAAGGAAGCCACGGGGTCAGCGATCATCGGGGTGGCGACACGAAGGTATTGTAGGGTTTTATAGTCTCATGGGTTCGATGATGAATCAGGAATCATCATGACGGCGAGGATGGATCGAGCTTGATCGGAGTGGGTGGAAATGATGCGTGAGTCAGAGATGATGATTTCTGGTGGATCGGCGTGATCTCTAGTGAACTTGATCGACGAGGCGAGAAGGTTTTCATCGGCTGATTTGGGTTTGAGGGTGTTTCAACAAACTTGAATTTGATTCTGGTCGACTTCGTTGAAAATGGATGGTCGGAAAGTTTGGGAGGATCGTGGGTGGTGTGCTGGTGGTCACGGTAGTGATCGATGATGAACGAACCGCGCGTGCTTATGCACCGGTGTACTATGGTATCTGAGTTATTCGAGATCGAGAGGAAGCATGGATCTTCGGGTCGAGATCGAGGAAGGTTGTGGTTGGTCTTGTGGGAAACAGAGATGAAGGGAACACAGGAATTGGCTCAAGGATTTTTGAGTTTTGCTCAGGTCTTTCTTTTGATAGATGTATAAGGTTCGAATAAAATTAAATGTTCAAGTTTAAAAAAAAAGTAAATCAAGTTTAGACTATTTTCTTAAATAGATGTTTATTTAAATGTTGATAGACAAAAGTTGAATATTTTATTTAACTTCAAAATTAATTAAGTTAAGTTTTAAGTTTATTTAAACTTAAATTTAAATAGTATAATTAATTAGTTAATTTAGAAGATAAAAATGTGTAATTCATTTGTTAATAACAAAAATTATTAACAAGTTTTAAAAAGGCGTTTCAAACAAAGATATTGATCAAGTTACTAAGGAAGACTCAAAAGTTAAATTTCAAAGATAAATTGCTTTAAGATTAGCTGATTTGGTAAATCATATATTGGGAAATTATGAAATCAAATCTCTAAGTATTTTGAAATAAAATTATGTTAGAGATGAGTTAAGATAAATGTTTTGTCATTGATTAATTAGAGGTTAATGGAAGGATCATTAATTAGTAATTAATGGGTAATTACTAAATGAGATTTATTAATTAATAAAGTATAATCACTTAGAGTAAGTAATTAAGGGATAATTACTAGAGAAAGAGAATAATTACTTATGGAAGTAATTAAGAATTAATTACTTAATGTGATTAATTAAAGGTTTAATTAATGTAAGTAATTAAAGGATAGTTAATTACTGAGTGTAAATTAATTAGGAGTAGTTAATTAAGGAGATTAATGAAAGGTTGATTAATGAAAATGGTTAAGGCTAATTAATCTATGTGTTAATTAAAAGTTAACTACTTAATGTAATTAAAGAATAATTAATAAAGGATGATTTATTAAGATGGATGATAAAAAATGATTAATTAATTGGGTTATAATTAATTAATTTAAGTAAGCGGGATTTAATGGTTATCTAAGTGATTTAAAGTTGGTGATTAATTTAATTGGAGATTAATTAAATTAATTAAGAATGAATCCATTTGGCCTATGGATGATTGAACTATAATAAATGATTAAATTAATATCTATCTAATAACTCATGTACTGTGATATGAGATGTGAGGTTGTACTGTGATATTTGGATTATCTATCAATAGTGAATTGCTGTGTAAAGTGTGACATCTTGTATTTAAATTTGAATTGTAAACAGTTTAGATTTGAAGTGACATTGAATTCGAAGAGACCGAGGTCGGGTAGCTGACAATATCCGAACCCACTCCGATTAGTAATCTAAGTTCTATATAATTGGATGTGTGGAATTAAACAGGCTGGAATGGAATAAATTAAGTAACATGGACATTTAACCCATGAACTGTTGTGTGATAAACGATTGACTATAATAAGTAAGAACTCATAGGAAGTACGAGTCATCCTGGTAATTCACATAAGTTTTATAGCTTGGTATTTCATATTATATGAGTTTACTCACGTTGGTTTCCAGCCTGACCCGGGTGTTACTTTGATGTAATGCTCGGGTCAAACTGAGTATTACAGATTTTTAGTTAAGGACGTTATGGAGCTCAGGAGGCGAGCTGGATGGCAGGAACGTATGGAGTGAATTCCACTGAGTATATTATTGCTATTTAACTAGGACAAGTTGATTTTAATTGTCCAGTGTTTTGTGTAAATGTTGTAACTCTGTTGTATTGATGTAAATTAATCGATACAGTTTTCTTTTGTATAACTGTTATTAGTTGATATTATATTTTGATCCGTTGCGTATGTGAGATTCTGTGCTTGTTTTCTGTTTCTTCTTCTACCTCTTTTCTTCTTTTCCTAACTATCTAGAATTTTCGGGATCGAAAATTTCGGATCATTACAAGCAAGCTTTAAGTAATATACATAGATAAACATATGTAAATACATGTATATATGTACATACTCAAAATGGTTCGAGCTCAAGTACATACAAGTATATGTGAGAACTGAAACAGCATACCACACATACAAGGGTGAAGATATACATACACAAGCATTAGGGTAGAATTATGCGGACTTTTCACAAATATACAAAAATGAAGTAATATGTTACAACACATATACACATATACATTGTGATGACCCAGAATTTCTAACAAATTTAATTTGAATAGTTAATTGATTTTAAGATATTTAAAAGTTAATTTTAACTTGAATTTTAGGATATCAATATTTACTTGATAATTAAATCATTGAATTGTATAGTTTAAATATTGAATTTAATAATTGAAATTGGGTAAATTGTTGAATTTGAGATTCTAAGCCTGTTTAAAATAATTTGAAGGCTTATAAAATTTATAATGATAATACTGAAAATAATAGAATGGTTGGAATTTATTGTAAAGGTAATTTGTTCAATTTTAATAATATATCATTTAAATTGAATTTAAAAATAGCCTTCCGAGGCACAGTCTCAGAATTCGACGAAACTAGTTCCATTGGATCCGTAATAGTTAGTTATTATCGGGTTTCAATTTTCGTAGCAATCAGAGTTGCCATTTGACCCTGGCAGCTCGAAACGCTTAGATTTATTTTAATCGATTTAATTTAAAATCGATCGTTTAATTTCGTAATTGGCACGTACGTTCAAATTAACTTCCGAAACACGTTCCATTGTGTTTGGAATGCAGGTAAAGACTTATAAACGCCTGGCGGCATGTCTGATTAGGAGTTTGAAAATTTAAATAGCAGTCGATGAAGCATTTTGAAGTTTTATATAAGATAATGACCAAATTTATTAAAATAAATTAGAAAAGATATTTTTATAAACAATCATATGTAGGAAGCTACCCAAACCAATATTTATCATCCGTTTCCCCTTCTCAAATCTTCAAGCAGAATTGAACGAAAAAAAAGAGAGAAGAAACAAATTTAATGGCCGAAGCCTATTAAAAATCAATTTCTCATCATCACTTCACTGCTCAGATCCAAACTCTGAAATAAATCACTTTCTTCGTTTCGTATATAATGGCCGCCTCTTCTTAAAACCCATCAGAATTGAACGAACAAATTTTCGTTCGAATCAATCCAAATCGAGCGAAAAATCTCGTTCGAATGGTCTTCGATCATATCGAATTCAGGCAAACTCGGTTTCGATGGTGAATATGGGCTGGTGATTTGGAGGTGATGGATTCTGGTTGCTGGTGGTAGCTCGATGGTAGAGGCGGTGAATTATTTTGGGTTCACTTGCGTTGCCGAGTTTCACTCGCGATTGAAGTTTGGGGAAGAAGCGGGGTTGCGACTTTCTGTGAGATGAAGGATTGGCGACAGAATTGGTGGGTTGTAATTGGAAGGATTGTCGTGGGCGTGAGGAGGGCAGTCGCAAGGCAGTAGTGGATAGGCAATTGCAACCAGTTGACTTGAATTGTCGAAATGCAGTTTGGTCATGATTTGTTTTGGTTGATTGGCAGTTGAATGACAACGGAGTGGGCGGTCGATGAAGGAGTTCTATGATTTTGGGAGTGGGTCAACAGCAGTAAGGTAAATAGTATTTGATTGTAAAATTTTGAAATTTTATATATTCAAAACTTACAGTTTATTTAAAATAAAAAAAATAAAATAAATCAAAATGTTAGAAGTTTATATGAAGATCGGATTTTTAAATCTATATATTATTTTATAAGTAAGATTTTGGGAAGAGGAAAAGGGTATACATGGGAGTTTGGGTATTGGAAGTTTTAGAGATTATCTTGTTGAAGTTAATTATTTGAGGAAATTGGTTGAAATTAGAATTTATTCGATTAAAACCAAATTGTTAATTTAAAATTTAAGTATTAAATGGTAATTGATTTTTGATTTATTTCAAATGTTAATAAACCATATAAATTATTATTCAAGGTCAACATCTGAAGGGAACAAAGTCGAGATTGGAGTTGGATTGCAAAATCAAAGGTGAGTAAACCTCACTCAGTCAGAGCTTTATTTAGATTTAAATGGATTGGTTGAATGATTAAATTTGTTGGATGTACACTAATGATGATATGACTTTGGTTTTGGTTGGTCCTCGAGTTAGTTGGGTTTGACTCGAGGTATATTGGGTTTTAAGTTGTATTAAACTTAAAACATAAATAAGAAAATGCCTTCATCTTAAATTTTGATAAGGGTTTTGAATTAATTAATTAAGTTTAAGTTAATTAATTAAGTGTAAGTAATTCAGAATAATCATTGGATGACTTGGTAAATAATTACTTAATGAAATTAATAAAAGTGTTTTGAGGAATAAATCAAGAGATTAATTAAGGTTATTAATTTAGGAGAAATTTGATTAATAAAGTAAATAAATGGATAATTAATTACAGGTTGAAATTAATCGAAAGTGATTGATATTGTGGTTGAATTAAAGTAATTAATTTAGATTAGGAAAAATTAAAATAAAATAGGAAATAATTAACTTAATTAACGATGTATTTGAAGATTGACTAATTAAGATGAATTAATCAGTAATAAGTGACTTATGGGAAGTTAATTCATATAAGTAATTACGGATTAATGTATTTAAATAATTAATTAAATCATGAAGTAATTAAGATTACTTAATGATCTTGGTTGAGCCTGATTAATATTGTGAAGTTAATTTAAGATCATTACTTGAATGTAATTGAAAAATAATTAATCCAGGATGATTAATTAAGATGAATAGTGAAGGGTTGACGAATTAATTGATTTAGAGTTAATTAATATTGAATGAAGTAATCTAAATGAACGTGGTTAGGAATTCAATTAGGATCAATTGAATTAATTTGTATGTGATTAAGCATTACTTATGGATGACTGAATGGTATTGGATGCTTTGAATGAATTTATATCTCTGATATGAAATGTTGTGTATTTCATTTGGATAACTTGGGTTAGGATAACATGAGTGTCGAAGAGACCGGGGTCGGGTATTGGGAAATACCCGAAACCACTTCGAATTTTTAACAAATTGATTTGTAGGCAGGAATGAAAGGTTTTAGGTAAATTGGATTATTTTATCTAAGATGAGTGCTTAGAAATTTATATGTGAAATAAGCAGTGTCTATAATAAATTGTGAATTGATTAAATTGATATAAGTTACCCGGGTTTATATAAGTCGTTTGCTTTGATATTCCATGTTAGATGGGTTTACTCACGCTGGTTTCCAGTCTGACCCGGGTGTTACTTTGGTGTAATGCTCGGGTCAGACCGAGTATTATAGATTTTCAGGTAGGTACGTTCTGGAGCTTAGGAGGCGAGCTGGATGGCGATATCGTATAGAGTATTCCGCTGTATTTATATTATTGTTAATCTGAGTCATGATAACTATAAATATTCAGACTGTATATATTGTGAAACTCTGATGTATATTAAATGTAATCGGCATATATAGTATTCTTTTGAAAGCTATTATTATTTATTATTATATTTTATCCGCTGCGAATGTGAGTTGTTGATGTTTCTGTTCTTCTTCTTCTATCTCTTTCTTCTTTTTCATAACTATCTGGAATTTTCGGGTTCGGAAATTTCGGGTCGTTACATTTGGTATCAGAGCTGAAAGGTTAAGCGAGAACCTTGGCTCTGGTAGGGATTACTCATTAAATAGAGTCCAAAGTACTCTAGAATGAGTTGAGTATATATATATATATGAGCGCGTACTTGTTATTTTCTTATATAAAGGTTTTTAATGGTTTTATATAAAATATATTTTGATATATAAAGGAATATTTCATTCTAATAAATATTAAGGCGATTGGTTGTTAAATTATTGAAATTAAAATTAAGAAATAATATAATACAACCAAACTGAAATTTAATAAAGATAAGTTTGAAATGGATTCAAACTGAAACTGAAGTTTAGAATTGGAATTAAATTAAGTGGGAACAAAAATAGAACTAAATTAAAATTTAAGTGATTGAAAATGAAATTCTAAATCTAATCCCATAATTTGAAATTTTGGTTTCAAAGTAATGAAAATAATAAAAAAGTATTATTTAGATAACCGGGATTTGTTGAAACAATGGGTTGTTTGAAATTGATTTGAATTTAAAACCGAAGGTGGTTTAAAATTTTAAAACATGGCTGGAAGGGCCAAGAAATAAATATGTATGTATGGGTATACATGATATCAAAGATAATTTGAAATAAACTCTAAGAGGTTGAGTTTTGATTTTTCCCGGAAATGTGATATTAAAACCCAAAGTGATATAAGTTTTGAACTTATAAAAGGGAAAGAATTTGAAGTTGAAGTGGGAAATTCAATGTGAGAATGAGGTTGACTGGACTAAGTAAATTGAATTTAACTTGGAAGAAGTTAAATAAGTTTGAATGAACAACTTGGATTGAAGATTTTAAGATGAAATTAGAATTTAACTTGGAAAGATAAATGGTTGATTGGAATTGGGAATGTGTGTGATCTCAAACGGTTTGAGATTTAAAAATTGAAAATGGAGGGACGTTTTCAAATAAATTGGATGTTATCATCCTATTGTTAATAAAAATCTTTAAATTGAGAATGGAATTGTATAAATAAAATAAGTTTGAATAATTGAATTGTAAAATAAACTTGTTAAGAATCGGCTTCAAACTGGAAAATAAAATTGAATAATAAATTAAAATTTTAAAATAAAAATTGTATTGAAATCTTATTTGAACCTTGAAATACATAAGTAAAGATAATTTAAAACGGAATTTTGAGAATTTAACTCAGAAATTAAATTGATTAAAAACTTTGAATAAAAGTTAATTTGGTGTAAAGAGTTAAACCAACCTTTGAGAATTTAACTCGAATTTCTATAATTCAAGATAGTTTAAATTCAAGATTTAATTGAATTAGTTTAAAATTGAATTTGGTTTGAAGTAATTGGATTGGTGATTGAAGATGTATAAGTTTAAAAATTTTAAATGGGAAATTGGATTGGATTAAATTAAAGTGATTTGGATTCTGAAATTAAATTGATAATAATTCAAATTGATTGGAATAGTATGAAATTATAATTAAAATTGAACAGGATTAAAATCAACTAGAGTTTGATTTAAATTGGGGAAGGAATCAAGATTGATTCAACTTGAATTGGGGATTAATCAAGTCCAATGGAATTTGGAGTTATTTGAATTGGAATTGGGTCAATTTAAATGAAGATTTAAATTTGAATTATTGGGGAGGTGAACAGTTGGCTCTTGACTATTTTCAATATAAATTGTTTTAATATAAACTTATTTTTCTAAGCTATTAAATATATACAACCTTTCGTTCTTAAAGCCAAATTATTTTATATACTTGTTTTACGACTATTTTGGGGCTATTTACCCATTTTTCAACTGTTTTCTAAACTAATTACTATTTTTCAACTATTTCACAAATTAATTTCTATTTTACAACTATTTTGCAATTAACTACAATTTTTGAAACTAGTAAACTATTTCTTAACTATTTTACAGTTAGTTACCTATTTTATAGCTATTTTGCAAACTAATTATTATTATTTTTCACTACTTATTTATTTTTAAAATTTTCAAGCTATTTTCTAAATATAAACTGGTCGGAGTTCAAACTGTTATTGATTTACATACCCAACTGAGATAAGAATTGAAGTATAAAAGGGTTTTCTACAGGTTTGAAATGATCCAAAGTTTTAAAAATAATAATATATATCTGTATATATAAAGGATCTTATGAGGATTTTGGAAAAAGGGTTTTGAGAACCTTTGGATTTGGAAAGGCTTTTGATTTTTGGGTAAAATCAATATTGAATTTGGAAAGCCTAGTTTGAGAATTATCGATTCTGGGATAATCGATTTTGGGTAAAGGAGCTTTATATGATATCATACTAGGTGTATGATTTGAAGATACTATATGTATAGTATAAAGTGTTTAGATGATTGCTCTGGGGGAAAAGGCGCTCCCTTGAAATGTACTTCTCAGGAGTGCCACCGGGTGGTGCTGCCTTGAGCCCGGGGGTTCTAAAGTTGATCCTGTGAGGAGTCCGGACAAAACTAGTTCCTGAGGATTATTGGGTAGCGTAAGTCGATGGCGTTGATGCCTACTGAGGCATTTGGGTTATACTGTGACGACAGTGTAACTCGTTGTCGCTGCGATCTACTATGGGGACCATAGCGAAATCGTGTGGAGGATGAGTGTCAATGGTCTATACTTGATTTTGCCGGGAAGGCAACGCAACATCGGTAGACTGCGATCTATGGTCAAGTGGAGTGGAGAAGTTTCATTTTTGACAGCGAAATTCGATGGTGCTGATGCCTACAGTTATATGGGTTTTTGCTGTGATAGCTACGTAACCCCAGTTGTAGCTGCGATCTGTGGTGGGTTCCATGGTGTAATCGAGGGGCACGGAGGCCTACAGTTATCTGTGGATTTTATCGGGACGGCAACGTAACCATCGGGTTAACTGCGACCATGGATGGGAGTGATGATTTCCAAAGCATCTTCACCAAAGATATTTCCTCTATTTTCAAAAACTGTATTCAATATTTTTAATAAATTATTTTCCAAGTATTTTCACTGGGTGTTGAAAACGGGTTTGCCAAGTACTTATAGATTTTCAGTCCTACGCCTGATCAACGTATGACTGAATTTCTGTGAGAACAAGGATAGACTGGTTGAGACATCGAGTTATAAAAGTATTTTTACAAAGAGCTATTTTATTAAGTATGTTGTGAATTTAAAAGCATTTCTAAAATTTTAAATAAAGGTGTTGGAATTTTGGGAAAATAAAAAGGAAATCCAAACTAGAATTTCAATGAAGTGATTTGTAATTAAAAATCGAATATTGATTTAGAAATTGGAAATAAGCTAATTGGTTAAATAATTGTGAGATTGAGTATGTTAATAAAATTTAACTTTGGTAAATAAATGGATTGTAAATTAATAATGGAGTTTGGAAATGAATTCAAATTGTAAATAGAACTCGACTTGGATTTAATAATGAAATAAATTAGAAGAGATGTTGTAAAAATAAAATAGGGTTGGATCGAAAAAAAATGTGATGGTTTGAATTATAAATAAAATTCAAGGGTGATTTGAATAATATTTAATGAGATTTGCAAGTAGATTGGATATAAGAGAAGTGATTATAATAGAAATAGTTTGAGTTGCAAAGCAAAATCCAAGTGCATAAAAATAAATTGAGAGTGGTCTTGTATTAATAAAATTAATTCGATAACGAATTAAGTAAGCAATTAAAAATTCTAAATGGGTTTATTGAGTTAAATAATAAATGGATGAAGTCTGATAGAATAAAAACTAAATCAAAATTGTGATTGGAATAAGATTATCAGTTTGAACTTAAATTTGGTGGTATATTAATTTAAAGTATAAATGAGATAAGTATGTGGTTGGACATTATTTTGGAAATTGTGAAGGTGAATTTAAAATCAAAATTTAAAATGGATAAGTTAACTAAATTTAATGGAAGTTGCTTAAATGAGAATCAAATAGAAGCAAACTTAAGTTTAATGTTGGAATAAACTAAAGTAAATTCACTTAAATTTAAAGGTTATGGAAGTTTGGCTTCGAATAAGAGTGAAAGCCCATTAAATAAAGCTTGGATTGAATTAATTTGGGAATGGCTAGTAGTATACAAGAATGGGATGTGTCGAGCTAAATAAAATGATCGTGAATAAATTAAAATGGAATTGAAGTAAATAAAATTGAGTTGGAATCAATTTTAATAGGTTATAAAACTTAAGTAATTATTTATTCACATGGATGTTATCAAATTGCGTAGACATAATTGTTGTTTAACGTAAACTGGATTTAATTAAATTTTATGGATTAGTGGAAGCGAATATAATTGATTTTTGAGTTAATTAAAGTGAATATGAGTTTGTTTTGCTTAAAAATGAATTGAATGTGAACAATTGCATTGTAAACCAATAGAATTGAATGTAATGGCATATAAATTTGGTTGAAAGCAATTGGATTAGCTTTAAATTATATAAATCGCTTATGGTAAGCGTTTGGTGTTTGTTGTTTTTGAAATGCTTGTGTTTAGCCATTGAAAGTAAGTGAAATGCTAATAGAATTTCTATATATGGCACTTACATATTTAAACTGAGTAAGTACAGGTACAGGGAAGCCGTTTGGCTAGATTTGGGGTATGCTAATTGCTAAAATAAATAAGGTGCTTGCTTAAAAGCTAAATAAAGGTACGCCTACGCAATTAAAATAGGAAATATGAACTGTTTTTGCTTTTCCGACCGTGTGGGTCGATGTATACATATTTATATCTTTTGTCAAATTGCAAAATCTCCTCCGTACAAAGGAGACTCTGTCAAAATTTTCTGAAAATTTTGGGAGTTAGAAATTTTTTGGAAAATTGGTTAACGACCAAACAATTTCAAATTGGAAATTAAAGTAAACTAGTAAATGAAACCAACATGAATCAATTTTAATGAAAGATAAAATTCAATATTAGAAATCAAAATAAAATTGAATTCATATGAAAAGGGAACAACAAAATTGAATAGCAGTATATGTGAAAACCTATATATGAGAATGTATAAAATGATTTGTAAGGTTGCCATTGGATATTGTTGCTAAGTGAGATATGCAGGTATTAAAGAGAAAAGAAATTGGATTTGGTTCCAAAAGATAAATTTGAATTGTCCGACAAAAAGGTATGTATTTAAATTTATGTATGAAATTGGATTGGGTTTTTGATGTAGCCACTTGGCTTTTCTTTTCTTTTTGGAATTTGGGAGCCCGTAGAGGCCTTTTGTAGTAGTACCGAGCTAGCCGCGCAAAGGAGACGCTGGCAAAATTTTTTGGGAATTTAGGGAGTTAGAAAAATTTTGAGATAATTTTGATAGTTCAAAAAATTAGGTTTTAAATTGACATTTAAATGATTGAGAAAAAGGGGTATCGTTTGATACTGTGGAAGAGTTTGGGAGGTTAGTAAGAGTAATAAGGGGGGTTTTATGAAAGATAATTGGTAAGTTGTAGAACTGTTTGGTTTTGGAAAAAAGTAGACAGGTATGGGACATTCTTCCTGATTAGTAATTTCGGGGACGAAATTCTTTTAAGGGGGAGGAATGTGATGACCCGGAATTTCTAACAAATTTAATTTGAATAGTTAATTGATTTTAAGATATTAAAAGTTAATTTTAACTTGAATTTTAGGATATCAATATTTACTTGATAATTAAATCATTGAATTGTATAGTTTAAATATTGAATTTAATAATTGAAATTGGGTAAATTGTTGAATTTGAGATTCTAAGCCTGTTTAAAATAATTTGAAGGCTTATAAAATTTATAATGATAATACTGGAAATAATAGAATGGTTGGAATTTATTGTAAAGGTAATTTGTTCAATTTTAATAGTATATCATTTAAATTGAATTTAAAAATAGCCTTCCGAGGCATAGTCTCAGAATTCGACGAAACCAGTTCCATTGGATCCGTAATAGTTAGTTATTATCGGGTTTCAATTTTCGTAGCAATCAGAGTTGTTGTTTGACCCTGGCAGCTCGAAACGCTTAGATTTATTTTAATCGATTTAATTTAAAATCGATCGTTTAATTCCATAATTGGCACGTACGTTCAAATTAACTTCCGAAACACGTTCCATTGTGTTTGGAATGCGGGTAAAGCCATATAAACGCCTGACGGCATGTCTGATTAGGAGTTTGAAAATTTAAATAGCAGTCGATGAAGCATTTTGAAGTTTTATATAAGATAATGACCAAATTTATTAAAATAAAGTAGAAAAGATATTTTTATAAACAATCGTATGTAGGAAGCTACCCAAACCAATATTTATCATCCGTTTCCCCTTCTCAAATCTTCAAGCAGAATCGAACGAAAAAAAAAGAGAAGAAACAAATTTAATGGCCGAAGCCTATTAAAAATCAATTTCTCATCATCACTTCACTGCTCAGATCCAAACTCTGAAATAAATCACTTTCTTCGTTTCGTATATAATGGCCGCCTCTTCTTAAAACCCATCAGAATTGAACAAACAAATTTTCGTTCGAATCAATCCAAATCGAGAGAAAAATCTCGTTCGAATGGTCTTCGATCATATCGAATTCAGGCAAACTCGGTTTCGATGGTGAATATGGGCTGGCGATTTGGAGGTGATGGATTCTGGTTGCTGGTGGTAGCTCGATGGTAGAGGCGGTGAATTATTTTGGGTTCACTTGCGTTGCCGAGTTTCACTCGCGATTGAAGTTTGGGGAAGAAGCGGGGTTGCGACTTTCTGTGAGATGAAGGATTGGCGACAGAATTGGTGGGTTGTAATTGGAAGGATTGCCGTGGGCTTGAGGAGGGCAGTTGCAAGGCAGTAGTGGATAGGCAATTGCAACCAGTTGATTTGATTTGTCGAAATGCAGTTTGGTCATGATTTGTTTTGGTTGATTGGTTGTTGAATGACAGCGGAGTGTGCGGTCGATGAAGGAGTTCTATGATTTTGGGAGTGGGTCAACAGCAGTAAGGTAAATAGTATTTGATTGTAAAATTTTGAAATTTTATATATTCAGAACTTACAAATTATTTTTAAAAAAAAATCAAAATGTTAGAAGTTTATATAAAGATCGGATTTTTAAATCTATATATTATTTTATAAGTAAGATTTTGGGAAGAGGAAAAGGGTATACATGGGAGTTTGGGTATTGGAAGTTTTAGAGATTATCTTGTTGAAGTTAATTATTTGAGGAAATTGGTTGAAATTAGAATTTATTCGATTAAAACCAAATTGTTAATTTAAAATTTAAGTATGAAATGGTAATTGATTTTCGATTTATTTCAAATGTTAATAAACCATATAAATTATTATTCAAGGTCAACATCTGAAGGGAACCAAGTCGAGATTGGATTTGGATTGCAAAATCAAAGGTGAGTAAATCTCACTCAGTCAGAGCTTTATTTAGATTTAAATGGATTGGTTGAATGACTAAATTTATTGGATGTACACTAATGATGATATGACTTTGGTTTTGGTTGGTCCTCGAGTTAGTTGGGTTTGACTCGAGGTATATTGGGTTTTATGTTGTATTAAACTTAAAACATAAATAAGAAAATGCCTTCACTTAAATTTTAATAAGGGTTTTGAATTAATTAAGTAAGTTTAAGTTAATTAATTAAGTGTAAGTAATTCAGAATAATCATTAGATGACTTGGTAAATAATTACTTAATGAAATTAATAAAAGTGTTTTGAGGAATAAATCAAGAGATTAATTAAGGTTATTAATTTAGGAGAAATTTGATTAATAAAGTAAATAAATGGATAATTAATTACAGGTTGAAATTAATCGGAAGTGATTGATATTGTGGATGAATTAAAGTAATTAATTTAGATTAGGAAAAATTAAAATAAAATTGGAAATAATTAACATAATTAACGATGTATTTGAAGATAGACTAATTAAGATGAATTAATCAGTAATAAGTGACTTATGGGAAGTTAATTCGTATAAGTAATTACAGATTAATGTATTTAAATAATTAATTAAATCATGAAGTAATTAAGATTACTTAATGATCTTGGTTGAGCCTGATTAATATTGTGAAGTTAATTTAAGATCATTACTTGAATGTAATTGAAAAATAATTAATCCAGGATGATTAATTAAGATGAATAGTGAAGGGTTTGACGAATTAATTGATTTGGAGTTAATTAATATTGAATGAAGTAATCTAAATGAACGTGGTTAGGAATTCAATTAGGATCAATTGAATTAATTTGTATGTGATTAAGCATTACTTATGGATGACTGAATGGTATTGGATGCTTTGAATGAATTTATATCTCTGATATGAAATGTTGTGTATTTTATTTGGATAACTTGGGTTAGGATAACATGAGTGTCGAAGAGACCGGGGTCGGGTATTGGGAAATACCCGAAACCACTTCGAATTTTTAACAAATTGATTTTTAGGCAGGAATGAAAGGTTTTAGGTAAATTGGATTATTTTATCTAAGATGAGTGCTTAGAAATTTATATGTGAAATAAGCAGTGTCTATAATAAATTGTGAATTGATTAAATTGATATAAGTTACCCGGGTTTATATAAGTCGTTTGCTTTGATATTCCATGTTAGATGGGTTTACTCACGCTGGTTCCAGCCTGACCCGGGTGTTACTTTGGTGTAATGCTCGGGTCAGACCGAGTATTATAGATTTTCAGGTAGGTACGTTCTGGAGCTTAGGAGGCGATCTGGATGGCGATATCGTATAGAGTATTCCGTTGTATTTATATTATTGTTAATCTGAGTCATGATAATTGTAAATATTCAGACTGTATATAATGTGAAACTCTGATGTATATTAAATGTAATCGGCATATATAGTATTCTTTTGAAAGCTATTATTTTTTATTATTATATTTTATCTGCTGCGAATGTGAGTTGTTGATGTTTCTGTTCTTCTTCTTCTATCTCTTTCTTCTTTTTCATAACTATCTGGAATTTTCGGATTCGGAAATTTCGGGTCGTTACATACAAATGTATATGCATATATCCATGTATATATGCAACATTGAAATTCCATATATCTCAAAACTGAAATCCTATCAGACATATATAATATGAACACATGAAAAAAAGTATAAACATTCACACAAATCAAAACAAGGCAAGACCAACAAGACTCACAGCAATAGGCAATGCTATGGACCTACAATTCAACACAAGACTCAAGAAACTGGACACATATACAACAAGTATATACGATAAGACATATAAAGTGTTGAAGTGCACTACCTTGAACAAGGCAGTTCTTGTGATGACCTGGAATTTTGGGCAATAGCAATTTGATAATCTTCATTTAAAAGTTATTTAAATTGACAATATTGTATAGTAATTTTCTTTCATAAATATTTAATGTGGCAAAATTTATCTTTATAAAACTAAGAATGAAATTGATTTGATAATTTTCTTTTATAATTATTTTAATTGGCAAGTTTATTCTTTTAAAAGTTAATAAATATTTAATTTGGCAATATTTATATCTTTTCTAACAATTTAAAATTTTTAAGATTTATCTTTCAAAGCTAATAAAAAAATATATTCTATTTATAATGTATATTTTGGTATATATATTGTGAATAGGAAGTCTTTTGTTTAATAAAAGTTATGTTTTCAAATTGTAATATACATATGTATGTATATATTGTGATTTGAAATTTTGGTCTTAAAATTCAAAACAATAATTTTCAAAACTAATGTTAAAAATATTTTCTATTTAAAATGTATATATTTGTATATACTAAAAACGGAAAGTATTTGGTTTGAGTTTAATCAAGGTGCTTTCAAATTTTAATATAATACTTTTTAAAGACTTTTTGAAAATTTAATACTACATATTTCTTAACAACAAAGATAATTGCTTATTTATTTAAATATATATTTTTGCTTAAGTTTAAAATAAAATTTAACTAAGGTTTATTCCTTTTGTTCCAATATACTTTCTTTTTTATTTTAACAATAATTAATGTAGATTGAATATATATATATGAATGAACATAAATTAGTAAGACATAAATATATTAATATTTAACGTAAGTAATTAATATAAAAATAGGTTTGAACATTTGTAAAAATATAAAGATATAAGAAATTATAGATAAGGGGGTTAAACACAATAATACATTAATCTAACATTTGTAAATAAGTGAACTGATGCAAATAACATTTGTAATTAATATGCCATGCATTAAAACAAGTGGCATTTGTATCTTTTAAAAATAAAAAGAAAAATATTAAATATAAAAATGTTTAGAAGAATTCAGACTGTCCATTTTATTTCCTCTCTTCTCAAACCCCTTTTTCTTTCTTCCTACATCTGTTCTAAAAAAATGTAATAAAAACTGGAAATCAAGCAATAACATCTGTTTCAAGTTCAACCTGTGATCAAAGATAGTATTCAACTAAGATAACAAGATGTAAAACTCATCTCAGCAAATTCACTTTCAAATTCAAGTGTCAGATCTAAAACAAGTTCAAAGTTTCAGCAATACTGATCAAGCAAAGATTAAAACTGTTCTCTGCTTCCTTAAAATTCAGGTGAGTAAACATACATTTTTTCTAAAAACAGTTTAAACCTGTGATTATAATTAAATGCTTGTGATAGAATTTGTGTGAACATATTGTTTATATATGTATCTGAATGTGAATGCATGTATGTATATATGAAGTGACTATGTATATATGAAGTTTGGTCTCTGTTATTTATACAGGATTGAAATAAGCCTTTAAAATTTTTATCTTCTCATGTATTCAACTTCAGACATTGATTTCTTAAAAGAAAATGTGTATAACAATGTGATATTAGTTATAAAAATGGACTCAGGAAGTTATATTATGTTTTTATCTCAAAAATTTACAAAATACAGTGAATATTAAAACATGGGTTAAAAATTGATCGAGCAAAATTCAACCTTTGGTTATAAAATCTGATTCATAAAAAAAGGATGAAATATGATAGGAGTATCGTGGATTTTAGTTGGGAAATTGGTGAGTTATCCTGGGTTGTTTGATTTTGGGTTTATCGGCGATTGCCGATGATCTGGGACAATCTGAGACTCAGGGTTAGGATTGGAGTTGGCTGGGTTGTCGACGAATGCAGGAAAATTGGCAAGGCGATTATCAATGGCCATGGAGGCCAGGCTTGCATGATTTAGGGTATCGGTGGTCATTTTGGTCGCGGTTGTGCTTCTGGATCGTATGGCTTCGGTGGCGCGTTGTACATGATCGCGATAGGGGGAGTAGCGGCTAGAGATCGAGATGATGCTTGGGTGAGGAAGGCGAGGTGCAACGTGGTCGAAATCGGCGGCAATGGTCATTCTTTTTCGATACGTTCATTTCCAGATTTTCGATCGAGTATCGATTTTTCGTTGTGGCCTTTGATTCGTACTTCTGGGTTGTCGCGCTGATGGACGAGGTTGTGGGTGATGCTTTGGGGCCGGCGGCGATGATCGGAGGAGGCTTGGGTGGTTGTGCATGTTGTAACAACCCTGATTTTGATGATTACCTCTAATATTAAATTATAATGGTGGTTGTAATTTAATATTGAAAAAAAATGGAGATTTAAAATCGTTTATTTTGAGTAAAGAATAAAATTGGAAAGAATAAAATGGAGTAAAAGATGTTAATGTTGGTTATAAATGGTGAATATTGGAAATATGATGATTTGGATTTTTATTTAGTTAATTAAATGAGATAAAATAATTTAATCAACATTAATTTATTTAAATAAGTGTAAATGATGAGAATAAGTTTTAAAAAGCTTTATTATGTTAGTTTGGAGGAAAATGAATATTATATGGTTTCAATTTGATAAATTGCAATAATTTTGCTAATTTTTGCCAAATGTTGATTTTTGTTATTTTTAACAAAATATTATAATTAAAAAGGTGGAATTTTGTTTAAATTAAGATTTGGATATAAGAATGATGTTAATAAGGTTTTTTATATTTAATTTAACAAGAAAATGATTTTTGTTGTAGATTTTGGTTGCTAAAATATTTTTTATATAAATTATAGTGTAAATTGAGTATTGAAGTAAAAAATAAGGGTTTTAATGATGGAAAATAATTTTGATGACTAAAATATCTTTTATATGTTGTGAAAACATTTTGTTAAACATAAAATAAGTTTGTGTGATTTTATAAAGTTGAAACTATGGAAATGTAAGTTGTTTTGGCAAAAATATGTGAAATAAAGTGTAAAAAACAAGAATAACTTAGTTGATTTAGATTAAAAATTAACATATAGACTATTGGGTTTTGGGTTTAGAACCCACTCACCATTTTGACTAAGGAGAAATCATCTCCTTCTCAAACTGAACGTATGCATGTTCAGTTTACAGTAAACAAAAAGAAGAAGATTGAAAAACCATTTTTCCTCTTAAAACTTAGAATCCAAATATTCAAATTCTCCAATTTCTATGCAAAATTAAAACAATCTGAAGCTATATTTCAGGTAATTAATCCAAAACCAAAGATAATTTCATCAATTTCTAGTTTTGAGAACTTGCATTGTATTTAATTTCAGCTTCTCTTTGAATGTCTATGTATTTCTTTTTATCAGGTTCCTAAAGCATAATCAAGGCATAAAGCTATCATATTCTTCAAACTTGCTTATATTTGCTTTAAATTTTGCTAAGGTGAGTATCAAAACTCACATTTTCTAGCTTTGGTTGAGATTTCAAATTAAGAAATCTCAATTTTGTTTGTTGCATGTTCATTTGTGTATTGCTATCAGTAAATAAGGCATAACTTTGTCGTTCTACATCAGAATTTGATTTTCTTTAACGATATGGAAAGCTTGAAAAGAGTGTGATAACTTTTTTATTAAAACATTCGAAAATTTTGAGCATAAAGGGTCGAAAAACCCAATTCAAAATTGCTGCCCTGTTACTGTAAAACTGTGACTTTCTGTGCTAAGTATTGTTGGTAATTTGATCATAACTTTTTCATTTGATTTCTGAATTTGACGATTCTTGATGCTCCTGAAAGAATAGATTATATGGTACAACTTTTTTGTTTTTGGTTTTGAATGATTTTGAAGTCTACATAGTGAAAAAATGACTTTTTCATCGCTGGCCTGTGCTGATAGCCAGTGCACATAAATTATTTAGGTAGTATTTCGATCATAACTTTCACGTTACTGATCGGAATCTAGAAACTCAAGATGTTCTGGAACCCTTGTGAAATATGACACAACTTTTATGTTTTCGATTTTGAATTATTTTGAAGTCTACATAGTGAAAAATTAACTTTTTCATCGCTGGCCTGTGCCGATAGCCAGTGCACATAAATTTTTTTAGGTAGTATTTCGATCATAACTTTCACGTTACTGATCGGAATCTTGAAATTCAAATGTTTTGGAATCTTTGTGAAATATGACACAACTTTGATGTTTTCTGTTTTGAATGATTTTGAAATGTACATAGTGAAAAATTGACTTTTTCATCGCTGGCCTGCGCTGATAGCCAGTGCACATAAATTTTTTTGGTAGTATTTCAATCATAATTTTCACGTTACTGATCGGAGTCTTGAAACTCAAGATGTTCTGAATCCTTAGGAAATATGCTACAACTTTTATGTTTTAAATTTTGTATGATTTTGTTGTTTACATGGTGGAAAATTGATATTTTTACTGCTGGCCTGTCATTGACAACCACAATATTTATATATTTGTCTGATTTCGACAATTTCATATGCATTCTTTTGCAAAAAAAAAATTTAATGAAATTTGATGGTAATATTTGATCATTTTTCCTAGCAATAGACTAATCAAGTTAGGATGAGATTTGAATTCAAATTAATTTGAATATCGGTTCAAGCGGATTAAATTGCAAATTGATGTTTTCTTGGGTTTTAAAAATCCGAATAAATTCCAAAAAAATCTTCTAACATCATGGTTGGAGTAATAAATGTCTTTATACATTTTTAGAGGATTTTAAACAATTATTCTTTATTTTTAAGGCTTTTAAAAATTATTAAAATCTTTTTTAATGATGTGTTTTCTCTCGAAATCTTTTAGATAAATTTCTAAAATTTGTTTTATAACCCCGTTTTCTCAAGTAAAATCTTTTATAATTAATTTTATTTATTTTAATTACTTTTATACTATTCGAACGTATGAGAAAAAGAATTAAACGATTTAGTAAAATACGTGGTATGAGACATGTTCATTTACTATTTCGGTTAATTTCGGACTTGTACGATCGAAGCTATTTGAGAATATTGATTCTGAGATGTTTAGCCATTTTATGGCATATTTTGAGTTTTATAATTTCTATTTATTGGAATTATCTAAGATGACCAATATTTGGCAAATATTATTGTTTGAGATCTCTTATATAGGAGTATGGTCGATGAGATCCATCACGATGTTTTATTTACTTGCCAATGATATAAGGCAAGTCTTGAGTTTATGAGTTCATATTTTGAGATTTATGGTTTATGAGGAACCATCATGATGTTTTCACTTGTCGATGAGATGAGACAAGTTACGATGCCATTTAACACTTGTCGATGAGATGAGACAAGTATGGTGTCTCTTTATCACTCGCCAATGAGACTAGGCGAGATATAATTTTCTGAGTTTTATGATGTTTCTAGTGTGGCATCGACTAATGGGTAGTAAACCGCTAAATGCAAATGTGTGGTATGAGACACACGCTAACACTTTTCATGTTCCTATCCGTGAGTATGTGACACATTCATGATGTTTACTTAACAGAACTGCTTTGAGAGGTGTTAGCGACCTTGTCATGAGGACGAACTGCTTTGGGAGGTGTTAGCGACCTTGTTAGAGCTGAGAAAATGACTTGGAGAGGTGTTAGTAACCTTGTCATGAGGACGAACTGCTTTGCGAGGTGTTAGCGACCTTGTTAGAGCTGATAAAATGGCTTGGAGAGGTGTTAGCGACCTTGTCATGAGGACGAACTGCTTTGGGAGGCGTTAGCAAACTTGTCTGAGGCTTCGGCCGTTTGAGTTTTGCACATGCATCATTGCTTCGGCATTACAATCGAGGATATGGCCAATCCGGATTTTCGAAGTTTTCTATTTTATTGTGATTTCACCTTTTTCAGATGTTTTATTACATCGATAGCCTAGTGCTATATGAGAGTTATATATGGTGATTTCAATTATGATATCTTGAACTCTTATCTAGTTCCTTGAGTTATGAGTTTGGAAAATTTCAGGATTTTATAGGATATTCTGGGTTCTGCCATTTTGGCGAGTTGAGATTGAGATTTATATACATTTATACCAATGAGATGAGGTATAATTGAATTTGGAGATTCATCTATAATTGAGTTTTGGATCATCCTATTAGAGAATGTCTTATATTTGCCATTTTGGGGAGAGTTTGTATTGATGTTTCTTCTTTTGAGGAGATATTGTTCATGGAAACCATGTAGACATTTTGAGATGTCGCCGATGATATGAGGCACTTGTGTTTGGTTTGAGTATTGAGTTACCGCCTTCGAGGTATTTGTTCACTTAAGTAGCGTTTGTTACTTAAGTGTTGAGCTTATGAGTTTATTGATTCATTCATCTCTTTTGAGAAGAAGTATCTTCATGTCTATTCTGCTTCATATTACCATTATTGACCGATTTGTGTAGCTAGACTGACCCGTGTATTTATACTCGGGTCAGACCGAGTTGTTTCAGTTATCATCAATTGGTCTTAGCTTGAAGTTGATGCTGGATACCAGCTCTCCTTTCTCTTGAGCAATTTCTATTCTTCTGCATACTCTGATGTGTCTGATTCAATGCATATGGTGTGGTTGAGTACCACCTTTATTGTATTCATATTGTATTGTACTAAACATGTATCAGTGTATATGTATATATACGATGTTGATTACTGTTCTGTGATGTGCTTTACATTTAGTTATTGTATTTTGTTCAGATAGATCCGTTAGCCACCTATAGTTTTGGATTAAGCATTTACTGTGTATGTCGATCCATTGAGATAGAAAAGAAAAATCATAGTGCATTTATCAACATATTCAGTAGATGTTTAAGACAAAGTTATAGATGGTCGCCCTAAACCAGCCCTATTCTCCGCATTAGTAGACGGAATTACTCGTTAATTCTCTTTACTAAGGTGGATCTCGGGGTAGGGCTTTATAGCATGGTATCAAAGCCGTAGTCAGAACAAAGTAGAGTAAACATAGAACAGTACGTATACCATGATACGTCGAAGTACAATACGAGTAAATCATTGTCCTTTATTCGAGCTTGTTTTCAAATCGTGCTTTGATTCTTTTTCGAGTATTGGGATATGTTGAGATGGGATATGTCTAGGAATATATATTGTATTCCGTAGTATTCCATAATTGAGTTTGATGTTATCTTATTTTATGAAAAATCTTAATTGGGATTATTTTATCCTTATTTTTGTTGATATGAGTGAGTTCGTATCGATGAGGCTGATTGATTTCTTTGAGCATTCTTGTTGCATTCCTTTGAGAGTTGCGAATCCTATTAAGGGGATCCACAACGATTGCTTCTTGTGAGCATTTTGAGTTCTCTATTGGTTCTTGCTTTAGTGAGTATTTGTTTATTACTCACTATCTTGAGACGTATCTGATTTGAGAAGGATTGATTTATTTGATATTAAGTCCAATCCTTTGTTTTATAGGATCCTATTTTATATTTAGGTTTCCTATTTTGATTGTTTTATTATTTCTATCACTTTGGAACGTTAATGATGATTCCGAGGTTTTTGAATTCACTATTGTTTATCGATATGTTGATGATATATCTCGAATTCCAATCAAGGTGACTTTGTTGGGTTTTGTGAGTCCTTTTGGATTTGACATCCAATCGGGCAATCGAGTATTGAGGTAACCTAATTCCTGGCTCTTAGCTCTTTGGTTATCCTTCCACGAGGATATCCACTAAGTAATGAGGTGAGTTTCTAGGTTGTTCGAGTTTTATTGAGTTTATCATTCAGCTTCGTTTGAGGGTTCTTTTCAAATACTCAATCAATGTTATCCTTTAGCATTACTCCTTTTGAAGTAGTGATTCGTGGATTGTGTGCTTCTTCTCCTTCGAGAAGAATATCTTGCTTATTCTACATCTTGATGATTTTTGGGAGTGGCCCGTGACATCGTAAGATTGACGAACACTCTATCTCCTCCTGATGATTTTGAGAATCGAGTATTCTAGGAATATCTCGATGCATTCTCTTAATGCTCTTTGGTTTGAGTTTTGTAGCTATGTAAATATGAGTTTTATACATAAATTTGAGCTTTGAAAAAAAATCAAAGAATATTTTAAGAAAATATTTACATGAGTGCTATTTCTTTTTATAGAAATACTTTGAGAGTGTTGGGTTGTCCATCGAGTAGTTAAGAGTTCTGGTCGATATGCCTGATCAACGTTATCGATAGGAATCTCCTAAATGCTATGATGAGGCAATCAGACATGATGGTTTGTGTTGTGAATTTTTGAGATTTTGAAAATAATATTTTGAGATTATATATTAAATTTATTGTTGAATGGTAATTACAACCATTGATGTTAGAGATGAGTATCAGAGTGGCGAGGCAGTTTTGATCATTCGATCCACTCTGCAGCCAACGGATATTTCTGTTTATTAAAGATTCAATGGCGAGGCAATGCCATTTATTTATTTATGATTATAAAGATAATGAGTTTTGAAACTCTAAGAATTTTTATTGTACATTAATATAAATATATATATTGTGGTTCCTTGTGTTTATCTTGCCTTAGTGTAATAGTCTAATGACTTGCTGTTATGTGGTCATCCAAGTTTGGTGGCATTTGAAGAACCACCTCTCGTTGAATTTTCTTACCTCTATTGTCATCAGTCTAAAATTAGTATGGCTCTTTCCATAGTGACACATAGAAAGTCAAGACAATAATCATCTTATCGATGGGAGTCCGGGATAAAGTGATGCTAAAATCCCAACTCTATTCGAGAAGCTTCTGAGAAATCAACTTCACTCGATTGATCTTTTGTGTAGCATCCTGTTCGTATTCTTGTTTCGAAGGTGAGACGCCTTCGAAATCATAATGTATTGCTTAAAGAAATTTAATGGTCCGCTAAACCCAGTAATTATACTTGGAAAATTATTGAATTTATCGGTAAATTTTATCTTGGTTTTCTGTCATCTTGAGTTGAGGGTGTAAATTTTTTTTAAACTCGAGCTTGTCTCTCTTTCTCTTTACTTGATGAAATTAAATCGTAGTGTCTATAGACCTCTAGAAATTGCGAGAACGCAATTTTTATAAGGGGGAGGTCTGTAACAACCCTACTTTTGGTGATTACCTCTAATATTAAATTATAACGATGGTTATAATTTAATATTGAAAAAAAATAGAGATTTAAAATCGTTTATTTTGAGTAAGCAATAAAATTGGAAGGAATAAAATGGAGTAAAAGATGATAATGTTGTTTATAAATGGTGAATATTGAAAATACGATGATTTCGATTTTTATTGAGTTAACTAAATGAGAAAAATAATTTAATCAACATTAATTTGTTGAAATAAGTGTAAAATGATGAGAATATAGTTTTAAAAAGCTTTATTATGTTAGTTTGGAGGAAAATGAATATTATATATGGTTTTAATTTGATAAATTGCAATAGTTTTGCTCACTATTGCCAAATGTTGATTTTTGTTATTTTTAACAAAATATTATAATTAAAAAGGTGGAATTTTGTTTAAATTAAGATTTGGATGCAAGAATGATGTTAATAAGGTTTGTTTTATTTAATTTAACAAGAAAATGATTTTTGTGTAGATTTTGGTTGCTAAAATATTTTTTATATAAATTATAGTGTAAATTGAGTATTTAAGTAAAAGATAAGAGTTTTAATGATAGAAAATAATTTTGATGGCTAAGATATCTTTTATATGTTGTGAAAACATTTTGTTAAACATAAAATAAGTTTGTGTGATTTTTATAAAGTTGAAACTATGGAAATGTAAGTTGTTTTGGCTAAAATATGTGAAATAAAGTGTAAAAAATGAATAACTTAGTTGATTTAGATTAAGTATTAACACATAGACTATTGGGTTTGGGTTTAAATCCCACTCACCATTTTAACTAAGGAGAAATCACCTCCTTCTCAAACTGAACGTATGCATGTTCAGTTTATAGTAAACAAAAAGAAGAAGATTGAAAAACCCTCTTTCCTCTTAAAACCTAGAATCCAAATATTCAAATTCTCCAATTTCTATGCAAAATTAAAACAATCTAAAGCTATATTTCAGGTAATCAATCCAAAACCAAAGATAATTTCATCAATTTCTAGTTTTGAGAACTTGTATTGTCTTTAATTTTAGCTTCTCTTTGCATGTCTATGTATTTCTTTTTTTCAGGTTCCTAAAGCATAATCAAGGCATAATGCTATCATATTCTTCAAACTAGCTTATATTTGCTTTAAATTTTGCTAAGGTGAGTATCAAAACTCACATTTTCTATCTTTGATTGAGATTTCAAGTTAAGAAATCTCAATTTTGTTTGTTGCATGTTCATTTGTGTATTGCTGTCAGTAAATAAGGTATAACTTTGTCGTTTTAAATCGGAATTTGATTTTCTTCAATGACTTGGAAAGCTTGAAAAGAGTGTGATAACTTCTATGTGAAACACATTCTAAAATTTTGAGCATAAAGGGTCGAAAAACACAATTCAAAATTGCTACCCTGTCACTGTAAAACTGTGACTTTCCGTGCTAAGTATTGTTGGTAATTTGATCATAACTTTTTAATTTTATGTACGAATTTGACGATTCTTGATGTTCCTGAAAGCTTAGATTATCTGCTACAACTTTTATGTTTTTTGTTTTGAATGATTTTGAAGTCTACATAGTGAAAAATTAACTTTTTCATCGCTGGCCTGTGCCGATAGCCAGTGCACGTAAAATTTTAGGTAGTATTTCGATCATAACTTTCACGATACTGATTAGAATCTTGAAAATGTTCTGTAATCCATGTGAAATATTCCACAATTTGATGTTTTCAGTTTTTAATGATTTTGAAGTCTACATAGTAAAAAATTGACTTTTTCATCGCTGGTCTGTGTCGATAGCCAGTGCATATAAATTTTTTAGGTAGTATTTTGATCATAACTTTCACGTTACTGATCGAAATCTTGAAATTTAAGAAGTTCGGGAATCCTGGTGAAATATGCCACAACTTTGATGTTTTCTGTTTTGAATGGTTTTGAAGTATACATAGTGAAAAATTGACTTTTTCATCGCTCGTCTGTGCTGATAGCCATTGCACATAAAATTTTTGGTAGTATTTCGATCATAAGTTTCACGTTACTAATCGGAATCTTGAAATTCGAAATTTTTTGAAATTATTAGGAAATATGCTACAACTTTTATGTTTTAAATTTTGTATGATTTTGTTGTTTACATGTTGGAAAATTGATGTTTTTACTGCTGGCCTGTCGTTGACAGCCACAATATTTATATATTTGTCTGATTTCGACAATTTCATATGCATTCTTTTGCAAAAAATTTTTTAATGAAATTTGATGCTAATATTTGATAATTTTTTCTAACAATGGACTGATCAAGTTAGGATGAGATTTGAATTTAAATTAATTTGAATTCGATTTAAATTTGAATATCTGTTAAGCCGATTAAATTGCAAATTAATGTTTTCTTGAGTTTTAAAAATCCGAATAAATTCCAGAAAATCTTCTAACATCATGGTCAGAGTAATAAATGTTTTTATACATTTTAAGAGGTTTTTAAACAATTATTCTTTATTTTTAAGGCTTTTAAAAATTATTAAAATCCTTTTTAATGATGTATTTTCTCTCAAAACCTTTTAGATAAATTTCTAAAATTTGTTTTATAACCCCGTTTTCTCAAGTAAAATATTTTATAATTAGTTTTATTTATTTTAATTACTTTTATGCTATTCAAACGTATGAGAAAGAGAATTAAATGATTTAGTAAAACACGTGGTATGGGACATATGCGTTTATTTTTTCGGTTAATTTCGGACCTGTACGATCGAAGCTATTTGAGATCGATTCTGAGATGTTTTGCCATTTTATGGCGTATTTTGAGTTTTATAATTTCTATTTATTGGAATTATCTAAGATGACCAATATTTGGCAAATATTATGGTTTGAGATCTCTTATATAGGAGTATGACCGATGAGATCCATCACGATGTTTTATTTACTTGGCAATGATATAAGGCAAGTCTTGAGTTTATGATTTCATATTTTGTGATTTATGGTTTATGAGGAACTATCATGATGTTTTCACTTGTCGATGAGATGAGACAAGTTACGATGCCATTTAACACTTGTTGATGAGATGAGACAAGTATGTTGTCTCTTTATCACTCGCCAATGAGACTAGGCGAGATATAATTTTCTGAGTTTTATGATGATTCTAGTGTGGCATCGACTAACGGGTAGTAAACCGCTAAGTGCGAATGTGTGGTATGGGACATACGTCAACACTTTTTGGGTTCCTAATCGTGAGTTTGTGACACATTCATAATGTTTACTTAACAGAACTGCTTTGAGAGGTGTTAGCGACCTTGTCATGCGGACAAACTACTTTGGGAGGTGTTAGCGACCTTGTTAGAGCTGACAAAATGGCTTGAAGAGGTGTTAGCGACCTTGTCATGAGGACGAACTGCTTTGCGAGGTGTTAGCGACCTTGTTAGAGCTTACAAAATGGCTTGGAGAGGTGTTAGCGACCTTGTCATGAGGACGAACTACTTTCGGAGGTGTTAGTGACCTTGTCTGAGGCTTCGGCCGTCTGAGTTTTGCACGTGCAGCATTGCTTCGGCATTACAATCGAGGATTTGGCTAATCCGGATTTTCGAAGTTTTCTGTTTTACTGTGATTTCAACTTTTTAAGATGTTTTATTACACCGACATCCTAGTGCTATATGAGATGTTATATACGGTGATTTCAATTATGATATCTTGAACTCTTATCGAGTTCCTTGGGTTATGAGTTTGGATAATTTCAGGATTTTATAGGATATTCTGGGTTTTGCCATTTTGGCGAGCTGAGATTGAGATTTATATACATTTATACCGATGAGATGAGGTATAATTGAATTTGGAGATTCATCTATAATTGAGTTTTGGATCATCCTATTTGAGAATGTCCTATGTTCGCCATTTTGGCGAGAGTTTGTATTGGTGTTTCTCCTTTTGAGGAGATATGGTTCATGGAAACCATGTAGACATTTTGGGATGTCGGCGATGATATGAGGCACTTGTGTTTGGTTTGAGTATTGAGTTTGAGTTACCTCCTTCGAGGTATTTGTTCACTTAAGTAGCGTTTGTTACTTAAGTGTTGAGCTTATGAGTTTATTGATTCATTCGTCTCTTTCGAGAAGAAGTATCTTCATGTTTATTCTGCTTCATATTACCATTATCGACCGATTTGTGTAGCTAGACTGACCCATGTATTTATACTCGGGTCAGACCGAGTTGTTTCTGGTATCATCTATTGGTCTTAGCTTGAAGTTGATGCTGGATATCAGCTCTCCTTTCTCTTGAGCAATTTCTGTTCTTCTGCATACTCTGATGTGTCTGATTCAATGTATATGGTGTGGTCGAGTACCACCTTTATTGTATTCATATTGTATTGTACTAAACATGTATCAGTGTATATGTATATATATGATGTTGATTACTTTTCTGTGATGTGCTTTACATTTAGTTATTGTATTTTGTTCTGATAGATACGTTAGCCACCTATAGTTTTGGATTAAGCATTTACTGTGCATGTCGATCCATTGAGATAGAAAAGAAAAATCATAGTGCATTTATCGACGTATTCAGTAAATGTTTAAGACAAAGTTATAGTTGGTCGCCCTTAACTAGCCCTATTCTCCGCTTTAGTAGACGGAATTACTCGTTAATTCTCTTTACTAAGGTGGGTATCGATGTGGGGCTTTACACACGTACACGGTGTACTCGTGTATCTGGGATGATCGTTTGTTTTGGGAAAAGGATATTCGAATCGGTGAAGTGTTTATGCAGACTGATATGCGAATCGAAGTAGGTGGTTTGGCAAGTGATCTTGAGTGTGGCTCGAGTTTTTTTTATGATTTACTCGGGTTTGCCCAGAGATAAATTTCTGGTTTGTGTTAAAAAATAAAATTTTGAAAAAAAATCAAGTTTTATAACTTAAAACAAAGTAAGTTAAGTTTTTTTTTTAAAGTTGTGGATATTTTTCTAGTTTTTTTTAAAAAAGAAATGTTTAACAAAATTTAAAATGTATATAAAATAGATTAGTTTTAAATATATGACAATCAAGTTTTAAAAATAACTATATGTTAAAAATTATTAAACAATCTTTGAAAGATTTCAAAGATTTCAAGGTTCAAATTTAATGTTTAAATTGCTTTTAATTATAATTGATTTCTAAATGTTTTATTTTTAAATAATTTTTAATGATAAAATTATGTAAATCAATTATAATAAAGAGTTTATCTTCAAGTAATTAAGATTTTGATTAATTTAAATAATTAATTTGTGAAGATAATAAAGGTTAATTAATTATTATTATTGATTAAAGAATAATTAATTAATGTAAATGATTTATTGATAAGTAAGTATTTAATTAAGATAAATGATTTCCTTAAATAATTTAGGTTTATCAAATAAAAGGAATTAAGTAGTTATTTAATTAATTTTAAATGATTAGTTAATTAGTTCGGTTAATTTAAGATAATCACTTAATTATGAATTAATTAAGTATAATTACTTAGCGGAGTAATTAATGGATGATTACTGGATGTGATTAATTAATGGGGGATTACTTAATGAAGTAATTAGAGGATAACTACTTAATGGAAGTAATTAAGGGTCAATTACTTAGTGTAATTAATTTAGTTAATTAATAATTGATTAATGAATGTGATTAATTTATTAATGACTAAATGTAATTAATTAAAAATGTAATTAACTAATGAAAGTAATTAATTAAGGATTATTAATTAATGTAATTAATTAATAATTAATTAATGGAAGTAATCAAGGATTAATTAACCAGTTTAATTAATCAAAATTTTAATATAATTAATTTAGAAATTAATTAATTAAAGTAGGTAATTACAGAATACTAATTATTGTTTATGATTTATTAAGGTTGATTAATGGAAGTGATTAATTAAAATATAATTATTTAATGTAATTAATTAAGGATCAATGTAATTAATTATAGTTAATTAATTAATGGAAGTAAGTGAAAGGTTATTAATTAATGTAATTAATGAAAGTAATTAAAGGTTAATTACTGTAAATGGTTAAGGATAATTAATTTGTGTAATTAGTTAAAGGGATAATTACTTAATGTAATTAAAGGATAATTAATCGAGGAAGATTAATTAGGGTAGATCATTAATAGATGATTAATTAATTAATTTGTAATTAATTAATGTTAAGTAAGCAGGATTAAGGCAATCTAAGTGATTTAAAAAGATAGTAATTAATTTAATTAGAGATTAATTAAATTGATTAAGAGTGAATCAAACCTGCTTATGGATGATTGAATGGTATTGGATGATTTGTATGTGATATCTCTGATATGTGACATGTATTGCTTTGTGAGATGATTGGATGATATGAATTATCTATCTGTGATAATGTGAATCATCTATCTGTATATGTTATTCTAAATATAAGTTTGAATGTTTAAACCCTTAAACAACTTGACTTTAAAACGACATTTTGGATTTCGGTGAGACCGGGATCAGATTTCCAAATTTGGATATTCGAAAACCACATCGATCCAAATTAAACGTTAGGTCTTGAATCCAAGTGAAGATCTAGATGAAGACTCAAAGTGTAAGAACTATTCATCATTAAAACTCTGAGGGTGATTCCAAGATTAGTTAATGGGGATAGTACTTTCAGGTTCGAGATGGAGATTCGGAGATCAAGGGCTATAATCGTTAACTCTGAGGGTGATTCCAAAATGAGTGTAATGAGATAGTGCCTTCGGTTTCGTTCGAACCTGAAATGGACTTGTATGGATTGAATGCTTTCAGAACATCGTCAGAAGGACGATGAGCATTCTAAGATAGATGTGTTCTATAAAGGTGATCGTAGCCTCAAGCCTCATCAACCGGGAATGGTTAAAACAGGGGAGGTGCGGCAAGGTTAAGTGGGTAGCACCCAAGTAGGATGAGATTTACCCCTGTCTAGAGGTCCCTTTCTATTTCGACTTAGTGTGTGGTTGGTCGCACCAACCACGGGGTGGTCATGTTCAGGACTATCCAATAAGGGATAGTTTCGGCCTTGTGTTGCAGGGGATTTAGGGTGGATCCTCGGTACTCTGATCTGGACTTGGTACTGTGACGGACGGTACCTTAGTATCCCTGCCATTGATGGAAACTCATTCTTCCTACGTGCCCTTTAAGGTTTTGATTATATAGCCCACTTTGTGGCTAGTAGCTGGAATTTAATGAATGTAACAATTTCGGCTATTTTCTATTTACTTGAAAACCCTAGACCCTATTTTAATATAACCGGATTTCCTATCAAATGTTTTGGTTATCGTAAGGTAAATTTTTTTCCATGTTTATGTGTGGGAAGTCTTACGAGATACCTTTTGTTTTCAAAGGTTTTCAAAGTTAAGCAATTTTAACCCGTTTACTCACACCAGACCCATGTCTGACCCAAGTGTTTATTTTCTATTTTATTAAACTCTTGGGTAGTCAAATTTTTACGAGTAGCCAAGGGATTCAGGTTGGCTTTGACGAATTATGGAGGAGATTTGGAGCAGGAGGCTTCAGCGTGTAGGTATATCATAGTTCCGCTGTGCTAGTGTTTGTGTCTGTATCTCTGTGATGTACCTGAGTTGTATAATAGACAGATGTTTGTAACTGTCTAATATGAGATGTATAAGTTGTGTAACTCTGATGTATATGATACTATGTAATATCTTATGTGATATATTATATTTCACTTGTTCCGCTGTGAGTATCTATTATTGTTGAGTTTCTTCTTTCCTATCTTTTCTTCTTCTATCCCTTTCTTTCTTATATCATGATGTGTCTTTCTGGGCTAAGAAAGACGGATCGTGACAGTTCCAGTCAACACTCCCTTGACCAATAAGGTCCAACATAGTAATCCACTAACTTCGACATGAAGTCAAGAGCAAATGTTCAAGTGGTATAGTGAAAAACAAGGTCCAACCTAGCAATAAAATTAGCAAATGGAAACCAAAGCATAAATTTAAGAATCGAAAAACAAAACCGAACAAAAACCAAAATCAGAAATTCAAGAATCAAATTGAATCATATATTCGCATATTTTGGAAATAAATTCCTATATAAGAAACCCAAATCATCATCGGTCAGTGCACTTCAGCCAAGTTTTGTTCATTGTCACATAAACACCCAAATCATCACAGGTAAATCAAGTCGAGATCAATACAAAATCGAATTGGGGCACAAATCGAAAGGCAAATCAAGTCAAGATCAATACAAAATCAAAAGCGGTAGAAATCTCAACATATATACGGAAATATAGGAAATTAGTTCCTATATAAATAACCCTATTCATCATTGGCAGGATAATCAGATTCGAGAACAATATAAATCGAAAGGGGTAAAAATCAGACCAAAATCAATCGATGAACAATCGATAAGGAGTCTCAACCATCAATAGCCTTAATTGAAGAACACTTGATAAGGAATAAAGCACGCAACCTTCAATTTTCACAAAGACGAGAAGACGAGAAGGATACGACTTCAATTTCATAAAACCCTAAGTTAACGACGAAAAGAAGATGGCGATTTTCTCCTGAATAAAAACAATAAGAGGGAACGAAATAATAAAGGGGAAACGAAATGAAATAATAAAGAGGGGAACAAAATAATAAAGGGGGGAATAGAAAAAACAGTGGCTACGAAATAATTAAAGGGGAAAAGTTAAAGCCAAAAATAAAAAAATTGATAACTTAAATTAGAAGACATATAAAAAGTTGTCTGAATAACAAGCTTGTACATAGGGATCTCACGGGCCATTCAGACAACAGAAGAAAGATTATGTGGCTTTTCAGACAAAAATTTGTTTTGCAATGTGCTGTGCGAAAAAGTGGGATAATAGAAAATCTACCTTATGTCGTGTGATCAGTGTTATCTGATTCACTTTGGGGCATAGTGTCCTTAGCTCGTATTCTTAGGAAAGGGTGTTAAGCTAAGAGAAGTTGCCTTCTCCGCCACCAAACATATGATATGTTTATAGAGATCAATTAATGTGATCTTGAAATGCAACATCCAACATTCGTCCATATAAGTTGTCCATGAGTAGGATTGTAACATCCTGAAATTTTCGACCTCGAAAATCGACACTAATATGTCCACTGTATAAAGTGCCGAGCAATCGAGTGCCGGAAATCCCAAACTATTAGGGTGAAGAAAGAAAGAGATAGAAAAGAAACAGAAAACAATAGCACAGAATCTTACAATCGTAGTGAAGAAAAATATAATATACAAATAACAGCGTTTTATACAAGAAAAGGTGTAACTGTTTATACACACACAATATATCAGAGTACAATCATTCACAAATAAACTGGACAGTTATAATAACTGAAAGGGATAGCGGATTAAGGATCTTAATGCTAATTTAACACTAGAGGGGGGGATGAATAGTGTTTACTGAATTCTAAAACTTATATGAATTAAATTGAAATTATGACACAAACAAATGCAGAACTTAATCATAGAACAATGACAGAATCAAACACAGATGCAAAAAGTAAATAAAAAGCAGTAAAGGGAAAGAACACACCGGATTTTATAAAGGTTCGGAGTTACCCTACATCCAGTCCTGTACCGAGGCATACCACCTCATTCAAATTTTTATTAAACCAGTGTCATACACTCCTCAATTTATAAAGGCCTTGAGGTACCCTCCTGTCTCACGAGTCCGGGGCAAAACTCTCTTGATTTACGGGCCACAAGATTACCCAGTTGATTTCCAAGCACAACCACACCCTATAGAGAGACTCGATAAACTTTTGATTACAAATTGATCCTAGAACTTTGAATAGCACTTTGATCTTCGAGAGAGGACAGAGAATCAAACAAGAATGAAATTCTAATTTGATTCACTTAAGAAATTGGCAGAATTTCGGCACGATCTTAAAAATATGAAAATGATATAATATGGATTTGTGGAGAAGAAGTGAAGAAAAAAATGAAAATAGATAATTAAAAAATTCTTCTGCGAAGCCTATTTATAAAGAACCAAAAGTCACACCCATTCCAGAAGAGATTTAAACGAATAGACACTTCTTTTGAAAATTAAAACTTTTGAATTCAACGGCCACCATGTCGACATGGGGTATCCCACGATGTCGACATCCTCTTATTGAAAATAATGTAATTTTTTTTTGAAAATGGCATTGAAATGAAAACAAGATGAAATGATTCTGGAGTAAAATAAACTAATTTTACTATGTTTCAAAACACAAAAACAAATAATATTTTAAGGCTAAAACGTTTTTTTAAAATCATTTGAAAAGATAATTTTAAGGCTAAAATATTTTGAAAAGAAGTTTTGAAAATCTTTTTGAAAAACCATTTTGAAGTACTTTTGCAAGCTTCTTCCTGCACAATATCTCATCACATCAGGACTCGAGAACTTGTACAAAACCAGGATATTCGTGGGTTTGTAAGCTACTTGTCGTAGGTTTGTAAGCTACTTGTCGTGGGTCCGTAACTCACTAAGAAGTTAGAAATGGGTTCAATCCTAAATGAAATTCGGAATGAAGATTTCTATGCTATTATGAAGTTTTAACAAAAAACTAGACACATATCTTGAAATCCTGATCTTGATACTCATGAGTCTTCAAACTCGATTTCTTCATTCTTGATCTTTATACTGTACAATCTTCAATAATCAACACCTGCCTTATATATATCTTGCATAATAACATTCATATGTATCTAGACAATAATGTTAGTATATAAGTTATAATAAAATAAGTTACAAAGGTTGTTGTCATCCAAACCACTATCTCCAGTTTCTAACAATCTCCCTCTTTTTGATGATGACAACCTTATAAAATATACTTACCACTTCGATCATATCATAACCCCCCTTACACAACCAACTCCCCCTTAATCCAAGCCTAATATTTTATATAACTTACCTCCCCCTTTGTCATCAACAAAAATAACCTATAAACCTTGAACTTAATAGAAAAAGTGATAAACAAACATATGACATAAGAATAATAAGTATGTATGAGTGAAACATAGAATCCTTAGTTAAAATGGAATCTTAGATTTTATATACCAACAATTTTTAGAAGAACATTAATTTATATACTAATTATATACAAATTTGAAAACCAATATACAATCAAGAAAACGAAAAAACGCCTAATGAGGACCCTTAACTACCTGTGATTTATGGACCGAACAATTTGGATAGTGAAGACAAAAGTTTCCACATTGTTTGACCAAGTTCCCATTAGCGTCAAAAAGGACCTCTCCAATGCAAATCACGCCATCGTCTTCGTCCATATGAACATCCGGATTCGACAGAGGATGTTCTTCTTCTTGATCCTCTTATGGTTCTTCTAGAGGCTCTTCTTCTTCAGAGTTCATGGCTCGTGATGGTTCTTCGATGACAATGGGATTGGCATGGTTATCCATAAGGAATTTTTTTAAATTCCTAAGGATTTTGCCTTGCCTATCTAGTTCTCTAGCCATTAGCAGTTGACTTACTTGAATTTCCACCATCATTTGAAGTAAATATTTCATCTTCTCTTGCAGTTTGATGACTCGTACGTGTGTGGAACATTGAAAATGGGTAGAATGAGGAGAAGTGGGTGAAGAAGGTTCATTATTAGTGGAGGAAGCCATTAATTTACTGTTTTAGAAGTTTATTATAGAGAGGAGAACGGAGAAAAGGAGTAAAGTCGAAATATATAAATATATAACCAAATAACTAATTTTAGAGGGAAATTTAAATTTGAAAATCTCGGCCTACATGTCGACATAGGGGGATGGGTCATGTCGACATCCCCAGTTCAATTTTTGAGAATTTTTTTGTTTATATTAATTATTAACTATACTTGTATTATTTATAATTTATATTTCTGTTAATGAACAGATACTTAATTCTCTTCTAGTTTTAGTAAAGTTTTATTCATTTAATGGTTTGGTTAATATATCAGCAATTTTTTCTTCAGTATTAATATATTCAAAGGTTATGACTTCTTTAATTATATTATCTCTAAGAAAATGATGTCTAATATCAATATGTTTTGTTCTAGCATGATGAGTTGGATTCTTAGATAGGTTTATTGCGCTAGTATTATCACAATAAATTGGTGATTTAGTTACAGTTAATCCATGTGACGACCCTAAATTTTGAACATTTGGAATTGAAAATATTTAATTGATTTTAAATATTTGAATGATGGTTTAGCTTGAATTTCAAATATCAGAATGAATTTGGCAATTTAATTATTGAATTTAATAATAGAAAATTTGGGTAAAATATTGAATCTTCAGTATTGAGCTCGCTAAAAATATTTAAAGTCTTGAAAAATTTATATTGATAATACTGAGGATAATAGAAGCTTCAGAATTGAATTTGAAAGTGATTTGTTTAGTTTTAAAAATATATCATTTGAATCGATATTTAAGAATAGCCTTTTGAGGCACAGTCTCGGAATTCGACGAAACTGGTTCTATTGGATTCGTAATATTGTATTATTATCGAATTTCAATTTTTGTGGCCTATCTGCTACACGCAAAATATTCTCCCTGCGACATATTTTCCCATTTATTTCATTTCAATGCCGACTTTATTTGTGTTTAAAATGAAAACAGCGGCTCAAATTTTTCATTCCCTTCCAGACATAGCTAGAAATTAAAAAAATCATGGCCGAGCTAAAAACTTTGCCATTCTTCTTAATTTATTTTTTCATTCATTCAAAGGAAAAAAAACAGAGGGGAACAAACGAATCAAATTCATTCGAAGAAAATTCACGATCGAAAACCCAAACCTCTTTCCTCTGTCCAAATATAATCGCGTTCACCTCATTTCAAAATCAAGGGACGATGGCTGCTAAGAGATGGAGATCGAGATTGAATCGAAGCGTTTGAAAATAAAATAGCAGGCGATTAGGGCATGCATCGATTGAGGCTCGCGTGCGATTTGGCATTGAGTTTGTACTTGCTAGGCTTTGGGCGCGCGAGCGAGTGAACTGTCATCGTGGCGTCGATGATGAGGAGTGATATCAGAAGGCTAGGGCTTCGCGAAGTTGAGGTCAGCGCGCGGCGGCGACGTGATCGAGCTCGGCCTGGACGCGATTTCGTCCGTTAGGTAAGTTATTTAAGCAGTTTTTGTTTTTTTAGGATAATCTCAAATTAATTTAAATCTGGAAATTTCATATATATATATGTTAGAAAATTGGTAGCAGTAGGTAACTGTTAATTCAGTTTTAAAATTGTCCGAAGAATTTATAAAAGTTAGATTTTGAAATATATGGAATATTATACATAAATAAAGATTTGTATACATATTTAATTTACTGAATTTGGCATATAATTTGTTCAATTAATCTATTTAATTTATTTAGACCCTAAAGATAATGTATTAAAGGAAAATAGGGTTTAAAAATTTAATTATTAGTTTAAATTAATCTTTAGTTAATTAAAATTATTAAATAGAAATATAAATCGTCTGACAAATTTGAATATTAATAAAATCATCTAAATGTTTATACTAGGTCAAAATCTGTAAAGAAGCAAGCCGGTTTGGAAATGGTTTGCAAGTCAAAGGTGATATCTTCTCACTCAAACAAAGGGTTTTGTTTAATTTTAAATAGTTAAATTTAAAATTGTTGATTGTGTGCTTGGATGATGGTTGTTATTATTTGTTTTGAAATAGACCCTATTGCGCCGCATAATAGCGGATAATATTTTATAAATCCCATATACCGCGATATTCCACCTCGAAGTGGAATTGTTATTTAATTTGTTGTGCTAATATCAGTGGATGCAGGGAAACAGGTTGGAGGGATCCAACTGGATTCCTCAAAAATTTAATTTGTTTCGTATGTTGTGTACTGATTATTTATAATCTGTGTGTGATTATTTGTGATTCAAACCATTGAAGGCTGTAATTTAGCCGAATATATTTTTGGTATTGTAGGATACTAGAAATATGAAATTGGATTTTTTGGAAATTAAAGTAGAAAAGCCTAGACTGTTACAATTAAACTATTAAAGTTGATTTTTATAATCCGATCGAATAAATTCCAAAAATATGGGAAAAATATTTTAATAAAGGAATTTCGAGTAATATTGTTTAATAGTTGAAGAATTTATTTAAGATACGGATTTTATGTATTTGAAAGAGATAAAAAAAAATTTCCAAAAAGGAAATAAATTTAGAAATTAAATTTGGAGTTGAAATTAATTTTAGAAATCGATTTGGGAATTAATTTGGAGTTAAAATAAATCTTAGGAATCGATTTGGGAATTAATTTGGAGTTAAAATAAATCTTAGGAATCGATTTGGAAATTTGGTTAGGTGTTTTGGAGATAACTTGGAAAATCAATTTGAAATTGATTTGATATTGAAAAATTAATTTGGGAAAACAAATTGGAATTAAATTTTGTGTTTGAAATAAACTGGAAATCAATTTGGGATTTGATTGGGTTTGAAGATTATATTTGGGAATCGATTTAAAATTCGTATATCAGTTGATATTTGGAAATGTAAATTCACAACGGGAATTTGTAAAGAAAAGGGAAATTGTTTAAAAATAAATATTGGTTTATTTTTAAAGTGTGGAAAGAAATTCACAAATTGGAATGTAAATTAAAATAAATCAAGAAGATTTATTAATTTATTGGAATGGACCATTTTGTAATGGAAAAAGAATTCTTCCCGGGATAGCCGAGTATATTTTTAAAATAGCTTTTGAAATATAATTTAAAAGTTTTAGATTTGGTTTTAAAATAATATTGTTAGAGAAATTAGTTTTGGAAATGGTTTTAAAGTAAAATTTTATTTAATTAATTATATAAGGATTTTTTAAAAGATTAAATTGATTTTTTATTTAGAAAATAGTTATTTAAATATTTATACTCTATCTACTAATTTTATTTTAAAATTAGTTTTTGGACTTGAATTTTATATGAGATATTAGTATAATATCTTTCATAACTAATACTTAAGCGAATATTCTAAAATATTTTATTTTAAATGTTTCCAAGTATATTTTGAATAAGTATTTTATATTATTTTAAAATATTTGAAATCGGCAGATTTTCGGTGGAAATGAATAAATATTGGAAATGTTTTCCGCGTAAGGGAAAATTGATTTGAAATTTATTTTCAAAGGATTGAAATGTGAAAAATTGATTTGAATTTGTTTTCAAAGTGTTGAAAGTGAAAATATATCTTGCGGAGGTATTTTGAAAATAAACAATTGGGAAAATTATTTGAAATCCAGTGATTATTATGAATGTTGATTGATAGTTAAATAACCGACTATCAATATTGGCCTTTTTAATCGGCATTTGAATTTCGATGCGACCGGAGTCGAATTCGAAATGGATATTCGAAACCCACATCGAACTTTTGTGATTGTGATGGATCTTTTATTTAAAAAGATCAAAGTGGAATTTGTTGTGATTTGTGTAACACTTATTTTTTTTTAAATAAGCGCTCGTTATTCGGATTAGCCGGGAGAGGACCTTGTGTCATAAAACCCATTCCGAATAACGATACGACGAAATGGGATTGCATTTGAAGATGGTGTTGAAGACCGGGTATTTTCGAAAGCGAAAGGATACCTATCGAATGTCTCTGCACCGGGTTGCTCCGGTATAGAGATTTTATCACCCTTTGTGATGGGAATTCCGGACGTGATTAGTGAATATCCGGATTTGCAAGGGCTTCTTTGAAGTGCCTTCGGTTCCGTTCGATCCCGGAACGGACTTGTATGGATGCGTGTCTGACGTTACACTTTGAGATGTAAAGCTGGTTTCTATCAAATACATTTCTGTTGGTGGCAGAGAATTTATTCTCTTAGCTTAACACCCTTCTCTGAGACGTACAAGCTCATAGGTTATGTGGTTGATGGTACTAGTGATACATTCCCAATTTGGTAATTTGGCATACGAAGTGCTGCTGATCATTTGTTGATCGAAGCATGGCTTTTGTGAAAAGCGTAGCTTTGTGGGCGAGACTTCGTCGTACCTCACACCTCGGAATGGTCAAAACAGGAAGGATGCAGCAAGGTTATAGAGGGTAGCGCCACTTAGGGTATGTGCATTTCCTTCTGGATACAAGTGGTATCATGGTATGGAGCCCAGATACTAAACTTATGTGGATATCGCAAATATATATTACTTTGTGATTGTTGTTGTTGAGGATCCTCGGATAAAGGTTGTTTATAACCGAAGGATGGCATACTCGTGTCAGTAGTTACCTATTTTTGCAGAGGTAACCCGGCCTTGTGTTGGCAGAGATCCGGTTAGGTTCTCGGAGCGTCCATCCAGAGGCGTACCCATGTGGCAATAGGAAGTTCCTTAGCGTGACCATTTGTTGGAAATCCAATCATCAATACGTGCCTTGTATGGTTTTAGTTGTATAACCTGCCATCTAATATGGTAGCTATAGTAGGCATACTATAATGGTACGTATGCTGCCTAAGATTAATATTATAATTGCAAATGTTTTCTACACTATGCACTGATGATAATATCAAAAGAGATTTTTGCGTATTAAGCATGTTTGACTATCATAAGGAGAAATCTCCCCCAAGTGTGCGATTGCATTGTGTGTGTGTCGGGAGGCCTTATGGTAGTTTCATTTTCGAAAAGCATAGCGGGTTTCTTTTTATTTTCTTTGTGAAAATAACTGTTTTTAAGATCTCACACCAGTTCCATGACTGACCTGGAGTTTATTGTTCTCTTCCTCAACTCTGGGTGCTTAAAATTTTTCCACACGGGCAGCCTAGAGTCAAGTTATCAGGTCATTCTGGAAGTCGGAAAAATTGCTGTGGAGATCAGGAGTTGAAGCTGGATGGCGAGACGTATCTCTTTACTATGTAGTGTCCATTGCGTATGGTTGAGAAAATCAGTTTTATATAGTCAAGTTATAATAACTGTCAGTGATGTATGATGTCGTTGTAAACTCTGATGTTGTATTGTATTAACAGTAATAAGTCTTTGATTTAAAGATTATTCATTTATCTATTATATTATTGTTCCGCTGCGAAATATGAGATTCTGTTATTGTTTCTGTTTTTCTTCTATCTTCTTCTTCTTTAAACCCTAACGGTTCGGTTTTCCGGCATTCGACTGTGCGACATTCGATACAGTGGACGTATAATTGTCGACTTTCGAGCGTCGAAAAATCGGCCCGTTACAATCCAAATTCTTTTTAAAGTTTGTTTCGTATATATAACTTGAGAACAAGCCAAAGCAACAGATATATATTCTGCTTCAGCTATTGACAAGGATACAGTGTATTGCTTCTTACTAAACCATGAAACCGGAGAATGTCCTATGAAATGATAAGTTCCACTTGTACTTTTTCGGTCCGATTTACAACCAGCGTAATCAACATCACAGTATGAAATTAAATCAAATACATCATTTTTAGGATAAAATAAACCATAATCTAAAGTATGTTTTACATATCTTAAAATTCTCTTAACCATTTTTAAGTGAGTTTCTTTAGGTTGAGATCGGTATCTTGCACAGAGACAGACACTATGCATGATGTCAAGGCCACTTGCTGTTATATAAAGTAGCGAACCAGTCATTTTCCCATATTATTTTTGATCAACATCTTTTGATTTATCTTCTTTACTTAAAGCTACATTAGTTGTCATTGGAGTTGGTTTCCTACTAGAAGTGGTCAATCCAAATTTATTAATTAAATCTTTAGCATATTCTTGACTAATGAAAATTCTTTTATCTAATTGTTTGATTTGAAGCCCTAAGAAGAAACTTAGTTCTCCCATATGACTCATTTCAAATTCTTTGGTCATTATATCTAAATATTCTTTATTCATTATGTTATTAGTTGATCCAAATATTATATCATCTACATATATTTTTATTAATCGAATATCATTTTTGTTTCTTTTAATAAAAAGAGTTGTATCTATTTTACCAATTTCAAAATCAGATTGTAGTAAATAAGATCTTAGTCTTTTATACCAGGCTCAAGGAGCTTGTTCCAGACCATATAAAGCCTTCTTTAATTTATATGCATGATTTGGAAATTTATTATCTTCAAAAAGTGGAGATTGTTCTACATAAACATCTTCTTTTACAAAACCATTTAGAAAAGCGCTTTTAACATCCATTTGATATAACTTGAAATTATTGAAGTTTGCGAAAGCAAGTAGAATTATGATAGCTTCTAGTCTTGCTATGGGTGCAAAGGTTTCATCAAATCAATTCCTTCTTCTTGGTAAAAACCTTGCGCAACTAAATGAGCTTTATTTCTCATGACCTCACCAAGTTCATTCATTTTATTTTTATAAACCCATTTTGTTCCAATTATACTTTTATCTTCGGGTCTAGGAACAAGTTCCTAAACATCATTTTTGGTAAACTGATTCAATTCTTCTTGCATAGAAAGAATCCATAAATCATCAAATGATGCTTCCTTTCGATTTTTAGGTTCAATAGTTGATATAAAAGCTACATGACTCGTACTATTTAGTTGATTTCTTGTTTTAACTATAGATTCAATATTTCCTAGTATATTTTCTACAGGATGATCTTTTAATAGCCTAATTCTTTTATTAGGTTGAATGATTTCACAATTTGTTTCATTAGATTCATTATTTAAGGTTACAAAATCTTCTTCATCTTCTACTTCTATAGTATCTTTAAAAATTTCATCAAAAGATACATGCATTGTTTCTTCATTAATGTTAGTTCTCAATTATAAACTCTAAATGCTTTACTTCTATTAGAATATCCGATGAAGATACCTTTATCGGATTTAGGTTCAAATTTATCTAAATTATCTTTTGTATTAGGAATAAAACACTTACTACCAAAAACTTTAAAATAAGCTATTATGGGTTTCTTATTGTAAAGTAATTCATATGCTGTTTTATTAGTTAATGGTCTAATTAAAATCCTATTTAACACGCTGTAGCGACTGCTTCATCCCAAAAAAATTTAGTTAAGTTACTATCAGAAAGAATTGTTCTAGCACACTCTTGAATCGTTCTATTCTTATGTTCTACTACTCCATTTTGTTGTGGAGTTCTTTAAAAAAAGAAATTATGAGTAATTCTTTTTTATTACAGAAATTCTCAAAATTTTCATTTTCAAATTCTCCACCATGATCGCTACGTATAGTTTTTATTTTTAAAGAAAGTTGATCTTGAATTCTTTTAGCAAAATTATTAAATAATTCAAAAGCATCACTTTTAAGTTTAAGAAAAATTGTCCAAGTATATCTAGAATAACCATCTATAATTACGAACACATATTTATCGTGATTAATAGATTGAACTAGATGTTTAGAAGTAGAAATCATATCTTTTAATTTAAATGAACTTATTTTGAGTTTTCCTAATTGGCAAGCATTACATATACTATCTACTTTAAAGTTTAACTTGGGAAGATCTCTAACTAAGTCAAGTTTTGATAACCTAGATAATAATTTGAAATTCAAATGACCAAATCTTTTATGTCAAATCCAAGGGTCACTTGTATTAGATAAAAGACAAAAGTTATCATTTGTAACTTTCATATTAAGGATGTAAATGTTTTTCTTCCTAATTCCTTCAAAGATAATATTTGACTTATTATCTTCGATGTGACACTTATCTTTTTCAAATTTAATTTTAAATCCATTATCACATAGTTGACTTATACTAAGCAAATTATGCTTTAAATTCCTAACCAGCAAAATATCATAAATAAGAGGAGTTTTAGAATTACCGACATTGCCGTTGCCAATCACATATCCTTTTGAGTTATCTCCAAAGTTAAAATCCACCATCTTGATATATAATGTCATTGAGTATCTCGGAATTTCCAGTCATATGCCTTGAACAGCCACTATCAAGTATCCATTTATCTTTCTCAATTCGCACAGATTGTCCATTAGTTGTTGATTCACCAAAAGCCATGTAACATGTCTGTTCTTGCATAACAAACCAATTCGGTAGATAACTTGATTTTTCATGAAAGCTATTTGCAAACTTATGATACTTTGATGAAATGCATAAATTCAAACCAGTGTTAAATTTTTTTCTTAAAAATGCCATTTTTAACTTTTCAAGTTTCAGATTATGAAAATAATGAAAACCTATGCTCTGATACCAATTGAAAGGGACAGCGGATTAAGGATCTTAAGGTTAATTTAACATTAAAGGGAGGGTGAATAGTGTTTAATGAATCCTAAGATTTATATGAACTAAATTGAAATTATGACACAAACAAATGCAGAACTTAATCACAGAACAATCCCAAAATCAAACACAGATGCAGAAAGTAAATAAAAAGCGGTAAAGGTAAAGAACACACCGGATTTTATACTGGTTCAGAGTTACCCTACATCCAGTCCTATCTCACGAGTCCGGGGTAAACTCTCTTGATTTACGGCCACAAGATTACCCAATTGATTTCCAGGCGCAACCACACCTTGTAGAAGGACTCGATAAACTTTGATTACGAATTGATTCTATAACTTTGAATAGCACTTTGATCTTCGAGAGAGGATAGAGAATCAAACAAGAATGAAATTATAATTTGATTCACTTGAGAATTTGGCAGAATTTCGGCACGATCTTAAAAATATGAAAATTATAGAATATGGATTTATGGAGAAGAAAAGTGAAGAAAAAATGAAAATAGATAATTAAAAAATTCGTTTGTGAAGCCTATTTATAAAGCACCAATGGTCGTAACCATTCGTGAAGAGATATAAACGAATGGACACTTCTTTTGAAAATTGAAACTTTTGAATTCAACGGCCACCATGTCGACATGGGGTATCCCATGATGTCGACATCCCTTTGTTAAAAATAATGTAAAATTTGTTTTGAAAATGGTATTGAAATTAAAACAAGATGAAATGATTCTGGAGTCAAATAAACTAATTTTACTATATTTGAAAACACAAAAACAAAGAATATTTTAAGGCTGAACATCTTTTTGAAAATCATTTGAAAAGATAATTTTAAGGCTAAAATACTTTGAAAAGCAGTTTTGAAAATCGTTTTGGAAAACTATTTTGAAGTAGTTTTGCAAGCTTCTTCCTGCATAATATCTCATCACATCAGGACTCGAGAACTTTACAAAACCAGAATGTTTGTGGGTTTGTAAGCCACTTGTCGTAGGTTTGTAAGCTACTTGTCATGGGTTTGTAAGCCACGAAGAAGGCAGAAATAGGTTCCATCCCGAATAAAATTCAGAATGAAGATTTCCATGCTATTATGAAGTTTTAACAAAAACTAGACACATATCTTGAAATCTTGATCTTGATACTCATGAGTTTTCAAACTTGATTTCTTCATTCTTGATCTTTATACTGTAAGTCTTCAATAATCAACACCTGCCTTGTATATATATCCTGCATAATAACATTCATATGCATCTAGACAATAGTGTTAGTATATAAGTTATAATAAAATAAGTTACGAAGGTTGTTGTCATGAAAACCACTATCTTCAGTTCCTAACAATAACTTGTCCCTAAATCCAGTCTAGACAATCTTTACATTGCTGTGGAAAATAATCAATATGTCTCTGCCATCCAGCTCGCCTTCTAAGCTCCAGAACGTCCTATCCTGCTAATCTGTAATACTCGGTCTGACTTCGAGCATTACAATAAAGTAACACCTAAGTTAGGCTGGAAACCAGCGTGAGTAAACCCATTTAATATGAAATACTAAAGTTGAAATGCTTCTTTGAAAATCTAAGTAACTCGTTCATCACTACGAGTTTCATCCTGCTATAGCCAATCACTTTTTTTCGTAAGATAATATCTAAGTACCATTACTTAGTTTAAACGACCTAGCTTACTTAATTATTTCCATTCCAGTCTATTTGAATTTATAATCAAATATATAAGAATAATAGTAGTTACTAATTGAGTGGTTCCAGGTATTGCTGATATCCGACCCCGATCTCTTCGAATCCAAAGCTATCCTTTAGGCCAAGTTGTTTAAGTAAAAACAATTCAATATCTGTCAACATTCACAATACAATTCATCACAATATCTATTCAAATAAACATCTCACATTTTATATTAAACTGCTCATTTCTGTTTATTTCATTTCACAGAATAACTGAAACAACTTACTAGTGAAACAAAGCAATCCAATGTACTTAGTCCAATATAGACTAGATTAACTAGTCACACAAGTCATTAATTTACTTTAAACAGAATGAATTAATTATTTTCAAATCATGTTTAATTATCATTAACTAATTACAAACCATTTTACTTTATTCTCCTTAGGTACCTGGAATTAATTAATTAATTAGTTAATAAGTGTTATTAACTTAAGACTTTTAATTAATTTAAAGTTTAGATCATGTTATTTTATCATTAACTATTAACTAATTACAACTACTTATTTACTTTAATAAACCTTATAAACAATTAACATATATGCAATTACCTTACTTAGTAAATTTTAAGATTTAAATTATTCATTTATCCTAGCCATTACTAGTCCTAAGGTCTAAGTTAACTTAAAGTTTAAATTACTTGATTTAAATAACCATAATGATTACTTGAAACCATTTTCTTCCATTTAAAACTTATATATATATTTCCTTTTCTTTTATCTATATATTTTTTTCCACTTTTCCTGCTTTTCTTTTACTTATATATTCTTTTTCCTTTTCTTTTCTTTTTCCTTATTCTACTTTTCTTTTACTCTTTTTCCCCTACTTCCCTTTTTTCCCTTACTTTATTCTTTTATTTTATTTTATTCCGGCACAAACGCCGATCCAAAATCTTTCTCCCTTCCTTTCTTTCCCAGTCTTTCCCTTATTCTATTCTTCTTCCTTCTTCACCTACACAAGTACATAGCCATGCACGTGCACAACACATTACCGATCTTTGTGTCAACGCCGATAATCCTAGCTATTCACCTTCCTCCATCACCACACAACCCTTACCTAAACCACGGCGAAACCCTCTCATCCCAAAATATCGAATATCGATCCAATATCTGAATGTCACCGTGACCCTCCTTCCCTTCTCCTGGCCACCACAGTCCACTGATCATCACAAAACTCGTGCCAGACAACCGGCCCACTCCTCTCTTAGTCCCCTCCAATACCGCACGCCTGAATTCCCCTCCTTCCTCCACCACTGCTTCGAAATCCACGCCAAAAAAACTCACAACTAAAACCCTAATTCCTCCTCGACCCATTGTCATACCCCACAAAAAATTGCCATGACATTTTTCCCGGCTGCGACTTTCCCTCTTCCTCCTCCGTGCCAAACACCTACCCGCAAAATCGACTAAGTCGCCCCAATTTCGCCGATGACTCAATTACATTCATCCTGACCTTTCTACCCCCATTCAAAACAAAAAATCATGATTGAGTCGCCAAAATTCACCATTTCCAATGCCGACCCCGTTTATATAAGCAAAAACACAAAACTTGATGTTTGATTTCCTTGTAATATTGTGTTGCCTATTGTCATATGCATTTTTATTGCTTTACACTTTATAATATTAGATAAAACTAAATATTCATTAAAGTCAATTCAAAAATAAATGGTTTACTTCTTAACACTATATCCTATAATAGCTTATAAAAAGAGATATGAATTTTTAAGGGCTACGCATGACACGAAATCAAAATAAGAAAACACCGGGCATAACAACATGATGTACAGGCTTGGCATGCCCAAATCATATACACATCATTTCTATGCAAGCAAACTTATCAACACTGTTATTCGTCTCAAGCAACACATAGATTTGTGAAAGGATTTTAGTTTTAAAAGATTTTACTCACCTCCTTTCTTTTGGACAGAGCAGTTCTATTTTTAACATAGTTAATCTTTAACAATCAACATATAAAACTTGTTTGCATATGAACCCATGATAAAATAAAAGCCTTTACTACTATTTACGACATATGCACATATATGATTACCTAACATAAAGGACTGAGTTTACTCACCTCCTTTCTTTTGGACAGAGCAGTATTTTCTTTTGAAAAAAACTACTGCTAATTTGGATTTTTTTGTTGACGATCTCTCGGTTTACTTGAGTTGTTTTTAGTTTCTTTTAAGTTGTAATAACATATGGTATTATTTTTGCTTACTACCTTGCTGAAAAATGGAAAAATAAACAAGATATACTCGGCCTATACATATAAAAGAAGATGAGGTGTACTGTGCAAGTTTGTACATGTACAGGCTATTTTCATCCCTTTATATATATGTATACATATATTATCTACCACGTAGACCATATGCAAGGTTCTATAACATATATACATATTCACCCATCCAATACTTTTATAAAAATGTACATATATCTATTCATATATGTTGTTGTCATTATATATGTATATACTTACATTTTCACCATTTAATATGTATACATACATTTCTTGTATTTGTCACCATTTTACACACAGTTATACATATCGCAAATATACATTGCTTTATTTTATACACACACACACACATTTATACAAACTCTCTTATATTTTATTTCACATGGCATAAACAAACATATACATACATTTATATATATATATATATATATATCCACACTTTTACAACTTTCCTATATTTTATTTCATATGGGCATATATACATACATGCATATTTATATACTTATTTACGTTATTAAATATCATAAGGTTTGTGTAATTTACGTGCATATGCCTTTGGATGTTTTATCCTAATTTTAAATGGTGGAGTTCTACATATATATCCTATAAAGTTCATCATACCTAAAATGTTATAACTTAAGTTCGTATATAGTGTTTAAACCAATTTATATTTATATCCAGATATTTTAATTATAGGGAATTTATTCGTTTGACTAAATATTAATATTTCAATAATAAATCAGTTAATTTCCCAATAACAGACGTCAAAAAACCTGGGTCGTCACATTCCTTCCCCCTTTAGAATTTTTCACCCTCGAAAAGGAACGAAGCAAGAGTTTTAATTACAATGTTTATTATCGGTTAAATTATTCTTTAAACATGTTTAACTCTTTACTATGTTTGTTTAAATTTTTGAAACACTTTAAAATCTACATAATGTTTTCAAAATAGTTTTATAAAAATACTTTTTATAACTCGAAGTCTCAACAAGTCCATTCTTGTTCTTACATAAATTCGGTCATACGTTGATCAAGCGTAGGACAGAAAATCTACAAGTACTTAGTCGACCCGTTTTCAACACTCGGTGAAAATACTTAGAAAAACATTTATGAAAATGTAGAAAACAATTTTGTGAGAATGCTCTGGAAATCATCACCCCTTCCATGGTCGCAGTTAGCCCACATCGCCATCTCGGCGGAACCATGGAAAACTATAGGCATCCGCGCCCGTTGATTACACCATGGAACCGCCACAGATCAAAGCTACACCCATGGTTTCATTGCCATCACAGCAAAAACCATGTAACTGCAGGCATCAGCGCCCTCGAATTTCCCTGCCAAATGAAACTTCACCACATAGATCGAAAGACTACATCAATCGAGTCCTAATGTAGCCTGTAGGCACTCACTGCCACACGACTTTCGCTATGTCCTCACAGATCGCGGTCTACCGATATTAAGTCGCTCTCCCAGCGAAATCAAACGTAGAATTTAGGTAATCACTACCTCTTGACTTACGCTATGGAACGTAATAAATCGTAGTTACACCGAGTTACACTGCCGTCACAGCATAACTCCAATGTCTCTATAGGCATAAGAGCCCTCGACTTTCGCTACCCCAGCCACAATCCTTAGGAACTATAGTTTAGTTTGGATATCCTCTGGGATCAAAATTTAGAACCCCCCTGAGGGCTCAACGCAGAACCACCCCATGGATCTCCTACTCCAAGATTCAACTCTAAATGGGAGCGAATTTTCCTTAAAGCATTCTCAAAACGTTTTATAATATACACATATAGTATCTTTCAAATCATACTCTTATATGTATCACATATGAATCCCTTTTCACAAAATCGATATCTCAAATTCGATAGTTTCCAAACTTGGCTTTCCAAATTCCCAAAATTTGCTTTTTCCCAAAATCAAAAGCCTTTCAAAATCAATAGGTTTCAAAAACCTTTTTTCCAATTTCATAAAATCATTTATGTATATAGATTTATATATATATATAAGTTTATTCCTTTAACCAGAACGAAATATTTTTTTGGATCACTTCCTACTTATATAAATTCCTTTTTAACTTTAAATATTTTTCAAAGATTTTTTCTTCTAGTTATAGATTCAACAAGGGGAGTTTATTATATAACAAACATATATATAACTTTATTTATGCCAAATCAACATTCAAATTCGGCTTCCTTTATGAAGTTATTTTCCACATTACTTACTTTTTATAAAATGAGTTTGAGTTATAGTGATATCCAATTTCCACACTTATTCATCATATATTTCTCAAAATATACTTTCCGTTTCAAAAATCATTTTTACATTTCTTTTGAAAATTTTCAATATCTATTTCATTCAAGCACGTACGATGTACATATATCACCCGTATGCAATATCAAATCTGATCGCTCACTCGATCACACAATTTCACTTCCAAACTAGTATCGTCCACCCGACTTCCTAGTACGGACTCAGATCTGGTTTCTTGATCAGAAATCGTCATTCTCCTTGCATAGCCATAATTATGATAGAGAATTTCCGGAATCAATCAAAATCCATATCTAGGGTTCACCGTCGAAAATCGAGTGAAAAATCACAACTCGGATCGATATACTATGTCGAAATTCTATGCTTGAATCAGGATCAAATCGTTATGCGAATAGAATAATATATCTACATCCTACGTGTTTATCTTCATTGATTATTAGCTAAATAATTTTATTTTTATTAACACTCATTTTGATTTCTATTCACTTATTCACAATTACTTCAATTTCCATTTGGGTTATCACGTCAATTCTTACCTCAATTGGTATTTAATTATAAACAGTTTGCACTCTATCCAACTTGAATTTAGAAAATAGCTTTGAAAAGTTTAAGATAGTTAAGTGGTTGTAAAATAGTTATTAGTTGTAAAATTGCTGTAGAATGGTTAAGTAGTTATAAAATAATTGTAGAATAGTTAAATAGTCGTAGAATAGTTAGATAGTTGCAAAATAGTTGTAAAATAGTAATTAGTTATAAAGTAATTGTAGAATAGTGATTAGTTAATATAAGATAGTTTGAGTTTTAAAAAGAAAGGTTTGTATAGTAATCATAATAGTCTAAATATTTAAGGGAATAGATTAAAAATGATTTATATTAAAATAATTTGTTTGAAAATAGTTGAGAGCCAAACTGTTCAATCTCCCAATCTCCCATTTCAACCCATCTTAAATTCCATTCCCATTAAATTGATTCAGTTCCAATTCAATTTGAATTAACCTCAATTTCCATTCCAAATTCAGATCCATTCCCACTTGAATTTAAACTTGTTTAACTTCAATTGCACTCCCAATTGATTTATTTTTAACATCTAAATCTTAAGTTCAAAGTGATTCCATTTCCATATGTTCAATCTTTATTTCTGAAAATCAAAATCATTTAAATAATTTCAAATTAAAGTTTTATTTCCATTAATTTCAACAATGGATATATATATATATATATATATATATATATATATATATATATATCATTTCAATCCATTTCTTAATTCATCAAAACAATCCAATTTACAGTTTCATAGATTGTTAATAACAATAGGATGATATCAGGATAAGTCAAGGTAAATAAACATCCAAATTATCCAAAAAACCAATCAATAGCATCCATTACCAATTTCCTAAACTCAAACATGTTTTGAGATCACACATAACTCCCTTTTGAATTCTACCCATTTAACTTCCCTAAGTTAAAACTCCATTTATTTAATCCAGTCAACCTTACTCAATTTGAATTCTCTATTTCAAATTTTAAACTTCTTAACAATATCCTTTCCCACTTATAAGTTCAAAACTTATTTTACTTTGGGTTATACTCTCATTTTAGGGAAATTCCGAATTCAACACCTTGTATTTATTTCAAATCAACTTTGATATTATGTATGTCCCACATATATATACATATCATTTCTTTTGCACACCAAGTCATACAATTTTAAACCATTCTTTGTTTTTAATTCAAAACAAATTCCTTTAAAAAATTTAAAACAACTCTTGTTTTAAAATAAGATTCTTATATTCAAAAATATTCTGAATAATATTATTTATTATATCTTTTAACACTTTGAAACAATTTCAAATTTTATGGACTAGATTTTTAAACTTCACAAGTTAAATCCTTTTCAATTTATAAGTCATACTTATCTAAATTGTTACTTCCTTAAAACTTTTCATTCTGCTTTATTATTTATTTTAGAAAAATAAAAATCTCTTTATTAAGATACAATACCCAATTTATGATAATTATCATATCTAGAGACTATACACACCATATATTCCATATCATTTGCTAGAAGATCAAATCAAGGTAACTTACTTCAATACTTTGAAAATTCTTTTAAATTTTCTAAGATTCAAATTCGGTTTTGAATCCATTTTTAGCTCAACTTATTTGCATAGTTTATTTTTATCCAGTTCCTATTTGGTTATATATATACCACTTAATCCTTATTATTATATTTAATTTCAATAATCAACAACCAATTACCTTAATATATATAATAGAAAAATTATTGCTTTACATATCAAAATATAAACTTATATAAAAATCATTCATTTTAAAAAACCGTTTTAAAATCTTCATATAAGAAAATAACAAGTATGCCCTCATATAATACTCTCAACTCATTCTACGGTATTACCGACCCTATCTTTAATGAGTTATCCCCACCAGAGCCAAGGTTCTCGCTTAACCTTCACCTCTGATAACAAATGTAACGGCTCGAAATTTTTGACCTCAAAAATCGACACTAATACGTCCACTATATAAAGTGCCAAGAAATCGAGTACCGAAAATCCCAGACTGTTAGGGTAAAGAAAGAAAGAGATAGAAAAGAAACTGAAAACAATAGCACCGAATCTCACAATCACAGCGGAACAAAATATATTATACAAATAACATCATTTTATACAAGAAAAGTTGTAACTGTTTATGCACACACAATATATCAGAGTACAATCATTCACAAATAAACTGGATAGTTATAATAACTTGTCCGTAAATCCAGTCTAGACAATCTTTACTTTGTTGCGGAAAATAATCAATACGTCTCTGCCATCCAGCTCGTCTTTTGAGCTCCAGAATGTCCTATCCTGAAAATCCGTAATACTTGGTCTGACCCGAGCATTACAATAAAGTAACCCTCGAGTCAGGCTGGAAACCAGTGTGAGTAAACCCATTTAATATGAAATACTAAAGTTGCAAAGCTTCTTTGAAAACCTAGGTAACTCGTTCATCACTACGAGTTTCATCTTGCTATAGCCAATCACTTTATTTTGCAAACTAATATCTAAGTACCTACATAGTTTAAATGATCAAGTTTACTTAATTTATTCCATTCCAGCCTATTTGATTCTATAATCAAATCTATAAGAATAATAGTAGTTACTAATTGAAGTTGTAACAAACCGGGATTTTGGGCATCCCAAGTTGTGAATATTAATTTACAATATTCAATAATATTCTATTTTAATACACAATATTCCCATTAATCGATAATTAATAATTGTACACAATTTTTTCAAAACCAGTACAATTGGAATTTTCAAATCTATATTAAAATACAGATTGATTAAATGGAATTTCTTATATATATGTATATTTGTTTCAAAGGATAAACATATATATTTTGTTTCAGATTAAATATGCATGGTTTGTTTTAGAGATAAATTTGTATATTTTATTCGAAAGATAAAGTATAATAGAGAATTAAATTAATTGAAAAAATCAAATGCATATATTTTACGTAAAGGAATAATAAATTTATATGTATACAAAATTTTGGATAGAAACTGATAATGAAGTAAAAAGGAATATTTTTGATTTTGGGTATACAAACAATGTTGTTTATATTAAATAATATATATATACACACATTTTGAATAAGAAAGGTTATATATATATATATGTAATGATAAGTTAAAAAGAAAATTTATAATATTTAAATATATGAAAATGTTATAAATTAAGGGATGTGTATAATAATCACATAAATATAAATAGGAGAAACTATATATATATATAACTAATGAATTTAGTTTATTTGAAAATAATGTATTTCTATATCATAAAATGTATATATGGATACATATATATGTGAAGGCTTAAAATATAGTTTTTAACATCTTATAGTCCTTATAATATATATGAATATAGGGTGTTAATATTGAATGTTATTTATTTAAGTAACATATATATATAAAGGTGTATTAACTAAAAAGCGTTATTTTAATGTATTAGTTTCTTACCTTTATTTTAAAAATGGATTAGTGACAAATACATTTCTACTTTTTCAATATAAATTTGGGCTGTCTAATTTCTTGAGCATACTTATATATACTTTTAAGTACCCTATGGTTTATATAAACTATATAATGAATAGGAAACTTTAAGTTATTTACTGTTAAAGGAAATAGGTTAACAAAAACAAGAAGCAAAATAGTTTTAAATCTAGCAAAAAAATGGAAGATTTAGCAATAAATTTTAATTAGCAAACATATTTACATTTTGCAGTTGGAAAAACATTATAATAATTTTCTTTCCTTTTCAAAATTTCACTTAGCATGAGACAATATCAATTCCAACCTCCAACAGTCTCTTCCCAAATCTAAGCAGATATTGTAAGTTTGTGTGTGTATATATATATGTATATTTTAGATCTGTGTTGTTATAATAATATATCTGTTCAAAATTTATCTGTGTTCAAAAATTTGTAAGCAACAACAAGCAAGATAATAACAAAAGAAGAAAAAGAAAAACTGTAAGCTAAAATAGTAGAGGAAGTAACATCCTCTGTTCAAACACAATCTCAACAATCAAGCAAGAATTTGGGCAAGAATTAAAATCAAGTTCAAGTTTTCTGATTTAAAGATTTCAAATTCAACTTCAACTTTTAAAAAGCTTCTGGAATTAAAAGTGGAAGGTGAGAAACCTAAATTTAAACCTAGAAATTGAATTGTTCTTTTACCCTGTTGACTACAAACATATTGTTCATCCCAGTATTCAAAAATCAATATCTCTTAATCTAGTTCATTTTTGATGTTGATATAAACAAGGAATCTATTTATTTTCTAGTACAGTGTGTGTTAAAAATAGTTTGTGAATAAAATTATGTCGTATAGTTAATTAATGGTAGGATTTACAGTAGATAATCAAATTTTGGTGAAGAATCAATATTGTTAAACCAAGATTTCAAGCATGCAGTCTTGATTCTTGTGTGAAAATATGAATTTTAGTGGTAAGATTGTAATTTTTAATGATCTATATCTTAAGAAATTAGTAGATGAACGTTTTCCATTCAAAAATAAATTTCTGATGAACTCGTCGTTGTGAGGTGACGCAACTTCGAATAAAGGGGCTGGTGGACATAGAGGAGGTGTCGACTGTGGTGAAATGTGGGTTTTTGGCTTGGATTGGATGTTCGAGTGGACTTTAGGGTTTTGGGAAGGTTTTGAGTGGTCGGCGAACGCGACGGGACCGGGTGATGGTGGAGCGACTGGAATTCAAAGGGGTTGGCTCGGTAATAGCTGCATGGGTGGGCTTTCATCGGAGGAAGGTGACAAACAAAGCAGGGGCCGGTCGTCGTTGTGGTGCATCGATTCGTGGGGGGAAGTAGGATTTTGGGTTTTGTTTGGGATAAGCTGTTGATTGATTTTTTCGACCAAAGGAAATTTTTGGCATCGATGATGTGGCAACTGGATCAGGTGAAGTTGAGAGACTGGGTGGAGGTGTCGCGGTATTGGGTTGATCAAAGGAGAGTGTATGCACGTGCACAGCATGCACGAGGAAGTTTCTTTGGTTGGGTGAATCGAGCGAGGCGATTTGGGATTGATCTGGGTTGTGTCGAGTTAGAGAGCAAGTCGATATTCGTATGAGAGGTTGGCGAAGTTGATCGAAGATGTTCCTCGGGTTAGTGGCATTGGTTATAAGTAGATTTTGGGGTGAGGTTAGTCTGTAGGTAAAGAGAAGAAGAAGGATGAGGAAATGAGATTGGGTCATGATTTTGGGCTTCGATACAACTAGGTTAGAACAGTCGCATTTGTATCTGATTTCGGGTTGTCTTTAGTCTTTAAACTTTTGGGCTTTGACCCATGGGTTTTTGTTTAAAATGAAAAAAATGCAGGTTTTAAATTATTAAAAGAAACTAGTTATAAGGTAAACTGTAACAACCGGGGTTTTGCACCGGTTAATTATCGTCATTAGACGATTAATTCTGCTGGCTAATTGCTGTTGGGAGTTTTGAATCGGGTTGAAATTCTTTTCAAAATTTTGTTAAATGTTGTGCGGGCTTTAAAATAATCTTGGCCCATGTTTTTATTGGTGCTGTGATAATTAACAAGGGCCGATACCGTTCCTCCATTATTCATTCATTTTCGCAAGCCCTAGCAAAATAAACGAAAGAAAAAAAATGGCGGCTCTGTTCTTTTCTTTATTCGTTCCTCTTCCTTCAAAAATTAGGGTTTTCGTGTAATTCGAAGATGCCGACTTCAAATGCTCGATTCAACTCGATTTCCTTGCTTTATTAATTGATCGTCTCTTGAGATGCTTTCGGCCGCTTGATTGAGTTCGTTTTTGCTTCGCAATTGGATTCGTGCTCTTCGACATAGGTGAGTGATTTTTCACTCACATTCTAATTCACTCATAATACTGTGTTTCGGCAGTTCGATTTTTGTTTCGATGTTGATGATTTTTCTGACTCGGCTTGATTTTCATTTGATTTTGGTTATATGATTTTGTGTATGCGATTCCTTCGTATTATCTTGGGCCTTGGTCATCTCGGCACTGTTGAATTTTGTGGCCACCACGGATTCGGTTGCAACTGAACTATGCACTTGTTATTGCACCAATTTTTGTGTTTTGCCTTCCTTGCATCAGTTTGGCCTTGTGTTGCATCTGATACTTTCCTTGTCTATGTCTGGATTTGTTTTGTGTATCAGATGCTGTGTACTTTTGATCTTTCTCCCTTAAGCACCGTGTTAGGCCTTTTAGCTTGACCTTGTTTTCCATGCGCCTAATCTGGTTGTACTTGCTTCTTAATATATATGTTTTCAAAGTTTTAGTACGATGTGCTTTGTTTTGTGCATGTGTACCGTGTTACATCTTCATATTCAGATTGTTCATGTATTTGTACCCTGTAGAATTTGATGTAGTGTGTGTATATTTGTGCATTGTGTTGACTACTTCCTATTTCACTTGTGAATTTCTTTGGGATTGTGCACTTTTATTCGGCTTTGTTTGAGTCTTCTTCACGTTGACATAATTTGTTCATTTGGTTTTGTATTGTCTGCGTTTGCTTCTCTACTGAGCCTTGCTCTTTGTTGTAGCTGGACATGTACACTTGGTACTCTTGAGTCTGCATTTTGATGTTCACCTGATATTTTTAGTTTGAACTGATGAGCGGCTGTTGTGTACTGAGTATTGAATCATGTTGCAACAATTTTGGTTATTGCATACTTGGTGCCTGGTCTGGTTCATCTTGTAGTCTAGTTCATTGATGGTTGCAGTGCATTTGGTAGATGCCTTATCTCTGTTTGCTTTCACTTTCGTTCTGTTGTCTTCATGTAGTTTGCACCACTACCTTTGTGCACTTGGTCACTTGAGTCTTGGTGCTTTGCATTTGCATTGAGTTGCCTTTCAGTCTTTGTTGTACATGAATGCTTCAGTATTGTGCCTTGTATGACTTTGGCCAGTGAAGTTGTGTACACGAGTCTGCATTGTCATGTTGCATTGACTGGTTTTGCTAGCGTTCATATCTTTCAATGTTTTAAACTTGTACAATTGGGTTTCACTGTGCACTGCTTGGTTGTATATGAAGTATTTATTGTTGTACCACTATTGTGTTGCCTTATCCTTGAGCATTTGTGAGATCTTTGCCATGGTTGCCTCGCGTTTGAGTTTTGCTTGTCTTGGAGTTTCAGACCTGTAGCATTATGTTGACTCTGATTTTGCTGAAAAATATTTGATGTGCACAATTCATGTGTTGCCACCTCTGTTTTCTTTCACCACTTTGCACTGTGGTTTCTCTGACCAATCTGGGATGGACATTTTGATTTTCTGGTTTATCATTTGCTGTTAATATTTGGAGTTGTGCTGACATCATATGCTGTAGTGGCGAGGCAGTGCACGTGAGTGTGTATTGCAGCCCTATCAGAATTGACATTTTAATTGATATTTCAATTGCTTGAATTGTTTAGTGTGTTCAATTCAATATTTTGAAATTGTATTTTGATTTGAGTTGATTTGATTATTTTGTTGCTATCTAATTATCTATTGGATAATTAGATCATGTGTTCTAATTATTTATTTAATAATTAGATTTTGTTGTTAATTGCTGTTCAGGTAATTCTGTGGTTTACAAATTATCTTCATTGATAAGCCTTTTATTTATCTTTGTTGATGATTTGGCATTGCTGATTCATTGTTTAATGCTGATACGTGTTATATCTACCATTATTCGATTCTCTTATTGAAGGATTTGATATGCGAGATTTGTTGTGATTGTCCTCTATTTGTTATTTAATTATTATTGCTTCCGTGCATTAATAACTGAGTTTGAATTAGACTGACCCGCGTATTATTTTCTTTTGAATTAGTACTCGGGTCAGACCGAGTTATTACAGGCTGTTGATGTCTCGCTTTGGGTTGCTGCTTGAGCCATGAAGTCTCTATATATCTTTTGGAGTAGTCGTTGTCATTTTGTAGGATGATATGTATTCAGGTATATTATTTACAATAATGTACTTGTATATGTAACTTCCAGTGTCGACAGTTGTAATTGTATCACATGTATTGTAACTGACTTCAGTTATATATACATGAGATTTGATATTATCCGTGTTCTGTTTTTAGCTTATCTGTGTTATTACTATATATGTTGTTCTAAACTATTATGAACCATCGTAATTCGTTTTATACTGGAATTGAATATGTCGATGGGAGTAAATAAACAAAGAGATGGAAAAAAATATACCACTTCTATCGAGATAATCTATACTAGTGTAAGGCCTAACTACGAATGGCCGCTCCTATCCAGCCTTATTCTTCGTAATAACAGACAGTATTTCTGTAACAGCCCGAAGTTTTAACAAGTATTTTTCACTTTTAATTATAAAAATTTCGGGGGTTTTTATATAAAAATCTAAATTTTGAATTGATTAAAAGAATTGCCCACATTTTTAAATAAATAATGAGATCTCTGAAATTTTGACGTGGTTAAGAATTAACTTTAATTGGAAATTTGGGTTTTTTGTTGAAGATGGTAAATAACTTAATTTCTAGCAAAATCATGTTTTAATTAAGAAATAAGATTTGAAAAAAAAATTAGTGTATAAATAAACTGTTTAATTACGCGTTTAAAATGTGCGTTATTGATGGAACATTTTTTAATGTATATTTACTACATAAGAGAACACGTAAATTTAAAAGCGTTACTTTTATTATGAAACTGGGCGTGCGTTTTATTTAATTATTGTGTCGGTTTTTCATGCGTCTAAATTTCTTACCTTGGATATAAATAATCAAATAAAATAAATCAGTAGACATGCATTTTTAAGTGGAAAAGGAATAAATTTTCTTCTCGTTGACTCCACATATTTAATAAATAAAACCCATTGATTTTTCAATAACGTTCAAATTAAATATTCTTTTCTGTTTCTTTACTCTAAGAATCAACACTTTTCTTTGTTCAATTTTATAAAACGTTCGCCAATTTTTCCATTTTTTTGTACCTTTAAAACAACACAATAATTTTTACCTTAGCTATATATGGATTATATACTTTAAAAAAAATTAAATAATTTATACTGTTACTTATATACCTTTTAGTAATAGATTTCTTGGTAATGGTAAATGAATGAAATAACCCCAATGTAAACAAATTCTAGTTTTAGTTAAGTAATAACTTTCACAAATTACAGTGTATTAATAAACTGTTGAATTACGCATTTAAAGGGCGCGTTAATTGATGGGATAAATAACGTATAAGAAAACATACGAAATTTAAATCCGTTATTTTCATTATATTTGGGCATAAAGTATTGCGTTTGTTGTACGCATTTTAAGTATATTTACTTTCCTTCTGATTTAATAGAAGCGTTACCCACAAATTTAAAACCGTTCACATTCTAATTTTAGTCTTTATTCCTAAATCAATTGTCATGCAAGTTTAAAGGAGGAAATTCACCGTGCCTTGCCATTACTTCCATTTATTTAAAAATTTGTATATATATATATATATATATATATATATTATTTTTTGATTCTTCCAAAGAGCTGTTAATTTCTTTTAAAACTGGATTGAAATCACTGGGGGTTTCCACTTTCCTTTGCGCGAATAATTAACAATTATTAATTCATAGACGTTTCAAATTAATAAATATATTTATATTTTGTAAAAGAATTTAACCTTATCCGTTTACCATTTTGTTTCTTAGTTAGTAAGAAATAAATAAAATGTTAGATTGAATAGTAGATAGTGGATAAACAAGCTTTATAAAATGCACGTTTTAAATTTACGTTTATACTCGTTTTGTTTCATTGGGGGTGTAAATAGTACGTATGTGATAAAATACTCTTTAAGCATACAAGTAACAATTGAATATAAACGTGCAAATATAAAATGCGGGAGTACGTTTGCTTAAATTTTTACGTATAGAGTGTGCATTCTTAATTAATAAATAAATTAATTATAGCCATTTAATTTTAGTACCCTGAATTCCACGTATAAACGTTACACTTTCCATAACCTTCATTTGTTTTAAAAGTTTGGTATAAAATCTTTATTTCAGAACCGTTCCAAAATCTTTGCAAATTTAATTCTTACCGTTACTTTGCAAAAATCACTCAACCTATTTAATTATAAAACACGCAACCTTAATAATGCAATGAAATCATTCTTTTCCTTTAAAAATTCAAATTCACGTATAACATTTTTCCATTCGCGAATAACTTTCTACTTTCCCTTGCGATATAATTGACAATTATTACTACATGGACGTTTCAAAATATATAATTTATCTCTTACCAATTTCCTTCACCTCTATCAACGCATGATATCCTCTTTTATACTGAAACGTTCAAAACTCACGCAATCTCTACTATTTAAAATTCGAACCCACACACTCTCTTTGGCATATATAAGACTCGTACGCAATTTATTTTCATCCCATTGTTGGCCTTCTCTTCTTCCTTGCGTGCGTGAGTTTTGAGTTGCATCAGGTAATGGCTAAACTTTATTTCCTTCTTTTGTTTTTTTTCCCATTGTTCTGTTCAAACTGCTCCACCGCATGATAAACGCCTAACTTCCTTCCCCTCCTCTCCGATCTGGTCGTGCATTGCCGAGCATCTCTGATGCAGTTTTAGCCTAGCACTTGAATATTTATTTTATCGCCACGGGTATATTTTTATCCTTCTATAAGACAAACATTTCTTTACCATGTAATTTAAAAGTGGTTTTAAATTGTTTAAACTTTGTTAAGTTAAATTGTATTCATTTTACATCTCATTTTTGAAATGAAATTTTAAAGTAAATTCAAAAGTAAATTGTTTTCAAATGTTTTTGTTAATAACGATTTAGTCATAATTAAGAAAGGTTTTTATCTTAAAGTTAAATTAAGATTTAATGATTGGAAATTAATTAAATTAATAAGGTAATTAAGGAATAATTAGTTAATTTAATTAATTAATGATTAGGGATTAATAAATAATTTGATTAACGGTTAATCAATTTGAAATTAAAGATCATTAATTAGATAATTAAAGATTATTAATTAATAATTAAAGATTTATTAATTTAGCAAAAAGTTATAATCAAGGTTAATTACTCATGTAATTAAGGATTAACTACATACTTGTTTGAGTATAGCGCACTTCAGTATGAAGAAAAAATATATAATATAAAAGGCGTACGCCACCTAAGGTTAGCACAGCCTAAAATCTTTAAGATAATTCCACTGCTTTGTTTATGCGAGTGTTCAGGGAAGAACTATTTCCAGACCGTACGCGTTTTTTGTTTGTTTGTTGGTCACATGTGTTTTAAAATTTAGAAACATTACGTATGAGGATATATGATATATGTAAGAACAGTATAAAGTTGTTTTGATTTGGAAATTTTGATATTTTTCTTGTTTCCTAACAGAGAATAATAATAATAATAATAAATAAATGAATAAATATTGCATGCGCCACCTTTATGTATCACTGCCGTGAATTGCATGTTGCCCACATAAGATTTGCAACCTTTTTATTAACACGTCATAATATTTTGTAAAAAAGGGTAAAGAAAAATAGAGTATAAATTTATTTTGTAAATTTTGTTTTGGAAAAAAAAAATGTGCAGGCTGAGCTTTTGTTTTAATGGGTCAAGTCATGCGGTGGAGTGGTCGAGCAATTTGAGTCAATTTTCATTTTTTTAGCTCGTTCCAATTTTGTTTTATTTAAAAATTTGCTTTCTCTGTAATTGGAATTCGCGTACTCTGTTTTATTTATTTATCTTGTTTCAAGATCGAAATCAGTTTGTCTCATCTTCCAATAATTGATCGTGCCTTCTGTACTCTTCTTTCGGGGTAGATATCGTTGTTTGAATAAATTCTGCAACTTCGAGAAGGTGAGTATTCTCACCTGACAAATGTACTTACATATCTGTAAATTTAATAACAAGTGTAATTGTAAAATAATTTTATTTAATTTTATTTGTCTGTGATATAAACTTATGATCTTAAAACCCCATTATTAAATTGACACATCATCAGTTATATTATCTACTGTTAAATGCATACTGTTATTTATTTATTGTTAAATGCATGCTGTTATTTATTTATTTAATTATTTACTTTTTACCACACTGCAAGTTCCCTGTAGAATAGAAATCGTTACGGGCTGAAATGATAGGCCTAAACGATATTTATTTATTTTTATCTATTATTTAACTTGGAATTGCGGGTTTGAAATGATAGAACCCGGTTTTTCTTTGTAAATTACGGATTGAAATGATATATTATCCGTATCATTTGACCTAGGTCAGAAAATAGTATACAGACCCGTGGTTATATATATATAAATTTTTCTGGAAATATTAAATATTTTAAAATAGTAAGCTATGACCTTTTGTTTAAAATTGGAATAAAAATGTTCCTTATAGTATAGTGATATTATACAAGTTAAGATGTAAGTAATTAAATGTTAAGAATTTTAAAGTATAAATTTAGTTCGAAAAAAAATTGATTTGAAAAATAAAATGGAATTCTAGTTAAGAAATAAAATAGGATGTTTTGGTAAAATTTTAAATATAAGTAAATAAATAAAAGGGTTAAGTTGACTATGTATTAAATGGCTAAATAATGTGACGCCCCACCTCTATACCCACGCTAGACAGGGACACTACGGTGTAATGCCGTCAACTAGCACGGAGAATAAGGCTATTGAGGAGCGACCATCTGTATAATTGCTTTGTGCGAGTACCGATATGCCAGATAAGATGTAACTTGCATTTCTTTTCAAGAGGACATCCGACATACCGACACAAACTCAAAGCTACTACACAGTGGCTATTATGTCTTCGGAAACAAATATAGAAATAAACATAACACAAATCAGTCACCGATAATTCATATCACAAAGGCGGAAATAGATATGAATATATATAACACATAAAAGTGTTCATCAGAGTAGTAGTCAAGAAGATCCACAATAATACAAAAGAATAGCAACACGTGCTATACAAAAGAATACAACTATGAGTCTATATCTCAAGTGTATACAACAAAATAAACTACTAATCTAAGTAGTTAGCCAAAAGTCAGAGAAATCAATCCCAAGTGAGAAGTCAAGCTGAAGCACCTGTAACATCTCGGTCTGACCCGAGTATTATTTAATAAGAGAATAATAAACGGATCAGTCTAGCTATAAATATCAGATGAAACGATATAGAATAAGAGGTATGACTAAACGCATAATAATCACAATGCGAAGATGTGATAAATAAGTAATTGAAAATCAACAAGAGATTAATCAATATCATAAAAACCTTCTCAAGGATCAAAAGGAATGTCATACTCTTTATTTCATTCACCAAACCATAAATATTGACGATTATATCAATATCAATCACAAAAGTCAATGACGGACAAATTCACCAATGCACAAATATTGATAAAACTTATCAATGAAAATCACGAAAATTGGTGAAGCACAAATTCGAGGAATCATCTCAAGAAATCCAGAAATCACAAAAGGGGGAAAGGCCTATCACAAACGGGAGCATTACGCTCACCAACACGTGCATCACAAACGGAACGCTAATTCCATGGTTGCTAACCATCACAAATTGAGCCGAAGCTCCACAAACGGCCCGAAGACCATGGGTTGCTACCCCACCAATTTGAGTCGAAACTCCACAAAACGATGTTTAGTCTCCCTCGCAGAAAAGAGACATCGCACATTGCTAGTCTAAATCACGAAAATGATCGTCATGATCATCAAGAAGTGTCAATTACACTAAGCTAGTAAATATATGAATTTAGCTTCATGTCCCATAACCACTAGCTTAACTCAAATATTTACAAACAAATTGTATATCTCCACTAGAAAATTGTCACAAAAGATTCAATCGAACAAGTCTAAGAATTAACCATAGAAGTAAACGCAAACGTTTCATACCACTTGTTTTACTAAGTCGTTTAATTAGATTTCTCATACGAGTGAGGTAAAGGTTTGTATATACTAATAGATTGGAAAACGGTTTCAATAAATGAGCTTTGTATTGAAATAGTGTTGAAATCGTTTAGATGAAAGAGTTTTGATATTTACTACTAGTATAGAAAACTTTATATTTTTAAAGTGACAAATCACAAAAATGATTGTAGAAACAATCAATCACTAAAATTCACATTCGAAGACGTGAATAAAAAAATCCAAAGAAATCGATACCGAATCCATCAAAATGGATATTCCTAAAATTCCCGAAGAAAAGAAGTCATCAACGTCAATAACAAATGATAACAACAAATAGGGAAAGAACACGAATCGATTAAATTTGGAAATCACGTAAAACAGGAGAAATGGGCAAAATAGTAACAGGTCGGTCGGCCGGCTATAGAGCTCGGTCGACCGGACCCTGTTCTGGAAAAATTCTCGGGAAGCAGGTCGGTCGGCCGAGCCCTGTAGTTGGCCGACCTAACCAGAGACAGAGAAGTGCTTTGCACTTTGGTAGCAGGTCGGTCGACCGGCCCAGGGGTTCGGTCGACCGGCCCAGGTGTTCGGTCGGCCGAACCTGATGTTCTGCAATTTGAAACCCATTTAATTGATGTGCAAACTCCACCAATTCACAACCGATCGAGCACGGACGCTGGAGAATTACGCCCAACGACTACCCGGTCCTATTGGCTCCTCGATGCATCACCAAAAACACATTCAAACTTCAAAGTTAGGATTTTTAAAGATTTGAACCCAAAACACCAAAAATTGAATTATTCACCAAATCAATCCAAACCAAAAGCAATTTCACACGAATAAGTGTTAGGAATTCATACCTAACAATCGAAGATAAATATAGACTAAGATGTGAGATAAAAGTCTCACCTTTGAACCCAAACGATTGAAAAAGAAGCTCGAAAGCAAAGGGAGAATCAACCTCTCTTCAACACAACCCAAACGAGCTTGAATCTAGGCTCAAAAAGAAGAACATTCCCAAAGTTAGGTTTAGGAATTTATGAAATCCAAAAGAGAGGGAGTTGGAGAAGATGAAGAGAAGGCTTACCAATGAGTTCTCTTGAATTTGGAGCTAGAAGTTGGATTTGCTAAAGAAAACTATGGCTTGGAGTTTTAATTTCCTCTTCCACTCTCTATTGTTATAAAAGCTTGAGTATTAGGAAAATGGAAAGGAAGTAAATGAAGAGGAGAGGGTTGGAACTGAGTTAAGTGGGGTTAATGGGCTCAGCCCAAACCAAAGCCCTAAGTGAAAAAGTAGCAAAATTCTACTATCTCCAAACATATCAAAGTTTACACTTAAAAAGATCGCAAATGTCATTTTGAACTCAATGGGAGTGGTCCCGAGTCCTAATTCGACCGTATGCAAAAAGTAGCTTTTCGGACTAAATTCCGAGTATCGATAAAATATTTAAACAAAATATTTAAATATAAAATCGATAAATATGCGGGTTGTTACAGACTCCCCTCCTTAAAGAAATTGCATCCTCGCAAAATTTAAGAAAATATAAAGTAACAACCATAAAAGCATATTCAACACAAAATAAATTTGAAATAAAAGGTTCACCTTAAAGAGCACGGGAAAGTAAGTCCGGATGTGTTCGTTCGATGAACTCTCTAGATTCCCAGGAACAATCCTTAGGATTTGAAGACCATTGAACTTTCACAAGTGGAACATCTTTATTTCGAAGTCGTTTGACTTCCGAAGCAATAATCCGAATAGGATGTTGCTCATAAGTTAAATTAGGTGAAACTTCAATTTCTTCCACAACACCGGGCTCAAAAATAGAATCGGAATCTTGAAGGCACTTCCTTAGTTGAGAAACGTGAAACACGTCATGAATAGCAGAAAACTGAGCCAGTAATAAAAGGTGATAAGCCACGGAACCAATGCGTTCAGTGATAGGAAATGGCCCAATATATCGAGGCGCTAACTTTCCCGATCGACTGAAACGTACAACACCTTTCATAGGTGAAACACGAATGAACACACGATCTCCCACAGAAAATTCTAACTTCCTTCTTCGATTATCGGCATAGAATCTTTGCCTACTTTGAGCTTCTTTCATCCTATGACGAATAAGATCAATCTTTTCTGTGGAATCACGAATAAAATCTGGACCTAAAACCAGCTTCTCACCGGCCTCAAGCCAACAAGAAGGAGATCAGCATGGCCTTCCATAGAGTGCCTCAAAAGGTGCCATACCAATACTAGATTGGAAGCTATTATTATAGGAAAATTAAACAAGAAAAATATGATCTTCCCAACTTCCACCAAAATCAAGAACACATGCACGAAGAAGATCTTCAAGAGTTTGATTCACACGCTCGGTTTGTCCATCGGACTGGGGGTGATAAGCGGTGCTAAAATTAAGCTTCGTTCCCAAAGCATTTTGAAGACTCTTCCAAAATCCACTAGTAAACAATAGATCATGATCACTAACTATAGAAGTAGGAACTCCATGTAATTTAACAATCTCTTTAACAAAGAGTTTGGCCAAAAGAGGAACGGTTCGGTTAGACCGAACGGGAATAAAATGGGTAGATTTAGTAAGCCTATCAACAATCACCCATAAGCTACCATGAACCGAACGAGAACGGAGAAGGCCATCAATAAAATCCATGGAAATTTGGTCCCACTTCCAAATTGGAATTTCTAAAGGTTGCAATAACCCACCGGGCCTTTGATGTTCGGCCTTAACGAGTTGGCAAGTCATGCAACGCTTAACGGAGTTAGCGATGTCAAGTTTCATTCCCTCCCAATAATAAAGTCGCTTCATATCCGCGTACATTTTACTACTACCGGGATGAATGGTAAATTTAGAACAATGTGAATCTTCTAAAATATCTTTACGAAGATCACTAATATTTGGCACAATAAGTCTACCAAATTTCCGAATGTCACCACGAGAATCGATATCAAAGTCTTTCAAACCTTCAATATCAATTTTATCCTTAATATTTTGGCCAAGAAGAGCCAATTCGGGATCTAGCCTTTGAGCTTCAAGAATGCGGTCTAAAAGAGAAGGATGAGCCTCAAGGCTACATAAAACAAGAGATGAACATAAATCGGAAACACGGTCTCGAATTTCACAAGTGGATAAAACCTCGAGATCATTCCATTCGGATATCATCATGGAAACAACCGCTTGTTGCTTTCGACTAAGTGCATCCGCAACGCGATTTCCCTTTCCGGGAGTATAAAGGATATCAAGATCATATGGTGCAAGAAATTCGAGCCAACGCTGTTGACGCAAATTAAGTTCCATTTGAGAGAATAAATACTTCAAGGATTTATGATCGGTATAAAAAACAAATTTCTCTCCTAAAAGATAATGACGCCAAATACGAAGGGCGAAAACAATAGCCGCGAGCTCTAAATCATGAGTGGCATATCTAGTCTCAACAGGCTTCAATTGCCTAGAAGCATAAGCAATAACACGTTCTCTTTGCATAAGAACGGCACCCAAACCAACATGACTAGCATCGGTATAAACAACAAAATCTTGATTCCCCTGGGGAATAACAAGAATAGGAGCATCAGAAAGAAGTTCCTTTAGTTTCTGAAAAGAAGTTTCACACTTTTCCGACCAAATGTATTTAACACCTTTCTTCATTAAGCTAGTGAGAGGCACGACAATCTTAGAAAAGTCTTTGATAAAACGGCGGTAATAACTCGCCAATACAAGAAAACTACGAATCTCCGTCACACTCTCTGGTCTTTTCCAATCTTGAATCGCTTCAATCTTTGAAGGATCCACGGAAATTCCGAATTCGGAAATAATACGACCGAGGAACTTCACACGGGATTGCCAAAAGTGGCATTTAAAAAACTTTGCTTTTAATTGATTACTCCTAAGAGTTTCCAATACAATCTGAAGATGTTTTTCATGCTCCTCCTCGGTTTTTGAATACACAAGAATATCATCAATAAAGATGAGAACAAATCGATCGAGAAAATCTTTGAAAACTCGATTCATAAGGTCAACGAAATAAGGCGGAGCATTCGTTAAACCGAATGGCATAACAAGCCATTCATAAGATCCATATCGAGTACGGAACGATGTCAAAGGAATGCTATCCTCTGATGAAAACCAGTTGCCAAGTCCAATTGTGAAAAGACTCTAGCACCACTAAGTTGATCGAATAGGTCATCAATCCGAGGTAATGGATATTTATTTTTGATAGTAAGATCATTAAGCTTGCGGTAGTCAACGCAAAGCCTAAGTGTGCCATCGGATTTCTTCACAAAAATAGCTGAAGCTCCCCAAGGCGAGGAACTAGAGCGAATAAATTGCTTCGTCTCCAATTCGGACAATTGTTTACGCATCTCCTCATTTTCTTTATTGGACATACGATAAGGAGGACGAGTAATAGGTTGAGCTCCAGGGATAAGATTAATTCTGAACTCAATTGCTCGCTTAGGCGGTAATCCTAAAACGGGCTAAAATATGTCGGAAAATTCACGAACAATGTGAATAAGAGAAATTATATCTTCCTCATCATCATTATCTTCATCACGAGGATTTAAAGAATATAAAGATGCAACCAAGCTGGAATCCGAATCTTTAAGGTCAATAGAAATCTGCTTAACAAATTGAGGATGTCGAAGATGAATAGTCCGCTCAGGACATAGGATATGAGCTTCATAATGGTTTAGCCAATCCATTCCCAAAATCATTCCAAAGCCTAAATAATGCATGACATGCAAATCGGCTAGGAAAGAAAAATCACACAAAATAATCTCGACATCTTTACAAAGCAAACTACGAGTTGCAGATCCGCCAACTGGATTCGAAATTCTCAAAGAAATCATTAAAGCAACAACACTTAAAGAAAAAGTATCAACAAGTTCTTTGGATATAAAAGAATGGGATGCATCCGTATCAAAAAGAACTCGAACGGGTTGATCACGAAATATAATGGTGCCATCAAGGATAGAATGAGACATACCTTGACCACGAGATGTATTGCCAGGGGCCTGAGCAACATTTAACTTTCCCTCCTTCTTTCCCTGAAGCTTGGGGCATGAAGATATAACATGACCGGGACCTTTGCAGTAGCGACAAGAGAGAGACTTTGGACACTTGTTCGCATAATGATCCTTCGAACCACAATTATAGCATTCCCCACGACCAAAGGAAGAAGTCTTTGCCACAGAGGTTGCTTGCTTCCCTTTCTTATTAGGATAAGGACCTTTGAATTTATTAGGCCTTTTCTTGTTGTTTTTGAAGCTTGGTTTGGAACCCACCACTTCAACATCATTTTCCCTATCCGCCTCTTCAAGACGAAGAGCGATATCAATGAGTTGGTCGAAAGAAACTTCTAATTTTAGAAGTAATGGCTTCTTGAGATTTTTGTTTAAGCCATAGACAAATCTTTGGTTCTTCTTCAATGGGGTGTTGATGTATTCAACCCCATATTTGGAAAGTGACTCGAAGGATGCAACATAATCAGTCACGGAAGCTTCACCTTGAACAAGGTCAATAAAACAGCGAGCCAAAGTCACCATCTCAGCTTCTGGTACGAATTTTAACTCGAAGCGCTCTCGTAATTTCTCCCAAGTGAGGTCCGCTTCATTTATTTCAGAAATCAGAAGCTCGTACCAGTCTAATGCTCTTTCTTGGAGCATACTAGAAGCCACCTGAACTCGGTGAAGATCAATGAGGTTCATGCGAGAAAAGATTCGATCGCATGTCCTTAACCAAGCCTGGACTTCAATAATAGTTTCAGAACCTTTAAATAGCTTCCCACCCAGGTTGGTGTAATCATTGCACAAACATGCAAACCCAGATTTAGGGTGAGTAGGTTCCGGATTAGAACTAGCTGCTTGAGCATTCGTGACAAGGTCAAGAAGTTACTGGGTAGTCATAAAAACTCCATCTTGGGGAGTAGCACTAGATTGACCAGCGCTGGGACGGCCAGGTCTAACCATTTCTCTCCATTTAGAATGAAATAAAGAAGAAGAAAAACGTTATTCACAAAATGAATATCAAGCAACCTTGATAGATAAAATAAGGAATCATAAAGAAAATAGGATGAATCGGTACGAAGACTCGAATTAAATCCTAAGGCACGACTCCTAAGAAGGACGTAGGACTATGATCCTTGTTAAATTATTCTACATTGTTCTGAAGTTTGGCTCTGATACCATGCTGTGACGCCCCACCTCTATACCCACGCTAGCCAAGGACACTACGGTGTAATGCCGTCAACTAGCATGGAGAATAAGGCTGTTGAGGAGCGACCATATGTATAATTGCTTTGTGCGAGTACCGATATGCCATATAAGATGTAACATGCATTTCTTTTCAAGAGGACATCCGACATACCGACACAAACTCAAAGCTACTACACAGTGGCTATTATGTCTTCGGAGACAAATATAGAAATAAACATAACACAAATCATTCACGGATAATTCATATCACAAAGGCGGAAATAGATAAGAATATATATAACACATAAAAGAGTTCATCAGAGTAGTAGTCAAGAAGATCCACAATAATACAAAAGAATAGCAACACGTGCTATACAAAATAATACAACTATGAGTTTATATCTCAAGTGTATACAACAAAATAAACTATTAATCTAAGTAGTTAGCCAAAAGTCAGAGAAATCAATCCCAAGTGAGAAGTCAAGCTGAAGCACCTGTAACATCTCGGTCTGACCCGAGTATTATTTAATAAGAGAATAATAAACGGATCAGTCTAGCTATAAGTATCAGATGAAACGATATAGAATAAAAGGTATGACTAAACGCATAATAATCACAATGCCAAGATGTGATAAATAAGTAATTGAAAATCAACAAGAGATTAATCAATATCACAAAAACCTTCTCAAGGATCAAAAGGAATGTCATACTCTTTATTTCGTTCACCAAACCATAAATGTTGACGATTATATCAATATCAATCACAAAAGTCAATGACGCACAAATTCACCAATGCACAAATATTGATAAAACTTATCAATGAAAATCACGAAAATTGGTGAAGCACAAATTCTAGGAATCATCTCAAGAAATCCAGAAATCACAAAAGGGGGAAAGGCCTATCACAAACGGGAGCATAAAGATCACCAACACGTGTATCACAAACGGAACGCTAATTCCATGGTTGCTAACCATCACAAATTGAGCCGAAGCTCCACAAACGGCTCGAAGACCATGGGTTGCTACCCCACCAATTTGAGTCGAAACTCCACAAAACGGGGTTTAGTCTCCCTCGCAGACAAAGAGACATCGCACATTGCTAGTCTAAATCACAAAAATGATCGTCATGATCATCAAGAAGTGTCAATTACACTAAGCTAGTAAATATATGAATTTAGCTTCATGTCCCATAACCACTAGCTTAACTAAAATATTTACGAACAAATTGTAGATCTCCACTAGAAAATTGTCACAAAAGAATCAATCGAACAAGTCCAAGAATTAACAACGAAGTAAACGCAAACGTTTCATACCACTTGTTTTACTAAGTCGTTTAATTAGATTTCTCATACGAGTGAGGTAAAGGTTTGTATATACTAATAGATTGGAAAACGGTTTCAATAAATGAGCATTGTATTGAAATAGTGTTGAAATCGTTTGGATGAAAGAGTTTTGATATTTACTACTAGTATAGAAACCTTTATATTTTTAAAGTGACAAATCATAAAAATGATTGTAGAAACAATCAATCACTAAAATTCACATTCGAAGGCGTGAATAAAAAAATCTAAAGAAATCAATACCGAATCCATCAAAATGGATATTTCTAAAATTCCCGAAGAAAAGAAGTCATCAATGTCAATAACAAATGATAACAACAAATAGGGAAAGAACACGAATCGATTAAATTTGGAAATCACGCAAAACAGGAGAAATGGGCAAAATAACAACAGGTCGGTCGGCCGGCTACAGAGCTCGGTCGACCGGACCCTGTTCTGAAAAAATTCTCGGGAAGCAGGTCGGTCGACCGAGCCCTGTAGTTGGTCGACCGAACCAGAGACAGAGAAGTGCTTTGCACTTTGGTAGCAGGTCAGTCGACCGGCCTAGGGGTTCGGTCGGCCGAACCTGATGTTCTGCAATTTGAAACCCATTTAATTGATGTGCAAACTCCACCAATTCGCAACCGATCGAGCACGGACGCTAGGGAATTACGCCCAACGACTACCCGGTCCTATTGGCTCCTCGATGCATCACCAAAAACACATTCAAACTTCAAAGTTAGGATTTTTAAAGATTTGAACCCAAAACACAAAAAATTGGAATATTCACCAAATCAATCCAAACCAAAAGCAATTGCACACGAATAAGTGTTAGGAATTCATACCTAACAATCGAAGATAAATATAGACTAAGATGTGAGATGAAAATCTCACCTTTGAACCCAAACGATTGAAAAAGAAGCTCGAAAGCAAAGGGAGAATCAACCTCTCTTCAACACAACCCAAACGAGCTTGAATCTAGGCTCAAAAAGAAGAACATTCCCAAAGTTAGGTTTAGGAATTTATGAAATCCAAAAGAGAGGGAGTTGGAGAAGATGAAGAGAAGGCTTACCAATGGGTTTTCCTGAATTTGTAGCTAGAAGTTGGATTTGCTAAAGAAAACTAGGGCTTGGAGTTTTAATTTCCTCTTCCACTCTCCATTGTTATAAAAGGTTGAGTATTAGGAAAATGGAAAGGAAGTAAATGAAGAGGAGAGGGTTGGAACTGAGTTAAGTGGGGTTAATGGGCTCAGCCCAAACCAAAGCCCTAAGTGAAAAAGTAGCAAAATTCTACTATCTCCAAACATATCAAAGTTTACACTTAAAAAGATCGCAAACGTCTTTTTAAACTCAATGGGAGTGGTCCCGAGTCCTAATTCGACCGTATGCAAAAAGTAGCTTTTCGGACTAAATTACGAGTATCGATAAAATATTTAAACAAAATATTTAAATATAAAATCGATAAATATGCGGGTTGTTACAAATAAGGTGAATACTAAAAATGGAATTTGGAATATAGCTAAATTTTGAATATAAAGTGGTAAGTTAAGAAATTGATTAGAAGTTTAGTTTACTTTGAAGTGGTAAAATTGAACTTAATTATTAAGTAAAATATTATGGGAAATTTGCACTTGATTTTTTATCAGCAAAGCATAGAGAGGTTAGATATATATTTGTAAAATGTACTTTATAAAAATCATAATTTATTGAGTAAATTTAAATGACTATTTAAAGGTGGAATATGATTTATTGGTTTAATTATTGGAGAAACTATAGTGAAGTTTAAAATTTAATTTACTCAAATCTGTGTAAAAGATATTACCGCACTGCGCAAGTGCTGGAGTAAATATAAATGAACTAAGACATAACCTGTGGGATGTATATTGGATTTTTATAAGAATTATATCTTCACTTTTAAATAGTTTAAAATTAAGTATTTGATTTAAAAATAAACTATTTTGGAATTTAAAACCACGGGTAATAATAACGTGGGTTGTTAAAGAGACCAGGATCAGATATGGGCATACTCTCTGTCGATACCGAAAGCCACTTTGACAACTCTGTACGCGGTGGAGATTCCAGAATGAAGTAGGATGGGGGTGACGTTTCCTTTGAGGTAAATACGTGGACCCGACTCCGGTGAGTTGGCATAAGGTGGCTAAAACAGGAGCGATTCTCGGACTAATGAGGTAGCACCTCTAATCGGACGCACTTCTTCGTATGCCGTTCTATTACTTTTGTGATTGGTTTGGTGCCCACCTTTGATTTGGGAGTGTTGTTCGAGGTGGGCGATAGTAGCAGCTATGCGTTACCACCGGTCCGGATGCGTAATTGGTATATCTACCCTAGCATTGCCTAGTTGTGTCGTGTCACCTACCATAGCGAGCCTTGTACGAGTTTGGTTTTCTCCCGTAGCCCGTGTGGTATCCTCTGGTGGCTTCCCGATCAGGAGGGACTATGATATTGGATGGACTACTGGGACTATTACGTGTTAAAGTGGAAAATGTAAAGCCTTAACGCTATTTAAAAGTAAGTTTATTTTAATATAGACACTAGTATAATAGCGAAGTATTACTACATAGTAATAGTTTAATGGATCCTTAGAGGATAGACAGTCCCAAGCATCCTTTAAGTTACTTGTTCTATATTACAGTACACTTGAATTTTTTACACTGTGTAAGTATTTATGTCCTGACTCGAGTGTTTATGTTTTATTTTACGCTCGGGTCAGCCTGAGTTGCAGTTCAGTCTTCATTCCGGAGCTAGGACTTCTGTAGATCACTTTTCAAGCTGCTGGCAAACTTTCCATTCAGTTCCTTATCTTAATTTTCAAGACTATTGGATATCGAGATTTTCTATTGTTGATTCAAACTATATTTGGGTTTAAAGACCATGTAAAAATTTATTTGTTTTGAGACTTTTAATAGTGGCTTCATGAACCACTAAGTTATATTTTAATTCCGCTGCAAGTATTCTGATTTCTGTGTCTGTGATTCTGTGATTATTTATTTACTGTATATTCTGAGATTTGCCAAAGTTTATTTACAACGCGGTATTTTGAACAATTCAATCCGACATATGCGGATGTGAATGGTTGAATATACCGGGACGTTACATTTGGTACCAGAGCTTTGGCTCTAGGCAAAACTTAGAATGTATGGTAAATTTGATTTACAGAATCACTTTCATTCGAGCTTGGATGTCTTCCTTTTCGAATTTTGGAACGTTCCCTACGGTTCCAAAGTTCATTCGTGTCCCTCACTATTCATCTTCTTTCGATTCTGGAGTATCACATGACTCCACTTTGGATGATCTTTATAGTGAATTGGCGGTCTCGCCATTATTCTAATAAAGGGGTGAAACTCCTTTATAATTAGCATTGATTCACCACAGATTTATATTTATCCTCGGTCTAGATTCTAGTAACTTTGGTTATTCCAAACTCTATCTCTTCATATCGAATGGTAAATCTACATTCGATCTGACTCTTCAAGTCATGGTTGACCAGGTTAAGGTTGCCCGCGATTTATATAAACTTATCCAGTTCCTTATTTTGTTATTTAATCATCGGATCTTCTGATTCCAACTTATCTTTAAATCAAAATTCTCTTTTATTTGAGTTCATCAAATTTGAATCTCTATCCTTGTTTTGAAAAATTTATTTCTATATTTGGAAAAAAAATCTAATATTATATATATAAGTATAATATTCAGAATTTTATAATTAATTTAACTAGTTGAAAAGAGATAATAGTCTTTGATTTTATTTATGGTTTTGTAAACCATGGGTTTTGTCTCATATAAATAATTGAACTATAAACAATGGTTATAAATTAATTTGGAAACGGAAATGAATTTAAAACAAGAACTTGAGAATTCAATTCCCGATGGTTTCAAACCTTGTGTTAAAAGTTTTAAAAGGATATATTATTTAAATTATTTTCAAATAGAAATTTGTTTCCAAAGAATTTTAAAGGTCTAAAAATCAATGCTCTTCTCTTTGTCGCTAGGAAATAATTTCGGTGATGACTGCAACATCATCGACATTCATTTTCGAGTTTCGAAGTGAAGAGACCATTCTGCAGTCTGGCTACAGTGTTACCTTGAGAATTTAATTGATTTGAATCTCTAAATTATGAATTGATTTATAATATATAAATATATGATTTAAATTTGATTTGACATATTATGTACATATATTCATTTATCTCTAAATGATTTGAAGGGAATCAGAAATTTAATTCTTAAATTTTATCTTGAAGAATAATTTCAATTATAAAAAGAAAATCAAATTTTTGAATAAATGATTCCAACTTGAGATAATTGAATTTGAAAGTTTTATTTGTATAATACTAAATTGCATTTCAATATAACTTACCTTGATTTTTAGAAGTTAACAATGTAATTAAATAATATACAATATAAAAAGATTTTATAAATAAAATTTGAGTGGTTATAATAAATGTTATACACTTAAATTCTAGTTATAAAAAGATTAACAGAGGTAAATAGAATAACAAAAGGTAATGGAATAATTTACAATAAAATGATGTTAAAGGAACTAAGAATAAATTTAGGCAGTTGTATAAGTGTAAACATATTTAGCATAGATGATAAAAATATATTGAAAGAAATAAATTTAGTTATAATTAAGAATAAAAAAAAAGATATTAATTTATTGAACACATTTTTGAGTATAACAAACGATTTTCAAACTTATGATTTTAGAAATTTTTATTTTAAGATAATTGGAAGATGAAGTAATGAAATTTGAAATAGTAAAATTTAACTTAAGTGAAATTAAGTATATAAAATCAATTATTAATTTAAAATTTAATTTGTATGGTTTAGATTAATGATTCTATTTTGAGTTTCAATTTAGTTTTCTTTCAGGTTGTTTCTATTCCCTTACCTTCTTCCTTTTCGAGGACGAAAAGCTCTGAGTGGGGGAGAGTGTAACAGTCCAAAGTTTTAACAAGTATTTTTCACTTTTAATTATAAAACTTTGGAGTTTATTATATAAAAATCTAAATTTTGAATTGATTAAAAGAATTGCCCAAATTTTTAAATAAATAACGAGATCTCTGAAATTTTGACGTGGTTAAGAATTAACTTTAATTGGAAATTTGGGTTTTCTGTTGAAGATGGTAAATAACTTAATTTATAGTAAAATCATGTTATAATTAATAAATAAGATTTGAAAAAAAAAATGTATAAATAAACTGATTTAATTACGCGTTTAAAATGCACGTTATTGATGGAATATTTTTTAACGTATATTTACTACATAAGAGAGCGCGTAAATATAAAAGTGTTACTTTTATTATGAAACTGGGCATGTGTTTGATTTAATTATTGCGTCGGTTTTTCATGCGTCTAAATTTCTTTCCTTGGATATAAATAATCAAATAAAATAAATCAGTAGACATGCATTTTTAAGTGGGAAAGGAATAAATTTTCTTTCCATCGAATCTACATATTTAACAAATAAAACCCATTGATTTTTCAATAACGTTCAAATCAAATATTATTTTCCGTTTCTTTACTCTGAGAATCAACATTTATCTTTATTCAATTTTATAAAACGTTCGCCAATTTTTTCATTTTTCTGTACCGTTAAAACAACACAATAATTTTTACCTTAGCTATAAATGGATTATATACTTTTAAAAAAAATAAAATTTATACTGTTACTTATATACATTTTAGTAATAGATTTCTTGGTAAATGGCAAATGAACGAAAAAAAACCCCACTGTAAACAAATTCTATTTTTTGTTAAGTAATAAATTTCACAAATTACAGTGTATTAATAAACTGTTGAATTACGCGTTTAAAGGGCGCGTTAATCGATGGGATAAATAACGTATAAGAAAACGTATGAAATTTAAATCCGTTATTTTTGTTATTTTTGGGCATAAAGTATTGCATCTGTTGTATGCATTTTAAGTATATTTACTATCCTTCTGATTTAATAGAAGCGTTACCCACAAATTTATAACCGTTCACATTCTAATTTTAGTCTTTATTCCTAAATCAATTGTCGTGCACGTTTAAAGGAGGAAATTCAACGTGCCTTGCCATTACTTCCATTTATTTAAAAATGTGTGTGTGTGTGCGTGTGTGTGTATATATATTTGACTCTTCCAAAGAGCTGTTAATTTCTTTTAAAACTGGATTGAAATCACCGGGGGTTTCCACTTTCCTTTGCGTGAATAATTAACAATTATTAATTCATAGACATTTCAAATTAATAAATATATTTATATTTTGTAAAAGAATTTAACCTTATCCGTTTACCATTTTGTTTCTTAGTTAGTAAGAAATAAATAAAATGTTAGATTGGATAGTAGATAGTGGATAAATAAGCTTTATAAAAGGCACGTTTTAAATTTACGTTTATACTCATTTTGTTTCATTGGGGGTGTAAATAGTACGTATGTGATAAAATACTCTTTAAGCATACAAGTAACAATTGAATATAAACGTGCATATATAAAATGCGGGAGTACGTTTGCTTAAATTTTTACGTATAGAGTGCGCATTCTTAATTAATAAATAAATTAATTATAGCCATTTAATTTTAGTACCCTGAATTCCACGTATAAACGTTACACTTTCCATAACCTTCATTTGTTTTAAAAGTTTGGTATAAAATCTTTATTTCAGAACCGTTCCAAAATCTTTGCAAATTTAATTCTTACCGTTACTTTGCAAAAATCACTCAACCTATTTAATTATAAAACACGCAACCTTAATAATGCAATGAAATCATTCTTTTCCTTTAAAAATTCAAATTCACGTATAACATTTTTCCATTCGCGAATAACTTTCTACTTTCCCTTGCGGTGTAATTGACAATTATTACTACATGGACGTTTCAAAATATATAATTTATCTCTTACCAATTTCCTTCACCTTTATCAACGCATGATATCCTCTTTTATCCCGAAACGTTCAAAACTCACGCAATCTCTGCTATTTAAAATTCGAACCCACACACTCTCTTTGGCATATATAAGACTCGTACGCAATTTATTTTCATCCCATTGTTGGCCTTCTCTTCTTCCTTGCGTGCGTGAGTTTTGAGTTGCATCAGGTAATGGCTACAACTTTATTTCCTTCTTTTGTTTTTTTCCCATTGTTCTGTTCAAACTGCTCCACCGCATGATAAATGCCTAACTTCCTTCCCTTCCTCTCCGATCTGGTCGTGCATTGCCGAGCATCTCTGATGCAGTTTTAGCCTAGCACTTGAATATTTATTTTATCGCCACCGGTATATTTTTATCCTTCTATAAGACAAACATTTCTTTACCATGTAATTTAAAAGTGGTTTTAAATTGTTTAAACTTTGTTAAGTTAAATTGTATTCATTTTACATCTCATTTTTGAAATGAAATTTTAAAGTAAATTCAAAAGTAAATTGTTTTCAAATGTTTTTGTTAATAACGATTTAGTCATAATTAAGAAAGGTTTTTATCTTAAAGTTAAATTAAGATTTAATGATTTGAAATTAATTAAATTAATAAGGTAATTAAGGAATAATTAGTTAATTTAATTAATTAATGATTAGGGATTAATAAATAATTTGATTAACGGTTAATCAATTTGAAATTAACGATCATTAATTAGATAATTAAAGTTTATTAATTAATAATTAAAGATTTATTAATTTAGCAAAAAGTTATAATCAAGGTTAATTACTCATGTAATTAAGGATTAACTACATACTTGTTTGAGTATAGCGCACTTCAGTATGAAGAAAAAATATATAATATAAAAGGCGTACGCCACCTAAGGTTAGCACAGCCTAAAATCTTTAAGATAATTCCACTGCTTTGTTTATGCGAGTGTTCAGGGAAGAACTATTTCCAGACCGTATGCGTTTTTTGTTTGTTTGTTGGTCACATGTGTTTTAAAATTTAGAAACATTACGTATGAGGATATATGATATATGTAAGAATAGTATAAAGTTGTTTTGATTTGGAAATTTTGATATTTTTCTTGTTTCCTAACAGAGAATAATAATAATAATAATAATAATAATAATAATAATAATAATAATAATAATAATAATAATAAATAAATATTGCATGCGCCACCTTTATGTATCGCTGTCGTGAATTGCATGTTGCCCACATAAGATTTGCCACCTTTTTATTAACACATCATAATATTTTGTAAAAAAGGGTAAAAAAAATAGAGTATAAATTTATTTTGTAAATTTTTTTTTGGAAAAAAAATAAATGTGCAGGCTGAGTTTTTGTTTTAATTGGTCAAGTCATGTGGTGGAGTGGTCGAGCAATTTGAGTCAATTTTCATTTTTTAGCTCGTTCCAATTTTGTTTTATTTAAAAATTTACTTTGTCTGTAATTGGAATTCGCATACTCAGTTTTATTTATTTATCTTGTTTCAAGATCGAAATCAGTTTGTCTCATCTTCCAATAATTCATCGTGCCTTCTTTACTCTTCTTTCGGGGTAGATATCGTTGTTTGAATAAATTCTGCTGCTTCGAGAAGGTGAGTATGACAAACGTACTTATATATCTGTAAATTTAATAACAACCGTAGTTGTAAAATATTTATATTTAATTTCATTTGTTTGTGATATAAACTTAGGATGTTAAAACCCCACGGTTAAATTGACACATCATCAGTTATATTATCTACTGTTAAATGCATGCTGCTATTTATTTATTTATTGTTAAATGCATGTTGTTATTTATTTATTTAATTATTTACTTTTTACCACACTGCAAGTTCCTTATAGAATAGAAATCGTTACGGGCTGAAATGATAGGCCTGAACGATATTTATTTATTTTTATTTATTATTTAACTTAGGATTGCGGGTTTGAAATGATAGAACCCGGTTTTTCTTTGTAAATTACGGATTGAAATGATGTATTATCTGTATCATTTGACCTAGGTTAGAAAATAGTATACAGACCCATGGTTATATATATATATATATATATATAAATTTTTTTGGAAATATTAAATATTTAAAATAGGAAGCTATGACCTTTTTTTAAAATTGGAATAAAAATGTTCCTTATAGTATAGTGATATTATACAAGTTAAGATGTAAGTAATTAAATGTTAAGAATTTTAAAGTATAAATTAAGTTTGGAAAAAAGTTTGATTTGAAAAATAAAAATGGAATTCTAGTTAAGAAATAAAATAGGATGTTTTGGTAAAATTTTAAATATAAGTAAATAAATAAAAGGGTTAAGTTGACTATGTATTAAATGGCTAAATAAGGTGAATACTAGAAATGGAATTTGGAATATAGCTAAATTTTGAATATAAAGTGGTAAGTTAAGAAATTGATTAGAAGTTTAGTTTACTTTGTAGTGGTAAAATTGAACTTAATTATTAAGTAAAATATAATGGGAAATTTGCACTTGATTTTTTATAGGTAAAGCATAGAGAGGTTAGATATATATTTGTAAAATGTACTTTATAAAAATCATAATTTATTGAGTAAATTTAAATGACTATCTAAAGATGGAATATGATTTATTGGTTTAATTATTGGAGAAACTATAGTGAAGTTTAAATTTTAATTTACTCAAATCTGTGTAAAAGATATTACCGCATTACGCAAGTGCTGGAGTAAATATAAATGAACTGAGACATAACCTGTGGGATGTGTATTGGATTCTTATAAGAATTATATCTTCACTTTTAAACAGTTTAAAATGAAGTATTTGATTTAAAAATAAACTATTTTGGAATTTATAACCACGGGTAATAATAACGTGGGTTGTTAAAAAGACCGGGATCGGATATGGGCATACTCTATGTCGATACCGACCGTGTACGCAGTGGAGATTCCAGAATGAAGTAGGATGGGGGTGACGTTTCCTTTGATGTAAATATGTGGACCCGACTCCCGTGAGTTGGCATAAGGTGGCTAATACAGGAGCGATTCTCGGATTAATGAGGTAGCACCTCTGATCGGACGCACTTCTTCGTATGCCATTCTATTACTTTTGTGATTGTTTTGGTGCGCACCTTTGATTTGGGAGTGTTGTTCGAGGTGGGCGATAGTAGCAGCTATGCGTTACCACCGGTCCGGATGTGTAATTGGTATATCTACCCTGGCATTACCTAGTTGTGTCGTGTCACCTACCATAGCGAGCCTTGTACGAGTTTGGTTTTCTCCCGTAGCCCGTGTGGTATCCTCTGGTGGCTTCCCGATCAGGAGGGACTATGATATTGGGTGGACTACTGGGACTATTACGTGTTAAGGTGGAAAATGTAAAGCCTTAACGCTATTTAAAAGTAAGTTTATTTTAATATAGACACTAGTATAATAGCAAAGTATTATTACATAGTAAATAGTTTAACGGATCCTTAGAGGATGGGCGGTCCCAAACATCCTTTAAGTTACTTGTTCTATATTATAGTACACTTGAATTTTTTTACACTATGTAAGTATGTATGTCCTGACTCGAGTGTTTATGTTTTATTTTACGCTCAGGTCAGCCTGAGTTGCAGTTCAGTCTTCATTCCGAACTAGGACTTCTGTAGATCACTTTTCAAGCTGTTGGCAAACTTTCCTTTCAGTTCCTTATCTTAATTTTCAAGACTATTGGATATCGAGATTTTCTATTGTTGATTCATACTATATTTGGGTTTAAAGACTATGTAAAATTTTATTTGTTTTGAGACTTTTAATAGTGGCTTCATGAACCACTAAGTTGTATTTTAATTCCGCTGCGAGTATTCTGATTTCTGTGTCTGTGATTCTGTGATTATTTATTTACTGTATATTCTGAGATTCGTCAAATTTTATTTACAACGCGGTATTTCGAACAATTCAAGTCCGACATGTGCAGATGCGAATGGTTGAATATACCAAGACGCTACAATTTCCTTTCAATACTCTTTGTTATTGTGAGCATAGAGGTGGGGCGTCGCAGTTGGTATCAGAGCGAGGGGTTTATGGACATAATATAGAACATAACTTAGATGGAACATGTGTTACAACTATTTGTTGTTGTTTTTATTTGTGCCTTGAGTCAAAACTAAAGTTTTGAAATTATGATGAATTTTTTAGATATCCGTATTTTAAAATAAAAGTGAAATTGTGTCTTGGTGATTGATTAATTTGTATTCTGTTTATCGGAGCGCGTAGCGGAAACAGTGAGACTGCCTTCGCTGAGTACAGCCGATAACTCTTTTGATTTAAAAATAAAAATATGAAAATGAAATTAAATTCATTGTGTTGTTACATAGATGTGTTTATTTTTGTTTTCTTTGAAAATTTCGAATCCGATTTGAGGATCCGAAGCGATTGCAGTTATGCGATTTTGTTGAGATTTTTGCTGTTTTAAATTAACTTCATTGAAGATATAATTGAGTGATTTCTTTGTTCATCTTGTAGTGTGCGTGCAAATATGAGTTGCACGTTACTGCTTTAATTTTACGTTGAACCGGTGTTTGGTTTTAAGTATTTTGTTGCCGTTATTTTTATAACGGGATTTTTACACCGGTAGTATATTTTGATGCGAATTATTTTGATGAGATTTTGACGTATAAAAATTACTGCCGCTTTGACTACAGTAACCATCAAATTTAAAGTGAAAATTTTTAAGCGGTTATCCTGTAATGCTGATTTGAGACCCGTTTTTACGGTGTTTTGTGAAGTGCAATTTCCTTATCAAAATTGCTACAGATGTTGCTTTTTTAATCACGTGTTTTAAAAATCATTTTAAAATAAAATTGTTTCCAAAAATTTTACAGTTTGCGCTTTCAAAAGAATGAGGAAGCGATTTAAACGCTTCAACAAAATTAAGGACTATGAACCCTCACTTTTACTGATTCGCTTAATTCCGGACTTGTCCGTTTGAGAACATAAAATGTTATTTATTTAAAATACACAATTTTGCACTTTCAAAGAAACGATGAAGAGATTTAAATGATTTAGCAAAAGTGCGGAGTATGGAGTCATACTTTTACTATTTTGGTTAATTCCGGACTCGTTAATTGAAATATTTGCAATTGTTTGATGATTTTGATGATTTTGTTGGGCTTTCGAGCCACTTTGTTGGACCTTCGGGTCATTTGTTGGACCTTCGGGTCAATTACCAGTACTAGACCTTCGGGTCATTTGTTGGACCTTCGGGTCATTTGTTGGTTGCCAAAAATATAGTACTTGGTAGGCTTCGGCCATATGTTGATGCACGTGCGGCGTAGCTAAAACTCGCCATTTGTTGGGATCGATCCATCTTTTATGTTGATTTTCTAGATTATCTTAATTGATTTCTAGATATTTGTTGTTTATGATTATCGTTTTTGATAATTAGATATTTGTTGATTTGAGTTCTAATTATCTTTGTTGATTATTAGATATTTGTTGTTTCTGATTATTGTTTTTGATAATTAGATATTTTTCGATTTAAGTTCTGATTATCGTTTTTGACAATTAGATATTTGTGTTTTTTGATTATCATTTTTGATAATTAGATATTTGTGTTTTCTGATTATCGTTTTTGATAATTAGATATTTGTAGATTTGAGTTCTGATTATCGTTTTTGATAATTAGATATTTGTGTTTTCTGATTATCCTTTTTGATAATTAGATATTTGTGTTTTCTGATTATCGTTTTTGATAATTAGATATTTGTTGATTTGAGTTCTAATTATCTTTGTTGATAATTAGATATTTGTTATTTCTGATTGTCGTTTTTGATAATTAGATATTTGTTGATTTGAGTTCTGATTATCGTTTTTGATAATTAGATATTTGTGTTTTCTGATTATCGTTTTTGATAATTAGATATTTGTGTTTTATGATTATCGTTTTTCATAATTATATATTTGTGTTTTCTGATTATCGTTTTTGATAATTAGATATTTGTGTTTTCTGATTATCGTTTTGATAATTAGATATTTGTTGATTTGAGTTCTGATTATCGTTTTTGATAATTAGATATTTGTGTTTTGTGATTATCGTTTTTGATAACTAGATATTTGTGTTTTCTGATAATCGTTTTTGATAACTAGATATTTGTGGTTTTGCGATTTGTGATTTTTGTTTTCTAATTATCTTTGTTGATAATTAGATTTTGCTGTTTTCTAATTATCGTGTCGATAATTAGATATTGCGGTTTTGTGATTTCTGTATTCGAATTATCTAATTGATAATTAAATATTGCTGATAATTGTATTTATTCAATTTTGTTGTTTCTGATTATTTGTTTAATAATTAGATTATGTTGAGAATTTCTTTTATGAAATTAAAAGATTTCTTTGGCGCTTGTGTTCTAGACCTTTATTTTTCTAGCTTAACCAGTTTATGTTAGAAAATAATTGTTATTGACGACTTTAATTATGAAAATTGCGGGGACGCAATTTTTATAAAGAGGGGAATCTGTAACAACCCGTGGTTTTTGAACGGTTAATTATCGTCATTAGACGATTAATTCTGCTGGCTAATTGCTGTTGGGAGTTTTGAATCGGGTTGAAATTCTTTTCAAAAATTTGTTAAATGTTGTGCGGGCTTTAAAATAATCTTGGCCCACGTATTTATTGGTGCTGTGATAATTAACAAGGGTCGATACCGTTCCTCCATTATTCATTCATTTTCGCAAGCCCTAGCAAAATAAACGAAAGAAAAAAATGGCGGCTCTGTTCTTTTCTTTGTTCGTTCCTCTTCCTTTAAAAATTAGGGTTTTCGTGTAATTCGAAGATGCGGACTTCAAATACTCGATTCAACTCGATTTCCTTGCTTTGTTAATTGATCGTCTCTTGAGATGCTTTCGGCCGCTTGATTGAGTTCATTTCTGCATCGATACGGGGGGATTTCGGCTGTGATTGGATTCGTACTCTTCGACATAGGTGAGTGATCTTTCACTCACATTCTAATTCACTCGTAATACTGTGTTTCGGCAGTTCGATTTTTGTTTCGATGTTGATGATTTTTCTGACTCGGCTTGATTTTCATTTGATTTTGGTTATATGATTTTGTGTATGTGATTCCTTCGTATTATCTTCGGCCTTGGTCATCTCGACACTGTTGAATTTTGTGGCCACCACGGCTTCGGTTGCGATTGAACTGTGCACTTGTTATTGCACCAGTTTTTGGGTTTTACCTTCCTTGCATCATTTTAGCCTTATGTTGCATCTAATACTTTCCTTGTCTATGTCTGGATTTGTTTTGTATATCAGATGCTGTGTACTTTTGATCTTTCTCCCTTAAGCACCGTTTAGGCCTTTTAGCTTGACCTTGTTTTCCATGCACCTAATCTGGTTGTACTTGCTTCTTAATATATATGTTTTCAAAGTTTTGGTACGATGTGCTTTGTTTTGTGCATGTGTACCGTGTTACATCTTCACATTCAGATTGTTCATGTATTTGTACCCTCTCGAATTTGATGTAGTGTGTGTATTTGTGCATTGTATTGCCTACTTCCTATTTGACTTGTGAATTGCTTTGGGATTGTGCACTTTATTCTGCTGTGTTTGAGTCTTCTTCACGTTCACATAATTTGTTCGTTTGGTTTTGTACTGTCTACATTTGCTTCTCTACTGAGCCTTGCTCTTTGTTGTAGCTGGACATGTACACTTGGTACTCTTGAGTCTGCATTTTGATGTTCACCTGATATTTTTAGTTTGAACTGATGAGCAGCTTTTGTGTACTGAGTATTGCATCATGTTGCAACAATTTTGTTTGATGTATACCTGCTGCCTGGTCTGGTTCATCTTGTAGTCTTGTTCATTGATGGTTGCAGTGCATTTGGTAGATGCCTTATCTCTGTTTGCTTTCACTTTCGTTCTGCTGTGTTCATGTAGTTTGCACCACTACCTTTGTGCTATTGGTCACTTGAGTCTTGGTGCTTTGCATTTGCATTGAGTTGCCTTTCAGTCTTTGTTGTACATGAATGCTTCTGTACTGTGCCTTGTATGACTTCGACCAGTGAAGTTGTGTACACGAGTCTGCACTGTCAAGTTGCATTGACTGGTTTTGCTAGCATTCATATCTTTTAATGTTTTAAACTTGTATAATTGGGTTTCACTGTGCACTGCTTGGTTGTATATGCAGTTTTTAGTGTTGTACCACTGTTGTGTTTCCTTATCCTTGAGCATTTGTGAGATCTTTGCTATGGTTACCTCGGGTTTGAGTTTTGCTTGTCTTGGAGTTTCAGACCTGTAGCATTATGTTGACTCTGATTTTGCTGAAAAATATTTGATGTGCACAATTCATGTGTTGCCACCTCTGTTTTCTTTCACCACTTTGCACTGTGGTTTCTCTAACCAATCTGGGTTGGACATTTTGATTTTCTGGTTTATCATTTGCTGTTAATATTTGGAGTTGTGCTGACATCATATGCTATAGTGGCGAGGCAGTACACGTGAGCGTGTACTGCAGCCCTATCAGAATTGACGTTTTAATTGATATTTCAATTGCTTGAATTGTTTAGTGTGTTAAATTCAATATTTTGAAATTGTATTTTGATTTGAGTTGATTTGATTATTTTGTTGCTATCTAATTATCTATTGGATAATTAGATCATGTGTTCTAATTATTTATTTAATAATTAGATTTTATTGTTAATTGCTGTTTAGGCAATTCTATGGTTTACAAATTATCTTCATTGATAAGCCTGTTATTTATCGTTGTTGATGATTTGGCTTAGCTGATTCGTTGTTTAATGCCGATACGTGTTATATCTACCGTTATCCGATTCTCTTATTGAAGGATTGGATATGCGAGATTTGTTGTGATTGTCGTCTATTTGTTATTTAATTGTTATTGCTTCCGTGCATTAATAACTGAGTTTGAATTAGACTGACCAGCGTATTATTTTCTTTTGAATTAATACTCGGGTCAGCCCGAGTTATTACAGGCTGTTGATATCTCGCTTTGGGCTGCTGCTTGAGCCATGAAGTCTCTTTATATCTTTTGGAGTAGTCGTTGTCATTTTATAGGATGATATGTATTCAGGTATATTATTTACAATAACATACTTGTATATTACACTTCCAGTGTCGACAGTTGTAATTGTATCACATGTATTGTAACTGACTTCAGTTATATATACATGAGATTTGATATTAACCGTGTTCTGTGTTTAGCTTATCTGTGTTATTACTATATATGTTGTCCTTAACTATTATGAACCATCGTAGTTCGTTTTATACTGGAATTGAATATGTCGATGGGAGTAAATAAACAAAGAGATGAAAAAAAATATACCACTCCTATCGAGATAATCAATACTAGTGTAAGGCCTAACTACGGATGGCCGCTCATATCCAGCCTTATTATTTATAATAACAGACAGTATTTCCTTTTAATACTCTATGTTATTGTGAGCATAGTGGTGGGGCGTCGCAGTTGGTATCAGAGCGAGGGGTTTATGGACATAATATAGAACATAACTTAGATGAAACATGTGTTACAACTATTTGTTGATGTTTTTATTTGTGCCTTGAGTCAAAACTAAAGTTTTGAAATTATAATGAATTTTTTAAATATCTGTATTTAAAAATAAAAGTGAAATTGTGTTTTGGTGATTGATTAATTTACATTATGTTTATCAGAGCGTGCAGCGGAAACAGTGAGACTGCCTTCGCTGAGTACAGCTGATAACTCTTTTGATTTAAAAATAAAAATATGAAAATGGAATTAAATTCATTGTGTTGTTACATAGATGTGTTTATGTTTGTTTTCTTTGAAAATTTCGAATCCGATTTGAGGATCCGAAGCGATTGCAGTTATGTGATTTTGTTGAGATTTTGCTGTTTTAAATTATCTTCATTGAAGATATAACTGATTGATTTCTTTTTTCATCTTGTAGTGTGCGTGCAAATATGAGTTGCACGTTACTACATTAATTTTACGTTGAACCGGTGTTTGGTTTTAAAACGTATTTTGTTGCTGTTATTTTTATAACGGGATTTTTACACTGGTAGTATATTTTGATGCGAATTATTTTGATGAGACTTTGACGTATAAAATTATTGTCGCTTTGACTTCAGTAACCGTCAAATTTAAAGTGAAATTTTTTAAGCGGTTATCTCGCAATGCTGATTTGAGACCCGTTTTTACGGTGTTTCGTGAAGTGCAATTTTCTTATCAAAATTGCTACAGATGTTGCTGTTTTAATCACGTGTTTTAAAAATCATTTTAAAATAAATTTGTTTCCAAAAAATTTACAGTTTGCGCTTCCAAAAAAATGTGGAAGAGATTTAAACGCTTGAGCAAAATTGAGGACTATGAACCCTCACTTTTACTGATTCGCTTAATACCGGACTTGTCCGTTTGAGAACGTAAAATGTTATTTATTTAAAATATACAATTTTGCACTTTCAAGGAAACGATGAAGAGATTTAAACGATTTAGCAAAAGTGCGGAGTATGGAACAACACTTTTACTATATTGGTTGATTCCGGACTCGTTAATTGAAATATTTGCAGTTGTTTGATGATTTTGATGATTTTGTTGGGCTTTCGAGCTACTTTGTTGGACCTTCGGGTCATTTGTTGGGCGCCAAAAATATAGTACTTGGTAGGCTTCGGTCATATGTTGATGCACATGTGGCGTAGCTAAAACTCGCAATTTGTTGGGATCGATCCATCTTTTTTGTTGATTTTCTAGATTATCTTAATTGATTTCTAGAAATTTGTTATTTCTGATTATCGTTTTTGATAATTAGATATTTGTTGATTTGAGTTCTAATTATCTTTGTTGATAATTAAACATTTGTTGTTTTTGATTATCGTTTTTGATAATTAGATATTTGTCAATTAGAGTTCTGATTATCGTTTTCGATAATTAGATATTTGGGTTTTCTGATTATCGTTTTTGATAATTAGTTATTTGCGTTTTCTGATTATCGTTTTTGATAATTAGATATTTGTTGATTTGAGTTCTTATTATCGTTTTTGAAAATTAGATATTTATGTTTTTTGATTATCGTTTTTGATAATTAGATATTTGTGTTTTCTGATTATCGTTTTTGATAATTAGATATTTGTTGATTTGAGTTCTAATTATCTTTGTTGATAATTAGATATTTGTTGTTTCTGATTGTCATTTTTGATAATTAGATATTTGTTGATTTGAGTTCTGATTATCGTTTTGATAATTAGATATTTGTGTTTTCTGATTATCGTTTTTTATAATTAGATATTTGTGTTTTCTGATTATCGTTTTTGATAATTAGATATTTGTGTTTTCTGATTATCGTTTTTGATAATTATATATTTGTGTTTTCTGATTATCGTTTTTGATAATTAGATATTTGTGTTTTCTGATTATCGTTTTTGATAATTAGATATTTGTGTTTTCTGATTATTGTTTTTGATAATTAGATATTTGTTGATTTGAGTTCTGATTATCGTTTTTGATAATTAGATATTTGTGTTTTCTGATTATCGTTTTTGATAACAAGATATTTGTGTTTTCTGATTATCGTTTTTGATAACTAGATATTTGCGGTTTTGCGATTTGTGATTTGTGTTTTCTAATTATCTTTATTGATAATTATATTTTGCTATTTTTTAATTATCATGTCGATAATTAGATATTGCTGTTTTGTGATTTCTGTATTCCAATTATCTAATTGATAATTAAATATTGGTGATAATTGTATTTATTCAATTTTGTTGTTTCTGATTATTTATTTAATAATTAGATTTTGTTGAGAATATGTGAATTTCTTTTTTGAAATTAAAAGATTTCTTTGGCGTTTGTGTTCTTGACCTTTATTTTTCTAGCATAACCAGTTTATATTAGAAAATAATTGTTATTGACGACTTTAATTATGAAAATTGCAGGGATGCAATTTTTATATGGAGGGGAGTTTGTAACAACCCGGGGTTTTGCACCGGTTAATTATCGTCATTAGACGATTAATTCTGCTGGCTAATTGCTGTTGGGAGTTTTGAATCGGGTTGAAATTCTTTTCAAAAATTTGTTAAATGTTGTGCGGGCTTTAAAATAATCTTAGCCCACGTTTTTATTGGTGATGTGATAATTAACAAGGGCCGATATCGTTCCTCCATTATTCATTCATTTTCGAAAGCCCTAGCAAAACAAACGAAAGAAAAAATGGCGGCTCTGTTCTTTTCTTGGTTTGTTCCTCTTCCTTTAAAAATTAGGGTTTTCGTGTAATTCGAAGATGTCGACTTCAAATACCCGATTCAACTCGATTTCCTTACTTTGTTAATTGATCGTCTCTTGTGATTCTTTCGGCCGCTTGATTGAGTTCATTTCTGCTTCGATACGGGGGGATTTCGGTTGCGATTGGATTCGTGCTCTTCAACATAGGTGAGTGATTTTTCACTCACATTCTAATTCACTCGTAATACTATGTTTCGGTAGTTCGACTTTTGTTTCGATGTTGATGATTTTTCTGACTCGGCTTGATTTTCATTTGATTTTGGTATATGATTTTGTGTATGCGATTCCTTCGTATTATCTTCGGCCTTGGTCATCTCGGCACTGTTGAATTTTATGGCCACCACGGCTTCGGTTGCGATTGAACTGTGCACTTGTTATTGCACCAGTTTTTGTGTTTTACCTTCCTTGCATCAGTTTAGTCTTGTGTTGCGTCTGATATTTTCCTTGTCTACGTCTGGATTTGTTTTGTGTATCAGATGCTGTGTACTTTTGATCTTTCTCCCTTAAGCACCGTGTTAGGCCTTTTAGCTTAACCTTGTTTTCCATGCGCCTAATCTGGTTGTACTTGCTTGTTAATATATATGTTTTCAAAGTTTTTGTACGATGTGCTTTGTTTTATGCATATGTACCGTGTTACATCTTCACATTCAGATTGTTCATGTATTTGTACCCTGTTTAATTTGATGTAGTGTGTGTGTATTTGTGCATTGTATTGCCTACTTCCTATTTGACTTGTGAATTGCTTTGGGATTGTGCACTTTTATTCTGCTGTGTTTGAGTCTTCTTCACGTTGACATAATTTGTTCATTTGGTTTTGTACTGTCTGCATTTGCTTCTCTACTGAGCCTTGCTCTTTGTTGTAGCTGGACATGTACACTTGGTACTCTTGAGTCTGCATTTTGATGTTCACCTGATATTTTTAGTTTGAACCAATGAGCAGCTGTTGTGTACTGAGTATTGCATCATGTTGCAACAATTTTGGTTGATGTATACTTGCTGCCAGGTCTGGTTCATCTTGTAGCCTTGTTCATTGATGGTTGCAGTGCATTTGGTAGATGCCTTATCTCTGTTTGCTTTCACTTTCATTCTGCTGTCTTCATTTAGTTTGCACCACTACCATTGTGCACTTGGTCACTTGAGTCTTGGTGCTTTGCATTTGCATTGAGTTGCCTTTCAGTCTTTGTTGCACATGAATGCTTCTGTACTGTGCCTTGTATGACTTCGACCAGTGGAGTTGTGTACACGAGTCTGCACTGTCATGTTGCATTGACTGGTTTTGCTAGCATTCATATCTTTCAATGTTTTAAACTTGTACAATTGGGTTTCACTGTGCACTGCTTGGTTGTATATGAAGTTTTTAGTGTTGTACCACTATTGTGTTTCCTTATCCTTGAGCATTTGTGAGATCTTTGCTATGGTTGCCTTGGGTTTGAGTTTTGCTTGTCTTGGAGTTTCAGACCTGTAGCATTATGTTGACTCTGATTTTGCTGAAAAATATTTGATGTGCGCAATTCATGTGTTGCCACCTCTGCTTGCTTTCATCACTTTGCACTGTGGTTTCTCTAACCAATCTGGGTTGGACATTTTGATTTCCTGGTTTATCATTTGCTGTTAATATTTGGAGTTGTGCTGACATTATATGCTGTAGTGGCGAGGCAGTGCACGTGAGCGTGTACTGCAGCCCTATCAGAATTGACTTTTTAATTGATATTTCAATTGCTTGAAGTTTAGTGTGTTAAATTCAATATTTTGAAATTGTATTTTGATTTGAGTTGATTTGATTATTTTGTTGCTATCTAATTATTTATTGGATAATTAGATCATGTGTTCTAAGTATTTATTTAATAATTAGATTTTGTTGTTAATCGCTGTTTAGGAAATTCTGTGGTTTACAAATCATCTTCATTGATAATCTTTTTATTTATCTTTGTTGATTATTTGGCTTTGCTGATTCGTTTTTTAATGCCGATACGTGTTATATCTACCGTTATCCGATTCTCTTATTGAAGGATTGGATATGCGAGATTTGTTGTGATTATCGTCTATTTGTTATTTAATTATTATTGCTTCCGTGCATTAATAACTGAGTTTGAATTGGACTGACCCGCGTATTATTTTCTTTTGAATTAATACTCGGGTCAGACCGAGTTATTACAGGCTGTTGGTATCTCGCTTTGGGTTGCTACTTGAACCATGAAGTCTCTTTATATCTTTTGGAGCAGTCGTTGTCATTTTATAGGATGATATGTGTTCATGTTATTATTTACAATAATGTACTTGTATATGTAACTTCCAGTGTCGACAGTTGTAATTGTATCACATGTATTGTAACTGACTTCAGTTATATATATATGAGATTTGATATTATCCGTGTTCTGTGTTTAGCTTATCTGTGTTATTACTATATATGTTGTCCTAAACTATTATGAACCATTGTAGTTCTTTTTATACTGGAATTGAATATGTCGATGGTAGTAAATAAACAAAGAGATGAAAAAAAAAATATACCACTCCTATCGAGATAATCAATACTAGTGTAAGGCCTAACTACGGATGACCGCTCCTATCCAGCCTTATTCTTCGTAATAACAGACAATATTTCCTTTTAATACTCTTTGTTATTGTGAGCATAGAGGTGGGGCATCACATAAACGCTTATTTAAAGTTTACAAAATTGTTTGTCTTTCCAAAGTTTACAACGAGCATGTTGATTTAAAGTAAAACTTTTAAACTGATTTTCTTTAACGTAAATGTTGTTTGAAGTTTATATAGAAAAAGGAATTTAAAATATATAAAATTATTTTTAGTGTAAGTCTATTTAATTTAATTTATTTTAAATAAGTTATTTTATCATAAAGTAGTCAACCTTTTAAAAGTAATTTTATTTTTAATACTTGAATTTCATTTGAATAATTTGAGTAAATTTTTATCTGATAATTAAGTAAAATAAATGTTTTATACTTTGGAATGTATATAAGTTCTTAGATGATATTTTTTTCCAAATGTTAAATAAAATAAGTGTTATTAAGATGGGTTGTATCGACGAATGTTACGCCGTCGTACGATGCATTGTGAAATTAAATAAGTGAAATTTTACAAACCTTTAACAAACAGAATTTAATTACTCTTTTGGAAATAAATGCCATTGTATAATTTTATACGGCCTATCTATTAAGATGTTACCAAACTAACTAGTTGTGTTAATTGAAGATTATTCGAACCATTTGACATTTGGTCAGCGGAAACAGACACTATTCCGCTAAATAGTTAATTTAGCTTCTTTGGGTAGTTTAAGCCATCGATCTGATATTATCTGTGTAATTGTTTACTAGCAATGATAATCTCTAATTTGTTATTCATGCATAAATCTGTTATTTGTCTTAATTATATTTGAGAATATAATGTGAATCGATCTATGGAAGCTGATTTATTTTGAATATCTGCATTGACTGTGAATTGTAGATTGATAAGTACCGTTGAGACTGATAAGCCTTATTTTGTTTGGATTGATTTTAAACCTCGTTTTGTTTTAAAAATGAATATTATTTTTAATGATGTTTTTATAAAAAAAATATTAAATATTTTGGAATTTACCGAGGAAGATAATTTATTATTTTTGGGTAATCTTTTTAAAGGTACAATTTTTATAAGTATGTATTATTTAAAACTATTTCAAGTATATAAAACTATTTTTGAAATAATTATTTAAAAATTAAATTTTTATTAAATTAGCATTTAAGTATATTTTCTTCAATATAATCTATTAAATATAAATGTTGTTTTTAAATAATATATTTTAGAATACTTTTATAAAAATAGTATTTTTATTTAATAAACTTGAGAAATGCATTTGGAAATTTTATAAGTATAATTTGGAAATAAGTTGTTTTTAAATTTATATTTACCCAATAAAATAAGCTTCCTTAGTAATTTTAATCTATTAGGATTTTAAATGCGAACAAGACTTAATGGTTGCAATGGGAAATAACTTGGTTGAATTGATTGATTGTTTTGATAGTTAAATAACCGACTATCAAATCTGGACAGAACTTAACTTTGGAAATATCTAGAGGAAACTCGAGAATTATATGGTACGGTTACCGTTCGAGGTGCTATACCGTACGTATAAACTCGTTTATTCTCTTGGACGAATTACAAGGAGACCCGTCCACAAACGATTAGGAGGTGAATTTCGATCTTGTATTTCGTCGGCGTATTTCCTAAAGAACCGAGGTTGAGTTTACGGGGAAATAGTGAACGTTGTTTCGAAGAGACCGAGATCAGATTTATAATCCAAAAGCCACTTCGATCCAACGAGTACGCTTTCGTGATGAAGACAAGAGCTTGGAGTCGAAGATGGAGCACTGAAGTGTAAGGGCTAATCGCTACTAATCCTGAGGGTGATTCCAAAATGGATGTAGTAGGAATAGTGCCTTAGATTTCGTTCGAACCTGGAACAGACTTGTGTGGATGAATGCTTTCAGAACATCGCTAGTAGGACGGTGAGCATTCTAAGTGAAATGTTCTAGAAAGGTAACGCTGAGCCTCGAACCTCATCAACCGAGAATGACTGAAAATCAAGGGATATGCAGCAAGGCTAAGTAGGTAGCACCCAATTAGGGTAAGGTCATCACTGTCTAGAAGTCCCTTTTTATTTCGGCTGTATGGGCGGTTGCTGATCCCAACCACAGGGTGATCTTACTTGGGCTATCCAGTAAGGGGTGGTCCTGTCTAGTGTTGCAGGGGAACAGAGAAGTCCTCGGTACGCTGATCTAGACTTAGTACTGTGATAGGTGGTACCCTAGTGTCTAGTCATTCGTTGGAAATCCATTCTCCTACGTGTCTTTACGGTTTTGATTGTAGAACCCACTTTGTGGCTAGTATGCTAGAATTTAATAATGTAACAATTTTGGCTATTTGAATAAGTATTTGAATATAGACACTATTATAATATCAGAGGATTTTATAAGAAACGTTTTGGTTATCGTAAGGTAAAAACCCGACATGTTTTATTCGTGGCATGGTCTTACGTGATACTATTGATTTCCAAAGGATTTTTAAACTTTAATTAATCAAGTTGAGTGTGTTTCTCATGCTGGTTTACCAGACTGACCCGGGCTTAGTGTTTTTCCTATATGCTGGGGTTAGACCGAGCATATTTCCAAGTATAGGTGGAAGACTGGAAGCTTCAGGAGACGAGCTGGAATCAGGAGACATTTTCACATAGATGCTTATATTCAGTCTGTATTTGGTTGTGTGTCAACTAGTTGTAAGGACAAGTTGTTATAAACCGTCCAAGTTGAATGTATGTAAACTCTGATTTAAAGTCTGCATATGTTATTAAAGTAATGGTTTTGGTTTTACGTAAAGATTTTTTTTTATAGTTTATTCGTTCCGCCGTGAGATTCTCATTTTTCTCTTTTCTTCTATCTTCTTTCTATTTCTACCTTCTTCTTTCTTTCACTATCTGTCTTCCCATGCGATTTGGCTGACAAGTGTGGTTTAGAGTCAGTTTAAATTGGTACTGAAAAGTGGGCCGTGACAGAAGTGGTTTCGGATATCGCTGATATCCAACCCCGATCTCTTCGAATCCAACGCTATCCTTTAGGCCAAGTTATTTAAAACAATTAAATTTCAAAATGTCAACATTCATATAAAAATTCATCACAAAATCTATTTAAATAAACGTCTCACATTTTATATTAAACTGCTCATTTCTGGTTATTTTATTTCACAGAATAACTGGAAACAACGTACTAGTGAAACAAAGCAATCCAATATACTTAGTCCAATATAGACTAGATTAAATAGTCACACAAGTCATTAATTTACTTTAAACATAATGAATTAATTATTTTCAAATCATGTTTAATTATCATTTTACTTTATTCCATTAAGTACCTGTAATTAATTAATTAATTAGTTAATAAGTGTTATTAACTTAAGATTTTTAATTAATTTAAAGTTTAGATCATCTTATTTTATCGAAAACTATTAATTAATTACAACTACTTATTTAGTTTAATAAACCTTATAAACAATTAACATATATGTAATTACCTTACTTAATAAATTTTAAGTTTTAAATTATTCATTTATGCTAGTCATTACTAGTCCTAAGGTCTAAGTTAACTTAAAGTTTAAATTACTTAGTTTAAATAACCATAACTGATTACTTGAAACCATTTTCTTCCATTTAAAACTTTTATATTTTTTTCCTTTTCCTTTATCTATATTTTTTCCCCTCTTTTCCTACTTTTCTTTTACTTATATTTTCTTTTTCTCTTCTTTTATTTTTCCTTATTCTACTTTTCTTTTACTCTTTTTCCCTTACTTTTCTTTTTTTCCTTACTTTATTATTTTATTTTATTTTATTTTATTCCGGCCCAAACCCCGTCCCAAAATCTTTCTCCCTTCCTTTCTTTCCCAGTCTTTCCCTTACTCTCTTCTTCTTCCTTCTTCACCTGCATAAGTACATCGCCGTGCATGTTCACAACCCATTAGTGACCTTTGCTTCAACGCCGACCATCATAGCCAGTCACCTTCCTCCATCATCGCGCACCCTTACCTGAACCACGACGAAACCTGCTCAACCCAAAATATCGAACATCGATCCAATATCTAAACGCCACCGTGACCCTCCTTCCTTTCTCTTGGCCACCACAGTCGACCGATCAACCCAAACTTGTGCCAGACAACCGTCCCACTCCCCTCTAACTCCCTCCAACACCGCACGCCTGAATCCCCCTCTTTCCTCCACCATTGCTTCAAAACCCGCAACAAAAAACTCACACCTAAAAACCTAATTCCTCCTTGACCCATTGCCATACCTCCCAAAAAATTGTCATGACATTTTTCCCGGCTGTGACTTCCCCTCTTCCTCCTCCATGCCAAACACCTACCCGCAAAATCGACTAAGTCGCCTCCATTTCGCTGATGACCCAATTCCGTTCATCCTTACCTTTCTACCCCCATTCAGAACTAGAAATCGTGATAGAGCCACCAAAATTCACCATTTCCAATGCCAATCCCGTTTACATAAGCAAAAACACAAAACTTGATGTTTGATTTCCTTGTAATATTGTGTTACCTACCTTCATATGCATTTTTATTGCTTTACACTTTATAATGCTTGATAAAACTAAATATTCATCATAGTCAATTTGAAAACAAACGGTTTACTTCTTAACACTACATCCTATAATAGCTTATAAAAAGTGATATGAATTTTTAAGGGCTACGCATGATAAGAAATCAAAATAAGAAAACACAGGGCAGAACAACATGATGTATAGGCTTGGCATACCCAAACCATATACACATCCATTTTTATGCAAGCGAACTTATCAACACTGCTATTCCTCTCAAGCAACACATAATTTGTGAAAGGATTTTAGTTTTAAAAGATTTTACTCACCTCCTTTCTTTTGGATAGAGCAGTTCTATGTTTAGCATAGTTAATCCTTAACAATCAGCATATAAAACTTGTTCGCAGATAAAACTTGTTCGCATATGAACCCATGATAAAATAAAAGCCTTTACTTCTATTTACGACATATGTACATATATAATTACCCAATATAAAGGACTGAGTTTACTCTCACCTTCTTTCTTTTGGACAGAGCAGTATTTTCTTCTGAAAAAAAACTGCTGCTAACTTGGATTTTTTATTGTTGATGATCTCGGTTTACTTGAGTTGTTTTTTTTTTTGTTTCTTTTAAGTTGTAATAAGAGATGGTATTTCTTTTGCTTACTACCTTGCTGAAAAATGGAAAAATAAACAAGATGTACTCGGCCTGTACATATAAAAGTAGATGAGGTGTATTGTGCAAGTTTGCACATGTACAGGCAATTTTCATCCCTTTATATATATACATATATTATCTACCGCTTAGACCATATGCAAGGTTCTATAACATATATACATATTCACTCATCCAATACTTTTATAAACATGTACATATATCTATTCATATATGTTGTTGTCATTATATATGTATATACTTACATTTTCACCATTTAATATGTATACAAACATTTCTTGTATTTGTCACCATTTTTCACACATTTATACATATCTCAAATATACATTGCTTTTTTTATATATATATATTTACATTTATACAAACTCTCTTATATTTTATTTCATATGGCATAAACATACATATACGTACATTTTTACATCTATATCCACACTTTTACAACTTTCCTATATTTTATTTGATATGGGCATATATACATACATGAACATTTGTATACTTATGTACGTTATCAAATATCATAAGGTTTGTGTAATTTACATGTATATACCTTTGGATGTTTTATCCTAATTTTTAATGGTGGAGTTGTGTGTTAGTGTGTATATATATATATATATATATATATATATATATATATATATATATATATATAATATATATATCATATAAAGTTCATCATACCCAAAATTTTATAACTTAAGTTCGTATATAGTGTTTAAACCAATTTATATTTATATCCATATATTTTTATTATCGAGAATTTATTCGTTTAACTAAATATTAATATTTCAATAATAAACTAGTTAATTTCTCAATAATAGACAACAGAAAACCCGGGTCGTCACAAGGACAAACCGAAGGCACTCTCTTACCACATCCTGTCGAGAATTACCCCTAGGATTAGTAGCAAGAAGTCCTTGCATCAAAGATCTCAAATGAAGAACTATTGTCACATATATGTTATGGGAAATTTCCCCCAAGGGTCAGTGACAAGCAATCAACATTCCATCTTCCAAATCATTTCATTCCATGTCATTTCTTTCGAACATGTAAATTAGTTCGAAGTGGTCTTCGGATAGGAATTTCCCAAATCGACCAGGGTTCCTTCAAACCAATCATTTAAAAGAGGTCGAATATATAGGTGAATAATATTTGATTAATTCATTCCTTTTGTCAAAAGTATCTTTTAGAGATATATAACATTAAATCATTTCTTTCCGTCATATACGGAATTATTATACCTCTCTTGGCAAATTTTATAGTTAACTAAACCTTTATAAGTCTTGGAATAATTCCAAATCACTTCGCCTTTTACTTAGGAAAATATTTCCAAATCATTTAATTAAATTCTAATAAATTCTAATTTCCAAACCATAACTCATTCTTAATTGAGTTGAAACCATGTTATCTAAGATGATAATTCAAAAACTAGTTAATACCGCGTATAAAGGATCCATGGAAAGTATACTAATTCTACTTAATATCAATTTACGTATTCATCAAGTACTTTTCGCCAAATAACAGTGAAATCACCTTTTAAATACATGCGATTGGTACGAGTTCCCTCCTTGGAATGTAGTATAAAAAGATTATCTCCATTCAATCCAAGTTATTTAAAATTGGAAAATTTAATTTTATGGAACAACCAGCCTTTTTGGACAACTTAAGTCGATAATAAACCATACACGTCTAACCCAAACCTTTCAAAAGATAGACTATTAATGGGATTGTTCAAATGAAATAAGATTCAAAAGAAAAAATACAGAATCTTGCAGCAGAAGGATAAAGTATAATACACAAAATAAATACATAAACAGTTTGTGAAGTTATTTTTCGATAAAATAAAAATTTACATTTCTTTTCCAGGCACAATACACAATTGCTATAAGAGTAGTAGATACGGTCCTTGACTCCATCTTCGTCTTCAGAAATAAGTGTCTTCACTAAACTGAAATACTCGGTCTGACCCGAGTGTAAAGTAAAACAAAAACACTCGAGTCGGGACTAACATTCTTAGGTAAGTAAGCCAACTCAAGTGAAATGTACAAATAAGTTAATAAGTGAAATGCTTAGGTTTAAATAAACATCATCTTTCACATTTAAATCGGTTCAGTTCAAATACCAACTTTCATGTTCTTTTCTAATCGGTTCATTATTAAATTCAACTTCAGGTTCAATTTTTCACTTAAAGCTATTAAGTTAAAATCAAACAACAAGTTTAAATTAAAAATCCAATTAAAACTTTCATTAAATCAATTAAATTTTAGTTTCATAATTTCAAGTTCAAACATAAATTTAAACTTACAATATTCCAATTTTATTTCTAAATCAATTTATTTAAACCAACGTGGTTTTATATCGGGTATATATCATTAACATGGCATATCATTTTTTCCAAACATAACACATTACTTACACATAGCATAGGTGACATATTATTAACATAGCATGTGCAACATATGATTTTATTAACCTAACACTTTTTTTCCTACATAGCATATGTGGCATATTTCAACATGTCATATATGAAAAAAATTCTAACATAACACATTTTCTAACAAATCAATGTGACATATTTAACATACATAGTGACAATTAATCAAATCAACATAACATACTATTTGTGACATATAAAAGAACATGTGCATGTGAATATTATAACACAAATTCACGAGAATATAACAACATATATCACATATTCCTATCTAAAGCAAACATTACTCATAACATTTCAATCGATGTTTATTTACCCAACAATAAAAATGTTAATCGTGAGTGATTACTCCCCTTTCGAGGTTAGAGAGTTTTTTACAATACAAATAGATAGATCCAAGTTGAAATCCAAACACGACAAGCTAATCAATCATATCCAAAGCAAAAGTCAAAACAAAGCGAGACAATGCAAATCGAACAAGTTGTATTTTTTTTATAAAATAGAGGAGATGGTCGGAATTGGTGGTGGAGAGGCAAGGGTAGAGAGGATGGAAGGGTTTTGAAGAGAGGAGAGATGGAGTTTGGGGATTTGTGATTTTGAAGTTTGGGAGTTATGGAGTTTTGTAAATTTGAGAAGGAAGAAGAAGAGTACGCAGAAAGTTTCCCAACGAGAAAAAAATCTGTACATACTTGTTTAATCAGATAGGAAACAAAAGGTCAATGGGTGGGAAAAGAAAGGGTCCAAAGTCTCTTAGGGTTCCTAGGGTCTCTTGGTTTACTAAGGAGCCCATTGGACCAAACAAACACAATAAGACTTAGCCCAAAACACAAATATACACTGCAAATTTATGTCGATTTTTCACAGTAATTTATATTTTTAGAGCAATTGTCACGAACGGGATTTTCGATCTCCGAAAATTGACATCAATGCGTCCACTGTATTACATGACGAACAATCGAATGCCGGAAATAGCAGATCGTTAGGGAAAAGAATAAAGAGTAAGAAGAAAAATGGAAATAACAACACAGAGTCTCACAATCGCAGCGGAACTATATATAATAGATAACGACTGATCATTGTACAAAAAGAACTATAACTGTTTATACAGTACACCATCAAAGTACAACACAAATCAATAGCACAGTACTGGGCAGTTATAATAACTTGTCTATACAAAAACCGAATATATAACATACTATACATAGCGTAATAAAATCAATTACATATATACATCCTCGTCATCCAGCTCGCCACCCGAGCTCCATAACATCTTACCCGAAACTATAATACTCGGTCTGACCCAAGCATTATAATAAAATAACACCGAGTCAGTCCGGAAAACCAGCGTGAGAAAACACACTCAATTTGATTTGTTAAAGTTTTCAAAATCCTTCAAAAATCAAAGATATCTCGTAAGACCACGCCATAAATAAACACGACTGGTTTTCACCTTACGATAACCAAGACATTTCATATCAAATCTTCGGTATTATAAAAGTGTCTAAGTACAAATACTTATTCAAATAGCTGAAATGCTTGCATCTCACATTTCAGCATAGTTAGGCACAATCAAAACTGTATGGCGCTTATTGGAGAATGTATTCCAACTGAATGACTAGGCATTGGGGTACCACCTATTACAGTTACGTCCAGAACAACAACCGAGATCGAACCTATCGATCCCAACCAACACAAGACCGAACTATCCCTAACTTAGATAGACCGAATATGCTATCATCCCTGGTGTTCCCACCCTTTCTGAGCTCCTATCACACGTAGTGATAATATCCGAGGTTATCTATGAAGGTGATAGACATACACTACTTGGGAGCTACCCACTTAGCCTTGCTGCATCTCCCCTTTTTTCAGTCATTCTCGATTGATGAGGCTAAAGGCTATGATTACCTATTTAGAAATTTTCACTTAGAATTCTCATTGTTCTCCAATGATAATGTACTGATAGCATTCATCCATACAAGTCCGTTCCCGGTCCAAACGGAACCGAAGGCTCTATTCCTATTGCATCCATTTTGGAATCACCCTCAGGATTAGTAGCGATTAGCCCATGCACATCACTGCCACATCTTTGACTCCATGCTCTTGTCTTCATTACGAAAATGTACTCGTTGGATCGAAGTGGTTTTTGGATCACAAATCCGATCCCGGTCTCTTCGAAATAACCTTCGATATTCCTAGTAAACTCAACCTCGGTTCTTTAGGAAATAAACAGACGAAAATAAGATCGAAGATCACCTCCTAACCGTTAGTTGACATATTTCCTTAAAAACGTCCAAGAAGAACGAAACGAGTTTATATGTATAGTATAGCACCTCGAAAGGTAACTGTACCATATGATTCCCATACTTCGTCTAGATATTTCCAAAGTTATATTTAGGTTTAGATTTGATAGTCGGTTGTTTAGCTATCAAATAAACAATCAATTCAACCAAATATTCCATCTTCCTCTGAAAACATAAAATATCTTTTTAACTTAATTTTAATTACATAAATCTCTTTATCTAAATATATACTTATCTTATCGAGTTAAGTAACTTCACTAAAGCTATTCATTCAAAAATATTTGGAAAACCTTTAAAATAATTGGGAAAGTACCACTGCGGTATCAAACCATGAATCACAGCTCAACGATTACATTACTATCCTAGAGAAATCCAAGACTTAACTACAGGCACTCACAGTCTTTGATTACGCCATGCGAGTATACCAATACTTTCGAAAAACTCTATTTAATAACTTTCAAAATAATATATACGAAATTTTTATAAAAAAATTCTAAGTTAACTTTAGACAAAACTACTTTTTAAATAAAAGCTATTATATAAAATATTAATATTGAATAATTTCCTTTTAAAATAATAAAAATGATAAAACCTTTAATAATAATTAGCTATGATAACTAACTTAATTAACATTTATTTTAACAATTTTAAAATAGTTAAATAATAAATTTTCTAAAACATTCTTTTAAATACCTTTTAAATTTTCTAATTAATACTTAAATTCTTCCTTTTTAAAATAACTCAACTTCTCAGAAAAATACAATTTCAACCCCAATATAGCCAATCTAATTATTCATAAATCGCTCTCGATTTATTTCCAGTTTGATTCACATTCAAAGTCCATAAATTTCCTTTTCCACATTTCTAAAAGTAAAACTACTATTTATTTTTAAAACAATTTGCCCATCTCCTTATAAATTTCCCCTCTGAATTTATAATTTCAAATTGTCCACTGATAATCATTTCACTTTATTTATAAACTTTGTTTATAAATTCCATAGACTCCTTTCCCGTTTTACCACTGTTTTTCACACACTTTATCGATTTTAAATCGATTTTATAAATTAAATTCCCTTTTTAAAAATTAACTTCTTAGTAAACCCAAATTTATTACAAAACCCACTAATTCCAAATTCTTTCCCCTTTTATGATTTAAATTCTTATTTAAAGCTCGGACATCAATTCCCTATTTTATTTTCAATCTCCCCTTTTATTTTTCTCAAACTATTTAAATCTTAGATTTTAAAAATACATTCCTTTATACTTAAAACTGTAATGCTTTTGTTTTTATTTTTAAAAACTCTTTCATTCACATTTATTCAAAAATCTCTATTTTCCCATATTTCGGAATTATTAAATAAGATTTTAAAATCAACTATTTATTTTTCCCAAATTTATTGCCTTTAATTTATCAAACTTACTGTAAATATTTTACTTTAAATTTCCCTTTTTATTTTATTTTAAAATTTCAACATTCATATTCTTGATATTTTAAAATGCCAAAAATATATCCATCAATACCATATTATCCAATAATTTCAATTTCCAACAAAATCTATCACAGATTATTCAAATAAATCCTGTCGCTAAATATGAAAATAATTTCAACATTTTTGAGGAATCCATTTGGATCCCTCCAATCTATTTCCCGGCATCCACAGATGTTAATGCAATATAAAAATACTAATCCCACTTCGAGGTGGATATCGCAGTATATTGGGTCATCCACTATTAGCGGGGTGCATAGGGTCCCATCCGCTATATATATGCGGGAACATCAATCACTCCAATATATATACACACACACACTACTATATATAATATCACATTCAACCGATAAAAATATATCAATTCAAGCAGTCAATCAATAATTAATTTTAAACATTTAAAATTAATAACGGTAAATCAAAATTGAGTGAGGTTAACTCATCTTGGTTTTTTAAATTTGTGGTCGAACCAATTTGACTCTATTTCAAATACTCCGCTCGGTTTTAACCTTGTATAAGCAAATTTGGTGTATATAAGTTAACGACTTCAATTTTAATTATAAAATTAATTCAATACCTCATATTTCCCTTTTTTTTACAACATTAAATAACATAATCCTAGATTAATAATATTCTTAAGTAACTACCCTCAGCTTAATTAACTGCCCTCAGACAAACGACGAGCTTCCCAAACTCTGATCAACCCCACACAGCTGTCTTCTCACTTCGCTGCTGCTCGCCTACTATAAATGCCCGTCCTCCATCGAAGCTTCTGTCATCGGACCCTCTGTGCGCGCCTGCGCGCGATGTCGAACCCTATCCTCTCTCGAACCATCTCAAACTCGCGATCCGGAACCCCTACAAGTGCCCACCTCTATCTCCAACACCCACGCCGACTTCAAAATGATCGCCTCCATCCCTTACACGCCTGACATACGTGCGCCTCCTCCTCTCTAATTCGAGCACACCCACTCCAGGCCGCCGCCCTCATCGCTTTCCAATCGCGATTCAGTCGAGCCAGTTTTTTTTAATAATAATAATAATCAAACCGATTCTTTTCTTTTCATTATGATTTCATTTTGAACTAAAATAAAGGAGGGAAAGATGCGATTTTTAATTTGAAGAAGGAAGAAAAATTGCAGGCGACTTCTTGCTCCCTTTTTTTCTTTTGATTTCGAAAAGTTTTCTACTGCGTGAGTTTAAATCGATGGAGGGAGATGGAAAAAGGAGAAAATAAAGGCAGGTTGCGTGTTAAAGGGGGAAAGGCAGATCGCTCTGATTAAATAAAAGTACGGTTGTGATTGACTTAACAATTTTAAAATGTTATTTTAAATTTTCAACTGCCTTGCTTAAAATTTTAAACTCCTATCAAGGCGTGCCGCTAGGAGTTCATAATGTTATATCCCTATTTTGAACGCAATGGAAATGTTTCGAGTCCTAATTCGATCGTATGGAGAAGATAGCTTTTTGGACCCAACTATTATATTGAATTTTCAACATAAATTCAGCGCATTTCTATTCTTTACGATCAAACGATAACTCCAAACATTATGAAATTTAGAATTCGATAATAATACACTATTACGGATCCAATGGAACTGGTTTCGTCAAACTCTGAGACTGTACCCTGGAAGACTATTTTTAAATGTCAATTTAAATGATATATTTTTCAAACTGGACAAACCACTTTTAAATTCAAATTTAAAACTTTTATTATCTTCAATGTTATTAACACAAATTTTATAAGCCTTCAAATTATTTTTAACAAGCTTAAAACACCCGATTCAATAATTAAATTATCCGATAAATAGTTATATTTGAAATTCGAGTTAAAAATTAACACCTGAATATTTAAAATCAATTAAATATTCCAATTTCAAATATCCAAAATTCTGGGTCACTACAACAATAAGAATTCGATTTTGACAAAACGAAAAATGGATGGTAAATTAGAATTCAATCTAGTATCACATAAAATGAATAAAATTTTAAAGTTCAAATTTAAATTTTCCAATCAAAATCAAACTTTGACTACATTTGACCAAAATTTGAAATTTCACAAAGAAATTTTATTCTATTAAATTTGGTCAAATAAAACACTAAACATCACAAATTCAATTAAAAGATGAAATATCAATTAATGCAATATTAATTTGTTTCCCCTTATCATATTTAAAAGGTTAAATGCCAATCAATTCAATATATATATATATATATATATATATATTTCAAATTAAATGGTGGTTATAAATTTCCAATTTATTGTTAGAGACATATTTGTAACTTCTATTGCCTTTAATGAATAGTTGTAACGTTCATTACATTAACAAAAGACATCCATCACTTACCAATTAATTGTTTTACCTCATTCCATTATTTGAAATCAACTTGGTATATTACCATCTAAATCACACATTTTATTTCATTAAATAAATTTGCATTTTATCGTCGCTTACAATTTCCTTTATTATCTAATTCATGCCATTAACTACGCATCCAATTCTCATCCAATTACATTCAAACCTATGTTATCATCCTTATTATTCAATCAACAATACTTTATGAATTATATTAACATAAATTTACATTTTATTACATTCATTGTTTTCAGTTAACATCTTTTACCATATTAACTGCAATAATTAATTACATCAATTTTTGTTGATTTCCAAATTAATTCCAAACATATTAAATAATAAGATAATAAATGAACAATTGTTACTTTAAAATAATTATATCGCATTTATACATTTATTGTTTATTAACAAAGATTATAACTACTTACCACATCACTGATTTTGTATTCTATATTAACCAATTTCAATCAATTACATAGAATCTCACCGTTACATACATCATTTAATTTATTTCATTATTTACAATTATAACCAAATTAACTTAAAATTTCTTTTAATTGATTGAAATTACATTAAATGGTTATCAGTACCATTCAAACAACATTATTAAATCATATTCTAATTACTTCCTCAATAATAAATCATAAATTTTAGTTTATCATAGTATTAAATTTCAAAACCTTATTTTTTTATTTATTTTACGTTAATTTAGAAAATTAATTAGAATGGTGACCTTCCAAGAAAATTGGCCTAAGCTTTCTTCATCTTCTCATTCTTCTCTTTCCCAAGATTTTCGAACGTTTTCATCTTCGTCTCTTACATCTACCTATTTCCCCAACCGTAGTTCTCTTCCTTTTTCATATGCTCAAGCCATAAAGAATCGAGTATCATCTCAATATCAAGGAGGTTTTTCTCGCAATTCTAATATGAAACGGATTGACTTCAGAAAGGGAAGGAAATACTGTTACAGATGTGGAGACTTAAATCATTTTGCTTCTAATTGTAGAGACCCAGTTTGATGCTTCTCTTGCGGTAAATTTAGGCATAAGAGTAAAGATTGTGTGATTGGATCTAATTCGACTAATCACGGTTTCCTCTTTGCTCTGAAATTCTTGATGCTGAGAGGTGTTCTTCTTGATCATCTCTGGGATAAGAAAGATATTGGAATTAAGTATCTAGACTAATTGATGTATCATTTTAACACCATTAACGAGCCGAATATAGTTAAGGGCTATTTGGAAAGATTTGGAAATCCAGAGTTTTTCTTTGGCAAGACTGATGTTGGAGAAGATATGGAGCTTTCTCTTTCCATTGAATCTAAGTACAGTAAGAAGTGTGGATCTTCGCCTACTCTGGTCAACCATGGTTTTCAATTCCTTCTTAAATATTTGTTGCTAAGGGGTGTTTTGATCGATTATCTCTAGCCCAATACAGATTTAGGCTTAAGCTATCTCGATGAGCTTTTTTATCATTTCGACATCATCAATGAGCCGAATTATGTTACTTGTTTTATTGATAATTCCTGTAGCTCACTAGAAACTGTTGGTCAACCTGAAATCTTGAATGATAAGCCTGTTCCTCCTGTTGTTTTTTCTATTGATTCGTTTAATACTAATTTTGATGTTAATGAGATTAATCTGGGTTTTGACCCCATTCTCCTGGATCCTGCTGTCTCTTTATGTTTGGATCAGTATTGTTCTAGTTCCTCTTTGAAAGATTGCGAAATTGTTGAAGATCTGGGTCATCTCTTCAGTTCTGTTCGAAGGAACAAACATACTCCCAAGCATCTAGAAAACTTCGAACTACCTTTGTTCAACAAATATGATTACCTATCTTCGAGTCCAGAAGCGGATAATCATGATAGTAAATTGCCGTTTATCACCGAGCATTTAGTTCCAGTTCAATCGAACAACTCAAAGACTGTTGGTAATGAAGTTTTGATTGATAATGATGGAGGTAGTCATTGTGACAGTCTTAAGAATTTAATTTTTGTTATAAAATTCTTGTTTGATCAAGACCTGGATCATATATTAATAACGTTAAAAAGGATATTCAGTTGGAGGTGGATCAGGTGTCTTCTCTGGGTAATGACTTGTGGTCTTCAATATCTGCAGTTAATTTGCCACTTGAATTAGATCAATTCGATCAGATCATTCAGTTGGAATCTTGTATAAGCATCAGTGAGTTAATGGATGAATTGGAGGTTTCAATTGAGCCTGATGTTTCTGCTACTTCTGATAGTTATGAGTTAGTTGATTTTCGTGATTGGTTTCTTTCATTGGAGCAACATATAGAAGTTGAGAATTCTGTTGATCCTGAGAACTTTGTTGATGACGGGTTCTTTATTTTGTCCAATTCCTCCTTTGATTATATGCACACTGTTTCTATTGTGCATGATGCATAGATTCAAGCTATTGTTGATGTTAATATTTCTTCAATTTCTTCTCTGAGTTTGATTAATCAAGCTGCGGTGAGTTGCCAAGATGATTTTGCTATTCCTAAAACCTGTATTAGTGGTGATCCTTGTGATATTGGTGAAGAAGAAACAGTTTCCCATGTTGAGCATTTGGGTGGGAATGTTAATCTGGTTGTGGCTCCTTTGGGTTTTGTTGATTCTTTTGGAGCAAGTGGTTTTTCTGTAAATTCATAAGAACGTCTGAAAGAGGTTGCAAATGATGTTGCTTTACATACCGAGTCTCATGTGTTGCCTCTGGGAGTTACTTCAGATGAGCTAGTAGTTATTGATCCAGATGTTTTGAAATCTGATGGGTTGGTAGATATCTTTTGCTCAGCTCCTAACTCCGCTTCAGTGAAGAGACGAAAGCCTAAGCGAACAGTTGTTTCTAGTGGTTCAGTTCGTCGAAGTGCCAGAATCCGTAACAGCCAGTCTTCTTCTATATGTGAGATACCTGGTTTTGGCGCCGTTGCCAGGGAGTTGCTATTTTGAGATTTTCGATTTTTCATTTTTAAGTCTATTCGTGTTAATTTTGTTTTTTTGCATTAGTTTTCAAAAAAAAAAAAAACATTTTTTTTTCGTTTTTCGGTTCCTTTCGCATACCTTACATAATCTGCATCTCACGCATACCTCACATAATCTGCATATTTTCGCATAATCTTTCACGCATACCTCACAAAATCTTCCATCACGAATCACGTTTCTGCATATTTTCACGCATACCTCACATAATCTTGCTTTTACGTTTCTGCATATTTTAAAAAAAAAATCATTCCTTCACAACATCTTGCTTTCACGTTTGCATAATCCCCACGTCTTCACAGTTATTCACGTGTGTCAGTACACATTTTTAGTTGCACTTCCACTTTCACATTTTCACGTCAGTTTGCATAAATTAATTAAAAAAAACTTTTTTTTCACTGCATTGTTTTCACGTACGTTAGTTTGGTTACTTGCAGTTCTACTTTCACATTCTTGCATGCATTAGTTAGATTAGTTTTCATATTCACGTAACTATCTCCTACACAGGAGCTTGCATACATTCGTTTACTCACGTAACATAGCAGTGTCATAGCAGTTTCATTTTGCATTCAACACATTCGTTCTACTTAACTTTATTTTATTGGGCATGTTTTAAATTTTCTGCATGTGACTGTTTTCATATATTTTCTATCAGCAGCTTAGTTTTGTGCCTTTCACGAGCATTCACCTGCACGGAGAAAACTTCAACTCAGATAGCAAACATTTATTTCAACACAGACAGCTCCAACTCGGTAAATCTCAACCATTCGCTAGCGCTACTCAGCTGCATTAGACAGACTATCATACACCTCTGTAAGTAATTTTCAACTCTACAGGTTGCCCAACTGAAAACTGATTTAATTTACTTTTGGCTGTTACACCTTGATTTGTTTATGCGCGTTTGGGCAAGAAATAATTTTAACCGTTTAGAAAGCCAAAATATTTCATTAAACAAATCAACGGAAATTTCAAATCAAACAAATATGAGCAATCACGGTTCACAACACGGTTCACAACACAGTTCACACCACAATTCACCGAAATTATCACCTAAATCACATGTTGGAAATAATGAATTTCATGAGAACCGACCATTATCCCTTAGAGACCGATGTTATCCAACACGGACTGTTCAACCTTCGGTTATTTCATTTCCACCTGCCGAAGGAAATAATTTTGAGCTAAAACATTCTTTTATCCAAGGGGTACCAAAATTCACTGGGTCTAAAAATGCATATGAATTTCTTAGTGAATTTGAGTTATATGCTTCTACAACTAAAATGCAACAACTTTCTAATGAATCCATCAAGCTAAGACTTATTCCATTCGCAATTCTAGAAAGTGCGAAAAAATGGCTTAATTCTCTTCCTGAAAATTCAATTAAAAGTTGGGACAATTTCGTTACTATATTTTTGAAAAAGTTTTTTCCTTTCCACAAAACTCTTAAAATTCGAACTGAAATCAACTAATTCTCCCAGAATGAAGGAGAAACTTTTTCAAAATATTTTGAAAGGTTCAATCAATTGTTATATAGTTGCCCACATCATGCAATCCCTAAACACGTTTTGTGCCAAATCGTTTATGAAGGGCTTAACTATCAAACAAGATCCCAACTCGAATCAATGTGCGGAGGAGAATTCAAGGCAAAAACAGACGAGGAAGCTTGGGAATTTTTAGAAGAGTATTCGTAAAAGGATATGCAATGGGAAACAATTCGTGTTCCAATTCGTTCTCCAAATAGAGGAGTACATGTCATTGACCCATCACATCTTCCTATAGATGCCCAAATTCCTCAAGAAGGAGAAGGGCTACTTCATTGCTACACACAAGACCAAATCAATGCTATAGCTCAAAATAGTCCTTATTCGTCCACATACAATCCTAACTGGAAGCATCATCCAAATTTTTCGTGGTCAAATCCTAACAACGTGGCTAATCCATCACATATGTATCCAATGATACCAAATCCGAATTATCGAGCCCCAACCTCTAATGCTCAAAATTCTCAACCCGCTCCTCAAACGAAACCTTCGAATCAACCGTACAGGCATCCTAATTTCAATCCATCAACCCAACCTTCTCAGCCTTCACAAGAAATTGCTCGACTGGAAAAACAACTCTCTAAACAAAATGAACAAATCACTAACTAAGATGCAAGAATTGAGCAAATTACCACACAAAATGAACAAATGTTGATAATGATGAAGGATCTCATGAAAATCAATGAGAAAGGTAAATTTCCTAGTCAAACCGAAGTCAATCCAAAGTATAATTCTCCAGGAGTAAATCTTTGTGAGAACGAAGATGTAAATCCGGTTAATGCTGTCACCACATTAACGTCTGGAAAGAAGGTGGACAACCATGTCGGCAACCCCGACATCCTTCTTAAATCTTCCCATGTTCCAAATTCTGAAACTCAGTCGACAACCACGGTTGTCAATCAAAACGATTCTAATTCTTCATCTAAGGTTGGCAATCCCGACCACTCTTCACCTTCTGATGTTGGCAACCCCAACATTCCAGCTCCCTTATCTTCACCCTCTAATATAACACCTTCTTCTTCGAATGAAAAAACTTCCGAACGAGTCTATAAACCCATAGCTCCATTTCCTCATAGACTCAACAAAAAGAAGAAGCCCGCTAATTTTGACCAAATTCTTGAAATCTTCAAACAAGTTTGAGTCAATATTCCACTTCTTGATACCATCGACCAAATTCCTCAATATGCCAAATGTATGAAAGAGCTATGTACTCAAAAACATGCCACTAACGTTCCTAAGACTGCATTTCTAACTGCAAACACTAGCTCTGCTCTTTCAAATCCCTTCCCAATCAAGTATAAGGACCCCAGTTGTCCTACGATCGGTTGTAAAATTGGTAACACTCACATTAGTCATGCCTTACTCAATCTTGGAGCGAGTGTGAATCTTTTGCCTTATACTGTGTACTGTCAACTTGGACTAGGGGAATTAAAACCTACAAACATCACAATTCAACTAGCTGATCGATCTGTCAAAAAACCATTGGGCACAGTTGAAGATGTTTTGATACAAATCGAGCAATTCTATTTCCCAGTCGATTTCATAGTCCTAGAGACTGCACCTGTCTCAAATCCCAATAGTCAGATTCCTTTGATATTAGGTCGTCCATTTTTAGCAACATCAAATGCTATCATAAATTGTAGGAATGGTCAACTCCGACTTTCCTTTGGGCACCTAACCATTGAACTAAATATCTTCAATCTTAACAGACAACCAAGGGAGTTTGAAACAGAAGAAGTTGACGTGATCCAAATAATTGTTGAAAATGATTTTAGTGATACTACGGAGTCTCTTAGCATGCGCCTAGATCATTTTAATTCCAACTTCCACGAAGATGAATACATTTATGAATTAAATGATATGCTATGCTCTTTTCATAATTCACTAGAATTCAATCAGTTGATGTCTACTGAAGCCTCAAAAGAAGTACGCCCTAAATTAGACCTCAAACCTCTTCCAAACGATCTTAAGTACGCATACTTAGATTCTTCGGAAAATTTCCCTGTAATCTTGGCATCCGATCTCATTAAGGACCAAGAAGAACAACTTTTGAAAATTTTAAGGGAAAATAAAGAGGCAATTGGATGGGTAATCGCTGACATTAAGGGAATTAGTCCATCAATTATTGAACATCGAATACATTTAGTCGACGAGGCTAAACCCACTCGCGAAGCTCAAAGGCGATTAAACCCTAATATGAGAGAAGTGGTAAAGGAAGAAATTATCAAATGTTTAGACAATAACATTATCTACCCTATCTCTGACAGTACATGGGTAAGTCCGGTACAAGTTGTACCAAAGAAGTCTGGAATCACTGTGACAACAAATGAGAATAACGAACTTGTTCCGACAAAGGTCAAAACAAAATGGCGCGTTTGCATCGACTATCGAAAACTGAATGCAGCAACAAGAAAAGATCATTTTCCCCTCCCTTTCATTGATCAAATGCTCGAACGCTTAGCCGGTCATGAATATTATTGTTTCCTTGATGGTTACTCTGGCTATAATCAAATTCCCATTGCGTTAGAGGACTAACATAAAAAAACATTCACATGTCCCTTCAGAACTTTCGCTTATCGTCGCATGCCCTTCGGTCTTTGTAATGCTCCTGCTACCTTTCAAAGATGTATGATGAGTATATTTTCTGATATGGTGGAGGATTTCTTAGAAATATTCATGGACGATTTTTCAATCTATGGGTCACTTTTGATCAATGCCACCTTCGTTTAGAACGTGTCTTAAAGCGATGTAAGGAGAAATATCTTGTTCTTAATTGGGAAAAATGTCATTTTATGGTTAAGCGAGGAATAGTATTAGGTCATGTTGTCTCTAAAAATGGCCTAGAAGTTGACAAATCTAAAGTTGATCTTATTGTCGACCTTCCTCCTCCACGGTCCGTAAAGGACATTCGCTCATTTCTCGGCCATGCAGGATTCTATAGGAGGTTCATTAAAAAAATTTCAAAAATTTCAAAACCTCTTTCGAATCTTCTGGCTAAAGACGTTAAATTTGAATTTTCCAATGAATGTGAAACGTCTTTTGAAACCCTCAAATCGATCTTGACCACTGCACCTATCATCCAACCTCCAAATTGGACTTTGCCTTTCGAATTAATGTGCGACGCTTCTAATTATGCCATTGGAGCCATCTTAGGTCAACGAATCGATAAACTTCCTCGAGTCATCTATTATGCTAGCAAAACTCTTAATGAAGCTCAATTGAATTACTCAACCACAGAAAAAGAGTTTTTAGCAGTTATCTTTGCCCTCGATAAGTTTAGATCATATCTCGTAGGTTCTAAGGTCATAGTTTACACCGATCATGCCGCCTTGCGGTATTTACTCACGAAAAAGGATACCAAACCCCGCTTAATCCGTTGGATTCTCCTTCTTCAAGAGTTTGACCTAGAAATACGAGATAAAAAGGGTTCTAAAAATGTCGTAGCTGACCATCTTTCTCGTATAGTTCATGAAAACTATGATAACTCTCAAATCAACGATCATTTTCCCGATGAACAAATTCTTTCACTCTCTAGTGCACCATGGTACGCGGACATCGTAAATTATCTTGTCACAAATGAAACACCTTCCCATTGGTTAAAACAAGATAAACAAAAATTTCTCTCCAACGTTCGAAACTTTTACTGGGACGATCCTTATCTTTTCAAATATTGCACCGATCAAATCATTCGCAGATGTGTCCCAGAACATGAATTCCATAGCATCCTCTCTTTTTCACATAATCAAGCGTGTGGAGGACATTTTGGAGCAAAGAAAACTGCTGCCAAGGTGTTACAGTGCGGTTTTTATTGGCCTTCTCTTTTTCGTGATGCCCACGAATTTTGCTCCAAATGCGCTAGATGTCAAAAAACAGGTCGTAAACGTAACATGATGCCCCTAAACCCAATCCTTATCATCGAAATTTTTGATGTTTGGGGCATCGATTTCATGGGTCCTTTTCCTAATTCTTTTGGAAATCTCTACATCCTACTTGCAGTAGATTATGTGTCTAAATGGGTTGAGGCCATTCCTACCAGAACGAACGACGATAAAGTTGTTGCCAAATTTTTGAAAGAAAACATATTTTCCCGTTTTGGCACACCTCGAGCCATTATAAGTGATAACGGTTCTCATTTTTGTAATCGTGCTTTTGAATCTCTTCTTAAGAAATATTCTATCACTCATAAACTATCTACTCCATATCATCCACAGACCAACGGTCAAGTCGAGATTTCCAATAGACAAATTAAACAAATTCTTAAAAAGACGGTTAACTCCAACAGAAAAGATTGGTCATCTAAATTGATAGACGCCCTTTGGGCATTTCGCACAGCTTATAAAACCAATCTAGGAATGTCACCATACCGATTAGTCTTTGGAAAAGCATGCCATTTACCCGTTGAGCTCGAGCACCGCGCACTTTGGGCAATCAAATACCTTAATTTTGACATAGAAAAAGCCGGATCGCATCGTAAATTACAATTGTCAGAATTAGAAGAACTAAGAAATGAAGCGTACGAAAATGCTAAGATTTATAAAGAGAAAACCAAATTCTATCATGATAAATCCATACTTCGTAAGACATTCGAAGTAGGTCAGAAAGTTCTCTTATATAATTCCAGACTTCATTTATTTCCGGGAAAATTGAGATCCCGTTGGACAGGTCCATATATTGTGAAAACAGTATACCCTTATGGCGCAGTTGAAATTGAAAATCCTAGGGACGGTTCCATTTCAAAGGTCAATGGAGAACGCTTGAAGCCATTTCTAGAGTTTGAACAGCACGAGGACGATGAGTTCGTGGATCTTCACGAACCTAGCTATTCGGCATGAGCCGCTCACTATCTTGCACATATCAGGTTGTATTTTTTTAGTTTTTTTCTTCTATTTTGCATTTGCATTCTATTTGACAGTTGGGACACTGTCTCATTCCAGTGTGGGGGGGACGCATATCTCATTCTGTTTGTTCATATTTCATAGTGTAGCATTATTTTTTTAAAAAAAAAAATCATCTCATTATTTGTTTTCAAATTTCCTTTCAATTTTTTTTCATTTTCCAATATTTTTAGGACTTCGATTTATTTTTAATTAGTCAAGACAAAGTAAGTAAGCAGTTGAAGTCAATTGATGAAGATTTTTGTGAATCACTAATTTCAAATGTAAAATATAATGAAAAGTTGAATTACAAGCGATAATAGTGAGGTTAGTATATAGGGGGATTCATAGGTGATGGTTATGAAATCTTTTCTAAACTGTAGTCTTTGTTTAAAAAAATGGCAGATTTAAAGTACATGCGTTGACATCTCAAATCATTAAAGTTAAGTGGTGCTAAGTTGATTTGCATAACACTCTTTAGCTCTTCTCAAAAAAAAAATATAATAATAATAATAAGAAACACCTACAGTCGATAGGTGTGCACACTTGTGAAAGTGTGTGCACTCGCCACGCTCTATACTCTTCTCACGTAAGCCTGCAAGGCAGTGCATGAATGGTATATCTGGCCTCAGCATTCTGAGTTAGGTGTATAAATAATTAAATAAATAATCACCTAAGGATTACCGACCTTTTCTGACATAGTCAGCGTCGGTTTGCACAATTCGCCAAGCTCTGTCCCAACTCTCACGTAAGCCCGCGAGGTAGTGCATGGGTGGTATACCTTGGTCCAAAAGTTAGGTGTAAAAAAAAAAGACTAAGCTTTGAAACCGAAACACTTCTTGACTTTGTTGATTTGGCTTGTCATACAAATGGAAATGGAAAATGCCATTTTGAAAAAAAAACTGTGATTAACAGTGAAGAATTTATTTCATGGCTGCACTATGTTATCAACCGAAACAACTGGCCAAACTAGAATCTAATGTATGAAAACTTGAGTTATATTGAAATTTGTGTTTAGTGAGGAACGAAAAATTTCTAGAAGTTGACTAAAACTGATATACATTATTTTGTTGCAATTATTCTAAAGTAAATCGAGTCTTCGTTTGTTTAAAATTTTGCATTCATGTAGTACATTAGAATCATCACGTACTGCATTTGGATTTTGTGGGTAGTATCCGTTGAAAACCTTCACGAGACACCACTCGTCCTACTAGGGACACCTAGAGGTTTAACGGCTTATTGCATACGCTCAATGCAATCGTGTTACCTACGAAAAAGGATTTAGTTAGTTTTATTTTCTTGCTTATTCGAGGACGAATAAAGTTCTAGTGTGGGGGTATTTGATGAACGTATTTCTCTGCAATTTAAACCGTTTATTTCATATATTTTTATTTTAATAAAGCGGTATTATACGGGTATTTTGTTGTGGTTTTGCAGATTATTGATTCCAAAGTGCAACGTTGAAATTAATCGGTTATGTCGTCCATTGGTTCAAAAATCACGCAGCAAAGAGTGCAACATTTTGAGCATTGAAATAAATCAAACAAAATAGGACACATTCAAAAGTAGCTCATGTGGGAATTTGGACCAATTCACATATAAAAGTATTTCAAGTAATGATGTGGCAACTTGACTCTTCACCAATTCAAGGAATGGACCCAGTCAGTACAATTATCTTGGCAAATACTAAGAATAGAACCTGTCCTATTGCTAAAAATATGGACTGATTTTAGGGGCTGAGGCCTATATATACAACATTATACAACACCTTCAGATCATCTCTTACCTCATCATTTTTCTTCAAGCTTAGATTTAAATTCAGCACTGTTTTTATTTTCGAACAGAATACGTAGGATTGTTGATTAGATTTAGCAATTTATTTATTCTTATTCTTAGTTATTTTCTGCACTCTTTTCAGTTAGTTAATAATTATTTCCGTTGTTTGCTCCGTTATCTTCTTTTCCGCAGTTTCAATTTCTGTTCTGATTTTCTTTACAATTCTATATTTCGGTTGCAATTTCGATTAGTTTCGAAATCGATTCGGAGTATATTATTGTTTTTTATTTTTTGTTCAAAATTCACCGTCGAATTCGTTTAACACGCCTAAGATTTAACTATGGATTTTAATTGTTTTAAAATACAATTCCCTGTGTTCGACCTGCATACTACACGCCTATGCGCTTGCAGAATTTATTAAAATTTGTGCTTTTCTAATCAATAGAAAAGTCGCAACACCTGGATCGAGTGCCACGAGTGGTGCTACGCATCCAGACTCAGGTACGTTTTTTTTGGTAGTATGTTTTCTACTTATGCTTTAGGTATTCTTTCATCTGTTGAGTTTAGTCAGTTAGCCCGCGGCACATCTTTTATTTTTACTGATATTGAGCTAGATAGGGAGTATATTAGATGTAAGGAATTAGAGAGGGCTAATTCAGTTCATATATGAGGATCATTAGTTGGAACATTAGGGGATGAACGAGTTGAGCAAATGTGATAAGGTTAGAGTATTTTTTAAAGACTACTTTATAGATATTGCATTACTCCAAGAAACTAAAATTAACTGTCCTGATGTTCATTTCTTTAGAAGATTAGGTGGGTATCATTTTAGAAAATGGGTTTTTTTACCTCCCGTTCGCTATTTTGGGGGATTAATGATAGGTTGGCGTGATAGTTATTTTAAATTGCTTCAATGTATTGTTAAGCAACATTCTCTTCATGCTATTCTTATTAATCTTTCTGATAACTCTTTAATAAATATTTCAAATCTTTATGGGCGTAATTCTAAAATTAATAGGAGAATTTTATTGAATGAATGCCTAGATTTTAGATCCCTAGCCCCGGATACTTGGATTTTGGGGGGTGATTTTAATGTTACGCGTTTCATAGGTGAGCGTTTTCCTAGAGAAGGAGATTACTCTGCAATGGAGGAATTCGATCAATTTATTGTTAACTCTAATTTGATTGAAATTCCTCTATCTAATAGAGAGTTTACTTGGAGTAACTCTAAAGAGTCTCCTTCCATGGCTCTTCTCGATAGATTTTTGTTAGTTGAGGACAAATTTCCTATCTGTAGAGTTAATGGCTTACCGTATACCTTCTCTGACCATTGTCCTATTATCCTTTCTTGCGAATACCATAGAGTTTTTATTAACAATTTTAAATTTGAAAAGATGTGGCTTTTGGAATCTAACTTTGTGAACTTAGTTATTTGTAAATGGAATTCTTTGAGTTTTCATAATTTCAGAAATAAGGATGATTCTGCAAAAGCTTTCATTTCTAAACTTAGAGATCTTAGGATTTTTCTCAAATATTGGAATAAAAATGTTTTTGGCAATTTAAAAATTAAAAAAGATAATATTCTTAATGAAATGCTTAAAATAAACAAGATAGAAGAATCCAAACCTCTTAATCTAGGTGAACGTAATGTTCCTTCTAATTTAAAAGATGAACTAAATTCTATTTTAGAAAATGAGGAGGTGATGTGGAAGCAGCGATCCAGAATTCAATGGATCAACGATGGTCATAATATTGCTAATGGTAGAAAATGTTCTAATACAATTAACTCTATTTTTGTTAACAATATAGAGTTAATTGATCAAGGAGACCTCAACAAGGCTTTTATTGACTATTATAAGTGTATTTTTGGTTCTAAAATCAAACATAGAATCAATGTTAGATGGACTGATCTGTATCCATCGGATTCTATTGTTGATTTATCTGAGTATTGAAAAAAGAAATAGGAAATAAATGAATACTTTCCAAGTATTGAATATCAATTGAAGTGGAAAAAAAATATTCTAAGTGTGCGGCATGGGAACTGATATCTTGTGTAAATATTTTGAAATAAATATTTTGGAAAATTATTTGAGGCCTGATGATTGCTTTTGGATGTTATATGATAGCTAAATAACCGACTATCAATATTGGCCAATGCATTGATCGTTTTGAAGAGACCGGGCTCGGATTTATTGTCCAAAAACCACTTTGATCCAGTTTGAACATTTACGAATGAATATCATGAAGATGATGAGGACAGTAATTTGGTTTGTCTAGACCCAGGGCAACTTGTATGGACGAATGCTGTGACGACCCGAATTTCAGCGCTTGAAAATTGGCATCCATACTTCAACCGTATTCGAATGCCGCAGATTGAACCGTTGAAATTCGATTCGCCGGAGCTTATAACACATTAGATAAATACAACGCAGCGAAAACAGAAAGAATAACTTATTGATACACAATATTCGATGCAACAATGATAAAATTGAATTTCAATATCAGAGCCAAAAAAATATGCAATAGCGGAAAGAGCAGCAGCGGAAAGATGGCACCAAATGGTTTTCCAAAAGAATCCAATATATGAATCTTCATTTCTTAAGCTCCAAACCATATGCTCGAGCTACCATCATGCTGTAATGAAGCAAATCCGATCCCAATGCGATAGCCAAACCAAAGACTTCGAAGATTGCCAAAGCTACACCTACTATTTGATTAAAATCTGACTCTAGGCTGCCCATGTGGAAAATTGTGGGCACCTAGAGTTTAGAAAGGGAACAATAAACTCCAGGTCAGTCATGGGACTGGTGTCAGCAAACAAAAAAGTTTGATCTTGAACAAAAACAAACAAAAAGAATTTAAAAGAAATTCGCTATGCTTTTTGGAAAATGAAACTACCATAAGGCCTCCCGGCACACATACAATGCGATCGCACACTTGGGCGAGATTTCTCCTTATGATAGTCAAACATGCTTGATACGCAAAATCCTTTTGATATTAATATTAGTGCATAGTGCAGAAAACATTTCGAAAGTATAATATTAATCTTAGCCGGCATAGGCACCATTATATTATGCCTGCTATAGCTACCACCTAAGGTGCCAGGTTGTACAACTGCAATCGTAAAGGGATCGTATTGTTTGATTGGATTTCCAACAAATGGTCAGGCTAAGAAACTTCCCCACCACATGGCACATGGGTACGCCTCTAGAGGGACGCCTCGAGAACCTAACCAACTCTCTACTAACACAAGGTCGGTTTACCTCTGTAACTAGGTAACCACGGACACGATTATGCCATCCCCAGGTCGTTACCGACCTTTATCCCGGGATTCACCAACAAATAACAACAACCACATATGTTAAATATCTGGGCTCCATACCATGATATCACTTTTTATCCAGAAGGAAATGGACATACTCTAAGGGGCGCGACCCACGGGTAACCTTGCCGCATTCTTCCTATTTTGACCATTTCCGGTTGTGAGGTTCGACGAGGTCTCATCCACAAAGCTACGCTTTTCAGAAAGCCATGCTTTGATCAACAAAGGATCAGCAGCACTCCGCATGCCACATTACCAAATTGAGAATGTATCACTAGTAATTATAAACTACATAACCTCTGAGCTCGTATGTCTCAGAGAAGGGTGTTAAGCAAAGAGAATAAATTCTTCACCACCAAATAGAAATGTATTTGATAGAAACCAGCTTTACATCTCAAAGTGTAACGTCAGACATACGTCCATACAAGTCCGTTCCGGGTTCGAACGGAACCGAAGGCACTTCAAAAGAAGCACCTGCAAATCCGGATAATTCCTAATCACTTCTGGACTCCCCATCACATAGGGTGATCAAATCTCTATACCAGGGCCACTCGGTGCAGAGACATTCGACAGGTAATCCTTTCACTTTCAAAAATACCCAGTCTTCACCGCCATCTTCAAATGTTATCCATTACATCGTATCAATATTCGAAATGGTTTTATGACATAAAGTCCTCTCCCGGCTAAACCGAATAATGAGCGCTAATTTTAAAAAGCATACGGATATATTGGATCTTAGTTAAGTCACATTTTTAGCCCAAAACCTTTTCTTCAAATGGTTTAAACAATTTTCCACTTTAATCTTTTAAACAAAAGATTCACCCTTTAATATCCTCTTCAATTTTGAAACAAAGTTCACCAATCTATCACAGAGATTTGTTTATAGCTTTCAAAACAATTTCCACTTTAAACTTGATTTACAACTCGAAATTCTTTCAACAAAACTGGAAGTTCTTTCATTATATGAAAGGTATTATCGTTTGAAAACAAATGCTTTCGTTTCGGGAAAATCTGATTCAATATGCTTAAAGTATAAACTTGGGTTAAATTTAAATTCCCAAACAATACATTGAAAATATTTAAAGGTGGTTTTAAAAATCCATATATATTATATAACTTGTATAACCCTTTCAAACCATAATTTCCCAAAATAATTTTAATTTCAAAACTTTAATAAACCATATTATATTCAAAATAATTTTAACTCCAAAAACTTTCTTTTCAAAAGTTGAACACAAATCATTCCCAAACTATTTTGGATTCAAAATTCAACTTTTAAAACCATTTCATCATTTTGAATACAATAATATTTATTTCAAATATCTGTGACTTAACCAATTCCTCGTGAAATCCATATTTGTGTGTGTGTGTCCAAGGGTTTACACACAACAATAACATATCACAATCATCATCAGTTCAAGCTCAACAAAATCGATAAGCGGTATAATCCTATAACGCTTATCTTCCATTTATAGATACATAAATAAATTCATCACAGATAATAAATCACATTTCACAGCTCAATAGAACATCACACAACAGAGATATCAAACAATTTAAAGCATTCAATACAATCCAATCATTCATAAGCAAGATCAATTGATCATCTAATTATATTTAATTTAAACCAGATTAATTACTTATAAATAAATAAATTACTAATCTTGGTTAATTAACATTAAAAAATTACAAACCATTTTACCTTTAATTATTAATAATAAATCTCAATTAATAAATCAATCAACCTTTGATCATTAAACAATTAACCTTTAATTATTTAATTAATCTTTAATTAATTATCCTTAATTGGTTTAATTAACCCTTAATTAATAAATCATCCCTTAATTACTTTCATTTATTAATTAACCTTTAAAATAATTAATTATCCTCAAATTAATTACCTTAATTAATTTATCACATAAATTAATTATCCTTAGATTAATTATTCTTTAATCACTTGATTAATCAACTTTTAATCATTAATTTATTATCCTTAATTACTTTCATTAAGTAACTATCTTTAAGTAATTAATTAACCTTAATTACTTACATTAGTTAGTCAACGTTTAATTTCATTACACTAAGTAATTATCCATTTAATTACTTGATTAATTAACCTTTAATCAATACTCGATTATCCTTTAATTTACTGAATTAATTAATCACATAAATTAATTAAGTAATTATCATCATCTTTTAAATCCATTAAGAAATTACTCAAGACCTTAATTGTTTTAAAAGATAAACTATTTATCTTTATTCATCAATTAATTTCATTCAATTTTATTTCATAAACCTTTGAAATAAATCTTCATAACATACAAATAAACTTAAAACCCTTTAAGTTACTTAAAACTAGTACATGACATCGTTTAAACTTATTTAGAAAAGCTTTTAAAAATAAGTTTAAAATAATAGGTATATAATAAAATACCTTAAATTTAATAAATTTAAAAATATTTATTTTAAACCTTTAATCAATTCCAAAACCAAATAAAACATTTCTTTTTTTAAAAAAGAATTAAACAAGAAAATGTTTAAACTTAATTTAATGAAAACTTGTTTAAATTTAAATTCAAAACCGATATACATCTAAACCCGAGATCACTTCGGTTCTTCACCCGAGTCATTTGCAAGTTTATACGAGACCTCATTCGAGTTAAATCTCAAAACCCTCGAGTACAAACATTTTTTCTTTTTAAACTTTGTTTATTTTAAATTTTTAAAACTGTGTTATAAACTCGCGAATGACTCGGCACAAACCCGGGCCAAACACATTTTCCCCCGAGGTCCACTTCGATCCAACTTCCTTCTTCTTCTTTTTCTTACGGACCCAAAAATATACACGTGCACACATTATCGGAGCTTCTTTGATCATCGCCCCGAGCATCTACACATCGCCTATTTCCCCTCCAATCACTACGACCACCCAGATCCAACCTTTTCGACTGGAATCAAAATTTTGTAAGTCAAGCTCCACCAGAACCCAACTTGATCACCGAAAAACTCCTCGCACCATCGATCCCAACCACCAGAGATCATGCAAGTCAACCCAAAGCCACGTCACAACATCGTGCAGCATTACCCCCGGTCCCGTTAATCCCGATCCACCATTGACGTAGCACGAACTCGAGATTCATCGTCGACAAAACCCGGTCCCTAAACCCTACTTCATCAACAACCCACCACCATGGCCAATAATAAATTCCACCACCATTTTTCTAGTGATCTCTATCCTTCCACCTACCACTAGACTCAAACTCAATGTCCAACTCCTCGTCGTTCCCCTAAAATTGACGAATTAAACAATTTTAAAAGATTTTACTGTTATTTCATATTTTCAAAATAGTTACCGAACATTTCAACTTGAAACCATTTTTAAAATTAAAATCTTTTTAATTTGAACATTTTTCGTCACAACATCCAAGCCTAAAAAGAATTGAAGAAGAGTTTATGACTTTTGAACAGGTTTTAAACCTGTACACTTAGAACTGAGCTTGGTATACCTATATACAGACATACACACCATAAATCTACATATATACAAGCCCTTTTACATTCATGAAAACACCTTTCACAACTTTATTTCAAGCATCATAAAAATGTAAAAAGATTCAAGCTTTTAAATTTAGAATTTTGCTCACCTAAAAAAGAACAGAGAATAGCCTGTATTGTGAAAATCTGGAAATGATTTTTCAATTTGATCTGGAACTGTTTTTGAATTTGATCTGCACTTTGATATATATTGAATTGAATCTGATCTATATTGAGTTGAATTGCTCTGATCAGGTTGAAGTTTATTGCTATTTGAATATGATTTTTGATCTGTACTTGTTTTTTCAGTTGAATTTGTTGATTATGAGATGAACTTGAATTTTATTTTGATTCTCTGGCCTATATCTTTCTCAAATTTGAAATGATTTAATCTGAAACTTTGCTTGAATCTTTTCTAGTTTTAATTTTCTTTTGTCTCTAGTTTCTTTGTTTTAAGTTTTGAATTGAAAAAAAATGAGAAGGAAGAGTAGAGATGTGTTTATAACTTATTTTCCTCTTTATTGTTATTTTTCAAAAATAAAAAGAAAATAAATCAAACAATGACACTTGTTAAACTCAAAATATATTAAGCCTACACATGTAACATCCTTATTTTAATCTTTATACACTTGTTAATGCATATTCTTTTTAACCTACACTTGTTAAAAACAAGCACTTTTATGTTGAAACCCTTAATTTATATTTTTATTAATTATTTAAATTTAGGTAGTATGTTTTCTTATTTATATATAATTTTAAAAGAAAGTATTTTAAACCTTTTTTTTATTAAATCCTATTTTAATTAATGCATTTCCTTTTTGTAAATATTTATAACTTTAAAGAAATTAGTTTAAAAATCTAATTATACATTAATAAATAAACACACACACACACACACATATATATTAGTTTTTAGAATTTAAATTCTAAATAACTTTTGAAAAATTATTATACTAAATTTAAAACCTAACTTCCAAATATATATTACATATATATATATATATATATTATAATTTGAAAACAAATTTTATTAATCTTAAAATATAGAGTATTTAAATTCAATTTATTTTCTAAAATATTTAATTTTGAGTTTCAAATTCAAAATGCAATTTAGAATCAATTTATATACATATATATAAATAAACCACATATATTATTTATTTTAGAAATTTTCAACAAATTACAATCTATTTATATAAATAAATGGGCACATATCTTATTTAATTTGAAAAATTCAAATTAATCCAGAATTAAATCCAGAATTTTATATTAATTACCAAATTAAATTTGATTCAAAACAGGGATCGTTACAGATTCCCCTCCTTAAGAAAATTTCGTCCCCGAAATTTGCTAGACAGGGAGACAACAAAGATAAGGAATGGTTCATCAGATCAAACTGTAATATTTATTCTAAATTTGGCTTACCAAATCAGAATATAATCAATACATATGAGAATGATCTCATACAATATTTCACAAGATACTCGGGTAATTAGGCCTACGAAATATGCAAGGGCATTGGTTAGTCCGAAGGGATAACTAACCATTCATAGAATATATCTGGACCCCAAAGAATAGACAAGCGGATAAAATTTAATTTAGCTTTATATTTTATTAATCTATTTATTTCAAATAAAATTTCAAATTTATTAAAGTCAAAAATGATGGAAATTGATGGAAAGAATACGAAATAGGAATTTTTCTATAACGTAGACAAAGATTCGTAGGGCCATCACCACACCAAAGCTTCTTCTTGTAGCTGCCAGTAAGCCATCAAAGAATTGGAATTGAATGATCAAAGGAGATTGATAGAGAAAGTTGTTCCTTGTTGTTACAGGGTATCGACCATTTGTAGTGGTATTCCCCTGTCCCCTATCTCGTCCTCTTCTTGCACTCATACTCACTATCAGTGAACAGTAAGAGACTTTACTGAGGCATACGGACGGATATGTTATAGATATACTCATTCTAGGGCATATATAACCCTATCACTAATGAGTCACCTAATGTGTTGTACTCTTGAGCTAAAGTTCTTAATCAACCTTCAACTCTGATGCCAAATGTGGCGACCCAAATTTCAGCGCTCGAAAATCGACATCCATACTTCACCCGTATTCGAATGCCGCAGATTCAGCCGTTGAAATCCGATTCGCCAGAGCTTATAACACATTAGATAAATACAACTTAGCGGAAACAGAAAGAATAACTTATTGATACACAATATTTGATACAACAGTGATACAATTGAATATCAATATCAGAGCCAAAAAGAATATACAACAACGGAGAGAACAACAGCAGGAAGATGCACCAAATGTTTTTCCAAAAGAATCCAATATACGAGTCTTCATTTCCAAAGCTCCAAACCATACGCTCGAACTACCATTACGCTGTAATGAAGCAAATCTGATCCCTATGCGATAGCCAAACCAAAGACTTTGAAGATTGCCAAAGCTACACCTACTATTTGATTATCTGAAAATCTGACTCTAAGCTGCCCGTGTGGAAAATTATGGGAACCCAGAGTTTAGAAAGGGAACAATAAACTCCAGGCCAGTCATGGGACTAGTGTGAGCAAACAAAAATAGTTTTATCTTGAAAAAAACAAAAAAAGAATTTAAAAGAAATTCGCTGTGCTTTTTGAAAAATGAAACTACCATAAGGCCTTTCGGTACACACACAATACGATCGCACACTTGTGGGAGATTTCTCCTCATGATAGTCAAACATGCTTGATTCGCAAAATCCTTTTGATATTATTATTAGTGCATAGTGCAAAAAACATTTCAAAAGTATAATATTAATCTTAGCCAGCATAGTTAATATATTATGCCTACTATAGCTACCACCTGAGGTGGCAGGTTACACAACTGCAATCGTATAGGGATCATATTGTTTGATTGGGTTTCCAACAAATGGTCAGGCCAAGGAACTTTCCCACCATATGGGTACGCCTCTGGAGGGATGGCCCAAGAACCTAACGGCTCTCTGCCAAAACACGACCGGGTTACCTCTGTAACTAGGTAACTACTGACACGAGTATGTCATCCCCTAGCCATTACCGACCTTTATCCCAGGATTCACCAACAAATAGCAACAACCACATAAGTTAAATATCCGGGCTCCATACCATGATATCACTTTTTATTCAGAAGAAAATGGACATACCCTAAGGGGCACGACCCTCGATAATCTTTCCGCATCCTTCCTGTTTCGACCATTTTCGGGTTGTGAGGTTCGACGAGGTCTCATCTACAAAGCTTTGTTTTTCACAAAAGCCATGCTTTGATCAATAAATGATCAGCAGCACTCAGCATGCCACATTACCAAATTGGGAATGTATCACTAGTAATTATCAACTACATAACCTCTGAGCTCATACGTCTCAGAGAAGGGTGTTAAGCTAAGAGAGTAAATTCTCCGCCACCAAACAGAAATTTATTTGATAGAAACCAGCTTTACATCTCAAAGTGTAACGTCAGAAAAACGTCCTTACAAGTCCATTCCGGGTTCGAATGGAACTGAAGGCACTTCAAAAGAAGCCCTTGCAAATCCGGATAATTCATATTCACTTCTGGACTCCCCATCACATAGGGTGATCAAATCTTTATAACGGGGCCATTCGGTACAGAGACATTCGATAGGTAATCCTTTCGCTTTCAAAAAAAACTGGTCTTCACCACCGTCTTCAAATGCTATCCATTACGTCGTATCACTATTCGGAATGGGTTTTATGACATAAAGTTCTCTCCTGGCTAAACGGAATTATAAGCGCTAATTATAAAAAGCATATGGATATATTGGATCTTAGTTAAGTCACATTTTTAGCCCAAAACCTTTCTTCAAATGGTTTAAACAAATTTCCACTTTAATCTTTTAAACAAAAGATTCACCCTTTAAGATCCTCTTCAAATTTGAAACAAAGTTCACCAATCTTTCTCAAAGATTCATTCATAGCTTTCAAAATAATTTCCACTTCAAACTTGATTACAACTCAAAATTCTTGCAACAAAACTGGAAGTTCTTTCATTATATGAAAGGTATTATCATTTGAAAACAAATTCTTTCATTTCGAGAAAATCCAATTCAATATGCTTAAAGTATGAACCTGGGTTAAATTTAAATTCCCAAATAATACATTTAAAATATTTAAAGATGGTTTTAAAATCCATATATATTATATAACTTGTATAACCCTTTCAAACCATAATTTCATAAATAATTTTAATTTCAAAACTTTAATAGACCATATTATATTCAAAATAATTTTAATTCCAAAAACTTTCTTTTCAAAGTTTAACCCAAATCATTTCCAAACTATTTAGGATTTAAAATTCAACTTTTAAAACCATTTCATCATTTTGAATAAAATAATATTTATTTCAAATATCTGTGACTTAACCAATTCCTCGTGAAATCCATATTTTTGTGTGTGGTGTAGTCGAGGGGTTTACACGTAACAATAACATATCACAATCATCATCAATTCAAGCTCAACAATATCGATAAGCTGTATAATCCTATAACGCTTATCTTCCATTCATAGATACATAAATAAATTCATCACAGATAATAAATCACAGTTCACAGCTCAATAGAACATCACACAATAGAGATATCAAACAATTTAAAGCATTCAGTACAATCCAATCATTCATAAGCAAGATCAATTGATTATCTGATTATATTTAATTTAAACCAGATTAATTACTTATAAATAAATAAATTACTAATCCTTGTTAAGTAACATTAATTAATTACAAACCATTTTAATAAATTATCCTTTAATCATTAATTAACCTTTGATTATTAATTAATTAATCTCAATTAATAAATCAATCAACCTTTGATCATTAAACAATTAACCTTTAATTCTTTAATTATTCTTTAATTAATTATCCTTAATTAATTTAATTAACCCTTAATTAATAAATCATCCCTTAATTACTTTCATTTATTAATTAACCTTTCAAATAATTAATTATCCTCAAATAAATTACCTTAATTAATTTATCACATAAATTAATTATCCTTAAATAAATTATTCTATAATTACATGATTAATCAACTTTTAATCATTAATTTAATTCTTAATTACTTTCATTAAGTAATTATCTTTAAGTAATTAATTACCCTTAATTACTTACATTAGTTAGTCAACCTTTAATTTAATTACACTAAGTAATTATCCTTTTAGTTACTTGATTAATTAACCTTTAATCAATACTCACTTATCCTTTAATTTATTACATTAATTAATCATATAAATTAATTAAGTAATTATCATCATCTTTTAAATTTCATTAAGAAATTACTCAAGACCTTAATTGTTTTAAAAGATAAACTATTTATCTTTGTTCATCAATTAATTTCATTTTAGTTTATTTGATAAACCTTTGAAATAAATCTTCATAACATACAAATCAACTTAAAACACTTTAAGTTACTTAAAACTATTACATGATATCGTTTAAACTTATTCAAATAAACTTTCAAAAATAAGTTTAAAATAATAGGTATATAATAAAATACCTTAAATTTAATAAATTAAAAATAATTTATTTTAAACCTTTAACCAATTCCAAAACCAAAATAAAACATTTCTTATTTTTTTAAAAGAATTAAACAAGAAAATGTTTAAACTTAATTTAATGAAAACTTGTTTAAATTTAAATTCAAAACTAATATAAATTTGAACCCGTGACCACTTCGGTTCTTCATCCGAGTCATTTGCAAGTTTACCCGAGACCTCCTTCGATTTAAATCTAAAAACCCTCGAGTACAAAAAAATTTCGTTTTAAACTTTGTTTATTTTAAATTTTTAACACCGTGTTATACACTCGCGAACAACTCAGCACAAACCTAGGCCAAACACATTTTCCCCCGAGGTCCACTTCGATCAACTTCCTTATTCTTCTTCGTTTTCTTCCAGACCCAAAAATGCACGTACACATGCACAGATGATCGGAGCTTCTCCGATCATCGCCATGAGCATCTACACATCGCGTATCTCCCGTGCAATCGATACGACCACTTAGATCCAACCTTTTCGACTGGAAACAAAATTTAGTAAGTCATGATCCACCAGAACCCAACTTGATCACCGAAAAACCCATCGCACCATCGATCCCAGCCACCAGAGATCACGCAAGTCAACCCAAAGCTGTGTTACATCCTCACGCATTATTACCCCCTAGTCCCATCAATCCCGATCCACCATTAACGCAGCACGAACTCGAGATTCATCGTCGACAAAACACGGTCCCTAAACCCTACTTCATCGACAACCCGCCACCACAACCACTTATAAATTCCACCACCATTTTTTTAGTGATCTCTATCCTTCCAGCTACCACCAGACTCAAACTCAATGTCCAACTCCTCGTCGTACGCCTAGAATTGACGAATTAAACATATCTGATCATCTCACGAATTCCCATCATACCCAATTTTAAAAATTATGAGATCTATATCAAAAATCATATTTTTTTTACACGCGAATCGTGCTATAGAATTATAATAAGAAGTTAAGACATTTGATTTTTTTGGTTTGAAAAGATTTTACTGTTATTTCATATTTTCAAAATAGTTACCAAACATTTTAACTTGAAACCATTTTTAAAATTAAAATCTTGTCAATTTGAACATTTTTTGTTTAAACATCCAAGCCAAAAAAGAATTGGAAGAAGAGTTTTTGATTTTTGAATAGGTTTTAAACCTGTAAACTTAGAACAAAGCCTGCCTATATATAGACATACACACCATAATATATATATAGACACACACACACACACAAGAACCTTTACATTCATGCAAACACCTTTCACAACTTTATTTCAAGCATCATCAAAATGTAAACAGATTTAAGCTTTTAAGTTTAGAAGTTTTCTCACCTGAAAAGAACAGAGAATAGCCTGTATTGTGAAAATCTGGAAATGATTTTTCAATTTGATCTATAACTGTTGTTGAATTTGATCTGCACTTTGATATATATTGACTTGAATCTAATCTATATTGAGTTGAGTTGCTCTGATCAGGTTGAAGTTTATCGCTGTTTGAATTTGATTTTTGATCTGTACTTGTTTTGCCAGTTGAATTTGTTGATTATGAGATGAACCTGAATTTTGTTTTGATTCTCTGGACTATAGCTTTCTAAAATTTTAAATGATTTGATCTGAAACTTTGCTTGAATCTTTTTTGGTTTTAATTTTCTTTTGTCTCGAGTTTCTTTGTTTTATGTTTCGAATAGAAAATAAAATGAGAAGGAAGAGTAGAGATGTGTTTATAACTTGTTTTCCTCTTTATTCTTATTTATCAAAAATAAAAAGAAAATAAATCAAACAATGACACTTGTTAAACTCAAAATATATTGAGCCTACACATGTAATATGCATGTTTTAATCTTTATACACTTGTTAATGCATATTATTTTTAACCTACACTTGTTAAAACAAGTATTTTTATATCAAAACCCTTAACTTATATTTTTATTAATTATTTAAATTTAGGTAATATGTTTTCTTATTTATATATAATTTTAAAAGAAAGTATTAATTAATGCATTTCCTTTTTGTAAATACTTATAACTTAAAAGAAATTGATTTAAAAATCTAATTATACATTAATAAATAAACACACACACACACACACACACACACATATATATATATATAAGTTTTTAGAGTTTAACTTCTAAATAGCTTTTGAAAAATTAATATATTAAATTTAAAACATAACTTCTCAATATATATTACATATATATATTACAATTAGAAAACAAATTTTATTAACCTTAAAATATAAAGTATTTAAATTCAATTTATTTTCTAAAATATTTATTTTTGAGTTTCAAATTCAAAATTCAATTTAAAATTAATTTATATACATATATACAAATAAACAACATACATTATTTATTTTAGAATCAAATTCAAATGTTAAATTACAATCTATTTTTATAAATTAATGCACATATATTTTATTTAATTTGAAAAATTCAAATTAGTTCACAATTAAAACCAAAATTTTATATTAATTACCAAATTAAATTTGACTCAAAACCGAGATCGTTGCAAATGCTATCGGAACATCGTCATTGGAGGACGATAAACATTCTAAGTGAATGTGCACTTTAGAAGGTAACGCTTAACCTCAAGCATCATCAACCGGGAATGACTAAAATATGGGAGGTGCAGTAAGACTAAGTGGGCAGCACCCAATTAGTGTAATATTTCCCTTGTCTAGAGTCCTTTATTTTGTCTGTGTGGGCGGTTGTTAGCTCCCACGGGGTGATCTTATTCGGACTATATAGTAAGGGGTAGCTCCAGTCTTGTGTTGTAGGGGATCGGGAGTGGTCCTCGATACACTGATCTAAACCAGGTACTGTGGCGGGCGGTACCTAGTAGCCCTGCCATTGTATGGAACCCAATCTCCAATAAGCGCCCGTATGGTTTTGATTGTGCCCAACTATGTTGGAACGTGAGATGCAAGCATTTCAGCTATGTTCTATTTACTTTCCATAGACACTATTATTATATCAGACGGATTTGATAAAAATGTTTTGGTTATCCTAAGGTAAAAACATGGCATGTTTATTTGTGGCGTGGTCTAACGAGATGCCATTGTTTTAAAGGAATTTTGAAAATATAATAATAATCCAAATTGAGTATGTTTTCTCACGTTGGATTTCCAGACTGACTCGGGTGTTGTTTTATTATGATGCTCGGGTCAGACCGAGTTGAACAGATCCAGGATAATATCCTATGGAGCTAAAGGGGGGAGCTGGATGATAGAGACGTATCTCCGTACTTGGTTATTATTTCCACTGTATAAGGACAAGTATTAAGCTTTCCAAGTAAATGGACGATTGTTGTACTCTGATAATGGTATGTATATATAACAGCACAAGTTTCTTTGTATTTAAAAGTTGTTATAATATATTATACTTTATTCCACTATTATTGTGAGACTCTGATGTTGTTTTTATCGTCGGCTTCTACCTCTTTCTTCTTTTACCCTATTGATATGGTATTTTCGGCATTCGACCGCTCCGCATTTCATATAGTGGACGTATTGATGTCGATTTTCAAAAGTTGAAATTCACCGACCGTTATACACTTGGTATCAGAGTTGAAGGTTAAGCGAGAACCATGGCTCTGGTGGGGATTACTATTAGAGATAAAGTCAGTAGTACTCTAGAATGAGTTTGAGTGTGTTAATAGATATGTGCGTGTATTTTTTAGTGAATATAAATGGTTTTAACATTGTATTGATTTATTGGTTGAGTGAAATATGAATTCTGATCGAGTAGTGGCGCAGCTGATTCGATAAGTGTTTATAAACACTCTAACACGATAAACCGACACAGTATGTTTTAAAAATGGGGTAAAAGAAATAATTTTATCCAAAAATATATTTTGATATAATAGGAATAATTTCTGAAATTATTATATATATAGGAGCGTCTGGATGATAATATTATAGTCAAACAAGATTATAAAATTTAAAATAGTTTACGTAACTAATACGAGAATGTGTATAAATATAAAATGTAAAAATGGATTATAATTGAAACTGGACTTAAACCGGAAGCTGAAATTTTGAATTTTGGGGTGGTTGATTTTTTTTCTGCAATCCATATTTAAATAATTTAAAAATCATTAGGGAATAAGTTATAAGCTTATAAATTGAAATGATTTTAAAATAAGAAAGGAAAGTATAAGATTTGAATTTTGAGATTAAAATTAAAAATGAGGAGATTAAAATAAATTTTAACTTAAATTAAATTAAAGAAATTAAATTGTCGAACTTTAAATTGATTATGGTTTGACTGAAACAAATTAGTAAAGTAGACTAGTTAAATGAATAAAATTGGGAAATGAATGGATTGAATGGAAAAAATTAACTTGGATTGGGAAATAAAATTGAATCAAATTGAATTTAACTTAAATTAAATGAAGTTGAATTGAAATAGAATTAAGTTGAAATAAAATTCAGTTGAGTTATAGATGATATTGAATGAAATTAAATTCTTACTTAAATAAGTAAAAGTAAGTTGGATAAGAATTGGATTGAAATAAATGAATTGGAATAGCTCGTAAAAAATAGATTGAACTCAAGTAAAATAGTTCAAGTGGTTTTTGAAGTAAAAATCAAATATTGATTTAAGAATTGGAAGTGAACTAATTAGATAACTAACTAGTTAATGAAATATGGAAATGGAACCTAATTCTATTAAATAGAAGTTGAATTGTGAGTTAATAATGGGGTTTGGAAATGAACTCGAGTTATAAATAAAACAACTTGGATTGTTTGTGAATTAAATATAAGTGGGAATGTTGTCAAATGAAATGGAATTGGATTAAAACAGAAATAGTTTGAGTAGCAAATAAATCCAATTAGAGTGCAAAATAATTAAAAATGGTCTCAATATTAATTAAATGTGCTTGGGAATGAATTAAGTTTAGAAGTTCAAAATTTGAAGTGGAATAAGTGAATAGACTAATCAAATAAATTAGTAAAATGGATGGGATTTGATTAAATAAAAAACAAATCAAGGATTTAAATTGGGAGTTGGTTACAAGGAAAATAAACTTAAGTTATGGGGTGAAATTATTTGAAGAAAATAAATAACTTAAGTTAATATTAAAAGATGCTTGGCTTAAATTTATTTGCGGAATGGTTATTTAATATATATTAGTATGGAATGTTGTCGAGCTTAATAAAATGGTTTTAAATTAAACCTATGCGGATATGAATGAAATGCAGGTAAATGGATTGTGAATAAATTAAAATGGAATGGAATTATATTGGTTGCGAATAGGTTAAAATGGAAATGGAATGGTTTAAATATAAATTGAGTTGGAATCAATTTAAAAGAGTTACAAGCTTAAGTGATTATTTATTTGATCGAATGTCGTCGAATTGGATAGGAAAATTGCTCGTTCGACATAAGCAGAAGTAAATAAAAATTCTATGAATTGATAGAAGCAAATTAAATTGATTTTGAAATCAATTGGAATGAATATGAGTCCGTTGGGTTTAAAAATGAACTGAATGTAAGAAATTGAGTTCTAAACCATTTAAATTGAACAAAGTGGTATATAAATTAATTGAAAGCAATTTAATTAGTATCTGAAACTCTATAAATTGCTTAGGGAAATTATTTAGCATGTATTGCTTGTGAAATCCATGTGGTTAGCTATTTAAACTAAGTGAAATGTTTGTGAATTTCATATATTTAGTACTTACGTGTTTAAATTGAGTAAGTACAGGTACATGGAGGACATTTGGCCGGATTATGATCGCGCTAATTGCTAAATAAATAAGCCGATTGCTTAAATTGCTAAACAGAGGTACGCATATGCAATAGAAAAAATAAAAATATGAAATATTGTGTTTATTTTTGTTTTCCGACCGTATGGGTCGATGTATATATATTTATCTCTCTTGTCATGTTGCAAAAGCTCCTCCGTGCGACGGAGACTCTGCAAAAAATTTCAAAAATTTTGCGAGTTAGAAAATTATTGAAAACTTTTGGAAAATATTTTTGTTAACAAAGAATTGATTTCAAATTGAAATTTAAATAAAGGAATTTTGGGATTGGAATTGAAACTAATTGTTCAGTTGGAACTAAAGGATTAGAAAAGTGAATATGGGATTTTTACTAAATGGGTTTAGGGCATTCTTTCTGCCTTAACAGTTTCGGGACGAAATTCTTTTAAGGGGGGAGGAATGGAACTACCCGAATTTTTTGACGTTGAATATGGAATATTTAAATAGTTTAAATATTTAATTTGAATTATAAATTGATTTTTGGATATGAAAGAGTTGGTTTTTATTTATAAAATAGATTCAAAATTTAAGTATAACGATTTGTTGGACAATATAATTATTTAATTCAATAATTAAATATTGGTTACTTTGTTTGAATCTTAAGATTTAAGCTCGACAAAAATAATTTAAAGGCTTATAAAATTTATATTGATAATAATGATGATAATAAAATCTTTGAAATTGAACTTAAATGTGGTTTATTCAGTTTTAAAAATATATCGTTTAAATTGACTTTTAAAAAAATAGCCTTCCAAGTCACAGTCGTGGAATTCGACGAAACTAGTTTCGTTGGAACCACAATATTGTATTATTATCGGATTTCAAATTTTAAAGCGTTTGGAGTTTTCGTGTAATCTTATGGTGTATATACGGACTGAAATTTATATCGAAAATTCAATATAATAACTGGGTCCATAAAGCTATCTTCTTCATACGATCGAATTAGGACTCAAAACCTTTTCCATTGCATTCAAAATAGGGGTTTAACATTATGAACGCCTAATGAAATGCCTCGATAGGAGCTCAAGATTTTAAGTTGCATTTATCGAGATAATTTGAATTTGAATTAATATATATTTGCATATTCTAGTCAACCATCAGTTGAAAATCTTTTCACATCAAACCATTTTCCTTTCCACTTCAAACCATTGTAGTTGGCTTCTTCAACCCTTCACATCTATCTTTCCCTTTCATCAGCCATTCCATCCATCAGCAACCCTAGTATGCAGACCAAGTATTGTACGCATAGCTGTCTTCTTCTGTTCTATATTCATATTCTTCCCTCATCATTAAAAATCGTAGACGAGCCTTTCATTCAAATCTCAGGGAAAATAAAATATATCTCCTTTGATAAAAATGGCCGCTTATATTCATTATCAAAATCTCGAGCCTATCTCCATTCATTTCCTGTCTAAGTCGCTATTCCCACTTCCCTTCCTCCCTCAAGTTGAAATAAAAACGAATTCGTTCGTATACACATATAAGAGAAAAAAAGAGAGGGGGATGGCAGCGAGTTCAATTCGTTCGAGCCAAAGGGGATGGCAGCGCAGTTGTGTGGCGGTCACGATGGGAGGAGGGTCGGAATCGGGGGAGATCGGCGGTGGTGCATTGAAGTCGCATGTGGCAAATCAAGGTTGGCGGGAGACTTGGAGGTTACTCGAGTGGCGAGTGCGACTAGGGGTCAAGCAAGTTAAGGGTTGTTGATGAGGAAGGTCACGCTTGTCTACGAGGTTGGAAGATGGAGTCCGATTTCTGGTAAGTGCCGCGAAGTTGAGAAAGGGTGGACTGTCGCATTTTGGTTCAGTGGTTCGAGGATGTTTGGGGTGATGGCTGGCAATAAGCGAGGTAGGGTTTCGGCGAGGTGGCTGTTGGTAGTGGAAGGTCGACGACCTCTCAGGTTGTGCATTCGTGATAGTGGATGGTGTCGTGATCTTGACTGATGGCAAGGAGGGCGGTCGCGTGGAGCTAGGTCGTGATCGAAGTCGAAGAAAGGAGGCCGCGTGTGTCGTGGCAGTGCGCTCGAGGTTGAGTGATGGAGTAGTCGCATGCGCAGGCAGAGCTTGGGAAGGAGAGGTTTTGTGTTTTAACCTTTAATTAAATTAGTTGAGTAATTTTAATTACCGCAAATATTTACAAGTGGCATATGAATTCATACGAGGTTCTAAACAAATAATACAAGTCGAGATGGAAATTGCCTGCAAAATAAAAGGCAAAGGTCAGATTTTCTCCCTCATTTGGATTACCATGTTAAAATTAAACGTTAAATTTAAATTATTGGATGTGTGACTTGACTGATAAATTTATCTGTTTGATGTTATATATATAGTAGTATATCTATATATATTTGAGTGATTGATATTCCCGCATTATATAGCGGATGAGACCTATGTGCTCCGCATAATAACGGATGACCCTATATACCGCGATACCCCCTTCGAAGTGGGATTGGTATTTTATTTGTTAACTAACATCTATAGACGCAGGGGAAAGCAGGTTGGAGAGATCCAACAGGATTCCTAAAAAATATTTATTGTTCGTATATATACATACATATAGTTATGGTGGATAAATTGATATGGTTTCAGCGTGAATTGAATTATTAAATGTTAACTAGCATGGGAATTAAAATGGGCATTTCAAATACCAAAAATAGTTAAAATTAAAGGAATTTAAAAGGGAATTTGAATAGTAAGTATTTATATTGTAAATTGGATTTATTTTAAAGGGTATTACGTAGAATAAAAATATATTAACTAACTTAAGTTATACCTAACTATTTGAAAATTAGTTTAAGTAGAGATTTGAAATTAAATTTATATATTAAGGGCTTGATGTGGAAACGATAAATAGATTTGGAATAAAATGGAATTTTATTAAATGGTAAAATTTTAAAATGGAATTATAAATAGAATTGGTTTTTATAAATAGGTGGAAAACTCAAGGGAGTTTATAAATTTATAAACGGGGTTTATAAATGAGATAGATCGAGATTACTAGATATGTTAAAAATATAAGTTATGGTGTGAACTTATATCGCGTTATGAAAATTGTTTTGAAAGGAAATAGTAGAATATATTTCGAATGTGAGAAATGGTGATATGGTCAATATGATACGAATCAAGAGGAACCTATAAATTGAATTGGTAAATATAGGATTTTCTAAAAATAGACTTTTGTTGAGCAAATTGAAATTATTTTAAATGGGATTTTAAATTACCATACTTAAACTATTATCTGGATTTATAATATTTCGAAATTAGTTATTTTAATACTTAATATTTATTGAAATTAATTCAGTTTTTTAAATTAACTTTGTAAATTAATTAGTAACTGAATATGAACTTTTAATGCTTTTAAGAAGTTGATATTTTAGTTTACCTAAAATCATATTTTTACAAGTAAACCATTATTCTTATTTCACATATAAAATTTTACAATGTCTTAGAAATTCAATTACGAATCCTCTTGAGATGGGAAGTGAAGTTAATTACAATTGAATAAGATTCTACAGGAATGATGTTATAGCGGTATCATGGAAATTTAAATAAAATTCTAAAGCATAAGATAAGTGAACTTTCGAGAGGTGAAATAACATTCACAAAAGAAGTAGAAGTAAAAATTGGAATTTTAAATAAGCATAAATGGCTTTGGGACTATTAAAGGAAATTAACTAAGGAGTTCTAGCATTTATAGAATTCGTGCGAAATGAGTTAGGAATTCACAAATAAAGTTGTAAATGGTTTTTGAGAAAAGAAATAGGAAATAAATGAATATTTTCCAAGTATTGAATATCAACTGAAGTGGAAAAAAATATTCTAAGTTTGAGGCATAGGAATTGATATCTTGTGTAAATATTTTAAAATAAATAATTTGGAAAATTATTTAAGGCCTGATGATTGCTTGTGGATGTTATATGGTAGTCAAATAACCGACTATCAATATTGGCCAATTCGTTGGTCGTTTCGAAGAGACCGAGATTGGATTTTATTATCTAAAAACCACTTCGATCCGGTTTGAACGTTTATGAATGAACACCGTGAAGATGATGAGGACGGTGATTCGGTTTGTCCAGACCCAAGGAAACTTGTATGGACGAATGCTATCAGAACATCGTCATTGGAGGGCGATAAGCATTCTAAGTGAATGTGCTCCTTAAAAGGTAATGCTCAACCTTAAGCCTCATCAACCGGGAATGGCTAGAACATGAGAGGTGCAGTAAGGCTAAGTGGGTAGCACCCAATTAGGGTAATATTTCCCCTATATAGTGTCCCTTATTACGGCCATGTGGGCGGTTGTTAGCTCCAACCGCAGGGTGATCTTATTTAGACTATTCGGTAAGGGGTAGCTTCGGTCTTGTGTTGCTAGGGATCGGAGTGGTCCTCGGTACGCTGATCTAGACCAGTTAGTGTGACGGGCGGTACCCCGGTAGCCCTGCCATTATATGGAACCCAATTTCCAATAAGCGCCCATACGGTTTTGATTGTCCCCAACTATGCTGGAACGTGAGATGCAAGCATTTCAGCTATATTCTATTTACTTTCTATAGACACTATTATAATATTAGACGGATTTTATAAAATATTGTGGATACCGTAAGGTAAAAACCCGGCATGTTTATATATGGCATGGTCTTATGAGATACCTTTGTTTCAAAGGAATTTTGAAAATATAATATTAATCCAAATTGAGTGTGTTTTCTCACGCTGGTTTTCCAGACTGACTCAGATGTTGTTTTATTATGATTCTCGGGTCAGGCTGAGTTGAATAGATCCATGATAATATGCTATGGAGCTCAAGAGACAAGCTGGATGAGAGAGACGTATCTTCGTACTTGCTTATTATTTCCGCTGTGTAAGGACAAGTATTAAGCTATCCAAATAAATGAATGATTGTTGTACTCTAATAATGGTATGTATATATGACATTACATGTTTCGTTGTATTTAAATTTTTTTATTATATATTATACCTTATTCCGCTGCGATTGTGAGATTCTGATGTTGTTTTTATCGTCTCCTTCTACCTCTTTCTTCTTTTACCCCAATGACTTGGTATTTCTGGCATTCGATCGCTCGGCATTTTATACAGTGGACATACTAATGTCGATTTTCGAAAGTCGAAAATCCCGGCTGTTACAGAAATAATGGATTACTATTTTTGAAAAGCAAAAATGGTTAAGGAAATCGGAATAGAGGTGATGTGATGGTAGTCGAGAGGAATTTATAAGTTGAATTGGTTATTGAGATTTTAAAAGTATATTTTAAATCGTAAGAAGTGAGTTTGTTTATAAGGAAAATTTTATTATTTTAAAACTATGGAATTTTAAACCATTTGACATTTAAATACTTCAGCAAGCATGTTTTCAAATGTTAAGCATTTATTTAATAAATTAGAACTTTAAAATTCAACTTGAAAATCTATTTGTTCATCTTAAAATGAGTTATTAATAATATAAAGGTGTTTTCAATGTTTCAAATAATAATTTAAACATATTTTAAATAAATTACAGTTCTTTGAAGAAAATACTCGTTACATATATATATATATATATATATATATATATATATATATATAATTTGAAATAATTACAGATTTATCTATAAATTCTCTCGAAAATGTGTAAACGGGTTTATCAAAGGATGGGATTTTAAAGGAAAAATCTTATAAATGGAATATTAGGGACTTAAGAAAATTCTCGATGTTTACAGGCGGTAACTTCAGAAAGAATTTGAATTCATTTAAAGTAGTTATAAATGGTTGGTTGGGGTTGTAAATAAGTAAAATCGGTTTGGAAATCGTAGGAAGAATTTATTTAAATTCTAGAAACTTATGAGATAAGTTATGAGATATTTCCAAGTTAAATCTTAAAATAGATTTTTGGAAATTATACGTGTAAATATTTTCTTAAGTATTGGAAGGAAAGTTTTGGAAAACAAATGATTTCTAAGAGTTATAAAATGGAAGTTGGAAATATTTCTAAGTATTGAAATAGTGGAATATCCTAATATGGATTCAAGTGTTGAAATGGTTTTCAAATATAGAATATTGAAGAGACCGAATATATATATGTGTGTGTGTGTGTGTGTGTGTGTGTGTATATATATATATTGGTAAAGATGTTTTGGGATAAATATTTTTGGAGATTTATAAAATTGGGCCTAGTGACTGCTTTCGGATGTTTTTTTGATAGTTAAATATATGATTATCAATATTGACCAATTTCGTTGATCGTTTCGAAGAGAACGATCGGATTTAATTATCTGAAAACCACTTTGATCCAGTTCGAACGTTACAAATGAATACTATGAAGATGATGAAGACGGTGATTCGGTTTGTCCAAACCTTGGATAACTTGCATGGATGAATGCTATTAGAACATCGTCATTGGAGGACGATGAGCATTTTAAGTAAAATCGCTCTTGAAAGGTAACGCTTAGCCTCGAACCTCATCAACTGGGAATGACTAAAACATGGGAGATGCAGCAAGGCTAAGTGGGTCGCATCCAATTATGGTATGTTATCACCTTTGAAGATATCCTCAGAAACCTTTTATTATGGATATGGTTATAAATGGAAAGAGCGCTCGATGGTAAGGGTGGGAATACCCAGGGTGATAACATATTTGGTCTATTCGGGTTAGGGATAGGCACATCTTATGTAGCAGGGTATTCCCAGTATGGTCCTCGGTACATTGTTCTAGAGGTGTACTGTGGTGGTTGGTACCTTGGTGGTCCACTCATTCGATGGAATCCATTCTCCAATAAGCACCGTACAGTTTTGATTGTGCCCAACTATGCTGATGCAAGCATTTCAGTTATTTCCTATTTACTTGGTTTAGACACTATTATAATACCAGACGATTTTGATAGAAATATTTTGGCTATCGTAAGGTAAAAACCCGTTGGGTTTATTTGTGATGTGGTCTTACGAGATAGCTTTGTTTTCAAAGGATTTTGAAAAAGTTAATGATTCAAATTGAGTGTGTTTTCTCACACTATTTTCCAAACTGACTCAGGTGTTATTTGTAATGCTCAGGTCAGACTGAGTACTACAGATTCTAGTTTAAATGGTGTGGAGCGCAGGGACGAGCTGGAGAAGTTTCAGACGTATTTCCGTAATTGACTTATATTCCGCTGTGTAAGGATAAGTTATATAACTGTCCAGTTTGATGTATTGATTGTTGCACTCTGATGATCAGTATATAAACAGTTACAGATTCTTTTGCATATGAAAATTTGTTATTATATCTTATATTTTGTTCTGCTGCGATTATGAGATTCTGTGTTGTTTTTTTTCTACTACCCTTTTTTCTTCTTTACCTTAAAGATTCGTATTTCCGTCCAACTTGAGTTGAGCTGAGGTGAAATATTGTTGACTCGAAGGGGATGGATTTGCGAGCCTTTATAACTTTTTATTTGGAGTAAATAAAAATTTAAGCCATTTATTCTCTAATTCATTCATAAATATATTTTAATTTGTAACACATATTTTTTTTTCAAATTTGTTTCTCAAATTTTCTAAGTGTTAGAAATTTTCAAAAAAATCGGCCGAGTCTTCTTTGTATGGAGGGCCCTTATAATATCACAAAAATTATTTATAATATACATCGATCATTAGGTCGAAAACACAATATATATCAACATTTAACACTTAAAAATTTAATCCGAAAACATGTCTTCCTTTTTAACATTTCAATGCGAGTTAGCTTAATTTTATATAGCCCTTTTGCTCAAAATATAGTCCGAGTATCATCTTTCACCTGTGCTTAACTCAAATAGATCATATTAGGTTACATTTATAAAATAATAAGCACTACATTTGACTATTAAGGCAAGCAAATCATTTTATTATACCTCAGACCTGCTGTAAAGAACTTAGGTTTTGACATAGAAAACTTCATAATTAGAAAACACTTTTGATACGAAAGTTTTTATACCGAGCCTAAGTTTTCCAACAATATAAATATCATCAAAATCGGACTCACTGTTTAAAAATTATGCTAAATTTACTTTCATCTTAAATCTCAGAAATTTTCATAATAGGACAGAGATGTCCATCCATTTTCAAACCAATTTTAGACTAAATAAAAAGCAAAATCATCCAAAGTGGTAAAAAGAAGATTCATATCATCCTGAAAGCACTTTCATCAATAAAAAGAATGAGCTCATTTGGAGTAATAAATCTCAAGTTATCGCTATTTTAGCACATCACTTTTCCAAAACAAATTTCAGCTTTCAAATCAATTTTAAATTTTAAATTTTTCCCTAAACCATTTTAATTTTAAACTACATTTTCAAACAACATTTTTCCTAAATCATTTATTAAATGATCTTCTTTTTCTGGAAAGCTAAGACAAACAAAATTATGATAAACTCTATATAATCATCTTTTAAAAGAAACAATTCACTAATTGGAATTACTTTTACCACCTTACACAAACAAGTTTTTTTCTTCAAACAACTAACTTTGAAGACACGTTTTGAAAGAGATAACTTATCTTTTTCATTGTCAAAAGATAATTATCCATCCAAAATAAATTTTGAATTTACATATTAATTTTTAAACTACTCTCATAATTTAAAATGATTGCATCTCATGATTTATTCATTTATTAAACCTTGCATCTCTTAACAAAGCATTTTAAAATAATTGAACCATTCATATTCATATTTCCTCTTGTCACAAAACTAAATTTCCATATTTTTATCAATATAAAATTAATTAGAGTTGATAATTAACTCAAACTTGTTTTCAAAAAAAACTGCAATTTCATTTCAACAATCCTTAAGATAAAAAAATTTAAAATTTGCTACTCTTTATTTTCCAATACCAAATTCTCAAAACAAACTCCATCTTCAACATGTATTCAATAAACATTTTACTTTTCAAACAAAGTATTATCTCATCTAAAGTACATCATTTCAACAATAAAACATAACTATATACCATTTCATAAAATTTCAGTTATCAAAATGGCATTTCCTTGCCATAGGTTTATAATAAATAACCCTATCGATTGGCGGTAGAGTTGATCAAATGATCAAAACTGCCTCACCACTCATCCAACCCCCTATGGATCCTTGGCTGCATATGTCATCCAAATAAAATTAATTCTCAAACCATTTTAATTTATCCTCAACTTAATTTATATTAAAACTCAAATTTCCGTGTCTGATTGTCTCATCGCAGCGTTTAGGAAATTCCTATCGATAACAATGGCTAAATGCATCGACCAGAATTCTTAAAGCACTAGACGGAAATCCCAATACAAAATTCATTTTCTTTAAAAAGAAATACCTCTTATATAATACTCAAAATATTCTTTTTTTCCTCAAAATCCAATTTCACTTAAAAACATATCTTTAATTTGAAAGATTTAAAAACTCAATTACAACTTATACTCAAAATCAAAAAGACAAGAAGAACACACTAAGATATTCCTAGAATACTCGATTCATAAGACTGATGGAATAAATAGGAGCGTTCCTTATTCTGAACGGTATAACGAACCACTTACAAGATCCATACAAGTGTAGAATGTGATAAGACGAAGGCTATCCTTCGCAACTCGTAGCTCATGAAAATCGGTGTAAGGTCAAGTTGCGGAATGACCCTAGCCCCACTTAATGGATTAAAAAAGAGATCAAAGAGATATAAGAGTAAGGTTAAGATATCTTCTAGAATGAGGAGAAGAACACTAATAACATATCATTACTTCGAGTGAAATAATTTCACAAAGTATATCAACAATTTAGTATCCAAAGAGGATATGTCAAAAGGAGGCAAGAATGGCAATATCAAATAAATTCAATGAATCAACTTATTTTCCTAGTGGACATCCTCGTGTGAGGATGGCTGAAAGGCTAATAACCAAGAAAGATGTCAATACACTATTCAATTGCCCGATTGAGTGTCATTCTCGAAACAGACTCATAGAAATCAACAGAGTCACAATGACTAGAATTCGAGATATATCATCAACATCCCAAAACTCAAAAGTGAATACAGAGACTTCAAAATCATCGTTAACATTCCGAAGAACAAGAGACAACAAATTGATTAAATTAGGATACCAAAATATAATATCCTCAGAATCACAGGATGTGGCTTGATAATATGCAAGCCACTCCATCTCAAATCATTCCAAACTCTAGATAGAAAATAGCATGTCAATATGCACGAAAAATAAGCAACAAGGAACAACCACAAAATTCTCAAACATCTCATCCAAATATTACAGATCCCCTCAATAGAATTGCAATCCTCAAAGAAGAACAAGACAAGAACCAACAAAAAGCATCAACCAATTCCTCCGATACGGATGAGTGTCAAGCACCCGTAACGAAGAGGACTCAAATAGAATAATCCCAATGGATTACTCCTAAGATAAGTTATCATCAATTCAACTTGGGAATATTACAGAATAAAATATATTCCTAGACGTATCCCAAATTATCTACTTTAGAAGATACAAAAAAGGCCAAGGACCAGAGATTAAGGAATTTGTAACAATTGTACTATACTTGTATGTATCGTCATATATGCTTCTATTTTGTGTTTGTCATATTTTGTTCTGAATCAGGCTCTGATACCAAGTTGTGACCCCCCTCCCCCGCCCTGACACCCACAATAACAATGAGTATCACTGGGTAATATTATCTGCTAATGTAGAGAATAGGGCTGGATAGAAGTGACCATCTATATCCTTGTCTTAAACATCTATTGGATACGTCGATAAATGCTCTAATTTTTTTCCAACTCAAGTGGATCGACATATCCAATAAATACTTAATGCAAAACTATAGGTGGGTAACAGATTTATCAGAACGAAATACAATAAGTAAATGCAACTCACATCACAGAACATCATATAAAGATACACACACACACACACACACACACATATACAGATACATCACCAGAGTAATAAAAAATGATACACATTTGTGGTGTTACAACCACATTATAAACAAGTCAAAACAATATACTTCAGAGTCGACACAAAAAGACTACGCATAAAGATGTTAACAAATATATCCATATGGAAGTAGAAAGGCTAAGTCCAATGGTACCTAACCTGAAACATTTTGGTCTGACCCGAGTATAAAATGCACGGGTCAGTCTAGCTAAAACAATCAAATTAATAGGATAAACGATAATAAGAAGCATATGTATAAGGGAGGTACTCTTCTCAAAAGAGAAGAAACAATTCTAAGTTCATATGGTTACTTCAAGTGAAATAATGTCACTTAGCATGACTATATGATCTCAAAAGAGATAAATCAACGTTAAACAAAATACTAAATACAGCAAGCCTCATATCGTCGGCCTATCCTAAAACAACAATAATCGTTTCGAATGAACCATAACTCCTAAAATAAAGAAATCCCCAAATATGCCATAATGGAAATCTCAAATAAACTCTCGAAATAGAGAAATACCAATCAAAAATGTGCCATAAAGCAATCAAATATAACTCTCCAACATAGGAGAATATAATCCCAAATAAGCATTAAAAGGCAAGTCTCATGTAATAACGCCAATAGGAAAATCTCAATAATAATGCCAAAAGGCAAATCCCAAATAACGCCAGTGTATGCAACTCAAATTCCCATAAGGTAATCGCCATATATATATATATATGTATGTATGTATGTATGTATATATATATATATATATATATAATTACTCGAATGGTCATCCATGAAAAAAGCGATACACTTTTGCAATTAATGAATACATCTCAAAATTTGCACGTGCTTTTGGTCGAAGCCTACCAAGTACTGATCACAAATATGGTACCACACCCAAATGCAAATATGTCACAATGAAAAACACGCCGCAATGGCAAATACGCCGCAATGGAAAATACACCGCAATGGCAAACATCTCGAGGGCAAATAGGCCGCAATGGCGAACGTTGCAATGGAAATGACCTGAAGGTCCAGTACTGGCAATACGCCGCAATGGCAAATGTGTCACAAACTCTCGGATAGGAATCCGAAAAGTGCTAACGTGCGTCGCATGCCACACATTCGCTTTAAACGATTTACTAACCGCTAGTAAATTTCACACTCAAAGCAGTAAAAAGTTTACCTCATCTCATATGTAAACTAGACCCGAAGGTCAAAACGATCAAACGAACAAGTCAGGAATTAACCGACAAGATAAACACACATGACCCATACCGTATGTTTTACCAAATCATTTAATTCTCCTTCTCATACGCTCGAATAGTGCAAAAACGTGCAATTTATATAGAAAATACTTTGCTTTGAGAAAACTAGTTTTTTTTAAAAAAAAATTGAAAACCGTTTGCAAAACATTCCTTTGAAATTCTCATTATTATAGAGAATATATAATTTTAATAGCTTTAAAATAATTATAAGTATTGTAAAATATTTATTGCGAAAGCTATTTTACAATGAAAATCTTCCAAAAACGGTTTATAGAAACACGTGCACAGAAACAACAAAAATCAACAAAAAATTTAGTGAAATTAACAAACGAAAAAAATCCAAATGAAATTGTCAATTTTTAGTTCGAATCGACAATATTTCGACTTTCCTGTTAGTAGGAGTTACCCTTTTAGTCATCTCAAAACAATGCTCAAATCGTTGAATCCAAAATAATTCAATGAAAACTGTCAAAACTTTGCAAAAGAACTAGGGTCTGCGGCTTGTTTAGCCGTTTCGCCCCTTTAAAACCCATAATTTGAGAGAACATATAAAAGGAAAGTTGTAGAAGATATCCTATGCTTTGCAGAACATCATGAACTATCGAATTCTGATAAGGAATGAAAAAGTTATGACTAAAACAATTTTCAGATCTGAAGTTCACTACCGCTGTCGTTTTAGTTTCGAGATAGCGACACTAGAATGAACATTTGACCATGTAAATTTCAAAATTTAACAAAACCCAAAACACGAAAGTTGTAGAAGATAATCTAATCTTTCAAGAACACTAAGAATAGTCAAATTCGGACATCAAACAAAAAGGATATGCTCAAATTACCAACAACACTTAGCACAGAAAGTCACAGTGAGTTTGAATTGGTTTTTCGATCCTCTATGCTCAAAATTTTCGAAAGCGTTTAACTTAATAGTTATCGCACTCTTTTCAAGATTTCCATAACTTCAAAGAAAATCAAATTCTGATCTAAAGCAAAAGAGATATGCCCAATTTACTGACAGCAATTCACAAATGAACATGCAAGAAACAAAACTGAGATTTCTTACCTTGAAATCTCAATCAAAGCTAGAAAATGTGAGTTATAAACTCACCTTAGAAAAATTTAGAGCAAATATAAGCAAGCTTGAAGAAGATGATATCCTTATGCCTTGATTAAGCTTTAGGAACCTAAAACAAGAAATATATAGACATGCAAAGAGAAGCTGAAATTAAAAATAATACAAGTTCTCAAAACCAGAAATTGATGAAATTATCTTTGGTTTTGGATTGATTACCTGAAATAATTAGCTTCAAATTGTTTTAATTTTGCATAGAAATTGCAGAATTTGAAGGTTTAGATTCCAGGTTTTAAGAGGAAAGAGAGTTTTTCAAATTTCTTCTTTTTGTTTACTGCAAACTAAACTTGCACGCATTCAGTTTGAGAAGGAGATGATTTCTCCTTAGTTAAAATGGTGAGTGGGCTTTAAACCCAAAATACAATAGTCTATATGTTAATATTTAATCCAAATTAACTAAGTTATTCATGTTTTTACACTTTATTTCACATAGTTTAGCCAAAACAACTTACATTTCCATAGTTTCAACTATATAAAAATCATACAAACTTATTTTATGTTTAACAAAACGTTTTCACAACATATAAAGGACATTTTAGCCATTAAAATTATTTTCCATCATTAAAACTATTATTTTTAGTTAAATACTCAATTTACACTATAATTTATATAAAACAATATTTTAGCAACCAAAATTTACACAAAAATCATTTTCTTGTCAATTTAAATGTAACAAACCTTATTAACATCATTCTTACATCCGAATATTATTTTAAACAAATTCCACCTTTTTAATTACAATATTTTGTTAAAGTTAACAAAAATCAATATTTGGCAATAATTTGCAAAATTATTACAATTTATCAAATTAAAACCATATAATATTCAATTTTTTCTCCAAACTAACATAATAAAGCCTTTTAAAACTTTATTTTCATCATTTTACACTTATTTCAACAAGTTAATGTTGATTAAATTATTTTGACTCATTTAATTAACTCAATAAACTTCCAAATCATCATATTTCCAATGTTCACCATTTATAACCAACATTATCGTCTTTTACTCCATTTTATTCTTTCCAATTTTATTGTTTGTTCAAAATAAATATTTTAAATCTCCAATTTATTTTTATTTTCCAATATTAAATTATAACCACCGTTATAATTTAATATTACAGGTAATCATCAAAATCAGGCTTGTTACTGTTTTTTTCTTCATCATTTACTTTTCATTCATTTATTTATATAAAGATCAATCACTTACATAATTTTTTTCCATTAAATATTTAAGTCATTAATGAATCATGTCATACAATATTACATGAGCTTTTACTGCCTTACTTAAGTTTATAACTTAATTCAGTTATAGAATAAAAATTTAAGCTTTTTGGTATCAGCCCTTGAAGAGACAAGAAATATTTCAATATATCTAAAAAATCAATTAAAACATTTAACTTCATTCACTCAGTAAAAATATAAGATATATTTAGAACATCCTCATAGCATTATGCAAGTATTTTCCAAAAAATTTAAAAATGTAAGAAATTTATATCAAAACATTATTATAAGCTTTTAAAATAAAGTTCCTTAAATCCGATAATTTATTTATAGTCATTATTTTAAAATAAGTATAAACTCCAGATTATTAAACTGAAATGAATAGTATACTCAAATCTAACATTAAATTTTCGAATCAAAGTACAAAATTTCATATCCTCATAATTAATTTTACCCACTTCTTTTTAAATGAATATTCAATTTGTGGAAAAACATTTATTCTAGTTTAACACAAGATTCAAATGGTAAATAAACCTTTAAATTTACTATTAGTACTTCGAAATCAAAGAAATATTTCAAACCATACTTTCAAAAATAGCGATTCCAGTTTATTTTTCAAGCATATTACTACAAATAAATTTCCCGAATCATTTTTTATAAAATTGTGAAACAATTTTTTTCTATATATAGTCCATTTATACGGGGGAATTAATTTAAAGGGCAAAGATTTGTATATTTTTTGCCTCAAGGACACGACCTCAATATTTTTACCACAAGGACAAACATTCTTCTAAAAATTATTTTTAAGGACAAACATTTTTCAAAATTATTCATAAGGACAACAAAACTGCTACCGAGCTAAAAACTGATACCTAAAAACTGCCGCCGATAACTACAAACTGATACCTAAAAACTGCTATCAATAACTAAAAATGATACCTACAGAAAGTTGTCCTTCAAGATAAAATATTGAAGGTCGGTCCTTGAGGTTAAAAAGCTGTGAAATTTTGTCCTTGACAATAATTTCCTGTATCTTTTAATTATACATTTAAAGAAACTTATATAAATTTTACTTGAAATATTCATTTGAAAACTTCATTTGCAAATAAACCTTCTTTAATACTTTAATACTTTACAAAAAAATTCATTTGCAAAATTTCTTGCTTCATTTATAAATTCCATTTAAAAAATAAATAAATAACATCTTTATAAATATATGTAATCTATTTGAAAATAAATATTTACATCATTACTTATATTTAAAAAGGATTTATTGAAAATCTTAAATCCATTATTTATATATTTTATTACTTTTAGATCTCAAAATACTTTTCAAACATCATTGATAAATCAATAATCGTTAACTTTAAATATGTTTTATGAAATTAATAACTTCTCACAATATTTACAACACTAATAATTTACTATCAAACCATGTTGCACATAAACAAATAATATTTTAAACGTTTTAAAGTATTTATAAATAAAAGGAAAAAATAATCAAAATATCCTTTATATAATACTTTTGACAAAATACCTTTATAACTAGATGTTTTAACAAGTTTATCCTCGTTCTTACAGAATCTGGTCGTACGTTGATCAAGCGCAAGACTAGAAAATCTTCAAGTTCTTAGCAGACCTGTTTCAACACCCAGTGAAGATACTTAAAACAAATATGAAAAGTATCGCTCAAAATCTGATGTCAAATGATGATGTTACGATAGAAGTGGCCTGCTGCTAAACCAGTGTTTGCGCAATGGACGCAAAACTTTCCAGAAGATCCTTTCACCTTTCGAATTCTAGAAAAATATCGTAGCCATTTCGTAAACAAGGAACCATCGACCCTTGCTGCAGTGGTATGTTGTTGATTCAATGATTTACGCAATAGACGCACTTCCTTCTTGGAAGATCCATAAACAATAGATCTTAGGATTGAAAGCGCCTCCATTGGATAAACGAAGAACCATCTACCCTGACAAAAATTGAGGAACTCATGAGTTTAAGTCTGCACAACCATATCGGCCGGTTCAAACCATTTTTGAATTCACCAAGTATATTAGGGTTTTTCGGCCGAATCCATTCTTGAATTCCCCAAGTCTATCTGGGTCGAAGCATATCATACTATACTTCTTCATGGAGGGTACTTCTCCATACCTTTTACTTCATTATATATCGTACCATATATAGTATCCTTTCAAAATCATAACTTCAAATATCACACTTATATAAATTCCATTATATATAAGGTTTCATTTTAGATTGAATACTTTCCAAAATCGATAGTCTCGAATATATCAAATCATTCTTATATAAATTCTATTGTATATACGATTTATCTCTTCAGAATGAATACCTTCCAAATCAATAGCCTTCAAAATCACCTTATACTTAAATAAAGTCCATCTTATGTGAGAATCAAGAATTTTTCCAAAATCAATTACGCTGCATAAAAAGCCATATGGGATTGAACATCTTTGCTTTAAAAAAGGTTTTGAATTTAGAAAAATCTAAAATAGTTTTGTATGTAAAATAGTTTGTAAAATAGTTTTTATATATAAGATAAAATAAAAAAATAGTTTTGTATATAAAATAGTTTGTAAAATAGTTTTTGTATATAAGATAAAATAAAAAAAATAGTTTTGTGTATAAAATAGTTTGTAAAATAGTTTTTGTATATAAGATAAAATAAAAAAATTGTCCATAAAATAAAATAGAAATAATTTTGTAAAATGGTTTTGAATTTATAGTAGGTTTTCGAAAAAAAATTCTAATTTAAATTACAAAGCATATCCAACCCAACAACTTTCATTTTCAGTGTCAAAGCATATCAATTACATTAGAACATAAGATGTACATATGTCATCATCACGCAATATTACATTCGATCGCTCGCTTGATCACACAATTTCGCTATCGAACTAGTATTGTTCATTCGACTTTCCTTGTGTGGACTTTCGTAAGGTACCTTGACTAGAAACCATCATTCTCCTTGCATAGCCATATATGAAGAATTTTAGAATCGGACCAAAAATCCATATCAAATATTCTTTATCAAGAATCGAATGAAAAATCCTAACACGAAATGGTGTAATTCACCGCGAACTTGTGTATTCAATTCCAGATCAAATTAATTATGCGAATAAAACAATATACGTACAACTTATGTGTTTGTTCCAATTTGTTTCATCATAATTACAATTTCAATTCACATTATAAATCTCATTCATTTATACACATTTTATCACTTATCAATTAAAAAAAATTCACCATTTAATGACAAAATCATTAATAAATAACATTACTACATCTCGCTTCATTTTAAACCACATTCAATTTCACATATAGTATTTCCCATTCAATACTATTTAATTGCGTGTCATTTCATAAGAAATTTCCTTAAGTTTATAACCAATTTATAAAGGCTTTACTTCTTTTATAAGACATTATTCGAGTTTAAAGTTATCACAACTTTAATTATAACCATTTCTTGCATCATCCATTTATTTCATAAACAACTTACAGGCCAAGACTTTATAATCATTTCATTTTAATTCACATTTGTTTGTCTAATTAGTTTTCACTTTTACTTTTCAAATTATTTATGACACATTTCATAAATTTTAACTAAGTTTATAAACATTTTTACAACCATTTAACTCTATTTATAACACATTTTTCTCCACAATTTCAAATCAAACACTCCAATACTTAAAGTCATACATATAATACCATATTTCATCCTAAAAGTACATACAAACTTTCAGAATCATATTCTTAACATAAGTTTTAACAATTAAAATCTTGTTTTACTCATTTTGCCTTTGCAATTAAGGTTATAAAATTCAACTTTTATAATTTTACAAAACTAATAAGTTTTAACGCTAAAATTAATTCCAAAATTTTGGATTATCTAGATTTCATAACATTCCATTTTATTCTAATAGTTGAAACTTCCAATCAACAAAACAACAAGATTCACAACAAAATATTTCAAATTTCATAAACTAATATCCTAATTATTTACTTTTGAATAATATTACTATTATTTTAAAATATTAGGAAATCAATTTCTAAAAACATCGGAATTTTAGTTCTTGGATTTTCAGTTAAAATTCTCTTTATTAAGGCTAAACTTAGAATTCATGTTCATATAGTCATTCACTTTATTTTCTTTAATTTACCATTGTTAAACTAGTGTTTATTTCATAATTTCAAATCAAAAATAATAGCCAACGCTCGTAAATTAACTAAATATAACTTACCAACGATAAATGATAATAATTAAATATTACCATTTCCTGAAACAGACACGTTACAAATAACTATATTAGTTACAAAAAAATTAATTCCCTTATATATAACATATAATGTTAGGAAAAAATTTATTTCATTTTAAAACTATAGAAAACATTTTATAGCACTAATAAATACGTTCTCTTATACATATACACACACACGCTCAAGCTCATTCTATGATATTACTAACCTTATCTCTAATGAGTAAACCCCAAAAGGCTAAGGTATCTCTAGTCCTGGCTCTGATACCTACTGTAACAACCTATTTTTTAAACAGTTTAAGTCGACAATAAACCACACATATCTAACTCAAACTATTCAAAGGATGGGTTATTAATGGGATTGTTCCAATGAAATAAGATTCAAAGAATAAAATATAGAATCTTGCATCGGAAGGATAAAGTATAATACACAAAATAAATACATAAACAGTTCGTGAAGCTATTTTTCAAAAAAATCAAAATTTACAATCTTTTTCCAGGCAGAATAGACATTTGCTATAATGGTAGTAGATACGGTCCTTGACTCCATCTTCATCTTCATAAATAAGTGTCTTCGCTAACTGAAATACTCAGTCCGACCCGAGCGTAAAGTTAAATAAAAACACCCGGGTCACGACTAACATTCTTATGTAAGTAAGTCAACTCAAGTGAAATGTACAGATAACTCAATAAGTGAAATGCTTAGGTTTAAATAAACATCATCTTACGCATTATAAATCGGTTTAGTTCAAATATTGACTTTCATGTTCGTTTCCAATCGATTCATTATTAAATTCAACTTTAGATTCCAATATTTCACTTAAAACTATTAAGTTAAAACCAAACAACAAGTTTAAATCTTAAAGTCCAATAAAAACTTTCATTAAATCAATTAAATTTCAATTTCATAATTTCAAGTTCAAACATAAATTTAAACTTAAAATGTTCCAATTTTATTTCTAAATTAATTTATTTAAACCCAAAGTGGTTTTATATCGGGTATATATCATTTCAACCCAAAATGATTTTGCTAACTATCAGGGAACTTGGAGTGTGAGAAAAATAATAACATAAATAACATCACATGTCAATGACCAATATGTTGCATAATTAACAATTTAATATATACAAATGCATAACTAACATATCACATGTGTCACATATCATAAATATCATAAGTGAATATTTCAAATTCTAACATGTCATACACTAACATAACATATAAATATGTAACATGACATATATACAAGGAATTTGCAAGGTGATTCAAAATAAAATAACATGGCATATCATTTTTTCTAAACATAACACATTATTTCCACATAGCATATGTGACATATTATTAACATAGCATGTGCAACATACGATTTTATTTACCTAACACTTTTTTTTCAACATAGCATATGTGACATATTTTAACATGGCATATATAAAAAAAATTCTAACATAATTCATTTTCTAACATATCATATGTGACATATATAACATACATATGTGAAAATTAATCAAATCAACAAAACATACTATTTGTGACATATAAAACAACATGTACATGTGAATATTATAACACAAATTCAAGTGAACATAACAACATATATCACATATTTCTATCTAAAGCAAACATTTCTCATAACATTTCAATCAATGTTTATTTACCTAACAGTAAAAATGTTAATCGTGAGCGATTACTCACCATTTGAGCTTAGAGAGTTTTTGACAACACAAATAGATAGATCCAAGTTGAAATCCAAACACGACAAGCTAATCAATCATATTCAAAGCAACAATCCAAAAGAAAAGCAAAGCACGACAATGCAAATCAAACAAATTGTGTTTTCCTCTTTTTTTTTTATAAAATAGAGGCGGAGAGAGAAGATGGTCAGAATTGGTGGTGGGGGCGGCAGCAAGGGGAGAGAGGATGAAAGGGGTTTGAAGAGAGGATATATGGAGTTTGGGGATTTGTGATTTTGGAGTTTTGGAGTTATATAGATTTGAGGAAGAATAAGAACAGTACGCAGAAAGTTTCTCAATGAGATAAAATATGCACGTACTTGCTTAATCAGATAGGAAATAGAAGGTCAATGGGTGGAAAAAGGAAGGGTCCAAAGTCTTTTAGGACTCCTAGGGTCTCTTGGTTTATTAAGGAGCCTATTAGACCAAACAAACCCAATAACACTTAGCAAAAACACAAATATACACTGCAAATTTATGTCAAGTTTTCACAATAATTTATATTTTTAGAGCAATAGAAATTCAATTTTGAAAAAACGAAAAATGAATAGGAGATTAGAATTCTGTCTAATATCATATAAAAAAGTTAAAATTGTAAATTCAAATTTAAATTTTCCAACCAAAAGTCAAACTTTGACCAAGTTTGATCAAAATTTCAAATTTCACAAAGAAATTTTATCCTATTAAATTTGGTCAAATAAAACACTCAACATCACAAATTCAAATTTTTTTAAAATTTAATTTTCTATTTAAATTGAAAATACTGCCATTTTAAAGTTGTTAAAAGTTACGGATTGTTACATTTATCTTAATTAAAAGATGTAATATCAATTAATGCAATATTAATTTGTTTCCCCTTATCATATTTAAAAGGTCAAATGCCAATCAATTCAATATATATATATATATTTCAAGTTAAATGGTGGTTATAAATTTCTAATTTATTGTTACTAACATATTTGCAACTTCCATTTTCGTTATTAAGTTGTAACGTCATTGCATTAACAAAAGACATCCATCATTTACCAATTAATTGTTTTACCTCATTCCGTTATTTGAAATCAACTTGGTATATTATCATTTAAATCACGCATTTTATTTCATTGAATAAATATGCATTTTATCGTCGCTTACAATTTCCTTTATTATCCAATTCATGCCATTAACTACGCATCCAATTACATTTAGACCTATGTAATAATTCTTATTATTCAATCAACAATACCCTATGAATTATATTAACATAAGTTTACATTTTATAACATTCATTATTTATGCTTAACATGTTTTACCATATTAAATGCAATAATTAATTACATAATTTTTCAATGATTTTCAAATTAATTCTAAATATATTAAATAATGAGATGATAAACGAACAACTATTACTTTTAAGAAATTTTATCACATTTATAAGTTTATTGTTTACAAACAAAGATTATAACTACTTATCACATCACTGATTTCATATTCTATATTAACCAATTTCATTCAATTACATATAATCTCATCATTACATACATCATTTAATTTATTTAATTATTTACAATTATAATTAAATTTACCTAAAATTTATTTCGGTTAATTAAAATTACATTAAATAGTTATCAATAGTATTCAAACAACATTATTAAATCATATTCTGATTATTTCCTCAATAATAAATCATAATTTTTAATATCTCATAATATTAAATTTCAAAATCTTATTTAATTTAATGGTTTTAATTATCAAAATTTACGGGCTGTTACGTTTTATACTTAACTCGTTTCTAACATTTCTACCTTATCCATCCCTCGTCCAAGAAATTGGCCAGGTGAGCTAAGGCACTAGTTGCTCCTGAACATCTCCTTTTCTAAGCACCCACATCTGGATCTTAAAAATAGAAAAATTAGTGTACTCGTCGGCTTTTAGAGCCAAGATTAAAGCATTAGTACATATAGCTTTTCTTTGAAATCATTTATTTAAACCCTTTTAAATAATTGTAAACTTTTAATTCATTATAAAACTCTTAATTATTCATTAGAAAATGTTTACAAAATATTCGAAAAAGAATAATTAAGTTTAAAGCTATATTTCAAAAGTTAGTTAAAAGTGCAGCAGAAAGTGTTATAAATAGTGTTTAATAGCTTAATTGATTTAAACCGCTTTTGTATTATTTGGAAATTCATTTTTATAACTTAAATCTCTTTTAAATCATTTTAATAGATTTATAAGATTTACTTCATATATTAAAGAATTAAAAATATCAATTTTTAAAACATTTATCGCTTTGGCTTCCCAATTGCCAACGCGCCACTTTATTAAAACTTGGTTTGCTCATATTTTAAAATCTATTAAACGAAATATCAATCTTTATCTTTTGTTTGAAAACTATAATTATAAAGAGTATGAAAAATTCTTATTTTAAAGAAAATCGACCCCGAGTCCATCCTATAAATGGATTTAACTTTTAAGATGCGAAATCGCGAACCACCGTTATGCGATGCACCTATTTTTGACTTAATTTTCAATATTTGTTCAAACTTTTCCAAAACACTTTAAATGTTTATGAGATATTTCTAAACCATATTAAACCATTTGTAATAGGTTTAAACATTCTATATACACCATTTCATTAATAAAAGAAAAGTAATTTTCTTTGTGATTTTCAAAGTGTATTAAACATGACTTTTAAATACAATTAAACAATAATATTAAACAATCAAACTTGATAATCAAAGAATATTAATCATATATTGCAAACATCATATCATCATTCAAAAATATAATATAAGATTTTCTCACCATAGATTCAAGCGAACTTATTTTAAAATGACTATAGCTCCGCTATGATGGAACAAAGTTTCATGGAATCGAGGCTTTAACCCTAAGGAAGTCACGGCCTAGGCTAAGAAGTCGACGAGGCTTGGCCAAGTAAGGTGAAGGAGTGTGGCCATGAGTTGCATGGAGAAAAGAGACTTTGGATTACCATCGAATTCACAAAATTAGACTTGAAAATAGGTCATTTTCTCTTGGGTTTTCGACCATTTTACTATTAGAATTTGGAAAAGCTATCAATTAGAAAATTATTGAAATTCTTTTCTCTATGATTTTGAAAAAAGAATTTCTTGATTTGGATCAGTTTTGAGGAAGTTATGTAATAACCTATAATTTTATAATAAAAAAATTTATTCAATTTAATTAAAAACTTTGATTTTTAATCATTTAAAATTGAAAATTTTGGAATTTTCCAATGTAATTTTGGATTTTGTTTACAAATTATTTTCCAAATACAATAGAATAAATATTTTTTGAAATTTTATATTTTGGTCAACTGTGGTCAAATTTAGACTTTCAATTGAAAATTTTAAATTTGGATTTTCAATTTCTAATCTTTTTCTTTGGAACTATATTTGATTCTGATGTTTGTGCTGCTTTTCGTTTCGTAAAATTCTATTTTATACTTTTGAAATTTAACAAATTTCAACGTTTACACGCGATTATTTTCCATAGTTTATTTGTTATTTTCTATTGTCTGTTTCCTATGTTCATTTCTATTTTATATTCATTTTCTATTTTCTATTTTGTTGGATCTTTTTTTATTTTTATCTAAAATTTTGGCTTGGAAATTCAAAGGGACTTAAGTTTCTTTTCCTTTAATTTACGACTTTTCATTTTCTAGCCCCTTCATTTCCTTGCCGTACATTTCATTTTCAAGCCGTTCATTTTACTCCTCAAATCATGTAGAAAACATCTCATTCTCATGTCTTTCTCATTTTATTTCCTGAAATAAAAATATACAGTAAGTTTCTGTGGCTTCCTCTTCTCTTCTTTTACTTTTTTCTTTTTTTTCTTCAAGCTAGCTCGACCACACCTCCTCTAGCCGACCACAACTCCTCACCACCACATTCCGCGGCTAGCACCACCACCTTTCACATTTAGGAATCCCTCGCCATGATGATCTAACCAAGCCATGACCACTTGATCAAGCAAAACCACAACAAAATCCCTAGCCAAACTCCATTTTGTTCACCATCTCCACCTTATTTGCCTCGGCCTCCACCACCTCCTCCTCCTCCAGCCCCTTGCCGTGACCTGACATGGCCATAGCCACACCCCTACAGATGCATTAGGCCTGAATCTTGCCATGCTAGCACCTAGACCGAGCCAATATGCCTTGGCCGAACCCACTTGTAGCCAAAGACCATTCACCTACCTTGCCTCTTTGTATTCATAAACTCCTATCTCTTCACATTCCACAAACCATAGTCGCGCCTTGTGACAACCTGACCGAGCTTAGCATGCCTCAATACATCATGGTCGAGCCATGTGTTGATGTGGTCGAACCTATATGTGTAGTGGCCAAGCCCACTTATTGATTAAACCGATCTTTTCTTCATTTTGATTCATGTTTTGTTCATTGTTTTAATTTATATTCTTATGTTGAATTGTATGCTTATGTATGTTCATAATTGTTTGTTTACAAGACTCGAATATTGTCTTATCATCCACTTGAATCTAGTCGTGCCTTTTCCCATGCTTTGCGGAGTTTGGATCTATGTTTTGAATTTGATCTCTAGCTTTAGAAGTTGATTTTATCACTCTCAACAATTTATACTTATATAAATGTGGAACAATGTCACTTGAATTGTAGCAGTTGATATACCATGTTAAATGCTCACATTTTCCTGTTATCTGACATTATATTATGATATTACCTGATTATATACCTATTGCATCACCGGACATCATATGATATGTTTTATTGTTTATTTATTTTCTACTTCTCACACTGCAAGTTCCCTGTAGAATAGAATCACTATGGGTCGAAATGATACATACCCGAACGGACATTAGAATAAGGAAAAATTGTTATGAGTTGAAATGATAGGCTCAAGCAAATTTTATTTTATTTTATCTAACTTGGGATTGCAGGTTTGAAATGATAGAACCCGGATTTTTATTTTAAATTACGGATTGAAATGATACATATTCGTATCACTTGACCATGGTTAGAAAATTATATACAAACCCTGGTTAATTTTAAATATTTTTTGAAATTTATTAAGTATTTTTAGAAGTGTAAAATATGAAATTTTAACTTAAATTGGATTTAAATGATTTAAATAAATGCTATAGTGATTTTCTATAAGTAAAAATGTATAAGTAAATAAATGGTTTAAAAATAAAATTTAAATATGACTTAACTTGAAAATTGAAATTTATTTTTAAAATGGAAATTTTAGGCTTAACTTAGTAAAAAGAATATTTTATTTATGAAATGGGAAATTTTAAATAAAGTATTAAATCATTTGTTAAGATAAAAAGTTAAGTAAAATAATATACATTTGACTTAATAAATAAATTATAGTTTAATATGGATATTTATTTATAAAATTTTACTTTATTTAACCATAAGTTAAATGATATACAAATAAACATTTTGGAAAAGTGAGATATGTTTTATAAGTTAAAAATGGTGAAAAATTGAAATTATAATGTTCTGAAATGTTGTAATAAACCTTAGTTGTGTATTGGCAGCATTTCCAAAATGCTGTGGTTTTAAGGTAGCATTTGCTAAGTGCCACATTTCTGAAATATAACTATGCTCTGAAATACTAATTTTACCTATTGTAGCACTTTATAAGTGCTGCTGTTTCTGAAATATAACTAGGTTCTGAAATACTAATTTTACTGTATCAATTTATAAGTGTTGTTGTTTCTGAAATATAACTGTCCTGAAATACTAATTTTACCTACTGTAGCACTTTATAAGTGTTATTGTTTCTGAAATTGAACTGTTCTGAAATACTAATTTTACCTACTGTAGTACTTTATAAGTGCTGCTGTTTGTGAAATTGAACTGTTTTTTGAAATACTAATTTTACCTACTGTAGCACTTTATAAGTGCTGTTGTTTCTGAAAGTGAACTATTTTGAAATACTAATATATCTATCGTAGCACTTTATTAGTGCTGCTATTTCTAAAAAATACAATGTTTTGAAATTGTTGTAATTGAACGAATGACCTTGGAAATTGCTAAAATTTTGGGAATTGAATATTTGATTTGAAAGGAAAACGCTTCATATTTAAATGGTTTAAATGAATTATTTTGATTTGGAATATATAATAATGGTTGGTTGTTAAAGAGACCGGAATCGGATATGGGCATACTCTCTGTCGATACCGAAAACCATTTTAACAACCGTGTACACGGTGGAGATTCTAGAATGAAGTAGGATGGCGGCGGCGTTCTATTGAGGTAAGAACGTGGAACCGACTCCTATGAGTTGGCATAAGGTGGCTAAAACAGGAGCGATTGACAGTCTAATGAGTTGGCTTCTCTTATTGGACACACTTCTTTGATACCATTCTATTACTTTGTGATTGATTGGGGTACCCTTTGACTTTGGGAGTGTGTCTCGAGAGGGGCGGTAGTGGCTGCTACACGTTACCACCGGTCTGAAAGCATAATTGGTATATCTACACTGGCATTGCCTAGTTGTGTCGTGTCACCTACCCTAGCGCGCCTTATACGATTTTGTTTTGTACCTTACCTATGGAGTGACCTCTGACGACGCCCAGTACGGGGAGATTACGGTACTGTATAGACTATGGGAATATATAAAATGTGTTAAGAGGGATATGAGTAACGCCTTAATGCTATTTTTAAGTATATTATACTTTACTTTAGACATTATTATAATAGCGTATATTACTACATAATAAATAGTTTAACGGATCCTTAAAGGATGGGCTGTCCCAAGCATCCTTTAAGTTACTTGTGCATTTTATTACAGTTCACTTGAGTTGGTTTACATTGTATAAGTATGTATGTCCTGACTCGAGTGTTTTGTGTTTTGCTTTACGCTCGGGTCAGCCCGAGTACCAGCTTTGGATTTCACCTTCTAGAGCTAGGATTGCTGGAGATCATCTATTTATCTAGTTGATATCTATTTCTTTCAGTATTTCTATTCAGCTTATGTATTAGTGGACATTTATGTATTTGGGATTTCTGTTGTATTTACTTTTTAGACTATGGTATTTTGTACTTTTTTTGAGATTATGTTTAAGACTATATTTGTAGTAGCTTCATGAACTACTTTTGTTATTTTATTTCCGCTGCGAGTTATTCTAATTTATTTGTGCTTGTGATTCTGTGATTGGTTTTATTTGCTGCAAATTATATTACAATCTACTGTTTTGAATTATTCAAGCCAGAGATTTGTGGTTTTATTGTCGATTTGAATGGTTCAAAATAGTGAGTCGTTACAATTGGTATTAGAGCTTTGGTTTTTAGGCAAACCTTAGCCTGCGGAGCAAAAACTCATTATAGATAGGGTAGAAATACCCTAGAATGAGTGAAATCAATCTGCAATCCTTCTTTATGAGAGAACATATTTTAAAGTATAAAATAATTTTCAAATGATCTTCAAAGGATTTCAAAGAGTATTTTGATATAAAACTCTTCTTGTTCTGAAATCAAATTTTTATTAACTTCCTTCTTTTCCTTATCCACCTTGTTAGTAATGTCTTTGTTTAGGATATTCAATTCAAGTTGAATCTTATCTTATCCAATCTTGTCATTGTTTCTTAATTACCTCTGTCCTAAAATTCATTATTGATTTTTCAGCATGAGGCATAGGAATGCTAGAGGTAGGGGACGTGGTGTTGCCTCAGCTCCTGAACCTGCTGCACCAGTTAGGTTCACTAAACTCTATAAGGAATACACTGAACTTGGTGGAACTAAGTTTACCGGATCTGAGAGAATTATTGAAGCTCAGCAGTGGTTGAAGGATTTGAAGAGGATCTTCTCCGGTCTTGAGATCACTAATGCCCAGCAGCATCAGTTGGCATCTTGGTAGTTGAAAGGCGCAGCCTTGGATTGGTGGGAGTATGTCACAGCTCACGCCGCGAGACTGACATTTCTTGGGAGCAGTTTAGGTATCATCTTCTGTTTGTTTCTAATTTGGTTCAGTTTCTCTTTTGAAATCTGTCTTATGCTCCTTTATCGTGCTTTAGGGATGTTTTCGTTGTGAAATGGATGCCCGACGTAGGGAAGTCTCAACTTTATCGGGAATTCATGGATCTCAAGCAGGGAGATATGTCTTTTGCTGAATATGAGAGGAAGTTCAATGAACTTTCTAAGTTTGGTCCTAATTTAATTTACACTCCTCTCAAGAAGAATGAGAAGTTCATTGGTGGTGCCCGCCCAGAGTATTATGATCGTCTCATAGCCCATGTGCATAGCCTTTTCACCAATATGATGGATATGGCAATTAGATATGGGAATCCTACTTCTAAGGATCCTCCAGCTGCTCGTTTTACTTTAGCCCCGTCTTCCTCTAGTAATCCTAAGAAAAGAAAGCCTAATTTTCATTATCAGAGGAAGAATTGGAACAAGACTCAAGGTTTGGGATCTTCTTCATCTCAAAAGCAGTCTATCGACCTATCCCCCATTACTTGCTTCAGATGTAATCAGAGGGGACACTATGCTAATAGCTGTCCTACTTTAGTTGGTGTTGCTATTCCTCCTCCAGCTCAGTTGACCAGGCGTGATCTCTGCTACATTTGTCTACAGCCTGACCATTTCAAGAAGGACTGCCCTACTCAGCAGAAGGGCAAGTCATCTGATATTTTTGCTGTTACCTCTGCATCTTCACCAGCTTCACCTCCTGCACCTGCTTCTGCTCCTAATGATAACTAAGGTACACTTCAGGGCACTTTTTCTTTGTTTTATTTTCATGTTCGCGTTCTCTTTGATACTGGAGCTTCACATAGCTTTATCTCTGTGGATCTTTGTAATAAATTTGAGCATCTTCTTTCTCCCGAGTTGGCTCCTTAGCATTTGTGTGTTTCAAATCCTATTGGTGGTCCTGCGAACCTTAGTAGGATTTGTAGAAATGTGAAACTCTTCCATTCTAGCTATCGGTTTTCTGGTTATTTCTATGCTCTGGGTTTTGATGTTTTTGATCTATTACTTGGGGGTGGTTGGCTGAAGAGGCATGATGTCGTAATCTCTTGTAAAACCCGTATTGTTTCTCTTGTGGATGGTTTTGGTAATTCTTTGGTGATTCAGTGTTGCTTGCCTTACGATTATGCCGACGGTTTTATTTATACCCTTGACTCTTCCCTGGATGATCTTGAATCTACTCCTGTGGTCAGACTCTATCTCGATGTATTTGGTGAAATCACTTCTTTACCTCCTAAGCAGGAAATTGAGTTCCGTATTGATCTTATTCCTGGAGCTCAACCTGTAGTCCTTCCTCCTAGAAGAATGGCACCCCGTAAGAAGGTTGAGCTAAGGAAGCAAATTGAGGACTTGTTCTCTAAGGGTCTGATCAGACCTGGCCATTCAAAATGGAGAGCAGTAGAGGTTTTTTTTACTAAGTCTGATGGTTCTTTGAGAATGTGTTTTGATTATAGTGAGCTGAACAAGCTCATTATGAGGAACAGATATCCTATGCCTCGCATTAACGATATGTTTGATTAGCTCCATGGAGCTACTGTTTTCTCTCAGCTTGATCTTGCCATAGGTTTTCACCAGCTCAAAGTTGTTGAGGAAAGTATTTCCAAGACTGCTTTCCGTACGGAGAATGGTTTTTATGAATGGTTAGTCATGCCTTTCGGTTTGACTAATGCACCTACTTTCTTTGTTGATTTGATGAATCGTGTTTTTCGTGACGTGCTTAACAAATTTATTCTAGTCTATGTTGATGATATTCTTGTGTTCTCTAAGTCTAAGGAAGAGCATAAATCCCACTTGAGCTTTGTTCTGGGAACTCTTAGGAGTCATCAGTTGAAAGCAAAATTCTCGAAATGCCATTTTTGGAAGGATGAAGTCCGATTCCTTGGACATATTGTTTCTAGTAATGGGGTTTCAGTTGATCCAGTCAAGATCGCTGCGATCAATGTAAGTCTTTTCTGTCTTTTCTTTTTGTACTTTGATCATTCTATCTTTTCTGTGGTTCTTAGTTCTCCCTTTTCTATTGCAGGATTGAGAAACTCCTAGGACTCCATCTGATATTCGCAGTTTTCTAGGCCTTGTCAGTTATTATCAGAGATTCATTGAGAATTTTTCTTGGATTTCTGCACCTCTCATTGGTTTAACTCGAAAGAATGCTGAGTTTATATGGAGTGATAAGTGTAAAGCTATGTTCGATGAGTTGAAGCGTAAGCTTACTTCCGCCCTAGTGCTTACCATTCCGAATGGAAATGAGAGATTAACGGTATACACTGATGCTAGTCGTAAGGGTTTGGGAGCTGTTCTGATGCAAGATGGGAAGGTGATTGCTTATGCTAGTCGCCACTTGAAGACCCATGAGGCCAATTATGCAGCTCATGACCTAGAATTGCTTGCTGTTGTCTTTGCTTTAAAGCTTTGGAGGCATCATCTTTTGAGTGCTAAGTTTAAGCTCTTTACTGATCATCAGTCTTTGAAATATATCTTCACCCAAAAGGATTTGAATCAGAGGCAGGTTCGGTGGCTTGAATTTCTTGCTTCTTATGATCTCGACATTAGCTCTACCCTTGGGAAGGCTAATGTTGTGGCTGATGTTTGAGTAGGAAGAAAGCCATGTTGTGTGAGCTTGTTGTTTCTTCTTCTCCTCTTTTGAATTGTATCATTGCTAAGCAGGATGTGGATGAGATGATTAGGCATATGAAGAAGAGTGTTCGTAGCAGAGTTGGTGGTAATAGTCCTAATGGTAGTGGAGCTCAGATGGATGATAGAGGGATTTTGAGAATTAATAATCGGATTTGTATACCGAATGTTAATGGATTGAGGCAAGAGTTACTTTGGGAAAATCATCGATCCAGATTTTCCATTCATCCTGGAGTGACGAAGATGTATCAGGATATGAAGAAGCTTTATTGGTGGAAATGTATAAGGTGAGATATCTCTATCTTTGTTAGTAGGTGTGCGACTTATCAGCAAGTCAAGGCAGATCATCAAAAGACCCCTGGTTTGTTGCAGCCCCTTGAGGTTCCCAATTGGAAATGGGAACATGTTTACATGGATTTTATTGATGGTTTACCAAGGACTCGGAGGGTAATGGGAGTATTTAGGTTATTGTGGATGGATTAACCAAATCAACTCGTTTCATTCCAGTCAAATCTACCCGTTCTGCTTCCAGTTTGGCTGAGATCTATATGAGGGAGATTTTTCGTCTCCATGGTGTTTCTATCAACATTGTTTGTGATCGGGATCCTATCTTCACCAGTCAGTTTTGGAAAGCTTTTTAGGAAACTTTGGGTACTCGTCTGAATCTGAGCACTGCTTATCATCCACAGACCGACGGTCAAACGGAAAGAGTGAATCAGATTCTCGAGGATCTTCTTCATGCTTGTGTTCTTGATTGTAGAGGATCTTGGTAAGATCATCTCCATCTTGTTGAATTCACCTATAACAACAGTTATCAGGTATATTTTCAGTCTTCTATTTCAATCTTATCTTAATCTTTATCTACCTCATTTCATCTTTGAATTCATGCTAGTATTGAAATGTCACCGTTTGCTGCTCTTTATGGAAGACCTTGTAGATCTCCATCTTGCTGGATTGAATCCGGTAATCGTTTAGTTCTTGGTCATGATGTGATTTTGGAGGCTTCTGAGAAGGTTGAAGAGATTAAGTGGAAGATGAGGATTGCGCAAAATAGGCAGAAGAAGTATGTTGATCGGTGTAGGAGGAGTTTGGAGTTTGCTGTTGGTGATCTGGTTTTCCTTAAGGTCTCTCCCTTAAGGAATGTGCTTCGGTTTGGTCATAGAGGGAAGCTTGCTTCTAGGTTTGTTGGTCCTTTTAACATCTTGGAAAGGATTGGTTCTTTAGCTTTTCATCTAGATTTGCCTGATAAATTTTCTGAAGTGCATAATGTATTCCATGTTTCACATCCTCGCCGATATCTGCGTGATCCATCTTTGATTGTCCAGCCTTCTTCTCTCAAGAGTTTATATATTGAGCCTAATCTTACCATCGAAAGAAAGCCAATTCGTATTATCGAAAGAAGTACGAAGCAGCTGAGAAGGAAATCTGTCAACTGGTCAAAGTGTAGTGGAGTACGGATGATCGAGATTGTACCTGGGGGACGGAGGAGAGCATGCATGCTTCGAATCCGGAATTGTTTGTTTCATGTACTATTTGCTTTTCTATCTTATCTTTCCTTGTTTTCGTGTCTCATTCCTTTTTGAGGATGAAAAGTTTTGAGTGGGGGAGAGTGTAACAACCCATAACTTTATAAATACTGTTAATTTAATTTAATTGAAAACTTTGATTTTTAATCATTTAAAATTGAAATTTTTGGAATTCTCCAATGTAATTTTGGATTTTGTTTATAAATTATTTTTCAAATACAATAAAATAAATATTTTCTGAAATTTTATATTTTGTTCAACTGTGGTCAAACTTAGACTTTCAGTTGAAAATTCTAAATTTGGATTTTTAATTTCTAATCTTTTTCTTTGGAACTATATTTGATTCTGATGTTCGTCCTGCTTTTCGTTTCGTAAAATTCTGTTTTATACTTTTGAAATTTGATATATTTCAGCGTTTTACACGCGATTATTTTCCATAGTTTATTTGTTATTTTCTTTTTCCTATGTTCATTTCTATATTATATTCATTTTCTATTTCTATTTTGTTGGACCTTTCTTTTTTGAAATTTTGGCTCGAAAATTCAAATGGACTTAAGTTTCTTTTCCCGTAATTTAAGACTTTTAATTTTCTAGCCCCTTCATTTCCTAGCAGTGCATTTCATTCTTAAGCCATTCATTTTACTCCTCAAATCACGTACAAAACATCTCATTCTCATCTCTTTCTCATCAGTATGTTTCTTTGGCTTCCTCTTCTCTTCTTTTATTTTTTTCTTTTGTTTTCTTCAAGCTAGCTCAGCCACACCTCTTCTAGCCGACCATAACTCCTCACCACCACCTTCAACGGCCAGCACCACCACCTTCCACGGCCAGCAACCCACCTTGATCTGATCTAACCAACCCGTGACCACTCGATCAAGCAACAACCACAACAAAACCCCTAGCCAAACTCCATTTTGTTCACCATATCCACCTTGGTTGTCTCGGTCTCCACCACCTACTCCTCCTCCGGCCCCTTGCCGTGACCTGATATGACCATAGTCGCACCCCTATAGATGCATCAGGCCTGAACCTTGCCATGCTAGCACCCAGACCGAGCCAATATGCCTTGGCCGAACCCACTTGTAGCCAGAGACCATTCACCTACCTTACCTCTTTGTATTTAAAAACTCCTATCTCTTCGTATTCCACAAACCATAGCTGTGCCTTATGACACCTGACCGAGCCTAGAAAGCCTCAAAACATCATGGCTGAGCCATGTGTTGATGTGGTCGAACCTATATGTGTAGTGGCCAAGCCCACTTATTAATTAAACCAATGTTTTCTTCTTTTTGATTCATGTTTTGTTCATTGTTTCAATTTATATACTTGTGTTGAATTGTATGCTTATGTATGTTCATTATTGTTTGTTTACAAGACTCGAATATTGGCTCATCATCCACTCGAATCTAGTCGTGCCTTTTTCGTGCTTTGCGGAGTTTGGATCTGTATTTTGAATTTGATCTCTAGCTTTAGAAGGTGAGTTTACCAGTCTCGACAAATCGTACTTATATAAATGTGAAACAATGCCACTTGAATTGTAGTAGTTGATATTCCATGTTATATGCTCACATTTGCCTCTTATCTGACATTATATTATGACATTACCTTATTATATACCTATTACATCACCTGACATCATTTGACATGTTTTACTATTTATTTATTTTCTACTTCTCACACTACAAGTTCCCTGTAGAATCGATCACTATGGGTCAAAATGATACATAACTGAACGGACATTATAATAAGGAAAAATCATTATGAGCTGAAATGATAGGCTCAACAATTTTTATTTTATTTTATCTGACTTGGGATTACGAATTTGAAATGATAGAACCCGGATTTTTGTTTTAAATTACAGATTGAAATGATACATATCCATATCACTTGACCTAGGTTAGAGAATTATATACAGACCCATGGTTAATCTTAAATATTTTCTGAAATTTATTAAGTATTTTTGGAAGCGTTAAATATGAAATTTTAACTTAAACTGGATTTAAACGATTTAAATAAATGCTATAATGATTTTCTATCAGTAAAAATGTATAAGTAAATAAATTGTTTAAAAATGAAATTTAAATATGTCTTAACTTTAAAATTGAAATTTAGTTTTAAAAATGGAAGTTTTAGGCTTAACTTAGTAAAAAGAATATTTTATTTATGAAATGGGAAATTTTAATAAAGTACTAAGTCATTTGTTAAGATAAAAAGTTAAGTAAAATAATGTACATTTGACTTAATAAATAAAATATAGTTTAATTTGGATATTTATTTATAAAATTTTACTTTATTTAATCATAAGTTACATGATATCCAAATAAATATTTTGGAAAAGTGAGATATGTTTTATAAGTTAAAAATGGTGAAAAATTGAAATTATAATGTCTCTGAAATGTTGTAATAAACCTTAGTTATGTATTGGCAGCATTTCCAAAATGTTGTGGTTTTAAGGTAGCATTTGCTATGTGCTACCATTTCAGAAATATAACTATGTTCTAAAACACTAATTTTACCTATTGTTGCACTAAGTGCCGCTGTTTCTAAAATATAACTAGGTTCTGAAATACTAATTTTACCTACTGTAGTACTTTATAAGTGTTGCTGTTTCTGAAATATAACTGTTCTGAAATACTAATTTTACCAACTGTAGTACTTTATAAGTGCTGCTATTTTCGAAATTGAACTATTCTGAAATACTAATTTTACCTACTGTAGCACTTTATAAGTGCTGTTGTTTCTGAAATTGAACTGTTTTTGAAATACTAATTTTACCTATTGTAGCACTTTATAAGTGGTACGGTTTCTGAAAGTGAACTGTTTTGAAACACTAATATATCTACCGCGGCACTTTATAAGTGCTGCTGTTTCTGAAAAATACAATGTTTTGAAATTGTTGTAATTGAACGAATGGATTTGGAAATTGCTAAAATTCTAGGAATTGAATATTTAATTTGAAAGGATAATGACTTCATATTTAAATGGTTTAAATGAATTATTTTGATTTGGAATATAAACCATTTTTGAAATTTATAACAACGGGTTATAATAACGGTTGGTTGTTAAAGAGACCGGGATCGGATATAGGCATACTCTCTGTCGATACCGAAAACCATTTTAACAACCGTGTACACGGTGGAGATTCTAGAATGAAGTAGGATGGTGGCGACATTCTATTGAGGTAAGAATGTGGACCCGACTCCCGCGGGTTGACATAAGGTGGCTAAAACAGGAGTGATTGACGGTCTAATGAGTTAGCTCCTCTTATCGGACACACTTCTTCGATACCATTCTATTACTTTGTGGTTGATTGGGGTACCCTTTGATTTTGAGAGTGGGACTCGAGGTGGGCGGTAGTGGCTGCTACACGTTACCACCGGTCCGAAAGCGTAATTGGTATATCTACCCTGGCATTGCGTAGTTGTGTCGTGTCACCTACCCATAGTGCGCCTTATACGATTTTGTTTTGTACCACACCTATGGAGTGCCCTTTAACGACTGCCCAGTACGGGGGAGATTACGGTACTGTATAGACTGTGGGAATATTTAAAATGTGTTAAGGAGGGCCTTAATGCTATTTTTAAATATATTATACTTTACTTTAGACATTATTATAATAGCGTATATTACAACATAGTAAATAGTTTAACATATACTTAAAGCATAGGCAGTCCCAAGCATCCTTTAAGTTACTTGTGCATTTTATTACAGTTCACTTGAGTTGGTTTACATTGTATATGTATGTCCTGACTCGAGTGTTTTGTGTATTGCTTTACGCTTGGGTCAGCCTGAGTACCAGCTTTGGATTTCACCTTCTGGAGCTAGGATTGCTGGAGATCATCTATCTATCTAGTTGATATCTATTTCTTTAAGTATTTCTATTCAGCTTATGTTTCAGTGGATATTTATTTATTTGGGATTTCTATTGTATTTACTTTTCAGACTATTGTATTTTGTACTTGTTTTGGGACTGTGTTTGAGACTGTATTTGTAGTGGCTTCATGAACTACTATTGTTATTTTATTTCTGCTGCGGGTTATTCTGATTTATCTGTGTCTGTGATTGGTTTTATTTGCACTAAATTATATTACAATCTACTATTTTGAATTATTCCAATCAGACATGTGTGGTTTTATTGTCGATTTGAATGGTCCAAAATAGTGGGTCGTTACACGTTATGACCATGAGAAGAAAAGTTGTTCTCGGGTGTGGAAATTTGGGCCTGAAAATGAGTATGAAATAATTGAAATATTGACATAGTAACTCACTAATCGAAAAGAAGTGATGTAAATAAAATTTATATCCAACTTAATTATCTTAAATTTTTATAAAAGAATTTCTTGATTTGGCGGAGTTTGTAGAGAGCAATGGTCGGTTGAAGTTGGAGTAAAAATGAAGAAGGTGGGATGTGTATTTATAGGAAAAATTTTGCAAAATATCTACCACACATCATCATTGTACCTTCCCATCACTTTTGGCTGGCCCATGCTCCCTCTCCTTATGCCTAACCCATGTGCTAGCTTGGATGGTAAGTTTGAGTTTTGCTTTGGTTAAAAATATCTAGATATTTATACTAAATATCATGATATTTATTCCTTTTGTTGAATTTGTAAAATTTTTATGGTAATTCTTATATGTTTTCATATATGCTTAGATGTGCATGTTCATATGCATATGTGTGTGTGTGTGTGTGTGTGTGTGTGTGTATGTATTTGACATATAGACTATAACGTTACATAACTTTTCAACGCTAAATCGTTTTGAATCTCGATTCCAAATTCCCGATCATATTTTCACTTATTAATCAATAAACATATATTTGTAAACAAAGTTTGATAATAATATTTCTGTTATTATTAATTTATTTAAATGACCATAATTGAATTATAAAACCACATAAAGCTTTATTAAACAATTGTTTACAAAAGGTGCTATTATATCGATAAAGCGATATCAACTTTCCTTATATTTTCAGATCAAATTTATCTCTTTATAAAACTATTATAAATGATTTGTTATCACCATATAACTATTTTAAAATGAATTATAATCATTTAAAACAATTATTTGAATAATTATAATAATGATTAAATCATTAAATCTCAATTTAAAATCATAACTCAATTATTAAATATAATGGCATTACTAATGATGTCATAAATACATTTAATTTACGAAAATAAAATAAATAATTTTGTTTCATATTCTTCTTCAATTATAAAAATAAGTGTATGTATCCAGCTCCGTGCATAATGTTCTGATGATATAGTGCTGTTTATTGATAAAACGATTTTCAGTTATTTTATCGATATTTTTCCAAAGTATATATTTCTATAAATACTTATTCAAAATAAGATTACCTCTATTGTTATGGTTCAAGACATCATATTATATATTAATATATCTTATATTTGAATGATTTAAAAATAAATATAATTTATCAACGTGATAAATTTGCGGGTCGTCACATTTCATCACTTAGCTGTAAGGTGCCTCACCATGCTCTCCACTTCTTACAATATATTCGATGGATAAAATATAATTTTAAATTATTTTAAACTTAAAATATTTCCCGTCTTTCTAAAATACTATTTCTTATTTAAACTTTAGAAATTTAACATCCATAAAATGATATACATAATAAACCAAAAATTATCACATACTATTCTACTTAGTATATATTTTAAAATAAACATTAACAATTTAAAAATATCAAATAATAAAATGATGTTGCATTGCCATCCATTTATAGCAAATCGCTTTGTCAAATGGCCGTGATGTTGATCATGAAATCAACACGGCCTCGCCATAGATCTCTACTAATGCTAATGTTCGGTTGATGTATACGTTATTTAAAATAATACATATAATGCATTTTTATAGCCTCATTACAATTTTCTAGACCGCCAAAAATTTCAACACACACCTACACACATATATATACACTCTTAATTTATTTTTCATAATACTTTTACTCAAACCATTTTAATTTAACAAATAAGAATATTCAATTTCAAACCATTTACTAAATATTATTATTATAACTTCAATTAATATTTCCTTTTCAAATAACCATATAACTCAAAATAATTCTTTTCAAAATACTATTTATATCCAAAGTGCATACATTTTAAAAATTATCAGATTTGTATATACATGTATACATACATTTTACCAAATATCCTTTTACTTCCAAAATTTATTACACATGCATGTAATTATATTTTCCAAAATATTTATCTCAGTTCAGAATAATATTTATTTCACTTAGAACTTTCTCTTCCCATTAATTATTATTTCAATATAATCCACAATCATTTATAGTACTTTAACTATTATAACTCAAAATTACTATGTCTGGCTATCTAGTCAAAGCGTTTAGAAATCCCTATCGACACCGTGGTGTCCCATGTCTTTGACCATAATACATGAAACATCAACATCCAATTTAACACAAAACAAATTCCAAAATTTATAGCTCTCTATATTCCCGTACAAAGGAAAATCTTTTAATAACAGTTCAATAATGCAACCATGCATACATCATCCAATCAAACATATGAAGACCACTAATTTCTATGCTCAGCGTAACTCTATCAGCTTCCATTGGGCCACTCTTAACATTAACAGATTAGAACACTACTACACAACACTAAAATTTTAAAATCATTTTATAAAAATAATTTGTAAAGTAATCCAAAATTTTCACAAATATGTCCCAATGATTATTTCCATAATCATTTTATATTCTTATTCCTATATAGGTAATTGATATAACTATCTACCACATACCCCAAGGGATAGGACTCTAAGTCTCAGTAAGTCCAAATCTATGATATTATATTTAGAGTATTCCGACTTAGCTCTAATACCAACTATGACCGTCCTACCGCTATAACAATATTATTGGAGAACATTATTAACAATGTCTTCCAATAATACGAATTTTACGGCCTGTTAAGGCCGACCAAATGTGAATACATCGTTAAACTAACACTGACATGTCATACCACTTTACTAAATCTCTGGAATAAAATTTGACATGTGCAGTCCCCGTTCAAAGTAATAAACACACTGGCTTCCTGGAATCAGAACAGTATTGTATATAAATAATAGTCATAGATCATAGCAGAATAAAATGTATCTTATACAAATACATGTTGTAAGTCTACAAAGATCATACTAAACTCACATAATATACATCAGGTACAATCTCTAAGCCAAATATACATCTCATATTCATATGCAAAATCCTAGATGAGATAAACTAAAAGTCAAAAGGTTTATCTCCATGCTTGCTCATCCATCCTAAAGTCTAAATGTCTTATAACATGAAAAGTCTGGGCCTGATCCGAGTATTATAAAATAAATGGGTTAGACTATCTATAAATATTCAAAAGGGTGAGCACAAGATATACCACTATATATATATAAACATAGAGTCGTATATATATACGATTCATTGAAATAATTGAACTTTGAATCCATCACGAGGCACAGAATTACTTATACCACAATGCACATAATAATTAAATCACGAATATAGAATAGTCACAGAGTCGAATTTCCAGAATCCAAGAAAATCCTAATCCATACCAATCATATTGATCGCCCATACCAATCGCAATGATTGCACTTATACTTAGCAAACAAACATTTATGGTATCATCCATACCGATCTGATACCAAAGATCATGAAACCAGAATCACAACCGATCTCAAGGATCATCCAAATAGTTCAAGAAGATTATAGCAACCATGACTCGAATTCTCTAGATTATTTTTTATTACTATATATTTAACTATATATTTATTTATAACTCATACCGATTAAAATGATCGTAAAGAAATCCCATGAATATACCTCTTAAGGATCTGTCACCCCCTGATCAAACACCAAAAGTAAATATACTATAAAGTGCCAAATATCATCACTTTCGGTAATTGCTAGAACTTAACAAAAATGTCCCGTAATGCCTGGTGAAATTGAAGTATTTACTAGAAGCTAGTAAATCTCACTCGTTATGGATACCACTGGAAAACCTAAACTTTACTCTCTTAAGGATCTATTGGCCCCCAGATAAACACCAAAGGGGAATACAACCCTAGAGTGTTAAATACTTCCTAAAAGAAATCACAGGAATTTAACCAAGGCATCCCATACTACCAGTAGAATTCAGGTATTTGCTCATGGGCTAGTAAGTACCACTCAAACATTCTATTCAATGAGTTGTACAATATTCGATGAAGCGATACTAGAGAATATTTAAACGAATTGGTAATACTAAGTTGATTATTAGCACTCCCTATATTATTGTACTAAGGCTCTCAAAATATTTATCTTATAAGAATTTATAGTTTAGAAATCTAACAATATAATTTTTCATATAGGACTTGATTTCTAAATACTTTACATATCATTAAATAAAAAATTCACATATTCCATTTGATCTCAATATATATATGTGTGTGTATGTGTTGTTGTCTCAAATTCCTTAAAATTATATTGTTCCCTAACCGTATTCCAAAGACCATACATACATACATACATACATACATACATACATACATACACATATATATATATATAAGTAGCTATTTATTATATAAAGTATGTTTATTACTCTTCCAAACATATTTTGATATATATATATATAACCATTTTACTTGGAAATAAATTAGGTTTATATTTCTAAAACCACATTTCCAAATCCGCAACCTTTTATACCAGTAATACTTTCTACATACATACATACATACATACATACATACATACATACATACATACATACATACATACATACATATATATATATATATATATATTTGCTAAAATCATTTATTAATGAAACTATATAATTTAGGAACAAGTTTGATATTTGTAAACTTAAATAAACTCTCCTTTATAAAATTATATATATATGTAATATATAAATATAAGTTTCTAAGATTCCAAACCTTTTAATCAAAATGATTCAAAGTCCATAGAGCATAAGAGAATTCATTACAACAAATTATTAGGTCATCACACAGTTAGAGCCATGATTTGGTCCATATAGTTCTAACTTTATATCATCTCAAAATCTAATTTTTATGAATTATCAAAATTAATGGAAATGGATGCCACAAGGAACACAAACAAACATGCAAAGCACAATAAAACAACAACAACAACAACAACAAACAGGGCAATGGACGATGCAAGAAATCGCGATCCGTTGGGGCTTAACAAAATCGCGATCCGTTGGGGCTTTACTTGGAGCTGAATCAGCTCCAGGCATTTGCCATTAGTGCATCGTGGTGCCCTACCGTTCTACCGATGGTAATGAAACCCGAAGCTATTTCAGCTCCAGGTTCTGATCCTCGAAGGTGGCAACTTGGTCTCGTGTTCCATGCGGTTGATTTGGGGTGTATATGCAACCATCTCAAGTAATTCAAGATTTCATAGCATCAATTAGAACATCATATTTACTAATTATATATAACCATAACTTTCAACAAGTAGGAAAATAAGACTAAGGTTGAAAACATCATAATAAATGAGATTAAATCAATCATAAGTGGATCCAAATCAAAAAAAAACAACATGCACTCTATTTAGGGATAGAAGATTGCGGCAAACTCACCTTGTTCTTATGATTTCACTTAGAAATTAACTGCAATCAACTGGCCTTCTTATAACAGAGAAACCCCAAACTCAAAAGAGAGAGAGCACAAAAAGGATTCAAAACTCAAACCAAAATCGAAATAAGTTGTATAAGATGTTTGACAATGATTTAGTTTACATACCTTGATTTTATCTTATTTTCCAAAATTTATGTCTAATTTAAAACCATAATTTTGATTGAAGATGAGAAGGAGACAGAGAAATCTAATTTCATCTTATTGAGTTTTGTAACGACCCAGAATTTCTGTCAATTAAAATTTGTATATTTAATTAATTCTAAATATTAATAAGTGAATTTATAAGTCGAATAAATTTTATTCGAATAATTGGATTTAATTGAATAATTAAATCGATAATTTAATATGTGAAAATACAGAAATAATTGAAAATTGGGTTAAATATGATTGAAAATGATTTGTAAAATTTTATTTTATCATATTGGAGTTAGACCGATATTATAGAACTTTTAAAATCGAATTAAAAGTTAATTTGTGAAAATTGAATATTTTAATATTTAATCGACTAGTGAAATTAGCCATTTTTCGAACAGTCTCAGGATTGGACGAAACTAGTTTCATTGGATCCGTAATAGTTTTTTATTATTGGATTTCAATTTTCATGCCAATCGGAGTTTTCGTTTGACCGTGGCAGCACGAAACGCATCGAAATTGTTTTAATATTTATTTGGCGAGTTAAAATAGTCATTTTTCAAACAGTGTCGGATTTCGATGAAACCAGTTTCATCGGATCCGTAATGTGATATTATTGTATGGTTTCAAATTTTGTGTCAATTTGCATTTACCGTTTGTCCGGTGCAAGCTAAAACGCATAGAAATTTGATTTACCGATTTAATTTTAAATCGAACGTTTATTGCCATAACTCGCACAAATGACTGAATTAGCTCCCGAAACACATTCCATTGTGTTCGGAACGCGGGGTAAACCTTAGGAACGCCAACCGGCACGCTTCGTTTGGAGTTCGGAAATTTCGGGATGAATAGTGTTCGTCGTTTTTTTCTATCAAAGCCCTTGAAAATTTACAATTGCAAAAGAAATAGAACCCTAGGGTTTCATCTCTTCAGCAGCCATCAACATATTCTGATGGCCGAAATCTTGTTCTCTTCCTTCCCTCTTTTCTTCAAATCCACGCATCGAATCGAAAAAGTTCCAACTACAATATCGAAGAGACCAATGAGTTCTATAAATTCAACGGTGATGATCGTCTAAAACGCAGTGTAGAGGAAGAAAAGTGGCCGTGTTCGCCTCATGTTCGTGCACGAATTCCTATGTATATACTCGACCGAGCTCAGCCGCTCTATGGCCGTGGGTGGCGCGCATGCTTATGGAGGTGGGGGAAGTTCCTGATCATAGTATATGTCGACGATGGAGGCGAGTTAATTCACGAATTGAAGGCGGCTATGGGTTTGTCCTTACGCAAGTTACTGGAGATGGAAGAAGATGTAGATTGCGGCCCAAATCTGATGGAGGAAAAACCGATGGCTGTGATGAATTGTAGGGTTTAAAAATAAAGAAAATATGTTGTAAATTATAATTATAAATTCGTGTAACTTCTAAAATTCGTATCTTTTTCATACGAGGTCGAAAACGCGCGAAACCAGTTGTGTTGGAATCGTATGGACGAGCACTACCCTATGGAATTAGATTGGAGTCATTTGGAGTTAGTGAAAATTTCGGGCAAAATTAAACGTCCGTTTAATTTTATTCGAAATAAATCGCTAAAACGAAATTGAAATCAAGGTGAGAACTTCTCACTCAATCGAATCGGTTTCGATTTTTAATTTTAAATAGTTATATTTAAAATTCTTGAATGCATGTTTGAATGATGATTGTTATCTATTGATTGTTAAAATAGACATTATACGCCGTTAGTAAGCGGATGTTATTTATTAAAAACATGTACCGCGAATATTTCATAAACAGTGAAATTGGTATTATTTATGTACTTGGAATTGATTTCCCGCAGTATATAGCGGATGAGACCCTATTGCGCCGTCTATTAAGCGGATAATATTTTAAATCCTATATACCGCGATAATTTCGTACTGGAACGGAATTGGTATTGTGCTAACATCTTTGGATGCAGGGAAACAGGTTGGAGGGATCCAACTGGATTCCTCAACAGTATTTATTTGATTATGGATATTTTGATATTCATTGATTATCATATACAGATATATGATGTTGTTGTTGTCGTGATTGACTATTTGGTATGTAGCATCATTGGACCAATTTTGGAATTTTAAAATGAATTTTAAAGTGATTTTTGAAAGTATACGTTATAAAATATTTTTGGAATTGATCCATTTTAAATAAATAACGTTATAATTTTTAACGTTATAAAAATTATAATTTTTGAGAAATATAGTTAAAAGTTGATTTTTGAAAATATGGGGTTAATAATTTTATAAAATAGTTTAAATTGGGATTTCTGAATTTATTATAAAAAGTTTAAAAAAATAGGATTTATGAAATTAGATTATTTTATAAATCAAAATGATGAAATTATAAAGGAGTTTAAAGACGTTTTAAAAGAATAATATAAATTGATTTATATAAAAGATTTATAAGATGTATATTTATAAATTAAAAATACTGGAATTATAAAACGAGTTTTTATAAGTGTTAGAATGAATTGTGAATGAATTTCATAAATGAATGAAATTTATAGGATTATAAACGGTGAGGTTATAAATGGAATTTTATAAGCAGTAGGTTTATAAAATTTGTAAAGTTATTAAAAGAATAGATTTGGGTAAATCAATGAATCTTATAAGTTATAAGATTTATAATTTGGGAAGTTTAAAAGAACGATTTTTGTAAACAAATAAATTATAAGTATTTAACATATAATGTGAACCTTTGGTATATAATTAAGTTATAAATTGAAATAGGTTAATAAAGGAGATTTATAAAAGAAAGTTGTTATAAATAAATAGAAATTGAATTTATAAACGTTGTTTTATAAATTCGCAAACGACTTATCTTGATAAATAAATTGTTATAACTTATTTATGGAGTTATATTCACGTTTTAGACTGTGAATAATCCTTTAAAATGAAATGTATAGAAATGATGAAATTGGTTAACAAAGTATATTCACGTTTTTGAATAGTGAATAATATGTTAAAGAAAATGTTTGGATGTGATGTTTTAAATGGGATTAAAATGATCTAACGATGTTTTAAAATGTGTTAAGGTTCGAAACCATGGATTTCAACATTCATTGTTGAAATAGAGGTTTTCGAGAAATAAAAGGAAATGATGGACTATAACACTGTTGTTATAGTAAATGATTTCCGAAACGAAATGTTTTGTATAGTATTGGGATTTATATATCTATTTTAATTTCGAATCCCTATACTAGTGATTTTGGGTTGTCGTAACGATGTTTTACGCAACATTCGTTTTGGCCCAAATAAATATGTTTAAGAGAATGCTTTCCTTAAAGAATGAAATATGTACTTAATTTCGATTTAAGTATATTGAATATTTTCCAAGTGTAGAAAATAAAATTTGTGAATTACTTATTAAATAAGTATGGAAATGTTTTTTTTTCAATGTGAAATGAAACGTTTTTGAGAATTTATCTTTTTGAAGATAAATTGAAAATGAATAATTGAAATCATATATTCATAGATATTTTGGAATGTAAAATTCACTATGGAATTTATAAAAGAAAGGGGAATTTGTTTAAAAATAAATGTTGATTTATTTTTGAAGTATTGAAAATATATATCTTGTAAAGATATTTTTGGAAAATAAATAATTTGGAAATTTATTTGGAATCTGGTGATGTTGTGCATATCCATTGATAGTTCAATAACCGACTATCAATATTTACCTTTGAATGGGTATTTGTTGTGATTTGCTTGGATTTGAATGTCACACTTATTTTTAAATTATTGCGCTCGTTATTCGGATTACCCATTCCGAATAGTGATACGACGAAATGGATAGCATTGATGACCGGTGTTGAAGACCGGATATTTTTGAAAGCGAAAGGACAACTCGTCGAATGTCTTTGCATCAGCTGGTCCCCGGTATAAAGACTCCATATGTGATGGGAAGTCCGAACGTGATTAGTGAATATCCGGATTGCAAGGACTTCTTTGTAAGTGCCTTCGGTTCTGTTCGATCCCGGAACAGACTTGTTTGGATAGTATGTCTGACATTACAAATTGAGATATAAAGCTGATTTCTTTCAAATATATTTCTGTTGGTGGCGGAGAATTTATTCTCTTAGCTTAACACCCTTCTTTGAGACGTACGAGCTCATAGGTTATGTAGTTGAAGGTTTTTAGCAATATATTCCCAATTTGGCAATGTGACATGCTGAATGTTGCTGTGAAATGATCATTGTTTGATCATTTGTGATATGATAATTTGTTTGATCACTTATCTTTGTGATCATTTCTATGATCATTTGTTGACCCAAAGCACAGCTTTTGTATAAAGCGTGGCTTTGTGGATGAGACTTCGTCGAGCCTCACACCCCGGAATGGTCAAAACAGGAAAGATGCGGCAAGGTTATGAGGGGTAGCTCACTTTAGGGTATGTGCATTTCCTTCTGGAAAAGGGTGGTATCATGGTATGGAGCCCAAATACTTACTCATGTTGAAACACTTTATTATTTTGGTGTGATGTTGGTTAGGAGCGCCCGGAGAAAGGTCCCAAAGGACCGGGGGATGGCATCGTGTCAGTTGTTACCTAGTTTGAAAGGTAACCCGGCCTTGTGTTGGCAGAGATCCGGTTAGGTTCTCGGGGACGTCCTTCCAGAGGCGTTCTCATGTGGCAATGGGAAGTTCCTTGGCCTGACCATTTGTTGGAAATCCAAAGAAACAATACGATCCTTGTACGGTTTTAGTTGTATAACCTGCTATGGAATGTGGCGGTAACCTACTATTGAACATATTAGCTATAGTAGGCATACGATAATGGTCGTATGTTGGCTAAGATTTATATTCTACTTTCGAAATTGTTTTATACACTATGCACTAGTAATAATATCAAATGTTTCTTTTTAATGCGTATCAAGCATCTTTGACTATCATAAGGAGAAATCTCCTCCGATTCTGCGTTTGCATTGTGTGTGTGTGCGGGAGGCCTTATGGTAGTCTCATTCTTAAAAGCATTGCGAATTGACTTTAAAAATATTCCTCTATTTTGATTTTAAAGATAAATAAACTGTTTTGAGTTCTCACACCAGTCACATGACTGACTCGGAGTTTATTGTTTTCCTTCTTAAATTCTGAGTGCCCACCAATTTCCACACGGGCAGTCAAGAGACAGGTTTACCAGGATATTCTGGAATTCAGGAGTTGCTGGAGGCAAGATGGATGGCATGGCGTATTACTAGTTTATATAGTATTTCTTTTCCGCTGTTTGTTCTGTTTATTGTTGTTTGATAGTTGTACACTCTGGTGATGTAATGTAATGTAATGTGATGTAATGTAATAACTGATATAGTTCTTTGTTTAAAGATTATTCATTTATTTATTATATGTTGTTCCGCTGCGATTGTGGGATTCTGATATTGTTGTTTTCTTTCTGTTCCGTTCTATTTTCTGTCTTTTCCTCTCTTCTTCTATCTTTTTCTTCTTCTTTAACCATAACGGTACGGTTTTCCAGCCTTGGATTGCTCGACAGTTGATACAGTGGACGTATTGATGTCGGCATTCGTGGACGAAAAATCGCTGTATCGTTACATTTGGTATCAGAGCATATGGTTAAGCGACAACCATGGCTCTGTTGGGTATTACTCATTAGAGATAGAGTCAGTAGTGCTCTAAAATGAGTTTGAGTGTAATAACATGTAACGACCCAGAATTTTTATTAATTAAAAATTGAATATTTAATTAATTTTAAATATTTATAAGTGAATTTTTAAGTCAAATAAATTTTATTTTGATTTATTGGATTTAATTGGATAATTAAATCGATAATTTAATATGTTAAATTATGGAAATAATTGAAAATAGAGTTAAATATGATTGAAAATGATTTGTAAAATTTTATTTTATCATATTGAAGTTAGAATGATATTTTAGAACTTTTAAAATCGAATTAAAAATTAATTTGTGAAAATTGAATATTTTAATATTTAATAATCGACTGTAAAATAGCCAATTTTTGAACAGTCTCAGAATTGAACGAAACCAGTTCCATTGGATCCGTAATAGTTAGTTATTACCGGATTTCAATTTTCGTGTCAATCGGAGCTATCGTTTGATCGTGGCAGCTCGAAACGCATCGAATCGTTTTTAATTTAAATTTGGCGAGTCAAAATAGCCATTTTTCAAAAAGTCTCGGATTTCGATGAAACCAGTTTCATCGGATCCGTAATGTGATATTATTGTAAGGTTTCAAATTTCAAGTCAATTGGATTTACCGTTTGTCCGGTACAAATTAAAACGCCTAGAAATCGACTTAAATCGGTTTAATTTAAATTGAACGTTTTCAGCCATAACTCGCACATACTTCCGAATTAGCTTCCGAAACCTGTTCCATTGTGTCCGGAACGCGGGATAAACCCTAGGTACGCTGGTTACGGCGTCTAAATCGGAGTTCGGAAAATCCGGGATGAATAGTGTCGCTCGTTCCTTATAAATAGACCACCATCTTCATAAATTTGATAAAAATATAAACCCTAACCCTAATAATTTGCTGTAGCCGCCACTTATACATGAATGGCCAGAATTCAATTTCCTTTCCCCCTCAATCTCTCTCAATCTACAAAGAATTAGAAGAAGTTGTTAACTACAAAGATGAAGAGCACGAGATGAGCTTTAAATCCATACGGATATGATCGGAAATGGTGCGACGGAGGGAGAGATAAGTGGGGCCGAAACTTGCAGCTGTGCACGCGTCTCGAGGGTAGAGGGGGAGGCCGAGTTGGCCATGGTGGTAGGCGTGGGTAGCTAGCGTCGTGTGCTTCGCGATGGCGGAGATGTGATCGAATATAATCGTGTGTGGTGAGAGCATAATTAAACCCTAATTCATATGATGGGTTCGGCCTCATTTTCTATGGTCTGGAGATGAGAACGCAAGGGGGAAGAAAGCATATACACGGCCAAGATCAGTTGCAGTGGATCCAAGGGTTCTTGATGGCTTAGGTTTAAAAATAATTAAGTTGTTGTAATTATAGTTATATAAATTGTGTACAAACTTTGAAAAATCATAACTTTTTCATACGAGGTCGAAAAAATGCAAACTCAGTTGCGTTGGAATCGTATGGACGAGCACTACGCGATGGAGTTGGTTTGGAGTCGTTTGGAGTTAGTGAGAATTTCAGGTAGAATTAAACGCGCGTTTAATTTTATTCGAAATAAAAGCTTAAACGGAAATTAAAACCAAGGTGAGAATTTCTCACTCAATCGAATCGGTTTCGATTTTTATTTTAAACAGTTAGATTTAAAATATTTGAATGCATGTTTGAATGATGACTGTAAATTATTGATTGTTAAAATAGACATTATGCGCCGTTAGTAAGCGGATGTTATTTAATAAAAACATATACCGCGAATATTTCATAAACAGTGAAATTGGTATTATATATATAATAGCAATATATATATATTGGCATATGTATATATTGGAGTTATTGATTTCCCGCATTTTTTGTTTAGCGGATGAGACCCTATTACGCCGTTATTAAGCGGATAATATTTAATAAGAACATGTACCGCGATAATTTCGTACTGGAGCGAAATTGGTATTGTGCTAATGTTTTTGGATGCAGGAAACAGGTTGGAGGGATCCAACAGGATTCTTCAACAGTTTTTATTTGATTTCAGATATTTTGATATTTGATGGATTATCATATCGATATATGATATCGTTATTAGTCGTGATTGACTATTTGGTGTGTAGCATCATTGGACCCAGATTTGGGATTTTGAAATGTTTTAAAGTGATTTTTTGAAAATATACTTTATTTTTGGAAGTGATCCATTATAAATAAATGAACGTTATAATTTTTAAAGTTATAAAAAATTATAGTTTTTGAGAAATACGGTTAAAAGCTGATTTTTGAGAAAAATGAACTAATGATGTTATAAAATAGTTTAAACTGGATTTTTTTTGAATTCATTATTAAAAGTTTAAATATAGGATTTATAAAATTTGATTATTTTATAAATCAAAATGGTTAAACTATAAAGGAAATTAAAGACGTTTCAGAATAATAATATAAACTGATTTATATTAAGAGATTTATAAATAGATATTTATAAATCGAAATATTGACATTATAAAACGAGTTTTTATAAGTGTTTTAAATGAAGTGAAAAATGAATTTCATAATAGAATGAAATTTATAGAATTATAAACTGTGAAGTTATAAATGAAATTTATAAATAGTAAGATTTATAAATTAGGTGAAATTATTTGAAGAATAGATTGATTAAATAAATAAATCTTATAAGTTATAAGGTTTATAAATTGAAAAGTCTTTAAAAAGAACGATTTTGTAAAATAATCGTTTTATAAGCAATTGACTTATAATATGAACTTTTAGTTTATAATTGAGATATGAAATCAAATAGGTTAATAAAGGAATTTATAAAAAGGAAGTTTTTATAAATAAAAAGAAACGGAATTTATAAACGTTGTTTTATAAATCCACAAACGACTTATTTTGATAAGTTAATTGTTATAACCTATTAATGGAGTTATATTCACATTTTTGAATAGTGAATAATCCTTTAAAATAAATTGAATAAAAGGATGAAATTTGTTAACGAAGTATGTTCACGATTTTGAATAGTGAATAACATGTTAAAGGAAATGTTTTAGAATGTGATATTTTAAACAGAATTAAAACGATCTAATGATGTTTTAAATGTGTTGAGATTCGAAACCATAAATTTCAACATTTATTGTTGAAATAGACGTTTTCGAGAAATAAAAGGAAATAGTGGACTATAACACTGTTGTTATAGTAAATGATTTCCGAAAGGAAATGTTTTGAATAGTATTGGGATTTATATATCTATTTTTAATTTCGAATCCCTATGCTAGTGATTTTGGGTTGTCGTAACGATGTTTTACGCAACATTCGTTTTGGCCCAAATAAATATGTTAAGTGAATGATTTCCTTAAAGAAAGAAATATATACTTAATTCGGTTTAAGTATATTGAATATTTTCTAAGTGTTGAAAATAAAAGATTGTGAATTACTTATTTAATAAGTATGGAAATGTTTTCCAATATGAAGTGAATAATTAGAATTTATCTTTTTCCGAAGATAAATTGAAATGAATTATTGAAATCGCATATGCATGGATATCTTGAAATATAAATTCATTATGGAATTTATATGTGAAAGTGAAACTTGTTAAAAAAAATATTGATTTATTTTTGAAGTGTTGAAATTATATATCTAGTAAAGATATTTTGGAAAATAAATAATTTGGAAAATTATTTGGAATCTGGTGATGTGTGCATATCCAGTGATAGTTCAATAACCGACTATCAGTATTTCCCTTTGAATGGGTATTTGATGTGAATTGATTGAATTTGAATGCACACTTATTTTTGAATAAGCGCTCACTATTCGGGTTAACCGGGAAAGGACCATGGGGTCGTATAACCCACTCCGAATATGTGATACGTCGTTGTGAATCGCATTTGAAGATCGGTGTTGAAGACCGGTATTTGCGAGAGTGATAGGATGAACTATCGATTGACTCTGCACCGAGTAGCTACGGTATTGAGTTCTCCATATGTGATGGTGAATCCGATCAGGATTGTGAATATCCGGATTGCAAGGACTTCTTTGTAAGTGCCTTCGGTTCTGTTCGAGCCCGGAACAGACTTGTATGGATTGTATGTCTGACGTTACAATGTGAGATATAAAGCCGATTTCTTTCAAATATATTTCTGTTGGTGGCGGAGAATTTATTCTTTGCTTAACACCCTTCTTTGAGACGTACGAGCTCAAAGGTTATATAGTTGAAGTTATCAGCGATATATCCCATTTTGGTAATGTGACATGCTGAGTGATGCTGAAATGATCATTGTGTTGATTATTTGTGATAGGATCATTTATTTGATCGTCTATCTTAGTGATCATTGTATTGATCATTTGTTGACCCAAAGCATGGCTTTTGTATAAAGTATGTTTTTGTGGACGTGAATTCATCGAGCCTCACATCCCGTTAATGGTCAAAACAGGAATGATGCGGCAAGGTTATGAGGGGTAGCTCCCTTTAGGGTATGTGCATTTCCTTCTGGAAAGGGTGGTATCATGGTATGGAGCCCAGATACTTACTCATGTTGATACACTATATCTTTTTCTGTGTGGTGTTGTTGGTGACGAGCGCTCGGTTAAAGGTCCGATGGGACCGGGGGATGCCATATTCGTGTAGTAGTTACCTAGTGATAAAGGTAACCCGGCCTTGTGTTGGCAGAGAGCTGGTTAAGTTCTCGGGACGTCCAGCCAGAGGCGATCCCATGTGACAGTAGGAAGTTCCTTAGCCTGACCATTCGTTGGAAATCCAATTCCCAATACGAAACTTGTACGGTATTAGTTGTAGAACCTGCTATTCACTTATGGTGGTCACCACTGTTTGGATAGTAGCTATAGTAGGCATACGATAATGGTCGTATGTTGGCTAAGATTTATATTCTACTTTCGAAATGAATTTTTCCTACACTATGCACTAATAATAATATCAAATATTATTTTAAATGCGTATCAAGCATCTTTGACTATCATAAGGAGAAAGCTCCTCCGATTCTGCGTTTGCATTGTGTGTGTGTGCGGGAGGCCTTATGGTAGTCTCATTTTTAAAAGCATTGCGAATTGAATAAAAAAAATATTCCTCTTTTTGATTTTTAAAGTTAAATAAACTGTTTTGAGTTCTCACACCAGTCACATGACTGACTCGGAGTTCATTGTTTTCCTTCCTAAACTCTGGGTGCCCACCAATTTCCACACGGGCAGTCAAAAGTTAAGGTTTATCAGGATATTCTGGATATTCTGGAGTTGCTGGAGGCAAGCTGGATGGCATGGCGTATTACTAGTTTATATAGTATTTCTTTTTCCGCTGCACTATTTATTGTTGTATGTTGTTGTACACTCTGATGATATGATGTGATGTAATGAAATGTAATGAAATAACTGATATGGTTCTTTGTTTAAAGATTATTCATTTATTATTATATGTTGTTCCGCTGCGAATTGTGAGATTCTGTTGTTGTTCTGTTGTTTCCTTTCTGTCCGTTCTATTTTTGAAATTCTTCTATCTTCTATTTTTCAAATTCTCTGTTTTCTTTCTCTGTTTTCTAAAAATGATCTATCTTCTTTTCTCTCTATTTCTTCTTTTTCTCTCTTCTTTCTTTTCTTTTCTTTTTAAAACCCATAACTATTCGGTTTTTCGGCAACGAAAATCCGAAGCGTTACATTTGGTATCGGAGCTTATGGTTAAGCGACAACCATGGTTCTGTTGGGTATAATTCATTAGAGATAGAGTCAGTAGTACTCTAGAATGAGTTTAAGTGTAATAATAGCTATGAGAGCGTATTTGTTAGTGAATATAAAATTGTTTTATATTGTGATGATTGGTTTATTGAGTGGCATATGAACCTTCGTCAGCACGGTCAGTCAAACTATGCCGAAGGGGTTTCTAAACACTTGAATAGAACAATTCGACACAATATTGATTTTAAATTGGGTGAATGAAATAATTTTACCTTGATTATATTTTATATATAAAGGAATAATTTTTCAAAATTATTAAAGTGTATATAAGTTGATTGTTAGGTTGTTTGAATAATCTAAATAAAAGAATAATTGTATAAGCAAAAGAATTATAAGAATTGAAATTTTAATTAAAGTGTTTACAATTGTGAAATAAACTTATATACATAAGAAGTGAAACTTTATGGATATATCTATGAATATGAGTTGTGAATAAAAATGAATTTAAAGTTAAATGGAAAATTTACTTTAGAATTTGGAATCTGAATTTATTTACAAGTGGGAATTTAAGTTATGAAAAACAAATGATGTTTGTTAAATGGAATATAACTTAAGAGTTGTTGAATATGAGTTGTAAATAAAAGTGACAAAGGTAAACTTGAGTTATATAAATGAAATTCAACTTTAGAAATTGAATGAATTGAATGTTAATCAATTAAATGTAAATTTAAGTTGATATAAAATAATGAATATAAGTGTTGATTCATTAAAATCTAATGTTATTAGAAGTTGAATAAAAAAAAATGTATGAATATAAGCAAAGGAATTTGGTTATAATTAATATACTTTGGTTGTTATATGATTGTTGATTGATTGTATGTAATTCATTAAGTGTTAATGAAATTGAAAGCTAATGTAATTGAATTCAAATTAGAAGTAAATAAATTTGAATAGAATTGAAAGTGAATTGGATTTAATTAGTAATGTAAACTAATTGAATTGAGAATGAATGTTAGTAAATCCAATGTAAATGAATCAAATGTGATTTAAATTGAAAACCATTTCATTGAATATTAATGAGAATATGAATGAATATTATTGGTTATGGATGTTAGTTGGATGTAGTTGGTTGATGGTTGAATATATATTGCTATTGTTGCATTTGCTATGTGACATATATAGTTATTATGAGATATATGTTGTATATTGAGATTATTTGCATATGTGCATATTCTCATGTTGTTTGTTAAGTGTTTAGTAGGTGCGGATCGCGTTTGCTTCGCATTTGGAGCTCGCTTTTGCGCTATATTAGCCGTATATGCTTGCTAATAAAATATAAGGTACATATCTCGGATTAAATATCGCACTTTTATACTTTTTTCCCTGCGGGATGCCTCATTACTTGATGAGATGTATATTTGTGATATATATACTGTCATTTTTTTTCGGATCGAGCCGCGCAAAGGAGACTATGGCGAATTTTTCCGAAAATTTAAGGCGTTAGAAAAAAATTTGAGAAAAATTGGAAAATTTTGAAAACTTTAAACTTTGATTTGGAATTGAAAGTTAAACAATAGTAGTTGTTTTTGAAAAGATTACTAAGTATGATTTGAAAACTTAGTAAAGATTTGTAAGAAGTTTAATTATGAATTTTGGAAAGTTAATAGATTTTGTAACCTTTCTTACTTGTAATTTCGAGGACGAAATTCTTTTAAGGGGGAAAGATTGTAACGACCCAGAATTTTTATTAATTAAAAATTGAATATTTAATTAATTTTAAATATTTATAAGTGAATTTTTAAGTCAAATAAATTTTATTTTGATTTATTGGATTTAATTGGATAATTAAATCGATAATTTAATATGTTAAATTATGGAAATAATTGAAAATAGAGTTAAATATGATTGAAAATGATTTGTAAAATTTTATTTTATCATATTGAAGTTAGAATGATATTTTAGAACTTTTAAAATCGAATTAAAAATTAATTTGTGAAAATTGAATATTTTAATATTTAATAATCGACTGTAAAATAGCCAATTTTTGAACAGTCTCAGAATTGAACGAAACCAGTTCCATTGGATCCGTAATAGTTAGTTATTACCGGATTTCAATTTTCGTGTCAATCGGAGCTATCGTTTGATCGTGGCAGCTCGAAACGCATCGAATCGTTTTTAATTTAAATTTGGCGAGTCAAAATAGCCATTTTTCAAAAAGTCTCGGATTTCGATGAAACCAGTTTCATCGGATCCGTAATGTGATATTATTGTAAGGTTTCAAATTTCAAGTCAATTGGATTTACCGTTTGTCCGGTACAAATTAAAACGCCTAGAAATCGACTTAAATCGGTTTAATTTAAATTGAACGTTTTCAGCCATAACTCGCACATACTTCCGAATTAGCTTCCGAAACCTGTTCCATTGTGTCCGGAACGCGGGATAAACCCTAGGTACGCTGGTTACGGCGTCTAAATCGGAGTTCGGAAAATCCGGGATGAATAGTGTCGCTCGTTCCTTATAAATAGACCACCATCTTCATAAATTTGATAAAAATATAAACCCTAACCCTAATAATTTGCTGTAGCCGCCACTTATACATGAATGGCCAGAATTCAATTTCCTTTCCCCCTCAATCTCTCTCAATCTACAAAGAATTAGAAGAAGTTGTTAACTACAAAGATGAAGAGCACGAGATGAGCTTTAAATCCATACGGATATGATCGGAAATGGTGCGACGGAGGGAGAGATAAGTGGGGCCGAAACTTGCAGCTGTGCACGCGTCTCGAGGGTAGAGGGGGAGGCCGAGTTGGCCATGGTGGTAGGCGTGGGTAGCTAGCGTCGTGTGCTTCGCGATGGCGGAGATGTGATCGAATATAATCGTGTGTGGTGAGAGCATAATTAAACCCTAATTCATATGATGGGTTCGGCCTCATTTTCTATGGTCTGGAGATGAGAACGCAAGGGGGAAGAAAGCATATACACGGCCAAGATCAGTTGCAGTGGATCCAAGGGTTCTTGATGGCTTAGGTTTAAAAATAATTAAGTTGTTGTAATTATAGTTATATAAATTGTGTACAAACTTTGAAAAATCATAACTTTTTCATACGAGGTCGAAAAAATGCAAACTCAGTTGCGTTGGAATCGTATGGACGAGCACTACGCGATGGAGTTGGTTTGGAGTCGTTTGGAGTTAGTGAGAATTTCAGGTAGAATTAAACGCGCGTTTAATTTTATTCGAAATAAAAGCTTAAACGGAAATTAAAACCAAGGTGAGAATTTCTCACTCAATCGAATCGGTTTCGATTTTTATTTTAAACAGTTAGATTTAAAATATTTGAATGCATGTTTGAATGATGACTGTAAATTATTGATTGTTAAAATAGACATTATGCGCCGTTAGTAAGCGGATGTTATTTAATAAAAACATATACCGCGAATATTTCATAAACAGTGAAATTGGTATTATATATATAATAGCAATATATATATATTGGCATATGTATATATTGGAGTTATTGATTTCCCGCATTTTTTGTTTAGCGGATGAGACCCTATTACGCCGTTATTAAGCGGATAATATTTAATAAGAACATGTACCGCGATAATTTCGTACTGGAGCGAAATTGGTATTGTGCTAATGTTTTTGGATGCAGGAAACAGGTTGGAGGGATCCAACAGGATTCTTCAACAGTTTTTATTTGATTTCAGATATTTTGATATTTGATGGATTATCATATCGATATATGATATCGTTATTAGTCGTGATTGACTATTTGGTGTGTAGCATCATTGGACCCAGATTTGGGATTTTGAAATGTTTTTAAAGTGATTTTTTGAAAATATACTTTATTTTTGGAAGTGATCCATTATAAATAAATGAACGTTATAATTTTTAAAGTTATAAAAAATTATAGTTTTTGAGAAATACGGTTAAAAGCTGATTTTTGAGAAAAATGAACTAATGATGTTATAAAATAGTTTAAACTGGATTTTTTTTGAATTCATTATTAAAAGTTTAAATATAGGATTTATAAAATTTGATTATTTTATAAATCAAAATGGTTAAACTATAAAGGAAATTAAAGACGTTTCAGAATAATAATATAAACTGATTTATATTAAGAGATTTATAAATAGATATTTATAAATCGAAATATTGACATTATAAAACGAGTTTTTATAAGTGTTTTAAATGAAGTGAAAAATGAATTTCATAATAGAATGAAATTTATAGAATTATAAACTGTGAAGTTATAAATGAAATTTATAAATAGTAAGATTTATAAATTAGGTGAAATTATTTGAAGAATAGATTGATTAAATAAATAAATCTTATAAGTTATAAGGTTTATAAATTGAAAAGTCTTTAAAAAGAACGATTTTGTAAAATAATCGTTTTATAAGCAATTGACTTATAATATGAACTTTTAGTTTATAATTGAGATATGAAATCAAATAGGTTAATAAAGGAATTTATAAAAAGGAAGTTTTTATAAATAAAAAGAAACGGAATTTATAAACGTTGTTTTATAAATCCACAAACGACTTATTTTGATAAGTTAATTGTTATAACCTATTAATGGAGTTATATTCACATTTTTGAATAGTGAATAATCCTTTAAAATAAATTGAATAAAAGGATGAAATTTGTTAACGAAGTATGTTCACGATTTTGAATAGTGAATAACATGTTAAAGGAAATGTTTTAGAATGTGATATTTTAAACAGAATTAAAACGATCTAACGATGTTTTAAATGTGTTGAGATTCGAAACCATAAATTTCAACATTTATTGTTGAAATAGACGTTTTCGAGAAATAAAAGGAAATAGTGGACTATAACACTGTTGTTATAGTAAATGATTTCCGAAAGGAAATGTTTTGAATAGTATTGGGATTTATATATCTATTTTTAATTTCGAATCCCTATGCTAGTGATTTTGGGTTGTCGTAACGATGTTTTACGCAACATTCGTTTTGGCCCAAATAAATATGTTAAGTGAATGATTTCCTTAAAGAAAGAAATATATACTTAATTCGGTTTAAGTATATTGAATATTTTCTAAGTGTTGAAAATAAAAGATTGTGAATTACTTATTTAATAAGTATGGAAATGTTTTCCAATATGAAGTGAATAATTAGAATTTATCTTTTTCCGAAGATAAATTGAAATGAATTATTGAAATCGCATATGCATGGATATCTTGAAATATAAATTCATTATGGAATTTATATGTGAAAGTGAAACTTGTTAAAAAAAAATATTGATTTATTTTTGAAGTGTTGAAATTATATATCTAGTAAAGATATTTTGGAAAATAAATAATTTGGAAAATTATTTGGAATCTGGTGATGTGTGCATATCCAGTGATAGTTCAATAACCGACTATCAGTATTTCCCTTTGAATGGGTATTTGATGTGAATTGATTGAATTTGAATGCACACTTATTTTTGAATAAGCGCTCACTATTCGGGTTAACCGGGAAAGGACCATGGGGTCGTATAACCCACTCCGAATATGTGATACGTCGTTGTGAATCGCATTTGAAGATCGGTGTTGAAGACCGGTATTTGCGAGAGTGATAGGATGAACTATCGATTGACTCTGCACCGAGTAGCTACGGTATTGAGTTCTCCATATGTGATGGTGAATCCGATCAGGATTGTGAATATCCGGATTGCAAGGACTTCTTTGTAAGTGCCTTCGGTTCTGTTCGAGCCCGGAACAGACTTGTATGGATTGTATGTCTGACGTTACAATGTGAGATATAAAGCCGATTTCTTTCAAATATATTTCTGTTGGTGGCGGAGAATTTATTCTTTGCTTAACACCCTTCTTTGAGACGTACGAGCTCAAAGGTTATATAGTTGAAGTTATCAGCGATATATCCCATTTTGGTAATGTGACATGCTGAGTGATGCTGAAATGATCATTGTGTTGATTATTTGTGATAGGATCATTTATTTGATCGTCTATCTTAGTGATCATTGTATTGATCATTTGTTGACCCAAAGCATGGCTTTTGTATAAAGTATGTTTTTGTGGACGTGAATTCATCGAGCCTCACATCCCGTTAATGGTCAAAACAGGAATGATGCGGCAAGGTTATGAGGGGTAGCTCCCTTTAGGGTATGTGCATTTCCTTCTGGAAAGGGTGGTATCATGGTATGGAGCCCAGATACTTACTCATGTTGATACACTATATCTTTTTCTGTGTGGTGTTGTTGGTGACGAGCGCTCGGTTAAAGGTCCGATGGGACCGGGGGATGCCATATTCGTGTAGTAGTTACCTAGTGATAAAGGTAACCCGGCCTTGTGTTGGCAGAGAGCTGGTTAAGTTCTCGGGACGTCCAGCCAGAGGCGATCCCATGTGACAGTAGGAAGTTCCTTAGCCTGACCATTCGTTGGAAATCCAATTCCCAATACGAAACTTGTACGGTATTAGTTGTAGAACCTGCTATTCACTTATGGTGGTCACCACTGTTTGGATAGTAGCTATAGTAGACATACGATAATGGTCGTATGTTGGCTAAGATTTATATTCTACTTTCGAAATGAATTTTTCCTACACTATGCACTAATAATAATATCAAATATTATTTTAAATGCGTATCAAGCATCTTTGACTATCATAAGGAGAAATCTCCTCCGATTCTGCGTTTGCATTGTGTGTGTGTGCGGGAGGCCTTATGGTAGTCTCATTTTTAAAAGCATTGCGAATTGAATAAAAAAAATATTCCTCTTTTTGATTTTTAAAGTTAAATAAACTGTTTTGAGTTCTCACACCAGTCACATGACTGACTCGGAGTTCATTGTTTTCCTTCCTAAACTCTGGGTGCCCACCAATTTCCACACGGGCAGTCAAAAGTTAAGGTTTATCAGGATATTCTGGATATTCTGGAGTTGCTGGAGGCAAGCTGGATGGCATGGCGTATTACTAGTTTATATAGTATTTCTTTTTCCGCTGCACTATTTATTGTTGTATGTTGTTGTACACTCTGATGATATGATGTGATGTAATGAAATGTAATGAAATAACTGATATGGTTCTTTGTTTAAAGATTATTCATTTATTATTATATGTTGTTCCGCTGCGAATTGTGAGATTCTGTTGTTGTTCTGTTGTTTCCTTTCTGTCCGTTCTATTTTTGAAATTCTTCTATCTTCTATTTTTCAAATTCTCTGTTTTCTTTCTCTGTTTTCTAAAAATGATCTATCTTCTTTTCTCTCTATTTCTTCTTTTTCTCTCTTCTTTCTTTTCTTTTCTTTTTAAAACCCATAACTATTCGGTTTTTCGGCAACGAAAATCCGAAGCGTTACATAACAGCTATGAGAGGGTATTTGCTAGTGAATATAAAATTGTTTTGTATTGTGTTGACTTATCGGTTGATTGTTTATAGATTCCGGTCGATGTAGTCTTGCTAACTATCGTAGATAGGGGTTTCTAAACTCTTAAACAAGATAAACCGACATGATATTGTTTTAAATTAGGTAAATGAAATAATTTTATCTTGAGTATATTTTTGTATATAAAGGAATAATTTTTCAGAATTATTAAAGTGTATATAAGTTGATTGTTTGGTCGTTGAATAAGATGTTTGAATAATCTAAATTAAGGAATAATTGTATAAGCAAAAGAATTATAAGCATGAAATTATAATTAATGTAATTTACATTTGAGAAATAAACTTATATATATAAGAAGTGAAATTATATGAATATATTTATCAATTTGAGTTGTAAATAAAAAAAATGAGTTTGAATAAGTGATGAAATTCAACTTTAGTAATTGAATTGAATGAATGAATTGAATGTTAATCAATTGAATGTGAATAATTGGTATGAAATAATGAATGTAAGTGTTAATTCATTAAAATCTAATGTTATTGGAAGTTGAATAATTGAATGGAAATCAATTTAATTGAACCAATTGAAAGTAAAGGTGTTAAACCAAATTGAATGAATATAAGCAAAGGAATTTGGTTGTAATTAATATACATTGGTTGATATATGATTGTTAGTTGATTGTATATAATTCATTAAGTGTTAATGAAATAGAAAGCTAAAGTAATTGAAATCCAATTGGAAGTTAAGTGAATCTTAAGTAGATTTGAATTTGATTTGGAAGTGAACCAACTTGAATATGAATTAGTGAATATAAACTAATTGAGAATGAATGTTAGTAAAAACATCCACTATTAATGAATCAAATGTGATTAAATTGAAAACCTATTTAATTGAATATTAATGAGAATATGAATGAATATTTATTGGTTATAGACATTAGTTGGATGCTAGTTGGTTGATGGTTGAATATATATTGCTTTTACTACATTTGCTATGTTGGCATATATAGCTATTATGTTGCTATATGTTGTATATCGATACTATTGTCTATATACATGTTTCTCATCTGTTTGTTGAGTGTTTAGTAGGTGCGGATTGCGTTTGCTTTGCATTTGGAGCTCGCTTTCGCGCTATATTAGCCGTATATGCTTGCTAATAATATATAAGGTACATATCTCGGATTAAATATCGTACTTTTACACTTTTTTCCCTACGGGATGCCTCATCACTTGATGAGATGTATATTTGTGATATATATACTGTCATTTTTTTCGGATCGAGCCGCGCAAAGGAGACTATGGCGAATTTTTTCGAAAATTTAAGGCGTAAGAATATTTTTGAGAAAAATTGGAAAATTTTGAAAACTATAATTTTGATTTGGAATTGAAAGTAAAACAATAATGGTTGTTTTTGAAAAGATAACTAAGTATGATTTGAAAACTTAGTAAAGTTATTGTAGGAAGTTTAACTATGGATTTATGGAAAGTTAATAGATTCTGTAACTTTTCTTACTTGGTAATTTCGAGGACGAAATTCTTTTAAGGGGGGAAGTATGTAACGACCCAGAATTTCTATCAATTAAAATTTGTATATTTAATTAATTTTAAATATTAATAAGTGAATTCATAAGTCGAATAAATTTTATTCAATAATTGGATTTAATTGAATAATTAAATCGATAATTTAATATGTGAAAATACAGAAATAATTGAAAATTGAGTTAAATATGATTGAAAATGATTTTTAAAATTTTATTTTATCATATTGGAGTTAGAACGATATTATAGAACTTCTAAAATCGAATTAAAAGTTAATTTGTGAAAATTGAATATTTTAATATTTAATCAACCAGTGAAATTAGCCATTTTTCGAACAGTCTCAGAATTGGACGAAACTAGTTCCATTGGATCCATAATAGTTTGTTGTTATCGGATTTCAATTTTCGTGTCAATCGGAGTTTTCGTTTGACCGTGGCAGCTCGAAACGCTCGAAATTGTTTTAATATTTATTTGGCGAGTTAAAATAGTCATTTTTCAAACAGTGTCGGATTTTGATGAAACCAGTTTCATCGGATCCATAATGTGATATTATTGTATGGTTTCATATTTCGTGTCAATTGGATTTACCGTTTGTCCGGTGCAAGCTAAAACGCCTAGAAATTTGATTTATCGATTTAATTTTAAATCGAACGTTTATTTCCATAACTCGCACAGATGACTGAATTAGCTCCCGAAACACGTTCCATTGTGTTCGGAACGCGGGGTAAACCTTAGGAATGCCAACCGACACGTTTCGTTTGGAGTTCGGAAATTTCGGGATGAATAGTGTTCGTCGTTTTTTTCTGTAAAAGCCCTTGAAAATTTACAATTGCAAAAGAAATAGAACCCTAGGGTTTCATCTCTTCAGCCGCCATTAACATATTCTGATGGCCGAAATCTTGTTCTCTTCCTTCCCTCTTTTCTTCAAATCCATGCATCGAATCCAAAAAGTTCCAACTACAATATCGAAGAGACCAACGAGTTCTATAAATTCAACGGTGATGATCGTCTAAAACGCAGCGTAGAGGAAGAAAAGTGGCCGTGTTTGCCTCGTGTTCGTGCACGAATTCCCATGTATATACTCGACCGAGCTCAGCCGCTCTATGACCGTGGGTGGCGCGCATGCTTACGGAGGTGGGGGAAGTTCCTGATCATAGTATATGTCGACGATGGAGGCGAGTTAATCCACGAATTGAAGGCGGCTATGGGTTTGTCCTTACGCAAGTTACTGGAGATGGAAGAAGATGTAGATTGCAGCCCAGATCTGATGGAGGAAAAACCGATGGCTGTGATGAATTGTAGGGTTTAAAAATAAAGAAAATATGTTGTAAATTATAATTATAAATTCGTGTATCTTCTAAAATTCGTATCTTTTTCATACGAGGTCGAAAACGCGCGAAACCAGTTGCGTTGGAATCGTATGGACGAGCAATACGCTATGGAATTGGATTGGATTCGTTTGGAGTTAGTGAAAATTTCGGGTAAAATTAAACGTCCGTTTAATTTTATTCGAACTAAATCGCTAAAACAAAATTGAAATCAAGGTGAGAACTTCTCACTCAATCGAATCGATTTCGATTTTTAATTTTAAATAGTTATATTTAAAATTCTTGAATGCATGTTTGAATGATGATTATTATATATTGATTGTTAAAATAGACATTATGCGCCGTTAGTAAGCGGATGTTATTTATTAAAAACATATACCGCGAATATTTCATAAACAGTGAAATTGGTATTATTTATGTACTTGGAATTGATTTCCCGCAGTATATAGCGGATGAGACCCTATTGCGCCGTCTATTAAGCGGATAATATTTTAAATCCTATATACCGCGATAATTTCGTACTGGAACGGAATTGGTATTGTGCTAACATCTTTGGATGCAGGGAAACAGGTTGGAGGGATCCAACTGGATTCCTCAATAGTATTTATTTGATTATGGATATTTTGATATTCATTGATTATCATATACAGATATATGATGTTGTTGTTGTCGTGATTGACTATTTGGTATGTAGCATCATTGGACCAATTTTGGAATTTTAAAATGATTTTTAAAGTGATTTTTGAAAGTATACGCTATAAAATATTTTTGGAATTGATCCATTTTAAATAAATAACGTTATAATTTTTAACGTTATAAAAATTATGATTTTTGAGAAATATAGTTAAAAGTTGATTTTTGAAAATGTGGGGTTAATAATTTTATAAAATAGTTTAAATTGGGATTTCTGAATTTATTATAAAAAGTTTAAAAAAATAGGATTTATGAAATTAGATTATTTTAAAAGAACGATTTTTGTAAACAAATAAATTATAAGTATTTAACATATAATGTGAACCTTTGGTGTATAATTAAGTTATAAATTGAAATAGGTTAATAAAGGAGATTTATAAAAGAAAGTTGTTATAAATAAATGGAAATGGAATTTATAAACGTTGTTTTATAAATTCGCAAACGACTTATTTTGATAAATAAATTGTTATAACTTATTTATGGAGTTATATTCACGTTTTAGACTGTGAATAATCCTTTAAAATGAAATGTATAGAAATGATGAAATTGGTTAACAAAGTATATTCACGTTTTTGAATAGTGAATAATATGTTAAAGAAAATGTTTGCATGTGATGTTTTAAATGGGATTAAAATGATCTAACGATGTTTTAAAATGTGTTAAGGTTCGAAACCATAGATTTCAACATTCATTGTTGAAATAGACGTTTTCGAGAAATAGAAGGAAATGATGGACTATAACACTGTTGTTATAGTAAATGATTTCCGAAAGGAAATGTTTTGTATAGTATTGGGATTTATATATCTATTTTAATTTCGAATCCCTATACTAGTGATTTTGGGTTGTCGTAACGATGTTTTACGCAACATTCGTTTTGGCCCAAATAAATATGTTTAAGAGAATGCTTTCCTTAAAGAATGAAATATATACTTAATTTCGATTTAAGTATATTGAATATTTTCCAAGTGTAGAAAATAAAATTTGTGAATTACTTATTAAATAAGTATGGAAAGGTTTTTTTTCAATGTGAAATGAAACATTTTTGAGAATTTATCTTTTTGAAGATAAATTGAAAATGAATAATTGAAATCGTATATTCATAGATATTTTGGAATGTAAAATTCACTATGGAATTTATAAAAGAAAGGGGAATTTGTTTAAAAATAAACGTTGATTTATTTTTGAAGTATTGAAAATATATATCTTGTAAAGATATTTTTGGAAAATAAATAATTTGAAAAATTATTTGAAATCTGGTGATGTTGTGCATATCCATTGATAGTTCAATAACCGACTATCAATATTTACATTTGAATGGGTATTTGTTGTGATTTGCTTGGATTTGAATGCCACACTTATTTTTAAATTATTGCGCTCGTTATTCGGATTACCCATTCCGAATAGTGATACGACGTAATGGATAGCATTGATGACCGGTGTTGAAGACCAGATATTTTTGAAAGCGAAAGGACAACTTGTCGAATGTCTTTGCATCGACTGGTCCCCGGTATAGAGACTCCATATGTGATGGGAAGTCCGAACGTGATTAGTGAATATCCGGATTGTAAGGACTTCTTTGTAAGTGCCTTCGGTTCTGTTCAATTCCGGAACAGACTTGTATGGATAGTATATCTGACATTACAAATTGAGATATAAAGCTGATTTCTTTCAAATATATTTCTGTTGGTGGCGGAGAATTTATTCTCTTAGCTTAACACCCTTCTCTGAGACGTACGAGCTCAGAGGTTATGTAGTTGAAGGTTTTTAGCAATATATTCCCAATTTGGTAATGTGACATGATGAGTGTTGATGTGAAATGATCATTGTTTGATCATTTGTGATATGATCATTTGTTTGATCACTTATCTTTGTGATCATTTCTACGATCATTTGTTGACCCAAAGCACAGCTTTTGTATAAAGCCGCTTTGTGGATGAGACTTCGTCGAGCCTCACATCCCGGAATGGTCAAAACAGGAAAGATGTGGCAAGGTTATGAGGAGTAGCTCCCTTTAGGGTATGTGCATTTCCTTCTGGAAAAAGGTGGTATCATGGTATGGAGCCCAGATACTTACTCATGTTGAAACACTTTATTATTTTGGTGTGATGTTGGTTACGAGCACTCGGATAAAGGTCCCAAAGGACCGGGGGATGGCATACTCGTGTCAGTTGTTACCTAGTTTGAAAGGTAACCCGGCCTTGTGTTGGCCGAGATCCGGTTAGGTTCTCGGGGACGTCCTTCCAGAGACGTTCTCATGTGGCAATGGGAAGTTCCTTGGCCTGACCATTTGTTGGAAATCCAAAGAAATAATACGATCCTTGTACGGTTTTAGTTGTATAACCTGCTATGGAATGTGGCGGTAACCTGCTATTGAACATAGTAGCTATAGTAGGCATACGATAATGGTCGTATGTTGGCTAAGATTTATATTCTACTTTCGAAATTTTTTTATACACTATGCACTAGTAATAATATCAAATGTTTCTTTTTAATGCGTATCAAGCATCTTTGACTATCATAAGGAGAAATCTCCTCCGATTCTGCGTTTGCATTGTGTGTGTGTGCGGGAGGCCTTATGGTAATCTCATTCTTAAAAGCATTGCGAATTGACTTTAAAAATATTCCTCTATTTTGATTTTAAAGATAAATAAACCGTTTTGAGTTTTCACACCAGTCACATGACTGACTCGGAGTTTATTGTTTTCCTTCCTAAACTCTGGGTGCCCACCAATTTCCACACGGTCAGTCAAGAGATAGGTTTATCAGGATATTCTGGAATTCAGGAGTTGCTGGAGGCAAGATGGATGGCATGGCGTATTACTAGTTTATATTGTATTTCTTTTCCGCTGTTTGTTATGTTTATTGTTGTTTGATAGTTGTACACTCTGGTGATGTAATGTAATGTAATGTGATGTAATGTAATAACTGATATAGTTCTTTGTTTAAAGATTATTCATTTATTTATTATATGTTGTTCCGCTGCGATTGTGAGATTCTGATATTGTTGTTTTCTTTCTGTTCCGTTCTATTTTCTATTTTTTCCTCTCTTCTTCTATCTTTTTCTTCTTCTTTAACCATAACGGTACGGTTTTCCGGCCTTGGATTGCTTGACAGTTGATGCATTGGATGTATTGCATGTCGGCGTTCGTGGATGAAAAATCGCCGTATCGTTACAAGTTTTGTACGTACTAGATATTGTGAATGAGAAAACATGAGTAGTGGCTTCATTTTCTTGCCTTAGAAATGGGTTGTATCAAAGCCCATTAACACAAAAACACAAGGTCTCATATTATTAATTCCCTATATAATATACTTTTTCTCATTAAAATTTGTTAGTAAACATTTCTTCTTTGTTTAAAAATTATAATCTCCAAAACAACTTTGTTAAATCATAGATCGATTCCACCTATTACTTGAAAACCCAAATATTTCAATTTTGAACTTATGCAAATTTTATTTCTTTTTATTTTTAATAAAAGCTCCAACATATCAAAATTCTCATTTCTACTAATATTGAGATATTTTTAAAAAATTAAATATAACCTTTGCAAATAAAAGTTATTCCCATTGTTTTTAATAAAATAAACTATTAATTGTAAAAAAAATCATTTTAAATGACAGGTCTCGATATTAACATTTTATCCTAAATGCCAAATTTAAATAGCAGATTTTAATAATATTTCAAATTTAAATTGAGATCCTCTTTAAGAAATGAAACTCGTTTCTTAAATAAATCAAATCAACTATTCTCGAAACTAGATTTAATTTCAAAAATCTTTAATAAAATTAACCAACCATAATTAAACTTAATTAATTAGGCAATTAACAACAGGTTTGTTAGAACCCACTTTGAAAATTGAACATCAAACAATTCGGAGAGATCATAATTAAGCTAAGTGTGAAACAATCCGAAGAGATTAAACGTTAAAACATAAACTGATTTTGAAAAAGGCTTTGAACACCTTGAAATTAAAAAAATAGATAAAACTCAGATGAACATGGGATGGTCTTGGCATGTGATGTAATAACTCCGAAGGAAATTGGAATGATGATGATGTACATATTACACTTAAGCAAAGTCTAGAATCTTAGGTTATAGCAAGTCAGGAACAACCCATAATTAGGAAGAGAATCCGAAGAAACTAGACGATACACCAATATTACAATAGCCAAAGAGTTCAACTATTGAAGATTGATATCACATTATTTCTTGAGCAAAGCACACCTTCCATTCATAAACATGCTTAGGGGGACAAGTGTTATCTCGTCTTTTGAAAAAGTAGTATACGGGCATACCCGACAAGTCATACTTCGAAGTTATCAAGGAAAGATGCCTGAAGAGATGACCAGGAAGCCCACAACCAAAGTACAACCAAGATCACAACACAAACGCCAAAATATCATAGAATCTCAAGGATCTAAAGCCCCATAGTGTGGGGTCGGTACCGACCCATCCCTAGGGGTTGGTATCGACCTATATGACCTTCTCTTAAGGGGCCTACCTTCTGCCTATGAACTCTTCTTTGTGTTAAGACCCTATTTCCAACGCTGTTTGGTTGATTCCATGCAATGCTCTATAAATTTCCACGAACTTCTACATCGACAACTTTGTTCTTCTACAATTCTATCATTTGGACTCCGAAACAAGTTATTATTGATGTAGTCAACTAAACATCACGAAGTTAACCACAAGACAAACTAAACCAGAGAGTTAGAGGCAGCCAATTTGGCTAACTTAGGGTTCGGTATCGACTCCTACCCATGGAATTGTACCAACCCATAACATTTGATGACGTAGCACCCATATTTTCTAGAGAACCGATCAATACCAAGGGGAATAGTTTGGGGATCTTTCGTAAGAGATATTAGGCTCCCTAGCTCTATAAAGAGAGAGGTAAGGCTATTTTTTCAGGATCTTTTGGCTCTATTTCCACTCCACTCTATATTCTTCTAATTCTGAAAACCCAAGTGTCGGAGTTGTACCTACCTATTAGAACTTCTAGCCCCAAGTCAAAAGACAAGCAATAAAATCATTAAGTGGACGTAGGCCGGAGTTTACAGAACCACTATAAATCTACGTATGCTCATTTCTTATTTATTTTAATTTGTTTTCTTCACTTTTTATTCTCTTCTACTTATGTTTGTGAAATTTTTGGTTCAAACACCATCCTTGTTAGCAGCTCTTCCCCTCCGTCAGGTAATGTTTTTTCCTAGTTTTGCGACATAATTCAACTAGGTTATTGTCACTAATTTACCACTTGTCCCTGCTAACCAAGTTTATGTATTTGGATATTTGTATAATAATGTGGTTCGACTTTAGCTAATTGTTATATCTAATTATTTGAGACCGATTTTGATTAACACTTCATATAATTATTATATGTAAAAATCATAATAGCAATAAAAGGTTGGACTACCACCAAACAATATTTAAACTTATTTCATTTTTTATTCAATGATTTGAAATTGTTCGTATATGATTTGATCAATGGTATTGTTATGAAATTGTTTGATAAAGTAATTGTTATCGATATGAAACATTAATAAAACCCCTTAAATGTTAATCTGGCTCCGTCTGACAAGTACCATATGTTATCCCGCCTTTTGGCAAGGCCGTGACACCAAGGAATTGACTGAAAACCAAAGAAAATCTATCCCGACGATCGGTTGTACATAAGTTCGCTTTGGATACCAGAAAAGTTTGTCCAAGTCTAGATCGAGCTACAATTAACATGATACGATAAGCAAAGATATGAAAGCCAATGCTCCAAATTTCAAGTCAATCGGAGTCTATATGCTCAAGTTATGGATCGACCAAGATCAAGAAAGAAAACATCAGTTCATATCCCTCAGTGCCTACTCCTCTTCGTATCTGTCATGTATTTTCCTCTTCACATCCATCAATTTAAGATGTTTCGTATCGTTCCACTTCTACGCGCTGCGTACCATCAATGCAGTTCGTATCGATCGGCTAATGATCGATATGAGATATGCTACCAAGCAATCGATACGCAATAGCACCTAAAAACATCAACATGAAACTAACTACCCAATGATTAATACGAAACATATAAGGGAATATCATACAAAAGGAATGAGTACGTGTCGATGCAAACTGAAGTAAAAACCATCGATACGAAGTAGCTTTGATCATCGATAAGGAGAATATAAGAAAACATCAATACGAAATGAATTGTAGGTCATCAATACGAAAAGAGAGTGCCCAGAACGATACGAAGTAAGCATGGAAAAGTGGAAGAAGCAATCACTCGGCATGAAAAGTGGATCGCTCCTGGATTATAGCTCCATGTCATCGAAGTGCAGCTGATCGATACTAACTCATATCGATCCGAAGTTGATCGATATGTATGTGATCGATATGATGATTCCAGCCTTTTTGCAAATCCAAACTTGGATCGATCTTAACTCAAAATCTACAAGTCCAAATGCCAACAAATTTTCACAAGAGCGTGCGTACCATCTCAAGAATGTCCAAGATTGATCTCAGCAAAAAAAGACCACATCTAGATCGATACGAATGGTACACGTATAGATCATGGATCGATGCCAAATGACTGTGTATCGATCTGGTGGCCCCACCGGCGTGAGAGAAGGAGTATTCCGAGATTAGAGCCTGATATTCTCAGCCAATGACTCTAGAAAATGGACTTTTGATTCTTCCACGTCGATACTCTGCCGGAGACTCATTGTAACTCGAGTGCTTGAGAGTGTACTGTTGTAATCAAATTATAAACTTCAATAAAATAGCAAACTTTCCATAGTGGACATAGACTACAACGCTGAACCACTCTAAATTCTTGTTTTCTTCCATTTCTATTTGTCCATTTTGGCGTGTTTGTTAGATTAACCTCCTTTTTCATTTATATTCCTCATTTTAATCTCTTCAAATACATCTGAAGAGCGTTATTCCCAATTTTGATACAAACACCATATATGGTCATTATGTAGATATTCATTTTGTAAATAAAATGAAAACCGATATTCATCTAATCCGTTATTTTTCGAACTTGTTTCAGGTGTAGAAAAGTTATAAACGCGATGATATTTATGTTTCATAAATCGATATTTCAAATCTAATGGTTAATGAAATTTCAATGGCATTTCCTTCTTGTTTATGTTTACGCTCTTTTGCATATGGTATGAAGAATAAGGGGAAGTGCTTCCAGTGTTAATCGATCGATTTGAAATAATTTATGGAACGTAAGTATCATTGCATTTGTAACGAAAATTAGGATAACCAACCGTTGAAAAAAGTGTACAAATCTCTGGGTTATATAGCTTAGTAATTATTTGTGAATTCCATTATTTTAAAATTGTTTAATAATGAAATTTATAATGTTAGTGAAATTAATAATAAAGTTAATAATGTTATTTAAATTATTAACAAAATTAATATTATTACTGAAATTAATAATAAAATAAATAATGTTATTTAATTTATTAATTAAATTAATAACGTTATTGAATATAATAATAAAATTGATAATGTTATTTCAATTAATAATAAAATTTATAAAATTATTGAATGTAATAATATAATAAATAATTTTATTTAAATCATTAATTAGATGAATAACGTAATTGAATGAAATAATAAAATTAATAATATCATTTAAATTAATAATAAAATCAATAATGTTATTATTGTTTGGTTTTATTAAATAGATGATAGTAATGTCATTATTAATATTTAGTTTTGTTGATAAACTATGAGTAAACTACTATTGTGTGAAAAATAATGTAATTTTTGTTTACACGTAGAGTAAGATGGATTATTTTGGAGGATCAAACTTGGATGTACATGAAAGCTAAAAAAGAGGACCGATGTCATTGCACTTTAGAAATAGTGTAGAAGCATTCATAAAAGTAGCATCTTGTAATAAAATAAATATGAAAGAAGTCTGACGTTCATGTTCGAAATGTTGTTACATAAAACTTATTGAGTATTATACTGTAATATTAGATTTACATCAATATAATTTTATGCTTGACTATCTTGTATGGATATATCATATAGAAGAATATCATGTTATACAAGAAAATACAGTAAATATGGATATGGATATGAATATGGATTGCGATGAACCCTATACTGAACAAAATCTAGATTCAAAAAATAAAATGACTTAAATTGTTCATGATGTTGATGGTCCGAGTATATCGACTGATGAACTAGATTTGGAGGAATATGTTGACTCGAAAGCGAAAAAAATTTCAACTTGTTAGAAGCATTGAAACGATCGCTTTATAAAGGCTGTAAAATGACACACTTGTCAACGACATCATGTTAACCGCTGTAAGATTTGAATACAATGCATTGGAAAACCTCCTGAACACAATTCTTAGCTTGTGTAAAGAAATGCTTTCACCTGATAATGTGTTGTTGGAGAACTTGTACTCCCCTAAAAGAGAGGTCTTTGCCTTTGGATTGCCGTAATGAAAAACTTGACACATGTCCAAGTGCATGCATAATTTATTGGAAGGAAGATAATGATCTGAAATTGTGTAAATTCTATAAACAACCTAGATATAAGTCGATGAAAACTAGCAGTACTAGTGTACCTTTCACCAAAATGCTTTATTTTTCGATTACACCGAGATCACAAATGTTATATCCATCTGCTCCTACGGCGAAACACATGCGATGACATAATGAACAACAAGAAGATGAAGGTGTTTTTTATGTTATCCCCTAGATGGTGATGGTTGAAAACATTTCGATAGGACATATTCTAGTTTTGCTAAAGAATCATGTAATGTTAGACTTGGTTTACGAACAAATGGTTTTGCCCCCATTTTCTTCGTTTGGTAAGCCTTACTCAACATGGCCAATTATTCAAACACCATACATCTCCCTTCTTGGATTTGTATGAAGAATCCGTACATATTTATAACTTTAATCATTTCTGGACCTAAAAATCTAAAAAAGGGATAGACATGTACTTGCAGTCTATGGTTGATGAGTTGAAAAGTTAGGGATGGAGGATGTTGTTATGTACGACATTACAAAAAAAGAGCTTTAGAATGTTTGCTACTTTGTCATAGTAGATAAGTGATTTTCCTATATATGGGATGTTTTCTGGATAGAGTACTAGCAGAAAATTTGCTTGTCCAGTTTGCATAGACTAAATAGAATCATTTCGACCTAAAAATGGTGGAAAATAGTGTAGGTGGAATTGACATCATTGTTTTTTACTTGTAAACGATTATTTTAGATTTGATAAAATAACTACAGATGAAATACAGCTTTTACTTTAGAGCCACCTTCCATTCTAAGTAGTGAAGAAGTGTGCGAGCTTGTGCAAGATTATTCCAAAATATAAGAGACATGAAAAAAGCCTAAAATTCTTGGTAAAGAGAGTATCACAATTGGTGTAAACAAAATTTATTTTGGGAGTCACCATATTGGAAAAATCATAAACTTCGAGACAATATAACGTAATGCACATTAAGAAAAATACGTTTGAGAACTTCTTTAACATGATAGTAAAGGTGAATGGAAAAATAAAAGATGATTTGAATTCAAGAAAGGATATCGCGTTATATTGTAATCGTCCTAAACCTAAAATTGAAAGTGAACGATCGAATTTCAAACGTCTTGCTTGTTACAAGTTAAAGAATAAGCATCGACAAATGATTTTAGAGTGGATTCAAATTTTAAGGCTTCCATATGAAATTTCTTCTAATATGAAAGGATGTGTTGATATAAAGGATCATCAAATGTCGGGTATGAAGAGTCATAATTGTCATGTATTTTCATAAACTCTTTTCCCGATAGTATTTAAGGAGCTATTGTCGCCAAAGGTGTGGATGCTTATTATCGAGCTTAGTTTATTCTATAAAGAGTTGTTCTCAACAACACTTAACAAAGTAATTTGAGAAAAAACAAAAACATGGTGTAAATTGGAGAAAATATTCCCTCTTGGGGTATTCAACTTCATGAAATATCTAGCCATACATCTAATAACTAAAACTTTAATGCAAAGAATAGTGCAATATAGATGGATGTATCCTTTTGAAAGGTACGCAAAATACAAGTAGATGTTATATATTATTTTTCAAATGTGTATAAAGATAATTAACTAGGTCTATGTAACATCCTCCATTCTAAGGCCTAAATATAACCGTTACGGATATTGCAGTCATCTATAGTTATTAAGTCCCAGAGATAAAATATGGCTATGTTAATTATATCAATAATCAAGAGCACATGAATATGAAAAAAATTCATGTGCAATTCAGAAACAACTTTTACATTCCATTTCAAAATATAATTTCATATTCATTACATAATCCAATTTATGATTCCATATTCAGAGAAAATATAATATTACAAATTACTCCAAGAGCGACATATAAAGGTGCGCCCTTGGTTGATCAGATTCTACTACTAATAGATAGTTGGAATCTTTTGTCATTACATAGATTCAAATGTACAAACGCAACAGAAATAAATAAAGCTCCTAATAGTTAGATTGCCTCCTCACTCCTGACCTACTAAAACGAGTACCCGGGAGTTTAAGGGCAAAAACTTTGGGTCATACAACGGTCCAGTATGAATAATAACCAACCATCTTGAACCAAATAGATATCTAATGAGACCATGCCATTGAGTGGAACGGGTTTTCCCTTCACTTGTATCTTGACCAAAACTAATTAACCATATACTATGCTCCTGCAACCATTATGGTTAGATCATAAAAATAGCATTTATAGTTACACAACATATACTGGATTACTTATCCTAATTTATTAGATTATCCATCTTAATTTCAAACGACCACCCATCAAATTTGAACGGACTATCCATCTTATTTCAATCCGACCACCCATCTTATAATTATATGGACTACCCATCTCACATTTAAACATATTCATTATTATATGGCATATCCATCTCACATTCAATCAGTACTTGGATTACCCATCCTCTATCATATTGGCTATCTATCACATATGGTTCTATGGTTTAAATTATGTGGACTATCCATCACACATATTCCATTTAATTTACAATGATGTGGACTATCCATCACATACCCCATAGTTTTCCTAGAATGACTGTGAACCCTTCATTAACCTCATAGAGACTATCCATCTCTGGTGTGATGTGGACTATCCATCACACACCCCATAGTATTCTTAGGATGACTATGAAGCCTTCATTAACCTCATAGAGACTATCAATATTTGTATGATGTGGACTATCCATCTCACATCCCATGGTTTTCCAAGCACGACTATGAACCCATCATTTAATAACTTAATGCATATTACCCACATATTTAACTTATGTATGCTGTTGTTCCCAATTAGGTTATCAACCCATAAAATTATAACAATTTCAAAGTAAAGTACATTGGTATCCGTAATGATTCGTGTCGAACTCATTTAAGAAAATACATTGGTATCCTGAATGATAAAGTCACATTTATAAAACATTTAGTTTGTTGAAACTAATACTTTGGTGTCCCCAATTATAATGTCGACATCTAAATCAGAATAGCATTGGTACCCTCAAGGTTTAAAGTTGAAGTCTTAAAACAATAGGGTCGTCGCCCCTCATGGAATAGAATATAACACAAATGGTTTTAAAACAACGTCGAGCTCTATCCAAGGCCGAGGACAAATTTAAAGGTCATTTAAGTATAAACTTTATGTCGAAGATAGGGTCATCGACCCTTATATAATATAAGCTATCTACCTTTGTAATCAAAACTTTAATATATTATAAAACAAGTGGCTTACTGCCGAAAAAATAGGGTCATCATCCTTCTCAAACATAAGCCACTTCGCCGCTTTTAAAACGGCTGCAGTATAAAGATGAGCCTCCTCGACGTTAAAAAGAAGAAGTGCGACATCGATGCTATTTTGCATCGTTGCTGATCCTATTCAATATAAAACTTTAGTATACATAAGGACACTAACAATGATGAGTTGCAACGTCAAGACTGACGGCAAATATAGGAATACACTTAATCACTACGGCTACTATGCCGCTTAGTATATGTATATGGGCAAAGTCAAAACAGGTGGCTTCACTGCCTTGGTTTTTTAAAACGGTCGAAGTGATAGTCATGCAGCATCATTTAAAACTCATAAATAAATCATGGGAATGCGATACCGCCTTTGATTGTTTATTGACGATATCGATTTAGATGTTGTAGGAATCATTCCATAACTTCCTAAGTAGTTACCTATGATTCCATCCTCATCGATGTTGACACTCATGAATGCGGCACTTCTATAAGCCCAGAGAGAACACAGGCGGCATGGCATTACTCTAAAATTAATTTCTTACTATTTGAACCATAAATGGAACAAACGCCCAATAGAAAGTAGAAGATAATAAAAAGTGAAGAAAACAAATTAAAAACAAGAATGAAATGAACGTACAAGGGTTTTTAGTGGTTCGGCATACTCCGGCCTGTTCCACTCAAAAGATTTTGTTCATATGCATGACGATGAAGAAATTGAGTAGCACAGTTCATTGCTTTGTAAACTGGATGTTAGCACATCTAGTTTAAGGGAGGGTGTTAGAGTTAGCACATGTTTAAGAAGAAGTCAACACATGCGTGCTATTTGTGTGGTAGAAATGGTGTCGTGGTTATCTTAGTGGCTTAAGTTTAGGAGTAGTTTGTTATTTTATTATCTATTTATAGCCTTGTAATTCTCATCTTTCATGTAAGTAACAACAATGTAGTCTTTTAATGGTTTTACGTTTAATCTTTCTACTTCTCTCTGAATCAAATTCTAACAGTAGATTACAAGTACAATTTGCTTGGATTTGTATAAATCTATGAAGTTATTGAAAATGGTAGAACGTAGGTAGGGAAGAAGAGAAAGAAGATCCCTTGAATGAACCATGCCTTCTTTATTTATAGGGGTAGATGACCACATATCTCGTCGAAACTTCTCTTGTAGTATCTCGCCGTCAAGACCAAGGGGCCCAAAAATATTTCAACTTCATATCCCCTAGGGTTGAGGATTGGTACCAACCCTTACAGGCGGGATTGTTACCGATCCCTATATATAGACAAGGACCCTTAGTAACTTTTCGTGTTGGCTCACCTTAATGTTGGCTTCATGTTCTCAAGGTTGTTTTGCATAGTTGCCTAGGTTTTTTTTGGCCCAACGATGGTTCTGCAGAAGATTGAAATGCTGCTTTAGACTATATATGGAGATTGCTGATACGATGCATAGAAACTCTAGAACAACACTTGAATCAGGCTCCATGTAGCTAGGGAAGAGTGTCATAGAAGTGGAAGCCACTCCAGATGTACCCTTAGGGATCGGTATCGATCCCCTATATAGGGTGAAGCACTTAGTGAATTCTAACATGTGGGATTGGTACTCCCTAGGTGAGGGATTGGTATCAATCTCACACTTAGTCAAATTCAACATATGGTAACAGTGCCCCCGGGTAAGGGATCGGTACCTATCCCACACTTAGTCAAATTTAGCATGTGGGATCGCTACCCCCAGCTAAGGAATGGGTAAATATCCCACACTCAATCAAATTCAGCATGTGGGATCGGTACACCCTAAGTGAGGGATCGGTACCTATCCCATACTTAGTGATTTTCTGACTTTGGAATTTTTTGAGATTGTTTGCCTCCACTTTGCGGCCTTGATTATAATTTCATTCTGAGCTTTGTAGTCATCTCCTCGGGCTTCTAGCCTCGATAATTTTGAAGTCCGACTTATCGAGTTTGTCCATATGTTGTCTGGTCAAATGCGGGATAACATTTGCCCCCCAAAGAATGCTTTGCAAATGGAAGGTGTTCTTTTCTCAAGAACACATGTAATGCCAATCTTCGATGATTGAGCTCTTTGGCTACTTCAGTACTGGTGAATCATTCAGTTCCTTCGGATTCTCTTGTCAAACAAGGGTCATTCCAAACTTGTTACAGCCTAAAACTTTAAGCTATGTCTAAATGTAATCTATACATAATCATCATTTTGATTTCATTCGGAGTTATTACATATCAAAATCATCTTGTGTTCATCCCGGATCTGTCAATTATATTTCAATTATAAGGCATTCAAATCTTTTTTATTAAAATCAAATTTGTTTTCATTTTCAGGTTCAATCTATCCGGACCATTTATTGAATTCGTGACCATTCAAGGTCAATAGTTAAATCCGTTGTCGTTCAAGGCTAGTAGTCAAATTTGTGGTCGTTTGGGACCGATAATCAAATTCTTGGTCATTCGAGACAGATAATCAAATCCGTAGCCGTTTGAGGCTAATAACCGTTCTGGATCGATAAACAATTTTATGGTCTCTCCAGACCGATCTATGGCCTCTCCGGGCCCTTGCCAAAACCCAATCCACACGCTCTCCAGCGAGGGGATTTATCGACAGGCAAGCCCATCCAATCACTCTCCGGTGAAGTGACCTACTCCATGCACTTTGGTTGGGACAAAATGTGATCCTTGCTGCGCCCAATCTGCTTGCTCTCCGATGAGGGGACTCAACGACAAGTAAGCCCATCCACTCGCACTTTAACGAGATGACTTACTCCTTGCACTTCGGTTCCGTCTCTCCAGACGAAACATAATGCGATCCAATCCATGGTCTCTTTGGACCCTTGCCGAGCCCATTCCACTCGCTCTCTGACAAGGGGACTCGATGATAATTAAACCCATCTGCTCACATTCCGGTGAGGGGATTTTCTTCTTACACTCTAGTCTCGTCCCTCTGGATGGGACTTTACAGCGATTAATACCATACAAGCCCATCCGCTCGCGCTCCAGCGAGGGGGCTTGCACCTTGCATACTGGTCATGTCGAAGACACCTTAAAGCGATCAATATCAATCATCACATTAAATGTAGATTTTAAAAATCAAATCGAAATATCAGAAATAATAAAAGCCTAACATCAAGGTAACTACCTCATTGGGCACTACAATCTAGTATCCATCCCAGAGCATGCCTAGGGACCATTCGGAATCTCGTACATGGGTAAGTATCTTGAGTGTATTATTTCATGGTTTATTAAAAAAGTGAAAATGGAGCTTGAAAACCATACCTGATTTCCTACCATCCTGATCAAGAGATGACTATCCTCAGCCTTGATCCAAAATTCAACACGGATGACAGCTGATCCAATTACGTCACCACAGTTCGATTCCTTGCGTATTAGTTTAACTGGTTATCTTTGACATATTCCTCTATTAAACCACATAGGCACCTACAATTGTTTGTGTTATGCGATCTAGTTCATGGAATATGCGGTACTTTCCAAATATCCTTTCACACTTTGTGGGTTCTTGCCTTGTCGGTTTTCGGTAGGGAAGTTTCCTTCTAGTATCCAAGTAGATCTATTTTAGGGCCTTATTCAGATCAGTGTAAGAAGAGAATTTTGGTTCTTTCCTATGCCACTTCGAGCCATCATAACCATCGTCTATTCTCTGTTTTCCTTTGTCCTTGTTGGATTCCTCCTTAGGTGGTCCTTTGCTTTTTATAGCATTCACCTCTTTCTTATCGGCTTTAGCGTCCTCTTGCCACAGAAACCTTTCAGCTTCATGGTAAAATTTCATGAGGTCCATTGGTGGATCTCATTCCATTGCAACTTTAAAATCTGTCTTACGTGCAATTCCAGAAACTGCCACCATCAAAATGACTAATGGATCCAGCGTATCTACTGAGGAAACCGCCTCGTTGAATCTTGTTAGAAATTCTCGAGGGACTCTCTAGCCCTCTATTTCACAGGTGATAATGTTATCACATTCTTGGACCGCGAGGTGTGGACTTGAAAGTATCTCATAAACCTATCAACTAACTCATTCCATGTGATTATGGAATCGTTCTCCAAGTGCCTGAACCACAACATAGCCAAATTTATCAGATATAGAGGGAAACACCATCCCATAACTTCCTTAAATGTCCCCAGCACATCGATGTGCCAAATATAATCATCAAATGAACTGCAGGGTCTGACTTTCCATCATATGTCTCTAGTGCTGGTAGTCTAAATTTCGGTGGATTCCTAGCACACCGGATGTTTGAAGTAAAAGGACTCCTATTTACGTCGCCCAAGCTTCGATTAGACAATCTGCCCCTCATAGCTCACCTTATTATCTCAACAAATCTATCATTGTCATCCAAAGGTAATCTCTAGTTTGCATTCTTGGCCTACCCCCGACTCCGTGAGGGAATTCTGGCACATACTCCACCGTCCACGCCTTCATATTCTGATTTGTTAGTATGCCCAGCGTCGTTCCTTGGACGCGCAGCATCTCCACCAAGGGCGACCTGAGTAATCCCCCAAACCTATGGGGGATCGGCACCGAACCGTTGGGGGTCACTACCGACCCCTAGCGTTGGCTTAGGGTTTGGCCCCAATTGCTCCACTCCATCTCTTGGCGCATTTACTCATGTTCCTTACCTCTGTTCCTAAATTACGACTACTTTTGCTCCTGCTTCTTGTCCTTTATTCTAATTTACATCTACTCCAGCCGTTCCTACTTGGACCATTCTTCTGAAAACGTTTTCCATCATCTCCTCCTAATGGGCAATCATCCTCGCTTCCACCCCGTTCATCAAATTCTCTGTCTCATCCCTGGTTATGTAGATTGGTGGGGGTTAGCTCCTAAGAACACCTCCTGGCCGCCCCATTATTGATTTCCAATAGTAACAATCCTCCTATTTGATTGTCTGGCCATTTAGAATCCTTTTGAAATTTTTGATCAGCGAGTTTAAGTATTTCTTAGTGAAAACACTAAAATGTTTGAACCAAAAATGGCACAAACACCCAATCAAAAGTAGAGGAGAATAAAAAGTGAAGAAAATAAATTAAAAAAAAGAATAAAATGAACACACAAGATTTTATAGTGGTTCGGCGTACTCCGGCATACATCAACTTCAAAATTTTGTTTATTTATACTATGGATTACAAGTATGATTTGCTTGAATTTGTATAAATCCATTAAGTTATGAAAAAAGGGTAGAGTGTAGGCAGGGAAGAAGAGAAAGAGGATCCGTTGAATGAACCATGCCTTCTTTATTTATAGGGGTAGACGACCAAATATCTCATTGAAACTTCTCCTGCAGAATCTCACCGCCAAGACCAAGTCGCTCAAAAAATCTCAAATTCATTTCCCTTAGGGTTAGGGATCGGTACCGACCCCTGTTAGGGGATCGGTATCGATCCCTATATATTGGCAGGGACACTTAGAAACTGTTTGTGTTGGCTCGCCTTGATGTTGGCTTCATGTTTCCAAGGTTGTTTTGCATAGTCGCCTAGATTTATTTGGCCCAAGCGATGGATCTATATAAGGTTGAACTGTAGCTTTAGACTGTATATAGAGATTGCCAATACGATGCATTGAAACTTTGGAATGGCACTTGAATCAGGTTCCATGTAACTAGAGAAGAGTGTCATAGAAGTGAGGTCCACTCTAGGTGTACCCCTAGGAATCTGCACTGATCCCCTATGTAGGGTGAAGCACTTAGTGAATTCTAGCATACAGGATTGGTTCTCCCTAGGCGAGGGATCGGTAACTATCCTACACTTATTCAAATTCAACATGCGAGATTGGCACCCCTAGGTGAGGGATCATTACCTAGCCCATACTTAGTCAAATTCAGCATATGGGATCACTACTCCCTAAGTGAGGGACCGGTACATATGCCATAGTCAAATTCAGTATGTGGGATTGGTGCACCCTAGGCGAGGGATCGGTACCTATCCCACATTAGTGATTTTCTGACTTTGGAATTTTTTGGGATGGTTTGGCTCCACTTTGCAGCCTTCACTGTACTTGAGTTTTGAGCTTTGTAGTCATCAATCCGAGCTTCTTGGCTCAATATCTTCGAAGTCGGACTTGTTGGGTTTGCCATATACTTCCTGGTCAAAAGGCGGGATAACACTTACTAAATAAAGTAAATGTTTTTCACCAAAACCAATTCTTGTCCAATACCTACTGGACAGAACAATATCTTTTAAAATCTTGCTAGAATTTCTACCGCATAAAATTTTGAAGTTCCAAAACCTTTATCAACTTTAACTAATTAATATCCCAAAAATTCATAGAAATCGGAGAATATCCTTTCTTTTACCATATAAAAATCTTGGAGTCAAAAACCATGTTAAATTATTTCAAATAATTAAAGCTCGAAATACTACAATTTCCTCATCAATAAATTCATAAAATATTTATTCCAACTTAGAAAATTATGTAATTAAAAACCTAACTTCAGAATATCATTATACATCACGTACTCAAAAACCAAGTCGTTTGGAGATTAAAAACTTAGATTTTACCCTTAAAACCAGCTTAAATAATTTCATTAAAATTTTCATAAATCATTCTTCTATCAAAATAATGATTTTTCAACAATAAATTAGCAAAACAAACAAGATGAACTCGGGTACAATCCATAACTGAACCAATCAAGAGATAAAAGAGATAGTTTTAGCATTATTTACCTTAGATTTAAATGTTGGAGTTGGGATTTGATTAGTGCTTTAGTTTCCCCTAAACTTGCTTGAATTCCCTTTAATTTTCGTGCTTTTTTCTCCTATGTTATGGCGGGCCTCAAAGTATTTTTTTGTGATTTTTTTTATTCGAGTAAAAGTGAGAATGTAATAAGGAGGAGAGGGTTTAAGGAGTGCAATTGGATCTACCTAATTTGCCCCTCTCATATATCCTCATATATATTAATTCTAAAAAAATCTTCTTAGTTTATTAATATTGGCTCGACCTTATAAATTTTAAAATCTCATTTTTCATAACCATTTACATTATTCTATTTAATCTATCCAATTAAATATCATGAATATTATTAATTAGGGGCATTATAGGCTCCCCACCTTAAAAAATATTGTCCTCGAAATACAGTAAGAACTACATAACAAGCACATCAAACATGCAAAGAATGCTAGTATATCCTACCAGCTACTAAGTCTATATATAAAAAATATATAACATACCATCATAATAGCTCAGGATTATTATCCCGAATCATGTCTTATGTCTCCTAAGTACAGTCTTTCTTATTATTACCCACTAGACTTTCACTAACTCGACTGTCTTATTCCTTAATCTCATCTCATCCCTGCTACTGCTCGAACTAGTTATCTCACACAAGTCATATCCAGTTCTACTACAAAATCTTCCAATGCAATCGGAGCAGTAATAGTCTCTAGATCATGCGGATACTTCCTAAGATGAGAAACATGAAACACATTATGGACGCCTACCAAACTGCTCGATAACTCTACTCAATATGCGAGTTTCCCAATCCTCTCTATAACTGGGAACAGTCCAACATATCTCGATGCTAATTTCTCTGACTTTCCAAATCGTATCACACCCTTTATCGGTGATACTTTAACGAAAACATGATCTCCCATTGAGAACTCTAAATCTTTATGCCTTTTATCAACATAACTTTTTTGACTAAACTAGGCTTATATCATCCTATCTCCAGTTAAATTAATCTTCCCTCTGGCTTTTCTTAACATATCTATAACGAACAGTATTTTCGATCCTTAAAAATTGATATTAATACGTTCACCATATAACATGTCGAGCAATCGAGTGCCAGAAATACTAGATCATTAGGGGTGAAGAAGAAGAAAAGGAAAGAAGAAAAACATAGAAGAAGACTGAAACAACGCATAGAATCGCAAAATCGCGGCGGAATAAAATATAGTATATAATAGCAGTTTATACAAAGAAAACTGTAACTGTTAATATACATACCATCATCAGAGTAGAATAATCAAACAAACCAGATCTGGATAGTTATAATAACTTATCCTCATTAATACTGAATATACAACATGACTCACATAGCGGAAATAACCAAGTACGTAAAATACGCTTGAGAATCCTCTAGCTCATCTCCTGAGCTCCGCAGTGTCCTAACCTGAAATTGTAATACTCACTCTGGCCTGAGCATTATAATAAAACAACACTCGAGTCAGTCTGGAAAACCAGCGTGAGAAAACACACTCCATTTGAATTACTACTATTATCAAAATCCTTTGAAAGCAAAGGTATCTCATAAGACCACACCACACATAAATATGACGGGTTTTTAACTTACGATAATCAAAGCATTTTATATCAAAATCATCTAATATTATAGTAGTGTCTATGGAAAGTAAATTATAAAATAGCTGAAATGCTAGCATCTCACGTTTTAGCATAGTTGGACATAATCAAAACCGTATAGTGCTTATTCGAGAATGAATTCCACACTATGACAAGATAAGGAACGACCTTTTGATGGTGCATCTCTAGATTAAATGCACCGGGGTCTAACAAGAACATCTTGTACTTCTGCCAAACAAGACTGGCCTAACACTTGACTGCTAGTACCGAATATGATCACCCCACATTTTGGGCCCTAAAAGCATACATGAATAGATAGCAACTTGTCTAGATCTTGGGATGATCATACCCTAATGAGAGCGACCCACTTGGCCATGCTGCATGCCTTATTTTTGTCATTTTCCAGTTGATGAGGCTTGAGACTATGTTTACCTTTTTGAATAGCAATCCCACTTGGAATGCTAACACTGCCTTCCAGGCAACAATGCAATGATAGCATTCATCCATTCAAGTTGTTCTGGGTCTAAACAAACCGAATCTCCTTCAAGATCATCATCTCCATTATCTTCAAGATATCACACTCGTAATGCACAAATCGGATCAAAGTGGTTTTTGGATAATTAAATCTGTTCTCGTCCTCTTCGAAATGATTAACGAATTTGATCATATTTGATAGTCGGTTATTTAACTATAAAGTTACACACATAAACAGTCACTAGGCCCATATTTTAAATATTTCAAAACATTTATTTTGAATATCTTTTCAAAGACATATATTCAAATCTCTTTCAATATTTCAATATTTAGAAACAAATTTCAAATACTTAAATGCATACAGGATATTTCACCATATCAATACTTAGAAATATTTCCAAATTCCATTTTATAACACATAGAAAAATATTTCTATTCCAATCATCCGTTAAATAAACCCGATTTACAAATCTCGAGAGTATTTATAAATAACTTCAATCCATTTCCCAAACTCCATATTATAAAATAAGTATTTTTTTTTAAGAATAGTAATAAAATTTCAAACCATTTAAGTAATTATTAATATGTCAAACTCCTTTTCTTAAAATAAATAACAATAAGTAATTTCCAATTCATTTATAAATAACAATAATTGATTTACAAAGCTTGTTTATAAAACTTAGAATTTCATTTCTACAAATTTACATATTTGAGTAACTAACTTTCCAAAATATTTTAATACTAAAAATGGTTTTAAACCACATAGTTTAATAAATAAAAATCTCTTTTAAAACAAATCTTAACTTCTCAATAAAAATCTATTTTTAAAATTCCAATATAACCATTTAATATCTATAAATCTCTCTCGATTTATCACACATTGATTTCATTTCCAAATTCTAAAATAGAATCCACTATTTCTTTCGAAACCAATTTCCATATCTCATTTTAAATTCACACAGTGAATTTATGTTCCTAATTTATCAGCTGATAATCATTCCACTTTATTCATGAACATTGTTTATAAATTTCATAAACTCATTTCCAGTTTAAAACAGATTTATATTACTAAAATCCATTTATAAATTGATTTCTATTTAAAAATCATTTAGAAATCTATTTCTTAATAAATTCCAATTTATATTTCAAATTCATTCAAAACTCAATTTCAACTCATTTTCATATTTTAAGAATCTCATTTAAAATCCATTGTTTAAAAATCCTCAATTCAAAATTCTCTATTTGAAACCATTTTATGAAATAGCTAAATAAATATCCAGATTTAATTAATTATTTATTTTATCCAACCTGGTTCCCTTTTAAATAAATTCTAAAATTCAATATAAATACGTTCACTTTCCAAAATGCTTTTGAATTCCATTTTCAAAATCGAAAATATTATTTATGGTATTTATAGTATCAAAATTAAGGCCACTGCTAGTATAGTATCCAATCAATCAAATCACACCATGATCTATAACAGATTATTCAACACATTATATATCACTATATATGAAAATAAAATGAACATTTTTGAGGAATCTAGTTGGACACCTCCAACCTGTCTCCTTGCTACCATAGATGTTAAATAACATAAAATAATAATCCCGTTTTGAGGCGGGATATCATGGTAATATAGGGTCATTCGCTGTTATGCGGGGGCATATAGTGTCTCGTCCGCTCCAACGGTGGGAATATATCCAACTACTAATATATATACTAACATATATATAAAATAGCATTCAGGTAATAAATATATCAATTCATCCAGTCAGCCAATAATAATTTTTAATTACTATAAATTAAACCAGTTATCCAAAAATAGTGAGATTTACTCGCCTTGATTTTTCGAAATTTCTAATCATTCCAATTCCAATTTATTCCATTGCATAGTATTTGCCATTGCAAATCCAACATGACTCGTTACGTTTATTTTGGATCTCGTATAAAAGGGTTACGAATTTTTATAAGTTAATGAATTAAATTATTATAATCTAAATTGTTAATTATAGTAATTATAATAATTAATTACCTTTTAACCTTAATCCACTTCCCTCCCTTTTGCTCGTTACAGGAAAACGTGACACTTCCCCTTTCTTCTTCTTTTTACGCATATGAAATCTTCGCACCACCACCTCGATGAACCACCGCCTAGACCATTGCCCACGCCCTTCCTCTGTGCCTCCACCAAGTGTCGCGCCACTTCCGCCTTGCCACTAGAGGTAGCCTACAATGCCTTGGTTTGCCTGCACCGAAGATCGTCGTCCCCTACCGTTGCCTACCCTCTTCTCCAATATCCTCGACTCACACACGTGCGCTCGACCTCTAATTTCCCCATGTTGCAACTCCCTTAGAAATCACCAAGCACCACCAAACCTTTGCCTCAGCTATGCCTTGCCTTGCCTGACCCAAAATCCGACCCCCGCTTTTCCTATCTCCGACTATAACTCGCCCCACCTGAAACCCTAGCTCCATTGTAACTGACTAGCACCTCAAACACCCTCCCGAGTTCAGCTAAACAAAGGCAGGACGCTAATCTACTTATTAGACGTTTAAAATTCTATCTCTTGTAATTTTCTATTGATCAAGCATTTTTATTTTAGATTTTGAATGAGAATTTTTATAATAAACGAACTGGTTTTGTTCGTTGAGAATTTGAAAATGGAAAGAAGGATGAGACGCGAATTTTAAATTGGGGAAATTTCATAGGGTGGCTGATATGTGATGTTAAAGAGCTAAGGGTTGACTTTGAATTTTTTTTTATATTATTATATTTTCCAAAATATCTCGTTTGCATACTGTGAAATATCGATCTCCTATTGAAGCAAGCCGCCTGACATTTCTAATGTTATAAACCTATTCTAAACACAATGGAACAAGTTTTGAGATCCAATTCGATCATATGGAGAAGATAGCTTTTTGAACCCCAATATTAAATTAAATTTTCGATATTAAATTCAACGTGTTTCAATCCCATACGACCAAATGATAACTTCAATCACTACGAAATTGATATCCGGTAACAATACACGATTACAGATCCAGTGAAATAAGTTTCGTCAAAATTTGAGACTGTGCCCTAGATTGCAATTTTAACGTGTTGATTAAATAGACGTTTCAAAAAGTGGCAAATAACTTGAATTTCCAATTTTTAAAAATTACTAACTCAATTCTGATTCAAACAGAATTTATATCAACATTATAAATCATGTTGAATTCTATTCAACTCAAATTTCAATTGTTCACCATTTTCATATTACAATAAATCGCTATATTTGAAATTTAAATTCATGCTATAGTATAATTGACAACCAAGCTCATTTCATTGCGGTGCGGTGCCAAGTGCCAATGCACCATCAAAGCACCACGTGCGCCCATTCGCTCACGCATGCACATGCGTGTGTGAGAAAAATTCATTCTATAATATCAACCAAAATCTTCATATTTAAAAAAATCAATTTATATTCCAAATCCAATATCTAAAACCATATAAATATTTAAAATCAAATGATGAAAAATTCGGGTCGTTCCATTCTTCTCCTCTTAAAAGAATTTCATCCTCGAAATTATTAAAGTAAGAAAAATATCACAAACCCATTAACTTTCCAAAACCAATTTAGTTAAAATTATTACCGCATTCTCTATGTTTCCAAATTCATTTTAGTTGTCAATAATACCATTCCTAAAAACCAACTAATATCAATTAAAGTTAAAATTAATCAAATTTTAGTTATCAAAATTCAAAATTCTCAAAAATATTCTAACTCTTAAATTTACGAAAAATTTCGCCAACGTCTCCTTTGCGCGGCTCGATCGAAAAGACTACAAATCGTTACCACAGACCCAAATTCACGTAAAGAAATCAAAGGCCAAGTGGCTAACCATAAAATCATCAAACCAATCGAAATAGAAACATGTGCCTTTTAGTCGGACAACCCATTTTATTCTTTTGAAATCAAAGGCATTAACTAACTCTTTCTACTATATACCTGTTTCTTATTTACACATAATATCCAGCCAAATAAATTTTTTGAAAATTTCAATTATCAACATTCAATTGATTTATAATCATATCAATTTGCTTACCATATTCATTCATTTATTCACATTCATATTACTTACATCCAATTAATTCATACCTCATTCATTCATGCCAAATTAATTCTCATTCTTTGGTTCACATTCCTATTCATATTTTACATGCACTTTCACATTCATATACATTATTCACATTCGATTAATCCATATGTAATTAATTTACATTCAATATCATTCATTACATTCAAATAATTCCATTATAAACATTCAGTTTCAATTCATATTATTAATTCCCTCAATTTATACACATCCAATTTTCTTTTTATTTAATTAATTTATATTCTTCCTTCACCTCATTTATTACTTAGCAACCAGTCCGTCAAATTTATTTTACAACTTAAGTTCATACTCATTTCGTCTCAATCCAATTTCATTTAACTTCTCTTAAGCTAAATTTTATTTCATTAATGCACTTCATAATTCAATTCAAATCCTAATAAATTTTATTTGAAATTTTTTTTCCTTTAACTTGACTTAACTTAAATCTAATTTCATATCTCTATTTCACATTTTTATTTTGTTATCTATATCATTTCTCAAATTATAAGTTATAAACTTATTTTCAAAATCACTTTATTTATCTTGACTAAAATTAAATTCCATTTAACGGCCCATCCCCTGAATTTACTTGAGTCAAAATATTTCACTATAAGAAAAAACAGTCTTTTATAGCGGCATATAGCCGCTATTAAACACAACTATAGCAGTTTGTTAAACGCTTTATATCGACATGTTATAAAAAAGAATTGCACATTTATAACATCAAAAAACCACTATAAAAGAGCATGATTTCATAGCATAGTATAGTCGCTATAAAATAGTTATTCTATAGCACTTATTTCATGCTATATATCAACATGTTTATAGTATATTCTACACCCATTTATAGCATATATATATATATATATATATATATATATATATATATACCGCTACAAAATATGTAGATACAATAACGCTTATTTGCTGATATCCTTTGACAGTAACCTCATACATTGCATTATCTTTTTATAGCACTTATGTCATATAGTTTTAACGCTTTTAAGGAGCAATGCTTTATTTTACTATATATTTGATGCACTCCACTATTACATTTTAATAATAACAATCAAAATGAATCTTCTTTAAATAGATAACAATTTGAACAATGTATGAAAGAAATTTTTTAATAATCAGCAAATGTAATGCATATTCATGATAACAAAAAAAGTATCAACTAACAAAAAATAAGTTCAATACATGAGTTATCAAATTCAATACATATTCATGATAGCAAAAGACAACATAGTTCAAAGTTAAGGTCTGCAAGTACCAAATGCATCACTAAGAACTTGAACTGCTCAAAGCCTTTCACCCAATAAACTACTCTTTTCTTACAGATCTTCAGCCAATCGAGCCATTTCTAGTATATAAAAATAGGTTAAGATGAAACTAGAGTAATCTTCTTCTGAATTTGAGTAATCATTCAAAAGTGGAATCTGCAATGTTTAGCCAAATTTTAAGATTAATATCATTAGGATAAATTCGAGTACTATTTCAAGTATCATTGTTATTGGTTTAAATTTTTGAGCGGTCCAAAAGTTGAATCATTTCATTGATCATCGATGCAGATGCAAATGCTCAACCGAGCATCTCACATAAAAAAAGAAAATAAAAATACTAGTTGAAAAGAACAACAGTTCATTTTATAGTTTCACTTGCATTATAAACATATATACATATCAACATTGTATGAACTATGAACGCGTCAAATGTGATATCGCATGTATGTATTCAAAAACTCCAGTTGTACATGAACTAGAACAACAAAATCTTTTCATTTTAACAGTAACTCATTAGTCGTTACTAGTTAATAATCATACAAATGCAGTTCAGTATTCTTTATTTTAAGTTATTATGATAAAAGATAAGTCCTTCATAGGATAGTGATGTTATCTGGACTGTTATAGTAAACATAGTGGGATCAAAACCAGTTGACATGAATTAACCATGTTGAAGAAAAGATGGATTATAGTGAAAAATATACACTAACTTATAAATAAAAAAGTCACGTACTTGAGATTCTAGAACATAAGACAAACTTTGCATCTTTTTTAACCTACCAACCTCGATTCTCTTCTCAATGACCACATCCCTCTCCACAAACCATCCAAGGCACGAAATAATGATTTCTATATTATCCAACACAAAAAATATAAATCAATCTTAAGATATCGATTTTAAATAAAATTCAACATTCAATCTACTAACCTCAGCTTCAGTGGTCTGAGAACTGAATGCTTCTTTTGCCTTCACATTAATGAACCTCCATTGCAAATACCTATTGTCTAATAAAATGCCTAGTGCTTTTGAATGATAAGAGTAAATTTCTACTAAGGAAATACAAATACAAGTACCCATTGCAAATACCTATTGTCTAATAAAATGCCTAGTGCTTTTGAATGATAAGAGTAAATTTCTACTAAGGAAAATACAAGTACCCATTGCATTTACCTGGCTAGAGCAATTACCTAAGCAGCCATGGCATATATGGTTTTTTCAACTCCTTGTAGGTGTTTCAACTTGCCAATTTCTTTACATCCACCCAAAGCACTTGCAATACCTATGTGATCAACATAACATATAATTTAGTTGCATTTTATCGATATTTAGAATAGTGGTATAATATATATATTATGTACAAGTGATTTTACAATCGAATGAGAAAATCTAGTATACTTTTCAAGTTACAAATCGAAGTTCAATTAGCAATTATGTTATCTGCTTTTGTAGAACAAATATGTACCTCCGTATTAACCGAGCCTTAGTGTTAAATAAGGCTGAAGGTAATTCAATTATAAGTGGATGTGCATCACTTTGAGCATGTTCTTTGAACTCAGAAGCTGCTTCAAATTTGATACCACAATAAAGATAATACCTATCATGTAAGGAACTTTGATCGTTTTGTAAGGAAATTTATGTGGTACATTAATGGACTGTTTCCTTCCTCATTATGTGGTACATTAATGGACCGTTTCTTTTCTCAAACGTTTCCTTCCTCATTATGTGGTCAATAGAATCTAAAAGGTTTTTCCTATTAATATGCTAAATAAATAAAACAGTTATAATCTAGAGCGTTAATTTCTCTTATCTTGATCTTGATGGACGATCAAGATTAAGTCTACAAATATGGAAATTTGGTCCTCTCTCTACCTATAAATATTAACCTTTGCCCATCACAAAGGATATACAGAAAACACATAGAGAAACATATAGGAAAAGAGAGAGAAACCATTTTCTTTCTCAATTGAAAGAACATTCGACAACATCCATTGCTGATTCGTATACAATATGTCTGGAGATATGTTTTATTAATTCTTTACATATGTGATAATCATGTAATTCTAGATCTTAGGGTTTATGTTATTCGCAAGATATAGATTACATGTGGTATCAGAGCATGGTTTTAGGATTCATGATTGTCCATCAATATATAAAACGAAACTACCATAGATCTTTGATATGATGTTTGTAATTTTACTATGATAATGATAATGATTATTAATGTTAATATGATTCAATTTTAATATTCGTATTATTTAAGTTGCTACTGTAATCGTGATTATCAATATTGTTCTATTTACTGTATTCTGGATCTGGAAAGTTTATATTCCCGCAAAAGTTGATTTTTTCTACTTTAATATTTGACCTACTGTATAATATGGAACAACTTATTGTATGCGAATACTTTTCAGAAAGTATACATATTGAAAACAATTGTTTTCTAGTTTGACATTAAATTCATGACCTGGAACTTGCAAGATAATTGTCTATATATGATTTGCAAAATAATTATTTATATGTTAAATTCATGTATGGAATTTACTTGGAGTTACTAGACATTAATTATCCTTGCTGTGGATTACTTCAAAGAATGACAAATGTTTATGCAAAAAATAATAATTAATGTTTATCTCTTGTTTTATTTTACGCTTCCGTGCTTAAATTCCTTGTTTCCTCTGGTCTGTTGCATGCAGTCCCATCCACAGGCGGCTGCTGCTTGCACAATAACGCATGAAACCTTAATGTTTATCATTCTTTCAATAGCATGGTTCTACTGCCAACCCACAGGAAGCGCTAAACCTAACCTCTTATTATGACATGTGTTTTATTCTAATAAAGAAGCCTACATTTCTTTTATACCTGCAGTTGCAATGCCCTCAAACCTTAATTCGTACGCTATGTCTATCGTCAAACTCAATGGAACCAACTACTCAGAATGGAAAGAGCAAGTTGAGTTTTCTTTAGGCGTACTTGAACTGGACATGGCTCTCCTTAAGGAAAAGCCAGCCCCACTTACTGACACAAGTACGCCTGAGGAAAACAAACTCCATAATGATTGGGAACGATCTAATAGGCTCAGCATGATGTTTATACGAATGGTGGTTGATACCAACATCAAAACCTCCCTACCCCAAACTGAAAGCGCAAAAGAATATTTGCAATCCATTGAAAATCGGTTCAAGACTGCAGACAAATCCCTTGCTGGGAAACTTATGGCAGATCTTGTAACCATGAAGTTTGATGGTTCTCGCTCAATGAGCGCTCATGTCATTGAAATGATTAACCTTGCTGCCAAACTTAAGAACTTGGGATTGGTTATGGACAATGCTTTTCTCGTCCAATTCATTCTCACTAGCTTACCTCCTCAGTATGAACCATTCAAAATTCATTACAACACTATTACGGAAAAGTGGAGTCTGAATGAATTGACTAACAAACTGGTTCAAGAGGAGTCTAGGCAAGGCTCGCAAGGCATTAAAGTTGCTTATTTCACTCAAGGGGTTGGAAAACAAGCTGACAAAAAGAACAAATCACAACATAAAAGAGCACCACCCAAATCTGATGACGCCACTCAACCATCCAAGAAGAAAAAGAAGGATGATGTCTGCAAATTCTGCAAGAAACCTGGACACTTCCAGGCTGATTGCATTAAGCGCAAAGCATGGGTCGAAAAGAAAGGTAACCCAATGGGTTTCGTAAGTCATTTCGAATCAAATCTTACTAATGTACCTTCTTCTACTTGGTGGATTGATACTGCTGCTAACGTTCATGTTTCGAATTCTATGCAGGGATTCATTACGATCCAAACCACAAACCCAAGTGAGAATTTCATTTTAATGGGGAATAAAGATAAAGCTCCAGTTGAAGCTATTGGAACTTTTCGTCTTATTTTAGATAGCGGTTATCAGTTAGATTTATGTCAAACACTTTATGTTCCGTCTATTTCCCGTAATTTGATTTCTGTAAGTGTACTTGATAAATTTGGATATTTTTTTTGAAGTTGGAAATGGAAATTTTAGTTTATTTAAAAATTCTAGTCTTATTGGTTCTGGAATATTAATTGATGGACTTTATAAACTTCATCTTAAACAAAATGCTGAAATCCAACTCACCCTGCATGGAAAAGAAAATAAAAGAAAGTCATCCAATAATGATTCTTACTTCTTATGGCATAAAAAACTGGGTCATATATCCAGTGAAAGAATCAAAAGGTTAGTGAAAGATGGTGTCCTAGCGGATCTAGACTTCGCTAACATTACAGCATGTGTTGATTGTATTAAAGGAAAAACAACAAAAAACACAAAGAAAGGAGCCACAAGAAGTACACAACTTATTGAAATAATACATACAGATATTTGTGGACCTTTTGATGTTCCAACTTTTGGTGGAGAGAAATATTTCATCACTTTTATCGATGATTTTTCACGTTATTGCTTTCTTTATCTGTTGCATGAAAAATCTCAGTCAGTGGACGCTGTACAAGTGTTCATTACTGAAGTCGAAAGGCAATTAGAAAGAAAAGTGAAAATCATTAGGTCAGATAGGGGTTGTGAATTCTATGGAAGGTATGATGAAACGAGACAACATCCTGGACCTTTTGCTAGACTTCTTCAAAAACTTGGAATTGTTCCACAATACACAACGCCTGGATCTCCATGGCAGAATGGTGTAGCTAAAAGGCGAAATCGTACATATATGGAAATGGTTAGATCCATGATGAGTCATGCAAATTTACCTATATCATTATGGATGGATGCATTACGAACAGCTGTCTACATCTTAAATAGAGTTCCAAGCAAGGCCGTTCCAAAGACTCCTTTTGAACTTTGGAAAGGATGGAAACCTAGTTTAAGACATCTCCAAATTTGGGGTTGCCCAGCTGAAGCTAGACTGTACAATCCAAATGAAAAGAAATTGGATTTTAAGACAGTCAGTGGTTACTTTATAGGTTACCTAGAAAAATCTAAAGGATATAGATTTTATTGTCCTAACCATAGTACAAGAATTGTTGAAACCGGAAATGCCAAATTCTATGAGAATGGTGAAATCAGTGGGAGTACAAAACAACAAGAAGTGGTCATTAATGAAATAAGGGTACCCATTATCTTACCCTCTATTTCGAAAGATATTGGAATCATCTCATTGTTGAACATGTTCACAATGAGGAAAACCTTTAAATGATCAACAACTCCATAATGAAATTATCACCAATCATAATGTTGATGAAGTACCACAGGAACTAACATTAAGAAGATCTCAAAGAAAAAGAAGATCAGCTATTCCTGATGATTACATGCTTTATCTAATAGAATCTGCAGGAACTACGGACCCAATTTCTTATTCACAAGCCATTAAGGATGTTAATTCTATTAAATGGATTGATGCCATGAAAGATGAACTGAAATCTATGGATAATAATCAAGTTTGGGAAATCGTTCAATTACCGCAAGGACATAAAGTAGTCGGTTGTAAGTGGGTTTTCAGGACCAAACGTGACTGCAATGGTAAAATTGAACGATATAAAGCTAGACTTGTTTTCAAAGGTTTTAATCAGAAAGAAGGCATTGACTATAATGAAACTTTTTCTCCTGTTTTCAGAAAAGATTCTCTTAGAATTATCATGGCATTAGTAGCTCATTACGATCTCGAGTTACATCAAATGGATGTGAAAACAGCCTTTCTAAATGGAGACTTGGAAGAAGAAGTCTACATGCGTCAACCTGAAGGCTTCATAATTGAAGGACAGGAAGACATGGTCTGCAAACTTAAGAAATCAATATATGGACTGAAACAAGCTTCTAGACAGTGGTATCTAAAGTTTCATGAAATCATTACCGCTTTCGATTTCACAGAAAACATAGTTGACCCTTGTATATACCTCAAGTTCAGTGGGAGCAAGTTCATATTTTTGATTCTGTATGTTGATGACATATTATTAGCTAGCAGCGACCTTGGTTTATTACGTGAAACTAAGGATTATCTCTCAACGAACTTTGAAATGAAAGATATGGGTGAGGCATCCTATGTGATAGGAATAGAAATATTCCGTGATAGATCACAAGGAATTCTGGGATTGTCTCAAAAAGCATATATTGACAAAATTCTTGAGAGATTTGGCATGACAAATTGTTCCTCTAGTCCTGTCCTACTACAGAAAGGAGACAAACTTGTTCTTGAGAAGTGCCCAAAGACTCCTATGGAACGAGAAGAAATGACCAAATATCCTTATGCATCTCTTGTAAGGAGTTAGATGTATTCACAGGTCTGTACAAGACCTGATATCAGTCATGCAGTTGGTATGCTGGGTAGATTTCAAAGTAACCCAGGAATCGCTCATTGGAAAGCTGCAAAGAAGGTACTAAGATACCTAAAGGGAACAAGGAATTACAAGCTCACCTATAGAAAATCAAGTTACCTACAAGTAACTGGTTATTCTGATTCAGACCTTGCTGGATGTCCTGACACTAGGATCTGCACTCTTGGCTATGTGTACCTCTTATGTGGAGGTGCAATATCATGGAGAAGCCAGAAATCTAAGATGCTTTTCGGATCCACCATGATGGCTGAATACGTAGCATGTTATGAAGCTTCAATTCAGGGAACATGGCTGCGTAATTTTGTCTCACAATTTGGCACTTTAAGTTTTATCTCTAAGCCACTAACTATTTACTGCGACAATGAAGCTGCAACCTTTTTCTCCAAGCATGATATGATAACCAAAGGTTCCAAACACATGGACCGTAAATACCTACTACTGAAGCAAGATGTTAAACTAAAGAAAATTATTGTTGAATCAATAAGTACACACTTACAAGTGGCAGACATATTCACGAAAGGACTACCTCCAAAGACCTTTCAGAGACATACTGATAGCATGGGTCTTGTAGATAGTTCCTAATTATCTTCTTGTTATGCCATTTATTTTGTAGTTATCTAGACATAAAAATTATCGAGCTCTTAACAATTTGGACATCTTTTATTTCTGTTTTATAATGTGTACACATTTATATTTAGATAAATGATAACAGAAATAGTCTTTTGCTTCAAGACATTATGTGACCATTAAGTTATGCTCATCTACGGTCTAGCTATGAAAGTTGTCAATGTCATAGTACATGGAAGTAAGCATGTTGCAAAATAACGTGTACACGTCATGACTTCCATTGACCACTTGATTAGCCAAGACACTTATGATAACCGACTAAAGAAAAATTTAGCATATCATGCGCGCCTTATGACCTTAATACGAAAACATTAATAGATTTTAGTATTGACCAAGTGGGAGACAAACTGTAAGGAAATTTGATCGTTTTGTAAGGAAATTTATGTGGTACATTAATGGACCGTTTCCTTCCTCATTATGTGGTACATTAATGGACCGTTTCTTTTCTCAAACGTTTCCTTCCTCATTATGTGGTCAATAGAATCTAAAAGGTTTTTCCTATTAATATGCTAAATAAATAAAACGGTTATAATCTAGAGCGTTAATTTCTCTTATCTTGATCTTGATGGACGATCAAGATTAAGTCTACAAATCTGAAAATTTGGTCCTCTCTCTACCTATAAATATTAACCTTTGCCCGTCACAAAGGATATACAGAAAACACATAAAGGAACATATAGGAAAAGAGAGAGAAACCATTTTCTTTCTCAATTGAAACAGCATTCGACAACATCCATTGCTGATTCGTATACAATATGTCTGGAGGTATGTTTTATTAATTCTTTACATATGTGATAATCATGTAATTCTAGATCTTAGGGTTTATGTTATTCGCAAGATATAGATTACATATCATTGCCGAATTCATGTGCTTTGTTTTTAACCTCATATAGTATAACATCTTCTTTTGTAAATTCACATGAAACCGCCTCCATTTCTAAGATGTTAATCCTTAAGTAGATGATATAGCAAAACCGTATCTACAGCTCATTGTATCATAATCTGAAATAATAGCAAGAACTGTGCATGAGATACATTTATGTTTACAAAAAAATGTAAGAAAATAGAATATAAGGTGGCCTTTAATACCAAGGTGAAGGCATATTGGTTGCTCCCTAACTTGCATGCAACACGAGATAAATAACAGACCAAATTTATGTTCTTGACCTGCCAAGCAAACATCGACTATGGTGTTGAAACTACATAGGTAGATGATGAAACTTTGATACACTTTTGGAGTCATCAATTCTTAAATTGAAGGTGCATGCTCATTTTGGATCAAACTTTAAAATTTTCTGATGAAAATTTGTTGCTTCTTTAAGGAGGAGTTGTTCAGGAGGGAGTAGCAAAAATTTTTGGCAAGTGCATAGCTTTTGCTAAACCAAGTGGAATACCAATCACCCGATGCGAAGTTAATAGCTTCACAACAATTGAAACCTAGAAATACCATGAAATAAAAGCAATCTCATTAAATATAGGTAAAAAAAAGATGTTAACAATTACATTGAACATGCACCTTTAAACACAAGGTGAAAAATACCTTACCATGATTAAAACCTGCATGATATGGATGAGGAAAACTAACGACGGACTCTCAAGGTTTTTGTTAGCTTTACATGAGGACATCGTAATTATTACCAACTATTTTATTATAAACTTAGTTAATTTTATAAACTTTTTTAATTTTTATAAATTTTCTCAATTTATTATTATTATTACTATTATATGATTTAGTTAAATTTCACAAAACTTAATTAAATTGGTTAATACTTTACCATTATTACTATTGTTATTCCAATCTCAGTTGCTTTTTATGAAACTTAACGAATTTTGTAATTTATTAGTATTGGTATTATTATTGTTGTTGTTATCATCATCATCAATATTATTATAAAGTTAGTTAATTTTTATGAAACTTATTTATTTTTTAAAAATTTAGTTTATTTGTTGTTAATATTGCTATTGTGATTATTATTATTATTATTAGTAATATTATTATAATAGTTAATTTTCAAAAACATTAGTGAAATTATTATATTATTAATTTAGTGATTTATCATAATCGAAGAATTTAATTTGACATATATTTTTATTATTTTGACTGTTACTAGGCTTCCAATAGTCGGCCAAAATGACGTGCAATGTTAGAAATGATGTATCTTTTAATGATCAAGTAATGCAAAATAAATAACATTTAAAAAAACACGGAATGAAATGCCTAGGACATAAGAATACATATAAGACTATGGCATAAGGTTGCGGTTTACTAAGGAGAAAAACTAGGGTATCCGCATATAATATTTGAAACAAGTTAGCTTACATGAGTACACCATAAGGTTAGAGTTTCTCTCGTTCATTTCTGGAAGTATAATCAAAATGTCAATGATTAATGGTAGCAGTTTGTTATGCAACTAAAAAATTTGGATTCAAGTAGACCTAAATTTAAATACAATGAAATACTAAACATTGTTTTCTAAAGTGTACATGAACATATAGTTTGTACTAATGAAGATGGCGGCATCATTCACATACCAAAACCCACTAAACAAGTGGTTATTACCACAACCCTGGTATAAACTTCTCGATTTCGCAAAAAAACTTCATCAAACCATGTCTTCTTTTCTTTTTTTCCCTATCTCAAACTTTTGTACAATTTTCAAACTCAAACTCCCAACTTCCAATCATCCGATTTGCAAGCCACAAACTTCATTTAGAGGTCTTAATTCAAAATTCGCTTCTTTCTCTCTTATCTTTAAAAAAAGGGAAAGAAAGAAAGAAGACTAAATTTATAAATCTAGTGAGTTTTAGAGTGTAAATTGGTTAGTTTTCATTTTTAAATGTGAGTTTAGTAAGGGAACATGCCTGTGTACATAGCAGCACTATTTAAAAAGGATATATAAACTTAAAAATAATAACCATTTTTGAACACAAAAAAAGAAAACTAATTAGGCACATCTGTGCCATTATTTACCTCCTCCCCTTTTTTCACAAGTTCAACTTTTCTAGTACGTAGGCGAACTTATGAATAAAATTTCAAGGCATTTCCACCAGATGTAACTTGAGTTGGACCTCCAAATCCAAATGTCTGCAACTTTGATCTCACCTACAAACAAGATTAAAAAAATATTATTTTCATACTGATACCCAACATACACCTAAACCAACAATTGCAGTCATGTGCTAGTTTAGTTTAATTGATAACATGCCACTAACAATTTGAACAATGGCCTACAGACCAACATAACGACAGAGAAAATAAAATGTTGATTGCCAGCTTATATAACTCAAATGAAAAGATAAATTATAGCTGAAATACTATAATAATAGTTAACCGTGGATCAAAAGTGATGCAGCTCAGGCTGGAAGGATAAGTCGTATACGACTTATGGTTACAGGAGCCAACCACCAAGACGTTGACTGCAAACGACCTAAGCTAAGTCGCATACGAGCTAAGGGCATGTCTTTAAGTCGTTCACGACTTAGAATGGCAGATTTAAGTCATTTCCGACTTAACTGGAGACCAGAGGGGACACGTGGGGAAAAGACGCGAGCTAATGAAGGAAATTTGAGTCGTTTCCGAGCTAACTGGAAACCAGAAGGGTAGTTGTGTCGAGTTAACGACCTAACTCTAACGAGCTACGACCTAAGATAAGTCGGTAGCCGACCTAAATCGATGATAAGCTAAGGCACATGAAGATGGGCTTGAAGATGAATCTTAAGTCGCAGCGTATATGAGTCGTAGATCGGTAAGTTGATGAGTCGGCCGAAGGTGTGGGGTGCTGTATGCTTGAGTCGTAAGTCGTAAGACTTCTTGTATTGAGTCGCTGTGTATATATATGTGCTGTGTTGTGTTGTAATTTGTTTCTCTTTAAGCTTTGAGTCATGAGTCGTCGAATGTAAGCCGATCATGTATATGAGGGGGATGTAATAAGTTGAGTCGGCGTGTGTGTTAAGTCGTTGCCGACTTAGTTAAATCGTAAGTCGTATACGACTTAAGGTCTGGGTCGAAAACACTATAAATAGGGAGTGTGTTGTACATTTGAAGGTGGTTGATTTTTGAATAAAATTCTTGTTTGATTGCTGTGTGCTTTCATCCTAAATTGGTAGTTGAGTGTAATCTCCTATCTCCACTTTCGGTTATTCGAGTGCGCTCGAATCAACGATTGTTGAAGCCGATTCGCGGAATCAAGTGCGGTTGATCAACACTTGAAGAATTGAAGATCTTCTTTCACGGTATCGTGCGCGATCAACGTGACGAGGATAGCTAGAATTCGGTATCTTCGGATCAACGAATTTGGGCATTTCAGTATCTTCAATCCACAGATTGCTACTTTCATCGAGCTATATCGTTTTGTTATTATCCGCTGCGTCAGTTTGGTATCAGAGCTTGACTTAGCCAATCATAGCTAAGACGAGTCTTGGATCCAAGGAGTTTGAAGTTGGTGTTCATCGTGTTCGTCTTGAAGTTGCAACAAGTTAGAAGCTTTTGATCCATTTCATTTCGGATCAAAGTTGGATTTGTGTTGAAGTGATTGAGGCCGAGCCAAGTCAAGTTGGACCCGTGACTTGTTTGATTTGAATTGAAGGTTGTGTTGTTTGAACTAGGCCGCCGAGAAGAGCTAATCGTCATCAAAATGTTGAAGCGCTGTATAGAAGAGAAGAAGCCGAGCAAATGGAACAACGCATTAATGAGAAATTTGATGAAGGCATTGGAAAGTTAGAGAAATTGATGAATGATTTGAATCAAGGTCAAAGGAGGAGATCTGTGACGACCCAGAATTTTTATTAATTTAAAATTTGAATATTTAATTAATTTTAAATATTGATAAGTGAATTTATAAGTCGAATAAATTTTATTTTGAATTTTTGGATTTAATTGGATAATTAAATTGATAATTTAATATGTGAAATTATGGAAAATAATTGAAAATATAGTTAAATATGATTGAAAATGATTTGTAAAATTTTATTTTATCATATTGAAGTTAGAACGATATTTTAGAACTTTTAAAATCGAATTAAAAGTTAATTTGTGAAAATTGAATATTTTAATATTAAAATCGACTAGTGAAAATAGTCAATTTTTGAACAGTCTCAGAATTGAACGAAACCAGTTCCATTGGATCCATAATGGTTAGTTATTACCGGATTTCAATTTTCGTGTCAATCGGAGTTATCATTTGATCGTAGCAGGTCGAAACGCATCGATTTATTTTTAATTTTAATTTGGCGAGTTAAAATAGCCATTTTTCAAAAAGTCTCGGATTTCGACGAAACCAGTTTCATCGGATCCGTAATGTGATATTATTGTAAGGTTTCAAATTTCAAGTCAATTGGATTTACCGTTTGTCCGGTACAAATTAAAACGCCTAGAAATCGAGTTAAATCGGTTTAATTTAAATTGAGCGTTTACAGCCATAACTCGCACATATGTCCGAATTAGCTTTCGAAACCTGTTCCATTGTGTCCGGAACGCGGGGTAAACCCTAGAAACGCTGGTTACGGCGCGTAAATCGGAGTTCGGAATTTCCGGGATGAATAGTGTTCGATTTTTCCTATAAATAGAGACCAACCTCTTCATAAATAAAAAAAAATAAACTCTAAACCCTAATTTCTTGTAGCCGCCACTACCCTATTGAATGGCCAGAAATTCATGATCTTCATCCCTCAATCTCTCTCAATCTACAAAGAATTAGCCAAAGTTATTAACTACAACATTGAAGAGCATGAAGAGGGCTTTAAATCCATACGGTGATGATGGTGTGAGGTTGACCAGAGAGGGAGATAAATGGGGCCGACCGTGCTTACTTGCGCACGTATTTCGAGGAGTTAGGGGGGGCCGAACTTCAGGGGGTGCATGGTGGAGGTAGCTCTCGCGAAGGGCTTCGACATGGCAGTAATATGATCGAGTATAGTCGAGTGTAGGAGGAGCAATTTGAAACCCTAGTTGCTTGTTGTATGGGTTCTTATGCGTGAATAATTACTGGAGAAGACGTGGGGAGGAAGGAGAGCACGCACGGCCTGATGTTGAGCAGTGAGATCCAAGGGCTAGGATTGAGGAGAGGTTGTAAATTATAAAAGTTGTTATTGTAATTGATTTTATAAAATTCGTGTAAGTTCATAAAATCGTAACTTTTTCATACGAGGTCGAAAACGCGCGAAACCAGTTGCGTTGGAATCGTATGGACGAGCACTACGCGATGAAATTGGATTGGAGTTGTTTGGAGTTAGTGATAATTTTGGGTAAAATTAAACGTCCGTTTAATTTTATTCGAAATAAATCGCTAAAACGGAATTTAAAATCAAGGTGAGAACTTCTCACTCAATCGAATCAGTTTCGATTTTATTTTAAATAGTTAGATTTAAAATATTTGAATGCATGTTTGAATGTTGATTGATATCCATTGATTGTTAAAATAGACATTACACGCCGTTAGTAAGCGGGTGTTATTTATTAAAAACATATACCGCGAATATTTCATAAACAGTGAAATTGGTATTATATATAATAGCAATATATATATATTGGCATATGTATATATTGGAGTTATTGATTCCCCGCATTTTTTAGCGGATGAGACCCTATACGCCGTCTATTAAGCGGATAATATTTAAATCCCATATACCGCGATAATTTCGTACTGTAGCGAAATTGGTATTGTGTTAATGTTCGTGGATGCAGGAAAACATGTTGGAGGGATCCAACTGGATTCCTCAACAGTATTTATTTGATTTCAGATATTTTAATATTTGATGGATTTTCATATTGATATATGATATCGTTGTAGTCGTGATTGACTATTTGGTGTGTAGCATCATTGGACCCAGATTTTGGGATTTTAAAATGATTTTAAAGTGATTTTAGAAAGTATACGTTTTATAAAATAATTTTGGAATTGATCCATTTTAAATAAATAAACGTTATAATTTTAATGTTATAAAAATTATGATTTTTGTGAAATACAGTTAAAAACTGATTTTTGAGAATATGATGCTATTGATTTTATAGTTTAATCGAGATATTTTAGAATTTATTGTGAAAAGTTTAAATATAGGATTTATAAAATTTAATTATTTTATGAATCAAAATGGTGAAATAATAAAGGAGATTAAAGAAGCTTTAAAGTATAATATAAATTGATTTATATTAAGAGATTTATAAATGGATATTTATAAATTGAAATATAGACATTATAAAAGGAGTTCTTATAAGTAGTTGAATGAAGTGAAAATGAATTTCATTAAAGAATGAAATTTATAAAATTATAAACTGTGAAGTTATAAATAAAATTTATAAATAGTAAGATTTATAAATTTGTGAAGTTATTGAAAGAATAGATTTGGTTAAATAAATGAATCTTATAAGTTATAAGATTTATGGTTTGGAAAGTCTTTAGAGGAACGATTTTGTAAAATAATCGTTTTTATAAGTATTTAACTTATAATATGAACTTTTAGTTTATAATTGAGTTATAAACTGGAATAGGTTAATAAAAGAATTTATAAAAAGGAAGTTGTTATAAAATAAATAGAAATGGAATTTATAAACGTTGTTTTATAAATTCGCAAACAACTTATTTTGATAAGAAAATTGTTGAAACCTATAAGTGGAGTTATATTCACATTTTTGAATAGTGAATAATCCTTTGAATTAAAATGAATAAAAGGATGAAATTGTTAATGGAGTATATTCACGTTTTTGAATAGTGAATAACACGTTAAAGAAATTGTTTTGGATTTGGATGTTTTAAATAGAATTAAAACGATCGAACAATGTTTTAAAATGTGTTGAGATTCGAAACCATAGATTTCAACATTTATTGTTGAAATAGACGTTTTCGAGAAATAGAAGGAAATAGTGGACTATAACACTGTTGTTATAGTAAATGATTTCCGAAAGGAAATGTTTTGTATAGTATTGAGATTTATATATCTATTTTAATTTCGAATCCCTATACTAGTGATTTTGGGTTGTCGTAACGATGTTTTACGTAACATTCGTTTTGGCCCAAATAAATATGTTTAAGAGAATGATTTCCTTAAAGAATGAAATATATACTTAATTTCGATTTAAGTATATTGAATATTTTCTAAGTGTTGAAAATAAATAAAATTTGTGAATTACTTATGAATAAATAAGTATGGAAATGTTTTCCAATATAAAGTGAATATTTTGAGAATTTATCTTTTTGAAGATAAATTGAAAAGGAAAATTGAAATGAATAATTGAAATCGAATATTCATTGATATTTTGGAATTATAAATTCACTATGGAATTTATAAAAGAAAGTGGAATTTGTTTAAGAATAAATATTGATTTATTTTTGAAGTGTTGAAATAATATATCTTGTAAAGATATTTTGGAAAATAAATAATTTGGAAAATTATTTGGAATCTGGTGATGTGTGCATATCCAGTGATAGTTCAATAACCGACTATCAATATTTCCCTTTGAATGGGTAATTGATGTGATTTGTTTGAATGTGAATGCTACACTTATTTTTGAATAAGCGCTCACTATTCGGGTTAACCGGAAAAGGACCATGGGGTCGTATAACCCATTCCGAATATGTGATACGTCGTTATAATTGCATTGAAGATCGGTGTTGAAGACCCGGTATTTGCGAGAGCGATAGGATGACCTGTCGATTTACTCTGCACCGAGTAGCTACGGTATAGAGTTCTCCATATGTGATGGTGAATCCGATCAGGATTGTGAATATCCGGATTGCAAGGACTTCTTTGTAAGTGCCTTCGGTTTTGTTCGAGCCCGGAACAGACTTGTATGGATTATATGTCTGACATTACAAGTTGAGATATAAAGCCGATTTCTTTCAAATATATTTCTGTTGGTGGCGAAGAATTTATTCTTTAGCTTAACACCCTTCTCTGAGACGTACGAGCTCAGAGGTTATGTAGTTGAAGTTATCAGCGATATATTCCCAATTTGGTAATGTGACATGCTGAGTGTTGCTGTAAATGATCATTGTGTTGATTATTGTGATAGGATCATTTATTTGATCGTCTATCTTGGTGATCATTGTGTTGATCATTTGTTGACCCAAAGCATGGCTTTTGTATAAAGTATGTTTTTGTGGACGTGACTTCGTCGAGCCTCACACCCCGGAAATGGTCAAAACAGGAAAGATGCGGCAAGGTTATGAGGGGTAGCTCCCTTTAGGGTATGTACATTTCCTTCTGGATAGAGGTGGTATCATGGTATGGAGCCCAAATATTTAACCTATGTGGTTACTGCGAATTTATTACTTTGTGGTTGTTGGTTATCGGGATCCCGTGAGAAAGGTCGTTTACGATCGGGGAATGGCGTGCTCGTGTCAGTAGTTACCCAGTTAGGGGTAACCCGGCCTTGTGTTGGCAGAGTTTCGGTTTGGTTCTCGAGGATGTCTTTCCAGAGGCATTCTCATGTGGCAATGGGAAGTTCCTTGGCCTGACCATTTGTTGGAAATCCAATTCCCAATACGAAACTTGTACGGTTTTAGTTGTAGAACCTATCATTCACTTATGGTGTCGCAACACTGTTTGGATGGTAGCTATAGTAGGCATAGTTCGAAATGTCTATGTTGGCTAAGATTTATATCTTTATTTTCGAAATAAATTTTTCCTACACTATGCACTAGTAATAATATAAAATGTTCTTTTAAATGCGTATCAAGCATCTTTGACTATCATAAGGAGAAATCTCCTCCGATTCTGCGTTTGCATGTGTGTGTGTGCGGGAGGCCTTATGGTAGTCTCATTTTTAAAAGCATTGCGAATTGAATTTAAAAATATTCCTCTATTTTGATTTTAAAGTTAAATAAACTGTTTTGAGTTCTCACACCAGTCACATGACTGACTTGGAGTTTATTGTTTTCCTTCCTAAACTCTGGGTGCCCACCAATTTCCACACGGGCAGTCAAGAGTTAAGGTTTATCAGGATATTCTGGATATTCTGGAGTTGCTGGAGGCAAGCTGGATGGCATGGCGTATTACTAGTTTATATAGTATTCTTTTTCCGCTGCACTGTTTGTTGTTGTTGTTGTACACTCTGATGATATGATGTAATGAAATGTGATGTAATGTAATAACTGATATAGTTCTTTGTTTAAAGATTATTCATTTATTATTATATGTTGTTCCGCTGCGAAATGTGAGATTCTGATGTGATTCTGTTGTTTTCTGTTCCGTTCTATGTTTTCAAAATGTTCTCTATTCTCTTTTCCTTCTATTTTAAAATGTTCTATCTTCTGTTTTCTCTCCTCTTTTCTTAATTTCTTCTTTCTTAAACCCATAACTATTCGGTTTTTCGGCAACGAAAAAATCGAAGCGTTACATCTGGTATCGGAGCTTATGGTTAAGCGACAACCATGGTTCTGTTGGGTATAATTCATTAGAGATAGAGTCAGTAGTACTCTAGAATGAGTTTGAGTGTAATACTAGCTATGAGAGCGTATTTGTTAGTGAATATAAAATTGTTTTATATTGTGATGATTGGTTTGTTGAGTGGCATATGAACTTTCGTCAGCGTGGTCCGCAAGACTATGCCGAAGGGGTTTCTAAACACTTGAATAGAACAATTCGGCACAGTATTGTTTAAATTGGGTAAATGAAATAATTTTACCTTGATTATATTTTATATATATAAAGAAATAATTTTTCAGAATTATTAAAGCATATAAGTTGATTGTTTAGATGTTTGAATAATCTAAATAAAAAGAATTATAAGAAGTGAAACTATATGAATATATTTATGAATATGAGTAGTAAATAAAAATGAATTTAAAGTTAAATGGAAAATTTACTTAGAATTGAAAGCTGAATTGATTTATAAGTTGGAATTTAAGTTAAGTAAAAACAAGTGATGTTTGTAAATGAAGTATAACTTAAGAGATCAAAGTAAAATTAATAAAGTTAAGTGATGAATATAAACTTGAGTTATATAAATGAATTGGATTAATGGATTGAATATTAATCAATTAAATGTGAATAATTGATATGAAATAATGAATGTAAGTGTAATTCATTAAAATCTAATGTTATTAGAAGTTGAATAGTTGAATAAAAAAAATCAATTAATTAAACCAATTGAAAGCAAAGAAGTTTGGTTGTGATTGATATACATTGGTTGTTATATGATTGTTAGTGATTGTATGTAATTCATTAGGTTAATGAAATTGAAAGCTAAAGTAATTGAAATTCAATTGGAAGTTAAATGAATCTTAAATGGAATTGAATTTGTTTTGGAAGTGAACCAACTTGAATATGAATTAGTGAATATAAACTAATTGAGAATGAATGTTAGTAAGAACATCAACTGTGAATGAATCAAATGTGATTTAAATTGAAAACCATTTCATTGTATATAAATGAGAATATGAATGAATATACATTTGTTATGAATGATAGTTGGTTGATGTTTGCATTTATTGTTTTGTTTCAATTGCTATGTTAGCATATATAGTTATTATGTTGCTATATGATGTATATTGATACTATTGTCTATATGCATGATTCTCATGTTGTTTGTTGAGTAATTAGTAGGTGCGGATCGCGTTTGCTTCGCATTTGGAGCTCGCTTTCGCGCTATATTAGCCGTATATGCTTGCTAATAAAATATAAGGTACATATCTCGGATTACATACCGTACTTTTACATTTTTTCCCTGCGGGATGCCTCATTACTTGATGAGATGTATATTTGTGATATATATACTGTCATTTTTTTTTCGGATCGAGCCGCGCAAAGGAGTCTATGGCGAATTTTTCCGGAAATTTAAGGCGTTGGAAAATTTTGAAAAAATTTGGAAAATTTTGAAAACTTTAACTTTGATTTAGAATTGAAAGTTAAACAATAGTAGTTGTTTTTGAAAGGATAACTAAGTATGATTTTGAAAACTTAGTAAGTTATTGTAAGAAGTTTAACTATGAATTTTGGAAAGTTAATAAATTCTGTAATTTTCTTACTTAATAATTTCGAGGACGAAATTCTTTTAAGTGGGGAAGATTGTAACGACCCAGAATTTTTATTAATTTAAAATTTGAATATTTAATTAATTTTAAATATTGATAAGTGAATTTATAAGTCGAATAAATTTTATTTTGAATTTTCGGATTTAATTGGATAATTAAATCGATAATTTAATATGTGAAATTATGGAAAATAATTGAAAATATAGTTAAATATGATTGAAAATGATTTGTAAAATTTTATTTTATCATATTGAAGTTAGAACGATATTTTACAAGTTTTAAAATCGAATTAAAAGTTAATTTGTGAAAATTGAATATTTTAATATTAAAATCGACTAGTGAAAATAGTCAATTTTTGAACAATCTCAGAATTGAACGAAACCAGTTCCATTGGATCCGTAATGGTTAGTTATTACCGGATTTCAATTTTCGTGTCAATCGGAGTTATCATTTGATCGTAGCAGGTCGAAACGCATCGATTTATTTTTAATTTTAATTTGGCGAGTTAAAATAGCCATTTTTTAAAAAGTCTCGGATTTCGACGAAACTAGTTTCATCGGATCCGTAATGTGATATTATTGTAAGGTTTCAAATTTCAAGTCAATTGGATTTACCGTTTGTCCGGTACAAATTAAAACGCCTAGAAATCGAGTTAAATCGGTTTAATTTAAATTGAGCGTTTACAGCCATAACTCGCACAGATGTCCGAATTAGCTTTCGAAACCTGTTCCATTGTGTCCGGAACACGGGGTAAACCCTAGAAACGCTGGTTACGGCGCGTAAATCGGAGTTCGGAATTTCCGGGATGAATAGTGTTCGATTTTTCCTATAAATAGAGACCAACCTCTTCATAAATAAAAAAAAATAAACTCTAAACCCTAATTTCTTGTAGCCGCCACTACCCTATTGAATGGCCAGAAATTCATGATCTTCATCCCTCAATCTCTCTCAATCTACAAAGAATTAGCCAAAGTTGTTAACTACAACATTGAAGAGCATGAAGAGGGCTTTAAATCCATACGGTGATGATGGTGTGAGGTTGACCAGAGAGGGAGATAAATGGGGCCGACCGTGCTTACTTGCGCACGTATTTCGAGGAGTTAGGGGGGGCCGAACTTCAGGGGGTGCATGGTGGAGGTAGCTCTCGCGAAGGGCTTCGACATGGCAGTAATATGATCGAGTATAGTCGAGTGTAGGAGGAGCAATTTGAAACCCTAGTTGCTTGTTGTATGGGTTCTTATGCGTGAATAATTACTGGAGAAGACGTGGGGAGGAAGGAGCGCACGCACGGCCTGATGTTGAGAAGTGAGATCCAAGGGCTAGGATTGAGGAGAGGTTGTAAATTATAAAAGTTGTTATTGTAATTGATTTTATAAAATTCGTGTAAGTTCATAAAATCGTAACCTTTTCATACGAGGTCGAAAACGCGCGAAACCAGTTGCGTTGGAATCGTATGGACGAGCACTACGCGATGAAATTGGATTGGAGTCATTTGGAGTTAGTGATAATTTTGGGTAAAATTAAACGTCCGTTTAATTTTATTCGAAATAAATCGCTAAAACGGAATTTAAAATCAAGGTGAGAACTTCTCACTCAATCGAATCAGTTTCGATTTTATTTTAAATAGTTAGATTTAAAATATTTGAATGCATGTTTGAATGTTGATTGATATCTATTGATTGTTAAAATAGACATTACACGCCGTTAGTAAGCGGGTGTTATTTATTAAAAACATATACCGCGAATATTTCATAAACAGTGAAATTGGTATTATATATAATAGCAATATATATATATTGGCATATGTATATATTGGAGTTATTGATTCCCCGCATTTTTTAGCGGATGAGACCCTATTACGCCGTCTATTAAGCGGATAATATTTAAATCCCATATACCGCGATAATTTCGTACTGGAGCGAAATTGGTATTGTGTTAATGTTTGTGAATGCAGGAAAACAGGGTGGAGGGATCCAAGTGGATTCCTCAACAGTATTTATTTGATTTCAGATATTTTGATATTTGATGGATTTTCATATTGATATATGATATCGTTGTAGTCGTGATTGACTATTTGGTGTGTAGCATCATTGGACCCAGATTTTGGGATTTTAAAATGATTTTAAAGTGATTTCAGAAAGTATACGTTTTATAAAATAATTTTGGAATTGATCCATTTTAAATAAATAAACGTTATAATTTTAATGTTATAATAATTATGATTTTTGTGAAATACAGTTAAAAACTGATTTTTGAGAATATGATGCTATTGATTTTATAGTTTAATCGAGATATTTTAGAATTTATTGTGAAAAGTTTAAATATAGGATTTATAAAATTTAATTATTTTATGAATCAAAATGGTGAAATAATAAAGGAGATTAAAGAAGCTTTAAAGAATAATATAAATTGATTTATATTAAGAGATTTATAAATGGATATTTATAAATTGAAATATAGACATTATAAAACGAGTTTTTATAAGTAGTTGAATGAAGTGAAAATGAATTTCATTAAAGAATGAAATTTATAAAATTATAAACTGTGAAGTTATAAATAAAATTTATAAATAGTAAGATTTATAAATTTGTGAAGTTATTGAAAGAATAGATTTGGTTAAATAAATGAATCTTATAAGTTATAAGATTTATGGTTTGGAAAGTCTTTAGAGGAACGATTTTGTAAAATAATCGTTTTTATAAGTATTTAACTTATAATATGAACTTTTAGTTTATAATTGAGTTATAAACTGGAATAGGTTAATAAAAGAATTTATAAAAAGGAAGTTGTTATAAAATAAATAGAAATGGAATTTATAAACGTTGTTTTATAAATTCGCAAACAACTTATTTTGATAAGAAAATTGTTGAAACCTATAAGTGGAGTTATATTCACATTTTTGAATAGTGAATAATCCTTTGAATTAAAATGAATAAAAGGATGAAATTGTTAATGGAGTATATTCACGTTTTTGAATAGTGAATAACACGTTAAAGAAATTGTTTTGGATTTGGATGTTTTAAATAGAATTAAAACGATCGAACAATGTTTTAAAATGTGTTGAGATTCGAAACCATAGATTTCAACATTTATTGTTGAAATAGACGTTTTCGAGAAATAGAAGGAAATAGTGGACTATAACACTGTTGTTATAGTAAATGATTTCCGAAAGGAAATGTTTTGTATAGTATTGGGATTTATATATCTATTTTAATTTCGAATCCCTATACTAGTGATTTTGGGTTGTCGTAACGATGTTTTACGTAACATTCGTTTTGGCCCAAATAAATATGTTTAAGAGAATGATTTCCTTAAAGAATGAAATATATACTTAATTTCGATTTAAGTATATTGAATATTTTCTAAGTGTTGAAAATAAATAAAATTTGTGAATTACTTATGAATAAATAAGTATGGAAATGTTTTCCAATATAAAGTGAATATTTTGAGAATTTATCTTTTTGAAGATAAATTGAAAAGGAAAATTGAAATGAATAATTGAAATCGAATATTCATTGATATTTTGGAATTATAAATTCACTATGGAATTTATAAAAGAAAGTGGAATTTGTTTAAGAATAAATATTGATTTATTTTTGAAGTGTTGAAATAATATATCTTGTAAAGATATTTTGGAAAATAAATAATTTGGAAAATTATTTGGAATCTGGTGATGTGTGCATATCCAGTGATAGTTCAATAACCGACTATCAATATTTCCCTTTGAATGGGTAAATGATGTGATTTGTTTGAATGTGAATGCTACACTTATTTTTGAATAAGCGCTCACTATTCGGGTTAACCGGGAAAGGGCCATGGTGTCGTATAACCCATTCCGAATATGTGATACGTCGTTATAATTGCATTGAAGATCGGTGTTGAAGACCCGGTATTTGCGAGAGCGATAGGATGACCTGTCGATTTACTCTGCACCGAGTAGCTACGGTATAGAGTTCTCCATATGTGATGGTGAATCCGATCAGGATTGTGAATATCCGGATTGCAAGGACTTCTTTGTAAGTGCCTTCGGTTTTGTTCGAGCCCGGAACAGACTTGTATGGATTGTATGTCTGACATTACAAGTTGAGATATAAAGCCGATTTCTTTCAAATATATTTCTGTTGGTGGCGAAGAATTTATTCTTTAGCTTAACACCCTTCTCTGAGACGTACGAGCTCAGAGGTTATATAGTTGAAGTTATCAGCGATATATTCCCAATTTGGTAATGTGACATGCTGAGTGTTGCTGTAAATGATCATTGTGTTGATTATTGTGATAGGATCATTTATTTGATCGTCTATCTTGGTGATCATTGTGTTGATCATTTGTTGACCCAAAGCATGACTTTTGTATAAAGTATGTTTTTGTGGACGTGACTTCGTCGAGCCTCACACCCCGGAAATGGTCAAAACAGGAAAGATGCGGCAAGGTTATGAGGGGTAGCTCCCTTTAGGGTATGTACATTTCCTTCTAGATAGAGGTGGTTATCATGGTATGGAGCCCAGATATTTAACCTATGTGGTTACTGCGAATTTATTACTTTGTGGTTGTTGGTTATCGGGATCCCGTGAGAAAGGTCGTTTACGATCGGGGAATGGCGTGCTCGTGTCAGTAGTTACCCAGTTAGGGGTAACCCGGCCTTGTGTTGGCAGAGTTCCGGTTTGGTTCTCGGGGATGTCTTTCCAGAGGCATTCTCATGTGGCAATGGGAAGTTCCTTGGCCTGACCATTTGTTGGAAATCCAATTCCCAATACGAAACTTGTACGGTTTTAGTTGTAGAACCTATCATTCACTTATGGTGTCGCAACACTGTTTGGATGGTAGCTATAGTAGGCATAGTTCGAAATGTCTATGTTGGCTAAGATTTATATCTTTATTTTCGAAATAAATTTTTCCTACACTATGCACTAGTAATAATATAAAATGTTCTTTTAAATGCGTATCAAGCATCTTTGACTATCATAAGGAGAAATCTCCTCCGATTCTACGTTTGCATGTGTGTGTGTGCGGGAGGCCTTATGGTAGTCTCATTTTTAAAAGCATTGCGAATTGAATTTAAAAATATTCTTCTATTTTGATTTTAAAGTTAAATAAACTGTTTTGAGTTCTCACACCAGTCACATGACTGACTTGGAGTTTATTGTTTTCCTTCCTAAACTCTGGGTGCCCACCAATTTCCACACGGGCAGTCAAGAGTTAAGGTTTATCAGGATATTCTGGATATTCTGGAGTTGCTGGAGACAAGCTGGATGGCATGGCGTATTACTAGTTTATATAGTATTCTTTTTCCGCTGCACTGTTTGTTGTTGTTGTTGTACACTCTGATGATATGATGTAATGAAATGTGATGTAATGTAATAACTGATATAGTTCTTTGCTTAAAAATTATTCATTTATTATTATATGTTGTTCCGCTGCGAATTGTGAGATTCTGATGTGATTCTGTTGTTTTCTGTTCCGTTCTATGTTTTCAAAATGTTCTCTATTCTCTTTTCCTTCTATTTTAAAATGTTCTATCTTCTGTTTTCTCTCCTCTTTTCTTAATTTCTTCTTTCTTAAACCCATAACTATTCGGTTTTTCGGCAACGAAAAAATCGAAGCGTTACAAGATCACCAATCTCGAACCATGGAGGAAACAGAGTTTCGCCATCGGTTACGGAAGCGAGGAGGGTATCACCGCAATTTTTTAGAGAGAGAAGAGAAACATCAATTTCATCAAGGAGAGATCACCATGACTATGGACATGAAGAGAGGAGAACTCCACGAGAGTTTGAAAATGAGCCATATAGAGATGAAGAGAGACATAGTAGAAGAGACATGCGAGATCGAAGGGATGTTGATGGTCGAGATCGATACAGACATACATTTGATTTTGATGTAGATGATGATCGTCGATGGGAGTCGGGTATGAAGATGGAAATTCCAGAATTTAAGGGAGGAATGGTAGCTGAAGAATTTCTTGATTGGTTGTCTAATGTTGAAGAGATTTTTGACTTTAAAGAAGCTCCTGAGCATAGAAGAGTGAAGTTGGTTGCTACTAGGTTGAGGGGGAGAGCTTTGGCGTGGTGGCAGCAAACTAAACTTACAAGGGAGAGAATGGGAAAGTCAAAGATTGAATCATGGGAGAAGATGAAGAAGTTGATGAAAGCTACATTTTTACCTTACAATTATCAATCACTCATGTATCAGAGGTTGCAGAATCTGAGGCAAGGGACGAAATCAGTTAATGATTATGCGGATGAATTTTATCAACTGATTGCTCGAAATGACATTATGGCGACAGAGGAACAATTGGCTGCTAGATTTGTTGGAGGGTTGAGGGTGCAGATCCAGGATATGGTTAATATGTTTGATCCAAGATCTGTGGCGGAAGCACATCAGAAAGCGTTGGCTTGGGAGAAGCAGGGAAGACGTGGAGGTGGTGTGTTTACTAATTCCAACAATCAAGTGAAGGGTGTTAGTGGAAGTTCTAATGTTTCTAAACCTAACAGTAAACCAGTTGTGAAGGAGGCTGAGAAGGCGAAGGTTAACAGTGGTTTCAAATGTTATAATTGCCAGGAGTTGGGTCACAAAAGCAATGAATGTCCGAAGCCGAAGAAGAGAGCAATGGTTACTGAGATTGAAGAAGAGGATGAAGATGCAGAATGTTCTAATTCATTACCAGTTGAGGAGGAAGACTTATTGTCCGGAGATGAGGGTTGTAATCTTATGATGAGGAGGTCTTGTCTTACACCGAAGCAAGAGGATGATACTAGTTGGTTGAGAAGCAATATTTTTCAGTCAACATGCACTATTCTGGGGAAGGTTTGCAAGTTCGTTATTGATGCTGGAAGCTGTGATAATATTATCCCTACAGAAGCAGTAAAGAAGTTGAACTTGAAAATTGAGAAGCATCTTAAACCGTACAAGTTAGCATGGTTGAGGAAGGGTGGTGAAGTGAAGGTGTGTCGAAGAGCTTGTGTGAAATTTTCTATTGGAAAGAAGTATAAAGATGAAATTTGGTGTGACGTTGTAGACATGGATGTGTGTCATCTGTTGTTGGGCAGACCATGGCAGTTTGATAGAGCAGTGCAACATGACGGTCGGACCAATAGCTACAGCTTTATGTTTGAAGGTGTTAAAATCATTTTGGTTCCAAAGAAGAGACAACAGGAAGAGAGTAAATCTGAAGAGATTGAAGAGATGAAAACCTTATTGTCTTTGAAGGAGTTTGTTAAGGAAATCGAAGAGGAACCTGAAGTTTACTTATTGATAGGACGTGAGAGCAGTGAAGAGGTTGAAATTCCAGAAGAAGCGAAGCCAGTTTTGAAAGAATTTAAAGATGTATTTCCAGAAGAGTTGCCTAAGGAGTTACCGCCACTGAGAGACATTCAACATCAAATTGATCTTGTTCCGGGAGCAGTTTTACCACATCGACCACATTACCGAATGAGTCCGAAGGAACATGAGGAGTTACGAAGGCAGGTGGAAGAGTTATTAGAGCAGGGACGTGTTCAGGAAAGCTTGAGTCCTTGTGCAGTACCAGCTTTGTTGGTACCGAAGAAGGATGGAACATGGAGAATGTGTACCGATAGTAGAGCTTTGAACAAGATTACTGTTCGCTACAGATTTCCTATGCCAAGATTGGATGACTTGCTAGATCAGTTGAGTGGGGCTACTATCTTTTCGAAGATTGATTTGAAGAGTGGATATCATCAGATTCGAATTAGACCAGGAGACGAATGGAAAACCGCATTCAAGACAAGGGAAGGATTGTATGAATGGTTGGTTATGCCGTTTGGTCTATCGAATGCACCGAGTACATTTATGAGGGTGATGAATCAAATTTTCAGACCGTACATTGGGAAGTTTGTTGTTGTTTACTTTGATGATATTCTGATTTATAGTGCGAGTACAGATGAGCATGTAGAGCATTTGAGAAAGGTGTTAATTATTCTTCGTGAGGAACAATTTTATGCAGCTACGAAGAAATGTGTGTTCATGACTCGAGGTGTTTTATTTTTGGGATATGTTGTGTCAGGAGAAGGTATCCAGGTGGACCAGAATAAAGTTGAAGCAGTCAGAAATTGGCCACAACCGAGGACTATCACTGAAGTTAGAAGTTTTCATGGATTAGCATCATTCTACCGAAGATTCATTCCACACTTCAGTAGCGTGATGGCTCCAGTTACTGATTGTATGAAAGGGAAACAGTTTTCTTGGTCGGAGGAAGCAGGGGTTTGCTTTTGAACGAATCAAAGGACTTTTGACGACAGCACCAATTCTTGTTTTACCAGACTTTCAGTTGTTGTTTGAACTACACACTGATGCATCTAAGGTTGGGATTGGAGGAGTGTTGAGTCAGAAGGGACGTCCTATTGCATACTTTAGTGAGAAGTTATCAGGGGCAAAAATGAGATATAGTACGTATGATGTGGAGTTTTATGCTGTGGTGCAAGCAGTGAAACATTGGAGACACTATCTGTTCCATAAGGAGTTTGTTCTTTACACAGACCATGAAGCTTTAAAGCATCTGCAAGGGCAGGATAAGATTTCAGCAAGGCATGCATCATGGATTGCTTATCTGCAGCAGTTTACTTTTGTCGTGAAACATAAATCTGGGGTAACGAATCGTGTAGCTGATGCTTTGAGTAGGAGGAGTCATTTATTAACGACAATGAGAATTGAGGTGACAGGATTTGAATTATTGCCAGAATTGTTTGAGGAGGATCCTTACTTTACAAAGTTAGTTGAGAAAGTTAAGGATGGAGTTACTGATGAATTTGCGTTGGTTGATGGTTTCTTATTCAAAGGGAATCGATTATGTATACCAGATAGCAGTTTGAGAATGAAGATAGTAAAGGAACTTCATGAGGAAGGACATGTGGGTAGAGACCGAACATTGCAGTTAATCTCTCAATCCTACTATTGGCCATCGATGAGGAAGGAAGTTGAAAGGTTTGTTCAGAGATGTCATATCTGTCAGGTTTCGAAGGGAACAGCGACAAATGCAGGATTATATATGCCGTTACCAATACCTAACAAACCATGGGTTGATATCAGCATGGATTTTGTTTTGGGTTTGCCTAGAACTCAAAGGGGGAATGCTTTTATATTCGTTGTGGTAGTCAGGTTTTCGAAAATGGCACATTTTATTGCTTGTAAGAAGACGGCGGATGCTGTTCGTGTTGCTCAGTTATTCTTCAAAGAGATCTATCGTTTACATGGGTTACCAGAATCTATTGTTTCAGACAGGGATACCAAATTTTTGAGTCATTTTTGGCTAAGTTTGCGGAAGATGGTTGGAACGAAGCTGAAATTTAGTAGCGCTTATCATCCGCAAACAGATGGACAGACAGAAGTTGTTAACAGATCATTGGGAAATTTGTTGCGATGTCTTGTGAAGGACAATCTGAAGAGTTGGGACATGAAGTTATGCCAAGCAGAGTTTGCTCATAATCGTGCAGTGAATCGTAGTACGGGATTCAGCCTATTTCAGATCATATATTCAAGTTTGCCAAGGGGACCGTTGGACCTAACGGTAGTGCCACAACCGAAGGGGATGGTTAAACGAGCTGTAGACTTTGTTGATGGGTTGACTGAATGTCATAAAATCGTTAAGGAGCGATTGGAGAAAGCAAATGAGAAGTATAAGCGAACTGCAGATTTGAAGCGACGAAATATGGAATTTAACAAAGGAGATTTGGTGTATGCTGTGTTAACAAAAGATCGTTTTCCAGTGGGTGCTTGTAACAAGTTGAAAGCCAGAAAAATTGGTCCTGTAGAAGTTGTGAAACGGATTAATGAAAATGCTTATAAGTTGAAGCTACCAGAGGACGTGTACACTTCTGACGTATTCAATGTTAAACATCTTATGCCATATTATGGAGATAAACAATCTGATGCAGAAGAACTTACAAATTCGAGGACGAATTTTTCTCAACCAGGGGAGGATGATGCAGCTCAGGCTGGAAGGATAAGTCGTATACGACTTATGGTTACAGGAGCCAACCACCAAGACGTTGACTGCAAACGACCTAAGCTAAGTCGCATACGAGCTAAGGGCATGTCTTTAAGTCGTTCACGACTTAGAATGGCAGATTTAAGTCATTTCCAACTTAACTGGAGACCAGAGGGGACACATGGGGAAAAGACGCGAGCTAATGAAGGAAATTTGAGTCGTTTCCGAGCTAACTGGAAACCAGAAGGGTAGTTGTGCCGAGTTAACGACCTAACTCTAACGAGCTACGACCTAAGATAAGTCGGTAGCCGACCTAAATCGATGATAAGCTAAGGCACATGAAGATGGGCTTGAAGATGAATCTTAAGTCGCAGCGTATATGAGTTGTAGGTCGGTAAGTTGAAGAGTCGGCCGAAGGTGTGGGGTGCTGTATGCTTGAGTCGTAAGTCGTAAGACTTCTTGTATTGAGTCGCTGTGTATATATATGTGTTTTGTTGTGTTGTAATTTGTTTCTCTTTAAGCTTTGAGTCGTGAGTCATCGAATGTAAGCCGATCATGTATTGAGGGGGATGTAATAAGTTGAGTCGGCGTGCGTGTTAAGTCGTTGCCGACTTAGTTAAATCGTAAGTCGTATACGACTTAAGGTCTGGGTCGAAAACACTATAAATAAGGAGTGTGTTGTACATTTGAAGGTGGTTGATTTTTGAATAAAATTCTTGTTTGATTGCTGTGTGCTTTCATCCTAAATTGGTAGTTGAGTGTAATCTCCTATCTCCACTTTCGGTTATTCGAGTGCGCTCGAATCAACGATTGTTGAAGCCGATTCGCGGAATCAAGTGCGTTTGATCAACGCTTGAAGAATTGAAGATCTTCTTTCACGGTATCGTGCGCGATCAACGTGACGAGGATAGCTAGAATTCGGTATCTTCGGATCAACGAATTTGGGCATTTCAGTATCTTCAATCCACATATTGCTACTTTCATCGAGCTATATCGTTTTGTTATTATCCGCTGCGTCAAAAAGTGTTTCAATTTCAATAAAAGAGTTCTAAAAAGAAGATAAATTTTGGTCTATACTTCATTTTATTGTTGGACAAACAAATACATTCATACATCAACTATATTCACCTGGTTAATAAATAGTAAGATTGTTTTAGACATAGAAAGAGAATGGCTCAGTTTGCGGAGAGCTTAACTCATGAGCCGTGCCCAAAAGGCCATGTGTGCATCAACCATTTCTCCTTCTAGTTCGCTTTTAGGTACAAGTGCAGCAAACTACCAATAATTATAATTCAAAAATTATGCACTGAAAAAAAATGAACGGTAGTCTGATCAGTATTCGAACATATAAAATACTATAGAATACGCGATATATATGAACATCCTTCTATCACATATGTAGATGAGATACTCAGATGATATTAATAAAGTACAATAACTATAAAATTACGCAAGTTTCGCAATGAGGTTTTTCTTTTTTTTCGTGTGGCTACTAACAATTAGGATCTACTGTATTGAATATCATAGTGAATACAGATCACTATAGCTGATGATCTCATAGTGAATACAAATTACATATTATTACATGGATAAGAAGCAATAACATATTACATATTCCTGGTTATTGCAGTAACTTAACTTAATATCAGTAACTGAATATAAATTTGATATATTTTTTTAAGCAAAATTAATCTATTGACTAAGGATTCCATATGAATTCAAACATGCTATAAATATTATCAATAGTGGAGTCCCGTATGGATTAAAATATGCAACAAAATTTATCCTAACAAAAAAAATTCTGGATTTAATAAAAATATAAAACTGCTTTGCCCTGAACTATTACTATTTAACTAGATGTCTTCTCTCTTTCTTGTACCGCAACTGATTGGGATCAAAGCCACTTTCAGTTGCACCATAAACGGCCCAAGTTTATGTGATGACCATGTAATATTCACTCCTGAATGTTTAAGCAACCTTTAATGCATATGTAATAATAATTATGTAGATATTATTAATTGAAAAATAAAGAAAACTAAAAAAGAAGTTTCTCGAATTAAATTGTAGAAATGTCTCATGAACCATGACTATGATAGTATCAATTTTAACTTGCTGGCACTAAAAACCATGTTTGAAAAAAAAATCATAAAAAAATAAGTTGTTTTACCAACTCATGGAATTTCTTATAATCTATCCATTTATCCTATTGACCACTAATTTTGAACTTGGCTACCTTTGCAAGCAGAACATAGCAAGAATGCTTATGCTCACAAGCAACCTCATATTCATTATTGCTTTTCATAGCTGGGGTTATTGAGAATTTTTTAACGTCAGAATGCCAAGAGACATTCTCCATTGTAAGCTTTGAAGTAGAGATACTACTAGATGAAAATTAACATGGTATAGTTATCATCTAAGAGTTACAATGGAATATCTATTTATGTATGGATAAGCGAACTAGACTTACGAGCCATAGTATGTGACACCCTTGATTTCTACTAGGTCTTGCTTCCTAGTTCGAAAAATTTAGCATACAAGAAATATTATGCAATTCTAGTTCATATATCGAACGATATATCTATAAACTATAATGCTTAATTATGTTTCTGGATCTAGACAAAACCAAAGCTGATTGCCCTAAATTTTAGCCAAATATTGGTCAATTTACAGCTGGACTACTGTGATATATGCAACACAAATTGTACAGTTTGAACATAATGACACAATTTCTATTTTAGGAACATAATTTTGATGGCATCGATACTTTCAAATTTACCAAGTGACCATAATCTGCTTATGATCTACCTAATTCAAGCATATACATAGAAGGGGATGCCATCTAGATAAGATAACTTATCGATTCAAGAGGAAGGATGTCATAACTACATTCAAAAAGGACTATTAGCATATATATAAAGTGATTATAGCCATTTATTTTTATAACAACTACCACAATGTAAAAAATACCTGAAGCAATGGAATAGAACAAAGGTTAAGGAAGACATTTATCAGAAAATGGTAAAGTATAATTCTCTCATGGAAGCAATGGAATATAATAAGGGTTAAATCAGTATGCCTATTTATTCAATATAAATTTCTTAATTGATAAGAGTTAGCTTTCTCAATTGCTGCTTCTTGATGAAACCTTATGGTTCACCTTGAGATAGTATTCATATTCACACTTGATAAAATTTAAGACCATTACAGAAGTTAAAAATAGAAGAGAATGTGCATACCATTGGTCTGAGTAGATCTGCAAGTATCTCAGAAGCTTACATTAAGCGGGCATCTATGATGTCAATAGAGAGCTTTGCCTCAACCAAATATGAAGCGGCTCATTTAAGTGCTCGTATCCTGGTTTCCCTCTCATCACATTGTTCTGTAAATTAATGAAAACAAGACTTTAGAGTTAGTACTATGATGGTGCATAGAGGAACAATTTGTAATTCAAATATGCGCCTTGTTTCATCATATAAAGAGGTAGAGTTTGAACTTATAATTGTAACATGGAAGTTACTAAATGGCTCAAAAGGCTGAACTATGTATTATTTTTTGTAGTTAAAATGGAATATGCGAACCATTAAGGAAATAATAATTGACGGTAGTTTTATTATTCATATTTTTACATACAGGGAAAATTTCTCTAATTGTCTCCCTGACTTAAATCCGCACATTAACAACTGGGATTGAAATACCTCTATAGCGATTCCTAGAAGCATGATGAAATCTAGTTGTGTGATATGTGCTTTAGATGAAAAATGAAATATATGCGTGATCTTGCACAAAGAGCCGCTAAGCCAACAAATAATTGGTTTCAACATTTAACATAGTGCAACGGGAAATGCAGTGCATAATAATTTCTACTTCAAATAATAAATTTACTATAAACTAAAATGGAAATAACATGCCTAAAAAATATACAAATTTGATGTCATATAAGAACACCTGAATAAAATTGTAGGCAATTTTTACACTTCGATTTATAAAAGGTTGGAAATACAACAACATTAAATGTCTATTACTACCATTAGTACTTTTCATTAGATTACGTGAACGACTAAACCGAATATTCTAGAAAGGATGATCAAAAGTGAAAGCTTCTTGCAAAGGATTAGCAAAATGTGCATTGAAAACATTCCATGTAACAAGGTAGCTGCACAAAAGTGTGCAAACTTAAACGGTAAGGTTAAATAAACACAAATATGTAGTAAAAAGTTACACAACAACTTGGAAACTAAAAACTTGTAGTGGAAAAGTTGCATTATAGAGCAAATTGAATGCTTGCAAGTGAATTGAGTCATAGTTGAAAACTCTTAGAGGATTGTTTCACAGCGAGGCAACTTGCTTTAAAACCAAAGCCAAAACAGACAACGTGAAAGGTGCACAACGCGAATGAATCAATCATAAACAATGAAGCGCACACGAATAGGTATAACACAGTATTTATCATAATAATATAGCTTTTAGGGTCCGGAGAAATATATAAGGTGAACTCAAGTAACAGCACTAGTGCTATTTAACATAATATGTAGGGCCCAAGGAAATATAAAAGGCAAAGTCGAGAAACATTTACATTTTGACAAAAAAAGGTTAAAAAACACAAATAATTATCATAATAGATTTAATCTGAGCTATGAAAATATTTAACTAAAGAAAATGGTAACAATAAAATATCTTTTAATAAAACTATAAAAGAACAAACTTATTATAATTTCAAACTTTGTTTTTTTATTTGGAAACATTTTTTACAAAATTATGAAAGGTTATATAAAAGGAAAAGGATAAAAGATAAATTAAATATATAAGACGAATACCATCGCCAAATTATTTTAAAAATATTAATAATTTAATTGAATAAAATGATAAAATGTGTATTATGTTTTATTAAACTATAAAAGAATAAAATATAAATTTAATTTTTGTTGTTTATACGGAATCAAAATTTTATGAAATCGAATAAACTATAAAAGCTACAAGATAAAAAAAATAAGTAAAGAAAAAGATGTCTATAAGTCTTAAATTATGCCAAAACTTTGCTAATTTCTTTACCATATTTACATAAGTTGCGAAGCTAAGATACGAACAACCAAAATTTACTATAGAGGATAAGCAGTCGAATTTTTTATTAAATTTCTCATTAATCATTATATTTGAGTAATTGAATTATCCAGGATCATTCACTATTTGATTAACATTAAAGCTTTATGGAGTATATAATCAAACTTCATTTATGTAACGTTTATTAACAAAGTTTAATTGATATTGAAGGAAACACACTTATTGTTAACTGAAGGATTAAAAAGCATTACTACTTTGAGTATAGTGTCTTCTACTATTACAAGAACGACTTTGTTGTGCCATATCCTACTCATGAAAAATAGTTAATAAACCTACGAAATAAAACAAGGGGGAATTAATTTAAAGGATAAAATTTTGTATATTTTTAGCCTCACGGACACGATCTCAATCTTTTAACCACAAGAACAAACATTCTTTCAAAATTATTCATTAGGACAAACATTCTTCTAAAATTATTCATAATGACAAACATTCTTTCAAAACTGCTACCAAACTAAAAAATGATACCTAAAAACTGCTACCAATAACTACAAACTGATACCTAAAAATGCTATCAATAACTAAAAACTGATACATAAAGAAAGTTGTCATTTAGGCTAAAATACTGAAGGTCAGTCCTTGAGACTAAAACGCTGATAAATTTTGTCCTTCACAATAATTTCCTGATAAAACAAACGAATTGTTTTCTAGTAAAACATAACCTAGAAATAATAAGTAAAATAGTTAATAAACATAACCAAATGATAAAATCATAACCTAACATAAAATTTTCTAAAATCATAACTAAGCAATAAAATAAAAATAAAACAATTAAAAATATAACCTATAAATTTCTAACCTAGAAATCTAAGCAGATGATTTAGGGTTCTAGACGCATCGACTTCGAAACTGCTGAAGACTGATGAGAAGAGATTGAAGATGGCGAGCTGGATCAGAGATCGAAATGGCAAGTAATGAGTGACTAGGAGGGAAACGTAACTAGAAATTTGAGTAGATGATTTAGGGTAGGACGCGTATACTTCAGAACGGCCGAAGCACGGTAAGCGAAGCGAGCAAGGTCAGAGATCGGTGATGGCGAGGGATGAGCGATTAGGAGGAGATGAACCGAATAAGTGTAATTTTGGTTTTGGAAGGAAGACGAACTAAATAATTATTTTGAGATGGATACGAAAATTTTAGGAGGGATAATTTTCTTTTTGGGCCAAAGCATTACATAGTAAGAGTGTACAAAGGAGAATAAATGAAGAAAAAAAGAGTAAGTAGCCATGCTAAACAATAACGCTTCAGAATAATGCGTTATCGAATGCATTATTAATAACGTACTTTCTTATAGTATTTATATTAAGTTAAGTTAATTTGTTATCATATAAACACTTTGACTATATACTTAAGTTCATTTTTATAGCAATCAAATTCCATTCCATTTAATTTTACTTAAGTCCGATTCTTTTACACTTTATCACAAATAAAATCCAATTCCATTATGTGATTCAAATTCGGATTTCCATTCCAGAAATCACTAAATTTAATTCGACTTGAGTTAATCCCATTTAAAATTTATAACTTATAGTTATAAAATCATTTTACCACTCAAATTTTGTGTTTACTTCAATTTGATTTCATTTCAAATCCAATCCGATTTTATTTAACTTAGCTTAAGCTAAATTTCAATTCATACAATTCATTTTAACCTACTTAAGTTAAAATTCAATTCCAAAATTCCATTTTTCACACTTACTTTCCTTATTAACATCATTCTCAATTTATAAGTTCAAAACTTATTTCCTGATATTTTCCTAAAACATTTAAATAAGGATTCCAAAGTTCAAACACCTAGTTTCATTCCAAATCAATTTGAGATCATATATATATATATATATATATATATATATATAGACACACACACATGAGTGTATATACATGCCCAGGTGGGCCTGCAAATCACAATGTGCATGCATTTATAGTTATATCCCTAAAAGTAAATTTGACAGTATCATGTCTACATAAACTGAACCTGACGCATCATTTCATAATGCCAAAACAACTGAAGAACAATCATGAACCAATTATTTTTTGTAATACTAAAGTTTTATTATTCATTTCTTTTGTTTTAGTTTATTTTATACTACTGAAAATGGAAATGATACTTGTACTTATACATGAGGGTATTATTGGTAATCCAAAAAGAGCACATGTCATCATCCTCGCAATTTACTACATCGGTATTGCCTACTCCTCATGTAGTAGGACAGCCAATTCTCCAAAAAAATATGCTTCCCATCTTCCTTTTCTAGCATTTCTGGTAGCTTCCATTATTGTTCATAAACCTCTTTAATATCTGGCTATATTTCATCAAACACTCTTGGAAAAAAATTTTTGAAACATTTTCATTTTAGGGTTTCAGTGTAAACTATTGCCTTTTGAATTTTATGCAGTGGAAATAGTTTTTAGAGGCCTTAAGAAATTAATATACTACATTTTAAAGAATTCTTGGACAGCTGGTCCAAAGTGCATAGTCAAGTCATTCTAAGTCTGCAGTCTTCAAGCAAAAAAATTAAACAAATGCAATCAAATGTGGAAATGCTATTTTAAATATCTTCCATGGTCAGATTAGTTCAAAGATAACTTGAACGATATATCGGATAAATAAGAGTTGAATAACTTGAATGATATGGTTTATGAATAAGAGTTAACTTATAACATTGAATTTCCTTACTGCAACGATGCTTGTCAACTCTTCGGCATAAGAACCACTACTTAATATTGCTTGTAATTATTATTATAATACATAAAAAATATTCTGCTATGCAATTTCAAGCACTGCATTTTCCTATACCACGCTCTTCACTAATGCATAAAAAATTATTAGCCGTTGAACTTGGGAAAAACATGCAAATAGCCGAGCAACCGTCTACTGCTATGCCTCTCCTCTTCCGTTTCCAAGCACAAATAGCACTTTTAACCAATAGTTTTGCAGACTTTGATTTATCCTTTGAAGATGAAACTATATCCACTGCTTCTTGGTTAGATATCACAACCGAAACCTGATAACAAATGCATGTTAACGTACACTTAGTTTTGCAAATTCTTTGATTTTGGAGACAGTTAATTTGACGTCCAGTCTAACAACCAGTATATTCTTAGGAAAAATATTCACAACTTAATCAAATTACCAGAGTCGAACTATACGGATTTTTATTTTTATTTTATTTAGTGGATGTTTGTAGATTGTTGTGGTATAATCAGTCTTACCACTTACAATTCTGTATGGTACATTTGAAGGAGATTTAATTTAGTTAAGAAAACTTACTCCATCAGTGGAGAGCACAATGAACTGATCTCTGTCAGTGACCATCCTTTGTGTAACTTCAGGAAGAGAAATAAGCCTAAATTTCTTGATGCAATAATCACAAAAAGCTCTCGACATAGCCAGTCTAGGATTTTTCTTATCTGATAGGCACACTCTATGCAATCCTGATTTATCGGTTAAACAAAATATATATCGATATAGAAGGAAAGATATATATATAAGGCAACATGCTTGTAACAACCCAAAAATTTTGAATTTTAAATTCGGTAACTTATTTAGATTTTTGAATAAATTTGAGAGGTTTCAAAAAAATAAAATATTATTAATATTAATGTTACAAAGATATATCGATAAATAAATATTGGGTAATTTAAGTTTATATAAATAATAATAATAAATAAAGAAAAGAAAATATAACAAATAAGAAATTGTCTTAAACCATAAAATAAAATATATGTGATAAAACTAGATGTTGATAGTTAACTTTAAATAGAAAAAATGTGTGTTTGTAATAAAATCATATAGATATAAAATGACATAGGAATACATATAAACTTGTATGAAAATTTTATAAACCAAGAAACAATAAAATAAAGAGTTGTATGCAAAACAAAACAAAATTTGATTACAAAAAAATCCGCAAAACAAAACAAAACTTTGTACTTACAAAAAAAATCAAACAGCATATATATGTTAACAAAAATGGGAGCATAAGCAATTAATGCTATCTATTCTTCAGCATAAATAAGATCAAATCAGCCGAAATAAACATGGCTTAGTCAATGCACCAGTAAAACCTTCCCTTAGTACAAACCTCTTTATATATATGTACACATCCATATTCATTTCAATTCGTTCAAAAGCAAAGTCAGGAAGAAAGGAAAACATAAGTATCACTATATTTTTCAATCTCAAGATCATTCAACTGAATAAAACAAAAAAACAAAAAAAATTAAAAGCAGATCATCTGCAGTTCTTCAAAACAAAGAAGCAACTCTGTTCATCAACATTACTAAGTGAGTAAACCTATTTTTTTTAATTGAAATCTAAGTCTTTAGTTTATAAAAATCTTGAGCTTTGCTGCATATTGAAGAAGACTTGTTCTGTATGTCTTTATCCGTTATTACTGGAAATTTTTATACACTTTATTCTTCAATAGTTTGTTTTAGAGCAAAGTAGATTGAGAAAAAATTCAAATAAACTTCACACAATCTTTTTTAGCTTAGGGTTTTGTAAAGACCCGTAAATCCGTACTCCTTGAATAGACACTAATCTCCTTTGTTTAATTCAAGATGAACGAAAATACGAATCCTTAGGGGTTTTAAGAAAAATTTAAGAAAAGAAAAAGAGAGAAAAAAGAAGAAAGTAGAAGATGGAGAGAGAGAAAAGAAAACAGAAAATAAGATAGAACATTTTAAAATAGAGGAAAAGAGAAAATAGAGAACAGAAAGAAAATAGAGAAAATAGAACGGAACAGAAAACAACAGAATCACATCAGAATCTCACAATTCGCAGCGGAACAACATATAATAATAAATGAATAATCTTTAAACAAAGAACTATATCAGTTATTACATTACAACACATTTCATTACATCATATCATCAGAGTGTACAACAACAACAACAAATAGTGCATCGGAAAAAGAAATACTATATAAACTAGTAATACGCCATGCCATCCAGCTTGCCTCCAGCAACTCCAGAATATCCTGATAAACCTTAACTCTTAACTGCCCGTGTGGAAATTGGTGGGCACCCAGAGTTTAGGAAGGAAAAAATAAACTCCAAGTCAGTCATGTGACTGGTGTGAGAACTCAAAACAGTTTATTTATCTTTAAAATCAAAATAGAGGAATATTTTTAAATTCAATTCGTAATGCTTTTAAAAATGAGACTACCATAAGACCTCCTGCCACACACACAATGCAAACGCAGACTTGGAGAAGATTTCTCCTTATGATAGTCAAACATGCTTGATACGCATTTAAAAGAACATTTCATATTATTATTAGTGCATAGTGTAGGAAAAATTCATTTTCGAAAGTAGAATATAAATCTTAGCCAGCATAGGTACCATTATATTATGCCTACTATAGCTACCATTTTAGATGGCAGGTTCTACAACTAAAACCGTACAAGTTTCGTATTGGGAATTGGATTTCCAACAAATGGTCAGGCCAAGGAACTTCCCATTGCCATATGAGAATGCCTCTGGAAAGACATCCCCGAGAACCAAACCGGAACTCTGCCAACACAAGGCCGGGTTACCCCTAACTGGGTAACTACTGACACGAGCACGCCATTCCCCGATCGTAAACGACCTTTCTCACGGGATCCCGAAAACCAACAACCACAAAGTAATAAATTCGTAGTAACTACATAGGTTAAATATCTGGGCTCCATACCATGATACCACCTCTATCCAGAAGGAAATGTACATACCCTAAAGGGTGCTACCCCTCATAACCTTGCTGCATCTTTCCTGTTTTGACCATTTCCGGGGTGTGAGGTTCGACGAAGTCACGTCCACAAAAACATACTTTATACAAAAGCCATGCTTTGGGTCAACAAATGATCAACACAATGATCACTAAGATAGACGATCAAATAAACGATCCTATCACAATAATCAACACAATGATCATTTCAGCAACACTCAGCATATCACATTACCAAATTGGGAATATATCGCTGATAACATTCAACTACATAACCTCTGAGCTCGTACGTCTCAGAGAAGGGTGTTAAGCTAAAAGAATAAATTCTCCGCCACCAACAGAAATATATTTGAAAGAAATCGGCTTTATATCTCAACTTGTAATGTCAGACACACAATCCATACAAGTCTGTTCCGGGATCGAACAAAACCGAAGGCACTTACAAAGAAGTCCTTGCAATCCGGATATTCACAATCCTGATCGGATTTCCCATCACTTAGGGAGAACTCTATACCGGAGCAACTCGGTGCAGAGTAAACCGACAGGTCATCCTATCGCTCTCGCAAATACCGGGTCTTCAACACCGATCTTCAAATGCAATTCATAACGACGTATCACATATTCGTAATGGGTTATACGACCCCATGGTCCTTTCCCGGTTAACCCGAATAGTGAGCGCTTATTCAAAAATAAGTGTAACATTCACATTCAAACAAATCACATCAATTACCCATTCAAAGGGAAATATTGATAGTCGGTTATTGAACTATCAATTGATATGCATACATCACCAGTTTCCAAATAATTTTCCAAATTATTTACTTTCCAAAATATCTTTACAAGATATATAATTTCAACACTTCAAAAATAAATCAATATTTATTTTTAACAAATTCCACTTTTACATATAAATTCCATAATGAATTTATATTTCAAAATATCATGCATATACAATTTCAACTATCCATTTCAATTTATCTTCAAAAAGATAAGTTCTCTAAACGTTTCATTTCACATTGGAAAAACATTTCCATACTTATACATTCATAAGTAATTCACAAATTTTATTTATTTTCAACACTTGGAAAATATTCAATATACTTAAATCGAAATTAAGTATATATTTCATTCTTTAAGGAAATCATTCTCATAAACATATTTATTTGGGCCAAAACGAATGTTGCGTAAAACATCGTTACGACAACCCAAATTCACTAGTATAGGGATTCGAAATTAAAATAGATATATAAATCCCAATACTATACAAAACATTTCCTTTCGGAAATCATTTACTATAACAACAGTGTTATAGTCTACTATTTCCTTTTATTTCTCGAAAACGTCTATTTCAACAATAAATGTTGAAATCTATGGTTTCGAATCTCAACACATTTTAAAACATCGTTAGATCGTTTCAATTCTATTTAAAACATCCAAATCCAAAACAATTTCTTTAACGTGTTATTCACTATTCAAAAACGTGAATATACTTTGTTAACAAATTTCATCCTTTTATTCATTTTAATTCAAAGGGTTATTCACTATTCAAAAATGTGAATATAACTCCACTTATAGGTTTTAACAAATTTCCTTGTCAAAATAAGTCATTTGCGAATTTATAAAACAACGTTTATAAATTCCATTTCTATTTATTTATAAAAACTTCTTTTTTATTAATTCTTTTATTAACCTATTTGATTTATAACTCAATTATAAACTAAAAGTTCATATTATAAGTTAAATACTTATAAAACGATTATTTTACAAAATCGTTCTTTTTAAGTTCCCAAATTATAAATCTTATAACTTATAAGATTCATTCATTTATCCAAAATCATTATTTTAATAACTTAATAAATTTTATAAACCTACTGCTTATAAAATTCCATTTATAACTTCACCGTATAAAATTCTATAAATTCCATTCAATTTTGAAATTCATTTTCACTTCATTCAAACACTTATAAAAACTCGTTTTATAACGTCCATATTTCAATTTATAAATATCCATTTATAAATCTCTTAATATAAATCAATTTATATTATTCTTTAAAAACATCTTTAAACTCCTTTAGAATTTCATCATTCTCTTGATTTATAAAATAATCAAATTTTGTAAATCCTATAATTTCAACTTTTTATAATAAATTCAAAAACCCAATTTAAACTATTTTATAAAAATCAATAGCATCATATTCTCAAAAATCAGTTTTTAACTGTATTTCACAAAAATCATAATTTTTATAACATTAAAAATCATAACGTTTATTTATTCAAAATGGATCAATTCCAAAATTATTTTATAAAACGTATACTTTCTAAAATCACTTTAAAAATCATTTTAAAATCCCAAAATCTGGGTCCAATGATGCTATACACCAAATAGTCAATCACGACTACAACGATATCATATATCAATATGAAAATCAATGAATATCAAAATATCCATAATCAAATAAATACTGTTGAGGAATCCAGTTGGATCCCTCCAACCTGTTTTCCTGCATCCACAAACATTAGCACAATACCAATTTCGCTCCAGTACGAAATTATCGCGGTATATGTTCTTATTAAATATTATCCGCTTAATAACGGCGTAATAGGGTCTCATCCGCTAAACAAAAAATGTGGGAAATCAACAACTGCAATATATACATATGCCAATATATATATATTGATATTATTTATAATACCAATTTCACTGTTTATGAAATATTCGCGGTATATGTTTTTAATAAATAACATCCGCTTACTAACGGCGCATAATGTCTATTTTAACAATCAATAGATATCAATCATCATTCAAACATGCATTCAAATATTTTAAATCTAACTATTTAAAATAAAATCGAAACTGATTCGATTGAGTGAGAAATTCTCACCTTGATTTTAAATTCCGTTTTAGCGATTTATTTCGAATAAAATTAAACGCACGTTTAATTTTACCCAAAATTCTCACTAACTCCAAACGACTCCAAACCAACTCCATCGCGTAGTGCTCGTCCATACGATTCCAACGCAACTGGTTTCGCATGTTTTTGACCTCGTATGAAAAAGTTACGAATTTTTGAAGTTACACGAGTTTATAAAGCATATAAATTACAACATTTATTTAAAACTTTTAACCTATGCTACATCAGCCATTGGATCTGCAATCCCCTCATCTGGACCGTCCCCCCCCCCTTCTCTCCTCTTCACGTTTTGGCTACAGGCTATTTGCCGTAACATGAACCCATCATAGCAAAACTAGGGTTAGACATCTCCACCTCCTCGACGAACTTGAACGCGATCAGGATGCGCCAAATCGAAGCCACGACCAAGAGCTATGCTCGGCTGCCCTGGGGTGGAGCTCGGCCCCTCCTTGTGCTCTGAAATGCGTGCGCAACCTGTAGGTGTCGGCCCCCATTTGCTCCTCCTCTGGTCAACTAAACATCATCTCGCCCGTATGGATTGAAAGCTCTCGTCGCGCTCTTCAACTTTGCTGTTGAACACTTTGGCTAATTCCTTGTAGATTGAGAGTGATTGAGGAGAGAAGACTACTAATTTCTAGCCATTGAATTATAAGAAGGTGGCGGCTACAGATTTTAGCCCTAGGGTTTTAGTTTTTGTGAAAAAATGAAGAAAAGGGGGGGTTTTATAGAAAATTTCACCAATTACTATTCACCCGGAATTTCCGAACTCCAAACGAAGCGTGCCGGTTGGCGTTTCTAAGGTTTACCCCGCGTTCCGAACACAATGGAACGTGTTTCGGAAGCTAATTCAGACATCTGTGCAAGTTATGGCAATAAACGCTCAATTTAAATTAAACCGATTTAAGCGATTTTCTAGGCGTTTTAATTTGTACCGGACAAACGGTAAATCCAATTGACTTGAAATTTGAAACCTTACAATAATATCACATTACGGATCCGATGAAACTAGTTTCGTCGAAATCCGAGATTTTTGAAAAATGGCTATTTTCACTCGTCAAATTTAAATTAAAAATAAATCGATGCGTTTCGAGCTGCCACGATCAAACGATAACTCCGATTGACACGAAAATTGAAATCCGGTAATAACTAACTATTACGGATCCAATGAAACTGGTTTCGTTCAATTCTGAGACTGTTCAAAAATTGACTATTTTCACTAGTCGATTTTAATATTAAAATATTCAATTTTCACAAATTAACTTTAAATTCGATTTTAAAAGTTCTAAAATATCATTCTAACTTCAATATGATAAAATAAAATTTTACAAATCATTTTCAATCACATTTAACTCAATTTTCAATTATTTTCATAATTTAACATATTAAATTATCGATTTAATTATCCAATTAAATCCAATAATTCAAATAAAAATTTATTTGACTTATAAATTCACTTATTAATATTTAAAATTAATTAAATATTCAAATTTTAATTTCTAAAAATTCTGGGTCGTTACAATCTTCCCCACTTAAAAGAATTTCGTCCTCGAAATTACAAGTAAGAAAAGTTATGGAATTTATTAATTTTCCAAATTCATAGTTAAACTTCTTATAATACTTACTAAGTTTTCAAATCATACTTAGTTATCTTTTCAAAAACAACTACTATCGTTTAACTTTCAATTCCAAAATCAAAGTTAAAGTTTTCAAAATTTTCCAATTTTCTCAAAAAATTTCTAACGCCTTAAATTTTCGGAAAAATTTGCCAGTCTCCTTTGCGCGGCTCGATCCGAAAAAAAATGACAGTATATATATCACAAATATACATCTCATCAAGTAATGAGGCATCCCGCAGGGAAAAAAGTGTAAAAGTACGGTATGTAATCCGAGATATGTACCTTATACTTTATTAAGAAGCATATACGGCTAATATAGCGCTAAAGCGAGCTCCAAATGCGAAGCAAACGCGATCCGCACCTACTAATTACTCAAAAAACAACATGAGAATCATGCATATAGACAATAATCTCAATATACAACATATATCTCCATAACAACTATATATGCCAACATAGCAATGCATTCAATAGCAATATTTTCAACCATCAACCAACTATCATTCAACAAATTCATAACCAATAAATATTCATTTATATTCTCATTAATATTCAATGAAATGGTTTTCAATTTAATCACATTTGATTTATTGATAGTGGAAATTTTTACTAACATTCTTTTTCACTTAGTTTACATTCACGAATTCATATTCAAGTTGGTTCACTTCCAAATCAAATTCAATTTTATTCAAATTTATTTACTTTTAATTTGAATTCAATTACATAGCTTTAAATTTCACTAATTCACTTTCATTAATACTTAATGAATTATATACAATCAACTAACAATCATATAACAATCAATGTATATTAATTACAACCAAATTACTTTGCTTACCATTGGTTTAATTAATTGATTTTCATTCAATTATTCAACTTTCTAATAACATTAGATTTGAATGAATTACACTTATATTCATTATTTCTTATCAATTTTTTTTTCACATTCAATTGATTAACATTCAATCCATTCATTTATATAACTCAAGTTTATATCTATCACTTAACTTTATTAATTTAGTTTGATACCAATATCAATTCCATATCACTTAAGTTATATTCCATTTAAACATCACTTAGTTTTACATAACTTAAATTCCTACTTGTAAATAAATTTAGCTTCCAATTCTAAGTAAATTTTTCCATTTAACCTTAAATTCATTTTTTTGTTTACAACTCATAGTCATAAATATATTCATATAGTTTCACTTCTTATATATATAAGTTTATTCCACAATTGTAAATCACATTAATTATAATTTAATTCTTATAATTCTTTTGCTTATACAATTTCTTTTCTTTAGATTATTCAAACAACCTAACAATCAACTTATATACACTTTAATAATTCTGAAAAATTATTTCTTTATATATAATATATAATCAAGGTAAAATTATTTCATTTACCCAATTTAAAACAAATATTGTGCCGAATTGTTCTATTCAAGTGTTTAGAAACCCCTTCGACATAGTTGTCGAGACCACGCTGACGAAAGTTCATATGCCACTCAACAAACCAACCATCACAATATAAAACAATTTTATATTCACTAACAAATACGCTCTCATAACTATTATTACACTCAAACTCAATCTAGAGTACTGCTGACTCTATCTCTAATGAGTAATACCCAACAGAACCATGGTTGTCGCTTAACCATATGCTCTGATACCAACTGTAAAGACCCGTAAATCCGTACTCCTTGAATAGACACTAATCTCCTTTGTTTAATTCAAGATGAACGAAAATACGAACCCTTAGGGGTTTTAAGAAAAATTTAAGAAAAGAAAAAGAGAGAAAAAGAAGAAAGTAGAAGATGGAGAGAGAGAAAAGAAAATAGAAAATAAGATAGAACATTTTAAAATAGAGGAAAAGAGAAAATAGAGAACAGAAAGAAAATAGAGAAAATAGAACGGAACAGAAAACAACAGAATCACATCAGAATCTCACAATTCGCAGCGGAACAACATATAATAATAAATGAATAATCTTTAAACAAAGAACTATATCAGTTATTACATTACAACACATTTCATTACATCATATCATCAGAGTGTACAACAACAACAAAAAATAGTGCAGCGGAAAAAGAAATACTATATAAACTAGTAATACGCCATGCCATCCAGCTTGCCTCCAGCAACTCCAGAATATCCTGATAAACCTTAACTCTTAACTGCCCGTGTGGAAATTGGTGGGCACCCAGAGTTTAGGAAGGAAACAATAAACTCCAAGTCAGTCATGTGACTGGTATGAGAACTCAAAACAGTTTATTTATCTTTAAAATCAAAATAGAGGAATATTTTTAAATTCAATTCGTAATGCTTTTAAAAATGAGACTACCATAAGACCTCCTGCCACACACACAATGCAAACGCAGACTTGGAGAAGATTTCTCCTTATGATAGTCAAACATGCTTGATACGCATTTAAAAGAACATTTCATATTATTATTAGTGCATAGTGTAGGAAAAATTCATTTTCGAAAGTAGAATATAAATCTTAGCCAGCATAGGTACCATTATATTATGCCTACTATAGCTACCATATTAGATGGCAGGTTCTACAACTAAAACCGTACAAGTTTCGTATTGGGAATTGGATTTCCAACAAATGGTCAGGCCAAGGAACTTCCCATTGCCATATGAGAATGCCTCTGGAAAGACATCCCCGAGAACCAAACCGGAACTCTGCCAACACAAGGCCGGGTTACCCCTAACTGGGTAACTACTGACACGAGCACGCCATTCCCCGATCGTAAACGACCTTTCTCACGGGATCCCGAAAACCAACAACCACAAAGTAATAAATTCATAGTAACTACATAGGTTAAATATCTGGGCTCCATACCATGATACCACCTCTATCCAGAAGGAAATGTACATACCCTAAAGGGTGCTACCCCTCATAACCTTGCTGCATCTTTCCTGTTTTGACCATTTCCGGGGTGTGAGGTTCGACGAAGTCACGTCCACAAAAACATACTTTATACAAAAGCCATGCTTTGGGTCAACAAATGATCAACACAATGATCACTAAGATAGACGATCAAATAAACGATCCTATCACAATAATCAACACAATGATCATTTCAGCAACACTCAGCATATCACATTACCAAATTGGGAATATATCGCTGATAACATTCAACTACATAACCTCTGAGCTCGTACGTCTCAGAGAAGGGTGTTAAGCTAAAAGAATAAATTCTCCGCCTCCAATAGAAATATATTTGAAAGAAATCGGCTTTATATCTCAACTTGTAATGTCAGACACACAATTCATACAAGTCTGTTCCGGGATCGAACAAAACCGAAGGCACTTACAAAGAAGTCCTTGCAATCCGGATATTCACAATCCTGATCGGATTTCCCATCACTTAGGGAGAACTCTATACCGGAGCAACTCGGTGCAGAGTAAATCGACAGGTCATCCTATCGCTCTCGCAAATACCGGGTCTTCAACACCGATCTTCAAATGCAATTCATAACGACGTATCACATATTCGGAATGGGTTATACGACCCCATGGTCCTTTCCCGGTTAACCCGAATAGTGAGCGCTTATTCAAAAATAAGTGTAGCATTCACATTCAAACAAATCACATCAATTACCCATTCAAAGGGAAATATTGATAGTCGGTTATTGAACTATCAATTGATATGCATACATCACCAGTTTCCAAATAATTTTCCAAATTATTTACTTTCCAAAATATCTTTACAAGATATATAATTTCAACACTTCAAAAATAAATCAATATTTATTTTTAACAAATTCCACTTTTACATATAAATTCCATAATGAATTTATATTTCAAAATATCATGCATATACAATTTCAACTATCCATTTCAATTTATCTTCAAAAAGATAAGTTCTCTAAACGTTTCATTTCACATTGGAAAAACATTTCCATACTTATACATTCATAAGTAATTCACAAATTTTATTTATTTTCAACACTTGGAAAATATTCAATATACTTAAATCGAAATTAAGTATATATTTCATTCTTTAAGGAAATCATTCTCATAAACATATTTATTTGGGCCAAAACGAATGTTGCGTAAAACATCGTTACGACAACCCAAATTCACTAGTATAGGGATTCGAAATTAAAATAGATATATAAATCCCAATACTATACAAAACATTTCCTTTCGGAAATCATTTACTATAACAACAGTGTTATAGTCTACTATTTCCTTTTATTTCTCGAAAACGTCTATTTCAACAATAAATGTTGAAATCTATGGTTTCGAATCTCAACACATTTTAAAACATCGTTAGATCGTTTCAATTCTATTTAAAAAATCCAAATCCAAAACAATTTCTTTAACGTGTTATTCACTATTCAAAAACGTGAATATACTTTGTTAACAAATTTCATCCTTTTATTCATTTTAATTCAAAGGGTTATTCACTATTCAAAAATGTGAATATAACTCCACTTATAGGTTTTAACAAATTTCCTTGTCAAAATAAGTCATTTGCGAATTTATAAAACAACGTTTATAAATTCCATTTCTATTTATTTATAAAAACTTCTTTTTTATAAATTCTTTTATTAACCTATTTGATTTATAACTCAATTATAAACTAAAAGTTCATATTATAAGTTAAATACTTATAAAACGATTATTTTACAAAATCGTTCTTTTTAAGTTCCCAAATTATAAATCTTATAACTTATAAGATTCATTCATTTATCCAAAATCATTATTTTAATAACTTAATAAATTTTATAAACCTACTGCTTATAAAATTCCATTTATAACTTCACCGTATAAAATTCTATAAATTCCATTCAATTTTGAAATTCATTTTCACTTCATTCAAACACTTATAAAAACTCGTTTTATAACGTCCATATTTCAATTTATAAATATCCATTTATAAATCTCTTAATATAAATCAATTTATATTATTCTTTAAAAACATCTTTAAACTCCTTTAGAATTTCATCATTCTCTTGATTTATAAAATAATCAAATTTTGTAAATCCTATAATTTCAACTTTTTATAATAAATTCAAAAACCCAATTTAAACTATTTTATAAAAATCAATAGCATCATATTCTCAAAAATCAGTTTTTAACTGTATTTCACAAAAATCATAATTTTTATAACATTAAAAATCATAACGTTTATTTATTCAAAATGGATCAATTCCAAAATTATTTTATAAAACGTATACTTTCTAAAATCACTTTAAAAATCATTTTAAAATCCCAAAATCTGGGTCCAATGATGCTATACACCAAATAGTCAATCACGACTACAACGATATCATATATCAATATGAAAATCAATGAATATCAAAATATCCATAATCAAATAAATACTGTTGAGGAATCCAGTTGGATCCCTCCAACCTGTTTTCCTGCATCCACAAACATTAGCACAATACCAATTTCGCTCCAGTACGAAATTATCGCGGTATATGTTCTTATTAAATATTATCCGCTTAATAACGGCGTAATAGGGTCTCATCCGCTAAACAAAAAATGCGGGAAATCAACAACTGCAATATATACATATGCCAATATATATATATATATATTGATATTATTTATAATACCAATTTCACTGTTTATGAAATATTCGCGGTATATGTTTTTAATAAATAACATCCGCTTACTAACAGCGCATAATGTCTATTTTAACAATCAATAGATATCAATCATCATTCAAACATGCATTCAAATATTTTAAATCTAACTATTTAAAATAAAATCGAAACTGATTCGATTGAGTGAGAAATTCTCACCTTGATTTTAAATTCCGTTTTAGCGATTTATTTCGAATAAAATTAAACGCACGTTTAATTTTACCCAAAATTATCACTAACTCCAAACGACTCCAAACCAACTCCATCGCGTAGTGCTCGTCCATACGATTCCAACGCAACTGGTTTCGCGCGTTTTCGACCTCGTATGAAAAAGTTACGAATTTTTGAAGTTACACGAGTTTATAAAGCATATAAATTACAACATTTATTAAAAACTTTTAACCTATGCTACATCAGCCATTGGATCTGCAATCCCCTCATCTGGAGCGTCCCCCCCTTCTCTCCTCTTCACGTTTTGGCTACAGGCTATTTGCCGTAACATGAACCCATCATAGCAAAACTAGGGTTAGACATCTCCACCTCCTCGACGAACTTGAACGCGATCAGGATGCGCCAAATCGAAGCCACGACCAAGAGCTATGCTCGGCTGCCCTGGGGTGGAGCTCGGCCCCTCCTTGTGCTCTGAAATGCGTGCGCAACCTGTAGGTGTCGGCCCCCATTTGCTCCTCCTCTGGTCAACTAAACATCATCTCGCCCGTATGGATTGAAAGCTCTCGTCGCGCTCTTCAACTTTGCTGTTGAACACTTTGGCTAATTCCTTGTAGATTGAGAGTGATTGAGGAGAGAAGACTACTAATTTCTGGCCATTGAATTATAAGAAGGTGGCGGCTACAGATTTTAGCCCTAGGGTTTTAGTTTTTGTGAAAAAATGAAGAAAAGGGGGGGTTTTATAGAAAATTTCACCAATTACTATTCACCCGGAATTTCCGAACTCCAAACGAAGCGTGCCGGTTGGCATTTCTAAGGTTTACCCCGCGTTCCGAACACAATGGAACGTGTTTCGGAAGCTAATTCGGACATCTGTGCAAGTTATGGCAATAAACGCTCAATTTAAATTAAACCGATTTAAGCGATTTTCTAGGCGTTTTAATTTGTACCGGACAAACGGTAAATCCAATTGACTTGAAATTTGAAACCTTACAATAATATCACATTACGGATCCGATGAAACTAGTTTCGTCGAAATCCGAGGCTTTTTGAAAAATGGCTATTTTCACTCGTCAAATTTAAATTAAAAATAAATCGATGCGTTTCGAGCTGCCACGATCAAACGATAACTCCGATTGACACGAAAATTGAAATCCGGTAATAACTAACTATTACGGATCCAATGAAACTGGTTTCGTTCAATTCTGAGACTGTTCAAAAATTGACTATTTTCACTAGTCGATTTTAATATTAAAATATTCAATTTTCACAAATTAACTTTAAATTCGATTTTAAAAGTTCTAAAATATCATTCTAACTTCAATATGATAAAATAAAATTTTACAAATCATTTTCAATCATATTTAACTCAATTTTCAATTATTTTCATAATTTAACATATTAAATTATCGATTTAATTATCCAATTAAATCCAATAATTCAAATAAAAATTTATTTGACTTATAAATTCACTTATTAATATTTAAAATTAATTAAATATTCAAATTTTAATTTCTAAAAATTCTGGGTCGTTACAGGTTTTTTAAATAAAACAAGTTTGTTTAAACTTGAATCACAGTTTAAAATTTGTTTCAAGCTTGAACATGAAGGGTTTGTCTCTGTAACTTAAAATTTACAGTAAAAAAAATCATGTGATAAATTCAAGTATGTTAAATCATTGTTTTGGTTATATAACCTGAATAAACACACAAAGAGATGATTTTTAAAATTAATATGATGATTTTTCATTTAGTATTCCAAGTGCAGTTTGTGGTTGTGTAAAAATTGTTCTTTTTCCATTTTCTAGTGATCGATCAAATGATTGTTGATGAAAATTGGTTTGAAGCTAGGTTATTAATCAAAGACTTCAGGAAAATTATCAAAAAAAAATTCTATTGCGTAAATTGATGAGTCGAGTTCAAATTAGGGTTGTATTCGAGTTTGTTTGCGTGTGTATAAACAAGGTGATTTCATCACCTCGGAGCGATCGAGTTGCATGCGATGATGGGGGATGGTAGTGCGGGGGTTGACGTGCTGTGGCCGTAGTAGAAGCGCTTCCGGTGGTCTGAGACGTGGTGGCGAGGAGTTTGGGTTTGGGTATGTTCGAGCTTCAGTTTCGTCGAAAGGGTGGATTTTGATTTTGAGACTTTTGTGATCAATTGAGCTTTAATTTTGAGTTTGAATGAGTTTTGCGACTTGCCAAAAGTCGCGATGGCCACCAGAATGGCGGCGCGACGCCGTGCACGTGCATGACGTCGGTTCCGTGTCAACGAGTTGGGCCTGGAAAGAGACTCGAGGGAGCGTTCGAGTAAAAGACGTTGGGGATCGAGTTTTCTCACGCGTTCGAGTGACTGTTTCAGCAGTTGATCGAGTAAGACTTAAGCTAGAAAAAAAAAGATAAAAGGAAGAAGAAGTAAGTACAGGGGGAGAAAGGAGATAGACTCGGGGAAGGGACGAGGGGAACTCGAGTTTGACTCGAGTAAAAATATGGGTTACTCGGGTTTGCTTCACATTGGGTTAAGCCCAACCAAAATTTCAAATTTACAATGTTAAGTTAATTTTTGCATTTACAAGGTAACTAATGTTGATAATGTTAAGTTAAAAACTTACTATAAGTTTTAAATTATTTAACAATGTTTTAAAATTTAATTAAACCTTAATTAAATAATTAAATTTAAAATAAGAATTAAAGTTCATTAACATTTAAAACTTTCAATGTAACAATAAATTTATTTTCAAAGTACAAAGAAGATTTTTAGATGATAAGTAAGGTAAATAATTTTGCTAACTAATGGTTTTGAAAAGTAATTAAGAATGATTTATAACTTGTAATTAAATTGATTAATAAACAATTAAGTGTCTAAATTATTTGTAAATTGAGAATTTGTTAATTAGATAAATTAAGTTGATTAATTATAATTGGTAGTTAATTAAAATAATTAATTAAGAAACAATTAATCAAGTTAATTAAGATTTAATTAATTTATCCAAATTAATCGTTGATTTTAAATAAACAATAAAAATAATTATGTGGTTAATCTATTAAATCACACTCACATTGATTGAAAATAATTAACTACTGCTGTGCACTAGATTGATATTTCTGTTTTGGTTGTGATACTATGTGATGTAGATTGCTTTGTACTGCACTGTGATTTGCGATTTGTTCCTGTATTGATGTGGAAACCCCTTTACCCGTAAAACAGCATTTAAACCTCGATGCGACAGGGAGTCGGATTTCAGTTAGGTATCTGAAACCCACATCGAACCCTGAATGTGAATCTTTGTGATTGATACACCTACGTGTTTTAAAAATTAAAAGCTCACTATTCGGTTTAGCCGGGAGAGGATCTTTGTGTCATATAACCCATTCTGAATAGTGATATGTCGAAATGGATAGCATTTGAAGACCAGTGATGAAGACCGGGCGTCTTTGAAAACGATAGGATAACCTATCGATTGTCTCTGCACCGAGTAGCTATGGTATCTAGATTTCCTAAGTGATGGGAAGTCCGGTCGGGATTGTGGATACCCAGATTTGCAAGGGCTTCTTCCTTTATTGGGCGAAGTGCCTTCGGTTCTGTTCGAACCCGGAACAGACTTGTATGGTTGTGTGTCTGACGCTACATTTGAGGTATAAAGCAGATTTCTTTCAAATACGTATCTGTTGGTGGCGGAGAATTTATTCTCTTAGCTTAACACCCTTCTCTGAGACATACGAGCTCAGAGGTTATGTAATTGAAGGTTATCAGCGATATACTCCCAATTTGGTAATGTGGCATGTTAAGTGTTGCTGTGTGTTGATGATCATTTGTTGATCATTTGTGGTCAAAGCATGGCTTTCGTGTAAAGCGTAGCTTTGCGGACGAGACCTCATCGGACCTCACAACCCGGAAATGGTCGAAACAGAAAAGATGAGGCAAGGTTATGAGGGTCGCGCCCTTTAGGTTATGTCATTTCCTCCTGGAAAAAGGTGATGTCATGGTATGGAGCCCAGATATTTACCTATGTGGTAGCTCCAATCTCATTTACTGTGTGGTTGTTGCTTTGTGATAAAGGGCCCTCGGATAAAGGTCCCAAAGGACCGGGAAGTGGCATATTCGTGTAGTAGTTACCTAGTCACAGAGGTAACCCGACCTTGTGTTGGCAGAGAGCTGGTTAAGTTCTCGGGACATCCCGCCAGAGGTGTACCTTATGGCAGTAGGAAGTTCCTTAGCCCGACCATTTGTTGGAAATCCAATTCCCAATACGAACCCAGTACGGTTTTAGTTGTATAACCTGTCATTTACTTATGGTGGCGCCCCACTGTTTAGATGGTAGCTATAGTAGGCATACAATAATGGTTGTTTGCTGGCTAAGATTAATATTATACTTTCGAAATGCTTTCTACACTATGCACTAGTAATAATATCAACGAGTTTTTCTCGTATCAAGCATATTTGACTATCATAAGAAGAAATCTCCTCCAATTCTGCGATTGCATTGTGTGTGCGGCAAGAGGTCTTATGGTAGTTTCATTTTCGAAAAGCATACCGGATTTTCTTTTATAAACTTAGTTTATTTAAAAGCAACTGTTTTTTTACTCATACCAGTCACATGACTGACCCGGAGTTTATTGTTTCTTTCCTAATCTCTAGGTGCCCATAATTTCCACACGGGCAGCCTAGTAGCAGGTTTCTGTGTTCTGGTGTTAGCAGCATTTTGGAGCTTTTGCTTTGGAGATATTTTAGAAACTTTTGGGATCTCAGGTGTTTAGTTTTTTTGGGAGTTCGTTATTACTTCTTTCCTTTGAAGACTTTTTGGATATATGATCACTGTTGTATTATTATGATGTTTATTTGGAGTTGTGGTGATATATGCATAAAAATACTCTGATGTAGTAATGGATATTATTATGTTGTATCTGTGATGTATGCATGATATTCATTTTGTTTCGCTGTTTTATATTCATCTGATGTTGTTATAAGCTCCGACGAACCAGATTCGATGTTTGGATCTGCGGCATTTGAATACGAGTGTCGTATTCGGTGCCGATTTTCAAAAGTAGAGTCAGGGTCGTCACATTTGGTATAAGAGCTGAAGGTTGAGTAAGAACTTTAGCTACGGAGTATAACACATTAGATGGCTCATTAGATATAGGGTGAAGTATACCCTAGAATGAGTATAACCAAGACTGGAACCCCAAATTTTCTTAATCTAATTACTGCTGATATTCCTAAGATATTTCGTCTGAATATCTAAATTAATTTTCTTAATAATTACAGATAGTAAAATGAGCGGACGAAGAGGAAGAGTTGGGGTCAAGGGAATGCCACAACACCTAACCAAGATCCCCCAACAGCAGTAGCAACAGTACCTATTCAGCAACAGCCGATTCTGGCCGATTTATACAAGAATTTCTCAAGGCTTGGTGGTAAGCTATTCACCGGCAAGGAGTCAATTGTTGAGGCTCAAGCATGGATCAGATCATGTGAGAAAATCTTCAGAGGGCTAAAGCTGCAGGACGATCAGAAGCAACTCATAGCTTCTTGGCAACTCCAAGAAGAAGCCTTAGCCTGGTGGGAGACGGTCACTGTAGATAAACTAGAAGATGGGTTTACTTGGGAGAAATTTAAAGAAGTATTTGAGAAGCGTTATCTGCCATCATCTGCAATTTCTCGAATGTACCAGGAGTTCATGGACTTAAAGCAGGGGAGTTTGTCATTCGAGGAGTATCTAAATAAATTCAATGAATTGTCTCGTTTTGGTCCGGAATTGGTAAACACACCTTTAAAGAAGAATGAAAGATTCATTCGTGGGATGAATAAGAAATTCCACGAAAGGATGACCGGCCACGTCAAAGAATCCTTTTCAGATTTGGTTGATATGGGGTACATATATGCCACACTTGATATGCACGAAGTCCCGACAGAGAAAGGAAATTCGGGCAATCAAAATTGGAAGAAGAGGAAATTTGGAGGCAAGAAACCATAGCAGGGTAAGGAGAAAAAGAAGAGCACTCAGGGAAGCACAGCATAGAATGTCACTTGTTATAATTGCTTGGAGAAGGGCCATTATTCTAGCAAATGTACGAAGCCTAAGAAACAATTCAGTCAATCCGTTCAAGCGAAGCCCAGAAAATGTTACTATTGTCAAAAAGTGGGACATGAAGTTAAAGACTGCCCAGTTATGAAGCAAGCTCAGATAGCAAAGGTGTACGCATTCAAAGACCAACCTGCGTCTTCTAAAGCAGAAAAAGGAAAAGGAGTTCTGGAAGGTAATCTCATTATTTATGATAGCATTGTTACAGTTCTATTTGACACGGGCGCTACATATAGTTTTATCTCTGGGCAAGCTATTAATGAATTGAATCTTGAACCTGATTTTGTTGATGAGCCTATATGCGTAAAGAATCCAGTTGGAGGTCCCGCAAACCTTTGTCTTCGATGTAGAAACGTTCCTATCTCACATTCCTGTTATCAGTTCCCTATTGGTCTCTTTATCCTTGATTTTAACGAGTTTGAAGTCTTACTCAGAATGGATTGGCTAGCTAAATATGAAGCCAAATTAGACTGCAATAATCGATTGATTTCGATTAAAACCGAATTTGGAGATTTCACCGAGATTTCTTGTGAGGACCCTAGTCCTAAAAGAGATGGATTGATGTATAACTTGGGTTATCTCGAACCCAGTTTGGAGTCTATACCCATTGTTAGGGATTTTCTGGACGTGTTCGGAGACATGAAATCTTTACCTCCACATCGGGAAATAGAATTCAGAATCGACCTAGTGCCCAACGCCCGTCCTGTCGTTCACGCGAGTCGCAGGATGGCACCCAGGGAAAAGGTTGAATTAGTGCAGCAAACTGATGATCTACTAGCAAAAGGGTTAATTCGACCTAGTGTTTCTGAATGGGGTTCGGCAGTTGTATTTGTTGCTAAATCGGATGGATCTTTGAGATTGTGTGTAGATTACCGCGATCTCAATAAGCTGACTCTCGAGAATAAATTTCCACTACCTAGAATTGATGATCTATTTGATCAATTGCACGGCGCTCGTTTCTTTTCAAAGATGGATCTAGCCCAGGGATTCCATCTCCTACGAATCGCCGAAGATTGTGTCCATTTGACCGCTTTTAGGGGTCCTAATATGTTCTACGAATGGTTAGTCATGCCTTTCGTGCTAACTAATGCTCCATCATACTCCGTAGATTTGATGACCTGTGTGTTTCGGGTGGTGCTAAATAAATTTGTGCTTGTATTTATTGATGATATCCTGATCTATTCCAAGACCGAAGAGGAGCATGCCGAGCATCTTAGGATCGTTTTGGAAATTTTGAGAAGGAACATCTTATTCGCAAAATTTTCCAAATGCCACTTTTGGGTTAAAGCAGTTAAATTCCTTGGCCATATTGTTAATGAAGAAGGAATTTCTGTTGATCATAGCAAAATTTCCGCTATTCTTGATTGGAGAAGACCTACTACCCCAAAAGAAGTTCGAAGCTTTTTGGGTTTAGCAGGCTATTATAGGAAGTTTGTCCAGGATTTTTCTAAGATAGCTAGCCAGTTGACCAAACTAACAATGAAGGATGTAAAGTTCAATTGGACTCTGAAATGTGACGAAGCTTTTCAGGAGTTGAAGAAGAGATTAACCATCGCTCATGTTCTCGCTATTATCAACGGGAATCAGGGATTATCTATTTATACCGACGCATGTGGTGATTGGGTAGGTGCAGTATTAATGCAAAATGGGAAGGTAATTGCCTATGCGAGTAGACAATTACGTCCGTACGAGAGAAACTACCCAACACATGATTTGGAGCTTTTGGCTGTTGTTTTCGCTTTGAAAATATGGTGATATTATCTTCTGGGTAAGAATCTTTTCAGCTTTCTTAACAATTTACGAAATTAACTTAACTTGATAAATATACTTAATGAACTCTCCTTTCTCTAGGTGAAAATTTTGAATTATTCACGACCATAAATCTTTGAAATATCTCTTTACCCAGAAAGATCTTAATCTGCGACAACAACGTTGGTTGGAATTTCTGGCATCGTATGACCTAGATATTCTATATACGTTCGGAAAAGCCAATGTAGTTGTCGATGCTTTGAGCAGAAGACATGCTGTTCTCGCATATCTTGTTATCGCTCCTACTCTTCTTAATAAGATTGCAAGACAGCAGACTGAAGACAAGTTTCTTTGGGAAATTCGTAGAAGAATATGTCGAGGTGAAGATTCTAGTTTTGCAATTGATGACCATGGAATTATAAGATTAAAAGGCAGGATTTGTGTTCCGGACATCCCTGATCTGAAAAGTGAAGTTTTGGACGAATGTCATAAATCTAATCTTTGCATCCATCCGGGAGTTAATAAAATGTATAGAGATATTAAAAGAACTTTCTGGTGGAAGACAATGAAAAGAGACATATCCATATATGTAAGTCGCTATGCCACTTGTCAATAAATTAAAAGCGATCAAAAGAAAGTGGCCGGTTTACTTCAGCCTTTGGAAGTACCAAAATGGAAATGGGATCAGGTATCGATGGATTTCGTCGACGGATTGCCACGAACCAAGAAGGAAAATGAAGTAATTTGGGTTATAGTGGACCGTCTAACAAAAACTGCTTACTTCATTCTAGTGAAATCCACTCGGACTGCAGCAAGCTTAGCAGAGCTATATATAAAGGAAATTGTTCGTCTCCACGGTATTCCTAGCAGCATAGTGAGTGACCGTGACCCGATCTTCACTAGTAGATTTTGGGAGGCATTTCAAGATGCACTGGGAACAAAATTGAATTTCAGCACTGCTTATCACCCACAATCTGATGGGCAGACTGAGAAGATTAACCGAATCTTAGAAGACCTATTGCGTATTTATATACTTAATTTTGGTGGTTCTTGGGAGGACCATTTGCATCTGGTCGAATTTTCATATAACAACAGCTATCAGGCTAGTATAGAAATGGCTCCTTTCGAAGCTTTATATGGTCATCCGTGTCGATCACCTGCATGTTGGATCGAATCAGGTGATAGACTCGTCCTTGGACCAGATATGGTTAAAGAAGCCATGGAGAAGGTAGATTTTATACGAAAGAAATTGAGGACGGCTCAAAGTCGTCAGAAGAGCTATTTGACCGCCGAAGAAGAGATTTGGAATTTCAAGTTGGAGATTCTTTATTTCAGAAAGTGTCTCCGATGCGGGGTGTATTGAGGTTTAGAAAAACTAGAAAGCTAGCACCACGTTATATTGGTCCTTTTCCTATTCTGGAAATGATCGGTCCTCTAGCATATCGAGTGCAGCTACCCAGCTGGTTGTTGGTGTGCATAATGTGTTCCACGTTTCTAGTCTTCGGAAGTATGTGCATGATCCAGATAGTATTATTGAAGAAGCTGCTTAACAGGATCTCGAAATCACTCCCAATTTAATAGTTATAAGAGAACCGATAAAGATTGTAGATCATGATGGAAAGTGATTGAGAAACAAATTTGTAAAACTAGTCAAAGTACAATGGAGTGGTGATCCAAAGGACTGCACTTGAGAAATTGAAGATAATATGCAGAAATCATATCCCAACTACAGAGTGGATATCTCGGGTTAAATTGGTAAGCCATTTCCTTAGTGTTCCTGAATTCGTATATTCTTTGTTTGCTTTTCTCTCTCTTTCAAATTTCGAGGACGAAATTTTCTTAAGGGGTAATATTTGTAACATCCTAAAAATTTTGTATTTTGAATTCGGTAACTTATTTAGATTTTTGAATAAATTTGAGAGGTTTCAAAGGAATAAAATATTATTAATATTAATATTACAAAGATATATGGATAAATAAATATTGGGTAATTTAAGTTTATATAAATAATAATAATAATAAATAAAGAAAAGAAAATATAACAAATAAGAAATTGTCTTAAACCATAAAATAAAATATATGTGATAAAATTTGATGTTGATAGTTAACTTTAAATAGAAAAAATGTGTGTTTGTAATAAAATCATATAGATATAAAATGACATAGGAATACATATAAACTTGTATGAAAATTTTACAAACCAAGAAACAATAAAATAAAGACTTGTATGCAAAACAAAACAAAATTTGATTACAAAAAATCCGCAAAACAAAACAAAACTTTGTACTTACAAAAAAAATCAAACAGCATATATATGTTAATAAAAATGGGAGCATAAGAAATTGATGCTATCTATTCTTCAGCATAAATAAGATCAAATCAGCCGAAATAAACATGGCTTAGTAAACAAGAAAAAATATATATAAAATATCAGATCAAAGAAAACTGTTGCACCAGTAAAACCTTCCCTTAGTACAAACCTCTTTATATATATGTACACATTCATATTCATTTTACTTCATTCAAAAGCAAAGTCGGGAAGAAAGGAAAACATAAGTATCACTATATTTTTCAATCTCAAGATCATTCAACTGAATAAAACAAAAACAAAAATTAAAAATTAAAAGCAGATCGTCTGCAGTTCTTCAAAACACAGAAGCAACTCTGTTCATCAACATTACTAAGTGAGTAAACCTATTTTTTTAGTTGAAATCTAAGTCTTTAGTTTATGAAAATCTTGAGATTTGTTGCATATTGAAGAAGACTAGTTCTGTATGTTTTTGTCTGTGATTACTGGAAATTTTTATACAACTTTTTCTTCAATAGTTTGTTTCAGAGCAAAGTAAATTGAGAAAAAATTCAAATAAACTTCACACAATCTTTTTTAGCTTAGATTTTTTTAAATAAAACAAGTTTGTTTAAACTTGAATCACAGTTTAAAATTTGTTTCAAGCTTGAACATGAAGGGTTTGTCTCTGTAACTTAAAATTTACAGTAAAAACAAAATCATGTGATAACTTCAAGTATGTTAAATCATTGTTTTGATTATATAACCTAAATAAACACACAAAGAGATGATTTTTTAAAATTAATATGATGATTTTTCCTTTAGTATACCAAGTGCAGTTCGTGGTTGTGCAAAAATTATTCTTTTTCCATTTTCTAGTGATTGATCAAATGATTGTTGATGAAAATTGGTTTGAAGTTAGGTAATTGATCAAAGACTTCAGGAAAATTGTCGAAAAAAATTTCTATTCGTAAATTGATGAGTCGAGTTCAAATTAGGGTTGTATTCGAGTTAGTTTGCGTGTTTGTAAACAAGGTGATTTCATCACCTCGGAGCGATCGAGCTGCACGCGATGATAGGGGATGGCAGTGCAGGGGGTGACGTGCTGTGGCCGGAGTAGAAGCGCTTCCAGTGGTCTGAGACATGGTGGCGAGGCGTTTGGGTTTGGGTATGTTCGAGCTTCAGTTTCTCGAAAGGGTGGATTTTGATTTCGAGACTTTTGTGATGAATTGAGCTTTAATTTCGGGTTCGAGTGAGTTTTGCGACTTGCCAAAAGTCGCAATGGCCACCAGAACGGCGGCACAACGCCGTGCACGTGCTTGACGTCGATTTCGTGTCAACGAGTTGGGCCTGAAAAGAGACTCGAGGGAGCGTTCGAGTAAAAGACGTTGGGGCTCGAGTTTTCTCGCGCGTTCGAGTGACTGTTTCAGCAGTTGATCGAGTAAGACTTAAGCTAGAAAAAAAAGATGGAAAGATGAAAGGAAGAAGAAGAAGTAAGTACAGGGGGAGAAAAGAGATAGACTCGGGGAAAGGACGAAGGGAACTCGAGTTTGACTTGAGTAAAATTATGGGTTACTCGGGTTTACTTCACAATGGGTTAAGCCCAACCAAAATTTGAAATTTACAATGTTAAGTTAATTTTTGCATTTACAAGGTAACTAATGTTGATTACGTTAAGTTAAAAACTTACTATAAGTTTTAATTATTTAACAATGTTTTAAAATTTAATTAACCCTTTAATTAAATAATTAAATTTAAAATAAGAATTGAAGTTAATTAACATTTAAAACTTTAAATGTAACTATAAATTTATTTCAAAGTACGATGAAGATTTTTAGATGATAAGTAAGGTAAATAATTTTGTTAACTAATGGTTTTGAAAAGTAATTAAGAATGATTTATAACTTGTAATTAAAATTGATTAATAAATAATTAAGTGTCTAAATTATTGGTAAATTAAGAATTTGTTAAATAGATAAATTAAGTTGATTAATTATAATTGGCAGTTAATTAAAATAATTAATTAAGAAACAATTAATCGATTTAATTAAGATTTAATTAATTTATCAAAATTAATCGTTGATTTTAAATAATCAATAAAAATAATTATGTGGTTAATTTATTAAATCACACTCACATTGATTGAAAATAATTAAATACTGATGTGCAATAGATTGACAAATCTATTCTGGTTGTGATACTGTGTGATGTAGATTGCTTTGCACTGCACTGATTTGCGATTTGTTCCTGTATTGATGTGGAAACCCCTTTCCCCGTAAAACGGCATTTAAACCTCGATGCGACAGGGAGTCGAATTTCAGTTAGTTATCTGAAACCCACATCGAACCCTGAATGTGAATCTTTGTGATTGATACACCCACGTGTTTTAAAAATTAAACGCTCACTATTCGAATTAGCCGAGAAAGGACCTTTGTGTCATATAACCCATTCCGAATAGTGATACGTCAAAATGGATAGCATTTGGAGACCGGTGATGAAGACCAGGTTTCTTCGAAAACGATAGGATAACCTATCGATTGTCTCTGCACCGAGTAGCTACGGTATAGAGATTCCCTAAGTGATGGGAAGTTCGATCGGGATTGTGGATACCCGGATTTGCAAGGGCTTCTTCCTTTATAGGATGAAGTGCCTTCGGTTCTGTTCGAACCCGGAACAGACTTGTATGGTTGTGTGTCTGACACTACATTTTGAGGTATAAAGTAGATTTCTTTCAAATACGTATCTATTGGTGGCGGAGAATTTATTCTCTTAGCTTAACACCCTTCTCTGAGACGTACGAGCTCAGAGGTTATGTAATTGAAGGATATCAACGATATACTCCCAATTTGGTAGTTTGGCATGATAAGTGCTGCTGTGTGTTGATGATCATTTGTTGATCATTTGTGATCAAAGCATGGCTTTCGTGTAAAGCGTAGCTTTACGGACGAGACCTCATCGGACCTCACAACCCGGAAATGGTCGAAATAGGAAAGATGCGGCAAGGTTATGAGGGTCGCGCCCTTTAGGGTATGTCATTTCCTTCTAGAAAAAGGTTATGTCATGGTATGGAGCCCAGATATTTACGTATGTGGTAGCTCCAATCTCATTTACTATGTGGTTGTTACTTTGTGATAGAGGGCCCTCGGATAAAGGTCCCAAAGGACCGGGAAGTGGCATATTCGTGTAGTAGTTACCTAGTTACAGAGGTAACCCGGCCTTGTGTTGGCAGAGAGATGGTTAAGTTCTCGGGACGTCCGGCCAGAGACGTACCCATGTGGCAGTAGGAAGTTCTTTAGCCTGACCATTTGTTGGAAATCCAATTCCCAATATGAACCCAGTACGGTTTTAGTTGTATAACCTGCCATTTACTTATGGTGGCGCCCCACTGTTTAGATGGTAGTTATAGTAGGCATACAATAATGGTTGTATGCTGGCTAAGATTAATATTATACTTTCGAAATGCATTCTACACTATGCACTAGTAATAATATCAAAGAGTTTTTCTCGTATCAAGCATATTTGACTATCATAAGAGGAAATCTCCTTCAATTCTGCGATTGCATTGTGTGTGTGGCGGGAGGTCTTATAGTAGTTTCATTTTCCAAAAGCATACCGAATTTTCTTTTATAAACCTAGTTTATTTAAAAGCAACTGTTTTGTTCACCCATACCAGTCTCATGACTGACCCGGGGTTTATCGTTTCTTTCCTAAACTCTAGGTACCCATAATTTCCACACGGGCAGCCTAGTAGCAGGTTTCCGTGTTCTGGTGTTAGCAGTATTTTGGAGCTTTTGCTTTGGAGATATTTTAGAAGCTTTTGGGATCTCAGGTGTTTAGTTTTTTTGGGAGTTCGTTATCACTTCTTTCCTTTGAAGATTTTTTGGATATATGATCACTGTTGTATTATTATGATGTTTATTTGGAGTTGTGGTGATATATGCATAAAAATACTCTGATGTAGTAATGGATATTATGATGTTGTATCTATGATGTATGCATGATATTCATTTTGTTCCACTATTTTATATTCATCTGATGTTGTTATAAGCTCTGACGAACCAGATTCGATGTTTGGATCTGCGGCATTTGAATACGAGTGTCGTATTCGGTGCCGATTTTCGAAACTCGAGTCAGGGTCGTCACAATGCTCATATGTTATTAAATTGATGGTTTTACTGGCAACGATTGGTACTAATACAGAGTAATTCTTGTACATTCACTTTACACATTTTAGCCCTAAGGCGCATTGATAAACATCAGATAACTGTTCAGTTCACAATTAAGCATGTACATAGTCTTATACATGGAAAGTGAAAAGAAAAGGGCAAAAAATGTACGAAAAAATGTACAAAAAATGTACACTTCTTAAGTATTTTACTGCCTAGGATCTTTTTTCCAAAAAAAAAACTGATAGAAGCATCTGAACAATTATATTATTTGATGTTAACTCTTCATTGTTGCTCTCGAGACTCGAGATCTTCGAGTTGTGGTACGTGGTTATGATTACTGTTCAAAAATTATAACCTTTTCTTACATTGAAGTGGACTGTTTGTTTGAAAATTGTACCCTTGTTCTATCATTGAATTGGACTTCTTGAATATAACCAATGTTACCAAAAATGATAGACCAACACCTTGCCTTTTGCAACAACAAACGTTAATCTTGTTGTCATTGCCTTATATATACGGTAAATAAAACTTAGTTTACTAATTTTGATACAATAAACGCAATCATTCAAATAAGCATTTGCGAATATACTTTGCTAGTCAAGCTACCTTAAAACGAGTCAATCTTTTCGAAATCGTTGATTCAAAATGCCATATTTTAGAATAGAGGGATTAGAAAGATAGATTGCTGAAATTTTAAATAAATAAATTATATATTTCGTTTCATTTTTAGCACATTAAGCATGTTTAAAACCAAAAATAAAATCATGGCAGGGTGTTTATTAATAAAGCTAAAAATATGCTAAATATATTTATTAAGGAAGCTGAATATTGCCAAATATTTCATTAGCAAGGCTAAAATTATAGTCAAGCATTTCATGCACTCAAAGTAAAGGTGGATCGATGCTCAAAAATTAAAGGTGGATCAAAAAATGGAATTTTATTTGTAAGTTATATGTCGACTGAGCCGTGAAATATAATTACTACCCTTATATGGTAAATTAATGCATACTTTTGTGGTTAAAAGAGAAATTTATACACACTCCTAGAATTAAGCTTTGAAGTTTAAATTAGTTTAATCAAGAGAATATAGTTTACTGAAAATGTTTAATAAATGAAAATTTTGAATAATAGCAAAATTTTATTTGTAACAACAAAATTGAAATCTCTATCCCTAATAATAATAACAACCACGTATTAGTGGGAACCTTTTTATTAAAGATCACAATTAAGGAAAAATTATGAATCCATAAAAATAATAAGACTATTTATTGACCTTCATATTTCTCCTATGGTACAAATAGATATTATTTATTGACCTTTTAAGTTAGGCATTAAAATCGATATATGGCATGGACGACATGATTTACTAATTATACCACTTGCCTGAAATGGATGTGATGTTTAATATTTCGAAGATTACACTTATTTTCTCTTAAGTTGTGTTCCTTGTAACAATCATGATACACAATAGACAATTTAATAGTTAAACTAAAAGAGAAACCACTTTAGCAATATTAAAATATACATTTTAAGGCATGGTTATTCCGATCATAGTGGATATGACATTGCCATTGTATTCAAAGTTTAAACACCTATAATTAAAAAAGTAGGGTGCTTAATGGATTATTAAAATTCCAAAATATATAGAGGAATAGAAACGTTATATGCATTAAAGCATTTTAGAAGTTTTAGGGCAAAAATATAAATTAACATGTAGTTGTTGATTTGAATACAGTGCCTTGTCCACTCAAATATCTTGCAGGTTTGTGATTTTTTTTCCTCTATAGAAACATTTAAGGACCTCATTTTCTTTCTTTATTATCATGCAGCACCACACATAGTTGAGCACTAAAGGGTCATAAAGAAAGCCAAATATTAATAAAAAATGCTCTTGAAATTAATAATCAAAAATTTAAAGTATAAATTCACCATCTTCTTGTATAGAGATGACACTCAGACCAATTACAAACAACTACTGACTTCAATGAGAAAAAAATTCTCAAAAGGAAATTCTAATAAGAAAACTTATTTATAGTAATATGGATTTTGTGGATCTCTTGCTGTGAGAAAAGCCGAATTGAAATTTTCACATTTTGTCGCAATATAGAATGAATTTCCTTACTTTTCATGATGAACTAGGTCTATACATGCATCATATAATATGGATGTAAATATAAGAATTAAGATAGTGTGAAGTTGTAAAATTATTGGTTGCCAACCAAAAAGGACATTCAAAAAAAGTAAGGGAAGTTAATCTCATACTTACAGTTTCAGATGAAACCCCCGACCAATAAATCTAATTTGCTTAACTAATCTACATGAATGCATATGGCTACAAATGAAATAAATGTCTTCCTCCTTTCACAACATTCTTCTTATTTGAAACAACTTTGCATGCTATAAATTATTACAAAATAGTGATTACTAAATGCAGCAAAAATCATTGCAATATTTAGTTATTTAAACAATAAAATAATCTTCATTACTTCTGTTTGCAATAAAAGTAAGTTAGAGAAAAGGGATAAATAAAAATAATAATTCAACTTTTATATGCAAAATTCTACCTCATCCTGGCTAGGAAAAGTGATGGTCTCCATCTAAAAAGCAATAATATGAAAATCAACTTTAGTATACTTATTGACAGATGTCACAGATCTCACAGATCTCACCATTCTAGCACTAACAGCATATAAAAACAAAGAACCAACATGGAGATTCAAAAGGTTTTAGTGGTATTTCTAAATCAATGGATAAATCAATATTAAGGAAAATATTCATTTTTTGGTGCTACTGCTCCTTACCTAGTGGTGAGTCCATCTCCGTTGGCAGTGGCGTTGTGTTCGATTTCAGTATCTATCTACATCATAATAAACTTGCGAAGTATAAGAAACTAAGAAAAGATGCAAATCAAACGTAAATAAACAATACCAATTTTTTATCCTTCAATTCTTCACTTATCCACAGAATCCCACTATCTCCTTTTGAATTCGTAGTGGTCACTTCTTCATCAATTGACTATAGGAGATCGATTCAAAACGTAACCATGGTGACATGGAATTTTCTGTATAAGTGATAAAACAAATTATAATTTTAGTTAGAAGTAAAGTAGAACTGGATCAAAGTCAACTGATAAATTTGGAAAAGTACAATCACCATTTTTGAGCCAAATGAGAAGAGGAACGGTTGGGGAAAGTGGCTGTGAAATATGAGAATGACATCAGATCATGGTAAAGGACCATGACAAATGATAAATGACAAAAGCACTTATGGTTGAAGTATGGTGGACATCGATTCAATAACGTTTGAGCGTTGTCATCGGCAAGTGTTAATCATCAGTAATTGTGAAACAGAGGTTGGTGCTAATCGGCATTGCTTCTACATAGGGTTTTGCAAATCGATTGCTTTTTTACTGTTCGAGTGAGAAGGAATGGGAAATGGGCAATGGGAAAGAGAGTTATTTATTTTATATTTTGGAACAGCGTGGAATAATGCGGGAATGAAATATGACGGAGCACGGAGGAAGAGGAAGGGTATATTTGGTATTTCAAAAAGACACAGTTGAAGCCTATTCAATGAATTCTCATTATCAGTAATAAAGATATATATATATATATATATATATATATAAATATGTATATATGTATGTCAAATCACACCTTTAAATTTAAACCAAACCTTGTTTTTATCCAAAACAAATTCCTTCGGAATTTCCAAAACAACCCTTATTTTCAAAACAAAATTTTCCACAATAAATTACTACGATAGCAATTCGTCAATTGGAAACTTGAAAATGAATATTGGTGATGCTGCAGTCGTCATTAGGATTATTTTTCACAACTGAAGTGAGTTTAGTGCTATTATCTCCTTTAAATTCTTTTCTAAAACAATTTCTATTCCGTAAATATTTTCAAATAATACTATTATTATCATCTATCTTCGAACACTTTTAGAAAACATTTCCAAAAATTTCTAGGATTTTAAATTTCCACATCCAGTTTTTGACTCCATTTCAATTCCAATTTGTGGCATAATTCATTCTTATACAATTTCTATTTAGTTATATATGTATAACCACTTAAATTTTATAATCTTATTTAGATTATAATACTATCAACCAAGCACACAAATATATGTAATAATTCGAAAAAAAATATTTCTATTATACCAAAATATAATTTGCACAAAATTATTTCATTTACCCCTTTAAAATAATAATATGTCGATTTAACTTGTTCAGAGCTTAGAAACCCTTATCAATACAGTTGCCCAGACTGTGCGGACCAAAATTCGTAAACACTCAACCAATAAGTCAACACGATATAGAACATTTTATATTTATTGACAAATACGCACTCATGTCTATGATACACTTAGACTCATTCTAGGGTACTACTAACCCTATCTCTAATGAGTAATCCCTACCAAAGCCAAGGTTCTTGCTTAACCCGCACTCTGATACAACTGTAACGAACGAGATTTTCGACCCTTGAAAATCTACATTAATACGTTCACTATATAGAATGCTGAGAAATCGAGGGCTGAACATACCAGAGCATTAGGGGTGAAGAAGAAGAAGAAGAAAAAGAAAAAAGAAGAAAACTGAAACAACATATAGAATCTCACAATCGCAGCGGAACAAAATATAATATATAATAACAAATCTTTATACAATGAAAAGTGTAACTGTTAATATACATACCATCATCAGAGTACAACAATCAACAAATCAAATCTGGACAGCTATAATAACTTGTCCTCATTAAAACTGAATATACAACATGACTCACACATCGAAAATAACCAAGTACGTATAATAAGCCAAAGAATCCTCCAGCTCGTCTCCTGAGTTTCATAACATCCTAACCTGAAATTGTAATATTCGGTCTGACCCGAGCATTATAATAAAATAACAACACTCGAGTCAGTATGGAAGACCAGCGTGAGAAAACACATTCTATTGTAATTACTACTGTTATCAATAACCTTCGAAAGCAAAGGTATCTCGTAAGACCACGCCACACATAAGTACAACGGGTTTTTACCTTACGATAATGAAAACATTCTATATCAATATCATCTGATATTATAATGGTATCTATGGAAAGTATGTTAAAAATAGCTGAAATGCTTGCATCTCACGTTTCAGCATAGTTGGGCACAATCAAAACTATACAGCGCTTATTGGCGAATGGATTACATATTATAACAAGGTAAGGAACTATCTTTTGATGGTGCATCTCTATAATAACTAAAATTTAGCCCGTAATAATTAATTCCTTAATTAACTACATAATAAAATAACTTTATGAAATTCCCAAAATCGAGCTACGGGAGTTGCACCGTTGTGTAAATGGTAATTTTTTGGTCAATTTTCATATATAGAACGTAAGAAGCCAGATTAATATTAGTAAGAAACCGAGTGAACAAAAATAAAATAATAATATAAATAATAGGGTCGACCTAGGCACAAAGGCGTTCGAGCGCCCGGTTGACCCACCTACCCATTTGGGCGAACGAATGAACGTTTGTTCGTTCGAATGTTGTAGACGTTTTTTGCATTCTTCAACTCAATCTGGTTCTTCCATTCGTGCATCCGATGGCTCCTATTCAGCTTATGACGTGGTTGCATCCTATTCAATCCCCAAATTCAATAGTCTGAGATCCACTTCGACCCCTATAAATGGAACACTAAGTCTAACACTTTTCCTCAATTTAGAATTTCTTCGCTTGGGTACACCTTTTCTGGAAGGACCCTAAGAGGAATAATTTTCCAAGGAGAGAATCATTTTAGTAAAAATATTTTAATACCCTCAAGTGGATCTGTGAAGGCCTAAAGGGAAGAGCTAAGGACCAGAGGAAAGTGATTATGATTATTTTAAATTTCTTTAAGCAATTTAAAATAATAGGATTTCCAATAGCTGTAGTTTAACTATGATTTTTGAAGTAACCTTTTTAGTAATTTATTTATAGTTTTTTGAATTATTTTTAGCCCATTTCTTTTAGCTATTATTTTTGGTTAATTTTACTTTATTTCTATTAATTATAGCTTTTCCAATTATTTAAAGTTTATTTTCAGTATTTTAATTTATTTACTGTTATTTATGCGTTATTTACATCTTCTTCTTACGCCTTGGATTTCCTTCTATTTTCAGTTTTCTTTTATTGTCTCGTTCTTCTTCTTCATGTATGGATTAGAATAGAATTAACGCGAAATTGGATTAAATTACAAGAAATCTGAAATAATGGATATAAGATGTAAATTATAAAGACTGTAATATAAATGAAATTGGACTGAAATTATGCCTAATTATGATATTAATTGGATTGAATTAAAGAGATTGGCCTTGTTATAACTTAGAATTATAACTAAAAAGAATAAAAGAAGCTTATTTTCACACTTAGACCTTGGGTTAAGTAATAAGCATGATTATAACATAAGTTATAAATTGATAAACTATGGGAACTACGGTAAACTATGGGAACTACGATAAACTATGGAAACTATGGTGCCTATATTAAGACTTAGGATAAATTAATAAGCAATAATAGTAATTGATAAAAATAAAGGCTTATTTGGATAATTTATCCAAGTTAATAAGCAAAGATAAGAATAGGATCTGCACCAAATAACATAATCCTGAAGTGAGATGAGGTGCTTCATATAATCTTGAAGTAAGGCGAGGGGCAAGGTTATGCTGTCTAGGGTAAATAAATGGTCAAAAATGGAAACAATAGGAACGCGAGCTTAGTGGTGGTTATTCGTGCAGTTTCCAGTGATGGCTTATAAAACGTTATGAGTTCCAAGCACTTGGTAAGTGTGTCTTTCGTAGACACCAGAGTCAACTGTGTAGGGAAACGCCCGGTCTACAGTTGATTCTATGGAGTAGCAGGCCGATCAAAGGGTAGAATTAGGAATTCAGCCTAATTAAAGCAGCTATCAAGGACAAGTGCAAACAATCAAAGTTAACATATCTTACTAATTGAGAAATAGTTTGTTTGTATTATTTCTAGTTTATCTCTTTCCTATTTTCTTTATTTCCTTTGGTGTATACTAGAACTATTGAAGAGTCTATTACTTTTCTTTGTTTAAAGATTCTAGTAGTTACTATCACTCACAAGACTTTCAGTCTGACCCACTTTTGTATTTTCCCGTTTTCCCTCCATAGGAAATCAAGGGAGAGGACATTACATTGCGATTGCTTAGAGGCTCTTGGACAAGATTTCTACCATGTATTTCGTTTATTCTAGCTTTAACTCTTTCTGTGTATTGGCTTATTATGAGGGATATTAGTACTCCGATTTTTGAAACTATGAGTTTTTATTTAATGAGACATCTTTGGTTTTAAGACATATATGTTGTATTTGGTATTTGGCTTATTCAATTTTCGAAACAATTATGAAGTCTTATTTTAAATAAGTTATTATCTTAGTTTCTGCTATTCTTATCTGTTTTTGTCTTGTGAATCTTAGTCTATGTTAATTTTAGTTATACCTACAACGTACCACGCCTTTTAATGTGTCCTTTGGGTATATTAAGGGGTGTGAAATGTTTCACTTAGTATCAAAGCCAGGTTGTAGGATTCCTTGAAAATTTATTTTTAAAAGTAAAAGTATTTTTCGAAATAACTTCTTAATAAAAAAAGTATTTTTCAAAAAAGAACTCTTAGAAATAGTTTTTAAGTATAAAAGAGTTTTTATATAAAAAAAATCCCCTCTAAGTCCAGTGCCATCTTCTTTTAATTCTTTCGAGCCTAAATTCACATTTCTTTGCATAGAATGGCAAACTGGTTCCGTAGAGCTACAGTACTAAAGGTGCAAGGGAAAATTCCAATTACAACATGAGTATGTGGAAATCCCTTTAATCCACCCACATCATCCCCCTTTTCAGAGCTACGCAAGGACTTCGCTAGTATAGGAGGCAGAACGTTTTCTAGCATAGAGGATTCCGAGGAGATGCGGGTTAGTTTTGAAAATATGGAGCAAAGATTTTGGAGATTAGGTTTGGAGGACCGAAAGAGTGTTCAACGTATATCTTGGCAGTAGAAGAGGGGGCTTGAGGAGGTTACTACAAGCTCGAAGAAGCAGTGGAAGGATAAGGACAAGAGGAAAGAAGGAGGACCTCAGAAGCGGATCAAGAAAAGCGGGCGATGCAATAGCTGTGGACTCGTTGGTCATTACGTAAGGGACTATAAGAATGAGATAATGAAGGGAAGGTGTTTCAATTGCGGGAAGCTTGGTCACTTTAGTAGGATTTTTCCTTAGAAAATGAGGTAGGCAGCAAATGCACCTGCAGCACCGTTTCAGACTTTGGGTACAGCACCTTCCAATAGCAGACCAAATCAAGGTAAGAAAATTTGATTTCTATTTCCGATTTTCCCATTTGGACTCTTTTCAATTCAAAAGCATTAAACTTTTTTATCTCTAATTCTCATGTGGATTGTTTGCACTTAGGTATTTCTTTCATAGTAGACCCATCTATGTTTCAAACCCTGTAGGAGGATCGACACCCTTATCAATGGTTGGTAAGGGTTAGAAAATTTATATCCTAGGCATAGAATTCTACTACGACGCCTATGTTTTGGGATTCTTAGGCTATGGGATGATTTTGGGAATGGATTGGCTACCTACATATGGAGCTATATTAGATTGAGAGAGGAGAGTCATTAGACTAAAGACAGGCATCAATAGGACTCTCAAGATTTCTTGCGACCCGCAAGAGTCGGTTATGTTGAGCTTCATTTATTCCCTCAATTCATCATCATCAGAGTGAGATACGGTTCCTGTCGTCCAATATTTTCCAGACATCTTTGAGGAGTTTAGGGGACTACCCCCTTAAGGGAGATATTGACTTCAGGATTTATTTTACCAGCCAGTAGCATTACCTGTAGGGAATATGGGGCCTAAGGAAAGGAAGGGATTGAGCAAGCAGATCCGTGAGCTTTTGATAAAGGTTTCATAAGAAGAAACATATCGAAATAAGGAGGGCCAGTCACCTTCGCTACCAAAGCAGGTGGTTCTCTTTCACTTTGCATTGACTATAGAGAATTGAATAAGCTCACAAAGAAGAAAAATTATCCACTCTCTAGGATAGTTGATCTTTTTGACAAGTTAATTGGCTCTTTAATGTAACATCCCCGGATTTTAGCCCAGTCTAATTTGATAATTGAACTAATTTTTGAAATCAAATTGTGAATTAAATAGAGTTTTTTTCCTAACTAAAATAAAATATTAGTTGTTTATATGTTTTAATTTTAAATTTAATTGAAAATTAATTTGAAGATTTGGGAATAAAAATCTAAAATGTGTTTGAATTTCCAAATTTAATGAGATGTATGTTTATTTCTTTATATAAATGGTTTATCATTTGAAATTTGATTCAATGTCTGAATATACATGTATTGAAAATAAATTTGATTGGGAATTCAAGAATGAATATTTTAGAAATAAAATTGGATTTATTGATTTTATATTTCCAAAGGACTAATATATATGGATATATATATAATTATTTATTTGTAATGAATAATTTTTCAGACCATTTGTTTTAAATTGTACAAAATAGAATGTAAGAAAACTAAATAAAATTTTGTTTTCTAATTTTAGGAACTATGTATTTTGATGTGAAGATTTTACTTTGAATTTATTGTGGTAAATTTTTAAATACTATTTAAAGGATAACTTCCAATATGATACTAAATAAGGTTAAATAAAAGTTTTAAATTAAAATAAAAACAAGGGTTTATACAAAAATTTATAAATAAATTAACAAAAAGGGGTTAAACATAAAAGTGATTGCTTTTGAAATTTGTGAAAATATAATGTCATGCATCAACAAATGTATACTAAGTGATAACATGAATTACAAGTGGCAAAGAAATTTTGTTTTCTTTTGAATTAAGTTTAGAAAACATGCATAAGAGAAAAAATTTTGAAACCAGGCCATTTTTCTTCACTTTTCTTTCATATGTTTCAAAATTTTAAAACCTGAGAAAATCAGATTTCTCAAGCTTTTTCAAAACTGCGAGAAAATCAAAAGCCAAAAGCCTGCATATATTTCAAAATTTGATCAAAGCAAACAAGAAGTAGCAGCTTAAATTCAAATGCATTCAACTCGGTATCAAATCTGAGAAATTCATAAGATCAAATTCAAATAAGATGATCTCAAACAAAGCGGATTTAAAGTCTTTAATCTGGGAAAGGAAAATTAAAACTGAAAAATTCAAAAGCGTTAGTTTTAAAAACAACAGATATGTTCAAATATCAAATGCCAGATTCAAGTTTATAATATAAACCAGGCTCAAACCTGCTTCCCTGTTCTCTGTTTAAACATACCAAGGTGAGCAAACTTTTTTTTAAAAGTTTATTAAACCTGATATTTTTGGATGATTTTTGAAGTTATGATCTGAAATATGCTTGTATGATTGATTGCCTGAGAATTTATGTGTACATATGTGTATTGATATCTGTATACATGTCTGGAAACAAGCTAGCAGGCTTCTGTTCAAACATAACAGGTTCTAAAACTTGTTAAAATTTTCAAATCTAATCTTCTAATTCCCTTTAGGCTTTAATGTTCAAATGAAATATGTTAGAATGATCAAAATCTAAATTTTAAAAATATTAATAAGTGTTATCAACATATAGGATTATTGGAATATAAAAACATGTCTCAGAAAAATAAACTCAAGTCAAAAGTCGAGTGTTAAATTTCCATATTTTGATTATATAATCGAATTCGTAACAGGAAATGACGAGTTTTGATATTAAGATCTGGATTTTTAAGTTTGTTTTCGTCGAGAGGTTATGAGTTGGTCGATTTTGGGCTATTTGTAAATTGCCGGCGATCGGCATGGTGGTTGTCAACATGATTGTGGTCGAATTTAGCTGAAGAATTGAGGATTACAGGAAAAATAAAGTGAGAGTTTATCAATGGCCATGGTGGCCAGGCGATGGCAACGTAGGGTTTTGAGAGCATTTTTTGTGGAGATGGTTGCCGAGGTAATCTTGACGACGAGAGGGCATCAGGGTTGATCGCGTGTGGGGTAATCGGTTCGTTGTGATGCGGTGTGACTTTAGGTTGGACGGTGTATGTTCCCGAGGTTAGATGCGATGGCCTGAGGAAGGTTTTCCGATCGAGGTGGTTCCAGACTTGGTTGATTCGGGTTCGTTTTTGATTTGCTGGTGAGTCGACAAATCTTGGTGGTCGTGTGGGATGGTGGTTCGAGCTTGTGGTTTGGAGTTTTAGCTTTGGAGCATTGGATTGGAGTTATCTCTTGGCTATTTGTTTTCCGCTGCTGTTTATGGTCTTTGATATTCTTATATCATATTGTATCACTGTTGTTCCATATTTGGATATTGTATTCATTGGAGTTGTATATGATATTCATTTTTTCTTCTGCCGTGTTGTTATACTTAATGTGTTATAAGCCCGGCGAGCCAGATTCGGCGTTTGAATCTGCGGCATTCGAGTACAATTGAAGTACGGGTGCCGATTTTCGAAGGTCGGGTTAGGATCGTTTCATTTGGTATCAGTGCTGAAGGTTGAACTTTAGCTCAGGAGTATAACACATTAGGTAACTCATTAGAGATAGGGTGAAGTATACCCTAGAATGAGTATCCCTAAGATATCCATCCGTATGCCTCAGTAAATTCTCTTACTATTCACTACTAATAAGTACGAGTGCAAGAAAAGGACGAGATAGGGGACATGGGAGTACCACTACAAATGGTCGATACCCTGCAATAGCGGAAACAACTTTCTATCAATTTCTTTGATCATCGTCTCTTTTCAATTCTTTGATGGTTCCTGGCTGCCCCAGGAAGAAGCATTGATTTTGCATGGGACAAACTCCATAGGGGTCAGAATTGTTTGTTTGGATGAAAATTTTGCTTTGATTGCTATGGTTGATATATATATTTTGGTTGTTTAAACTAAAAGATTTGGATTACATCCATATATCTATTTATTCTGTTGGATCCAGATATATCCTACGAGTAGTTAGTTATTCCTTCGAACTAACTAGTGCCACTGTATATTCATAGATCTGGTGACCCGAGTGTCTTGTATTGAATGAGTTCGTTCTCATAATTATTAGTGATATTCTGGTTTGGTAAGCCAAATGCAGAACAAATATTCAGTTTAATCTGGTAAACCATATCTTTATATGTTCATCTATTCTTTTTTATCTTCCCGTTTGACAAATTTCGGGGACGAAATTTTCTTAAGAGGGGGAAATCTATTACATCCTCGGATTTTAGCCCAGTCTAATTTGATAATTGAATTAATTTTTGAAATCAAATTGTGAATTAAATAGAGTTTTTTTCCTAAATAAAATAAAATATTAGTTGTTTATATATATTAATTTTAAATTTAATTGAAAATTAATTTGAAGATTTGGGAATAAAAATCTAAAATGTGTTTGAATTTCCAAATTTGATTAGAAGTATGTTTATTTCTTTATATAAATGGGTTATCATTTGAAATTTGATTCGAAGTCTGAATATAAATGTATTGAAAATAAATTTAATTGGGAATTCAAGAATGAATATTTTAGAAATAAAATTGGATTTATTGATTTTATATTTCCAAAGGACTAATATTTATGGATATATATATATATAATTATTATTTATAATGAACAATTTTTCAAATCATTTGTTTTAAATTGTATAAGTACAAAATAGAATGTAAGGAAACTAAATAAAATTTTGTTTTCTAATTTTAGCAAATATGTATTTTAATGTGAAGATTTTACTTTGAATTTAATGTGGTACATTTTTAAATACTATTTAAAGGATAACTTCCAATATGATATTAAATAAGGTTAAATAAAAGTTTTAAACTAAAATAAAAACAAGGGTTTATACAAAAATTTATAAATAAATTAACAAAAAGGGGTAAACATAAAAGTGATTGTTTTTGACATTTGTGAAAATATAATGTCATGCATCAACAAATGTAAACTAAGTGATAACATGAATTACAAGTGGCAAAGAAATTGTTTTCTTTTGAATTAAGTTTAGAAAACATGCATAAGAGAAAAAAAATTGAAACCAGGCCATTTTTCTTCACTTTTCTTTCATATGTTTCAAAGTTTTAAAACCTGAGAAAATCAGATTTCTTAAGCTTTTTCAAAACTGCAAGAAAATCAAAATCCTAAAGCCTGCATATATTTCAAAATTTGATCAAGGAAAACAACAAGTAGCAGCTTAAATTCAAATGATTTGAACTCAGTATCAAATCTGAGAAATTCATAAGATCAGATTCAAACAAGATAATCTCAAACAAAGCAGATTCAAAGTCTTTAATCTGGGAAAGGAGAATTAAAACTGAAAAATTCAAAAGCATTAGTTTTAAAAACAACAGATCTGTTCAAATATCAAATGCTAGATTCAAGTTTATAATGTACACCAGGCTCAAACCTGCTTCCCTGTTTTTTGTTCAAACATACCAAGGTGAGCAAACTTTTTTTTTAAATTATTAAACCTGATATTTTTAGATGATTTTTGAAGTTATGATATGAAATATGGTTGTATGATTGAATGCCTGAGAATTTATGTGTACATATGTGTGTCGATATCTATATACATGTCTGGAAACAAGCAAAGTAGGCTTCTGTTCAAACATAACAGGTTCTAAAACTTGTTAAAATATTCAAATCTAATCTTCTAATTCCCTTTAGGCTTTAATGTTCAAATGAAATGTGTTAGAATGATCAAAATCTAAATTTTAAAAATATTATTAAGTGTTATCAACATATAGGATTACTGGAATATAAAAACATGTCTCAAAAAAAAACTCAAGTCAAAAGTCGAGTGTTAAATTTCCATATTTTGATTATATAATCGAATTCGTAATAAGAAATGATGAATTTTGACATTAAGATCTGGATTTTTAAGTTTGTTTTCGTCGAGAGGTTATGAGTTGGTCGATTTTGGGCTATTTGTAAATTATCAGCGATGGCATGGTGGTTGTCAACATGATTGTGGTCGAAGTTAGCTGAAGAATTGAGGATTACAGGAAAAATAAAGTGAGAGTTTATCAATGGCCGTGGTGGCCAGGCGATGACAACGTAGGGTTTTGAGAGCAGTTTTTGTGGAGATGGTTGTCGAGGTAATCTTGACGACGAGAGGGCATCGGGTTTGATCGCGTGTGGGGTAATCGGTTCGTTGTGATGCGGCGTGACTTTAGGTCGGACGGCATGTGCTCCTGAGGTCGGAGGCGATGGCCTGAGGAAGGTTTTCTAATCGAGGTGGTTCCAGGCTTGGTTGATTTGGGTTCTTTTTTGATTTGCTGGTGAGTCGACAAATCTTGGTGGTCATGTGGGATGGTGGTTCGAGCTTGTGGTTTGGAGTTTTAGCTTTGGAGCATTGGATTGGAGTTATGTCTTGGCTATTTGTTTTCCGTTGCTGTTTATGGTCTCTGATATTCTTGTATCATATTGTATCAGTGTTGTTCCATATTTGGATATTGTATTCATTGGAGTTGTATATGATATTCATTTTTTCTTCCGCTGTGTTGTTAAGCTTAATGTGTTATAAGCTCCGGCGAGCCTGATTCGGCGTTTGAATCTGCGCCATTCGAGTACAAGTGAAGTACGGATGCCGATTTTCGAAGGTCGGGTCAAGATCATTTCATTTAGTATTTTCCCAACTTGATTTAGCCACTGGATTCCATCTGCTTAGGGTCGCGGATGACAGCGTATATAACACTGCATTTAGGACACTAGACGGATTCTTTGAGTGGTTATTCATGACCTTTTGGCTAACCAATATCCCAGCCTATTCTATAGATTTGATGGACTATGTTTTTAGAGATGTCCTAAAATAAAGTTCGTGGTGGTATTCATGGTCGACATTTTGGTGTTTTCCAAGAAGTATGGAAAGCATGTTATTCATCTAAAGGAGGTTCTTCATACGCTTCGTGTTCATCAGCTAAAGAAAGAGTTCTTAAAGTATCACTTTGAAGTGCATTTATTAGGGCATAGAGAATGTCTACACATGGTAAGGATTTAAGAATTGATTTTGTACATCTAGGTTCAGACTATGGAAATCCATAGAGAGGTAGGCAAGGATTAGAGATGTACAATAGAAAAGAAGAAAAACCACATGTAGATAATTACATAAATTATGATTGTTTCATATAAGTGGATTTAACAATATTATCTTAGAATAAATCTAACAAAAGATTTTAGTAGGGAAATGGGATTTCCAAGATTTAAGTAAAGTACTCCTAGGTTAGTAGGGACAAAATCCACTTTATGCCAAGCCCAATAAAATAAAAAATTTGAAATTTTAAAAAAATGTAATTGTTTGAATTGAAAATTTTCATTGTTAATATTTTATTTTAGAAAATAAATATGGGGTTTTTGAAGAATTGTATGAAACGTAAGTTGTTTTTATATAATGAAAAATTGGAATTCTTTTCGAAGAATTATGGAATATGTATATATAACTCACAATTTCATTGTAAGTAAACAAAGATTTTAAACATAAAAACCTAGAGTGTATCAAGTATCAAAAACATAAATTGCAACTTTTATTGTTGTAATAAATGTTTTCGTGAAAAATAAGTGGAGAGTAGGCTATAACACTATTGTTATAGTAAGTGACTCCCGAGAGAAATAGTTTTAAATAGGTATATGAGATTTATTGGTATTTTTTTAATTGGATCCATACACTAGTATTTTTGGGTTGTAGTAAGAGTGTTTTACGCAACATCCATTTTAACCTAATAAAATATATTTTAAAGGATAATTTCTCAGCATAGAAACAAAATGGTTTGTAAAGTAGACTTATTATTTTTAATAAGTATAAGGAAGTGTTTTTGCGGTTATGGAAATATTAAAATAGTTTTGAAGATAAGTGTTTTTGGATGGAAAATGTGTAAGTTAGATATTAGAAAATATTTATCATGGAAGAATATAAACTGAACATACTTTAATCTATTGGAATGAAAAGAATAATGATATGATTTTCTTTGAAACCAATAAAAACGTTTTGTGCAAGTTACAAGGAATACATAAAAGAGATATACAAGATATGAAAAGCAACATATTTTGTATAGCCTATTTTGAAAAATATAAAATAAATTCCTTGTAAATTCACATAAACTTAAAATTCTCTTTTAAAAGATGCATAGAAGATTTTAGCGTTAATAATTTCTCACTTGAGAAAGTAGTTCCAATATATTAAGGTATGAGACCGTGAGGTATAATAAGAAGATGTTTTGAAACACATAAAAACAACTTAAAGATATTTGAAAAGAAAATAGTTTGGTGAAAAAGTACGTAAGTTTTTGGAAATGAAAAACGTAATAAAAGTAGAAATGAAATTTTAAATTTTTATCGAAAACTGATAAGGAATTTAAAAGCAAACAAGGAATAAGTTTTTCCCTTTAGGTTGGGAAATAATGTTAAGTAACCAAGCATTTTTGAATTTAATAAATATTCAAAAATAACACTTTTTAAAGAAAAAAGAATCAGGATTTGATGTTTTAAAAATTTAGAAGTCTTATTTTTTGAAATGATAAATATCCAACCAAACACTCCTAAATATGGAGTATAGAGAAATCATTGCCACAGTGTAATGGAAAAAGTGCAAGATCATGTAGGGGATGGCAGCGATTACTTTTGGAAGTAATTATAGAAATTCCCATGGAATGTATAGAAACTTGTAAGACCTAAGAACGTTGATTCATGTGTGTAGACTAAAGAAGAACAGTAAAGTGAAATGAGTAAGGTAGTAAGGCACGCATGGTTGAGAATGGATATTCTTGATTTTGGAGGAACTTGGGAAAAGCACCTTTCGTTAAAAGGATCCTCATGGGATAGTAATATTAGAGTGGCACATTTCAAAGCTCTTTATGAAAGACCGTGCAAGTCGCTTTCACATTGGATGGGGTCTATAGAGGGATTGCCTTGGTTCTCACATAGTTAAGAAGGTTTCGGGGAGGATTGGTTTGGTTGGAGAAAATTCGTATTTCGTATCCTCATTCCTTTATTGATAAGTTTTCGAATTTCCTATTTCCATCTTTAGTTTTGAATAGCTTCTTTCCTTTATTATCCTTTGGAGGGGTAGAACTTAGGATTTATCTTATGGATGGTAGGATTTGGCGTAAACATATTAATTGAACATGTTACGAATGATGTATGCTAATGGTTGCAAGTATTTGCTAGTGGATGCTAAAGGATGCATATAGGCACACTAGGCACTATTATTCTTTAGGGATCGACCTAACTAGGACACTAGAGTGCATATGGATGTATGCGCATTTTTATTCTATTTTTCATGATTGCTATAAATGAATGATTATCACATGATTGTTGTATTTGAATGATGTTTGTAGAATGCATATAGAATTATCAGTTGTCATTAGGGACTTTTTTGCATTCGTTTGGATACATGGTACGAACATGATTGTATAAAAGGAGGTCAACTGAATCAGTGGACTGCCTAATCTTTTGCATTAGATAGGAACATTTACACTATACTAATTGCATATGTATCATAAATTTCATTAGAAAAACCTAAGGACTATGGATGAAGCGTTAATGATTGAGTTGTTTGTTGTAGAATTGGATGAAAACATTAAGTACGTTCTTTTATCCTTAGAGATTTCGGGGACAAAATCCCTTAAGTAGGAGAGAATGTAAAAACCCGAAATTTAACCCGTATTAATTAATTCGTTAATTAAATAAATAATAAAATAACTTTGTAAAATTATCAGAATTGAGCCACGGGAGTTGTCACATTGTGTCCGTGGTAATTTTCTGGTCAATTTCCATATATGGAATGTCAGAATCCGGATTAACATGACCAAGAAACGAAGTAAACAAAAATCAAAATAATAATAGGCCAGGTCGACCGGTCGGTCGACCTAGGCACCAAGGCGGTCGACCGACCGGTCGACCCGCCTGCTCATTTGGGCGAAAGAACGAATGTTCATTCGTTCGAATGTTGTAGATGCATTTCGCATTCTTTAACTCGGTATGGTCTTCCATTCATGCATCTGATGGCTCCTATTCAGCCTATGATGTGGTTACATCCTATTCCATCCCCAAATGCAACGGTCTAAGATCCACTTCTACCCTTATAAATAGAACCTTAGGCCTAACATTTTTTTCTCATTTTAGATTTTCTCCGCTTGGGTTCACCTTTTCAAGAAGGACCCTAAAAGGAATAATTTTCCAAGGAGAGAATCTTTTTAATAAAATTATTTTAATACCCTCAAGTGGATCTGTGAAGGCCTTAAGGGAAGAGCTAAGGACCAGAGGTGGGTGATTGTTATTACTTTAAATTTCTTTAAGTAATTTAAAATAATAGGATTTTCAATAGTTGTAGTTTAACTACGATTTTTGGAGTAGCCTTTTTAGTAATTTATTTACAGTTTTTAGAATTATTTTTAGTCTATTTCTTTTAGCTATTCTTTTCGGTTAATTTTAGTTTATTTCTGTTAATTATATCTTTGTCATTTATTCACGGTTTATTTATAGTATTTTAATTTATTTAGTATTATTTATGCGTTATTTACATCTTCTTCTTACGCCTTGGATTTCCTTCTCTTTTCAATTTTCTTTTATTTCTTTTTCTTCTTCTTCGCATATGGATTAGAATATAATTAACGCGAAATTGGATTAAATTATAAGAAATCTAAAATAATGGAATATAAGATGTAAATTATAAAGACTGTAATATAAATGGAATTGGACTGAAATTATGCGTAACTATGATATTAATTGGATTGAATTAAAGAGATTGGCCTAGTTATAACTTGGAATTATAACTAAAAATAATAAAAGAAGCTTATTTTCAAAATTAGACCTTGTGTTAAGTAATAAGCATGATTATAACATAAGTTTTAAATAGATTAACTATGGGAACTATGGTAAACTACAAAAACTATGGTGCTTATTTTAAGACTTAGGATAAATTAATAAGAAATAATAGTAATTGATAAAAGTAAAGGCTTATTTAGATAATTTAGCTAAGTTAATAAGCAAAGATAAGAATATGGCCTATACCAAATAGCATTCCCATAATATTTCGACGGTTACGGTGTTTCACATAATCCTGAAGTGAGACGAGGTGCTTCACATAATCCTGAAGTGCGAGTGGCACACTTATGCTTATAGTGGTAGTAAACGGTCAATCTATGGTAGTTCAAATCTAGGGGATTTGAATAAGGGACACAAATAAATTTTTATTTAATAGGGACCAGTACTAACAGCATTTCCCTTTTTTTTTTTTATGGACACGGTGTTTCACATAACCCTGAAGTGAGACAAGGTGCTTCACATAATCCTAAAGTGAGGAGAGGGGCACGCTTATGTTGTCTAGGGTAAATAAAAGGTTAAAAAAGGGACAACAGGAACGCGAGCTTAGTCGTGGTCACGCATTCGGCTTCCAATGATGGCTCATAAATCGTTATGAGTTCCAAGCACTTAGTAAGTTTGTCTTTTGTAGACACCAAAGTCTATTGCGTAGGGAAACGTCCGGTCCATAGTTGATTCTATGAAGTAGCAGGCCGATCAAAGGGTATAATTAGTAATTCAGCCTAATCAAACAAGCTATCAAGGACGGGTGCAAACAATCATAGTTAACATATCTTACTAATTGATCAATAGTTTATTCGTATTTATTTTTAGTTTATCTCTTTCCTATTTCCTTTGTTTCCATTGGTGCATACTAGAACTATTAAAGAATCTATTACTTTACTTTGCTTAAAGATTCTAGTAGTTACTATCGCTCACGAGACTTTTAGTCTGACCCACACCTCTATTTTCCCCTTTTCCCTGCATAGGAAATCAAGGGAGAGGACATTAGATTGCAGTTGCTTGGAGGCTCTTATAGAAGATTTGTATCATGTATTTCTTTTATTCTAGCTTTAGCTCTTTCTGTGTACTAGCTTATTATGAGGGATATTATGTACTCTGATTTTTGAGACTATGATTTTTTATTTAATAAGACTTGTTTGGTTTTGAGACATATATGTTGTATTTGGTATTTGGCTTATTCAATTTTGAAACAATTGTGAAGTCTTGTTTTAAATAAGTTATTATCTTAGTTTCTACTCTTTTTACCTATTTTTTCTTGTGAATCTTAGTCTCTATTAGTTTCAGTTATACCTACAATGTACCATGACTTTTAATGTGTCATTTGGGAATATTAAGAGGTGTGGGGTGTTTCAATCTCTAGATAAAATGCACCAGGATCTGACAAGAACATCTTGTAACCTTGCCACACAAGATTGGCCTAGCACTTGACTACTAGTATCGAATATGATCAGCCCACCATTAATGCCCCGAAAGCATACATGAATAGATAGTAACCGGTCTAGATCTTGGGATGATCATACCCTAATGGGACCGACCCACTTAGCTTTGCTGCATGCCCTGTTTTTGTTATTTCTCGATTGATAAGGCTTGAGGCTACTTTTATCTTTTTGAATAGTAATCCAACTTGGAATGCTAACACTGCCTTCCAAGCAACATTGAAGTGATAACAATAATCCATATAAGTGATGCACAAATTTGATCTAAGTGGTTTTCGGATAATTAAATCAGATCTCGGTCTCTTCGAAACGATTAACGAATTTGGCCAGATTTGATAGTCTATTATTTAACTATCAAATTAAACACATAAATAGTCACTAGGTGTTAATCCGCCTTTTGGGAAGGCTATAGACAGGAGGATTTAACTAAATTGACTACTCGGTTGTCAAGATCGGAGTACGATGGGTTTGAGCTAATTGGATAGATAGACGATCAGTCATGGATGGTTAGGTGTGGGTCATTCGGTGAGGGTGGTTTGATCATATGTAGCTCGGTCATTGGTGGTGTGGGTCGGCGTGTTGAAGTTGATCAGCACTAGTGGGTCAGCTACACTCGGTGAGCTAAGGTCGGTCGGCATTAGTGATCGTCCGGTCTGGGAGGAATGGTTCAATCGACATTGGTGTTCATTCGGTCTGGAAGGAATGGGTCGGTCGTGTGGGTTCGGTCAGGGTAGGTAAGTCAGGATGTCAGCTAGGGAGGATCGGTTGGGCTAAGCTCGGTCGTGGTGTGAAAGTTGAGGTTGGTCGTCCAGATATGGCTCGACCGTGGTTGGATCAGTAGATGTCGCTCGGTCAAGGATGGAGGTTTGTGCATGGATCGACCTAGTGGGTCAGTAGGTGTCGTTCGGTGAAGGATGAAAGCTCGTACATGGATTGGCATTGGTGGTTAGGATTGAGTGGTGTGGCTTGGTCATTGATGGAGTGGATCGTCATACTAGAGTATGGACTGGATCGGCAAAGGTCGGTCGGCATGGTAGTGTGGGTCGGTCATGTTGAAGGATGTTGGCTCGGCTATGGTCCTGATGGGCCAGGACTACTCAGGAAGCCCAATAACTTGGTATTTGCCTATAAATATATCATGTGGGGTTTCAGAAAAGGGATCTCTCCATTTTGTCTCCCTTCATCTTCTATGCTAAGTCTGCTCTGCCATTATTGTTCTAGAAACTCTGAATTGTAACTGTAATTGATTCTCATATCGATTAAAAGGAAATTTCTAGAGTGGATGTAGGCCGGAGTCAGCTGAACCACTAAAATCCTCTGTTATTACCGCTTTCTTTTTAATTTTTACTGTTCTTCATATTTATACCCTCTACATACATTGTATTTGTGATCTGTGACTATTGGTTGGTGCTTTCATCTGGATTTGGGTGTTAGTGACCAATTATGGCACTAACATTTTGGTGCTTTCACTGAGAAAGCTAGCACTCAAGGATTCAGAAGCTTGGAGTTTAGATTTAAAGGCTTAGAAACTTGAATTCTGGAGACTATGGAAAAGCAATCAATTAGGAGACAGAGGACGGAAAGAAGTCAGCAGGAGGGATATCAGGAGGCTTCCTCTGGAGCTAATCAAGCATCCATCTACATCACTAGGGACAAGATGCAGATTATGATGGATTCTATGTAGGAGCAGTTGATGAAAAGGCAAGAGGAAATGATGCAGACACTTTTCAAATAATTTGGACAAGCAGAAACAACAGGTGCTACAGGAGCTCAGATCTATGGAACTGGATCAGAAGGACTCAATAGGCAAACAGATGGAGTGGTTCAGCAGGGGCAACCCTCAATCAGCAAACAACTATCAATCTGTATGGACCTAGACTTAGGGGCGCACCACCAGGAAATGCTAGACCAATCCATGGAGGAATACCAAATGACGCTGTGTAGCCTGGCCCCAATAGGAATGCAGGAGTATGTGATGAGGAGTATGTACCAAAATTCCCTCGAGGACTTGGAGCGCAGTTAGGAACTGTAAATGGGGGGCAACCCTTGGCAGGTAACACTGGATCGGTTGACATCATCAAGCGACATTCGCAGTGAAACGACTCGACTTTCTCACCACAGAAAATCGCATCATTTATAAGAAAGAAAGGGATAGAAAAGAGAAAAGACAGAGAAGAAGAAAGAAAACAACATCAGAATCTAAACAGCGGAACGAATAAATTATATTAATCACATAATACATTACATAGTATCATATACATGAGAGATACACAGCTAAACAACACATACTAGACAGTTATAAACACCTGTCTAGTTATACAACTCAATACAACTCAAAGACAACCGACTCAGAGAACACATAGCGGAATACTATATAGCTATATGAAGAAGCCTTCTGCTCCATTGCTCCTTGAGAATTCATCAAGCCAACCTGAATTCCCCTGGCTACTCGAAAAAATTTGAGTTCCCAAGAGTTTAAGAAAAACAGAATAAACTTCAGGTCAGACATGGGTCTGGTGTGAGTAAACGGTTAAAGTTGCTTAACTTTTAAAAACCTTTTGAAAGAAAAGGTATCACATAAGACTTCCCACACATAAACATGGAAAAGTTTTTACCTTACGCTAACCAAACATTTGATAGGAAATTCAGTGATATTATAATAGGTCTAGGGTTTTCAAATAAATATGAAATAACCGAAATTGTTACATTTATTAAATTCCGGCTACTAGCCACAAAAGTGGGTAATACAATCAAATCCGATGGCACTTATTGGATTTTGGATTCCATACAATGGCAGGGCTACTAGGGTACCACCCGTCACAGTATGTGGCCTAGATCATCGTACCGAGGAGTATGCCCGCTCGCCTGCAACACAAGGCCGGAACCATTCCTTACTGAACAACTCCGAATAAGAAAACCCCGGCGGATGTAGCTATTCAACCGCCCACACATTCGAAATAAAAGGTACCTCTAGACAGGGATTAATCTCACTCTCCAGTGGGGGCAACCCACGAAGCCTTGCTTCACCTCCCCTGCTTTAGCCATTCCCGGTTGATGAGGCTTGAGGCTACGATTAACTTTAGTGAACACATCACTTAGAAAGCTCATCGTCCACCTGACGATGTTCTGAAAGCATTCAATCCATACAAGTTCGTTCTGGGTTCGAATGAAACCGAAGGCATTATCTCGTTACACTCATTTCGGAATCACCCTCAGAGTTAACGACAATAACCCTTGCATTCTGAACCTTCATCTCGAATCTGAAAGTACTATTTGTCAAACTCATCACGGAATCACCCCCAGAGTTATACTGACGAATAGTCCTTACACCTCAAGTCTTCACTCTTCACAAGAGATTCACGACCTATCGTTAATTTGGATCGATGTGGTTTTCAGATATCCAAATATGGAAACCCGATCTCGGTCTCATCGAAATCCAAAACGTATCTTTTAGGTCCAAGTTGTTTAAGGTTAAACAATTCAATTCAACTATCTATATACATATAGATAGATAATTTACAATATCACAATTGATAATCACATTATCAAAATAAACAGATGATCCATAAAATAGGTAATCCATATCATCATCACAATAGATAATCTATATTACCATCACAATGAAATCCAAGCATTCATATCACACAACATTATTTGTCTCATTTCTGAGATTGCATCCATTCAAGACAATCAATGTCATCCATTCATACATAAGCAATGATTTACTTAATCGCAACATAATTAATTTAAAATGAATTAAATCAACTATCTCTATCTCTAATTAATTTAAAGTGAATTAAATTAATTACTTCATCTCTTAATTAATTTAAAACTAATTAAATTAATTACCTTCATCACAATAAATCTTGCTTACTTATTCATTAATTAAACCAATTAATTAATCATCATCTTAATTAATCAACCTTGAATAATTAACTCTCAATCAAGTAATTAATTCTTAATTATTCTCATTAATCGTATTAATTAATGAACCTTAATTAATTACTTCCATTAATTAATTAACTATAATTAATTACATTATTTCTTAATTAATTATATTAATTAATCATGCTTAAATTAATTGTTTTCAATTAATCAACTTTAATAAATAAAAACAGTAATTAATTATTCTTAATTACTTTTAATTACTTTTTAAGAAACCTTTGATTTATTACACCAAGTAATAAACCCTTAATTACTTTAACAAGTAATTATCCATTTAAAAAAATTACTTCCCAATAAGTAATTTTATCTATCTCAATTACCCCTGGAATTTATTCATCAATTACTTCTCTTAAGTAATTACTCTTATCAAAACTTATTAAGTAACATATTTAATCATTTATCATGTGACTACCTTTATTTAATTAACAAATTAATTAACTTACTTGATCACAAACACCCCATAAATTATAATCGAGCAATTTATCCCTTAATTACTCTTTAACCAAATTAATCTTCAACTTACAGATAAATTATCTTCAACTATTAATTAATAAACCTTAATTATTAATCAATCCTTTAATACAAAGTAATCCATCACTAATTACTTTTTACAATTAATTAATTAACTTTAATTAACTAATTAATCATCTCTTAATCATTAATTAATAAAACTTAATTATTAATTAACAACCTTAATTACAAATTAATTAATTCATAATTATAATTAATTAATCCTTAACTACAATTAATTAACCTTTAATAATAGTTAATTCTTAATTAACTTGCATTATAGATTAATAACCTTTTTAAATTATTAATTAAGAAAACCCAGTATTAATTAATTACTATTTTAATTAACCCATAATTAATTAATTAATAAATAATTACAATTTAATTAATCATTAGTCATTAATTAAATCATCATAATTATTAGTTAACTAAATTAATAATTATACTTAATTAATTATTTAATTAACCCTTTAAAATAATAATTAAATTAATTAAACTTAAAATTTCATAATTAACTAATTAATTATTATTCATTAAAATTTAATTATCTCTTAAGATAAAACATTATCTTAATTAACCTTGAAAACTTACTTAACTTAATTCATTAATTAATTTGAAATATGAAGAAATCTTTAATTACCTATCTTTAATTATTAATTAACAATCATTAGTTTCAAGTTCATAAATTACTTAAACCCTTAATTGTAATTAATAAATCATTTTTCATTAATAAAAACATTTCCTTGTAAATTTCCTTTTCATATTTCCAAAGTAAGTTTTGAAAATAACATTAAGGTTTTTAACTTAAAAACATTTTAAATCCATACATACAACTTCATTTATAAATACAAATCAATTTAAAGAAATAAGTTTCTAGAAATAACTTTAGCTTTATTATTTAAAGTTCTAAAACTTACTTTATTTTAAATTGACAATTTGGTTGAACATTTTAGTTTGGGTCCAATCCATGTATACTGGAATTCAAATACAAAGTACATCTCCTTTTCTTTTCTTAAAAACAATTTGACTTTAAAATTTAAAAAAAAAACTGTTTGGTTAAAACTTTAAAAACTGTTAAACACAACAGTTAAACCTAGCATACAAATGACCCTAGAACTACTCGAGCCACAACCAAAAATACACGAGTATTTCCCCGAGTCATCTACCTTATTTCCCGAGCTAATACCCAGCAACACAACAACCACAACCCACTGACGCGCTCACCCCTCTGTGCAAGTGCACCGGCGTCGGAATCTCCTCCGGTCAACGCCGAACCCACCGCCAAGTCACCCAAGCACCCTACAATCTCCTACGATCAACCAAACATCAACACAAACCTCGATTCAAAATCGAGTACCCCTGGTTGAACAGATCCCCAAAGCATCATCAGGAAATTCCCCTGAACCCTCGCCTCCGGTCAATGTTAATCCCTACAACTCCGACCATGGATCGCCGACCCACCACGCTTCCTTCTCCCAAAATTTCATACAACTCGATGCAAAGATGAAGATACAGTAGACAAACTCCTAAGTTCGTACAGAACTAGGTTTAAAAACAATCTCGAGCAAATTCAAACTCCACCATGGATTACAAACTCTTCAACAATTTTTGTTGCACTCTCCAATGCTACCCCTAACTCCATCATGAATCCCGAGCAACCTAGATGCACAAATCAATAGATTTTTGCAAAAATCCAATTTCCAGTAGAACCCCAAATACTTGCTTAATAAAATTTTAAAAATTGTGATTTTCTTTCAAAAATTCATAATTCCCGGTGATACTCTAGTTTATATAATTATTTTAACCAAATTCAACACTTGATTTCAAACATTGATGTTAATTTATTACTGCATTATTTGCTTCCAGATAACTTCAAATGCCAGAACTTGGATTTATTCCTGGTTCTTAGTTTATAATTAAACTAACTTATTTTGCTTGAATCAAAATCCTAACTGTTGTTTAAATAGAAAAAGCTTGCAGTTCTAACTGTTCCCTAAATTTTGCTGTAAGGAAAAAAAAGATAAACGGATAAGATCAAGCATGCACAGATTCAAAGCCATACGTCACATTGCATGTTTATATACACCGATAACAGAGGCAACTTATATAAAATAAAGATCATCACAAACTTATATGCAACATAAAATATACTGCTTAATTTTTTTGTAAATTGTTTACTCACCTTTTAAAGAAATGCAGAGAGATTGATGATAAAACTGGAACTGGCAAAATGCTTCAACTTGAAGCTTTAAAAAATAAAAATGCCTCATCCCTTGATTTGATTTATGCTGGAATGTTTCAGGTTTGTTTTTTTTTTTTTGAAAACTTGCTATGCTCTAACTTTTTGCTTCAGATTTCCTTGACCCATTTGCATGCATTAAAAATTTGCAAACATATTGCAGATTTTGTTTTGAAAACAAACTGCAGGCATGTAGATTTGATTTGCACAAGATTTCAGGTTATGGTAAACAGAGATTGTTGTTTCTAAGGATAGTTTTGTAGGCTTTGCATTTGAAAAGGTTTCAGGTTTTCAACTTATTTCTGGGTTGTTTGAATTTTAAAGAGAAGATGACAGAGTTGGGAAAATTTACAGGAAAACAAATTTTCAGTTTTGATTTTTGAGGAGGTTTCAGGTTTTTGGATGTTGAGTGTTTTCCGATTTTGGAATGAGTAAAGATTTGCATGGATATCTAGTTTCTTTTAGGCATGAATATAAATTTTAAAGAAAAAAAAAAGAAATGAAGAGAGATGGTGTTATATAGGCAAAATTTTCAGATTTATTAAACTAAAAGAAAATTAAAAAAATGGACACTTGTCTCTAATTTACATTAATGTTTTAACACTTGTTTGACAAAGTGATTTAGGATTTAACACATGTCCTAGCCTATTTTTATTTATTCTAAAAGAATTTTTAAACCTTTTTAAATTAATTTCCTAATTTACTAATATGTTTTTTTCTAAATTTAAAAATAATTTTCTAATTAAATTCCTAATTAACAAATACATTTATAAATTTATAAATGTTTGCTAAATTTATATAAATACAATCTTAAAAAAAATGAAACCAAATATAATTTAAATAAAAATTATATACATATTGCAAACTCATTTTAAATGCTATTTCAGAAGTCCTGTATTAATTCTTAAATACAATTCCAAATTTCTATAGATACATTTCTATAAAAAAGAATGTAAAAAAATCTTATTTTTAATTAAAAACATTATCTATATATTTTAAAACCAAACTATATTATTATTCTATTTTAAGATGCATGTATATTCTTGAATTCAAATTTATATTCAATTCAAAGTCAAATTTAAAAATCCAAATCTAAAATTAATTTAAATAAATATAATATCTATTTTTTAAATAAGCTCATTATTATTTACAAATAATTTATCCTATTTTAAAAATCAATTTAAAATACACAGAAATAAATATTTTTAAACACACTTATCAATTATGAAAACAATAAGCCAATTTAGAATTTATTTATACAAACAAAATAATTATTCTTTTAAAACCAATCTATAACCATAATTAAGACCTTATATTTTTATCACTTGGTTATTTATTTTTGAAAATAACAATTTTATCAGTTCAAATAATTTAATTAAGAGATTATCATATTTTAAATTCCTGGAAATTCCGGGATATGACACGCGAAGGTCTGACAAACAAGGATTTAGAGGGAGTAAACAGAAGTCCGTTTACCCGTAACATTGGAATAGCTAGGAATCCACTCGATTTCAAACTACCCACTTTGGAAGTATACAACGGTAAGACGGATCCCACTGACCAGTTGATGAGGTACACAAGCATATGGAAGTGCTGGGGTATTAGACGAGGTTATGGCTCGGTATTTCACTCTGTTCTTGATCGATATAGCTGGTATGTGGCTCAGGCGGCTAAAAGATGGATCAATTGGAACATGGATAGAATTGATGGATAGATTTTTAGACAGTTTCGAGTCTACATTAAAAGGCCAAAGAATGTGATGACTCTGACATCGGTTAAGCAGAGGGCGGATGAATCGCTCAGGACTTTCTTAACTTGCTTTAATGCAGCAGTTGCCTCGGTGGATCGGCTGGATCCATCAATGGTTTCGATGGCGGCAGTTTTAGGAGTCAAGGATAATTCAGATTTCAAAGTATCTGTTATATGGGACCCACCAATGGATCTCGAGGAATTCTTTCACGAAGCTGAGAGGTTTCTTCGATAAGAGGATGCATACTTGGATATGAAATCAAAGGAAGCAAACATGGTTAAGGATGGAGGATCGCCCAGTGAAAGCTCAGGTAAAGACAAGGATAAGGGGAAGAGGAAGCGCTGGAAAGAACTAAAATTCTCCACTTACACAGGGTTGAATGAGACATTGGAGCGGATATTCTTGGATACTCGGGATCGCCGCCCTTATCGAAGGCCAACAAAGAGGAACCCTCAAAACGTGAAAGAGCCTTAGGAAGGCACTGTCTCTTTCTTGATCTGGATGGGCATAATGTTAACAGTTGCTGGCATCTAAAGGATTTAATCGAGCAGCATGTAAGGAATGGTCAGTTGCAACAATATGTCAAAACTCGAAATGCGGCGGTGGAACAGGAATAGCCACCGCCTACCATAAACGACGATGGCGCGAGGCCCAGGATTGGTGGTTGGTTGGTCATCAACTAATCATAATGGTTTGGAATAAGTGACAAACTTTGGGATAATGATTAAGTCTCTTACTCATGTACGGGGACGGAAATAACCCCTAGGCATGCTCTGAGACGATAATAAATCGTAATGCCCTGGTTTGTGAAATCTGTTTCTTTGGCTTGGACACTTGCTTTTTCCACTTTGGTTTGGGAGTTTGGTTTGAACTCCAGGTTTTGTTGGTTTTTTGGTTTGGATTTTGGTTTGGATTTTGATTTTTGATTAGGATTTTTGACATTGATTTCTGGTTTTCTGGTCTGAATCTGGGTTTCAGATTCAATTTTGATTGACTTTTATCTGGTTTTTGGCTAAAAGGTCATCGAGTATGGACTATGCTCAGCAAGGGTCCAGAGAGACCAGGATTCAGCCTAGGACTTAGGCCCCATATCACCTATTGGTTACTATCACAGGTCGTCGAGTGTGGACTATGCTCGGCAAGGGTCCGGAGCGACCAGGATTCGGCTTAGGACTTAAGCTACGGTATTATTCAACATTCAAGTACAATGAACCAGGAACACCATGGCATTACTTGACATAGGTCGTCAGAAGAGGGTTGTGCTTGGCAAGAACCCGGAGAGGTTATGGATTTGGATATTGGCTATCAATAGCTAAGGATTTAGGCATGGATCCGGAGTGGTCCCGGATTTGGACATCAACCTGGAGAGGTAATGGATGTGGTTATTGGTTATTGGATATGGATGGATTAGAACTCGTTGTCGGGCTCGGATGGATGTGGAATTAGATAAGGATTTGGCTACCGGATAAGAATACGATATCGAATCAGAGCAGTCGTAGATTTGGATAAGAATACGACAATGGCGGTTGGATAAAATGGATTGGATTATGAATCGGAAGGTATGGCTATGGGTAACATGTGGACTTCGGACATCGAATTTGAGTTTATTCAAAACACACCTTCCAATAGCAAGGCATGTTTTGGGGGGCAAGTGATAACCCGCCTTTTGGCAAGGCCATGGACAGGAGGATTTAACTAAATTGACTACTCGTTTGTCAACATCGGAAAACGATAGGTTTGAGCTAGTTGGATGGATAGACGATCCGTCAAGGATGGTTCGGTGTGGGTCATTTGACAAGGGCGGCTCGGTCCTATGTAGCTCGACCATTAGTGGTGTGGGTCGGCGTGATGAACTTGATCGGCACCAGTGGGATGGTTAAACTCGATGAGCTAAGGTCGGTCAGCATTGGTGGTCGTTCGGTCTGGGGGAATGGTACGATTGGCATTGGTGGTCGTTCGGTCTAGGAGGAATGGGTCGGTCGTGTAGGTGTGGTCAGGGTAAGTAAGTCAGGATGTCGACTAGGGAGGATTGGTTGGGCAAAGTTCGGTCGTGGTGTGAAAGTTGAGGTGGGCCGGCCAGATATGGCTCGGCCTTAGTTGGATCGATAGATGCCACTCGGTCAAGGATGGAAGTTTGTGCATCGATCGGCCTACGTGGGTGGGCAGGTGCTGCTCGAGGAAGGATGGAAGCTCGTACATGGGTCGGCATTGGTGGTTCGGGCTGGGTGGTGTGGCTTAGTCATCGATGGAGTGGATCGGCATACTAGAGTATGGAGTGGATCCATAGGTCGGTCGGCATAGCAGTGTGGGTCGGTCATGATGAAGTATGTTGGCTCGGTTATGGTCCTGATGGGCCCGGACTACTCAGGAAGCCCAGTAACTCGAGATTTGCCTATAAATACAGCATGTGGGGCTTCAGAAAAGGGGTATCTCCATTCCATCTCCCTTCATATTCTATACTAAGGCTGCTCTGTTATTGTTGTTCTAAAAATTCTGGATTGTAACTGTAATTGATTCTCATATCTATAAAAAGGAAATTTCTAGAGTGGATGTAGAGCGGAGTCAGCCGAACCACTATAAATCCTCTGTTCCTACTGCTTTCTTTTTTATTTTTACTGTTCTTCATATTTAAACTTTCTACATACATTCTATCTGTAATCTATGACTGTTGTTTGGTGCTTTCATCTAGATTTGGGTGTTAGTGACCAATTTTGGCGCTAACATTAGGCCCATATTTTAAATCTTTCAAAATATTTATTTCAAATATCTTTTCAAAGATATATATTCAAATCTCTTTCAATATTTCAATATTTGGAAACAATTTCAAATACTTAAATCCATAATAGGATATTTCACCATATCAATACTTAGAAATATTTCCAAATTTCATTTAATAACACTTAGAAAAATATTTCTATTCCAATCATTTCACGCTTAAAATATTTCCAAAACCTTCTTTTTGATGCTTAGGAAAATACTTATACGTATATTTTCCAAAATCATTTTAATATCAAACTTGGACATATTTCATAACTTATCTCATAAATTCTCTGAATTATTAATAAATTCCTTCTTACAACTTCCAAAACCGATTATACTTATTTATAATCCCAACTAACCATTTATAACTTCTTTTATGAATTCAGATTCGTTTTCGAAGTTCTCGTATCTAAACATTTTGGATATTTTCTCAAGTTTATAAAATTCCATTATAAGATTTCTTTTATAAAAATCTAATCCGTTAAATAAACCCGGTTTACAAATCTCGGGAGTATTTATAAATTACTTCAATCCATTTCCAAAGCTCTACATTATAAAATAAGTAATTTTTTAGAATAGTAATAAATTTTCAAACCATATAAGTAATTATAAAAATATTAAACCATTTTTTAAAATAAACAACTAACTAATTTCCAATTCATTTATAAATAATAATAATCGATTTACAAAGCTTGTTTATAAAATTTAGAATTTCATTTCAATAAATTTAAATATTTGAATAACTAACTTTCCAAAATATTTCAATACTAAAAACAGTTTTTAAACTACATAGTTTAATAAAATAAAAATCTCTTTTTGGAAAAAATCTTAGCTTCTAGATAAAAATCTATTTTTAAAATTCCAATATAACTATTTATATCTATAAATCTCTCTCGATTTATCACACATCGATTTCATTTCCAATTTGATAACTATTTTCAAATTCTAAAATAGAATCCACTATTTCTTTCTAATCCGATTTCCATATCTCATTTTAAATTCATACAACGGATTTACATTCCCAATTTATCAGTTGATAATCATTTCACTCTATTCATAAACATCGTTTATAAATTTCATCAACTTATTTCCAGTTTATATAGATTTATATTACCAAAATCCATTTATAAATCGATTTCTATTTAAAACTCATTTAGAAATCTATTTCTTAATAAATTTCAATTTATATTTCAAATTCATTCCAAAACTCGATTTCAACTTTATTTTCATATTTTAAGAATCTCATTTAAAATCCAATGTCTAAAAGTCCTCAATTCAAAATTCTCTATTTGAAACCAATTTACGAAATAGCTAAATAAATGTCCAAATTTAAATTATTTTTATTTTTATCCAACCCAATTCCTTTTTAAATAAAGTCCAAAATTCAATATAAATATTTTCACTTTCCCAATCGCTTTTGAATTTCATTTTTAGAATCAAAAATATTATTTATGGTATTTATAATATCGAAATCAGGGCCAGTGCTACTATGGCATCCAATCAATCAAATCACACCATAATCTATAACAGATTATTCATAACATCATATATCACTATATATGAAAATAAAATCAATATTTTTAAGGAATCCAATTGGATCCCTCCAACCTATCTTCCTGCAGCCACAAATGTTGAATAACATAAAAACCAATCCCGCTTCGAGGCGAGATATCGTGGTAATATAGGGTCATCCACTACTATGCGGGGAGCATAGTGTCTCATCTGCTCCAACAGTGGAAATATATCCAACTACTAATATATATCTATATATATGTATGTATGTATGCATATAAAAATAACATTCAGCTGATAAGTATATATATTAATCCAGTCAACCAATAATAGATTTTAATTACTTTAAATTAAACCAGTTATCCAAAAGAGTGAGATTTACTCACCTTGATTTTTCAAAAAATTTAATCATTCCAATTCTTGATTTATTCCATTGCATAGTATTTGCCGCTGTAAATCCAATGTGACTCGTTACGTTAATTTTTGACCTCGTATAAAAAGGTTATAAATTTTTATAATTTAACGAATTAAATTATTATAATCTAAATTGTAAATTATAGTGATTAGACTAGTTAATTACCTTTTAACCTTAGTCCCTCTTCCCTCCTTTTTGCTCAATACAGGAAAAGGCGACCCTTCCCCTTCTTCTTTTTTCATGCATATGAAATCATTACGCCACCGCCTCGACGATCCCCTATTCCCCTGCCTCCGCACGTCCACCAAGTGTCGCATCACCTCTGCCTTGCCACTCGACGACGCCCACAACGCCTTGGTTTGCCAGCATCGAGATTGTCGTCCCCTACCGCTGCCTACCCTCTTCTCTAATAACCTCGACTTACCCACGTGTGCTCTACCATGACTTTTCCCATGCTGCAACCCCCTTACAAACCACCGACCACACCAAACCTTTGCCCCAGTTGCGCCTTGCCTTGCCTAACCTTGAATTTGACCCCAGCTTCACATATGTCCCACTATAACTCGGCCCACCTGAAACCCTAGCTCCAATGTAACTGACGAGCACCTAAAACACTCGCCCGAGCTCAACTAAACAAAGACTAGGTGCTAATCTACTTATTAGAAGTTTCGATACCCTATTCGATCATATGGAGAAGATAGCTTTTTGACCCCCAATATTAAACTAAATTTTCGATATTAAATTCAACGTATTTCTATCTCGTACGACCAAATGGTAACTTCAATTGCTAAGAAAATTGAAATATGATAATAATACACTATTATGGATCCAATGAAACTAGCTTTGTCGAAATCTGAGATTGTGCCTCGGATTGCTATTTTAACGCGTCGATTAAATCGACGTTCCAGAAATTGATGAAATCACTTGAAATTCCAGTTTTTAAAAACTTAGTAACTAAATTATAATTCAAATAGAATTTATGTCAACATTAGAAATCGTATCGAATTCAATTTAACTCAAATTTCAATTATTCACCATTTCTATATTACAATAAATCGCTATATTTGAAATTTAAATTCATTCTATAATTTCATCCAAAATCTTCATATTTAAAAAAATCAATTTATATTTCAAATCCAATATCTAAAACAATATAAATATTTAAAAATAAATGATGAAAAATCTGTGTCATTAAAATATCTAGACCAAGGACCAATCTGTCTTCAGTTTCTAACCGACATGCCAGTGATCTACACGGCCTTCCATACAAAGCTACGGAAGGCACCATTCCTATACTAGTATAATAAATATTATTATAGGAAAACTCAACCAAGTGCAAATGGTCTTCCCATAACCCATCAAAATCTAGCATACAAGCTCTCAATAAATCTTCAAGTACCTTATTAACTCTCTCTATTTGCCCATCTATCTATGGGCTATAAGAAATATTTATCTTAAGCTTGGTACCTAATGCCTCCTATAGACTCTTCTAGAATTCACTAGTGAACAAAGCATCTTTGCATGCAGTATAAAAATATTATTCATAAACAACTTAGCCAATACATGTGCCATCCTAATTGGCTTAATGGGAATGAAATGTGGAGTCTTGGTCAATCTATCCATTATGAATCATATAGATTCATTTCCCTTATTTGACATTGGCAACTTGTCAATAAAATCCATGGATATCGAACCTCATTTCCAAGCTAATGTATCTAAAGCCGGAAGCGGTCCGCTTGGCTTCTGAAGATTGGCTTTCACTTGTTGGCAATTTGCACATTGCATTACCCATAAGCCTACATCCCACTTCATGCCTTTCCAGAATAAACTTCTCTCGCATTCTGATACATCTTGGTTCTCCCAGGATGAATCGTAAATGACACTCCCTAAGAACTTCCCTCCTTAGGTTTCGATCATACGGAATACATAACTGTCTCTTCTTCCTTAACCATCCTCTTTGATCAAGACTAAAATCTTTTAGATCATCGATCTCGGTTCTGCCTTCCAATCTTCTTATCCTTTCGACTAACAATGGATCATCTCACTACTTAGAAGCAATCTTATCGATCAACACTATTAACCTGCCTTTTGGCAAGGACGTAGACAAGCAGATTTAACTAAATCGATTGTTTGGTTGTCGAGGTTGGAATACAATGGTTAAGACTCAACTGAATGGATAGACAATAAATCACGAACGATAAACCTGATTATAAAGCCAAGATTCTGCATAGTCGATGGACAGGAGTCGTGGGACACTTGAAATACGAGTTTCGACAAAAGTCGAGTTGCTTGGAGTTTCCTTCGAGTCGTATTTGGGTTTTCTTTGAGTTTTCATAGTAGCTACGTCGAGTAAGAGAGGGCCTAGCTTAGGGTCGGCATTCAACATGCTTTAGGTCGATGTGCATCCTGGAGGGATCGGCTACTGCAAAGGGGTTGACATCTTGAAGGAACTTGGGTCGGCCTTCGAAGAAACTCGGGTCGGTGCCAAGAAGGAACTGGATCGGGTCGGTATCCTCCAAACTCTGGGTCGACATCTTTAAAACTCTAGTTGGCACATGGATACCATCAGCGTGAAGCAGGGATCAATGTTGGAGACAGGCTTCGGGTCGGTGCTCTATAATTCTCGGGTCGGCATGTTGGAATCGGGTCGGTGTTTCAAGGGGCCAGTGTTTGTGTTAGCTGCAGGTCGGCTTGCCCATGCTTCGGGCCGGTGCTTAGGTTTCAAATGGGGTTCGGCTATAGGAGAAGAATGGGATCAGCGCAAAGCTTAGAGGTCGGTGTATATATTGCTACATGTTCCAGCCTAGTTTACTACGAGTCAAGCATAAGACTACGTCAGGTCATTACTTAGGAAAATTCAGGTCGGCGTATCTATAACTCAAGGTCGGTCGTAATGATGGATTCGGGGTCGGCAAAGGTCTTGATGGGCTTGGATCACTCAGAAATCCTAGTAACTCAGGTTTTTCCTTTAAATACAACATGTGGGGATTTAGAAAAATGATATTCATTCTGTTTCCCTTTATCTTCTCCACTAAAGCTACTCTGCATTATTGTTTGAAAAACTCCGAATTGTAACTATAATTGATTCTAATATTAATAAAAAGGAAATTTCTGGAGTTGACATAGGCCAGAGTCAGCCGAACCACTATAAATCCTCTATTATTACTGTTTTCTTTTTAATTTTGATTGTTCTTCATATCTATACTCTCCACATACACTCTATCTATTATCTCTATCTATGAATTGGTTCTTTCAACGGCGATTGGGTGTTAGTGATAAATTTTGGTGTTAACATTTTGGTGCTTTCACTGAGAATTGCACTCGATGATCTTAAATCTCGATATTGGATTTAAAGATTTAAGGACTCTAATTCTAGAGATTGTTACAAAGAAAACGACAATGAGACAGAGGGTGAAAAGGAGTCAGCAAGAAGAAGTCTGAAGGCTTCCTTTGGAGCAAACGAAGTCTCAATCTATATTACTATAGATGAGATGGAAATAATGCTGAAAAGGCAAGAGGACATGATACAAAACTTACTCCAGCAGATTGGACAAGTTGGAGCACAAAGTCAAGGGAATGGACCAATCGCCGATGTTGGCAATGCAAAACAAGGAACCGAAGCTGTAGAAATCTCTAAAGGCCAAAACCAGAACCAGAATGGAGAGATCGGAGGAAATTAGAAAAGGCCTGGGGGAAGACCCCTAGGATTGGATACTAGAAGAGCTAGGAATGGAGCTCGGTGAGCAGGGGCCAACGCAACTGCAAATAAGAAACATGAAGAGTACTACCCATAATATCCTTCGAAACATGGGGGCAGGCTAGAGATGCAAACAGGGGACCACCCTCGGACGGAGATGAGCAGATGGATGGATTGATAAGAAGGATTATGAGAGGAGGACTACCGAGTAGAGGCTTGGAAGAAGTTTTTCAAAATTCTTTCACTCTGAATATCAAAAATGCAAGGAACCCTCTAGTGTTCAAATTGCCAACACTGGAGGTCTATGATGGCCAACAATGCATGTGATACATCAGGCACATGAAAGTGCTGGAGGCATCTGAGGAGGTGATGGCGAGATGTTTCCCTCTATGCTTGATAGATTTAGCTGCACTCTATTTTAGGCGGCTAGAGAATAGATCAATCAAAATGTGGGGCGAACTAGTGGAATGATTCATGAGACAGTTCCGGGTTCACGTGACACAACCCAAGAATGTGATGACATCGGCATCAATGAAGCAGTGGAAAGGAGAATCTGTGAGGGGTTTTCTGATGCGGTTCAATGCGGTCGTAGCTTTAGTAGATCGCCCGGATTCATTAATGATTCTGATGGCGGCGGTAGTAGGGATCGATGAGGGCATGGAGTTTAAGGATTTGTGGCATGGGATCCACCACAGGATCTTGGGAATTTCTATTAAGAGGCGGAAAGATTCATTCGGTTAGAGGACTCACATGTTGAAAGGCAAAGATAAATGATGTGCAAGGCGAAGGAACATCTGGAGAAAGACATGGGATGGAGAAAGGAAAGCGTAAGCAGGACGATGGATATATGGTTCTGACAAACGGAGGAGAGGTCAGAAACCCAAATTCTCGATGTACACGTACTTGAAATGTAATATGGAATGGATTTACTTGGGTACTCAGGGCAGCTTCCCTATCGGAAACCACCCAGGAGGGTCCCATAGAATGGGAATGAAGGAGCGGGAAGTGCTGCATATTCCATGAGCTGGAAAGCACACCACGGATGAATGCCGCCACTTGAAGGACATGGTAGAGGAGCATGTTTGAAGTGGCAGATTTCCACATATGTGAGGGACCAGACGAGAGTGGTAGAACATAAGCAGTTACCGCTTGGATCAAACAGGAATGACCCTAGATTGGGGTCACGACTCGTTATCTGCTGATCATGATGGCAAGGGCCAAGTTAAGGACTTGGACTCTGGTCATCGAATAATATTTTCTAATTTTGTTTTAAAAAAATAAGCAACAACTGTGCCACTTACACATGTAAGGGATTCAGAGCGATCCCCAGACATGCTCTGAGATGGAAATAGGCTGCTCTTCCCTGGGAGGCAGTGCTTAGTTTTCTCTGTTTTTCTTGTCGAACATTTGAAACTTGGATTTAATAAATGAATTTGGACTTTATGAAACAAATCCATAACTAGAGAGTTACATGAAGGATATTGGAATTCAGTTGGAACTAATCGTTTTATGTTCAGGGACACTGAACCGGAGTGCAAGGAGCGACACCGCTTTGTCGAAGAGTGAAAGGATCGGCTCGCTCATCGTTGTTTCCACTTCGTTGAAGAGTGATAGGATAGGACCCAGCAAGAGACCGGATAGACTATAATCGGTCTAAGACTTAGGCTATGGCATCGCATAATTTCTGCGATATTGAGCAAAGTGCAAGAAGCGATGCCGCTTCGTCGGAGATCGATAGAATTGGTTTGCTCAATGTTGTTTCCCTTTTACTGGAGAGTGACAGGATGGAATCCAGTAAGAGCTCGGAGAGGCTGATATCGGCCCATTAGAATCATGACATTACTTAATGTTCAAGGACACTAAACTGGAGTGCAAGGGATATGTAGCTTCACCGGAGCACGATAGGATTTACCAATTTAATCGTTAAGTTTGGATTGAGCTTAACAAGGGTCCGGAGAGGCCATCAACGATCTAGAGAGATCGTAGGATTTGATCAATGACTTTCAAGATATGATGTGGATTTGGATAGTGGCTTCGAACTGCTACTGATTTGGCTAAGGACTCGGGATGGTCCTAGTTTTGGAGATGGACTTAGCGAGGTCCCGGATATGAATTATAGGACCGGGCAAGGTCCTAGCTTTGGATTTGGACTCCGCGAGATCTCAGATTTGGATTGCAGGACCCAGAGAGGTCTCGGACTTGAATAAAACAATCTGGAGAGGTCATGGATTCCGTTAATGGATTTGGAATAGGTTTGAATCGGATAACGATTCGGAACAGTCGCGGATTTGGCTATCGAATTTAGAGTCGTTCAAAACGCACCTTCTAGTAGTAAGGCATGTTTTGGAGGGAAAATGTTAACACACCTTTTGGCAAGGCCGTAGATAAACGGATTTAACTAAATCGATTTCTTGGCTGTCAAGGTTGGAATACAATGGGTAAGACCTGGCTGGATGGATAGACGATCAATCACGGACGATAAACATGATTATGAAGCCGGGATTCGGCATAGTCGATGGACAGGAGACAGGGATACTTGAAATACGAGTATCGATAAAAGTCGAGTTGTCACGAGTTGCCTGGAGTTTGCTTCGATTCGTATTTGGGTATGCTTTGAGTTTTCATGGTAGCTACTTCGAGTCAGAGAGGCCCTAGCTTTGGGCTAGTATTCAACATGCTTCGAATCGATGTACAACCTGAAGGGATCAGCTACTTCAAAGGGGTCGGTGTCTTATAGGTACTCAGGTCGGCCTTGGAAGAAACTTGGGTCGGTGCTAGGAAGGAACGGGATTGGGTCGGTATCCTCTAAACTCTAGGACGGCATCCTCAAAACTCCAGGTCGGCACGTGGATAGGATCGGCATGATGTAGGGATCGAGGTTGGAGACAGTCTTCGGGTCGGTGATCAACAATACTTGGGTTGGCATGTTGGAATCAGGTCGGCATTTCAGGGGGTCAGCGTTTGTGTTAGCTTCGGGTCGGCTTGCCCAAGCTTCGGGTCGGTGCTTAGGTTTCAAGTGGGGGCTGGCTATGAGAGATAAATGGGATCAGCACAAAACTTAGAGGTCGGTGCATATATTGCTTCATGTTCCAGCCTAGTTTACTTCGAGTCAAGCATAAGACTGCTTCGGGTCATTACCTAGGAAAATTGAGATCGGCATATCTAGAACTCAAGGTCGGTCGTAAAGAGGGATTCAAGGTCGGCAAAGATCTTGATGGGCCTGGATTACTTGGGAAGCCCACTAACTGTGGTTTTTCCCATAAATACAACATGCAGGGCTTTAGAAAAGGGATCTTCATTCTGTTTCCCTTCATCTTCTCCACTAAATCTACTCTGCCATTATTGTTTGAATAACTTCGGATTGTAACTGTAATTGATTCTAATATCAATAAAAAGGAAATTTCTGGAGTGGACGTAGGCCTGAGTCAGCCGAACCACTATAAATCCTCTCTTACTACTGCTTTCTTTTTAATTTTGATTGTTTTTCATATCTATACTCTCTGCATATACTCTATATGTTATTTGTGACCTTGAATTGGTTCTTTCAATGGCGTTCGGGTGTTAGTGACCAATTTTGGCACTAACAAACACTGGACAAACTTCCAAGCAAGATAACATGGTTATACTTTGACTAGAACTAGTATTCGATCTTAACTACACACTATAAGTGGTGAATGCCTCTAAATCCTTCCATTCAGCCAACATAGCTAACATTACATTCTGATGTTTCCTGCTAAGTGCATCTATGACTTTATTTCCTTCCCCCTATGTATACTCAATACCAAAATCATAAGCTCCTATAAACTCCAACCACCTCTACTATTTCATATTCAACTTTTTCTAAGAGAATAAATACATCAAAGACTTATGATCTGTATACAACTCGAATCGTTCTCCTAACAGGTGGATTCTCCACACTTTCAATGTGAAAAGCACTACTGCCAACTCCAAATTATGAGTCAAATATCTAATTTCACATGGTCTAAGCTGCCGAGAAGCGCAGGCAATCACTTTACCCCCACTGCATCAATACAACTCCTAATCATTTTCCACGTGCATCCATATATACCACCAAATCCTGATTCCCATCTGGAACAACTAACACAGACGCATTGGTCAACAAATGCATCAACTCAAGGAATGCTTCCTCGCATTTATTGAACTAAGTAAACTTCACATCCTTCTTGGTTAGTTTAGTTAGGGGTGCTATTGTCCATGAGAAATCCTTGATGAATCTCCTATAATAGCCTGTTAATCCTAGAAAACCCCTTATCTCGGTTACCATTTTGGGTCTTTTCCAACTGGTAACAGCTTCGATCTTAGCTGGATCCACTAAAAACCTTTTGTGAAACTACATGACCAAGAAACTTCACTTCTCTTTTTCAAATATGAAACTTCGAAAACTTCGCTTTCAGTTGATGTTGCATCAACGTCTCAAACATTATTTTAAGATGAATCTCATGATCTCTTTCATTCTTAGAATATATCGGTATATCATCAATATATACCAATACGAACGTTTTCCAAGTGCTTTTGGAAAATCCGGTTCATCCAGTCTATAAAGAAAGCTGGCATATTATTTAATCCAAATGGCATCATTAACCTACTTGTTGAACCATATTTCATTTAAAACACCGTCAAAGGAATATTGCCCTCCGTCGCCCTCAATTGATTGAACTTAGTTGCCAAATCCAACTAGGAAAATACTTTGGCTCCACTCAAAAGATCAAAAAAAATCATCAGTTCTTGGCCAAGGACATCAATTCTTTATCGTCCATTCATTCAACTTACAATAATTGATGCACAATCTTAACGACTCATCCAGTTTATTCACGAATATTGTGGTCGCTCCCTAAGGCTAACTGCTTGGTCTAATAAAACTCTTTCCTTCTATGTCCACTAGTTGCACATTAAACTCCTTCATCTTGGTAGGTGTCATCCTACTACGTGGTTTACTTAGTGTTCTGCTCCAGGTACAAGATCTACTCGAAACTCAATAGCTCATTTCGGTGGTAGTCCAATAATGGCTCAAAAACATCTGCAAATTCCCTTACAACCAAAACCCAATTCACTCCATCTTCTACTTCCATTGTTCCCAACAAAGTACAAATATTTGCACTTGAGTTATCTACTGAGTATATAATTTGGTCACTAATATTAGGTGTTTAACTGATATTTTCCTATCCCGGCAAAATATCCTAGCATCGTATTCGCCGGACCTATCCATTCCCAAAATAATCCCAAAACCAGCGAAATCAAATACATACAAATTGCTTGCAAAAGTATAATCTAGCAACTTCAATTTTAGATGTTCACATCACATCCCTAGAGTTTCGTACCCTCCTATTGGATTAGCTACCCCTAAGGAAGTAACAAGGTATTGTGGTTCTAAATATAACTTATCTACCAAACATCATGACATAAATGAATGCGATGCACCGATATCAAACAGTACCTTAATTAATATGCTATGAATCAAAAGCATACCATCCATCATAGACTTCTCTTCTTAGTTATCATTGGTCTTGATGCAGATAGCTCCAAGGCAAACACCTTCCTTTATTAACATTGACCGCTTTTGGACATTTCTTCTTATAATGTCCCACTTGTCGCAATTAAAGCACCTCACATTATGCTTGCTCGCAACCATCTTGCCATCACCTGAACGACATTCATTCGCATAGTGCAATTTCTTATCACACTTATAAAAAATGACATCCGTCTTTCCTTTCTTAGCCGCTTCACCCTTCTGAGCTCCCTTTCCCTTAAAGAAATTCCTATTCTTATTCTGAGAGCTCTAGATTCCAACTAGCTTCTCCTTTCCAAAACTAGAAAGCATCTCCTCATTTTGGATTTCCATCTCCACTACTACATTTAATGGATCCCAGAGATATGGCGTAGTTGCCCTAGCAATCTCCGGTCTCAAGCCCTGGACAAATTTCTCATTTCCCTTTATAACGGTGTCAATAGTGGAAACCCATATCTAGATAGCTCATCGAACTTAGTAGAGTATTCCAACACTGACATTTCTCCCAGCTCCAACTCCATAAACTTCCTAAGCAAGTCTGACTTGGCTACTTCAGACAAAAAACTTTCCTCGAATCTACTTCGAAATTCTGCCCAAGTCAGTTCCCCCTTTGGTACACCTATAGTCACCCCGTTCCACTAGAACAAAGCACCTCCTTGCAACTGTCCAAAGCCAACTTATTTTTCTGCTCATCATTCAGACCCAAATCAGCAAAAATTCTTTCACAATGTAGCAGCCAATTTTCCACTTCTATTGCATCGTCAGTCCCCAGAAAAGGCTTTCCATCCAGATGGGTGTAATCTCGATTAGCACAGTTATTACCAACTAGTGCGATGGGATTGACTCCTCGTGCATTAGCAGTATATCCTCCAGCTACTCCTGCAACTGCTCTTTTTTGCATCAGATTGACAAGAACAAATACAAAGTTTCTATATCTGCTGGTGGGGTCGCAGCACCTACATTTGCATTTGCATGTCGGCCCTGGTTCCTCCTAGTGTTAGTGTTAGACTGAGCATTTCCATTGGTTGTGGTTCTTTCGCCACCTAGATTCACTCTTCCATTTCCCACATTCAAATCTTTCCTTCTCACAAATCTGTATACAAGCCTTAGTAAGATACAAAAGAACGGTCTAAGAGGGTGGGGAGAATAGAGATAGAATACATACGTATATATAGCAAATACAAGTATGTTACTATAGCGTTATCCCATACTCCAATCTTATTCCCTGATTCATTTGGATTATGTTTTCAAAACTATAAAAAAAATTAGTTTTACATAAACCTAAGCTTTGATAACAACATGTAACAACCCCTATTCTGAGGCTCAAAACTAACCTCTACAGATGTTGCAGTCATCCACATTTATTAATTCCCAACGAGAAAATATGGCTATGTTAACCATATCAATAATCAGAAGCACATGAATGTGAAAAAATTTCATGTATAATTCAAAAACAACTTTTACATTCCATTTCAGAATGTGACTTCATATTCATTACATTATCCCATTTATGATTCCATATTAAGAGAAAATATGCTATTACATTAACTCTAAGAGAGATATATGAAGATGCCCCCATGGTTGATCAGAATCTACTACTATTAAAAAGTTAGAATCTTCTATCATACATTCAAATGGACGAACACAACGGAAATAGATAAAGCTTTTAATAACTAGACTGCCTCCTACACATCTCTAGAAGCTTATTCGTCTAAATGAAACTTGAAAACCTTTACTCCTGACCTAGTTCAATGAGTACCCAAGAGTTTAAGGAGAAAAACAAAAAATTTAGGTCAAGCAATAGTATGGTGTGAATAATAACCTACCATCTCGAACCAAATAGATATCCGTGAGACCACGCCGCTGAGTGGAATGGGTTTCCCCTCATTAGTATCCAAAACTAATTAACCATATACTGTTCTCCTGCAACCTTAATAGTTAAAACATAAAAATAACATTTATAGTTACGCAACATATATTTGATTACCTGTACCAATTTAATAGATTATCCATCTTAATTTCAAATGACTAGCCATGACAATTTGAACTGAATATCCATCTTATGTTAATTAGACTACCCATCTTATAATTATATGGACAGCCCATCTCACATTAAACATATTTATAGCCATGCGGACTATCCATCTCACATGCAATTATGATTTGGAATACCCATCCCCTACCATATTGACTACCTATCATATATGGTTCCATTGTTTAAATTATATAGACTATCCATCACACATATTGCATTTAATTTACAATGATGTGAATTGTCCATCACACACCTCATAGTTTTTCTAGGATGACTATGAACCCTTCATTAACCTCATAGAGACTGTCCATCTCCGGATGATGTGGACTATCTGTCTCACATCTCATAGTTTTACTAGGATGACTATAAACCCATTATTTAATAATTTAATTCATGTTACCCACATGTTTAACCTACGTCTATTGGTATCTCCAATTATGTTATCACCCCTTAAAGTTATAATATTTTCAAAGTAAAGTACATTGGTATCCCCAATGATTGGTGTTGAACTCATTTAAGAAAATACATTGGTATACCCAATGATAAAGTTGCATTTATAAAATATTTAGTTTGTCGAAACTAATCTTCTTTGGTGTCTCTAATGATAATATCGACATCTACAATCAAAATAGCATTGGTATCCCTAAGGTTTAAAGTGGAAGCGATAAAACAATAAGATCATCGCCCTTCATGGAACAAAATACAACACAAGCGGTTTTAAAACAACGTCGACCTCTATGCAAGGTCGAAGACAAATTTAAAGTTCTTTTAAATATGAATTCTATATCGATAATCGGGTCATCGACCTTTATATTATATAGGTTATCTACCATTGAAATCAAAACTTTAGTATATTATAAAACAAATGGCTTACTGCCGAAAACATGGTGTCATCGGCCCTCTTAAACATAGGCCATTTCTCCCCTTTTAAAACAGCTTTAGTTTGAAAGTGAACCTCTTCGGCATTAAAAGGAGGTAGTGAGACGTCAATGCTATGCTACGTCATTGCCGAACCTATTCAATATAGAACTTTGGTATACATAAAGTCACCGACAATGATGAGTTGCGGCATTAAGACTGGGAGTGTCAATATAGGAATAAACTGAATCACTTCTGTTTATGCCGCTTAGTATGTGCATAGGGGTGAAGTAAAAATAGGCGGCCTCACTACCTTGGTTTTTAAAACAGTTGAAGTAATAATCATGCAGCATCGTTTAAAACTCATAAATAAATCATGAGAATGTGATAATGGCTATGATTGGGTGCCGACGATGTTAACTTCGATGTTGTAGGAATCATTCCATTACTACCTGAGTAGTTACCCTATGCTTCCATCCTTATCGACGTCGACACTCATGAATGTGCCACTTCTATGAGCGCGGAAGGGATACAGATAGCATGATATCAACTTAATTAACCTAAAAGCCGATTTCTTACTAAATAAAGTAAATAATTTTCACCAAACCCAATTTCTTGTCCAATTCCTATTGGATAAAACAATATCTTATATAAATCTTTTTAGAATTTCTACCGCATAAAATTTTCAAGTTCCAAATACTTTTACCAACTTTAATTAATTATTAATTTAAATGATTATTTAGCATATTAAATTCATAGTAAATCATATTCACTTAGGAAAAAACCCTAAAATTCTTAGATATTCGTGAGTATCCTTCTCTTTACCATATAAAAATTTCAGAGTCAAAAACCATCTTTAATTATATTAAACAATTAAAACTCGAAATACTCCAATTTGCTAATAATGATTCATAAAATAGTTATTTCAACTTAGAAAATTATGAAACTAAAACCCCATCTTCAAAATTTCATTTTACATCACATATTCAAAAATCAAATCATTTAGAGATCAAAAACCTAGGTTTCACCCTTAAAACCAATTTAAATAATTTCACTACATTTCCATAAACTATTATTCTATCTAAACAATGATTTTTCAACATTAAATTGGAAAAATAAACAAGATGAATTAGGGTACTATCCATATGGAACCAGTTAAGAGATAAAAAGAAGGTTTTAGCATTATTCATCTTAGATTTGAATGTTGGAGTTAAGATTTGATTAGTGCTCTAGTTTTCCCTAAACTTGCTTGAATCCCCTTTGATTTTCATGCTTCTTTCTCCTAGGTTGTGGCCGGCCTCAAATCTTCTTTTATGAATGTTTTTGTATGAGTAAAAGTGAGAATGTATTGAGTGGGAGTGGGTTTAAGGAGTGAAAGTTGGATGTACCTAATTTTCCCCTCTCATATATTCTCTTATATGTTAATTTTAAAACAATCTTTCTTAGTTTATTAATATTGGCTCGACCTTATAAATTTTCGAATCTCATTTTTCTTAACCATTTACATTATTCTATTTAATATATCCAATTAAATATCATGAATAATGTTAGATTAAAATTAGGGGTGTTACGGTCACCTTAAAAAAGGAGAAACAAAAAGCATGCACTGAACGTTCAATATATCAAGCATATATTGTTGAAGAAACATCCACATTTTTCAGTTAATTTTTTAAAGACCATGTGAAGCTAAATTCTCATACTGGTCTTCATAATAACGATGTCATGGATGAGTCATTTGACATTCTCTTTCTATTTTTCAAAAACATGGTTGTCCTTATAGTTAATGGAAGGATAGAAAAGTTTTCATACACTTAAAGAGTTTCCCATAGTTAGAACAATGATGCTTCTTATTTATGAAGAATTATCATATCTTATTTGGTAAAACTATATTTGTTAATTTACTATCAATACCATATTATATATCATAATCATGTTTATCTTAACAATATCAATTCTAAATAGTCAATTTGAGCAGCTAAATCTAAGAGTTTAACCTAGTAAAGGATTTGAGTCTTGGTTTCAAAAATACATAAGCATGTATAATTATTGAATAAATTTAGCATGAAACTGTTTAATTATTACGTATATTGATATGTATTAATTTAATGTAGTAGGTTGTTGATAATGAAATCTGTGATATTTGTTATAAGACTCTTGCATTTGGTCCAATGATGAAAAATAGAAAATACCCAATCATGTAAGTCGACAACATTAAATTTTACACAAAAGTTTGGAGCTACTAAAATTACTTAAAACAGTGGGGTGTGCGTTAAAGGCGATGAATAGGGTGATTATGTACAAGATTATTATGAAGTGTTATAGGAAATAATTGAACTCGCTTATTCTGCAATATCAGAGGTTAAATTATTTTTATTCAAATGTGATTGGTTTGATACTACTCCTAAAGTAGGAGTATGTCATAAATAAAAATTATCCTCTCTTTGAAGTAAACTATAAAAGATGATATAAAGGAAACGATCCATTTGTGCTATCGATGCAAGCAACACAAGTTTATTATGTGCCTTGTCATGCTCTAAACAATAACAAGGATGGTTGGTAGGCTGTCAATAAAACAAAAACTCAATGGTCATTTAATGGGGATGTGATCATAGCCAACAATCGGTCGTACCAAAATGATCCAACGGACAATGAAATACTCCAAATAACATAAGATGCCACTAATATAGAACCACCTAACAATGAAGTATTTAACGGAGCTGAATTAGATGAAGGTGTCGATGTTGATGATGATGATTATGTCAAAGTTAATGAACATGAATATAATGATGATATTGTAAACGGTGACATTGATAATGATGATAACAATTGGTAGATTATGTATGATGTATTGAAAGACTATTTTTATATGTGCACATTATTTTCATTTTACATTGTTGTCATGCTAAGTAATGTATAATTTTTCTAATTGCTACTCTAGTTGCATGTCATTGTAAAATAGAAGTTCTAATTGCTACTCTAGTTGCATGTCATTGTAAAACACAAGTTACATATCATTTGTTATATTATATACATCTCTATATGTATTATTATAATAGACATGTCCCGTCGATGACGACACAATCGTGGTGGTTCCTCATCGTCAAGTCAAGGTGGCTCCCAATTGTTAGGGAATAAGGATATCGATATGTATATGATATCTCCATTCATTCAGACCATTGATGCTCCAATTGATGCAACCGGTCCATCCACTCATGTGTCTAAGACGGATACGTCCTCCATCCATCGACAAAATGTCTCTCAAAGGGAACGAGGATTGGGGTGAATAAATACTTGTTTGAATATTATATTTGAAATCATACACATGGTAATATTAATGCATATACACTCACACACATACATACAAATATACATGTATATCCAACAATTTACTAATTAAATATGCGCACGCACACACAGAGCTATCATTTCCCCAGCAGCTACATATCTGATGGTATCCGTGATGGCTTGCTTGTAGGATCATGGCATTCTAGCCAAAATTTAGTGACATTCCCATTGACGTGAAGAAAATCTTGTTTGAAGAATTTATGGTAAAATAATTTTATTACACAAAAATATGTATGTCATTTTGTTCATAATACATTTAATGTGCATTTGCAGAGGAAATTTGCTTGGACAGAGGGCTTTCTGAAGAACTTATGAAGAGAGCATGGGAGATCGTAGCATCCAAAAAATACCAAGAATAGATGTATAGTATGTATAGAAATGGAAAAAAACAACCATCCATTTCCAGTAGATTTACGAGTAGTTCTTGAAGTATTGGAAGATAGACGAGTTCAAGAAGATAACAAAACAAAATGCCGAAGTTGGGAATAGAACCCTTGGATGCATAGCGACGACTCCAGATTATACGCAAATCATCATTATGGTCTGGTATATATTTATTTTTTAAATTTATTTAACAATTTAAATAAATTAAAATAGGCTTATATGTCAATGTACTTAATTCAAATTTCAGTACGAAGAGCAGCATAGTAAGCCTATATCTTAGCAAGTCTGTTGAAGGACTCACAAAATTGAGTCATGATAGGTCCATCGCTAATAGCTGGGTAGATGATACTTTCATTAAGTTTGCGGTATGTTATCCATAAAATTCATTTACATGATATTTACATATATATATATATATATATACATGCATAAAATTCTAATGAATATATAAAATGAAAAATAGGTGTAATATCAGGCTATAATTGAGGAGCTTTAGAGTTAAGGTACGGCGATAACAAGAGAATTGGATGAAGATGTATTCCGTACACTTACTAGAGTTGCTACCAAATAGGGAGATCGTAAGTCCAACTATGACAATATTTCGAAGGTAATAGCTGAAACATTCATTATATACATATATTATATTAAGAGCATGTGTGTACACACAAAACCATATACATATGTATAATTTAGTATATGTATGTATACATTGGTTATAAATCCCATAACCATATGTGTGTTTGTATCCATGTGTGTGTATTGCAGACACATGCTTAGTATAATTATTTAACTTAATACTCATTTTCTAGTAGATGTTAAAAATCATCGTTTTAAAACTAAATTGAGTTTGACTTAAATAAGTTAACTCACTAAATAAGCTAAACAAATACATAATTAAGTGATAATATAATATATTTTTCAATAAATTAAATAAATTTTTTTGATTTAGATATAGATCTTGTTAAATCACCCAACAAATTTAAACAAATATATAAGTTAAATCACCTAATAAATTAAACAACTATATTATTAAGTTGAATTATAAATTTTGTTCTAAGAAATTAAACAAGTTCATTTGAGCGAAAATAAAGATTTTGGTAAACCACCCAATAAATTAAACTAATATAAGTTAGATCACTTAATAAGTTAAACAAATGTATAATTAAGTTGAATTATGAATTTTGTTTCATAAATTATATAAGTTTTTTGTTTTAAAATATATATCTTGTTAAATACCCAAATACAATGGTTGGAACAAAAATTTACTTTTTATCAACACACACATTTGGTTAAAATATAGAGATCACCATTACATAGATGTGCAGCATTTAATATTGCTCTAGAAGATGAAAATTGACAGTTGAAATCACATGTCCATAAGCTGGAGAAGAAGCTCGGTAAGTTTATCGATGCATTTATATGATGATTTGTAGTGACCCGCGGTTTCGTACCCGTTGAGTTGACAATAATTCACCCTTGTTCAACCCAAATTGTATGAAAGAGCGAATAACTAGGGAAAAGAAGGAGAGAGAGAGAGATGGAAGAAAATAGAACAACAAAACAAAGAATCTCACAATCGTAGCGGAACCAAATATAATATATAACAGCAGATTTTTACACAAAAGAATCTGTAGCTATTTTATACTTACAATCATCAGAGTACAACGATCAATACATCAAACTGGACAGTTATATAACTTGTCCTTACACAACGTAATATAAGCCAAGTACGAGATATGTCTCTGTCATCCAGCTCTTCTGCTGAGCTCCATAGCATATCCTGAATCTGTAATACTCCGTATGACCTGTGCATTATAATAAAATAACACACAAGTCGGTCTTGAAAACCAGCGTGAGAAAACACACTCAATTTGAATTATTAACTTTTCTCAAAATCCTTTGAAAACAAAGGTATATTGTAAGACCGCATCACATATAAACACGACGGGTTTCACCTTACGATAATGAAAATAATTTTTATCAAAATCATCTGATATTATAATAGTGTCTAAACCAAGTAAATAGAAAATAGCTGAAATGCTTGCATCTCGTGTTTCACTATAGTTGGGAAAAATCAAAACCGTACGGCGTTTATTGGAGAATGGATTTCATACGAATTACTAGGCCACTGGCGTACCGCCCATCACAGTACACCTCTAGAATAATGTACCAACGACCCTACCGGGTTCCCCTGTTACACAGGACCGGCCTACCCCTAACCGAATATGTTATCACCCTGGTGTTCCCACCCTTACCATCGAGCGCTCCTTCTTTCATGCACACCCATATCCATAATAAATAGGTTTTCGAGGACATCTAGAAAAGTGATAACATACCCTAATTGGGTGCAACCCACTTAGCCTTGCCGCATCTCCCCTGTTTTAGTCATTCCTGATTATGAGGCTTAAGGCTAAGCGTTATTTTTCAAGAACCAATTCTACTTAGACTGCTTATCGTCCTCCAATGACGATGATCTGATAGCATTCGTCCATACAAGTTGTCCTCGGTCTGGACAAACCGAATCACCGTCTTCATCATCTACATGGTATTCATTCATAACTTTCGAACCGAATCGAAGTGTTTTTTAGATAGATAAACCTGATCCAGGTCTCTTCAAAATGATTAACGAAATTGGCCAGTATTGATAGTCGGTTATTTAACTATCAATAAAACATCCATATGCAGACACTGGGCCTCATTTTATAATTCTTTAAAACCTTTATTCAAAATATATATACTAAGATATATATCCAAATCCCCCTCCATATTCCAATATTTGAAAATCAAATACTTAATCAATAACAGGATATTTCCAAACCATCTCAACATTTAGAAATATTTTCAAATTTCCATTTTTATACTTAGAAAAATACTATAAGTCTTATTTTCCAAAATACTTCCAATATTAACATTTCAGAGAATTATTCCGCAACTTATTCCAAAATCCCAAAATCACAAATAAATTTCCTCTCCTCAAAATCATATCTTTTTATAAGCACCTTTTAATCGAATCTCGAGAGAATTTATAAAATAAAATTTTCAATCGCTTTAAAACTCTATATATATATATATATATATATATAATAAGTATTTAAAAGATTTATAATTTATTTTAAAACATGTCCAAGTAATTATTTAAAATATCAAAAATATTTTATTAAACATAATAACTCATTTTTGGATAACGTATAAATTTTCAAAGCTAATTTTTTTAAAAGCTAGAATTTATTAAATAAGTATTTAATATTTGAAAATCTACTTACCTAAGCATTTCAATCTCAACTAGCTTAAAATTTCATAGTTTAAATAATAAATTTTCCTTTCAAAAACAAAACTTACTTCTTAAACTAAAAATATATTTTCAAAATCTCAACAACCAATTCAACTTATAAATTCCTATCGATTTACACCGCATCCATTCCATTCTGATTTCATTAACCATTTTCACTTTTCAAAATATTACCAACTATTTTCTCACCCTATTTTTAATATAAATTCACCGTACGGATTTATTTTTCCAATATATCCACTGATATCGCTTAACTTATTCATAAACGTCTTTATAAATTTTTATACTCCTTTGAGTTTTTTTCATTTATAAAAAAATCTCGTTTATAAAATTTCATTTTTATAAATCCATTACCTTTATAAATCTTAATTATAACTTCCAATCTATTTTTAATATCGACTTCAACATCTTTTTATATTTCTCGAATATCATTTTTAAATTCTTTTATATAATTCATTTTTCTAAAATCTCTATCTTAAACCAATTTATGAATGGTTAAGTACAACATAAACAAAAATCTATTATTTTTGTTTATCAATTCAGTTTCCTTTAAAATAACTCAATTTCCAATATAAATATTTGTATATCCAAAATTCCTTTTTATTCCTTCAAATTCCAAAGAATTATATTTTTGGTATTTAAAAACCCCAAAATTAAGGACGAGTGCTACCATAGCATCCAACAATTCAAATTTCAACAATAATCAACAACAGATTATCTACACACATCATACATCAATATATATGAAAAATAAACAATATATTTGAGGAATCCAGTTGGATCCGTCTAACCTGTTTTCCTACATCAATGGATGTTAATACAATATAAAAATACCAATCCCACTTTGAGGGGGATATCGTGGTATATAGGGTCATCTCCTATTATGCGGGGCGCATAGGGTCTCATCCGCTCCAACGGCGCGAAATAATATCCAACTACTAATATATATATTATATATTATATATCATCCAATAGATAATAATTTATAAATTCAACCAAGCATCCAAAATTAATTTTAACCATTTAAAATTAATTGCAGTAATCCAAATATGTGAGATTTACTCAACTTGATTTACGAATCTGTTAATCGTTCCAATTTCCAAATTTTATTCCATTTCGAAATGTTTGTCGCTACGATCCCACATAACTCCTTTTTGTAATTTGTTACCTCACATGATAAATTTACGAATTACATAAGTTAACAATTTTTATATTTAAATTTTTTACTACTATTGAATTTAATTAACATTTATTATCACAGTAATCCATGAACTAACCATAACTCCACCTCTGATTACCGCTAGGACGCTAGTCTCGCCATCACCAAACTAAACCCACTTTCCAACAGATACTACATAACAACATTGACAGCATAACATCTTCGACAACATCTCCATCAGTCACATAGTTCGCTGCCTTATGCCTCCAGTCCCCCTCCCTTCGAAACTCCGTCGCACCCATCTCTCAAGCAACGGAACTCAAACCCTAAACTAGACGACATTCGTTTCCCCAATTTCGACCGCGACTTCCCCTGCCATGCCTTACAACAACCTCCGTCGACCCCTTTCCTCTGATGAATTCCATGAACCAACGTCGACTCTTTCTACTAGCCGAAGTCGCGACCTCGTCCACGAATTTCTACGTTCAATAAAAGAATAACCGCACTGTTCGCCATGCCCCACACACCACTGCTTATCGCCTAACGTCGCACGAACGAAGCCCTAACCCCAAAATGTAACTCGCCAAAAAACTACCGCATTCCTATAGTCACTATCTCACTCCCTCAAATTGACACTAGACGATGAGCATAATGATTTACAAATTACGGAATTTTCTCATGAATTTTTGGTTGTAAATTCGATTTGTTTCGCATTTCCAAATTTTTTTTCGTTTGTTTCGTGAATTCGTACCTAAAGAGGAAGAAAAAGGTGTTCGTTCTTTATAAAAGAAAAGAAAAGGGGAGGGTCGCACGTTTTAGAAGGAAAAGGACGTGCAACTTAAAAGTTGAAGGGGACTTAACTGTTCATGTGATTTAACCTTTATATTTATTTATTTATTTTTCTTTTAAATACATCGTGAAATCTTGACATACTATTGAGTTGTGCTGCTAGGCGTTTATAATGTTATACCCCTATTTCGAACGAAATGGAAAATGTTTCGAGTCCATAGAGAAGATAGCTTTTTGGACCAAATTATTGTATTAAATTCGATATAAATTTCAATGCATTTCTATCCCGTACGATCAAACGACAACTCCAAACACTAAGAAATTTGAAATCCGATAATAATACACTATTACAGATCTAATGGAACTAATTTCATCGAATTCCGAGACTATGCCCTGGATCGCTATTTTAACACGTCGATTAAATCGATGATTTCGAAGTTCCAAAATCGCTTAATTTTTCAGTTTTAAAAACTTATTCGCTAAATTATAGATTTCAAATCCAATATTTAATCCATTGATTATTCAAAATTAATCGTTGAAAAATCCAGGTCGTTACATGATTACTGGATGATGGCATTTCTTCTGATGATGACTATGGTAGACAGGGTTCAAGGGAGTGAGTAGCATTTGTGTTGATGATGATGATGGTGGGCAGGGTTCGAGGAAGTCAGATGTCACTTCGATATTTTCTGTTTGACCTTAGTTATATTAACCAACATAAAACTTTCGAGTGAGTCGTTCCATAGTTATCCAATAATTATCAGTATATAATCCCTTGGTATCTCCAGCAACCATGAGTAATACACTTCACATCATGTAAAGAGTGTTACGTACTCCGGTCTAAAATAGATGCATCAATGTCTAGTCTCGATATATTTTAACTAGGAATATTTAAAATGAAGTGTTTATCATATTGTAATATAATACTCATGGTTACGACTATTTATAGCTGCTATCACAAAATATCATTTATGGACTTTATGACGTATGTACTTAAATTAACTGATTAATTATTTATAACAAATATATAACAGAAACGAAATATCTTTTATTTCAAAACAAATTAGTTATCGAGTCAGATTTAATGCAATAAATTGCATAATTGCCCCTAGGGCATACACCAACTCTATCAAAATAACATATTATTTTAACTATTATTGGTTAAGTTGTTTTAAGAAAGGATATTGATACATCCGTTGAGACCAGAATATGCAATGCACTTCGAATGTTAGGTAGTGTTTTTTTCATTGTTGCTGCGGGGCACTAAGCAATTACTACTGATAGTCATTTGGCAACTATGGAATGACTCATCTGAGAGTTTTCTATTGGTTAATAACAACTAAGTCAACTAGAAAGTCCTAGTGTGATAAGTCGCATGGTTCTCTCGACTTGAGAATACTATAAAACTTCTATGTGGATACTCCACTTTAATTATAATTAAATCATGACATAACGACCATTTAACGGCTATATTTGGGTCTAATTAGGAGAATAGGATATTAAACTCCATTCAATACAAAATTCACATTCTTAATTGTATGAGGTTAGTATCACGGTCCTCCGTAGTTAACTCAAAGTCAAAATCTCTAACCAAAGCAGTGCGGTTAAAAATAAATGTTATTATAATGACCCGCCTTTTCGACCCTTGAAAGCCGACACTTAATACATCCATGGTATTCAAATGCCAAACATCCAAGTATCGAAAAGGCAGATTGTTAGGGTAAAAAAGGAAAACGTAAAGGAACATATGGAAACAGAATCTCACAGCGGAACGACATCATATTATATAACAAAGACAGTAAAAGTTGTCACTCTAAAATACATGGTATATCACAGTTAGAAACAAACCTCATCAACCTAGACAATTATAACTTCTCGACTTTATAATTATTGATGGCTATATAATAATACAACGGAAAGAAAAATACTTCGGTAGTAGAATATCCAACTCTACTCCATAAGTTCTGTGTCCCCCCAACGACAATCTAGAAAAGTACTCGGTCTGAAATGAGCATTATAATAAACTAACACCCAGATCAGTCTGGAAAACTAGCATGAGAAAACTCAAATAACATGGTGAACATGTAATAATTCTGTGAGACCACGCCGCTAGACACGAAATGGGTTTTTACCTCAACAGAAAAACATCCAACATGAAAGAATGGAAACAATTTAGAATAAAACCCTAACTCGAAAGAATGCGGATAAATAAAATCAAAATCCAAACTTAAAGAATGAGCACAGGTAATTAAACATCGAGAAAAGTTTCAGTCAATTCTCGATGCAATTAGGGAAATAATTCAAAGAATTGAATCAACAACAAGAAAAAGGAAATTTTCCAACAATGACTAGGAGGGTGCACCTCCCTCTACAAAACTATACCTCTAGAAATATACCTAAGAGAGTCGCATACTCTTGAACTCTCTCAGGGACTCTAAGCCAGACCCTGCCAACCTTATCGAGTGTCCAAGTATTTCATATCTCCATGCGCACACCACCGAAACAAAATCTAAAGTAGATATAAAAATACTCTAATTGGAGCAACACCACATAGCTTGGCCCCCACTCACATTTTGGTTTTGGTCATTTTCGACAAAGGATTTCAATGCTCAGACGAGCAACAAATCATCTTAAACTAAAGATACCCGAAGGAGAAAGCTGAATCTGCAATCAATAAATCAACTATTGTGAATAATCAAAATGATCGTATTTGGAAATTAAATCTCATACCCTTATCACCACCAGCCGATTTCAACCTTGTGCTACCCTTCGGTTAAAAATGAAGCCTGGGCAGGTTAAGGTAGTGTTACCTCAAGGCATTGCCTTGACAGTAATTTTAAACTTCGAGATAGAAACGAGTTTCCATACCTCGATGTTTTGTGCTAAGAGTATGACTAAATCCTTTCCACATAAGTGATACCGTTTATGGAAATTAAATTTCTTATCCTTTCCATAACTGAATCAAAACTTTTGAACTTTTAAAACCAAACTTGAGCTTGGTTTTTACATCATAAATATTTGTAAAAACACTTTAAAATATTCTTTTTAAAAGGCTTATTATGTTCTTCTGCATATTAAAAAGAAGGGTCAAAACACAATGTCATTAAAATATTGTTTACTATAAACCCAAATAATTTATACATAGCTTTATTTTTAAAGAAATAATTCCTTTTAAAAGATTTTATCATTTATAAATTTCAAACAACATTTAGGCTTCAATAAATTTAAAACAACGTTAATCATTCTGAAAGATAATTGATATAATTTTTTTATAAATTTAAAACCACATTAATTAACCCAAGAGACATTAAATTAAACTAATAATTTCTTTAATAAATCAATTAATTAACTTTAGACACCTTTATTAAATTAATTAATTAATTTTAATCACTTTTATTAAATCATTTAATTAATCTTTAAAACGCTTTTATTAAATTAGTTAATTAACTTTGAACATCAGTAATAAATTTATTAATTAACTTTATTATAGTTAAATAATATAAAAAAATTAAACTTCCAATTCATTTTAAATACTTATATAATCCTCACAGATACATTTGAAAGGAGTTTACAAAATATTCAAGGTAAATAACCTTTATAAATTTAAATAATAATAATTATCGTGAAAGATAATCAAATCTAATTTATAATCTTTTATAAATTTAAAATGATATTAATTATCTCGAAAGATAATTACTCAAATTTTATAATCTCTTTATAAATTTAAAACAGTTTTAATTATTCAAAAGATAATTAATTAAATTTATAACTCCTTTTATTAATTTTAATCAACATTATCCTTTATTTCCAAAATTCTCAAAATACTTGAAAATATAGTTTAAACAACTTTCAAAGTGCAGAAACACAACCAACGTTTATTTTGTGAAAATACAAGCTCAAGTTCAACACACAACAAGGGTTTTAGGAGATGATATTTCATAAGTGTACGTATAACGATAATCGTTATAATGACACTTACCAAAATCAACAACATATCATAAATACTTCAACAAAATATCAATATAAGCTACATAAGAATATATGTAAATTAATATTGGCAAGAAACCGCTTAGGGTCTCTCTACAAAAGTCCCATGTAAAGCACATATATGAATGTGTATTTCGATGTGTTCTATAGTGACCTATTCACTACGTACATTTCGACTCTCCTTTTGTTTTTGTTCCATGCAACACAATGGTTATTTATGTGATCCACTTTTCAAGCAGGAATTTAAATCCAAACAAACAACCAAACAACAATATAAACTATCATTCAAGCTTTCAACGGTTGTGACGCCCCACCTCTATACCCACGCTAGCCAAGAACACTACGGTGTAGTGCTGTCGACTAGCACGGAGAATAAGGCTGTTGAGGAGCGACCATCCATGTAATTTCTTATCACACGGTGGCTATAAATAATCTTCGGAAGCAAAAATAGAAATAAGCATAACACAAATCAGTCGCAGACATCCATATCACAAAGGCGGAAGAAGATATGAATATATAACTAACACATGAAAGTGTACATCAGAGTAGTGGTCAAAAAGATCTACAATAATACAAAAGAATAGCAACACGTGCTATACAAAAAATACAATTATGAGTCTATATCTGAAGTTTATACAACAAAAACTGCTAATCTAAATAGTTAGCCAAAAGTTAGAGTAGCAAATCCCGGGAAGAAGTCAAGCAGAAGCACCTGTAACATCTCGGTCTGACCCGAGTATTATTCAAGAAAATAATAAACGGATCAGTCTAGCTATAAATATCAGATGACATGATATAAAATAAAAGATATGGCATAAACATAAAATATCCATACTGACATACTACTATAAGTATGCAAATGATGATCAACAGAAGATCAATCAATAAGAGATAAATCAATATCACAAGAATCTTCTCAAAGATCCAAAGAGGGCATCATACCCTAGACTTGTACTCATAACAAGTCAATGACATAAATTCTAGAAATCAACACAAGAAATCCAAAAATCACAGAAAAAGGGAAAGAGGCCTATCACATGACGGTCCGAAGACCATGGGGAGCTACCCCATATGGGTGAGTCGGAATCACCCAGATGAGGTCTAGACTAACCAAAAAGAAAAAAGGTATGTGTGAGTGGAATCACACAAATGGTGTCTAGCCTAACCTCGTGACAAAAAGGTATGTGTGAGTGGAATCACACAAATGGTGTCTAGACTAACCTTGCGGACAAAGAGTTATGTGTGAGTCGGAACCACACCCATGAGGTCTAGTCTAACCTTGCAAACAAAGAGACATCGCACAATTGCTAGTCTAAATCATAAAATGATCGTCATGATCAACGAGAAGTGTCAATTACACTAAGCTAGTAAATATAAAAGTTTATCTTCGTGTCCCATAACCACCTGCTTAACATAAATATTTACGAACAAACTGTAAATCTTCACTAGAAAATTGTCACAAGAGGTTCAATCGAACAAGTCCAAGAATTAACCGACGAAGTGAACGCAAGCGTTTCATACCACTTGTTTTACTAAGCCGTTTAATTAGATTTCTCATCCGAGTGAGGTAAAGGTTTGTATATACTAGTAGATTGGAAAACGGATTAAGAAAAGAGCTTTATTATTGAAAATAGAGTTGAAATCATTTTGTTGAAAGAGTTTTGATATTTACTACTAGTATAGAAAACCTTTATATTTTAAAGTGACAAATCATAGCAGTGATTGTAGAAACAATCAATCATAAAAATTCACATTCGAAGACGTGAATAAAATCCAAAGAAACCGATAAAGAATCCATCAAAATAGATATTCAAAAATCCATAAAATCGACCGAGAAGCCAAAGATAGTTTATCTCGAAGAATGGTCAACTCAACATCTCAACAAGCAAGTTCTGTTGAATGTTTTTCAGATAAGATTCCCTACGGAGGGGGGTCCAGGGGGGTGGCAACCCCCCAAGGTGGGGGTGCAGGGGCAGCTCCCCTGGCGGGGTGCGGAGTGCGGGGCAGCGCCCCGTCCAAAACAGTACGACCTAGTGAAGACCTAAGGGAGGATAGGATCGAGCGACCTACTGGTTGCGACCTAGGGGTCAAGCGAACTAGTGGTTGCGACCTAGAGGTGTTCGCGAGTTAAGGGAACCAAGGCCGAGCGACCTAACACTCGAACGACCTAAGGAAGCAAGGTCCAAGCGACTTATCGTAGAAATAAGGCCTAACGACCTAGGGAAAATGCTCGTGCAACCTAAGTGGTCATACGACCTAAAGTTAATAAGGTCAACCGACCTAAGGTGACATCTGGTCAAGCGACCTAAAGACGTCGCGACCTAGCGACCTATCGAAATAAAAGGGCGAGCGACCTAACTCAACCAGCGACCTACGACCTAACGAGGTAAACGGTCAAGCACCTAACAATATAAGGCCGAGCGAGTTACAAGGCGAACGACCTAGTGGTTGCGCGCGACCCAGCTGGACACGCGACCTAACAGTACAAAGGTCCAACGACCTAAAGTTATTAGGTCATGCGACCTAAAGTGTCGCGACCTAGCGACCTAGGGGCTTGAATGACCTAACGCCGCATACAAATCCGAGCGACCTAACTCAACCAGGGACCTACGACCTAAAGCCCAATGACCTAGCGACCTAAAACCAAACGACCTACGACCTAATTCCGAGTGCCGAGCGAACTAACGTTATAGGCCATTTTAAGGTCGGAAACGAGCTATTTTGAGGCCGAGACTTTTCCACGCGAACGACCTAGCATAGGCAGAACGACCTAAGTGCAGAATTTCACCAAAAACACTAAAAATTGGAGTTTTTTGCCAATTCAATTCAAACCAAATGCAAATGTGCATGAAAACGTGATAAGGAATCATTGTCAACAGTCCAAGATAGTTATAGGCAGGAATTGTGAGATAAAAATCTCACCTTTGCACAAATTCAATGAAGAAGAAGCTTGAAGTCAATAGAGAAGCAACTACAAGCTTGAATCCAATGCCTTTACTTTGATTTTGGAGTTGGATGTTGAATTTGCTAATGAACTTGGGCTTGGAATTTTAATTTCCCTTTCCACTCACCATTAATGCTAAAACTAGAGTTAGGTAGGAATTTATGAAGAGTGAGGAGAAGGAGAGAAGTGGGTTTGAGTTATAATAGCTAGACTAACCCAAAGTCCAAAGCGGGAAAAGTTAGTGAAATTTCACTAACTCCAAACCTATCAATGTTTATACTAAAAAATATTGTAAACAGCATTTCGTGTTGAGTCACAGCTTCTATGAAGATTTTGATTGCTGACAACAATATTAAAGCGATCGACAAATCAAGACGTACATATGGTACTCTAGATTATAGGTTGATTATTTGATGTTATAATAGTAATAAAATTGTCAAAATCTATCCTCAAATAATCATGCACAAAATATAATATATATATATACACACATTTATATAGGTTGTGCACTTTATTGTGCAACTTAACAGAGACCGGTCGACCGGTCCAGAAATGAACGGTCGACCGTTCCTGTTGAATGTGCACAATAAACGTGCACACATGTACATAACGACTATATTTTTAAAAACCTGTCTACCGGTTAGTTTTTGACCTGTCGATCGTTTTTAAACAGAGAACAACTTCTTCCAAAAGACACATCTTTCTTCAATAGTTGCGTCTCTTCTTCTTCATCAATGATCATAACTTTTGACTGCAACTTTTCACCAAGGGTTATAACTATTTTCTCTCTATAAATACACATCAATATCATTGATTAAAACAAGCAGTTTTATTAAGATTATATATGCTCTCTATCTATTCTTTGAATTCACTTGCATTCAAAAAGCTCTAAACTACTTTCATTCCTTATTGAATCATTGACACTATCTCATATATTTTGATTCAATAAGCAATATAAATTCCATAATCTTCACAAACATCATTCACAATTTGAGGATAAGATTATAGGAAAAGTGTACTACAAGTGACAAATCCGTGTTTACAAGAGCACAAGTTGTCAACAACAATTGTAATTGTTTTTTTTGTTGAAGTCCTCAGTATTGTAAGAGGCAAGTGTTGAAGCCCTCAGTGTTGTAGAGGCGTGAAATCCCGTTCGGCTGTTCGGGTAATTGTAAACCTGTTCCTCCGGGTGAAGCGAGGTTGTAATTAGTGAAAATCCAGATAGTAGTTTGGGACTGGACGTAGGACGGTGCTCCGAACCAGTATAAAAATCTCTGGTGTGATTTTTTTTATTTACAATGCTATTATCATCTATTTCTGCATTTGTATTGTAATCCATATTAAACGATCCGTGTATACTATATTAGCACATATAATTGTATATACACCGCACTTTCATTTGGTATCAGAGCACGGTCATCATATAACCGTAACACAGTTATTTGATATATTCTTGTAATATGGCAAATAACGCAAGTACTAGCACTCAAAACACCACTTACACAGAAGGGCAATCGACACAAAGACCTCCATTTTTCAATGGTCTTAACTATAGTTATTGGGCAACACGTATGTCATTCTTTATGCAATCAAGTAGCTATGATGCTTGGAATGCTACTCAAAGAGAAATAGTGAATCCAACAACTGATTATTCAGAATGGACTGTGGCTGAGAAAACGGCAGCAGCCGTAAATGCTAGAGCAATAAATATGTTGTTCTGTGCATTAGACCAAAATGAATATAACCGTGTTAGTATCTGCACTACTGCATATCAAATTTGGCAAACGCTAAAAATCACTCATGAAGGTACTAACAAGGTTAAACAAGCCAAAATAGCCATGCTGAAAAGTCAATTTCAAAATTTCAAAATGAAACCAAATGAGACAATCAATGAAATGTATTCACGGTTTCAAACTATTCACCATGCACTTATTGGGTTAGGACAAAAGTATTCCGATTTTGATGTTGTTTCAACAGTCCTACATTCTCTGACTAATGAATGGGAAGGAAAAGTATTAGCAATTGAAGAAGCTAATGATCTTTCCGTCATGAAGCCAGATGAATTGATAGGAAATTTAATGTCCTATGAAGCAAATTTGCAGGCTAGAAAAGAACAGAAAGAAGAAAAGAAAAATGTAGCATTTCATGTTGAAGAAGATGAAAATGAATCAGATTCTGAAGATGAAGATTTGGCGTTCATTGCTAAAGGTTTCAAAAAATTCCTAAAATATCGAAAAGCCAGTCGCTACAATAAAAGGAAACCTGGATCAAATAAACCATCTTCATCTGCTATAGAATGTTTCAACTGCCATAAAAAGGGACACATGCAGAAGGATTGTCCAGAACAAAAGAAAAAGTCAGAAAATGACAAATTCAAATATAAGAAGGACAAATCAAAGAAACGAGCCTTCTCAGTAACATGGGATGATTCAGAGTCATCTTCATCAGAAAGTGAAAGTGATTCGGAGAATGAACAAGCTAATGTTTGTTTTATGGCAACAGAAGATGAGGTACAAATTCCTACATTTGATGAATTACTTGATATTAATGCTGAATTGATAGTCAAATATAAAGACATAAAACGTCAATTAAAAGTAGTCAAAGCAGATTTAAGTAGAGCAGAGTTTGAACGAGATATGTTAAAAGATGAGAAGAAAATATTAGAAGAAGAACTTGAAAATATTCAAGAATCATCATCTAATGTTGACTCTCAAATATCTCTTTTGAGTCAAGAAATAGAAGCTCAAAAAGAGAAAAATAATGCTCTCACTACTGAAAATCATGAACTTAAAGCAAAAGTCAAAATTCTAGACCTAGAAAAAGCTAGTTTACAAACAAAGTTTGATGACATTACTCAAAATGTTTCTAACTTTAACAAAGGTCGAGAAAATTTGACTAAAATCATTGAAAGTTCACAATCTATTTCAGATAAACAAGGTTTGGGATATAACAAACATAAAACTAAGAAATATCTTAGAAATAAAAGGAAGAAGAAAGTACAAAAAACTGAAGCTAAGAAAAATCTTAGTTTATTATATTTCAAACCAAAACCAATAGTGAAATTTCAAAAGAAAGATGTCAAGACTATCAAAATATGGGTTCCTAAAACAAATAACAATTTGATTAGGAACAAATACATTCAGCAATTCATGAATACTGTGCATCTTAATAATAATTATATATATAAAGGGGATACCGGACCCAAATGGGTTTGGACTCCTAAGACCTAACTCTTAGGACCCTATGAAAAGTGGGTACCATGAACTTAATTCTATGTTTGCAGGTCCCACTGAAGAAAAGAGGAAAGTGGATATTGGACAGTGGTTGCTCAAAGCATATGACGGGAGACAAGAGCTTACTAACAAATATTAAATACTCAGATGGTGGCTCAGTCACTTTTGGAGACAATTCAAAAGGTTATATCATCGGCAAAGGCGATGTGAGCAATTGTGGTACATCTAACTTACCTCTTATTACTAATGTCATGCTAGTTAGAAATTTAAAACACAATTTACTTAGTATTAGTCAGTTATGTGACAAGGGTTTTATAATTTCCTTTTCAAATAATAAGTGTAGTATTTTAGATAAAGACCATAATTTGGTTTTTGAAGGTTATAGAGACAGAAATATATATATTCTAAATATGAATATTAATCATAATTCAGATATGTGTCTTATGGCTAATGACAATGATCCATGGCTATGGCACAAACGTTTCTGTCATATAAACTTCAGAACTATTGACAAGCTAGCCAAAAACAATCTAGTTAGAGGACTACCCAAAATGAGTTTTAAAGTTAACAACATTTGTGATGCATGTCAATTAGGAAAATTGACCAAATCATCATTTAAATCCAAGAAAGTCATATCAACATTACAACCGCTTGAGTTACTGCACATGGATTTATTTGGACCTACTAGAGTTCAATCAATAAATCACAGTCAATATGTGCTTGTAATTGTTGATGATTTCTCTCGTTATACATGGACAATTTTCTTAAAAAATAAAAGTGATACTTTCGATCATTTCAAATCTTTCGTCAAAAGAATTCAAAAATCAAAAGGGATTAAAGTTAAAAATATAAGAAGTGATCATGGCGGAGAGTTTGAAAATAATGAATTTGAACATTTTTGTACAAAGAAAGGTATATATCATAATTTTTCGTTTCCCAGAACTCCACAACAGAACGGAGTAGTAGAACGAAAGAACCGAACTTTACAAGAATGTGCAAGAACATTATTAAATGGAACCACCTTACCAAAACACTTCTGGGCAGAAGCTGTTGCAACTGCCTGTTATGTTTTAAATCGTGTGTCCATAAGACCTCTTACCAAGAATACTCCTTATGAATTGTTTAACAAAAGAAAGCCCAAAATCTCATACTTCAAAGTTTTTGGTTCTAAGTGCTTTATTTTAAATACGAAAGACCATCTTGGAAAATTCGATCCAAAAGCCGATGAAGGAATATTTGTCGGTTATTCGGAACGAAGTAAGGCCTATCGAATATTTAATAAACGAACCAAAACTATTGAAGAATCACTTCATGTATCTTTTGATGAAATCTATCAGCATCCTCACACAATATCAGATGATGACGAATCAATAGTCATTAATAATCCAATCATCTCTAATACTGATTCTGGCTCAGAAGTAATTATTGAGAATACTCCTCAAATATGTGAATTACAATCACCACCAAGAATATTAAGAGACCATCCGGCCCAAAATATAATAGGTGAAATAACATCACATGTCAGAACAAGGAGTCAACTCAATCAAATGGGTCATGTCGCTTTTCTCTCAAATATCGAACCCAAGAATTCAAAAGAAGCTGCTACAGATGATTACTGGATCATTGCCATGCAGGAAGAACTAAATCAGTTTGAGCGCAATGACGTTTGGGAACTTGTTCCGAGACCAACTGATCAGTCAGTAATTGGTACTAAATGGGTCTATAAAAATAAGGCTGACGAACAAGGAAATATCACTAAAAATAAAGCAAGATTAGTAGCATAAGGATACAATCAGGAAGAAGGTATCGATTATGAAGAAACTTTTGCACCAGTTGCTCGACTAGAAGCTATTAGAATTCTATTATCTTTTGCTTGTTATCATAATTTCAAACTTTATCAGATGGATGTCAAAAGTGCTTTTCTCAATGGATTTATCAAAGAGAATGTCTATGTCGAACAACCACCTTTATTCGTACATGAAAAATATCCTGACCATGTGTTCAAACTTAAGAAAGCTCTGTATGGTTTAAAACAAGCACCTCGTGCTTGGTATGAACGTTTACGTAGCTATCTTATTAATTCAGGATTTGATATAGGCAAAGTCGATCAAACTTTGTTTATTAAACATTCTCGAAATGATATTCTGGTTATCCAAATATATGTAGACGATATCATCTTTGGTTCAACAAACGATAAACTCTGCAAGGAATTTGCAAGTATTATGACCAAAGAATTCGAAATGTCTCATATGGGAGAACTATCTTATTTTCTTGGACTTCAAATCAAACAACTTTCAAACGGTATTTTTATCAATCAAGAAAAATACTGTGAAAATCTTATCAAACGCTTCGGATTACAAAATACATCTGGTAAACCAACTCCTATGAGTACAACTACACATCTTGAAAAAGATGAAAGTGGTAAGAATGTTGACCAGAAATTATATCGAAGCATGATTGGTTCTCTTCTTTATCTTACAGCTAGTCGTCCAGATATATTAATGAGTGTTTGTTTATGTGCTCGTTTTCAAGCCGATCCAAAGGAATCACATTTACGAGCAGTGAAACGTATAATTCGTTATCTAAATAATACCAAAGATTTTGGTCTTTTCTATCCAAAAGAATGTCCATTTGAATTAGTATCATATAGTGATGCTGATTTTGGTGGCTCACGGACGGATAGAAAAAGTACAAGTGGTACGTGCCATTTTATTGGAAAATCACTTGTCTCTTGGTTTAGTAAGAAACAGAATTGTGTTTCACTATCAACATGTGAAGCTGAATATATATCAGCGGCTCTCGCTTGTACTCAAGTACTATATATGCAACAAACACTTCAAGATTTCGATATACATTTATCGAATTCTATTATATACTGTGATAACATGAGTGCAATAAATCTCTCTAAAAATCCAGTAAATCATTCTAGAACCAAACATATTGATATCCGTCATCATTTCCTTAGAGATAATATTGAAAAAGGTAATATACATCTTGAATATGTTCACACTGACAATCAAATAGCCGATATTTTCACTAAACCATTACTTGAATCTAGTTTTATTAAACTACGAAGAGAGCTTGGCTTAGTATCTCGGAAAGATCTAGAATAGAATAAGTAACCTTCAAACTTAGGCTATATATTTTTCAAATAATTCTTAAATTTCAGCCTATAACAAACTATACCTATTTTTATAACTTTTTTTTCTATCATTGTTTTTGTTTACGGCTAATTATCTCTAACAAATCCTATCCTCAAGTTCATTGGCAAACTTTTTTCTATATAAACGTTTGAAAAACACACTTTCATTCATTCACCTTCTTGCTGAAAATTATAAATCACCTTAAACAAGCTACCATGGCACACATTTGCGACAAATGCGCAGAGGAATCTCATATTTCTATCACTAGCTCGGAGTCGGAGGAACAATATTCTCCGATTACACCGAAACAAAGGCCGGAATGCCCTCACCATTGTTTTCGCACACCTGGCCATACTCCAACATCCAAGCGTGCAAAGAAAGCACTATTCTGCTCTCCGCGCACGAAGGCGCAAATCGATGAAATTCATCACTACCAAAAGCATCAAATTGATCTTCAACGACAACTACATTATGGTCAAAACCTACTATACCATGAACAACAACGTACTTCAACTCGTTTATCCGCTTTAGAACGAATGGCTTCATTCTTCTGCGGTTCAAACAAACACGATGTTCATGAACCAATGCCGTCAAGACCATCGACTTCAACAACTCCAAACTCTTGGGATAAAAACTATAACGAGAATGAAGGAGCTCGATATAAGTGGAGTCCGTGGGCTAAACACATTGAAAATGACAAGAATTCTAATAACAACTCACCTTCTCATTAGAATTCCATAATGTATATTATTTTGCTTTCATATATAATTCTTGTAATACAGTATATTTTTGCAATAATAACATAATATATAATATATTCATTCGACTCGTTTTCAAAATTTTTGCCAAATTCTGCATTTTTGCACACAGAGCCAAACCGGTCGACAGCCTAAAATATGACCGGTCGACCGTTTTGCTCTCTGGTTGAAAACGGTCGACCGGCAATACGCAAGCGGTCGACCGGTCGGCAGTTATTATTTTTTTTTTTATATACTTCACGTATATATTTTTGCCACCAACCCTCTTTACTTTCTACTCTCTACTGAAAATTTTCCCATTTCCAAACCCTAGTTCATATTCTCAAGCTTCACAAACTCTCAAATTCTCTTCAATGGCTCCTCCTCAGAAAAAATCAAAGAAAAGAGCAACATCAGAAACTTCTTCTCTTACTCTCTCTGCTAGAAAATGGCTAGAATCTCCGGTTGCAGTAACTAGATGGAATCAAATGACAAATTACAAATTCCATCCAGGCTCATTCATCAAATTCGACGATTTCACTGCATACGGTATTCAAAGATTAGCAAATAGATCTCGTATCTCTCCTCTTATTGATTTTTCTGTAAATAGCGTACAAATTAATCATTTGATGATTAAGCTATTTTATGCGAATATGAATTTAGAGGAATATACTCCGGAAAATCCAAATGGAGTTATTTGGTCAGTAGTATGTGGCAAGCGAATCTATCTCACTTATGATAGAATTGCTTCTATTTTGGGAATACCGAATAGGGGTGAAGAGTTTTCATCGACATTTTGTGAAGTTTTCACCCGGAATAGTACGAGTCATAAATTTATAGAAGATGATAGTAACGGCACCAAATCGATTGGGCTACGACCGACTGCAAGGTTGTTACACCATGTCCTAATGCACTCTCTATTTCCTCGATTAGGAAACTATGATGCCGTTTACAAAGAGAATTTCAAGGCTCTTTATGCTATCTACGATGATATCGAAATAAATTGGGTTCACATGATTTTCGATGAAATTCTTAAGGTAAATAACTCTACTCGTCCACATTTCTTCTATAACGAGTATATTATGCGTATGTTGCTTGCATGTGGAGTCACACCCCCGGATTCGGCATATTCTACACCAAAGTGTATTGACTCCACTACTATCAAACGGATGAAGCTTCCTCCTCCATATGTTCATATTATGCCATTCGAACAATGGCAACAACGCGATACTCAAGAACAACAAGCTCCACCATCTCGTCGTCGTTCTGAAGATGTTAGATTATTGAAATCTAAATCATCTACAAGAGAATCTCTTGAAACCATCGCTCGGAATCAATTTTTACTTGAATCAAGACTAAAACGAATGGATTCGAAAATTGATAGACGATTCAATAAGGTAAAGTCATTCTTCGGCGCTATATGGGATGCTATATCATGTAGCACATCCGTCTCGACCCAACATCAAGACCCCGAAAAACGTCCGGCTCCTCCAACTTTTAATTGGTCGACATCCGAGGAATCCGGTGGTACAAGCGGACAAGGTCGTGGGGACAATGACGATGATGATGACGATGACGATGACGACGATAATGATGATGATGATGATGATGAGGAAGAGATTCAGTCGGAATGAAGTTAGTTTGTTTTTCTTTTCATTTCTTTAAAAACATATATGGCACTTGTACTAAATAGTGTCCATCTTTTTATTCGTGGTAGACTATGACTTGCATTGTACTTCATCAAAACATCCTGTGTTTGAATGTATGCATTGTTCTCTTTGGTTTATATTTTCTATTGTTTACTCCTTTTTGTCGATGACAAAGGGGGAGAAAGGTGCTAATAATTGTTTGCAGGATGAAAGAAGCTAATAATTGTCTGCAGGAAATCACATATTCAGGGGGAGATCCTATACTTGAGTTTTTATATTGTCATCAATCAAAAAGGGGGAGAATGTTGAGTCACAGCTTCTATGAAGATTTTGATTGCTGACAACAATATTAAAGCGATCGACAAATCAAGACGTACATATGGTACTCTAGATTATAGGTTGATTATTTGATGTTATAATAGTAATAAAATTGTCAAAATCTATCCTCAAATAATCATGCACAAAATATAATATATATATATACACACATTTATATAGGTTGTGCACTTTATTGTGCAACTTAACAGAGACCGGTCGACCGGTCCAGAAATGAACGGTCGACCGTTCCTGTTGAATGTGCACAATAAACGTGCACACATGTACATAACGACTATATTTTTAAAAACCTGTCTACCGGTTAGTTTTTGACCTGTCGACCGTTTTTAAACAGAGAACAACTTCTTCCAAAAGACACATCTTTCTTCAATAGTTGCGTCTCTTCTTCTTCATCAATGATCATAACTTTTGACTGCAACTTTTCACCAAGGGTTATAACTATTTTCTCTCTATAAATACACATCAATATCATTGATTAAAACAAGCAGTTTTATTAAGATTATATATGCTCTCTATCTATTCTTTGAATTCACTTGCATTCAAAAAGCTCTAAACTACTTTCATTCCTTATTGAATCATTGACACTATCTCATATATTTTGATTCAATAAGCAATATAAATTCCATAATCTTCACAAACATCATTCACAATTTGAGGATAAGATTATAGGAAAAGTGTACTACAAGTGACAAATCCGTGTTTACAAGAGCACAAGTTGTCAACAACAATTGTAATTGTTTTTTTTGTTGAAGTCCTCAGTATTGTAAGAGGCAAGTGTTGAAGCGCTCAGTGTTGTAGAGGCGTGAAATCCCGTTCGGCTGTTCGGGTAATTGTAAACCTGTTCCTCCGGGTGAAGCGAGGTTGTAATTAGTGAAAATCCAGATAGTAGTCTGGGACTGGACGTAGGACGGTGCTCCGAACCAGTATAAAAATCTCTGGTGTGATTTTTTTTTATTTACAATGCTATTATCATCTATTTCTGCATTTGTATTGTAATCCATATTAAACGATCCGTGTATACTATATTAGCACATATAATTGTATATACACCGCACTTTCATTTCGAACTCAATGGAAGTGGTCTCGAGTCCTAATTCGACCGTTTGCAAAAAGTAGCTTTTCGGACCAATATCCGAATAATGATAAATATTTAAACAAAATATTTAAATATATAATCGATAAATATGCGGGTTGTTACAACGGTAATCTATAGCAGCACCGATATCATATAGTTTATTTATTGGTGAATAAACTCATCGAAATTCCACTTGACGCTTTCGCATTCCGGTTTGGTCTTTAGTTCAAAATTCCACTAGCTTCAAATTCAATGAAATCATTTTCAACGGGTAGCTAGCATTCCTACGAGTCCAGCGCCAATGCAACTGACCGCGTCCAATTCTGACATTGTATGAGCAAGTCATCGAATTTACAAATTTTGAATTAATTAAAATAACTAGAATCATAATCTCTATGATTAATAAATTAATTACTCAACTTAACCTCTTCTTCCTAAATGCAACTTCCCCGCACGAAATTCAATTTCCATACCAAACATGTCGTACATCTCTGTGTACATGCATGCCTCTACTTCCTCCTCGGACCACGAAAACTACTCCTGACTTCACTAACGAACCGCCCTCTACCACCTCTTCTTGTTCAAACCTATCCACCTAAGCTCGACCGAGCCAAGGAAATTCCGACCTAGAGATGCGGCCTCGCCACCACCACTGTCGCAGATTTCCATAAAGCACCACGCACCTCCATTTTTGCCTTAAGAAGCTTCTCTCCTTGACAAACCCATTGCAACCATCCTCGAGTCCTAACTCGGCCTAAATCAAACAGAATCTGAAGCCCTTGTTCAAGCCTTCACATCGACCACCACGAACCAGCTCACACTTCATGAAGCTCATATGGAAATGAAGCCCTTGCTTATACAAACTTTAAGGAACTAGATTTAAAAAATTTCCATGGACTACAATTTATGAATTTTTATTTTTAAATAAGGAACATGATTTTTCTTTTGGTATAAGAAACTGGAGCAACCCAAATCTCAACCGCAACCACTCATACTCACATAGATTTGTAGAGCTGGTCGATATGAACTCAAAAAAACTAACCTTTTAATTTTTCACCAAGTGGATGAATTGATTTTGGATTTTGAAGGTTGAAGATATTTTTATTTACTTGAAATGCGAAAACAAAGAAAGGGAAAATGAAAAGGGAAGGAGGGAAAGGGAAATAGGAATTTGCCTAATTTACAAACAAAATAGATTCCTTGCTTCAATCACAAGTTAAACCAAATTTCTAAGAAAACTAAAATTATATGTCAACATCGCAACTTAATTGACTAATCTGAATTTCAATTTGATTTTTTTTTTTTTTCAAAAGAAGGTTTTGCGGTATTTCTCTACACAATATCTCATTCGTGTGCGACCCGCGAACGACAAAAATGAAAATATGATCGTGCATCAAAATATGACACAATCAATGATAATATATACAGATTATTTAATTCTCTGAATTTTAAAAATATAATCCTTTGTCGTAAAATACATCAAATGATAATTTAAATATTTATCAAATTAAAAATTATGGAAAAATCCAATAAATTCAATTAAAAATACTATAATGAAATTAAGTCATTTTATTTATAATTGATTTTCTTATTATTTATTCAAAACTATTTATTACTATAAATAAATTTACAAAATGAATTTAACATTATTATTTATTTCTTAAAAGGAGTTAAAATAAGGTTATCGAATCCATTCAATTAATATTTAATTCACGATTCAAATATCTATATAACCGCTATATTGGAATATAAGTTATTTATATTTTAAAAACAATTATTTAAATATTTAAAATTAATTAAATATCAAATACAAAAACGATAAAATTCTCAGATGTTACATTCTCACCCCCTCCCCCTACCCTCTCCCAAAAGAATTTCATCCCTAGAATTCCAAATGGAAGAAAACGTCACCAAATCCTTAAGGTTTTAAAACTATTAATTAAAATGAGTTCTTAAACTTTTAAAGCCTTTATGTTATGGAAATTTTGGCAGCACCTCCTCTGCGCGGCTGATTCGAAAAAACTACAACACGCCACAGCTACCATAAATTAATAAAAGAAAACAAAAGCCAGGTGGTCTTCCATATCTGGAGTATAAAATTATCAATCAATTACCAACTCATAAATCTACTATACACCTCTTTTGCATTTGATTTTTAGCAAGCAACTTATTATCTCGATACGAATGCAAATGTGCAAGAAATCAAGTAGTAATCTCTTGCTTCTCTGTACTTATCAAGCATTTATGAAATTAAAAAAAAGAATCAAGTTGACAAAAGAGCAATGCACTAGTTATTTCTATCATAAGCACAAGCAACATAAACAATATAACAACCATATGCAACAATAGTACAGAGAATACTCTATAATAAAATACTGTGCATCCAATCTTTTCAAAAGATAAATTTAGAACCAAATGTCCAATTTTTTAATTCAAAATATATTTTCTAATTCCTCCAAAAAGAAATAAATCAAAACTAAAATCAACTATAACATAGAGGGGGCTCCTCCTACCGAGACATGGTATAACTCCATAATCAAAGCAACACAGAGAATATAGTGGTATTCATATTCCTCCTAAATAAATAGCTAGAGTAAAAAAAATATACCACACGAGTCTTCCAAATTAGAAAACTCCCAATCACCCAACTTTAGTCATAACCATAAATATTTGAAAACCACTTCACAAAAACTCTTTTCAAATATCCTAAAATAATAATACTTCACCAAAAAATTTAAAACTAATAATATTATTATTTCTTTCACAAATGCTTCTGAAATCATTATCCTTTTCGAAAGCACTGGGGGTTAAGTCCTAATAAACAACAACTATATAAATCACAGTCTATAAAATCACATTATCAATCAAATCAAATTCTATAAAGGAATAAACTAACATTAAATGACTTAATAAACAAGATTTAAAAATGTGCTTAGGTTCCTAACTTTCTTGATCGTCTAAGGACATAGATAATTTCCAAAGCGTCCCGATTCATTATCAGCCTTTGTTTATTACTTAGAAGATCATTAAAGATACCTTAGAACAAAATTGAAAGTCAATCCCCGAACTCTCCTAAGCTACACAACAAAGCATTTTGATATACATAAGCTAGTAAGATGTACACAAATCAGTCGTACGCAATATCTGATCCAACGGCTTGCTTGGATACATAAACTTTACTTTCGAACTAGTATCACTCACCCGACCGCCCTAATGCGAACTTTGATTTGGTTACTTGATTAGAAACCTTCATTCTACTTACATAGCTATATACTATGATAGAAAACTCGGTATCATATCGAAAATCTAAATCAAGTGTCCGCTGACAAGAATCAAGTGAAAAATCCTTTTTTGGACTAGTGTGAATCACCCGAAGTTATGTATTCGAATCCTAGATCGAGAACCATATGAATAAAATGATCTACATATAACTTACATACTTAATCCAATTGGTTTCTTACTTACACCAATATCTTTCTAATTTACTTTCAATTTTATTTCTAGTATTTCTTGCAATACTAAAATTATTTATGAATTATTTCACAAATTTTTACTTAAGTTTATAAACATTTTATAAAGATACGCTTTATGAAACATTAAATCAAAACTTATTTTACTATTATTTAGTTGTATAATACTCTTCTAACAAAACACTAATTTCATTTACTTTTCAAAATTTAGATGGAGCCTCAAACGAAATGTGGGTCTTAAAACTAAGTCAACCTTTCGACCTCTAGTCGGCCTAATAACACCAAATTGTTTACACAACTTAGACGATTAACTAAAACCACGGTTTTAATAAAGCAATGCTTATTAAAACATTAATAAAACAATGCTTATTAAAACATTCCTATCCAATTTAACCCATTTTAAAATTTTGAGTTAAATTATCTCTTTTTGTCCAAGAGTTTAAATATTTTCATGTATCAAGTCATTATTTTATTAAAAATACTTTTTGTTTTGAAATCAATCCCTTTAACTGAACTTACGAAGTAAAAAAACCTGGTTTTTATTCCAAAATCCCTTTTTGAAAACATACGACATATATTTATATGAAATAACTTTAACAATTTATTTACTAAAAATCACTTTAATTTCCCTCGAATTTGAACTCATTTTGATCACACAATGATAAGTAGAATAATTTACTAAGTGCAATACAACGTTCGTCAAAGAAAACATTCGATCGTCACTTAGAAGATTGTTCAGACTACCATAGAATTAATCGAGATGCTTTCCCCGAACTATCCAAAGAAATTTATTTCACTTAAAGTTTCTCTTCCAAAATATTTATACTTACAAATATTTCCAAGCAATACTACTATTACTTTTCTCAAAATCCCTTTGAAATTATTTCAAGCAATACCAGGATTAAAATTCTCAAAAACTCATTTTACATATAAAACATCCTATCTAAATTGTATAACCGTTTTTATATATGCCACGCTTATATAAAATATACCTTTAAAATCATCTTAAATTATCCCTTTATTATAATAAACTTGACACAGTTATTTATTCTCCGAATGTCTTATCCTCCCATTTAGATTTTATTTAACAACTTTATTAAAAGATTTACTTTTAACCCAACAGTATTAAAAGATGACTTTTAATTTAACATCTTCTCCAAACACCTTATAGTCAAATTGTGAAACTTAATAACCTAGGGGTTCGTTTTTAAATCTAAGGAATAGATGCTCATAATTAAGCTGAGCACAAATAATCAACAAATAATAGTCAATGCTCCTAAACTATCTGAGCATCACAAAATGAAACAATAATAATAATAAATAAATATTATCGTTTTCAAACAACTATATACATTTGAAAGTTATTCCTTTGTATATGTATAATATGTATAATCCAAGGTAAAATATTTCATTTACCAATTTTAAAAAATTAATGTCAAGTCCATTTCCCTGTTCGAATGTTTTGTAATCTCTATCACACTGTGGCATCCCACGTCTCAACCAAAATTCATAAACAACCCAATAGACTGATTAACACATATGTTTTCATAACAATAACTAATACACTCTTGCATATATATAATACTCTCAACTCATTCTAAGGTGTCACTTACCCTATCTCTAATGAGCTACACCCTACCAAAGCCAAGGTTCACACTTAACCTTGAGCTCTGATACTAGTTGCAACACTCCCCCTTTCCGGGCATGATTACAAATGGTAACCTCATTCCTGCTTTTATGGCAGCATCTCGACTTCTCAAACCAACCCATAAAGAGACGTGTAGGGGTGAGGGACTAAGCTTCGTTACACCATTCACAATGCGAGAGCCCCTATCATGTTGTCACACTGACAATCGAAGGAACGACAACATAATATATAACAAAGACAGTAAAAGCTGTCATTATAAAATACATGGTGCATCAGAGTTAAAAACAAATCTCATCACCCTGGATAGTTATAACTTCCCTACCTTACAATTGTTGATGGCTATATATAATAAGACAGCGGAATTAAAAATACTTCTGTAGGTGAATATCCAGCTCTACTCTATGATCTCCATGTCCCACCAATGATAACTAGGAAAAGTACTTGATTTGACCCAAGCATCATAACAAAATAACAACCAGATAGGTTTGGAAAAGCAATGTAGGAAAACACGAGTAATGTGGGTAACATATAATAATACAGTGAGACCATGCCACTAAACATGATGCAAGTTTTCACCACACTAGAACAACATCCATGGATGAAAGAATAGAAATAATTTAGCATAAAACCCTAATTTGGAAGAACGGGTATAAATAAGATCAAAATCCATACTTAACGAATGGATATAGATAATTAAACATCAAGAAAAGCTACAGTCACTTCTTAATGCAATAAGGAAACAATTCAAAGATTTTAATCAACCATAAGGAAAAAAAATCCAACAATGATTAGGAGGGTGCACCCCTCTTCGAAAGTATACCTCTAGAAATATACTTGAGATAGTCATACTATTTGAAATACTCTCAAGAACTCCAAGCCGGACCCCGCCAACCATACCGAGTATCCGATTATTTCATATCTCTGTGCGCATACCACCGAAATAAAACTAAAGTAGATACAAAATACCCTAATAGGAGCAACCCCACATAACTTAGCCCCACTCATGCATTGGTTTTAGTCATTTTCGAAAAAGTATTTCAACACTCAAATGAGCAACAAATCGTCTTAAACTGACGATATCTAGAGAAGAAAGCTAAATTGATAGTCAATAAATCAACTATCAAGAATAATCAAGATGATCGTATATGGAAATTAAATTTTGTACCCCTACCACTACCCTTTGACGTCAAACTTTTGTTATCCCCCAATTAACAAACGAAGCCAGGCAGGTTAATGTAGTGTTACCTCTAGGCATGCCTTGAAAACAATTTTAATGTTCGAAATAAGAAATAAGTTTCCATACCTCAACTTTTAGTGCTAAGAGCATGAAGCTATACCATTTACGGAAATTAAATTTTTTATCCTTTCTGTGACGCCCCACCTCTATACCCACGCTAGCCAAGAACACTACGGTGTAGTGTTGTCAACTAGCACGGAGAATAAGGCTGTTGAGGAGCGGCCATCAATAGTTGGCCTTACACTAGTATTGGTTATCTCGATAGGAGTGATATATATATATATATATATATATATTCTTTCATTTTTCATCTCTGGTTTATTTTCTCCCATCGAAATACCCCAATTCCAGTATAAAACGAACTACGATGGTTCATAATAGTTTAGAACAGTAAATATAAAATAATAACACAGATAAATATAAATGCGGAACACAGATAAAACAGAAATTCTCATATATACAATAACTGATGTCAGTTACAATACATTTGACACGGTACATATGATACAACTACAACAGTCGACTCAAGAAGTTACATATACAAGTACATTAACGTATATGATATACATGAATACATATCTTCCTATACAATCATACAGACTACTACAAATAACGACGACTACTCCAAAAGATATGAAAGAACTTCATAGCTCTAGCAGCAACCCAAAGCAGAATATCTACAACCTGAAATACTCGGTCTGACCCGAGTATTAAATTCAAAAGAAAATAATACTCGGGTCAGTCTAATTCAAACTCAGTTATTAGTGCACAGAAGCAATAATAATCAAATAATGAATAGACGACAGTAATTAAACCAAATCAGAATGCAATTCAGAATATTGAATTGAAATAAACAGAACAGTTCAAAACATTTAAATATCAATTAAAATATTAAGTCGAGTAGGGCTGCAGTACACGCACGCGTGCACTGCCCCGCCACTACGGAAGATGGAATACGCAAAAGATTAATAAATCACAACCAAATAGAATATCACAAAACCAAACCGTGTGGCTGCAGTTCACGCTTGCGTGCACTGCCTTGCCACTATAGTGACGATGTACCCAAGGAATACCGTGTGGCTGCAGTTCACGCTTGCGTGCACTGCCGTGCCACTACAGTGATGATGTACCCATTGAATACCGACAGCAATCAAAAACTGCAGAGGTCAAGTTTGGACTCAACACAACTGCAAATCAACATCACTCAAATGACCAAGTGCACAAAGGCAGTGGTACAAATACATGAAAACAGCAGAATGATGTATATGAAAATGAAGAATGCAAAGCTTAGACAAATTCCAAATGCATCAGTGCATGAAGACTGAAACAACATGCAAATGCATCAAAACAATGTCGAAGTTATTCCAGCAAAATGACAGTACAAACAAGTGCACGTTGGAAGTACAAGATAATAGCAGCAATGTACATGTACAAAAGGCAGTGAAACAGACAGGTACAACCAAGCACATGCATATATAATATGCATAGCCACTAGCACATATAAATATACCCAGTATGAACTACAGGGAATAAGAACTCAATGCAATTGAATCATTCGGTTTAAACAAATCAGTTCTATAAGGACATAATGCACGTACACAGTGCATAGAAAAGCAACTCAGAGTTTCAGATGAACAAGTGTGCACTACAACAAGATCAGCCCAGAATACATTGTTTCAGGCGACGGTAAGGTCAAACTGAAACAACAGTCAACTACGCACCAGAAACAAGAATGCAGAGGCACATACAAGTGATGGAAAAACTACCAATATGTACAGAATAAAGACAACTATAGTCATACCATCACCAAACCAGACACAATGAAGCAAGATGGTGATCGATATGCAATACAGTGGAGTACAAAAATAAGAACACAAACATGACCACAAGAGTCACAGCAAGGGACCACAAATGAAACAAGCAACTGAGAGAACCAGCTTCAAGTCAAAGTGAAACAGAATGTACAAAGTCACTGCAGTGCGCATCAGTAAGCACAATGCAAATACAATGAGACAACACATAACTCGAATAGTGGTCAACCATACATGCATACACACATACGAATGTATGTATGCATATATATATATATATACAGATAATTCAACCAAACAATTCAAACTACATCAAGAGCCGAAGCCACAGTGAAACTCAAGTGTTTAATATTACAACTCGAAATCAATTTTTACTTAAATAGAAAATGCGCATGAACGTTGTGGCAACAATTCACGGCAACAGTAATAACTCGAATGCAAACTATGTCATATATGACACAATGGCAAATTGCACAAACAAGCATAAGTGAGTTACAGAAAATATGCAACATGATAGACATGAAGGCAGTAATTGCTGACTGGAAGCAAACTACAAAGACATCAACGAGTATGACATAAGGCAGTGCAACAAAAGGGAACACAATGCAAACTGAGTTGCACACAAATGATACTGGACAAAGTGCAGAAAATCAATGCGCTGCATGTCCAACAGGTAGCAAGTTATATGTGCAACAGGTAAGGGACGAAGCACTGTCCAAGATTTTTAAAAGCCGTGGTTATCAAAAATTCAAATCATTGCTTCAGGAATGATTACAAAGACGGCCAGAGACGAAGCTCACAGGGGCCATAAAAATCAAAGCCCTAAGGATCGGTGATGCTAGAAATTCCCAAAAATCAAATTACAGTTTAACCAAAAAAAAGTCAAAACTGTGAGCATCAATTAGTTAACCTTAGAAAAGCACGAATTAGAACAAAACAGAAATCAAATATCACAAAAATGCCAAGGCCGACGTTTAAACAAGTCAGTGCCTAAAATCAAGTGACTGAAGTCACAAAAACTCGAAGCCATGGATGAATTGAAACCATCAAAAATTATCGACATTCAAACAAAACTAATTGTCGAAACACGAGATGAATTAGATGTGAGTGAAGGGGTTCACTCACCTTATCGACGAATTGAAGCATCACAGAGATGAGCAAAGCCAAGAACCACCGAGGGAAGACGAACGAAGATCGAACCCTAATTTGGATCGAAAGAAAGCAACGGCCGCCATATTCGATCGTCTTCGTTTGCTTTTGTTTTAGGTTTGCAAATGAACAAATAAGAAAAATGAATAAAAATAAAAAGGGAACGGGTTCAAGAACGAAGAGAGGGGGACGGGTTTATTTAATTGTCGCGATCCAAAAAGGAACGGGCCAAAACAAATTTTTAAAGCCCGTTAAAAATTCTTAAACAAATTATAAAAGAATTTTAATTCAAATTTAAAAACTTCAAATAGAAATTTGCAACAATATTAATCGTCCAAATGTCAATTATTAATTGATGCAAATACCGGGTTGTTACACTTTCTGTAATCGAACCAAAGATTTTAAACTTTTAAGATCGAACTTGTGCTTGGTTTTTACATCATAAATATTTGTAAAAACACTTTAAAAACACCTTTAAAATGTTTTTTTAAAGAGCATATTATATTTTTAAACGTAGTAAAAAGAAAAGTTAAAACATAATGTCATTAAAATATTGTTTACTATAAACCCCAAAACTTTACGCTTAGCTTTATTCTTATAGAAACAATTCAATTTAAAAGATTTTCTCATTTATAAACTACCATTTATAAATTTCAAACAACCATTACTATCCTAGAAGATATAAATCAATTAAAGTGCTTTTATAAATTTAAAGCAATGTTAATCATTCTGAAAGATAATTGATATGATTCTTTTATAAATTTAAAACCACATTAATTATCCTAAGATACTATAAATTAAAACTATAACTTCTTTAATGAATCAATTAATTAACTTAAAACTCCTTTATTAAATAGGTTAATTAATTTTAAACACTTCTATTAAATTAGCTAATTAACCTTTGAACATTATTAATAAATTTATTAATTAACTTTATTATAGTTAAATAATAATCAATAATATATTTAAACCTCTAATTATTTTTAAATACTTATACAATCCTCACAAATACATTTGGAAAGAGTTTACAAAATACTTAAGGTAAATAACCTTCATAAATTCAAACAACATTAATTATCCCGAAAGATAATCAAATCAAATTTGTACTCTTTTATAAATTTAAAATCGCATTAATTATCTCAAAAGCCAATTAATCAAATTTTATAATCTCTTTACAAATTCAAAACAGTGTTAATTATTCTGAAAGATAATTTATTAAATTTATAATTCCTTCTATAAATTTAATCAACACTTATCCTTTATTTTTAAAATTTTCAAAATACTTGAAAATACAGTTTAAAAAACTTTCAAAGTGCGGAAATGCGACTAACGTTTATTTTATGAAAATGCAAGATCAAGTTTAACACACAACTAGGGTTAGAAGAGATGATATTTCATAAGTGCCCATATAGCGATAGTCACTATAAAGACACTTACACAAATCAATAGTAAGTCACAAATATTTCAACTAAACATTAATATAAGCAACATAAGAATATAAGTAAATTAATATTGATGAAAAACCCCTTAGGGTCTCTTTACAAAAGTCTCCTGTAAATTGAACATATGAATGTGTATTTAAAATATTTCGCAACGATGTCTTCGTTATGTTCATTTCGACTCTCCTTTTATTTTTGTTTCCTGCAACATAATAGCTATTTATGCCATCCATTTTCCAAGCAGGGATTTAAATCCAAACAAATAATCAAAAAATATAAACAAGCATTCAATGATAATCTATAGCAACATAGATATCGTATAATTTATTTGGAGGTGAGTAAACTCATAGAAATTCCAATTGATGCTTTCTCATTTCGGATTGGTCTAAAATCATACGGCATTCGATTTTAGCTTAAAATTCCACTAGCTTAGTATTCAATTACATCGGTTCAAACATGTAGCTAACATTTCTACGAGTCCAATGCAACTGACCACATCCAAATCCGAGCTTGTATGAGCAAGATATCGATTTTACAAGTTTTTAATTAATTAAAATAATTAAAACCTTAATCACTTTAATTAATAAATTAATTACCCACCTTAAATTATTCTTCCCAAATACAACTTCCCTCCTAAAAAATAAATTCATGTACCAAACATGCCATGTGCCTCTATGTACACACACACCTGCACTTCCTCTGCGGACCACGAAAATGACTCCCGACATAACCAACAAACCGCCCTTCACCCCTTCTACACGTTCTACCATATCCACCTAAGCTCGACCAAGCCAAAGAAATTTCAATGTGGAGATGCGGCTTTGTAACCACCACTTTCGTGTTTTTCCCCAAAACCATTGCAACCACCTTAAATAATTCTTCCCAAATACAACTTCCCTCCTAAAAAATAAATTCATGGCCACAAGAAGCTCCTCTCCTCAACAAACCCATTGCAACCATCCTCGAGTCCTAACTCTTCCTAAATCAAACAAAATTTAAAACCCTAGTTCAAGCCAATCACTTCGGCCACATTGAACTAGCATCGCACTTCACGAAGCTCAGAATGGAGATCTTGCGTATACAAACTCCAAGGAAATAACTTAAGATTTTTCCATGGACTAGAGTTTATGAATTTTGATTTTTAAAGATGGAACATGATTTTGCTTTTACTGTAAAACATTTATGCAACCTAAATCTCAACCGCAAGCACTCAAACTTTTATAGATTTGAAGAGCTCGTCGATACGAACTCAACAAACTAAATTTGCAATATTTCTTTGAGTGGATGAATTGATTTTGATTTTTGAAGGCTTAAGGCCATTTTTATTTACTAGGAATATGAAAACAAAGAAAGGGAAAAATGAAAAGGAAGATGGAAAGGGAAAAAGGAATTTACCAAATTTTTAAACAAAATAGATTCCTTGCTTCAATCACAAGTTAAACCAAATTTTTAAGCAAACTAAAATTTACAAGTTAGCATTACATTTTAGATGACTAATTTGAGCTTCAATTTAATTTTTTTGAAAAGAAAGTTCTACAATATTTCGCAACATAATGCCTTATTCGCAAGCGAACCATGAATGGAAAAAATAAAAATATGATCACGCATCAAAATGTGACACACAAATCAACCAATAAAATACACATATTATTTCATTCTATGATCTTGTCGTAAAATACATCAAATGTAAATTTAAATATTTTCTAAACTAAAATTTTGGAGAAATTCAATTACAAATACTGTAATAAAGTTAAGTCGTATTATTAACAACTGATTTTCTTATTATTTATTCGGACCATTTATCATTGTAAATGAATATACAAAATTAATTTATCATTATTATTTATTAGTTAAAAGGAGTTAAACAAGGTTATAAAATCCATTTAATTAATATTGAATTCACAATTAAAATACCTAAATAACCACTATATTTGAATAAAAGTTATTTGCATTTCAAAAACCAATTATTTAAATATTTAAAATTAATTTAATATTCAAAAATAAAATGATAAAATTTTGATATGTTACTTTCTTCCACTCCCCCAAAAAGAATTTTGTCCTTGAAAATCCAAAAAGAAGAAAAATGTCACCAAACCCTTAAGGTTTAAAAACTATTATTTAAATAGTTTTTAAACTTTTAAAGTCCTTTATGTTATGAAAAATTTCGACAGCACCTCCTCTACGCGGCTGATTTGAAAATACTACCACTCGCCACAACTGGCCTAAATCAATAAAAGAAAACAAAATCCAAGTGGTCTCCCACATCTGGGGCATAAAATTATCAATAAATTACCAATTCTTAAATCTACCACATACCTCTTTCGCACTAGATTGTTAGCAAGCAACTTACCATCTCGATACGAATGCGGACGTGCAAGAAATCAAATAGTAATTCTTACTTCTCTATACCTATCTAATACTTACAAATTTCAAATGAGAATCATGCAAACAAAAGAGCAATGCACTAGTTATTTATATCATAAGCATAAGAAACTTAAATAATATAATAACCATGCGCAACCAAAGTACAGAAAATACTCAATAATAAAATACTATGAATCCAATCCTTTCGAAAGATAAATTTAGAACCAAATGTTTGGGTTTTAAATTCAAAATATATTTTCAAATTCCTCTAAAGAGAAATAAATCAAAACCAAAATCAATTATAATAAAGAGGGGGGGCGCCTCCTACCGAAGCATGGTATAACTCCAGAATCAAAACAACACGAAGCATCCAGTGGTATTTTGGTTCCTTCTAAAACAACAACTAGAGTAAAAAGGCTAGTTTTCCAAATTGGAAAATTACTCATCGCCCAACGTTATTCATAACGAAAAATATATGATAAACGATTTCATAAAAATTGTTTTCAAATATCTTGAAATAAAAATACTTTACCGAAATTTTCAAAATAATAATATTATTATTTCTTTCATAAATTCTTTCGAAATCATTTTTGATTTTCAAAAGCAATGGGATTTATGTCCTAATAAACAACAACTTTATAAAACGTAGACTATAAAATCACACTATCAATCAAATCAAATTCCATGAAGGAATAAATAACACTTAACACTATTTAAATTTCTAAATTACTTAATAAACAAGATTTGCAATTTTGGTTAAGTTCACAACTTTCTCCATCGTTTAAGGATATAGATAATTTCCTAAACCTCCCATCGCGCTCATCGGCCATTGATTATTACTTAAAAGATTATCTAAGCTACCGTAGAACAAAATTGAAAGTCACTACCCAAACTCTCCTAAGCTGTAAAACAAAGCATTTTAATATACTTATGCCCGTAAGATGTACATAAATCATCCATACACAATATTTGATCTGATAGCTTGCTCGAATTGATAAACTTTACTTCCGAACTAATATCGCTCATCCGACCTCCCTAGTGCGGACGTTGATTAGGTTTCTCGGTTAGAAACCTCCATTCTACTTACATAGCCATCTAATACGACAAAAAACCTCATTATCATATCGAGAGTCTGAATCAAGTGCTCGTTGATAAGAATGAAGTGGGAAATGCTTTTTCGAACAAGTGTGAATCACTTGAAGTTATGTATTCAAATCTTAGATCGAGAACCATGTGAAGAAAATGATCAACGTATAATTATATACTTAAACTAATTGGTTTATTAATTACACCAATCTCTTTCTAAATCACGTTTAATTTTATTTATGATATTTCATTCAATACAAAAATTATTTTTGAATTATTTCATAAATTTTCACTTAAGTTTATAAACATTTTATAAAGGCACACTTTATGAAACATAAAATCAAAAACTTACCCTACTATTATTTACATGTATAATACTCTTTTATATCCTAAGAGTGCATACAAAACACCCACTTCATTTAACTTTTCAAAATTAGATTGGGGTTCATACAAAATGTCGGTCTTAAAACCGAGTCAACCTTTTGACCGCTTTATCTTAATGTGTTCTAAGGAAAGATGTTTAATTAGTCGGCCTAATAACACCAAATAGTTTATGCAACTTAGATGATTAACCAAAACCAGGGTTTTAAAAGAACAATGCTTATTAAAACCTACCTATCAATTAAAATCATTTTAAAATCTTGAGTTAAATTATCTCTTCTTTATCCAAGAGTTTAAATATTTTCATTTATCATATCATTCTTTTATCAAACATACTTTTTATTTTGAAATCAATTCCTTTTAAATGAACTTAAGAAGTTAAAAGACCTAGTTTTTATTCTAAAACCTCTTTTTGAAAACACATTACATATATTTCAATGAAATAACTTTAATAATTTATTTACTAAAACTCACTTTAAGTTCATTCGGATTTGAACTCATTTCGATCGCACAATGATAAAAAGGATAATTCACTAAGTGCACTATAATGTTCGTCATAGCAAACTTTCGATCATCACTCAGAAGATTATTCAGATTACCATAAAATTAATCGAGATTCTTTCCCCAAACTATCCAAAGGAAATGTATTTCACTTAAAATTTCTCTTCTAAAATATTTGTACTTATATATACTTCAAGTAATACTACTATTGTTTTTCTCAAAATCCCTTTGAAATTATTTCAAGCAATACCAGGATTAAAAATTCTCATATTCTATTTTTACTTGTAAAATACCCTTTCTAAATCATATAAATCATTTTTTTTATATGCCACACTTAAATAAAATGCACCCTTTAAAATCATCTTATATTATAACTACTTTCCTTTATTATAATAAACTTTTCACGGTTATATATTCTCCAAGTGTCTTGTCCTCCCATTTAGATTATATTTAACAACTTTATTAAAAGATTTACTTTTAACCCAATAGTATTAAGAGATGACTTTTAACTTAACATTTTCTCCAAACACCTTATAGTCAAACTGTAAAAATTTAATCCACTAGGGGTTCGTTTTTAAATCTAAGGAATAGACGCTCATAATTAAGTCGAGCACAAATAAACAACAAACAGTAGTCAATGCTCATAAACTATCTGAGCATGATAAACAATGATAATAAATAAATATTATCATTTTCAAACAACTATATACATTTGAAAGTTATTCCTTTATGTATATAAAATTATAATCAAAGGTAAAATATTTCATTTATAAATTTTAAAAAGTCAATATCGTGTACATTTTCCTTGTTCGAGAGTTTAGAAATACCTATCGACACCATGGCGTCCCACATCTCGACCAAAATTCATAAATAACTCAATAGACCGATTAACACAATTCATTTTCATAAAAATAACAAATACGCTTATATATATATATATAATTGTAACGGCCCAGAATTTTGGCTACTTGGAATTGGAATATTTAATTGATCTTAAATGTTGGAAAGTTATTTTCATAGATATAATAACTTGAATTTTAAATATAATGATTTATTGGGTAATTTAATTGAGGAATTTAATAATTGAAATTTGGGTAAATAGTGGAATCTTGAGTTTTAAGCTCGATAAAAATAATTTTAAATGCTCGTTAAATTCTATTAATAAGAATGAATGTAGATAAAAAAAATGAAATTGGATTTAAAAGTGTGCTCGATTTTAAAAATAATTCGTTTAAATTAACATACAAAAATAACCTTTCGGGGAATATGTGCTCCGATTTTGACGAAACCAGTTCCATTGAATCCGTAATAGTATAATATTATCGGATTTTATATTTCGTAGCACTTGGAGTTGCCGTGTGATCGTACGGGTTAGAAACATGTTAAAATTAATATTGAAAATTTAATATTATAATTGGGTTCAAAAAGATATCTTCTACATACGATCAAATTGGGACTTGAATCTTGTTCCATTGCATTCGGAATAGGATTTAACATTAGAAATGTCGGGCGGCATGCCTCGATAGGGGTTCGAAACTAGATATTTGAATCTAAATAATAATAATATATACTGATTTGACCATACCTTCACATCAACCCAAATTTTTACTATACCAGCCCACCCTAATCCTGTGCAAGCCACCCTACAACCACCATCTACATTTCTTTTTCTCTTATTTAAACCAAAGCATGGCAGAGAAGGAAGAAGAAAAAAAAGTGGGGAAAAGAAAATTTCAAAAATCAAATTCTTGAAATCTACTCGACAAAAAAATGTGAAACTTACTCTAAAAATCCTACTTTAATGAGAGCTTCCCTCTAGTATGCTCGAATTAAAGTGCGACTTTGGTTAGCAGTAATAAACAGTGAAGTCGAACTACAGTTTTTGCTAAGGCTTGAGATCTTTATTGATTGAATCATCGATTCATGAATTTAAGCTCGTTTTTGGATTTGTTGTAGAAAATAGCATTGGGGCGCGCAATTTCGTGTTGTTCGATCGCCTCTTGGCAGAAGCAATAGTCCTACAGTAGCGTGTGAGCATGGCAAGTCGCATTTCGACCTAGGTATGTAGGGCTATAGCGAAGGGTTTTGATTGAACGAGGATGGCGAGGCAAACTCGTGGGTGGTCTCGGATCATTGGATAGAGGAGCAGGGAGGTGGTGCCCGTGCACGGCAGAGATGACTGTCTCGATTCGTGCATAGGGATTAGGTTTTTTTTCGTTGCCTAAGCTGTTGGGTAGGTAATGGAAATTAAAAGGTGATTAATTATATAAATTATTTTTTTATAGATCCCAATTCTTAAAAATTACATCACTCATTCGTTTTAGGCCCAAATCCAACGCGGTCAGTTGGGTTAGTATTAACGAGATCTTTACTATGGAATCAAATTGGTTGAATTTAGAGCTTGCAGAATTTTCAGTTAAATTCGAATGCGTTCGTATTTAATCGGAATCAGAACTTGAAAGCGGCAACAAAAATAAAAGGTAGGTGTTTTTAACGCTCACGACGTACTATAATTTTTATGTTCGTTAAAATTGAATCATGAAGTTATCTAATTTTATTGACTGTTATTTTAAAATGAAATTGACATGTGAATTGACTGTAGGTATTAAAATTGAAAGTTAAATTTGAAATTGGAATTTAATTGCCAATTAATTACTTGATATTGATAAATATGAAATTGTTGTGAATTATTGGCTGTTTTGGATGTTGATTGTGATGGATACTATTGATTGATGTTTTGGATGATATGGTTGTTTATTTATTTTGATATATCATGCTATCATCATGTATATTATTTACAGTATATAAAACTGTAAATCGAATTATTTTGAATAAATTAAGAAGTAGGTTGAATTGATATATACTTATGGCATTTATTTTGGACTAAAATGATATATATATATCCATCCCTAAAATTAAATAGAAATAATGGATTCACTTGGCCATTGGATAGAAAATTATGTACGGACACCGGATTAATTAAATTAAATGATTTTAAAAACTTAGATTTGTAATTATTTAAATGATTTTGATTTCAAAAAATAAAATCGAATTTATAGAAATGGAATCATTTTTGAACTCAAGCTTGAAATGTTAAAAATGAACTCGTCAACCGGAATTGTTAAAAGAATCGGATTTGAAATTTTAAAGTTATAATTGAGAAACCACTTGAATCTCGAAAATTGATTTGTTTTGAAAAGTTTTGAACTCTTACTCAAACCTTGAAATAAATCCAAGTAAAAGTAATTTGAATGGATATTTTCAGAATTTGGGCTTGGAATTGAATTATTTTTAAAGATTTGAATCTTAAATTGAATATTGAAGTTAAATTTAATTTAAGTAATTTAAATTGATATTCTGGGATCGAACTGAAACTAATTCAAATTTGATTAAATATCGAACTGAAACTAATTCAAATTGGAATAGAATTGAAATTAGCTGGAATTGAAATTGAAATTTGATTAATTTGGAATTGAAATTGAAATTGATTTGAACTAAAGTTAGAATCGAAGTTAACTTGAATTGAAATCGAAATTGAATCGATTTAAATGGAAATGGAAATTGAAAGTGGTTCGAATTGGGAAATTTAGAATTAAATCAGTTTGACTTTGAAACTATTTTCAAATAAATTATTTTAATATAAACTATTTAAATCTATTTTTTTAAATATTCAAACTAATTTGATTTTCCAAGCTATTTACTATGTAATCATTTTAATACCCAAACTATTTTCTACTAAACTATTTTAACTACTTAAATTATTTAAAAAAAATCAAACTATTTTCTAAAATTCAAACTAGTCGGAGTAAGAATCGTTTATATTTAAATTCATGGATTTAAACACGAATTGGGTTAAATTAAAGTTGTAACCTGAATGAAAAATCGAAGCAATGTTGAATTGGAATTGAAATCGAGAATTTATGATGAACATGATTTGAATTGAAATAGTATACTTTTAGTAAATATGATGATTTCAAAATGGATATGACTTTTGAAGCGAATATGATGATTTCGAAATGAATTTGATTTTTGAAATAAATATGATATTTTGAAATGAATTTGATTTTGAAGCGAATATGATATTTTGATATCAAATACGAAATGTTTTCAAAATATAAAAGTACAAACCGAAATGTAAAACGACTTTTGTTTGTTAAAGAGAACGGGGCCTCTTATTGGCATACTCTTTGTCGATATTGTAACCGCTTTAACAACTGTGTACACAGAGGAGACTTTAGAACAAAGTGGTTGGATTTGGCGTCTTTTGCTGGATTTGAAGAAAGAGAACAACGATGGGTCGGCATGTCACTTGTGTCAATTTGAAATGACTAAAACAGGAGCCGTACCGGCCAATGAGGCTAGCTACCTCTAGCGGACACACTTATTCGTGTTACCATCATTTACATTTTGATTGATGGGTGCGTACCCTAGGATTTTGGGAGTGTTGGATGCGATAGGCAGTTAGGGGTTACCACCAATCGGAAAGGGTAAACTGTTAGTCTCCTACCTTGGGCATTATCTCACGTGCCTTATCATACTATTATCCTTATATGAGACCCCTACAATTTTGTTTTAGTGTTGTCATATCACGATGCGTCTCTATCCACCGACGGTTTACTAGTTTTTTATATGCAAACTTTACGACAACGCTTAAGAACGCGTCAAGGGGGATCAATGTAAATCCTTAATGCTATTTTGATATTTATTTTATTGATTAGACATTATATATGTAGAGTATTCTACAACATATAAATATTTTGAAGGATCCTTAAGAGATGGAATGTAACGTCCCGCCTTTTTGTACGTTTAAATCGACGATAAACCACACATGTCAGACTTAAACCATACAGAAGGGCGGATTGTTATGGGGTAAATAAGAATAAATAGAGAAAGGAAAAACATAATAGAATCTTGTAGTGGAACGATAAAATATAATAATCAAATATACAGTTCATGAAGCTGTTTTTCAAAACATTTGATTTTACTTATACAATACATATCAGAGTTGCACATACCAGAGAATATTAATAATGCAGTGGAATAAAATGGTGTAGTGGAATAATATAATAGATAATAATAAATCTTCGTCTTCGTCCTCCAGAATACGGTCTTCCAAAACCTGAAATGCTCAGGCAGACCCGAGCGAATTGAAAAGACCTCGAGTCAGAACTAAAAGATCTTACGTAAGTTAAATCAGCAATAAACAATAAGAGTGGAATGGTGTCAGAGATGTTTACGGGATTTGACATCTCCTATCCAGTGTCTAACGTGAGTGCAGTAACTCAAGAGATGTTCGGGATTTACATCTCCTAAGGATCCGTTAAACTATTTACTATGTAGTAATATACTCTATTATAATAGTGTCTAAAGTAAAGTATAATATACTGAAAATAGCGTTAAGGGGTTACCCATATAGCCCTTAACACGCTTTTATATTCCCATAGCATATATAGTACCGTAATCTCCTCCGTACTGGTCGTCGTCAGAGGGCCCTCCATAGGTATGGTACAAAAAATCGTATAAGGCGCGCTAGGGTAGGTGACACGACACAACTAGGCAATGCCAGGGTAGATATACCAATTGCTATCCGGGCTGGTGGTAACGCATAGCCGCAGCTACCGCCCACCTCGAGCCACACCCCCAAATTAAAAAAAAATCAAAAGTGGCCACCGAATCAATCCAAAAGTCAAAGTATAAAATCGAAGGGATGTGTCCGATCAAAGGTGCTACCTCATTGGCCCGAGAATCGCTCCTGTTTTAGCCACCTTATGTCAACTCACGGGAGTCGGGTCCACGTATTTACCTCGAAGGAAACGCCGCCTCCATCCTACTTCATTCTGGAATCTCCACCGCGTACACTGTTGTTAAAGTGGTTTTTGGAGTTGGCAGAGAGTATGACAACTTCCGATCCCGGTTCCTTTAACAACCCAACGTTATTATAACACCGCGGTTATTTCAAAATAATTTATACTTTAAACCCAGAATATAATATCCCTTTCAAAACCATATAAACACGATATCATTTCTATTTTTAAAACCCCAAATCAATATGATATCATTTTAATTTTAAATAAATCCCTTTTTCCAAAATCATAATGCTTTCAAATATATATATCTTAAACCCCATAGATTTGAAACAAAATTTCTAATACTTAATGGTTTAAATATTAAACCACTTTATATAATAAAATAGTTTTTTAAATTTCACACATAAACTCCAAATACCGACTTGAACCTCCAGATAAACCATTTCAATTTCCATATAATTCAAAGCTTTAAATGCTCCACCATTTCAAAACTAATTCTTTGATAATTCCATATATGTCAAATTTAATTACTATTATTTAGATTTGAAATGTCTACTTGATAAATCCAATATAATTTAAGTAAAACTTTTAACTTCAACAACTAGATATCCATTTTTTATTTAACTTGATATATTCATTTAAATCAACTTCATATTCATTTAAATCACTCTAAACAAAATCAAGTTATAACAATCATACCCTTTAAAATTTCTAAATTTTATTAAATTCCATATTCATCTTCCAACCTTATTCTCATTTAAGTCATTATAAACTCTAGAAATTTAACTTAAATAAATGTTCAGTCATATTTTATCTTAATAAAATCAAACTTAATTATTAACTTCTTTTATACTTCAAATCAATTTTATACATAGCTTAAAACCCAGAATTTAACTATATATAAAATAACATTTATAAAAAAAACCAAATCACTATCTCATAAAACCATATATTACTTTACAAAACCATAGAAAATCATTTCAAAATATTTTTATATATAGATCGCGGTGCCTGTATATAATTTTCTTTCCTATGGTCAAGTGATACGGATATTTATCATTTCAATCCTTAATTTAACATAAAATTATGGTTATATATCATTTCAAACCGCAATCCCGAATGAAATAAGAATGCATAATAACTTATAGTTTATAACAATAAAAAATACAGCATCCATTCACCCAATATCAATCATCAACCATTTATTCCAATCATCATCCAATTTAAACAATATCATCAATATAGAGCATATAAGAAATAACAGGTAATTACTGACAGTTTATATTCAAAAATAAATTAAACAATTTATTTAACTGGCAGTTTATATAAAATAATAAATTAAATAACAATTTAATTTAAATAAATGCAAACAACTGAGATGATGATTAAAAATATGTCAAATAGTCATAAATGAATTCCTAATCACACCATAAATTAATTTAACAAACATAAGAAATTTTAGAAGTTGTGAGTGGGTTAAAACACTCACCTTTTGAATTTAAATTGAATTTAAATCCAATTTAAACCCAAAATTTGAACAGTCTCCAAATCCGTCCAAATAAGCGCCAAAATGTCCGGAATTATAATACGAACCTAGCGGAGAAAATCACTTGTGAATTGGATCACATATGTAAAAGTTATAGAGATTAAATTTTTTGAAAACGAAATTTAATTAAAACAAAGAAATAAAACTCACCCAAAAAAACGGCCACATCATCTTCTCCTGTACGAAGCCCTAACAGACCTTAATTCACGCGAGCACAGTACCTCACATCTCAAACTTCAGCCGCCATCTTATGCTCGCGACGCCGCCGCCCACAGCCAGCGAACCCATGATCCAACTCCGCCGTTAACCTCCCTACATCGAGGCGACTCTACGTGGTGGTTGTGGCTACCTGAAACTTGCCGAAGAAGTTGCGTCGTCGCCTATTCCTAAGGGTTTCGAAACCCTAATCTAATTTTCAACAATGATCTGACCTTCATCTCGCCCACAAATCATGCCGCTGAGCTCCTCTCAGTCTTCTCCACACGACGGTACCATTGATTTGGCGATCCATGAAAGTTGATCGTCGCGTGATGAACGATCGACAATTGTTCCATGATTTCTAGAAAAACAGTGCGTCGAATCAAAAAATGAGTTGCAAATCTGAGTTACGCTCTTCGAGAGCTTCGAATTGATATGAAATTTGGCATATATTGTAGAGTTTGAAATTTTAGCTTTGGATTGAAATTTTGATTTGTGTTTGGATCTAGAATATGTTTATCTGCCATTAAGGAGGAGAGATAGTTGAAATGTATGTATAGACAAATGAGAAATAGGAGTAGGCTAGGGTTTATAACCGGGTATTTATAGACAAAGTTGAAAATAGAATAGGTGGACCCGTTTTACAAACGCGTTGAACGATGAATGGCCCGAAAAGCCCGTTCTGCCTTCGGAACGAAATTGGGTCAACCCATATATCAAAATAGATGTTTTAAAATATTTTAAACGCGATGGAACATGTTTCAAGCCCAAATTCCATCGTATGAAGAAGTTATGCTAAAATCAATTTATTCAAATTGATTTCAATTGATTTCAATTTCAATGATTTCTAGGCATTTCGTGTTCGTACGATCAAACGACAAGTCCGATCGCTACGAAACTTGAAATCCTATAATAATTCACTGTTACGGATCCAATGAAACTGGTTCCGTTGAAATCCGAGTCAGTGGCCAAAATGTCTATTTTTACATTAATTAAATAAATTAAAATTAATTAATTAAATCCAATCTCAATTCTTAAAAATAACAATCTTATCATTTTTAAATTTCTTAAACAATTACAGAACTTAAACAAATTTAGATGTAAATCAAAGTTGATTAATTCATCACTTTCCGTGTTTAATTTGGATTCCACTAAATTCAGAAATTATAAATTAAATTACCAATAATTCCATTTGATTGACTTTTCATTATGTTATTCACTTCATTGCTATCAAATGGAAAAAATTTAACATTGGATTCATACTATTACATTAATATTCTTAAATTTCATTTAAATCTCAATTAACGCAATAATTAAATTTCACTTAATTACAATATATCCAATTATTAATATAGTTCAAATCCAATAATTTGATAAATATTTATTCGCTTATGCCATTTATACTCAAGTATAACATATCTTCATTAATTTTCATTTCATTCAATCCATTAAGTATTAATCTTAATTAGCACTGGTTATATCTTGATGCATTCTTTTATTACATCATTTATTACTTTACAAAATAAAATAACATTTAAACTCGTCAATGTAATACCAAATTTCATTTTAAATCCAATTGATTTTCAAATCAAAGTTAATGCATATTTCAAACAACTATTATAATTACTCCCAGAATATTGGTTTTATTAAATGACCATTTATTATAATTTAATTTCCTTAATTTAATCCAATGCTTACATTTTGTTTTCATATATTCAATTTGTAGCTAAGCATACGTCTACATTAATTCCATTGATTTGCATTTCGTTCAATCTATTAATAGTTACCTTAGTTAACATTACGTAATATTAGATTATAATTTTACAATCTTAACAAATTCATAAATTGTCAATTGCCAAATATATACATTAATTACTATTAAATGTTCTCAATAAATTTATCTACTTGGTTTTAAACTTTTTTATTCATCAATTACTGCCTTATAAATAAACTTACGTTTCTTATCAATTTACATTCACCTTTCCGTTATTATATTAATCATCATTAAATTAACCTTTAATTACTTGTATGTTCATTCTTCCCAACTTATTACACCCTATTACACTATTTCACACATTAATTCAATTATTACATTTGCTTTCTCATATTCCACTTATAACCAAGTCATACATTTAAATTATTTTATTTAATTTACCTTTTATATCCCATTATAAATTAATGCACACATTAATTAAGATTTTTAAATCAAATTAATCATTTCATCTTGGTAACATTCTTTTATTACAAATAGAATAAAATTAACATTTACATTATTTCACTTATTGGAATTACATCCAAGTTATCAACAAATTAACTTACACTTATACTGTTACATTCAAGTTAATAAAAATTAACTTATCAATCTTATCCAAGTTATTATTTCCATTAATAATTCACTTAATTTTTTATTTCCTTCAACAATAAGTTACCAAAATCTTCTTAAATTAAGAAATTTAATTACCGAATTTTACGGGTCGTTACATGGAAAATCCCGTAACATCTCTTAGGTTCTTGCACGCACGTTATACATTGGATAGGAGATGTAAAACCCCGCAAACATCTCTGATGCCATGGCACAATTGTTATATGCGATATTAATTTGATTTATATAAGAATATTTTAGTCCTGACTCGAATGTTTTTTCTTTTCCATTATGCTCGAGTCAGCCTTGAGTTTTTTAGCGCTTTGAAGATTATTCTAGACGACGAAGATGAAGATATGGTATGTTATTACTATTATTATTCCTGCATCATGTTGTCTACTGCATTATTTTATTTATCCCTATTGTATATATAACTATGATAAATGTTGTATAAATTATTATCAAATGTATAGTAAACACCTTCATGAACTGTTTATTTGATTATTATATTTTATTCTTCCTTTGCGAGATTATGTGTTTATTCTCTTCTATCTCTTCCTTTTCTTTTCCCCTAACAATCGAGTTTTCGAGCATTCAATTTCTCGACATATAATACAATGAACGTATTAGTGTCGAGTTTCGAGGGTCGAAAATCGCGGTCGTTACAATAATACTCTCAAATCATCTTAGAGTATCACTTACTTTACCTCCATTGAGCCATACCCTGCCAAAGGCAAGGTCCTCGCTTAACCTTTAGGTTTGATATCATCTGTAACGCTTACCCATTTTGAGCATGACTACAAATGGTAACCTCATTTCTGCATTTACGGCAGCCTCTCAACTTCTTAAACCAACCCATAAAGGAACATGTAGGGGTGAGGGACAAAGCTTCGTCGCACCGTCCATAATATGAGAGCCCCCTATTTTGTTATCACTCTGACAATTGAAGGAATAACAACATACAATATAACAAAGACAATAAAAGCTGTCACTCTAAATTACATGGTTTATCAGAGTTTAAAACAAACCTCATCAGCCTAGACAGTTATAAATTTTCGATCTTACAATTGCTAATTGGTATATATAATAACAAGTGAAAATAAAAATACTTCAGTCAGCAAACATCCAGCTTTACTCCATGAGCTCTATGTCCCCCCAATGACAACCTGGAAAAGTACTTGGTCTGAACCGAGCATTATAATAAAATAACATCTTGATCGGTCTGGAAAACCAGCTAAGAAAATCAAGCGATGTAGTTAACATATAATAATTCAATGAGACCATGCCACTAAACACGGAGCAAGTTTTTACCTCACCTGGATAGCATCCATGCACGAAAGAAGTGAAACAATTTAGAACAAAACCCTAACTTGGAAGAATAGGTAAAAACAAGATCAAAATCCAAACTTAAAGAATGGAGACAGATAACTGAAGATCGAAAAGAGTTCCAGTCACTTCTCAATGCAATTAAGGAAATAATTCAAAGATGTGAAACAACAACAAGGGAAAGGAAATTTTCGAACAATGACTAGGAGCATGCACCTCCCTCTCCGAAAGTATACCTCTAGAAATATACTTGAGAGGGTCATATACTTTGGAACTCTCTCAGGAACTCCAAGCCAGACCCCGCCAACCTTATCGAATATCCAAGTATTTCATATCTTCGTACGCACACCACCGAAATTAAATCTAGAGTAAATGTAAAAATACTCTAATGGGAGCAACACCACATAGCTTGGCCCCCACTCGTGTTTTAGTTTTAGTCATTTTCGAAAAAGGATTTCAACGCTCCTTGCATGCAATATTCATTAATCATCACTATCATTACTGATGCTATACAAAATATAGAGGGTATTTGACAATGAAATAGCTTCTTGCATGCAAGTAGAATCTACTTCAGCTTGAGAGCTCCTATCAAGAATCAATTTTATTTTGAAAGGAAAAACATGTAGGAGATCATTAAAAAAATAAATTCACCGCAACTTATGTGATTAACTAAAAAAATGAATGGAAGTTATTAAATTTCATATATTTGGTACTTATGAGTTTTATTTGAGTAAGTACATGTATAAGAGGACCATTTGGCTATATTTTGGTTGCGTAACTTGCATATAAATTAAGAAAACTCCTTAATAACGACAAAGTAAGGTACGCTTACGAATTTAGTAGGCAGAAATATAAAATATTAATATATTGTGTTTTCCGGCCATGAGAGCCAATGTATATCTTTTTATCGTTTTTGTAAAATTGCAAAAGGCTCTCCGTACAAGGCAGACTCTGCTAAAAAATTCAAAAAATTTAGGGTGTTAGAAAATTTTTGAAATTTTTTTTGTTAACTAAAAAGTTAATTTTCGAATTGAAATTGAAATAAAGAGATTTTATTTTAGAAATCGAAACTAAATGTTTTGTATGGAACTAAAGAGTTAGAAAAGTGAAATGTCGGGTTTTCATTAAGTGGATTTTTGAAAAGTAATTGGTTTGGATTATTCGTCCTACCTTAGCAATTTCGAGGACGAAATTCTTTTAAGGGGTGTGTAATGTAACAACCCGGATTTTCCAACATGTAACTTTGAATATTTAAATGGTTTTAAATATTGGATTTGCAAGATAAATTGATTTTGAGTATGAAGATTTTGGTTGAAATTATAAGAACGAATTTAAATTTCAAATATAGCGATTATCATAATACAGAAATGGTGAGTAATTGAAATTTGAGTTGAATATGAATCGAAATGACTTCTAATGTAGACAAAAATTCTATTTGAATTAGAATTGAGTTAGTAAGTTTTTAAAACTGAAATTTCAAGTGATTTCGTCAATTTTTGAAATCGTCGATTTAGTCGACGCATTAAAATAGCGATCTGGGGCACAGTCTCCAATTTAGACGAAACGAGTTCCATTGGATCCGTATAGTGTATTATTATTGGATTTCAAATTTCGTAGCTTTTGGAGTTACCGTTTGGTCGTACGAGGTAGAAACGCGTTGAAATTAATATTGAAAATTTAATATTTTAATTGTGTTCGAAATCCTATCTTCCCCATACGATCAGATTAGGACTCGAGGCTTGTTCCATTGAGTTCATAATAGTAAGAGTATAACATCAGGAACGCTAGATAGCATGCCTCAATAGGGGTTCAGATTTCGAGGTACATAAACGAGATATTTTTGAATATAAAAATATAAATTTTAAATCTACAGCCAACCTAACTCGTACATTTGGTCGACCTACTATCTGCAGGCGTCGCTTCTACCCTTTTTAAAATCATGTATCCCTTCTCCTTTTTCCTTTCAGAAAAATTCAAAATCAACTCGTAATAATAATAAAAACGTCTCGATCGAAGAAAGGAGGGAGGCTTGATGGTCGATGATAGGGTTCGCGTTCGTGGAGGGCGCGAAGGTAGCATATTATGGAGCGCACGAGGCGGAAGATCGTGGAGGGAAGTCGATCAATTTGGGATTCGCATTTGCGCGCACATGTATGGGTTGGTGGTGGTGTCAAGGCGGTGGGGATCTTGGTGGCGAAGAATGGTGAGGCCCGTAGCTTCCTAGGGGGTCGCCTTTTCTAGTGGATGTGGCATGAAGGTTGAGCGTGTCACGTTTGGCTTGGGTGTTTCTGGTGGGACGCATGGAGTATGGTCGAGAAAGGGAAGCGATGGGAAGGTCGAGGTGAGCGAAGGAATGGAGATGAGACGTGAGTGGCATCGTGACCTGAAGATGGTAGAACGACTATTAAGGATTGATGATGAAGGTAATTAAAAATTTAAGTTCTAATTAATTTTATTAATTACAAATTGGAATAGTTAACTTATAAAAATTCGTAAAAAAATTTCATGTAAGGTCTAAAATTGCGAAAACGAGCCACATTGTATCGTAGCGACAAAACATTGTGCATTGGAATAAATTTGGAATTTGAACGATTAGCAATTTCAGAAAATCAAGGTGAGTTAATGTCACTCAATTTGGTTGATTGGATTAATTTATAATAATTAAAATTAATTATTGGATGATTGATTGAATTGATATATTATTATTGGATGAATGTTATATTATATATATATATATTAGTTTATATATATATATATTAGTAGTTGGATATATTTCCTATCGATTAGAGCGAATGAGACATATGCGCCCCGCATAGCAGCGGATGACCCAATATTACCTTGATATCCCACCTTAAAGCGGGATTGGTATTTTATGTTGTATAACATCTGTGGATGCAAGAAAACAGGTTAGAGGGATCCAACTTGATTCCTCAAATATATTAATCGTTTTTCACATATAGTGAAATATGATGTGATTGAATAATCTGTTAAGGATTCTTGTATGATTTGTTTTATGGGATGCTATAGTAGCACTGGCCTAAATTTTTGTATTTTAAAATTAATATTTTGAATTTAAATAGGATTTAAAGGCAATTTTAGAAATAAAATATTTATATTGAATTTTGGAATTATTTAAAAGCGAATTGAATTGCATAAAATAAATGATTGGATTTTTGGATATTTAATTAGCTATTTCGTAAATGGTTTCAACTAGAGAATTTTAAATTGAGGATTTTTAAAACAATGGATTTTAATTAAGATTTTTTTTTAAATACAAAATGGAAGCAGAAATTGAGATGTGATTGGTTTTGGAATATAGTTTAGGTTATTTAAGAAAGTGATTTAAAAATGGGATTTTAATTAAAAATAAATTTTGAAAATAGATTTTGTAATTAAAAATAAAATTTAAAAATAAGCTGGGGAATGAGATTATAAATTATAAATAAGGTTTACAAATAAAGTGAGATGATTATCATTGGATAAATTGGAGATAGAAATTCATGGTGAGGATTTATAATGAGATGGGGTAATCGGTTTAAAAAGAAATGGTAGAGTATATTTTTGGATTGTGGAAAGGATTATGAAATAAGGGAAGTGGTCGGTGTGTTATGAATCAAGAAAGAGATTTATAAATTGAAATTGGATATATTGGAATTTTAAAAATACATTTTTATCAACAAGCTTAGTTTTTTAAAGAAGAGGATTTTTAATTATTAAACTATGCAATTTAAAACTGTAACACTGAAATATTTCAAAAAGTAAGTTATTTAAATATTTAAATTAGTTAAAATGAATTCTAAGTTTTTAAACAAGTTTTATAAATTGATTAGAAATTTTATAAATAAATTGGAATTATTTATTGACGTTATTTTAAAAGTGCTTGATATTTTTAAATAATTATTTAACCATGATCTTGAAATTTATTATTATTATATATACATAAAATTTTAAAGCATGTAATTGGAATTTATTTATAAATGCTCTCGAGATTGTAAACCGGATTTTATTAAACGGATATGATTGTATAAGTGAAATGTTATAATGGAATTTCTGGAAATTTAGTGTAATTCCCAAAATAGTTAGACTCGGGAACTTAAAATGAGTTTGAATTCATTAAAGGAGTAATAAATTGTTAGTTGGATTATAAATATGTATAATCGATAAATTTTGGAAATTGTAAAAGGAAACTAAAAGAAATTTCGGAGATTTATACGATAAGTGTAGAATATTTCCTAAGTACGAATATTATAAATGGAAGATAAAGTTAATATATTTTCCTAAGTATTGATATTAAAGGTGTAGAGATATTTTAGCGACGAAATGATTTTTATAGGAATATTTTTCTAAGTAATAAAATATTGAGTTGGACCTGTAAATTTGTAACGATCCGCAAATCCGTACCCCTTGAGTCGACACTATTCTACATCAATCAACTCAAGATGTACAGAAATACGAACCATTGGGTTAAAGAAGAAGAAAATAGAAACAACATCAGAATCTAACCATCGCGGCGGAATAAAATATAATAGATATTCAATATTCTTTACACCAAATTAAATACTATATCAGTTTATACATACATTATTAGAGTACATCATCAATAACATACAACTAGACAATCATATAGTTTATCCTCAAACTGCACACACAGCGGAATAATAATCAAGTACAACAGTACATATCGCCATCCAGCTCGTCTCCTAAGCTCCACAGCATCATATCCTGAATCCTATAATACTCGGTCTAACCCGAGCATTACAGTTAAATAACACCCGAGTCAGTCTGGATATACCAGCATGAGAAAATCACACTCATATTGATTATTAAAGTTGAAAAATCCTTTGAAAACAAAAGCATCTCGTAAGACTATGCCACAAATAAACATGTCGGGTTTTTACCTTACGATAGCTAAAACATTTCTTATTAAAATCATCTGATATTATAATAGGGTCTACATACAAATAATTATTAAAATAGCCAAAATTGCTACATTATTAAATTCCAGCTACTAGCGACGGAGTGGGTAATACAAACAAAACTCGTATAAGGCTCGTAGGGAGAATGGATTTCCAACTAATGACTAGGCAGCGGGGTGCCACCTGTCACAGTATGTGGCCTAGATCACAATACCGAGGATCACTCCCGACCCTCTGCAACACAAGACTGGGAATACCCCTTACTGGATAATCCCGAGTGAGATCACCCCACGGTCGGGATCAGCAACCGCACCCCTAAGCCGAAATAAAAAGGGACATCTAGACGGGGATGACTTCACCCTGAATGGGTGCTACCCACCTAGCCTTGCTGCATAACCCCTGATTTTCAGTCATTCCCGGTTGATGAGGCTTGAGGCTAAGCGTTACCTTATTAGAACATATCCCTTAGAATGCCCATCGCCCGCCTGACGATGTTCCGAAAGCATTCATCCATACAAGTCCGTCCCGGGTTTGAATGGAACCGAAGGCACTACTCCTACTACATCCATTTTGGAAAAATCCTCAGGATTAGTAGCGACTAGCCCTTGCACTTCACTGCTCCAACTTCGAATCCAAACTCGTTTCTCACGAAACGTACAAACCGGGTCGAAGTGGTTTTCGAGAAATAAATCTCGATCCCGGTCTCTTCGAAACGATCGGCGCATTTGGCCAATATTGATAATCAGTGATTTAACTATCAATTAATATTCACAAACAACCATCAACCAATAAATAATTTTCCAAATTATTTATTAATCCCAAAAATATCTTCACTAGACATATTTCCACTTTTCAAACCCTTTTGAAAACAGTTTTCAAACTATCTTCCTTTCTCAGAATAAATTCAAAGTATTTTCTATTTCCATTGGAATCACCAAGCACAAAACTTTAGATTTTTAAAATAATTTAAAACGCTTTACTTTGAAATATACCTTAAAACATTTACGTTAAAACTACTTCAATAATTTATTAAAAATACATACTATATGAATATTTGAAAATAAGGTTACTTTATAGAATATAAAACTATGTTTTCTCTTCAAAAAAATAGAATACTAAGTCACCTTTATAAATAATTACTACGATAATAGATTTGAAAAATATTTGCTTTAGAATTTTGATATTTAGAAATAATAAATTCCTTAAACATGCCTTTTAAAATGAAATTAAAACTTTATCTTATATTTTAAAAAATTACTTTGAACGTACTTGGCTATCCAGAGAAATATACTTCTCTTCACATTCTTCTTTAAATTTCCAATTTCAAACACTTGAATCAATTTTCCAAATTGATTTCCAATATACTCCCTTTTATTCCAAAATCCATTAATTTCAGATTTTATTTCTTAATTATGATTTAAAATATTTTTAACTGAAAATACCAATTTTAGATTTCTCAAATTACTTCTTAATCCTTTTAATAAGTTTAAACTTTAATTTTAAAATAATTCTTTATTCCTTTAAAATAATATCACTTGATTTTACAATTCATTAATTTCTGTTTATTCAAAATCTTGTTTCTTTCTATACTCGAAGTTATTTATTGTATTTTAATATCACTTCCATTTATTTTCAATTCATTCTTAATTTATTCAAATTTTTTATAATTATTTCGCATACAAATTCACTTCTTTAATTTTCTTTCCAAAATCCAATTTATATATATATTTGGTAGCTCATTATACCCAAATATATTCAATCAAACCATAGCATTCAATATTCCAATATAATTCATCATAGAATATCAAATAATCACAACAGAGAATATTAAATAATTTAAGTAAATGTTGAGGAATCCAGTTGGATCCCTCTAACCTGTTTTCCCTGCATCCACAGACGTTAGCACAACATAAAATACCAATTCCACTTCGAGGTGGACTATCGCGGTATATGGGATTAAATATAATATTATCCGCTATTATGCGGCGCATAGGGTCTCATCCTCTATATAATGCGGGAAATCAAACATTCCAAGATGTAGTATATACTATAATAAAGCACAATCAATCAATTCAAACATTCAACCAATTATTTAAATTTAATCATTTAAATTTTAAATTAAAATTCAACTAAGTGAGATTAACTCGCCTTTGCCTGTATTTGCAGTCTATTTCCATTCATTTCCATCCCAGCTTGTTTCTCGATTTTAAACCTTGTATAACATTATATAGTTTATTAATATCCGGATTAATTGGACAATTAATTCGCATAGATTTAATTAACAAACTATTTAATGTAAACTAATTTTCGAAAAGTAAATAAGTTTATTTAAACCAATTTCTCCTATAATAAATAAATTTTAAGTTACAAAAATAAACCATTAAGTTAATCCCCTTATACACTATATTTAAAATAACCAAGTAAAAATAAAATGTATATATGTATATATTTATTTATTTTATTATTTATTTGTTTTTTTCCAAAACTACATATACATACTTATAAAAATAATCTATACATGTTTTAAAAAAATCTAGTTTCTTTTAAATAAACTCTACGATATTTTCAAATTACTATATATATATATACTCTATAAATAAGAATAGCAATTTTCCCTTACTGCCTAAACAACACTTATGTATATAAATCTAGGAATTGGAGAAAATAAATTGTTTTATAAATCTTACTGAAATAAAAATAATTTCCTTTCTGCAAGAATAATAAAATTCTTAATCTATATATATATATATATACTTAAATTAGATTTAAAGTGGAAAATAAGTTGTTAATAGATATACCTCACTGACATCAGAACCGAGGCCACTACGAATTACCAGAGACCCATCGCAACCCTAGTTCGAAAGCCCACACAATGCTCTCGCTCTCCACTCCGGCCTCGCTCGAGTTCAAGCTACCCCAACCCTCACGCAAAAAGATACCGCCTTCCTCGAACCCCTTCCTGGCCTCACCGCTGTTGCCGACGAACCACCTCAAACCCTAGATCGTGACCTCCATACGACACGTCGCTTGCCGTCGTACACATCTCGACATCGAGCGCATCATTTGCTTCGCCGGCGTGTGTCATCGCTTCCATCGGCCTTCCCCCATCGTAGTTCATACGGCGGCCCTCCCTTCCACTCGATTTAACGTTCTCGAACAGGAAATCCTGATTGAAAGAGACGTGCGCCTCCTCCTTGTTCAATCTGGGGTTTCTTTCTCTCTTTTTCGATTTATACAAATTTGAAGATGAAGGCTTCGGCCCAATTATATATATATATATATATATATATATATATAAAACCGAACACGTGGATTCTCGAAGAAGGCTCGACTTTAAAAAGAAAGCATTAGCTTCTGAGGGAAGACAGAGTACGTGATGTGAACGAACGTCGGCTGATGAAGGTTGCTTACATGAGAATTTACATATAAATTTTAATTGAATTTTCGATGTAAATTTTCAACGCATTTATATATCGTACGCTCACACAACAACCCCAAAAACTACAAAAATTGAAATTCGATAACAATAGAATATTACGGACCCAACGAAACTGGTTTCGTCGAATTCCAAGACTGTGCCTCGGAAGGCTATTTTTAAATTCAATTTAAATGATAAAATTTCAAAACTGAACAATTCAGTGTTAGATTCAATTTTGACACTTCTACTATCTTCAATGTTATCAATATAAATTTTATAAGCCTTTAAATTATATTTTAACAGGCTTAAAATCTCAGATTTCATATTTTATCCAATTTCAAATTATTTAATTCAATAATTTAATTATCGAATAAATAGTGATATTTGGAATTCAAGTTAAAAATTAACTTTTAAATATTAAAATCAATTAACTATTCCGATTTCAAATGCTTAAAAAATTCCGGGTCGTCACATTCCTCCCCCTTAAAAGAATTTCGTCCCCGAAATTACTCATTAAGAAGAATGATCCATAACCCATTAACTATTTCCTCAACCCAAATAGTTTTTAATAACTTGCCAAAACAAATCTTTTTTATCAAAGGCACACTAATCCTCTTTCTAGCTTTCCAGTTTATCCATTAGTTCCAAACAATATTACTTACTTAACAATTCAAATTTAGATATGAAATCAAATGTTGAATTATCAGAAATTCCTCAAAATTTTCTAACACCCTAAATTTTCGAAAAATTTCGCCAGCGTCTCCTTTGCGCGGCTAACTCGGTATAACTACAAAAGGCCTCTACGAGATCCCAAATTCCAAAAGAAAACAAAAGGCCAAGTGGCTCGATCAAAAACCCAATCAAAATTCATACCGAAATTTAAACATGTATATCCTACATAGCAATAATAGTATATCCTACATAGCAATAACATGTATACCGAAATTCATACCTTTTTGTCGAGCAACTAAAATTTATCTTCTGAAATCAAGACTAATTTTCTTTTCCTTTATAATACATGTATATCCTACATAGCAATAATATCCAATCACAACATTCAAAACATTTTATTGACTTCCTTACGAAATGTCAATATTTATTCATTCAAATACTAACTTGGAATATATTTGTAATATCAATTTCCAATTAAGAATCAACATTCCTTCCTTATGTTTAGTATAAGCATTTAATATGCTTCTTTATCTATTTTCACACCACCACTTTTAGTTTATATCTATTTTTATTCAAATTGGTTCTCCCATTCCATATGAATTCAATTTATCTTCAACTTGGTATATTTAATTAAATTTTTGTTTTTGTTTTTTGAACTGATTCATATCGTTATTTTAAATTAGTTTCATTCACTAATTTATTTTAATTTCCAATTTTGAAATCGTTTGTCGCTAACTAAAATTTTTCCCAAAAATTTTCAAGATTTTTTTCTAGCTTCCAAAGTTTTGAAAATTTTTGGCAGAGTCTCCTTTGTACGGAGGAGCTTTTGCAATTTGAGAAAAGATATAAATAATATACATCGACCCACATGATCGAAAAAGCCAAAATCAGTTCATATTTTCTATTTTTGTTGCGTAGGCGTACCTTTATTAAGCATTTTTAAGCAAGCGGCTTATTATTTTAGCATTTTCACGATCAAATCCATTCATACGGCTTCCCTGAACCTGTACTTACTCAATTTGAATATGTAAGTGCCAAACATATGCAATTTATTAACATTTCACTTTTACTTACACAGCTAAAACATGAATTTCATGAACAAAGCATGCTATACAAATTACATACCATTCCATTTAATTCATTTTTAAACGAAACGAACTCATATTCATTTCAATTGATGCCAAAATCAATTTATTAAACTGCTATTGATTCATATAATTTTGTTTACTTCCGTTTACGTCGTACGACCAATTTTCTAATGCAATTCGACAATATTAATGTGAATAAATAATTACATGAGCTTTATAATCAATTTAAATTGATTCCAACTCAATGTATATAAATTCCAATCCAATCTAACTTATTTACAAACCATATAGTTGCATTCCATCCGGTTTCACATTGGTTTTGTTCAAAGCTATTTTGTTATACTTGACATCATCCAATGCTTCTATTAACTTTACACTTAAGTTAATTTATCTCAATTCACTACCATTTCATAACTTAAGTTCATTCTCGTCTTAATTTATTCATACTCGAATTGGATTTATTTTCATCTCAAATCATTTTTATTTTAATCCAATTACAAACAACTTCAATTCATATTTAATTTACTTGCAATTCTAAGTTGAATTCCTATTTATAACTCAAGCTTCATTTCTAAACTCAATTATCTATTCAAAATTCAATTATATGTTAATAATTTTCGAGTTTCATTTCCATATTTCATCAACTAATTTATTATCTAATTAGTTCTCCCCTGGTTTAAATTCAATACTTGATTTTTAATCTCAGTATCTCTTTATTAAATTTCTTAAGTGCAATTTATTTTATAATTCAAGTTTTGATTTTTCGTTTTATTTTCCAATTCATCAAAAATATTTATTTTGGGTTTCCATCCCGCTTTTCAATTTTATAAGTCATAACTTATTATTTTACATATTTCCATTCATTCTAGGCTTGAATATATTCATCTTTTATTTTTAACTCAAGATATACGCTTATTTATAGCCCAAGTATAATTTATTCTAATGATTTTTTAATTCTTTTATAAGTTATTCTAAATCATTTCCAACTTACTTTTTATCCAACTTACTTCCATTTATTCAGGTAAGAATCTAATTTCATTCAACTACATCCATAACTCAATTGAATTTTACTCCAATTCAATTCTACTTGACTTATCCCCAGTTAAATCTTGTTGCATACTATTCCTTTGAATTTTGTTAAGCAACGACTTAATTCCATTTAATATCATTACAATATCCAATTTTCAGTTCATTCACTTATAATTATAGATTCATTTATTCATTCTCTAATTCATTTCCAACCAATAATTTTTATTTCCAAACATTAATTATTCGAATTATATTTCAAAACCAAGTTTTAAATTTTCAAATTTTCTCAATATATGAGTTTCAAAACTTATTTATTTATTTAAAAGCTTATATTGCTTATTTGAATCATTTCATCTTATAACCAAATTTCAGATTATATATATAACACTTACTAGCTTAAGGTATAAATTTTCATTTCACAATTATAATCATTTTACCTTTCAACTTTATATCCAATTCAATTCAATTTCAATTTCAATTTTGTTTAACTTATCTCAAGTTAAATTCAAATATATTTTCTTCGCTTTCATTCACTTAAGTTAAATTTTAATTCCCGGATTAAAATTTCCAATTTCTTCTTATTAATATCAACTTTACTTTATAAGTTCAATAGTTGATCCATTTAAACTTTTCATATTATTTAAATAGAATTTCTTAGAATTCAATTGCCGGGTTTCATTTCCAGAACCATTTTGAAATGATAACTACACATACCCTCTTGGTATATCAAATCAAATCTCCGGATTCCAAACACTTGTTTTTACCAAAACAAAATTTCCTTCTGAAATTTCTAGACAACTTGTATACCCAACAAGCCCAAACAATATCATATACAACTATCCTGGTAGCAATCCATCACTTTAGAAACTCGAAAATGAATACTGATGATGTGGCCATCATCATCAGGATTATTTTCCAGCGAATGAAGTGAGTTCAATGCTTTTATCTCTTTTAAAATCCTTCAAATATTTTTAAATTCCAAATCTCTCTAGATTTTCAAATCCGATTCAAAAATATTTCTCATATATATATATATATATATATATATATATATATATATATATATATATATATATATATATATATTTCCAACTTTTGGGAATCAATTCCAAATTCAAAGGAATCTAAATTTCCAAATCCCAAATCCTTTAAATTTATATTCACATTACTTTGGAATTTTATCTTATTTTAATTATTAATCACACTATAATTCACATTTAGTTTATATTTACAAATTTCATTTGTATACAAATTGGTATCTTAGTTTTTAATTATGGTTTCAATTCCTTTTCAATTATGAATCACATTTACAAATTCCATTTATTTATTAACTTATTCCTTAATCTCTGGTTATTATTTTCAATTTCTTATTCAATTCTCATACAATAATGATAATAATTAAATATTATCACTCTTATCATCCAAGCATCCATATATAACTATAATAATTTATGAAAAATTATTCCCTTTACATATGAAAATAATTTTGGGTAAAATTATTTCATTTACCCTATTTAAAACAATACTGTGTCGGTTTATCTTGTTCAAGAGTTTAGAAATCCCTATCGATGACATGGCGTCCCATATATCGACCAGAATCCATAAACACTCAACCGATAAATCAACGCAATATAAAACAATTTTATATTCACTAACAAATACGCGCTCATATCTATTAATACTCTCAAACTCATTCTAGAGTACTACGGACTCTATTCTATGAGTAATTCCCACCAGAGCCAAGATTATCACCAACCTAAGCTCTGATACCAAGTGTAACGACCCTCAAATCCGGACCCCTTGAGTCGACACTATTCTACATCAATCAACTCAAGATGTACAGAAATACGAACCATTGGGTTAAAAAAGAAGAGGTAGAAGAAGAAAATAGAAACAACATCAGAATCTAACCATCGCAGCGGAATAAAATATAATAGATATTCAATATTCTTTACACCAAATCAAATACTATATCAGTTTATACATACATTATCAGAGTACATCATCAATAACACACAACTGGACAATCATATAGTTTATCCTTAAACTGCACACATAGCGGAATAATAATCAAGTACGATAGTACATATCGCCATCCAGCTCGTCTCCTGAGCTCCACAGCATCATATCCTGAATCCTATAATACTCGGTCTGACCCGAGCATTATAGTTAAATAACACCCGAGTCAGTCTGGACATACCAGCGTGAGAAAATCACACTCAAATTGATTATTAAAGTTCAAAAATCCTTTGAAAACAAAAGCATCTCGTAAGACCACGCCACAAATAAACATGTCGGGTTTTTACCTTACGATAGCTAAAACTTTTCTTATTCAAATCCTCTGACATTATAATAGGGTCTATATACAAATACTTATTAAAATACCCGAAATTTTTACATTATTAAATTCCAGCTACTAGCCACAGAGTGGGTAATACAAACAAAACGCGTACAAGGCTCGTAGGGAGAATGGATTTTCAACTAATGACTAGACACTTGGGTACCACCTGTCACGGTACGTGGCCTAGATCACAGTACCGAGGATCACTCCCGACCCCCTGCAACACAAGACCGGGTCTACCCCTTACTGGATAATCCCGAGTGAGAACACCCCACGGTTAGGATCAGCAACCGCACCACTAAGCCAAAATAAAAAGGGACATCTAGACAAGGATGACCTCACCCTGAATGGGTGCTACCCACCTAGCCTTGCTGCATAACCCCTGATTTTCAGTCATTCCCGGTTGATGAGGATTGATGCTAAGCTTTACCTTTTTAGAACATATCCCTTAGAATGCCCATCGCCCGCCTGACGATGTTCCGAAAGCATTCATCCATACAAGTCCGTTCCGGGTTCGAACGGAACCGAAGGCACTACTCCTACTACATCCATTTTGGAAATATCCTCAGGATTAGTAGCGACTAGCCCTTGCACTTCACTGCTCCAACTTCGAATCCAAACTCGTTTCTCACGAAACGTACAAACCGGATCGAAGTGGTTTTCGAGAAATAAATCTCGATCCCGGTCTCTTTGAAATGATCAGCGCATTTGTCCAATATTGATAGTCGGTGATTTAACTATCAATTAATATTCACAAACAACCATCAACCAATAAATAATTTCCCAAATTATTTATTAATCCCAAAAATATCTTCACTAGACATATTTCCACTTTTCAAACCCTTTTGAAAACAGTTTACAAACTATCTTCCTTTCTTAGAATAAATTCCAAGTATTTTCTATTTCCACTTGAATCACCAAGCACAAAACTTTAGATTTTTAAAATAATTTAAAACGCTTTACTTTGAAATATACCTTAAAACATTTAAGTTAAAACTACTTCAATAATTTATTAAAATTACATACTATATGAATATTTGAAAATAAGGTTACTTTATAGAATATAAAACTACGTTTTCTCTTCAAAAAAAACAGAATGCTAAGTCACCTTTACAAATAATTACTACGATAATAGATTTGAAAAATATTAACTTTAGAATTTTAATATTTAGAAATAATATATTCCTAAAACATGCGTTTTAAAATGAAATTAAAACTTTTTATCTTATATTTTAAAAAAATTACTTTGAACGTACTTGGCTATCTAGAGAAATATACTTCTCTTCACATTCTTCTTTAAATTTCCAATTTCAAACACTTGAATCAATTTTCCAAATTGATTTTCAATTTAGTCCCTTTTATTCCAAAATCCATTAATTTCAGATTTTATTTCTTAATTATGATTTAAAATATTTTTAACTGAAAATACCAATTTTAGATTTCTCAAATTACTTCTTAATCCTTTTAATAAGTTTAAACTTTAATTTTAAAATAATTCTTTATTCCTTTAAAATAATATCACTTAATTTTATAATTCATTAATTTCTGTTTATTCAAAATCTTGTTTCTTTCTATACTCGAAGTTATTTATTGTATTTTAATACCACTTCCATTTCTTTTCAATTCATTCTTAATTTATTCAAATTTTCTATAAATATTTCGCTTACAAATTCACTTCTTTAATTTTCTTTCCAAAATCCAATTTATATATATATTTGGTTGCTCATTATACCCAAATATATTCAATCAAACCATAGCATTCAATATTCCAATATAATTCATCATAGAATATCAAATAATCACAACAGAGAATATTGAATAATTTTAATAAATGTTGAGGATTTCAATTGGATCCCTCCAACCTGTTTGCATCCACAGATGTTAGCACAACATAAAATACCAATTCCACTTCGAGATGGAGTATCGTGGTATATGGGATTAAATATAGTATTATCCGCTATTGTGCGGCGCATAGGGTCTCATCCTCTATATAATGCGGGAAATCAAACATTCCAAGATGTAGTATATACTATAATATAGCACAATCAATCAATTCAAACATTCAACCAATTATTTAAATTTAATCATTTAAATTTTAAATTAAAATTCAACTGAGTGAGATTAACTCGCCTTTGCCTCTATTTGCAGTCTATTTCCATTCATTTCCATCCCAGCTTGTTTCTCGATTTTAAACCTTGTATAACATTATATAATTTATTAATATCTGAATTAATTGGACAATTAATTCGCATAGATTTAATTAACAAACTATTTAAAACTAATTTTCGAAAAGTAAATAAGTTTATTTAAACCAATTTTTCCTATAATAAATAAATTTTAAGTTGCAACAATAATCCATTAAGTTAATCCCCTTATACACTATATTTAAAATAACCAAGTAAAAATAAAATGTATATATGTATATATTTATTCATTTTATTATTTATTTGTTTTTTTTCCGAAACTACATATACACATTTATAAAAATAATCTATACATGTTTTAATAAAAATCTAATTTCTTTTATATTGTGATGACCCGGATTTTTGACCATTAGTTAATTGGATAATTATCTGATTTTAACTATTGTAAAACATTGATGTATAAATTGAGAAAATTAAATATGTGTTGTTTATATATATATTTAAATGAGTTGGTTTTAAATTGAGTTTGAGTTCGAAATTTGAAATTCAAAAGGATAAAAATCTTAAATAAATCAGATTTTAAATATATATATATATATATATATATATATTTGGGGTTGCGAAATCGAGATTGACACAATAATTTTCAAAAGGGTATTTTAAGTTAAATTTATATATATATACACATTTAGTACTTATAAAGTAGTAAATTAAGTATAAAGCTTATTATTAATATTTAAAATAAATAAAAATCTCTTAAATAACAAATGTAAATTTATTAAAGTTTGATAATAACATAACATACTATTACAAAGGCTTAAGAAATTAATATAAATACATACAAGGCACAAGAGACATTTAAATATAAATTTAGAACACTTGTAAGTATCTCATTTTTGCATGCCAACACTTGTAAGAAATAAATTATTTGTATTGACAAATGTAAGCTTAATGGCGTGTTCTTTTTATTTGAAATTAGGTAAAAGGTAATAAGAAAATGAGGGCAAGACCTATTTTCTTCAAAAACCTGAAATCATAAAAAAAATCCAGATTTGAGACAAATCAAACAATCGAGCTAAGTTCTAATCTTCTCCAAAGCACAAAAAAAAAAGAAATTTACTCAAGAACAATCTGTAAATTTTCCCTCAAAACCAAATCTGAAACAATATTTTCCACTAACCAAATCAAGCTACTACCATCTGAATCATCTTTAAAACTGGAGTACAAATCAAAATTTTAACCTGAAGTCTCTCTTCAAAAATCAGAAGCCTGAAAAGCAATGCTGCAAACCAATCCTGCATGCAACAGCACTTCATCCATGCCTGCATTTTTTTCACCTGGAAACATGCATGCAAATTGTAGAATCTGGGAGCAAAAGCATTGCAGTAAAGCAAGGCTAAAGTTTTTTTTAAAATAAAATAAAAAGCAAAGAAAATATAGAAGCAGCTTGAAGCCTTCAAGTTTTCTTTCAATAAACATGGATACTCTGCCAAAAATTCTGTGAGTAACCTTTTATTTGAACATACTTAAATTAAAAGTTAGTTGTTTGTTTATTTCTGGAGATAAGCGTGTTTACATGTTCTTTTTCAAGTTCATTCTTGGTAGATGTATGAATATATGCCAGATGATGGAAAATGTGATCTTGCCAGTTTTCCCTTCATTCGAACCTAGTGAAAAAGAAAAAGAAAAAAAGGAAAAAAAACTTAAGTATCATTAAGTCTGGTTGCATGTTCTTTCTCTGGAAATAGTATGTTTTGTATGTTTATATAAGTGAATTGTTTGGATGTATATAAATGTGCATTACTGTTGTATTATGTATCCCTGTTCTCAGTATCCAAGCTTAAGTTTATGATTAAAATTCATATACTCTTGATCCATTTGCTGCTAGGATTTGGTTCATAAACAAAAGTTTTTGTTTCATCCTAGATTAAAGATTAAAATTTGATTTAAGTTAAAAAAATTATATGGAATTGCTCTGGAAACTCGGTAGAACAGTGTAAGCTTGATTTATGTTAAAATTCAGACATAGCAATTTACTGATTCAAGCATACAATCTGAAACTATATCCAAAATCATGATTTTTAAAACTAGAATCACAATTTTTAGAAGAAGATTAAGTGGGCAGATCGGGTTTGTTCAATCTAGGAGTTTTGGGTTGCCTCTGGTGATCTGGTGGCTCGGCATGGTCGGAATTCTTACTGGTGGTAGTGGAGCCATCGGAGAGGTCTGCAAAAATGTCAGGACGGTGATCTAAGCATTGGGGTGACAGCGGTGACCAATTTTTGTTCCTAACCCTAGTTTTGAGGGTGGATTACCCGATTGGAATTAATTTGTTAATTAATTAAAGGTAATCTCTTGGAAATTTATTAAATATAAATACTTGATGAAATTTAGTGAAGTAATTCACAATTACAGGATGTGATAAATTAAAAAGAATTACTTAATGGAAAGTAATTAAATGGTAATTACTTAGTAGAGGTAATTAAGGATGAATTACTTGGTCTAATTAACCAAAAGGGATTAATAATGAGAAGGGGTTAATTACTTAAGTAAGTAAGTATAGTGGGGTAATTACTGTTTACGAGTAATTGGGGTTTATTAATGAATGCGATCAATTGACTTTAATTGTTAAACATTCATGGGCTGTGGTTAAGTATAATTACTTGATGAAAGAAATTAGAAAATGATGATGATCTTAATGTAACTAAAGAATAATAAATCAAGGAGGATTGACTAAGATGAATGATTATGGGATGGTAAATCAATTGGGATACAATTAATTAATAAGCAGGACTTAAAGGTAATTGATTTAATTCAGTTGTTGTTAATTAGATTTATTCGAGATGGAGTGATTGATTATCTTGCTTATGTATGATTAAATGATTGTTTAAAATGCCCTAAATTGATTGATACCCCTGATATGAAATGGCTCGTGATATGGTGTATTGGGTGGGCAATGATAATGTGGTTACCTGTCAATGACAAATTGCTGGGTGAAAAGGGTGACATCTTTTATTTAGAAATGAATTGCATTTCACTCGAATAACATATATTATGATGAATTGAATTTCGAAGAAACCAGAGTCGGGTTTTAGTAATACCCGAAACCACTTTGATTCTTTATAAAAATTGGTATGTGAAATCAATAGGGTGGGATGGAATGATTTAAGAGAATTGGACCATTTAGTCTGAATCTGGTACTTAGAAATTGATGTGTGAAATAAGAAATATCTATAACAACTTGAGGAATTGAAAATTGATATAAGTTACCCGGGGTTTATATGAGTTGTGTACTTTTTCATTTCATGTTAGTTGGGTTTACTCACACTGGTTTCCAGCCTGACCCGGGTGTTACTTTGATGTAATGCTCGGGTCAGACCGAGTATTACAGACTTGCAGGTAAGGACGTTCTGGAGCTCAGGAGGAGAGCTGAAGGCCAGGAACGTATAGAGTGTTTATCCGCTGTGATATATATTGTTGTTTATATGGGACAAGTTATTTTAAACTATCCAGTGTTCTGAAATTATTGTAACTCTGATGTAGAATGTAAAAATACTGATACAGTTCTGCTTTGTAAACTGTTATTTATTTACTATTATATTTTATCCGCTGCGAATGTGAGATTGTGTGTTTCTTTTCTCTTCTTCTTCTTCTTTCTCTTTCTTCTTTTCTCTAACTATCTGGAATTTTCGGGATCGAAGTTTCCGGATCGTTACATTTTGCATCAGAGATGAAGGTTAAGCGAGAACCTTGGCTCTGGTGGGATTACTCATTAAGGTTAGGGTAAGTGGTACCCTAGAATGAGTTGAGTGTATATATATATGAGAGAGCGTACTTGTTATTTTCTTATATAAAGATTCTAAAGGTTTTATATAAGAATATATTTTGATATATAAAGCAATATAACTTTCTAACAAATAGTAAATGAATTGGTTGTTAAATTATTAAGTTAAATTAAGAAGTAATAGAAATACAACCAAACTGAAATTAAATCTTGAATTTGGGAAAGGTTTCAGGATAAGGATAATCAATTAATTTATGTAATTAATTAAACTTTATTTAATGAGATTAATTAATGGATAATAATTGGAAATGATAAATAAAGAGGGAGTTACTTAATGAGGTAACTAAAGGTAAGTAATTTAAGGGACAATTACTTAATGAATGTAATTAAGAAATAAATTAATTACCGAATAAGTTTAATTAATGATGTAATTAATTTAGAGAAATAACAAATAATATTATTTAATGCATTTGAATGAAATAGTCCTATTTCAAACAAGAGTTGTTTGAAAATTTAAAGAAATTTGTTTTGAATTAAAAACCAAAGGTGGTTTAAAATTTTAAAGTATAACTTGGTATGAAAAAGAAATTAATATGTATATAGATGGATATACATAATATCAAAGGTGGTTTGAAATAAACTCTTAATGGTGAGTTTTGAGTTTGGAATAAGATATGATACCCGAAATGTTAAGTTTTTGAACTTATAAATGGGAAGATTATTAATGTGAAGTTTAGAATTTGAAATGGAAATTCAAATTGGGTAAGGTCGACTGGATTAAGTGAATTGAGTTTAACTTGGGAAAAAGTTAAATAGGTTGGAATGATCAATCTGATTTGGAAATTTAAGGATGAAATTAAGATTTAACTTGGAAAGTTAAACGGTTGATTTGGATTAGGAAGTTTGAGTGATCTCAAAATTGGTTTGAGATCCGAAAATTGGAAATGGAGGGATGATTTAAAATAATTTGAATGATATCATTCCATTGTTACAAATCTTTAAGTTGTGAATTGGATTTGTTTTAAATGAATGAGAAATGTGGTGTGGTAATATATCCATTATTAAAGTAAATTGGAATTTGGATTCAGGATTAAGTGGTTTAAAGACATAAGTTGATTGATTTAAAGGATTAAATCAATATTTAAAAATTTAACTCGAATTTATATAATTCGGAATGGATTAAATTTGAAATTTGAATTGAAATTAGTTCAAATTGAATTTGATTTGAAGTAATTGAAATTGTGATTGAGGATGTATGAGTATAAGATTCAAATGGAAAATTTGAATTGGATTAATTTGAAACAATTTGAAATTGAAGAGGTTCAATTTGAAATTAGTCCAAATTTATTGGAATAATTTGGAATTATAATTAATGTTGAATGGTATTAAATTCAAATGGAATTTGAATTGACTTTGGGAGGAAATCAAGAATAATTCAACTTGATTTGGAAATGGAGTTTGAAAATTGGGATTAATTCAAACTGGAATTGATATGAATTGAAATTGGAACTAGTCCAATTTATTTGAATTAGTAGAATTTGAGATCAAGGTTGAATAAAGTTAAATTTGGAAAGAAACTAAGGTTAATTCAACTTGAATTGAGATTGAATCAATTTCAATGGAAATTGAAGTTACTTAAATTGGAATTGAGTCAATTTAAATGGTAGAGGAAATTTAAATTGAATTTATGAGAATGGAGATTGGGAAGTGAACAGTTTTGACTCTGGACTATTTTTAATATAAATTATTTTAATATAAACCTATTTTTTCAAGCTATTCATTATATAAACAACCTTTCTTTCAAAAGCCAAACTATCTTATACTTGTTTACAATTATTTTTGAAACTGTTTAACAATTTTCTAACTATTCTATAAACTAATTACTATTTCCAACTACTAATTACTATTTTATAGCTATTTTGCAATTATTTAAAATTTCTATGACTATTTAACTATTTTCCAATTATTTTACAATTACTCAACTATTTTAGAGCCATTTTACAAACTAGTAATTATTTTCCAACTACTTACCTATTTTTTTTAAAATTACAAATTATTTTCTAAATAAACTGGTCGAAGTTCAAACTGTTATTGGTTAAATACCCAATCGGGATAGGAATAGAGGTGATAATCCAAATAAATTGAAGTAATTGTGAGTAAGTGAATGAAAATCAAAGTGAATGTGAATAGAAATGAAATTCATTTGGCTAATAAATAATAAAGAAAAATACGTAGGGTGTACGTATGTTATTCTATTCGCATAGTGATTTGATTCAGATTCCAGCATAGAATTTCAAGATAGTTATATCAATCCGAGTGGGATTTTTCACTCGATTTTCGATGGCGAACCTGGATATGGATTGTTGATTGGTTCTGAATATTCTCTATCATAGTTATGACTATGCAAGGAGAATGACGGTTTCTGATCAAGAAACTAGATCTGTGTCCGCACTAGTAAGTCGGGTGGACAATACTAGTTCGGAAATGAAATTGTGTGATCGAGTGAGCGATCTGATTGGTATAGCGTACGGATGATATGTGTACATCGTACGGATTTGAATAAAATTGATATTGGGAATTTGTGGATAAGAAATTTTAAATGGTTTTGAAATGAAAAATATATTTTGTGAAATATATGATGAAGTAAAGTGGAAATTGGATATTTCTATGGTTGAAATTTTGTTTATGGAAGTAAGTGATATGGTAAATGGTTTTGTAAAGAGTAATCAAATTTGAATATTTGATTTTGAGTAAACAAAGTAAATATCTTTGTTTTATAAAATAAAACTTCCCTTGTTGAATCTTTTGCTAGAAGAAAAGGGTTTTTGAAAGTGTTTGAAGTATAAAAGGAGTTTTATACAAGTTTGAAAATGATCCAAAGTTTTAAAAAATTATATATATCTGTATATATATATATATATATATATATATATATATATATATATGTAAAGGATCATATGAGGATTTTGGAAAAAGGGTTTTGGGAACCTATGGATTTGGAAAGGCTTTTGATTTTTGGGTAAAATCAATATTGAATTTGGAAAGCCTAGTTTGTGAACTATCGATTTTGGAATAATCGATTTTGTGTAAAGGAGCTTTGTATGAGATCATACTAGGTGTATGATTGAAGATACTATATTTGTATAGTATAAAAATGTTTTGATGATGGCTCTGGGGAAAAAGGCGCTCCCTTGAAATGAACTTCTCAGGAGTACCACCGGGTGGTGCTGCCTTGAGCCCCAAGGGGGGTTCTAAAGTTGATCATGTGAGGAGTCCGGACAAAACTAGTTCCTGAGGATTATGAGTAGAGTATACCATAGCGAAAGTCGTGTGTGCCACTGAGACCTATAGTTACATGGACTTTTGCTACGACGGCAACGTAACCCAGGATGTAACTGCGATCTATGGTATAACATAGCGAAAGTCGTGTGTGCCGCTGAGAGCCAACAGTCTGCGTTTAATTTTATATCGGCGGACTGCGACCTATGTAGGAGTGGATAAGTTTCATTTTGACAGCGAAAATCAGATGCCGCTGAGAGCCTACAGTTACATGGACTTTTGCTTGATGGCAACGTAACCCTGGATGTAACTGTGATATGTTGTGTGGGATCGATGGCGTAATCGAGAGGCCGTAGAGAGCCTACAGTTACATGGACTTTTGCTGGGACGGCAACGTAACCCTGGAATGTAACTGTGACCATGGATGGGGGTGATGATTTCCAGAGCATCCTCACCAAAAATATATCCTCTATTTTCAAAAACTGTTTTCTATATTTTCAACAAAATTATTTTCTAAAGTATTTTCACTGGGTGTTGAAGATGTGTCTACTAAGTACTTATAGATTTTCAGTCCTACGCCTGATCAACGTATGACGGAATTTCTACAAGAACGAGGACGGACTTGTTGAAACATCGAGTTATAAAATGATATCTTTATAAAACTATTTTGGCAATTATTACATATTTTAAAAGTGTTTAAAATTGATCAAAGAATATTGTAACTGGTTTTAAAATATTTAATAGATTTTGGCTTCGTTCCTTTTCGAGGACGAAAAGATTCAAAGAGGGAAGGAATGTGATGACCCGGATTTTTGACCATCAGTTAATTGGATAATTATCTGATTTTAACTATTGTAAAACATTGATGTATAAATTGAGAAAATTAAATATGTGTTGTTTATATATATATTTAAATGAGTTGATTTTAAATTGAGTTTGAATTTGAAATTTGAAATTCAAAAGGATAAAAATCTTAAATAAATCAGATTTTAAAACTCTATATTCTAAATATATATATATATATATATATATATATATATATATATATTTGGGGTTGTGAAATCGGGATTGACACAATAATTTTCAAAAGGGTATTTTAAGTTAAATTTATATATACACATTTAGTATTTATAAAGTAGTAAATTAAGTATAAAGCTTATTATTAATATTTAAAATAAATAAAAATCTCTTAAATAACAAATGTAAACTTACTAAAGTTTGATAATAACATAACATACTATTACAAAGGCTTAAGAAATTAATATAAATACATACAAGGCACAAGAGACATTTAAATATAAATTTAGAACACTTGTAAATATCTCATTTTTGCATGCCAACACTTGTAAGAAATAAATTATTTGTATTGACAAATGTAAGCTTAATGTCATGTTCTTTTTATTTGAAATTAGGTAAAAGGTAATAAGAAAATGAGGGCCAGACCTATTTTCTTCAAAAACCTGAAATCATAAAAAAAATCCAGATTTGAGACAAATCAAACAATCGAACTAAGTTCAAATCTTCTCCAAAGCACAAAAAAAAAATTCTAACGACCCTGACTCGACCTTCGAAAATCGGCACCGAATACGACACTCGTATTCAAATGCCGCAGATCCAAACGTCGAACCCGGTTCGCCGGAGCTTATAACACATTAAGTACAACACAACGGAAGGAATGAAATAATACATTTGATATATATAACATTTGATACAACAGAATACAATCGAATGTTACAACAGATATCAACACTAACAGAGATACAAGAAAATAGCAGCGGAAAGATAGTGTCTTCAATGCCAAACTCTAATAGCTCCATCTCCAATCCAAATCTAGCGAGAACTTTAGATCACGTTGCACAAAGCTAAGCAAGGTCAGTCGTCCGAGACTGAAGAAGATCCCAAAGACTGAAAGCTACCAATTCCAAGACTTCGAAGGCTAATGAATCTATACCTATTACTGGAATATCTGAAAACCCAACTCTAGACTGCCCGTGTGGAAGATAGTGGGCACCCAGAGTTTAGGAAAGGAACAATAAAGTCCAGGTCAGTCATGGGACTGGTGTGAGCAAACAAAACAGTTTTATCGTTTAAAACAAACAGCAAATCTTTTAAAGTTCAAATCCGCAATGCCTTTGGAAAATGAAACTACCATAAGGCCTCCCGGCACACACAATGCAAACGCACACATGGGGGAGATTTCTCCTTATGATAGTCAAACATGCTTACTACGCAAAAATTCTTTGATATTATCACTAGTGCATAGTGGAAAAAAACATTTCGAAAATATAATATAAATCCTAGCCAGCATAGGTACCATTATACTATGCCTACTATAGCTGCCATGTTAAATGGCAGGTTCTACAACTAAAACCGTTCAAGGCGCGTATTGGATGAATGGATTTCCAACAAATGGTTAGGCTAAGGAACTTCCTATTGCCACATGGGAATGCCTCTGGAGGGACGCCCCGAGAACCTACCCGGCTCTCTGCTGACACAAGGCCGGCTACCCCCTTCCCGGGGAATAAAACCTAAGATATGCCACCCCCGGTCCTTTGGGACCTTTAACCGAGGATCCTCTACACCAACAACATCACACAGTAATAGATATATACTACAGTGCCCACATGAGTAAGTATCTGGGCTCCATACCATGATACTACCCTTTTCCAGAAGGAATGGTCATACCCTAGGGGAGCTACCCCTGAAACCTTGCCGCATCTTTCCTGTTTCGACCATTACCGGGTTGTGAGGCTCGATGAGGTCTCGTCCACAAAGCTACGCTTTACACGAAAGCCATGCTTTGATCACAAATGATCAACAAATGATCATCAATCACACAGCAGCACTTAGCATGCCACACTACCAAATTGGGAGTATATCGCTGATAACCTTCAACTACATAACCTCTGAGCTCGTACGTCTCAGAGAAGGGTGTTAGGCTAAGAGAATAAATTCTCCGCCACCAACAGATATGTATTTGAAAGAAACCAGCTTTATATCTCAAAGTGTAGTGTCAGACACACGACCATACAAGTCTGTTCCGGGCTCGAACAGAACCGAAGGCACTTCCGAAGAAGCCCTTGCAAATCCGGATAATCCCTAATCACGTCCGGACTTCCCATCACATATGGAGTCTCTATACCGGGGACCAGTCGATGCAGAGACATTCGACAAGTTGTCCTTTCGTTTTCGAAAATATCCGGTCTTCACCACCGGTCTTGAAATGCTATCCATAACATCGTATCATTATTCGGAATGGGTTATATGACACAAGGTCCTCTCCCGGCTAAACCGAATAATGAGCGCAATATTTAAAACATATGGATATGAGTTTTTAGTAAAATCACAATTGAAAATTCAAAGTTTTTCTTTTGAATGGTTAAACAAATTACCATTTTAAATCTTTAAACAAAAAGATTTATTTTACAAAGTTTCACCCAGTTTCACAAAGATCATCCAAAGATTTCAAAACAATTTCCATTTCAATTGGGTTTATTCCTTAAATCTTTAACTAAAGATTTAATTTATAGCTTTCAAAACACGTTCCAAAGAGTTATTTATAACTTGGGGAACTATTTCCCTTTTAGACTCGAAATCCTTTTAACATGAATTGGGAATTCATTTCTTATGTGAAAGCTCTTATTATTTGAAAACATATAGTTTCCATTTCAGAAAGATTCAATTATTTTTATACAAGTTAAAATCTTTGGGTTTAGAATTTAAATTCCCAATCAACGCTTTTAAAATGGTTTAAAAACCCATTTATAAGTTGAATAACCCTTTTTAAACCATAGTTCCAAATCATAGAATTCAATCTCAAATATTGAATTCAAATTTAAATCAAATTATTTAAATTTCAAAACTCAATTAAGTTATTCAAAATAACTTTTTCAAAAGCTTCAATTCTAATTCCAAAACTATTTTGGATTTAAAAATACAATTTAAAGGAAATATTTCAAAAATATGTGACTTAACCCATTTCCTCGTGCGATCCATATTTGTGTGTGTATAAGTGTGGTCCCGGGGTTCAACACAATAGTGCACAACATCATCACAGATTCAATCATATCGATAAGCGGTATAACCCATAACGCTTATCTATATTCACAAATTCATGGATAAAGTAAATTACCAATCACGAAGATTCACTAATATGATTCGATATGGGTTTCGGATAACCAACTGGAATCCGACTCCCTGCCGCATCGAAATTCAAATGTCGTTCTATGGGTCAATGGGTTGCATATTCATATAACAATATATACATCACAGATCAAACAGCTTAGCATAAAACATTACATAGCATCACATCACATAACAAATATAACAAACCATCACATAGCATCTAATAACAATCAAACATCCATAAGTAAGATCAGTTAATTGTTTGAGTAATTCAAATCAGTTTTAATTACTTATGAATAATTACTAATCCTGGTTAATTAATTACAAATCATTTTGGTTTAACTATCCTTTAGTCACTTATCAATTAACCTTTATTAATGAATTAATTAACCTTTAATTATAATTCATCAACTTTTAGTTGTTAAAGGATTTACCTTTAATTACTTAGTTAACCATTTAACTACTTATCTTTAATTAATTAATTTAACCTTTGACTAATTAATTACCATTTATCCTCAATTAATTATCATTCTCCATTAATTGATTAAACTTAAAATTAATTAATTATCCTTAAATTAATTACCTAAATTAATCACTATCTGATTAATTATCATTTAGTTAATTATCCTTTATTAATTTCACTAAGGAACTAGCTTTTATTGAATTACACAAGGTAATTATCTTTTATTTAATTATACAAGTTAATTATCTTTAAATTACCTTCATAAATAAATTTATCTTTTATTAATTAAAGACAAATCATTTATCTAAATTAACTACTCAAATTATTACGTGGACCTATTACTACTAACCCTTGTAGTTATTAACCAATCTGCTTAATTCTTTAAGTTGATTAACTTTCAAAACGTCGCTTCTTAATTTAAATCCTTAATCACATATTTTATTTATTTAAAGTAATTATCCCTTAATACTTGATAGATCAACCTTTAATCTTTAGTTATCTACCTTTAATTACTTTCACCAAGTAATTATTATCTTCATTTAATCATTAATTGCTTGATTTATTAGCTCGAATTATTAGTCAATTTACTTTAGTTACTTATATTAAATAATTCAGTTCAAATAATAATTATTTCCCTCAATATGTTAACGCAACTTTGAAAACTAATTTAACCGCTTTAAAACATCCTTTTTAATAATTATTTCCTTATCCATTATTAACTAGATACCCTTTAAATTAAAATCAATTCATTTAAACCATTTTGATTTAGGTTAATTAAAACTCCTTACTATTTTAAAACTTAGGAATGTTTAAATATTGAAGAGAATTTTCTATTTAACAAGTTTTATTTTTAAACCTTGAATTTCCTTAAAATTTCAAACCGCTTACATGCTGATTCGAGAAAATTATCAGCTGCTTCGAGTCGAACCCGAGCTCAAAGCTCTATTACTTCGGGTTTTTCCCAAGTTGCACGAGAGACCAAAATTTCAACTTGAAATTTTTTTGTCAAGTACTGTACTTAAACACCTGAACCCTACTTCGAGTTGAGACTCGAGCCACGACGTTATTTTCCCGAGCCAAACTCGAGAACCACACAAACTACCCCCCCCCCCCCCCCAAAACTTCTTCTTCTTCCCCATTTTACAACCCAGGTACAAGTTCCACGCATGCACCTGCACACGAAACCCCATCACCTCCGGCCACCATCGTAATGCCCAGCAAGTCGGCAACGACGTCTTCACACCATTGAGCTACTCGGCAACCTCAATTGAATCGTTGAAACAAATCGAGCTCTCAACTGCAACCCAAAGACCATCCTTCATCAGACAAACTCTCGTATCGCCGTCCCTCAACCACCGTGAATCACGCGAACCTGACTGAAGCCGCGCCAACCTCCCCACTTTGATTCCACACAGACCGAACGGCTTTCGATCAACGTTTGTCACCACCCGAAGTCGATGAATACAGCAGCAATTCTGGGTTCTTAAACCCTAAAACCCCATCGACAAACCTTCATAAGCATCTAAAAAATCATTGGCTATTTTTCCAGTAAACTTCATTACTTAATCTACCTCCAACATCAACCCCAAAGCTTGATTTCCCCTTGATCGTTTGGAATTGACAAAAACACAATTTAGTTCAAAACCCAGATCCCACATTCAATTTGAAACTAAAAACCAAAATTTTATTTTTAAAATTCAACATTCCAGAGTACAAATTAGATTGTATAATCAAAAACAGGAATTAAATCATTTGAATTTTCACCATTAAAGGTCATTACTGTGAAATTAAAATTTCCAATAAACTATATGTTAATTTTTTCTTATTTACATTTTTATAAATAATGTTATACCCATATAAACTTAATTCATTCAACCCATCACATCCTAATATGTTTTGTGTTGGGATGATTTTTAAATTTTTTTTTTGTTTTCATTCTTTGAAACCTGGAACAGAGGCATGTTGTTTTGCCTGCACACTAGTATACACCCAGATTTTTTCACATATATATAAAAGCATTCAAACAAATCCACACAGTCATTCACCCATAACCCATGCATACTCCAAAGACAAATACAAGCATAGAAAAAAAACATAGCAGGCTAAGGGATTTACTCACATGTTTGATGAAGCAGAAACAAGAACTTGATAATTTGAAAACTGGAAATCGACAGAGAAGCGTTTTGAGCCTGTATTCCTTTTTTTCTTTTTTTTCTTTTTACTCTTTAAATCTTGAAGTCACAACTGCAAAGCTTGTTAAACAAAACTTTGCTTAGTTTCTGTTGTACTTACTTACTTCAATAATAACAAACAATTTAAAAAAAATTCTTTCTTTTTTTTACTTACAGCTTTGAATTTGTTTAAAGCTTCAAAATTGGCTTTATTCCCAGGCAGCAGGCTTTAATCTTGAACTTGATTTTCCTTTAAATATTTTCAGAAATTACTGCATTGCTTCCTTTGGCCAACACTGCAGCACTTTCTTCATCTGTAATCTGCAGTTTTTTTTCTGAGAGATGAATCACAAACCCACTGCTTGATGTTGAAAGAATTTGCAGATTTCTGGTTTTGCTAATCCTTTGCTTTCAGATTTAAAAATTTGAAAGCTCTTGTTTCAAACAGAAGACTCGAATTATTTTGAGCTGGAATGTTTTTGTTTTGCATCAGGTTTGAGAGCTTTGATCTGATTTTTTATTTGTTTCCAGTTTTGAAACTTACCCTTGTTGTTTGATTGATTGCCAGGTTTTGGTTCCTTTAACTTGAAAGTTTTGAACTGAGGCTTTTGAGTTTGATTTTCAGATTTGAAATCTCAATCTAATGTTACTGTATTCTTTAGATTTACTGAAAAGTTATATGATTGCATATGGGAAGATGTGAAGTTTCTTGTATTATTTTTTTAAATTTCATTATTTTAATTAAAATTAATGATGCTATTTGTATGTATATAGATATGTAAAATCTAAAGGTATGTTTACATTTGTTTTGTTTTCATGTACTTTAAACTTTACACTTTCAAATTATGCATTCATCTCAAAGCTTTGTATAAACAAGATTTTGATATGTATATTAGTTTACTTTTAGTAATATATATTATCTATATTCTCTATTTATATTTGTATTACTTAAAGAAAAAGAATGTTAAACTTATTGTCAAACTATTATATTTTAAATAAGTAACTATCCATATATCTATATGTATGCAGTTTATACTTTTCAATACTTTTAAATGTATTCATATTTACAATTTCAAAATACGTGTGTATATATATATATCTATAACTTAAAGAATTCTAATTTTAAAATTTATTATACATTAATAAATAAACATGCATATATGTATGTATCAGAATTTAATTCCAAACTAAAATCCAATTCCCCTTTTTTTTTCAAGATACTTATTTTAGAATTTCCTATTTAAATTTCAGTTCTATTTTATTTTTTTCTTTGTATTTTAATCCCAAATAAATTCTAAATAAATTCATGATTAAATCCAAAATTTTAACTTTCAATCTATATATATATTTATTCAAATTAAATTCCAAAATCAAATTTATGGTTGATATAATTTTTTCAAAATATTTATTTTTATCTTTCCAGTTAGAACTTCTATTTTGTTTAAAAATCATTTTTATATTCATTTATATAAACAAAAAAATATCTATTTAAATTTGGAAAATACCCAATTAATTCACAATTAAATTTCTAAAATTTATTAAATTTACAATTTAAATTCGATAAAAAAAATGGGAATGTTACAAATTTACTCAAGAACAATCTGTAAATTTTCCCTCAAAACCAAATCTGAAACAATATTTTCCACTAACCAAATCAAGCTACTACCATCTGAATCATCTTTAAAACTGGAGTACAAATCAAAATTTTAACCTGAAGGCTCTCTTCAAAAATCAGAAGCCTGAAAAGCAATGTTGCAAACCAATCCTGCATGCAACAGCACTTCATCCATGCCTGCATTTTTTTCACCTGGAAACATGCATGCAAATTGTAGAATCTGGGAGCAAAAGCATTGCAGTAAAGCAAGGCTAAAGTTTTTTTTTAAAATAAAATAAAAAGCAAAGCAAATCTAGAAGCAGCTTGAAGCCTTCAAGTTTTCTTTCAATAAACATGGATACTCTGCCATAAAATTCTGTGAGTAACCTTTTATTTGAACATACTTAAATTAAAAGTTAGTTGTTTGTTTATTTCTGGAGATAAGCGTGTTTGCATGTTCTTTTTCAAGTTCATTCTTGGTAGATGTATGAATATATGCCACATGATGGAAAATGTGATCATGCCAGTTTTCCCTTTATTCGAACCTAGTGAAAAAGAAAAAGAAAAAAAGAAAAAAAAACTTAAGTATCATTAAGTTTGGTTGCATGTTCTTTCTTTGGAAATAGTATGTTTTGTATGTTTATATAAGTGAATTGTTTGGATGTATATAAATGTGAATTACTGTTGTATTATGTATCCCTGTTCTCAGTATCCAAGCTTAAGTTTATGATTAAAATTCATATACTCTTGATCCATTTGCTGCTAGGATTTGGTTCATAAACAAAAGTTGTTGTTTCATCCTAGATTAAAGATTAAAATTTGATTTAAGTTAAAAATTTATATGGAATTGCTCTGGAAACTCAGTAGAACAGTGTAAGCTTGATTTATGTTAAAATTCAGACATAGCAATTTACTGATTCAAGCATACAATCTGAAACTATATCCAAAATCATGATTTTTAAAACTAGAATCACAATTTTTAGAAGAAGATTAAGTGGGCAGATCGGGTTTGTTCAATCTAGGAGTTTTGGGTTGCCTCCGGTGATCTGGTGGCTCGGCATGGTCAGAATTCTTACTGGTGGTAGTGGAGCCATCGGAGAGGTCTGCAAAAATGTCAGGATGGTGATCTAAGCATTGGGGTGACAGCGGTGACCAATTTTTGTTCCTAACCCTAGTTTTGAGGGTGGTCAGTAAACGATCCACCACGATTTCTTTGGTGGATCGAGTGCTACAAATTTTTGGGAAATGGAGGTGGGTATGATTGCGAGTGTGTAGCCGGAATTGTAGATATTCCGGTGGTCATTGTGGTGAGTACGAGAAGTTTTCAGGGTAGGTTTTTGGTTCCAGTTTTGAACAATGATGCTCGATTTTGATTTTGAGGTTGAGGGTTGAGTTGGATGGTCGTAATCGAATGTGATAGTGAATCGCGACTTGCCGGAGGTATCGCCGATCGTTGGCGCGCCGTCGAAAGCTTGTGCACGTGTACGGTGATAGTTTGGTGTCAGATTTTATGTCGTGTTCGAGTGGGGGTTTACCTGATGCTATTTTTACTTACGTTTAAAACTTAAACTAAAAAAAAAAGAAAAAAAGGAAGCAGAAGAAGAACGTGCAGGTGACTTGGTGAAATGGGTATTTAACATGAAGTGCTACTCGAGTTTTATTAAGGGAGGTCTCGGGGTTTATCCCAAAACTGCAGTATTTTTTAAGGTGAAGTTGTGTAACTTGTTTCTCTACAAGTACTAAGCACTGTAACTTAATATATGGGTTTAACTGTTTAAGACAAGAGTTCAAAACAAATCTTAATTATTTTTGTTAATACTTTAACGATGTTTAAAACACTTAATTATTATTTTAATTAAGCGATTAATTTAAGTATAAAGTTAATTAAAAATTTAGTTTTGTAGTTAATAATGGATTGTTTTTCAAATTTAAAAGAAGACTTTAAAATGATCACTAAGTTGAATAATTATTATCAATTAATTATTTTAGAAAGTAGTTAAGAACAATTAAATTATAATTGTAATTAGAGTTGGATTAATTAATGATGAATTGATGAATAAATTTGTAATTAACTACTTAAAGTTAATTAACAAATGATTAATAGTTAAGTAATTAAGACTTTAATTAACTAATGGCTAATGATTACTTAACTCGTAAATAAGGAATACTTAATTTGTAATTAAGTTGTGTTAATCCGAAATTAAGATTTGTTAACTGGGTTGAGGGTAATCAAGGGATGGATTACCCGATTGGAATTAATTTGTTAATTAATTAAAGGTAATCTCTTGGAAATTTATTAAATATAAATACTTGATGAAATTTAGTGAAGTAATTCACAATTACAGGATGTGATAAATTAAAAAGAATTACTTAATGGAAAGTAATTAAAGGGTAATTACTTAGTAGAGGTAATTAAGGATGAATTACTTGGTCTAATTAACCAAAAGGGATTAATAATGAGAAGGGGTTAATACTTAAGTAAGTAAGTATAGTGGGGTAATTACTATTTACGAGTAATTGGGGTTTATTAATGAATGCGATTAATTGAGTTTAATTGTTAAACATTCATGGGGTGTGGTTAAGTATAATTACTTGATGAAATAAATTAGATAATGATGATGATCTTAATGTAACTAAAGAATAATAAATCAAGGAGGATTGACTAAGATGAATGATTATGGGATGGTAAATCAATTGGGATACAATTAATTAATAAGCAGGACTTAAAGGTAACTGATTTAATTCAATTGTGGTTAATTAGATTTATTCGAGATGGAGTGATTGATTATCTTGCTTATGTATGATTAAATGATTGTTTAAAATGCCCTAAATTGATTGATACCCCTGATATGAAATAGCTCGTGATATGGTGTATTGGGTGGGCAATGATAATGTGGTTACCTGTCAATGACAAATTGCTGGGTGAAAAGGGTAACATCTTTTATTTAGAAATGAATTGCATTTCACTTGAATAACATATATTATGATGAATTGAATTTCGAAGAAACCAGAGTCGGGTATTAGTAATACCCGAAACCACTTTGATTCTTTATAAAATTGGTATGTGAAATCAATAGGGTGGGATGGAATGATTTAAGAGAATTGGACCATTTAGTCTGAATCTGGTACTTAGAAATTGATGTGTGAAATAAGAAATATCTATAACAACTTGAGGAATTGAAAATTGATATAAGTTACCCGGGGTTTATATGAGTTGTGTACTTTTTCATTTCATGTTAGTTGGGTTTACTCACGCTGGTTTCTAGCCTGACCCGGGTGTTACTTTGATGTAATGCTCGGGTCAGACCGAGTATTACAGACTTGCAGGTAAGGACGTTCTGGAGCTCAGGAGGAGAGCTGAAGGTCAGGAACGTATAGAGTGTTTATCCGCTGTGATATATATTGTTGTTTATATGGGACAAGTTATTTTAAACTGTCCAGTGTTCTGAAATTATTGTAACTCTGATGTAGAATGTAAAAATACTGATACAGTTCTGCTTTGTAAACTGTTATTTATTTACTATTATATTTTATCCGCTGCGAATGTGAGATTGTGTGTTTCTTTTATGTTCTTCTTCTTCTTTCTCTTTCTTCTTTTCTCTAACTATCTGGAATTTTCGGGATCGAAATTTCCGGGTCGTTACATATATAAACTCTACGATATTTTAAAATTACTATATATATACTCTGTAAATAAGAATAGCAATTTTCACTTACTGCCTAAACAACACTTATGTATATAAATCTAGGAATTTGAGAAAATAAATTGTTTTATAAATCTTACTGAAATAAAAATAATTTCCTTTCTGCAAGAATAATAAAATTCCTAATCTATATATATATATATATATACTTAAATTAGATTTAAAGTGGAAATAACTTGTTAATAGATATACCTCATTGACATCAGAACCAAGGCCACTACGAATTTCCATAGACCCATCGCAACCCTAGTTCGAACGCCCACGCAATGCTCTCGCGCTCCACTCCGGCCTCGCTCGAATTCGAGCTACCCCGACCCTACGATACCGCCTTCCTCGAACCCCTTCCTGGCCTCACCGCTGCTGCCTACGAACCACCTCAAACCCTAGATCGCAACCTCCGCACGACATCGTCGCTTGCCTTCGTACACATCTCGACATCGAGCGCATCATTTGCTTCGCCGGCGTGTGTCGTCGCTTCCATCGGCCTTCCCCCATCGGAGTTCATACGGCGGCCCTCCCTTCCACTCGATTTAACGTTCTCGAACAGGAAATCATGATTGAAAGAGACGCGCGCCTCCGCCTTGTTCGATCAGGGGTTTCTTTCTTTTTCTCGATTTATACAGATTTGAAAATAAAGGCTTCGGCCCTATTTTTTTATATAACCGAACGCGTGGATTCTCAAAGAAGGGTCGACTTTAAAAAGAAAGCATTAGCTTCTGAGGGAAGACAGAGTACGTGATGTGAACGAACGCCGGCTGATGAAGGTTGTTTACATGAGAATATACATATAAATTTTAATTGAATTTTCGATGTAAATTTTCAACGCGTTTATATACCGTACGCTCACACAACAACCCCAAAAACTACGAAAATTGAAATTCAATAACAATAGAATATTACGGACCCAATGAAACTGGTTTCGCCGAATTCCAAGACTGTGCCTCGGATGGCTATTTTTAAATTCAATTTAAACTATAAAATTTCAAAACTGAACAATTCAGTGTTAGATTCAATTTTAACACTTCTATTATCTTCAATGTAATCAATAAAAATTCTATAAGCCTTCAAATTATATTTTAATAGGCTTAAAATCTCAGATTTCATATTTTATCCAATTTCAAATTATTTAATTTAATAATTTTATTATCGAATAAATAGTGATATTTGGAATTCAAGTTAAAAATTAACTTTTAAATATTAAAATCAATTAAATATTCTGATTTCAAATGCTTAAAAAATTCCAGTTTATCACAAAATTATTTCTAAGGATTGGAATAAAATGATTTGGGAATGTTTTTCCTTTGGGAAGGTTATATGGAAATATTTCTAAGCATTAATATGGTTTGAAAATATCCGGTTAAGGATATAAGGAATTGAATTTTTTTTTAAACGTTGGAATATTAGAAGAAATTTGTATATTAATCTATATAAGGATGTGTGAAATGAATGTTTTGAAAATATTTAATAGATTGGGGCTAGTGGCGGCATACGTGTGTTATTTGATTGCCTAATAATGTGACTATGGTTTAATAACTTGTAATTAAATATATAATTACATTTTTAAAATCCATAATCTTATAAAATGTATAACTCTTTCATACATGGTCCAAACTGAATGTGATTAGTCGCATTAGGTCCGTACTGACGTTATCTACATTATAGAGTTGGATTTGGAGCTGGTAGGAATACGGGTCAAAATTGAACGCCAGTTCATTTTTAATTCAAACTGGAGTATTTTGGCGATTACTGTAATCAAAGTGAGTTAACCCACCTCTCTGGCCCACTTATATTTTTATATAAGTGTGGATAATTTATTTATTGATCGTTTATTGACTGTTTGCATGATTTACTATTTTATTAGTTGGTTTGGATATATTCCCGTCCTGGAGCGGATGATACCCAATTACGTTCCCATGTAAGAGTGGGTGACCTTTTATATATGATCCTGTCTCGAAGCAAATGACTTATATTTAATGATTATATACAATATGTGATGCAGGGGGACAGGTTCGAGGGATCCAACTGGATTCCTCACACTATTGATTTCATATTTTATATAATTTGATATATGGTGTATTGGATGCCATGTTTGTTAACATGGATGATTTTTCCTTATTTAGTGCTATAGAAGCATTGGGCCATGTTTTTAGTATTTTCAAATATTATAAGTGAAGATTTAGTTTTTAAAAAGATTTTAAGTGATTTCAAAATTTATATGTTTTAATAGTTATTCTTGAAATTTATTTAAAGAAGGAATCTATTTTAAAATAAAAAGTTAGATATTATAAATTAAGAGTTTTATGAAATATTTTATATAGAGATTTTTGAACAATATAATAAAGATTTATAAAATCTTAAAAATGATTCTGTTTTTATAATATAGGAATATGGTTTTAGAAAGAAGATAGGAATATTTTGGTATAATTATTTAATAACCATTTTATACAAAATGATATATATACACACATATTTAAAGATATATTTATAGACTTGGATATTTATAAATGTGACAATGTATAAAAGTAACATTTTACAAATAAAGTGAAGATTTGTAAAATCGTATTTTATTAATAAAAGGATAGATTTATAAACGATGTTTATAAATATTGAGAAACTTTTACCATTGGATAAACTGGAGAAATAATTCACTATTGAGGATTTATAATTAGACGTGGAATGTTCCTTCCGAAAAATAGTTGATTCTTTTTTCGAAATTGAAAGTGAGGATAGATTTGGAGATGTTAAACGATATGTTATAAAATAGAAAGAGATTTAAACATACAGTATTATAAATATGAAAATGATTATGGTGAAACTTAAGTATGGATTTTTATCAAGGAAGTATATTTATGTTTTAACAGTTGTTTATTTATATTAATATTATTTTAAAGTTATTTATTAAAATTTTGAAATTTTGAAAATTTAATTATTTGAATGATTAGTATGACTTGAAACTAATCATAATTATTTATCAGTAAAGTTTTGGAAAATAATTATTATCATTTATAATAATGTCAAAGATAAATTATTGTTGTTTTATTAAGAATGTTTTGAAATTATTAATTATTATTTTTAAGATGTTTTAGAAGTTAATTAATATTTATTTATAATGTTTATTATTATATAATATTGTTTTAAATTAAATGATTAAAATTTATTTATAAGTGTTTTCGAGATTTATAAATAGGGTCATATAAACAGATGCGGGTTTTATAAAAGTAATATTATAATATGGTTTGAAAAAATTAAAGGAAGATTAGTTAAAGGAGAAAAAGAGTTTATAAATGGTTTTATGGATTCATAAAGGGATAAATGATTTCAAGAATGTATAAAAAGGAGTTTTATGAATAATTTCAGAGGTTTATGAATGGGATTATAAACGGGTTTATAGATTTATAAAGGGATTCATAAACTGTTCTAGAATTGTATGAAAAGGGAAATCTTTCTCCCTACTGTGAGTATACTTATACCGTTGAGATAAGTATATAGATTTTTCCAAGTATCGAAAATATAGGGGTTTGTGGATATATCTTCGTAAAGATATTTTGAGATAAATATTTGGAAAGTGTTTTAATTAATGAAAGGATTAATTAAAAGAGGCTTAGTGTTGCTTGGTGTTTAACCTCATTACCATCATCACTTCACATGATTTGATGTATGTATATTATAGTTTCTCTTTTGTAAAGATCGTTGATATTATATTATATATTGTTTCGCTGCGATTGTGAGATTCTATGTTGTTTTCAGTTCCTTTTTTCTTCTTCTTCATTTCTCTTCTTTTTTCTTTTTTCTTTTCCATAACTATACGTCTTTTCGTTCAATTTGGGTTGGACAAGCGTGGTTTATTGTCAGCTTCAATTGTGCTGGTTTGCAAGTCGTTACATTTCCAAATGAATTTTTAACAGCTACTTTCTTATTATCTTCTCTTCTCGTACTTTGCCAAAAAATTTAGTGAAAAATATATTCAAATCTTCTCAAATTCAACTAGAATCAATTCAATCTTTATTGTATTAATTCTTTACTGTTTACTCTCTGGTTTTAATTATCCCTCTCTCTCAAACAAGGGTCAAACTGATGTCCAAGAGGCTACTAAATTCACTGTAACCAAAGATCAAGAAATTATCTTTGGAAAAACCATCAAACGCTACTTTATATTTGCTTGGGTGCGATAGTAGCATGTTCAAATCAATTGGGTATGCTTAGTATCCTAGAAATCCGAGTGGGTGTACTTGTAGCCTGTCCAAATCAAGTGGGTGTACCTGAGCCTAAAAAATCAAGAGGGTATGTCTCATAGCCTCGAAATTGAGATTGTAATTAGGTTTGCATTCTACCTGCTGAAAAATTGACATTTGGAAAGAAATCTGTATAAGTAATTGTATGGGACAAGACATAGGGTAATCCTGAACCAATATAAAAATCCTAGTGTGATCTTATTGATTATTTACTTTTTTATTTTACTGCATTTATACTTATCTGTATTTGCATCTGTGATTATTGATTCTATATTAGTTAATAACAATCTTGAAATATTTTAAAAAGATACATAAAAATTAGAAAATACTATTCATCCTTCCTCTAATGTTTAATCAGCCTTAAGATCCATAATTTCACAATCCACATTTGGTAGCAGAGCACTAAGTTTTCAAAAACTCGTAATTTAATTTTTGAAAAGTCTTAATCGCTAATAGCACTATTAGTATATTTGCTAAAACTTTTGTCAAAGGACAATTTACTGCTAAACCCCTAAGTTTTAATGGCAGTAATTACACTTATTGGTCATGTAGTATAAAGATCTATTTGTAATTTATTGGTTTAGATATTTTAAATGTTACACAAAATGAGTACATCGAACCACAAACTAATTTTTCACAATGGACTACTAATTAAAAGGCATTTGCATAGAATAATTCTAAAGTCGTGAATATTTTATTTGTTCACAAGGTAAAATTAAATTTAATAAAGTGTCTATTTGTAAGTCTGCATATGAAATTTGGAAGACATTATAAGTTACAAATGAGGTCATTAGTAAAGTGAAATAGACTAAAAGTTGCATGCTAAATAATCTCTTTCAATTGTTTAAAATTAATACAAATGAGTCCATTTCTGACATGAACTATAGATTTCAAGGTATAGTGCATTTATTAGTTGCATTAGGTTATAACTTTTCTGAAGAGGATCAAGTTGGAAAAATTCTCAATTCATTCTCTTTAGAATGGGATCAAATGACACTTGTAATTGAAGAGGCTTTGGTATTAGTACTTTGAAGAGTTATTAGGCAATTGGATGTCCTATGAAGTACAAATGCAGGGTAGAAGGGAAAGCAAGTCAACAGAAAAGAAATTCATCATTTTCAATGCAATATGCGACGATCGGGATTCTGACAATGACAATGATGAAGAAATTGCTTTCATGACCAAAAATTTCAAAAAATTCCTGAAGTATAAAAAGATGAAAATTTTTTGAAAACCCAAAAACAAAACAACAGGAATTGGAACTGCGACTAAATGCTTCAACTGTGATGAACCCGGTAATTTTCAGTGAGACTTCCCACATCTGAATAAATTAAAAATCTCACCGACAAATAATTCATGCAGAAAAAGAAAAAGGGCTTACATAGCAACTTTAGATGATTTAGACACTTCCTCTAGTGACAATGAACCTGACATTGAAACTGATCAATAATTTTATTTTATTTTGGTTGATTTTGATCTATAGGAATATTCAATAAATTAATAATAATATTAGGATAATTAGAAATATATATAGATATATAAGTATGTATATATATTTTATCCAATTTTTAGTTTTGAAAATTAAGGGTTATATGTCGACATATGTCCCATCTGTATGTCGACATATGCACCAGAAAAATGAAATTTGAAATTTCATTTCAAATTCAATTTTTGAACCTCTCTCCACTTTCACTTACTCCTATGCACTGAAAAGTTGTCTTTTTGACCACAGAATATGTTCTTTGGTTCTCTACTTATTTACTCCATCTTCATTCTATTATTTCACTCATTTTATTTCAAATATCATTCCACTCTCTTATCTCCTCAAACTTTCAATAATGGCTTCCTCTAGTCAAAATTCAAAAACCATTAGACTCTCTAAGAAAACTAAAGCCTTCTCTTAAATGAGAAAGATGTCATTGAAGCCTATATGGAGTGTACTACTTCCAAAAAGGTTTCTTCTGAAAGATCTGCTAAATTCAAAGATTTTGTTCTTATGGTTTACATATCCATATTTTGAAAATGAAATTCATGGTTTAATTGAATCTTCTCAAAATGATTTCGTTAGTTACCCCGATTTGGTCAAAATGTTTTACGTGAATTTAAATCGAGTATTTTATCAAGGAGAAGACGGTCAAGTTTAAAGTAGCGTTAATGGTACTCAAATCATTATAAATTATGAGCTTTTGGGCCATATTCTAGGTTGTAAATCTAATGGAAATTAACTTCTCCACTTTTCAAATTGATATAAAAAATCATTAAGTTCTTCATGATATTTTCAAAAGTGATGAATTTAAATTTAAGCACAAGAATCTTCAACAAAAATCGAGATTTATGATTCTCATTTTATAACAAAGTATTACTTCGAGGACGAGTAATTATAATAATCCTGCTCAAAAAGTTTTCAAAGCACATTTTGCAATTTATGGTCGCTACAACATAAATTGGGCAAAAGTCATTTTAGATGACTTTATTCAAAAGAAAATTTATAGATATAAGAACACACTCTTCCATGGTGTATATCTTACTAGAGTTTTCTTATATATTTTTTGTGTGGATTTAAGAGGAGAAAAATGCATCCCTCGAAAAGTTTTCAACAAAGCCAATTTCTCTCTCATGCACATTCCCCCATTTTTTGAACCATGTAAGACTCTTTTCGAAAAGGTGCAAAGGTTGGCATGGGAAAAAGAATAAGAAAGTCAACAATAAGAGGAAGAAGAAGGGGATGAAATGGTAGTGGAAAAGGAAGAGGAGGAGGAGGAGGAAGAAATGGAAACTTCCTTAGAAAGTTTTGAAAAACCATCTCATCCCTTCAAAAAAGGAGATACTAAGGAACTATGAAAAACTTCTTAAAGACAAAAAGAAGCTTAAGCGTTCTTTTAGTAAAAAGTTCACTTCTTATTCCAACAAAATGGATAAATTCTTTGGAAAGTTCATTCAAAAACATAGTGGCTCTTCATCATCGTCGTCAACATTCTTATATAACATATCTGATTGTTTACTTATGATATCTTACTTTGTATTGTGTGTTTTTCATTTAAGTTCATGTCATATATATGTACTTACTTTTATTAATCATTGAAATCTACGTATCCTTCAAGTTTTAAGTAATGAAATACATTTCTTACTATCTTATTGTTTATTATTCTTTGGAAGTTATAATTATATAATGGTAAAAAATTAAAATAAAAATTATAGAAATATTCTTGTTTTCATAATCTATGTATGTATATTGACATACATGCGACCTATATATCGACAAATAATGCACAGAAAGAAAAAAAATTTAAATTTCAAAATATAAATAACTACCATCTATCCATTTATTTCAAATGGCTTTCTACTCCTATTGAAGCATATTCTTCCAAAAAAATTCACTCATCGTTTTATTCTATACCCTTTTTTCATTCTCAAATATATCATGAAAATGACTTCTTCACATCAAAAATTATGTAAAAATCATGAAAAAACTCTTCAATCTTTCAAAGACATTCTCTCATTTATCCTACAAAATCAAAGGTATTTAGAGTTGAGTCAAATGCAGATGATCAAGGAACAAGAAAAGTATCTTGATATTATTCGATGAATGATTTCTTCCTTAATCAAAGATGAACCAACCAATAACCCAGAGTGCACTATAATAAGGATAATGAAGATTAAAAGGCCATGAAAGCAGATCCAATCTTTGAGTCTGACGGTTGGGTTGAAATTCCACGAAATGTCTAATTATTAGGTTTGGATTTGATATGTACTCTTAGGATTTAGTTTGGATTATTTGAATTAGTTGGTTTGATTGATTTGGTCTGAATGATTGGACTGTTTTGATTTTGTATGGATTTGGATTGGCTTGTAGTATGACTTGAATTTGTATATTTTGAAATAAAATTTAACTTATAAGTCTTCATTATCATATTTACTATAAACTACTTCTTTATTTATCATATACTTATCATATATCATCATATATAACAGTATCAGTTTAACTCGGATTATTTATTTTAAATATATATTTTCTAAGCATTTGTGTTAAGGGAAGTTTTTAGTTTTTCACTTTGTTTTGTTGATGAAAAAGGGAGAGAAAAATATAAAATATACATAGGCATATATTTAGGAGGAGTTATCTAACTCAGGGGAGTTATATTATATTTTATACACACAGGATATTAATGGTTAACATCATCAAAAAGTGGAAGATTGTTAATATCTTAGTTATTTATTTTGATGATAACACCTTAATAATAGTAATACATTCATATAAAATATGGATACTAATGTTTTGCCAAGTTATATGGTATATAGTGTAGGATATTATACCGGTGTTGAATCAAAAACTATACAGTATAAATATTCAAAGAATGGACATGAAGGCTCACGAGTACAAAGATCAAGATATGAAGATCTCAAGACTATATTAAAGTTTATGTATTGTTAAAGTCCTCGACAACAATCTTTGACCTCTATTTCTCATTTTTTAATCCATTATCTTTATAAAAAATATTTTTAAAATATATTTAAAAAATATTTTATAAAAGTTTTTCAAAGGTTAAATGTTTATAAACTATTTTTAAACTATTTTACAAAGTATCAAATTATTTTACACAACATAGAATTTTCAAAATATTTTAAAATAAATAAGTTTTAAAATTACACTAGCCTATGCCATAATATAAGGCAGACGGTATGTCGACATACATGTCGTAGTTTTGAAATTCAAATTTTGAAATAAAGTGTCTATTTGTCATAACTCTCCGCAAATGGACATGTCTATTTATTTTCCATGGGTAGGGAGTTTTCAAATGAATTTTTAACAATTGCTTTCTTATTATCTTCTATCCTCTTACATTACCAAATTTCTAGTGAAAAATGTATTTAAATTTTCTCATATCCAAACAAAATTAATTACTTCGTTATATTAATTCTCTACTATTTACTCTTTGATTCCAATTATCACTCTCTCTCAATCAAATATCAAAGTATTGTCCAAGAGGCTATATGACTCATTGTAAACAAAGATCAAGAAATTGTCTTTGGAAAAGCAGTTCACTCTAGTTGTATTTGCTTGGATGTGACTGTAGCCCGTTCAAATCAATTAGATATTCTTAGTAGCTTGAAAATCCGAGTGGGTGTGCTTGTAGCTCCCCTAAATTAAGTCGGTGTACACTGAGCCCGAAAAATAGGAGAGTGTGCCTCGTAGCCTCGAAATTGTGATTATAATTGGATTTGTTTTCTACCCGTTGAAAGATTGGCATTTGAGAAGAAATATGTGTAAGCAAGGGTAACTCCGAACCAGTATAAAAATCCTGGTGTGATCCTTTCACTTTTTACTACTGCGTTTTTACTTATCTATGTTTTTACATGTGTTGTTGATTCTGCATTGGTTAATAATAATCTCGAAAGAATTTAAAAATGATTCACAAAAATAAAAAAATAATAATCACCCCCCTCTAGGCACACAATTTTTTAAATAACTAATTATTTATTTTCTTCCCTCCTCCTACTATCTTGAAAATTTCATTCAAAAATATATTCAAATCTCTTCAAAATCATACAGAATCAATTCATACTTCTTTGTATTGATTCAATACTACTTTCTTACTATTTTAGAAACATCTCTCAATTCAAAGATTAAAGTGCTATCCATAAGGCTATATGATCCATTGTATCCAAAGTATAAGAATTTGTCTTTGGAAAAACTATCGAATCTATTTGTATTTGCTTGAGTGTGCTTGCAGCCCGTTCAAATCAAGTGGATATGCTTAATAGCTTAGAAATCTAGTGGGTGTTCTTATAGCTATATCAAATCAAGTGAGTATGTAATGATATGTAATTTAATCACATTAAATTTGAATATTTAAAATATTTTTAAACATTTAAATAATAGATTTTATAACTTAAATAGCCTTTTTTTAATAATAATTAGCATTGGTAAAGTTGTTTTAAAATTTGGTTACTAAAATAATTTGTTTGTAGAACAATAAAAAAATGTGACCGAAAATCATTTTTAGGATTTTTTAATTTTCATCGACCAAAGTTGTCAGAATGTATTGTATAAACTAGTGTACATTTATAAATAACATATACTCTAGTTAAGGAAGCGGTTAAAGTTAAACAAGTTTAAATTTATATTAAAGTAAATTTAGTAAGTTTTGACTTATCTTTTAAAATTTAAAAAGGAAAGGGTACAAAATGAGGAAAACATCAAATCATGTGAAGTGATGATGGAAATAAGGGAGAAGTGGTTGGTTGCAAGTGTAAGGGGGTAAGGGGAGATGACGTGGCTTGATTTTGGTGGAGGGCAATGGCCAAGGAGTAAAAAGGTAATTTCTATATTTCATTTTATATAATAATAATTTTTCTTTTTCTAATTCTCATTTTACTCCACTTCGTTCATTTTCAAAACTTTTGTTTCTTCCATTTGCAAGCTTCACTTTTATTTTCATGGCCTCTTTGAAAATTTCTAAGTTAAAAAATCTTTTCTTTTCCGCTTTAAAATCTTAAAACAATAGCCAAAATACTTTCTACATCTCATATACTCCACATCAAGACCCAAAACTACCCCTAACCATGGCAAGCCCAAGCCCTTAAGCACCTAGGTCGAACCAATTTACCCCTCCTAGCACTAAAGATCAAGTCTTGGAAAAGAAAAATGGATTTAGGTGTTGGTGTTAGAGTGTAGAAGCTTTGATTTGCATTTATGTGGATTTTGGGGAGTAAATCTCACTTTTTTAAAAAAAGTTTTAAACTTTATTATTGTGTTAATAATGGATATAGTTTGCTTTTGCTTATATATGTTGAAAAGCAGTGATTGTTTGGTTTAGTTCTGTGACGACCCCGAATTTTAGATATTTGAAATTGGAATATTTAATTGATTTTAAATATTTAAAAGTTAATCTTTAACTTGAATTTCATATATCGCTGTTTATTAGATAATTTAAATATTGAATTTAATTGGGTGAGATATGGAATCTTGAGTTTTAAGCTCGTTAATTTGAAGGCATATAAAACTTGTATTGATAACACTGGAAGTAATAGAACTTTTAAAATTGAATTTAAAAGTGGTTTGTCCAGTTTTAAAAATATGTCGTTTGAATTGACATTTAAAAAATAGCCTTTCGAGGTACAGTATCGGATTTCGACGAAACCAATTCCATTTGATCCGTAATAGTGTTTTAATATAGATTTCAACTTTTGTAGCGTTTGGAGTTGTCGTGTGATCGTACGGTAGATAAATGCGCTAAATTTATATCGAATTCATTATAACAACGGGGTCCAAAAAGCTATCTTCTCCATACGATCGAATAAGGACTCGAAACCTTTTCCATTGCGTTTGTAATAGGGGTATAACATTATAGACACCTAGCGACATGCCTCAATGGAAGATCGAGATTTTGAGTTGCGATTTCGAGACGATTTAATATATATATGTATGTATATATTGTTGATTGACATATATCAACGTCATAGCTTTTTGGCCCTCTCTTTAATCACTGTAGCAAGCTAATTTGGGCACGCAAGCTCCGATCATGTTTTGTTTCCCCGTTCTCTTTTAAAAAGATACAAGAAGTCGAACGGAATAGAAAAAACAAATAGAAGAAAAAATTGGTCACCTCATTTTAAATTATAGCTGTGATTTATCCCCTTTCTTCCCTTAAAAATCGAATTCATCGACAAAGTCACGTAAAAAAAGAAGGAGAGAGCCGACGATTTAAATCGGCCGAGGGACTCACGTTCGCTCGAGAAGGGGGATTTAGCCGCGACTCTCGCTTTGGGATTTCGATCGCCGCCGACTCAAGGGAGCGCGTTCTCGAGTGTGGCAGTGTTAGTTATAGGGGCGACTTAGGTTGCGATCGTGCATTCGATCGACGAGTGGAGGTCGCAAATCCGGGTGGCGCGCGAACTTGAATTTGTGACGTTGTTCGTTTGGGTGAAAGGATCGAGGAGCGAGGCGGCACTAGTTCGAAGTCGAAGTCTGAAGCTTGGTTGATAGTGAGGTATACGCAATCTTTTTCAATTTAAAAAATTCATATATATATATATATATATATATATATATATATATATATATATATATATATATACAGTAAAGAAGATTTTCGGTTTGTTATTTATAAAAAAAAATTACGGTACTATGTTTCAAACTGGAAAGGAATATGTATAAGCTAATTACAGTAAGGTGATTAAGATATATGTTTCAGCTTAGATTTAATAACTTACGTATATGAATGTGTTAAATAAAACTAAAGAAAATAAAATAAATATTGTACAGCCAGATATTTGAAACAATTTTGTTTTATTTAATATATAGGGTTGAAAGGAATTTTATTTTATTAGAATTTAATATATAAATAAAAGGTTTGGGAATATAGGAATTTTAAAATATGAAAGTTCATATAAAATTAGATTTTTCAAATCTATAAATTATTTTTATAAGTATATATGTAATCACGAAAGAAAATAAATACACATCTACACATTTAAATTTACTAGTTTATTTCAAAATAATGTATTCAGGAGACTAATTTTGCTTAGTTAACCTATTTAATTATTTTTATCCACTAAAAGATCTTTAAAGAAAAAATTGGTTTAAAATTTATTTTTGGTAGATTAAAAAAATTACTAAATGAAGATTTGACTCTTTGACTGTTTCAAATATTAATAAATCGTATAAATGCTATACAAGGTCAAAAATCGTGGAGAATCAAGCCTGTGTGGATCGGATTGCAAATTAAAAATCAAAGGTGAGTTAATCTCACTCATTTGGATTACCTTTTAAATTTAAATAGTTAAATTTAAATTTTTAGTTGTTTACTTGAATTGATAATTTATTATCAACTTGGATGTGATATAATATATATAGTTTTATATATATATATATATTGGAGTAATTGATATTACCGCATTATATAGTGGATGAGACCCTATGCGCCCTGCAAAATAAAGGATGACCCTATATACCACGATATCTCCCTCGAAGTAGGATTGATATTTTTATATTATGCTAACATCTGTGGATGCAGGGAAAGACAGGTTGGAGGGATCTAACTGGATTCCTCAAAATATTGAATTTGTTTTCATAGTCTGCATTGACTATCTAAGATAGATTATTGATTTTATTGGGAACTGAAAATATTGGATGCTATGGTTTGATTGAATATATTTGGGTATGTTGAGTTAACAAAAATATATAGATTAACTTTTTGAAGGGAAATAAAGAGAGAATTTTTAGGTAAATAATCATAGAGAATTTGGATAAGTTATGATTTTTAAATTTCAAATAAATAAATTCAAAGTATGGAAAGGAGAATTTTGAATAAATGAGAATAAATGAATTTTTGAATTTAAGAGATATAATTTAAGAAATAAAGGATTAATTTTAATTCAAGGTTTAAAATAGTTTGGGAGAGATAAAGAAGAATTTTGGAAAAAGTATATTTTCAGTTTAAGTAAGATTTTTAAATCATAATAAAGGAGTAAAATATGGAATTAATGGGTTTTGAAATAAATTTGAGTAAGTATAGGAATTTATTTTAAAATGGAGTTAATTTTGAAAATCGATTTGGAAATCGATTAAGTGTTGAAACTTTGATTAAAGAAGAATGAGATTATGGAATTTATAAACGGGGTTTATAAATAAAGTGAATATTTATCAGTGGATAAATTTGAAAGTATAAATTCATGGTGAAATTTAAAAGTAAAGGGTGATTTGTTTTAAAAATAAATAGTGCCTTATTTTTAAAAGTGTGAAAAAGAAATATACAGGATTGGGACGTAAATTAAACTGGAAAGTGTATTTCCTGAAAAAGCTAAGTATATTTTCAAAAGAAGGTCTTTAAGTGTAAAATAGAATTTTTGAGAGATGCTTAAAAGAAGAATGTTTTAGAGAAATTATTATTTTAAATTGTTTAAATTTTAAATTAAATATTTATTTTAATTGATTATAGTAGTAATTATTTTAAAAGGTTAAATTAGTATTATGATTTAAAAGATAATTATTAAGTATTTATACTTTATACAATAATTTTATTTAAAAACAGTTTTTGGCTGAAGTTTTTACTTGGAAAATTATTTTAGAACTTTACGACTAATATTTTGAATAAAGTGTTTTAAGAAATTTTTATTTCAAGTGTTTTTAAAGTATATGTTATTGGATAAAGTGATTTAAATTATTTAAAAATCTAAAGAATTAAGACTTGGTGTGTGATATCCCGGAATTTTTGACAATATCAATTTAATAATCTTTATATAAAATTAAACTAATATTGACAATATTAATTGAAAATAATATGATTTGGTTTAATAATCTGAATTGAATAAATATTTAATTTGAGATTTTATCTTTTGAAAACTAAATAAATGTTTCTATCTATAATGTATATATATATTTGTATATATTATAGATAATCTTTGATTTGGAATTTAATAAATAAATAAATTTTTGTTTTCAAATTTTAATAATTTGGAAATTATGATTTAAATTAATATTAAGTTTTTCAAAATAAATAACTATTTGGTTTTAAAATACTTAGAACAAATGTTAATTGTTTAAATATCTTAACTTAAGAAAATGTTGATTTTATATCTTTTTAAATATTTCTTGAAAAAAAATATGATTTGTGTATATACCAAAGTTTAAAATAGAATTAATATATGATATATTAATTCATATAAGAAAAATAGTAAGTTATAATAAGGAGATAATTTCTTTTATAAATTGATTCTTTAAAATATTTGTATAAGTTTTAATTTATTAATTGTTTTATTTACATTTACTTTAACTAGAAATTCGTACATATTTATATAAGTATAAAATAAATTAAGTAAAACCCTTTATAAACATCCAAATATATAACTAATTAAATAAGAGACATGTGTTAATATCTTAAGTTATCAAATAACATGTGTTAAGTAATGAATAAAGCAAGTTGACAAATGTTAATTCATTAAGACAAGTGTCATTATATTTTATATTTTTCCTTATTTTGAATTAAAATAAATTTCAGCCTTATAAACTTTTCATTTTTTTTCCTCATTCTCTTTTCAAACCAAGGCTAAGCAAATCAAGAAAACATTGCATTTAAAATCTGAATTCCTCAAAGAAGAATAACCTGTAAAAATAAATCCCTGCAATTCAAAATTCTGCATTTTCTAAAAAGCACATGCAACCTACATTCTTACATAACCTGGGAACTTCTGCAAATCAAAATGATCTACATGCAAACTACATTTTTGCAACCTGGAAGCTCACTGCATTTACAAATTTGGAAATCATCAACATGTTGGAAGCCTGCATGCATTTTTCTTTCAACCTGAAGATTCTTTGCATTTTCATCTCTGGAATTTCACCTGCATGCATCTAATTTTGGGATTAAGTTTCAAATGCAAGCAATCTTCAAAACTAAAATCATTGAACCTACAACAATCAATTCAGACAGGGTTCAAAGCTTTAAAAATTTGGGAATTATGCTCTGCTCATAATTTTCAAGGTGAGTAACATTTTTTTTGAAAATTAATTAAGTTAAATTATGGTTGCCTAAATTTAATATGATCCTAGTTGTCTGATTTTCTTTGGAAGCTAGATTTCTTGTGTGAATATTTACATGTATATTTGTGGAGAATGATATGTGCATGTTTACTGTAATTATGCAGTCACTCTGATCCCAGATTCAAGTCCTTTTATTTTATATTTAATTCCTTATCACTTGATTCTAATCAATGTTATGAATTGAGTTTCAAAAAAAAATTGTTTGAGTGATCATAAGTTTAAGCTTAAAAATTTAATTAAAAATAAATAAATTCAAACTTGCTCTGGAAATAAAAACAATCAAGAAAACATGAGATTTGTTTGAAATTCAAATTCTCTAATTCATAAATTTAAGTTTGTAATCTGAATCCTGATATGAAAACATGATTTTTAAAACAGAAACCAAAATTTTTAATTTAGTTTTGGACATGCAATTCTGGGTTGTACTATTTTTTTGGAAATTTTGGAAATCCTAATGAAATTGGGATTCTGGAGGTTTGAGATTTCTTCTGGAGGAAGTGGGGCGAATGGAGAGGCCAGGAAAATTGTCGAAATAGTGGTCAGAGAGATGTGGTGTCGGCGGTGATGGGTTTAAGCTGGTAAACCTAGTTTTTAGACATGGACAGGAATTCGATCATCATGATAGCTGTAATGAATCGAGTTGCATGTAATTCTTGGAAATAGAAGTTTGGGAATTGGCGAAGTTGTGGTCGGAAGTGGGGGAGCTCCGGTGATCGGAGTTTGGTGAACGTGGACGGTTACAGGGTAGGAAATGGGTTCCAGTTTGGGTCCTTATGCTAAATTTTAATTAGGAGTAGATGGTGATGTGCTGATGTTCGAGTTCGTGTTCGATGTTGTTCGTGGAAGTGTGGGGAGCATTGGCGACGGTCGGAGCCTCGCCGTGGATGGTGCAAGGTGTACGGTGCTTTGGAGTATCTGCTGATGCCTAGGTTGAAGAGAGAGTTGTATTCGAGTATATGCTCGGGTTATTTGAAAGTTTACCCGAAGTAGAGCAGAGTGAGACTCGAAGTAATTAGCAATGGCTCGTGTAGTATTTTAGTTCAGGGTTGTTTTCAGAAACCTGATAGTTACAGGTTTTGAGTTTAACTAAATTAAAATAAAAGAAGCAAAGCAAAGTTTATAAACAAAAGTTGAAGCAAGTTAAAATATGAATTCAAAATGAATTTGAATTCTAGTTTTCAAAATATATAAATTTATCAAAATAGAATGTTTAACAACTAAAAGTTGTACAGTATTTTATAAAGTGTTTTAGAAATCTGAAACATGAGATTTTAAAACAGGATTTTAAATTTAAGTTTAAAATCTAAATTGTAAATCTGTATTCAAATTTGAATTTGAAATCTTAGGATTTGAAAGAACATAAGTTTATAAATTCAAATGCTTGTAATTAAGTTGAATCATAAAGTAAATTATAATGAATTTTTAAAAATCTGAAATATAAGATTTGAAAAAAGTGATCAAATCTAAGTTTAGAATCTGAAATTCAAAAATGAATTTGAATACTAGTTTGTAATAAAATAAGCTTTTGAACTCAATTGTTTTAAAAACAACTTTGAATGTTTTTAAGTATGGTTTAAGTTTAAATTTGAATTTGGGTTTATAATTCCTTTAAATTTCTTTATAAAACAAATAGATTCTTTATCATATAATTAAAAAGGTTTTGAATTGTATTAAAGGTTTTGTTAAAGTTAAAAATTGTTTCATTTTAAATCTTGAATTTAAAATGAAATTTAAGGGGAAATTTAAAGGCAAGTTGTTTTTAAATTACTTTAATAATTATAATTAAATCATTAATAAGATTAATGATTATCATTAAGTTAACAAGAAGTTAATAATTTATAATTCATTAAAATGATTAAGGTGATTAAGTTAATTAATTTAATTTAAATTAATAATTAGGTTAATTAATTAAATAATTAAGGTTTTATTTAATTAATTAAAGGATTAAAGTAAGTTAATTAAGATTAACTAGTTTATAATTAAGAAATCAATTAATTAAATAAGATTTGATTTAATTTAATTAATGCTTTGAATTTATTAATCAAGTAATTAATAATTAATTAAGTTTTTGATTGTCACTTGATTAATTTAATAATTAGAGATTAATTAATAAGTTTTATAAATTAATTAAGGATTAATATTGATTAATTCAGTTAATTATTTTAGGAAGTAATTAAAGTTCTGTTATTGGTTAATGAAGGTCATTAACTTAATATTATTTTATAATTAATTAATGTAATTAATTTTAATGATTAATTTGATTAATTAATTTAAGATAATCAATTGAGAATTGCTTAGTTGTAAATACTTAATGGATGTAATTAAATGAAAGTAATTAATAAATAATTACTAATGGTAATTAATTAAGTTATTTTGATTTATTTAAGTTAATTAATTAAGTTTAATTAATTTAAAATAATCATTGGATAATTTAAGAAGAAGTAATTACCCAATGTAAGTAATAATGAATAATTACTTAGTAAAGTAATTAAGAAGATAATTATTGGATGTAATTAAATGAAAGGATAATTGGGTAATAGAAGGGTTTTGGAAATTAATTACTTTATGTAATTCATATAAAGAATAAGTACATAGAGGAAGTAATTAATAATTAATTACTTAGTGTAATTAATTTAGAGTTGATTAATAAGTTATTTGAAGAGGATTAAGAGATGTAATTAATTAAGGGTAATTAATTAATGAGATTAATCTAGGATGATTAATAAATGTAATTAATTAAAGATTAATTATTAAAGATAATTAATTAAGAAGTAATTAGATTATCTAATGATGTAATTAAGGTAGTTAATTATTGAATGTGATTAATCAAGAGTGATTAATCAATATGGTTTAATTAATGAATAATTAATTAATGTAATTAATTTTAAATAGGGTAATTATAAATAAATAATTAAGGATCATTAATTTAAATAATTAATGATATAATTAAGAATTGATTAATAAGAACAATTAATCAATGAAGGAATTAGTTAATGTAATTAATTAAGGATTAATGTAATTAATTATAATTAATTAATGAAGTAATTAAAGGTTAATTACTGAATTTGGTTTGAGATAATTAATTTGTGAAATTAATTAGAGGTTAATTACTTGAATGTAATTATAAGATAATTAATCAAGAGTGATTAATTAAGGTGTTTTAATTGGAGGGTAATTAATCAATTAGTTTGTAATTAATTAAGGAATATGTAAGCAATATTTATATAGATGAGAAATTAATTTAATTCATTTAAATTAATTAAGGAAGAAGTAATTAGTTTAATTTATTTTAAATTAATTATAGAATGGTGATTAATAAGTCATTGCTTATGAATGTTGATTGATGCTGATTTCCCTGAATGGTTGAGATCTCAGATATGAGATATATGATGTTGTGTGATTTGGATGCTATGGTTGCATTAAGTTGATGATATGAATTATCTGTTTGAGTTCATAATATAGATTATCTATTGTGATGATAATATTGATTATCTGTTGTGATGTTGTTAATTATCTATCTGTGTGTATATAGATAATTGTTAACCCCACTGAAACTTAGGCCGACTCAACAGATAAGGCAGTCAGCGACTCATAGGAATCAGCGACTCAACTGACGAAGCGACTCAGATTTTGCCGACTCAATGGGTCAACGACTCATTGATAGCAACGACTCAGTGAGTTAGCGCCTTAAAGGTACAGTATGGATCAACGACTCAGCGGGTCTGCGACTCAAGGCCTATACCGATCCAACGACTCATTCGAGCTCCGACTCATCAAAGACCGACTCATCTGATCACGACTCATTCGAGCTCCGACTCATCAAAGACCGACTCATCTGATCACGACTCATCCATTCAAGGTCCTTAAGTATCTCATTAGGTTTACGACTCAAGAGATGAACGACTCAAGAGGCCGCTACGACTTAAGGAACCTGACGGGTTAAGGAGATTCGATGGGTTAAGGATGGCACGACTCAGGAAAGCCTACGGCTCAAAAGATAGGTCGACGCACGACACAAGGCTCAGAGGCAAGTTCAAAATCATGCTGCAAAGAGGTGACCCGCAGACGACTCACGACTCATCATGAGTCGGTCACGACTCATCATGAGTCGGTCACGACTCATCATGAGTCGGTCACGACTCATGACTTAGCAATTTCAGCCTAAACAGTTTGCCTATAAATACAAGGCCACATTCAACATGAAGGGGACCTTTTGGCTCATTCTCTTCAAGTGCCGTTACTCTGCCGAATTCCAGACGACTTCAAAGCTTTTTAGATCCAACAAACTTCTAAAGGAACTCCATGAAGGAATCATCCACATTCACCATGGATTTGAAGATGATTGTCAACATCAAAGCTTGAGCTACTTGTTTCACATACCCTATCACTTGAAGTGGGTTGTAATTGAAAGATCTTGTAAAGAATTGTAATCAAACTAGTGATAAAAAGATTAAAGTGGACGTAGGCTGGATTATAAGCCGAACCACTATAAATACTGTGTCTCTTACCGTTTTTCTACATACTTTCTGCTTATTTCTATTTCCCGTATAAACGGGTGGTGCTTTCACAATCACATCTTATACACCAGGGTGTTAGCGTTTAAATTTGAGCGTTAACATTTTGGTGCTTTCACTGAGAATTGAACTCAGGACATCTATCATCATTGTTTCAGAAAGATTTGTAGATAGAGTTTCTTTAAGAACCAGAAGTCTATCCGAAATCATGGCTCCTGGAAGGAAAAGTAAATCTGTGAGATCTGCAAACATTCGAGAGGGAACCTCCACTTCCCCAACACCAAATCAAGCCACTCCAGCTGTTGGAGTTTCAAAAGCGGAATTGGACGCTGCTATCTTTGGGTTGAATCAGCAAATAAATGCCCAGAACGCGCAATTGGAAGCTCAGAATGCTCAGAATGCTCTGATTCTGAATAGGTTAAACGATCTGCTCGGGGCAAACCGTCAACCTGCGAATAATGAAAGGAACTTTGTCGGTAATATCCATGATGCTGAAACTAGAAACATTCCCGAAAGGGCTGCTAGCCCCTTTGAACAGACATTGCCTGAGGCTGGAGGATCCAGAAATAGGAATGACGAAGAATATCTTTCTGGTATGGTTCGACAGATTATGAAAGAAAGTATGCAAAGGGTCGAAGATGAGAAAGAGTGGGGTTTCGCTCCGAGCAAGACTCCGTTTACTGAAAAGATCCTAAAAGCTGAATTCCCAAGGAAGTTCGTCCCTCCGACCATTCCAGCTTACAAAGGGACAAGTGATCCAAATGAGTTCCTGTACAAATATGATTGGCACATGACAGGTGCCAGAGCTTCTGACGAGATAAAATGCCGCTATTTTCCTGTGTATTTGGAAGGGGTAGCTCTGCTTTGGTTCACAAAACTACCTGTCCGGTCCATCGATCAGTTTTCAGACCTAACCAGGAAATTTAAAGAGCAATTTAGGCTATATGCTTCAAAGGCAAAAGACATCATGTCGTTATCCGGTTTGGAACAGAATCCGGGGGAAACTATCAAGTCTTTTTTAAATCGCTTTAATATAGCGTTAGCTGAAGTGGATAATGCAGAACCCCGCATGGTCTTGACCTATTTGATGAGAGCTATTGATAAGTCAAGTGAATTCGGAAAGTGGCTGAACATGAAGGAGCCAAATTCTCTGGAAAAGTTCTACAAAAAGGCGGATGAATTCATGCGTTTGGAAAGCCGTCCTGTCCCGGCAAAGGCAACAGTAGAGAAAGCTGAAGACAACACTGCTGCGCCACGTAAGAATGGATCTGTGGGACAGAAAAGAGAAAATAATGATGGAAGGAAACAACACAATTCAAAGAAGCCTCGATCCTTCAAGCCATCAGAATATACTCCTTTGTTAGAGACACCAGAGCGCATCTACCTGGCTACAAAAGATTCTTTTGAGTATCCCAAACCTCCTGTTCTCAGAACCGGAAGAAAAGCTGTGCAAAGTGGGAAGTTCTGTCGCTTCCATAATCAGCCTGGTCATGACACAGACGACTGCCGTCAATTGAAAAATATAATCGAAGAATTGCTAAGAGAAAATAAGCTGCAGCAGTTTGTGAAGAAGAGTAGTAATGACCCTGCTTCGTCAAGTCAGGGGCAACAAGCTCTTGCTCATCAGCCCAGGACAAATGAGAAGGCCGCAGGACATGAATCTGGAAGGCCAGTTATTAATGTCATCACAGGAGGACCCCACCCAGCAGGCAGAAGCTGGGGTGAAATGGAGAGGTACACTCGAGCTCTGAAACATATGCCAACTGAAGAGAATGTCTTTGTTTTAGAGGACTCTACACCCCTGAAACAACAAAGGACTTTTAATGATGATATTGTGTTCAGGGCTAGAGATTCCACGGGCATTGAGGCCCCTACTTTGGACCCGTTAGTCATCTCGGCCGGTATTGGACCGGCTATTGTCAGAAGAGTTCTTATTGATTGCGGCGCATCTTGCAACATCCTCTTCAAGAAAACGTTTGACCAGATGAGAATCCCGATGGCGGATGTGCAAGCCTCATCTCAGAAGATTGTTGGCTTCACTGGGGAGCCAAAGCAACCAGTAGGAACCATTGACTTGCTTGTGGAACTCGGAGAAGGAGAAAGAAAAGTAGTTCGCAAGCAGACTTTTGTGATAGTAGATGAATTTTCTGCTTATAATGCTTTCTTTGGTCGACCTATTCTTGCTGCATTCAAAGCTGTCCTTGCCCCATGGTGTCTTACTATTAAATTCCCTACAGACAATGGGGTAGGAGTTATTAAAGGAGACCAGAACGCTGGGCGAGAATGTTATATGACAGAGCTGCGAGAAACAAGGAAGAGAGAAATGGGGAAAGATGCGGCAACCCCAATCCGCATCAAAACACCAACCCTATAGCAACTACAGGGCGGACCCTGCACTGGCGAGCATAGCGGGGCACGAAAAGTGATGGATCCTAGAAAGGCCAGTGCGGGGGAGAGTAGGGTGGTACCAGCAGAAACAACGATACCGGTGCCCGTTGATCTGAAGGACCCAAACAAGGTGCTGAATGTGGGTTCACAACTTAATGTGTCAGTTCAGAATGCCTTGATATCTTTTTTGAAAGCAAACCTGGATGTTTTCGCTTGGGCCCATGCCGATATGTGCGGAATATCCCCAGAAGTTGCGGTACATGCTCTGAATATTGACCCAAAGTTCACGCCAGTAAAGCAGAAAAGAAGAATCCAAGGTCTAGAAAGGTCGACAGCATTGAAAGAGGAAGTTGACCGGCTCATGGAGAATAATTTCATCAGAGAATCTACCTATCCAAATTGGGTTTCAAATCCAGTGCTAGTTAAGAAAGCCAATGGTAAATGGAGAGTGTGCATCGACTTTTCAGATCTAAACAAGGCCTGTCCCAAAGACTGCTTCCCATTACCCAGGATCGATCAACTGGTAGATGGAACAGCGGGTCATGAATTGTTGTCTTTTATGGATGCCTACTCCGGATATAATCAGATCATGATGCATGAGCCAGATCAGGAGGACACAAGCTTTATCACCGATGTCGGTCTTTACTGTTACAGAGTTATGCCCTTTGGGTTGAAGAATGCGGGGGCAACATACCAAAGACTGGTTAATGCTATGTTCAAACCGCAGTTGGGAAAGACTATGGAAGTTTACGTTGATGACATGCTAGTAAAATCTAAGAAAGCAGTGGATCACATCGAACACTTAGCAGAAATGTTCGCAATTCTCCGAAGATACGGAATGAAGCTTAACCCTTTAAAATGTTCTTTCGGGGTAGAATCTGGGAAGTTCTTGGGTTTCATCGTGAGCGCTAGGGGCATTGAAGCTAGTCCAGCTCAAATCACTGCTCTAAAAGAAGTCAAAGCTCCTAAAACAAAGAGGGAATTGCAAAGTCTCAATGGAAAAATTGCCGCCTTAAGTCGGTTCATATCCAAAGCTACTGATAAATGCATTCCATTCTTCGACGCTCTAAAGAAAGGAAAGAAAAACTTTGACTGGGCTCCCGAATGCCAGAAAGCTTTTGAAGAATTGATTCAACATATGGAAACGCCTCCAATACTTTCCAGGCCCAGCGATGGCGAGGATCTTCTTATATACTTGGCAGTTTCATCTCATGCTTTAAGTGCAGCGCTGGTACGGGAAGACAAAAGGATTCAACATCCAGTTTACTATATCAGCAAAAGACTCACTGGGGCAGAAATGAATTACTCCAAGTTGGAAAAACTCGCCTATTGTCTATTGATTGCCTCAAGAAAGTTGAGGCAATATTTCCAGGCTCATCCTATCAAAGTCCTCACTGATCAACCTTTAAAGCAAGTCTTGTTTCGCCCTGAGACTTCGGGCCGCCTTTTAAAGTGGAATATTGAATTGAGCCAATATGACATCACTTATCATCCTAGAAAAGCGATCAACGGACAAGCTTTGGCAGATTTTATTGCAGAATTTACAGACAAGGGTAACAGCGAGGAAGAAACAATCGAGAACTCCCCAACCCAATGGAAGTTGTTTGTAGATGGCGCAAGAAATGATTACTGTTCAGGTGCTGGAATTGTTCTTGAAACTCCTGAAGGCCGGTCATTATGCTATGCGCTAAGATTAGAATTTCCTTCAACAAACAATGAAGCAGAATATGAAGCTCTGATCGCTGGTTTGAAAATAATCTACAGCAACAATGGCACTCAGTTTGAAAGCGAGGAATTCCAGGATTTTTGCAAGCGATTCAAAATCCAGAAAAGCTTTTCGGCAGTAGCTCATCCGCAGGCAAACGGGCAAGTGGAAGCAGTGAACAAGATCATCAAATCAACCATCAAAAAGCAACTCGAAAGAGCAAAAGGTGGTTGGGTCGATAAACTACCGCTTGCACTATGGGCATACAGAACTACTCACAAAACTGCAACTGGGCATACTCCTTTTTCGTTAGCATACGGATCGGAAGCAATGATCCCGGTTGAAACAGAGGTCCCTTCACACAGAAGAATCCATTTCAATCAAGCAGAAAATGAAAAGCTGCAACTTGAAGCGCTGGATCTCCTTGATGAAAAAAGAGATGAAGCTAACCTCAGAGTTGCAGCTCATCAGCAAAGGATAGCCAGACATTTCAATTCCAAAGTTCGTCAACGCAGCTTTGAAATTGGAGATCTAGTCCTAAAAAGAATTATGACAGCGACAGGTGTGTTTGGGCCAAATTGGGAAGGACCGTATGTGATAGGTCAGAAACTCCTTGACGGCACATTCAAGCTCACCACAGTTGATGGAGATCAAATTCCAAGGGCATGGAACAGCAATCACTTGCGTCCATACTTTACTTGAAAATTTTGTTGAAACATTGTAAAAAGAATTATGAATGTATGATTCCTGTAATTGAAAGCAATTGTGAAACTGATGCAAGTAAATAATGAAAGAATATAAAGTGGATGTAGGCCCAATTTCATGGCCGAACCACTATAAATCTTGTGTTCCTTATTATCATTATATGTTTGCTTTGTTTTCGATATAAAAATACACAAAATGTATTGCTGAAATATCGATTTAAATTTTTGCAGACAGTGGAGATAAAACTTGCGCATAATAAGACCGAGCGATTCTCACCATCATTCAACAAACAAATTTCAAGTCACAAAGACCCCGAATTCAAATCCTAGATAGGAAATGCTTCAATTGAACGGCTAATGATTTCGATAGGAACGAGCCCTTGCTGATAAATTGAGATTGTTTAAACAAACAAACATCCAATTAGGAAGCTAGTGCCCGTTCTCACGAGCTTGCCTGGCAATGAAGTACACTTCCTTGGATTAAACAAGCCACTTGTGGAAAAAAAGGGGATCGCTGAAAAGGCATAAGCAAGTGAACAGAGGAACAACCAAAGCTACCATCAGCGCCACAAGTCCTCTTCGGAGGCACAACTCTTCGGATAATAAAAGACCTCTAATGGGTCATATGCCACAAAAAAGAAAGTTCTCTACTCAACAAAAAAGATTGGAGGAGTCATGACCCTCCAACCATGAGAGAGTAACTTCCAGGCGATGAAAACCCTCTCTGAGGCCCATTTCACCAGGAGTTGAAGTGTTATAACCGCTCTTCGGGATTTCACTTCACCAGAGTTGAAATGTAAACAAAATAAAAGCCCTCTTCGGAGGCCCATTTCACCAGGAGTTGAAGTGTTATAACCGCTCTTCGGGATTTCACTTCACCAGAGTTGAAATGTAAACAAAATAAAAGCCCTCTTCGGAGGCCCATTTCACCAGGAGTTGAAGTGTTATAACCGCTCTTCGGGATTTCACTTCACCAGAGTTGAAATGTAAACAAAATAAAAGCCCTCTTCGGAGGCCCATTTCACCAGGAGTTGAAGTGTTATAACCGCTCTTCGGGATTTCACTTCACCAGAGTTGAAATGTAAACAAAATAAAAGCCCTCTTCGGAGGCCCATTTCACCAGGAGTTGAAGTGTTATAACCGCTCTTCGGGATTTCACTTCACCAGAGTTGAAATGTAAACAAAATAAAAGCCCTCTCCGGAGGCCCATTTCACCAGGAGTTGAAGTGTTATAACCGCTCTTCGGGATTTCACTTCACCAGAGTTGAAATGTAAACAAAATAAAAGCCTTCTTCGGAGGCCCATTTCACCAGGAGTTGAAGTGTTATAACCGCTCTTCGGGATTTCACTTCACCAGAGTTGAAATGTAAACAAAATAAAAGCCCTCTCCGGAGGCCCATTTCGCCAGGAGTTGAAGTGTAGCAGCCGCTCTTCGGAATTTCACTTCACCAAAGTTGAAATGTAAAAACAAAGACCTTCTTGAAAGCACACGTTTCACCGAGATTGAAATAAAACTTCCAAGTGTTGAAACGTGAAAAGGCTTTCTTCAAAGGCACAACTCTTTGGGGGTACACGTTTCACCAAGATTGAAATAAAACTTCCAAGTGTTGGAACGTGAGAAATCCCTCCTCAGAGGTACAACCCCCTCCCGGGAACACAATTAAGAAAAAAGACCTCTTTGGAAACCCACGTTTCACCGAGATTGAAATAAAACTTCCAAGTGTTGAAACGTGAAAAGGATTTCTAAAGCATAACTCTTTGGAGGTACACGTTTCACCGAGATTGAAATAAAACTTCCAAGTGTTGAAACGTAAAAAAAAAAAAAAAAAAAAAAAATCCCTCCTCAGAGGTACAACTTTCTAAAAAAAAAAAAAAATCCTCATCAAAAGCGTACTTTAACTTTGAAAGGAAAAGTAATTTGCCTACTGTGGGAAATGATCGTAAAAAGAAAAGAAGTTAAAGTACCCTTCAGAGGTCCGCTTTACCACATAGAGGAATTCACTTGATGAGATATGCACATAAGCAAAAGAAAAAAGTGATTTCTTCGAACGACCAAGCGTAAAAACTTATACGAAGGGAGTTGTACTCTATAAAATTTTCTTTAAAGAATAAAATAATTATTCTTTAGCAAATAAGAGTGTAAGTCCCCTCGAGGTATAGAATATTGCAGCATACTTATGGAATGGGGGCAATATAGTATAATTACACACAATATGGTATAACTAAACCAGCAAAAGGTAACGCTCAAGTAACATACCATAAGCTCGCTGCAATATCAAATAAACTCATGCCAAAACAAATAACAAATGTATTCTTTAATTCAAACAAAAGTTTGTACAAACGAGGAATCATTTTATTCAAGGAATCATTTTATTCAATTACAACGCAGGTACAGGTTTCAAAATAAAGAAAAGCGGGGGCCGGTACCCGCACAATTCTCGGCCAGTACATGCAAAACACAAAAAAAACTAGAAACTGAAGATCTTCACTTCTTTTTGCTGCCTTTAGACCCTTTACCCGGCCGAATGATCAGCTTTTCAGGTCGACCAGTGGGTATAAGGGAGGAAGGAGAGGTAGGCGCAGCTGGCCCAACTTCTGGCTCCTCTTCAGTGGCAGTGATTATCTTCCCTCTCCTCCTTGATGCTCCTTGCTTCCTTCTCCTCTTTGAGGAAGACTCACTTCCTGGAGTGGCAAGTTTAGATAAAGTTATATCATCAGAAGGAGTCCGCTCCGGAGATATGTCACCTCCCTCAAGTCCCTCATCTTTTTGCTCTTGCGAAGCAACGGGATCATCCAGGCCATGGAGAGCTTCTATTTGTTCTTCTTGTGACCCAGGTTGAGAAGCAGAGGGAGGCGCCACTTGAAGAGATGGAGGAAGGATCACCGGGGGAGAAGAAGCTTGAGTTTGACTCGGTGCTTTCTCTACAAAGGAGAAAAAACTTAAAATATCAGTATCTTTCGAAAAGAGAGGGGATGACGGCTCGTCAAAAGTCGGGAATTCATTAACATTTGAGGAATAATCAAAAGTCGGGAATTCATTGACATTTGAAAAATAATCAAGAAGATCGTCAAGTTCACAAGGAGCGAACGAGCAGTTCACCACTTGGGCTGGTCCGGTGTCAAGTTTACCTGGGGTAGTTGGATCTCTGAGGCTGATTTCATATCGCTGTGCTTCGTTGCTTTCACCACCTTCATCCCCGCCTTGTGCACTTGTAGTTTCAGTTACTGTCTTAGTTGCAGGCGGAGTAGAGGAGCTAGAACCCGTGATGTCAACCACAGGAGAAACTGGAGGTTGGACAGAGGAAGTAAGCGTTAATTCCTTTCCAGAACGTTCCTCTTCCGCCATTCCAGTTCTCATCCTGGCAAGTTGTTCTCGCCCCTTCGCAAGAGCAGCGCGAGCTCCCTCATCCAGGTAACGCGCCTCAAAATCTTCATCGCCATACCCGGCGTCTTTAAACATGTTAAGAGCAGCTTCCCACACCTCGGCCAGGGTGATTTCATACTTAGGACCAAGAAAAGAGAGGCTGCCGCGTCCCAAGACACAATGTAAATAAAAATCGAATAAAGTCGAATTGATATCGTTTTCCATGGTCTGAGCAGTTTCTTCGGCTGCAATTTTGCCAGCCATGGCCTCATCTCGATCTTTTTCGGTCTGAGCAAGTTGGGCTTTTAGCGCTTCAATCTCCATGTCCCGGGCGCTCAGTTTATTCTGCAGCTGGGTGACATCAGTGCGGTGGTTCTCTACAGCTTGTTCCAACCTCTCAGCTTTAGCTTCAGCGTCCCTCTGGCCGGCGTGCGCATCTCGCACTTGTTTTTGCAATACCTCTTCTCTTTGGGTGTAAGTATTAGTAGAAGAGGCAAGATCATCTTTGAGCTGCTTTACTTCAGCTTCGAGTTTTTCATTGTATTCGGCTATCTCCTTCATCTCAGCGTTGTGTTGATCAAGAATCTTCTGCCATTCTGATTTGTCATTTTCCATGGTCAGCATTGCTTCGATGTTAGCCCGATTAACTCTTTGAAGTTCATCAACCAGCTTTTGCCATCCAGACATTCTATCGATATCAAGCTTGACAGCATCGAGATTTCTGTACATAGCTTCTTTGTCGATGGGGACCAAATCAAGGTCGAAGCGTACCCCCCTCAAACACCAGTTCGGGAATCGGCTCTGCAAAGTAGGGGGCCCCCTTTCGACGTGGTATGAAGGCCTGTTGAGAAGTGTTTGGATGGCACTTCCTTCAAGAGCAGGAGATTCGGAAGGGATGTCAATAGAAACTGAGGCACCAGGTCTCTCAGATGTCACGGGCACGTGCTCCTCGCCAAGTTTGGTCCGCTTTCTCGAATCCTCAATATGGCTCTTCCCCCTATCATCGTGTGTTTTACGTTTATGGGAGTCATCATCCCTTGGGAAGGATTCATGTCGCGTGCCCGCTCCCTCATGACGTTCTTCATACCTTCTCCTCTCTTCAGCTTTTCGCGCAGCTCTCTGCTCATTGGTTTCTCTGGGATCGGCATAGTATTGCTTGTAGTCATAGCTGCCACGCCCTCCATAGCGTCGAAAGTCCTTGTAATAAGAACCGCTGCCGCTGCGCCCCATAGAGAAATCTGAAAAGGCAAAAATAGCAAGTCTTAGAAACTCCCGAAGAAAAGAAGTTAAATATGAACAAATGCCGAAAATTCCTAAGTATTGTGTGATGTGCAAGCTACGCGCATTAAGCTACAAACCACTCATTGGTGTAGGGGTGATGATAGCTTGGGTATGAGGAGTTGGTGTTTGTGTTGGTGTTAGTCGAAGAAGGGACGTCGCCTCAATCATAGGAGAGATAGTTTTAGACACGTCATCTCTAAAAAGCTCCTGTGAGGTCACTATTATGTCGCTCAACCCATCATAAACATCGTCACCATCATGCTCGGTGAGACTTGTTTTCTCAGTTCCTACATCAGCTAATCCCCCGAGAGGCTGTGAAGGTTCTTCTTCTTCCTCAATCGGGGCAAGTGCCGTCTTACTAGATGACCCCATAATATCGGTAGGGGTGGAACATTTCACCAATGAAGCTTCGATGTTAGACTCTTTTGATGAAGATTGTTCGATAGTAACGGGGGCATCCGATGCTTCAGTCGGGGAATCGGGAACTTCTGTTGGAGGTTCATGAGGCTGAGTAAAGCGAGAGGGATGGAGGAGTCCGTATTGATGTAAAAATTCATCAGTTAGCAGAAACTTTATGCTCCTTTCTTCTGCCGGCACAACACTTAATCTTTCGAAAATTTGCTTATGGCTTGGGTCCCTGGCAGGGGGTGGAAGCGCTAAAACAGGAACAAAGAATGAAGTTAGCAACTGAAAGTTCGGATCTCAAAAAATGGCTTCAAAGCGGAAAGAATATAGACAGGAAATCTTACTTCCTACTCTCCAGATGGCATAAAACCCTGGAGGGCAGCGAACAAAGAAAAACTGATTCAAAAATCCGTGAGCACTTTCGGAGAGATCAGTAATAAGTTTGCGGTTTCGAGCGCTTCTTATAACCACAATGGAGGGATGGTCTTTAATTTTCGTGAACGAGCAAAAATAGCAGATCTCCCCGAAGCTCGGTAATCGATCCAAAACTCTCCTATATAGAACACATAACCCCATCAGAATAGCGTAGCCATTGGGGTGTAGTTGGAATGGAGAGATAGTCAACCGAAGCAGGAACTGTTGAAGAAAGTCATTAAAAGGAGGAATAGCGCCGTTCAAGCACATTTGACGATTGACAGCAACAAAGCCATGAGGGGGCCTATCCGCGGTATCATTTGGCCCCGGAAATAAGACGTCAGCGTCATCGATGCCAAACTGGACGCGTAGTTGGTTAAACACCCGCTGGTTCAAAGTTGTGGATGTTCTCTCCGGAGGATTATCTACAGGGATAGCTACTGGGAAGACATCTTCAGCCTGGCCCATCGGCTCTTCTTGATGAGAAGTCATTCTACACAAGCAACTGGATGTTCAAATGCGAAGGTGCGCGTTTCCTAAAAAGTGTGAAGTGTTGTGCAAGACTAATAAAAGTGACAAGTATATATAACTGGAATTATACTAATCGATGCTTGATCGATTGTAAACATTTCAAAACTTGTTAATCTAAAAGTTCAAACATAATATTAGTGCAAGCAAGTCGATTTCAATTGACTATTTCAGTATTGCTTTGATATTTTGTTTGAAATTGATATGTTAAAAGCACTTCATACATACAGTTTATTCAAGTTAATCATCTATCATTAACTAATCTGTCGTTCGATGTGGGCAATCAATGACAGTATATTCGTCCCAGTTTTCTGTGAATGTTATATTAACAGGTTATTAGCTTACAAGTTAAAGCAATCTGTAAAAGATTCAAGCAGCAGTTCAAGGTTCAAGTGGAGTTTAAAAGTGCAAGTGCTAAGTCGTAGACGACTCAAGGACTAAGTCGAAGACGACTCAGCAATACTTAGGTCACGAGTCATAAAAGAGAATAGATGTCAGCTCAGAATTATGAAAAATTCATCAAGACATGTCTCGGCCCCGACTCAAGCATTGTGTCGTGATGTCTCGGCCCCGACTCAAGCATTGTGTCGTGATGTCTCGGCCCCGACTCAAGTCTTGTGTCGTGAAGGTTGGTGAGCCGGTCCAGAGTTGAATCGCAAAGGGTTTTAGGTCGTTCAAGATTATTAAGTCGCATCAGGGGTAGTGTTTTACTCTGATTGGCCTATCTACCATACAACTCCAAAACTCGTTTCCCTCCTACCCCATGATAACCCAATGACCTATCTCCAAGTCCTATCTTCGGATCCTAACCCATAACCCGTTAACCTAATGGTATCTCCAAAAATAGCAACTTTAATCCTATCACAATACAGAATCGCCTCGAATGATGGATCGCCGCGAGTAAAATCAAGCAGACCTAAGTTCATCAACAATCAAACCCAACAAAACTCGTAAGACACGAAGAGGCAAATCGGAGGCGAAGGATTAAGCATGTAAGACAATAATGATCAACGATCGAAGAAAGGGAAGAAATCGCTTACGATTGTATGTTGACTAGAGAGGATTGGGTGCTAATTCGAGTTGAAATTATTTTTGGGAGCTTGGAGATGTGTTAATGGCGGAACACGACTCAAGAGATGGATAAAGGAAGAAGAAGATAGAAGTGACGGTTCATCCATTTTATACCAAGGAAGTAGGGCATGAGTCGGCACAAGCGAGTTAAGATAAGTCGAAGCGCGCGACCTACGACTCAGGCGCGTGCTTCGAGGGGCAAATGTTAACCCCACTGAAACTTAGGCCGACTCAACAGATAAGGCAGTCAGCGACTCATAGGAATCAGCGACTCAACTGACGAAGCGACTCAGATTTTGCCGACTCAATGGGTCAACGACTCATTGATAGCAACGACTCAGTGAGTTAGCGCCTTAAAGGTACAGTATGGATCAACGACTCAGCGGGTCTGCGACTCAAGGCCTATACCGATCCAACGACTCATTCGAGCTCCGACTCATCAAAGACCGACTCATCTGATCACGACTCATTCGAGCTCCGACTCATCAAAGACCGACTCATCTGATCACGACTCATCCATTCAAGGTCCTTAAGTATCTCATTAGGTTTACGACTCAAGAGATGAACGACTCAAGAGGCCGCTACGACTTAAGGAACCTGACGGGTTAAGGAGATTCGATGGGTTAAGGATGGCACGACTCAGGAAAGCCTACGGCTCAAAAGATAGGTCGACGCACGACACAAGGCTCAGAGGCAAGTTCAAAATCATGCTGCAAAGAGGTGACCCGCAGACGACTCACGACTCATCATGAGTCGGTCACGACTCATCATGAGTCGGTCACGACTCATCATGAGTCGGTCACGACTCATGACTTAGCAATTTCAGCCTAAACAGTTTGCCTATAAATACAAGGCCACATTCAACATGAAGGGGACCTTTTGGCTCATTCTCTTCAAGTGCCGTTACTCTGCCGAATTCCAGACGACTTCAAAGCTTTTTAGATCCAACAAACTTCTAAAGGAACTCCATGAAGGAATCATCCACATTCACCATGGATTTGAAGATGATTGTCAACATCAAAGCTTGAGCTACTTGTTTCACATACCCTATCACTTGAAGTGGGTTGTAATTGAAAGATCTTGTAAAGAATTGTAATCAAACTAGTGATAAAAAGATTAAAGTGGACGTAGGCTGGATTATAAGCCGAACCACTATAAATACTGTGTCTCTTACCGTTTTTCTACATACTTTCTGCTTATTTCTATTTCCCGTATAAACGGGTGGTGCTTTCACAATCACATCTTATACACCAGGGTGTTAGCGTTTAAATTTGAGCGTTAACAATAATATTGAATTGAATTGTTTTAAACTTTAAACAACTTGGACCTAAAAGACACGCTTTGGATTTCGATGAGACCGGGATCGGATTTGCTACATTATAGCGTCTGTATATAAAAGCCTAGGACGTCACAGTTGGTATCAGAGCGTTAGGTTGAGTGAATACCTAGGCTCTGGAGTGGTGTCTATCTTGAGAGAGCGTATTTGTAAATTTTGATATATATATATATATATATATATATATATATATTCTACCTATTTTTTGGGTTACCTGTTCGGGTTTGCCAATATAAGTTATAGAGGTAGATAAGGTAGTAGTGTGTGTAACACGACAACTACCATTGGTTGGGGTTTGAATGTTTGAGGTTGGAAGTGTATTTGTCGAGACTGTAGACCTAATACCGTCTCGAGTGAGCTTTGCAGAAGTGTATGGACTTCATTGATCTCTGAAGGTAACCTGTTAAGGTTCGGGGTTCATCTTTGAAGTTGGATGAGTAGAATTTGGATCTTCTGGCTGAGCAAAAGCAAGTGATGATATCTTAATATCTCAGGGAGTAGTAGCTGTGTGATGAGATGCAGTGACTATGGATGTTTCCGAAGATATTTCTTTGGAACAAGTTTAAGAAAGTAGGTCTGCTTCGGTGTTGTGGCTAAGTCCAGCAAGGTGTTTCTGTTTAGTTTGAAGTCCGAGTTTCTCGAAGAGCTTTGGATTGGGAATTCTTTGGCATGGGTGTCAGCAGAGTTTTCTGGCTTAGTAGTTTTCTGAAGGTGGAGTTCAGAAGCAGTAGAGTAGAATCCGTTTCTTCAAAGGATTGGCTAGGCCAGTGTAAGCTGTTCTGTTGGCTAAAGAAAGGACAGTTTTCTTTGGAATTAGATTGAGTGGATCGCAAAAGTGACTTGCGATAGTTGAGTATTCTCTTGAGTTATTGGATTTGTCCAGATATTTTCAAAGAAGCCAGAGTTTGTCTTCATCTAGAGATTCAGTGGTACCGGTGGTTCAATTAGTTGAAGGTTGGTTCCTTGAGGTGGAGTTGGGTGAAGCAGCTCAGGATTGGAGGAACTTCTGAATTTTCTCTTGGTTATTAGAGATCTTCTTGGTTATGTTGTCCAGTTGTGCTTGTGATCTTTATCGGCATTCTTTTCTACTCCGAATCAGAGTTGTGCAGCGGAAGCAGTTTGGGAGTGCATCTGCTTTCCTTTTCCGAATAGGAGAAGTTGTTTTCTTCTGATAGTTGTGAGTAGGGTTTGTTCTTGATCTTGATTGATCGTGGAGGATCATTCTGGTGGATTGTGTTTGGTCCAGTTTGTTTCTCGAGACATCAGCAAGGGTTGAGCTGATCAGGAAGGATGAAGGCAGTCCAGGATCGTCCGAAGAGTTTTGTGGATCTGAAGTCGGAGATCTGATTTTGGATAAGCGTTTGGTTTTCTGGATTGAATTGCCAGTTTGGACAACTGGAATTCGTTGTGTTTCACGTATCTCTGAGGGAGTAGGTGTATGATCTATTTCTGGTTTTGGAATCAGCTGTTCTGGAAGATTTGATTGTTGAGTCAGACTCGTCTGTAGTCTGATGTCTTGTTCAGTTATAGATCTAGATGAGCAGGAGTTCTGTAGCATAGTAGTGTTGATTTTTTGGATTTTATAGAGCGAGTATCCTGGTGTTTATACTTGGGGAACTCGAGAAAATTCTATTCAGAATTTTTGTCTGGATATTTAAATTTGTTTGTTTGGATGAATTGATTGCCATGTTTATTAGCATATGTTTGATATATGTTTGTGTTTTAAAATTTAAAATCTAAATAGATTATTAAATTACCTTGGTTTAAAATTTCGAGGACGAAATTCTTTTAAGGGGGAAGGAATGTGATATCCCGGAATTTTTGACAATATCAATTTAATAATCTTTATATAAAATTAAATTGATATTGACAATATTAATTGAAAATAATATGATTTGGTTTAATAATCTGAATTGAATAAATACTTAATTTGAGATTTTATCTTTTGAAAACTAAATAAATGTTTCTATCTATAATGTATATATATATATATATTTGTATATATTATAGATAATCTTTGATTTGGAATTTAATAAATAAATAAATTTTTGTTTTCAAATTTTAATAATTTGGAAATTATGATTTAAATTAATATTAAGTTTTTCAAAATAAATAACTATTTGGTTTTAAAATACTTAGAACAAATGTTTAATTGTTTAAATATCTTAACTTAAGAAAATGTTGATTTTATATCTTTTTAAATATTTCTTGAAAAAAAAATATGTTTTGTGTATATACCAAAGTTTAAAATAGAATTAATATATGATATATTAATTCATATAAGAAAAATAGTAAGTTATAATAAGGAGATAATTTCTTTTATAAATTGATTCTTTAAAATATTTGTATAAGTTTTAATTTATTAATTGTTTTATTTACATTTACTTTAACTAGAAATTCATACATATTTATATAAGTATAAAATAAATTAAGTAAAACCCTTTATAAACATCCAAATATATAACTAATTAAATAAGAGACATGTGTTAATATCTTAAGTTATCAAATAACATGTGTTAAGTAATGAATAAAGCAAGTTGACAAATGTTTATTCATTAAGACAAGTGTCATTATATTTTATATTTTTCCTTATTTGAATTAAAATAAATTTCAGCCTTATAAACTTTTCATTTTTTTTATCATTCTCTTTTCAAACCAAGGCTGAGCAAATCAAGAAAACATTGCATTTAAAATCTGAATTCCTCAAAGAAGATTAACCTGTAAAAATAAATCCCTGCAATTCAAAATTCTGCATTTTCTAAAAAGCACATGCAACCTACATTCTTACATAACCTGGGAACTTCTGCAAATCAAAATGATCTACATGCAAACTACATTTTTACAACCTGGAAGCTCACTGCATTTACAAATCTGGAAATCATCAACATGTTGGAAGCCTGCATGCATTTTTCTTTCAACCTGAAGATTCTTTGCATTTTCATCTCTGGAATTTCACCTGCATGCATCTAATTTTGGGATTAAGTTTCAAATGCAAGCAATCTTCAAAACTAAAATCATTGAACCTACAACAATCAATTCAGACAGGGTTCAAAGCTTTAAAAATTTGGGAATTATGCTCTGCTCATAATTTTCAAGGTGAGTAACATTTTTTTTGAAAATTAATTAAGTTAAATTATGGTTGCCTAAATTTAATATGATCCTAGTTGTCTGATTTTCTTTGGAAGCTAGATTTCTTGTGTGAATATTTACATGTATATTTGTGGAGAATGATATGTGCATGTTTACTGTAATTATGCAGTCACTCTGATCCCAGATTCAAGTCCTTTTATTTTATATTTAATTCCTTATCACTTGATTCTAATCAATGTTATGAATTGAGTTTCAAAAAAAATTTGTTTGAGTGATCATAAGCTTAAGCTTAAAAATTTAATTAAAAATAAATAAATTCAAACTTGCTCTGGAAATAAAAACAATTAAGAAAACATGAGATTTGTTTGAAATTCAAATTCTCTAATTCATAAATTTAAGTTTGTAATCTGAATCCTGATATGAAAACATGATTTTTAAAACAGAAACCAAAATTTTTAATTTTGTTTTGGACATGCAATTCTGGGTTGTACTATTTTTTTGGAAATTTTGGAAATCCTAATGAAATTGGGATTCTGGAGGTTTGAGATTTCTTCTGGAGGAAGTGGGGCGAATGGAGAGGCCAGGAAAATTGTCGAAATAGTGGTCAGAGAGATGTAGTGTCGGCGGTGATGGGTTTAAGCTGGTAAACCTAGTTTTTAGACATGGACAGGAATTCGATCATCATGATAGCTGTAATGAATCGAGTTGCATGTAATTCTTGGAAATAGAAGTTTGGGAATTGGCGAAGTTGTGGTCGGAAGTGGGGGAGCTCCGGTGATCGGAGTTTGGTGAACGTGGACGGTTACAGGGTAGGAAATGGGTTCCAGTTTGGGTCCTTATGCTAAATTTTAATTAGGAGTAGATGGTGATGTGCTGATGTTCGAGTTCGTGTTCGATGTTGTTCGTGGAAGTGTGGGGAGCATTGGCGACGGTCGAAGCCTCGCCGTGGATGGTGCAAGGTGTACGGTGCTTTGGAGTATCTGCTGATGCCTAGGTTGAAGAGAGAGTTGTATTCGAGTATATGCTCGGGTCATTTGAAAGTTTACCCGAAGTAGAGCAGAGTGAGACTCGAAGTAATTAGCAATGGCTCGTGTAGTATTTTAGTTCAGGGTTGTTTTCAGAAACCTGACAGTTACAGGTTTTGAGTTTAACTAAATTAAAATAAAAGAAGCAAAGCAAAGTTTATAAACAAAAGTTGAAGCAAGTTAAAATATGAATTCAAAATGAATTTGAATTCTAGTTTTCAAAATATATAAATTTATCAAAATAGAATGTTTAACAACTAAAAGTTGTACAGTATTTTATAAAGTGTTTTAGAAATCTGAAACATGATATTTTAAAACAGGATTTTAAATTTAAGTTTAAAATCTGAATTGTAAATCTGTATTCAAATTTGAATTTGAAATCTTAGGATTTGAAAGAACATAAGTTTATAAATTCAAATGCTTGTAATTAAGTTGAATCATAAAGTAAATTATAATGAAGTTTTAAAAATCTGAAATATAAGATTTGAAAAAAGTGATCAAATCTAAGTTTAGAATCTGAAATTCAAAAATGAATTTGAATACTAGTTTGTAATAAAATAAGCTTTTGAACTCAATTGTTTTAAAAACAACTTTGAATGTTTTTAAGTATGGTTTAAGTTTAAATTTGAATTTGGGTTTATAATTCCTTTAAATTTCTTTATAAAACAAATAGATTCTTTATCATATAATTAAAAAGGTTTTGAATTGTATTAAAGGTTTTGTTAAAGTTAAAAATTGTTTCATTTTAAATCTTGAATTTAAAATGAAATTTAAGGGGAAATTTAAAAGCAAGTTGTTTTTAAATTACTTTAATAATGATAATTAAATCATTAATAAGATTAATGATTACCATTAAGTTAACAAGAAGTTAATAATTTATAATTCATTAAAATGATTAAGGTGATTAAGTTAATTAATTTAATTTAAATTAATAATTAGGTTAATTAATTAAATAATTATGGTTTTATTTAATTAATTAAAGGATTAAAGTAAGTTAATTAAGATTAACCACTTTATAATTAAGAAATCAATTAATTAAATAAGATTTGGTTTAATTTAATTAATGCTTTGAATTTATTAATCAAGTAATTAATAATTAATTAAGTTTTTGATTGTCACTTGATTAATTTAATAATTAGAGATTAATTAATAAGTTTTATAAATTAATTAAGGATTAATGTAATTAATTATAATTAATTAATTAATGAAGTAATTAAAGGTTAATTACTGAATTTGGTTTGAGATAATTAATTTGTGAAATTAATTAGAGGTTAATTACTTGAATGTAATTATAAGATAATTAATCAAGAGTGATTAATTAAGGTGTTTTAATTGGAGGGTAATTAATTAATTAGTTTGTAATTAATTAAGGAATATGTAAGCAATATTTATATAGATGAGAAATTAATTTAATTCATTTAAATTAATTAAGGAAGAAGTAATTAATTTAATTTATTTTAAATTAATTATAGAATGGTGATTAATAAGTCATTGCTTATGAATGTTGATTGATGTTGATTTCCCTGAATGGTTGAGATCTCAGATATGAGATATATGATGTTGTGTGATTTGGATGCTATGGTTGCATTAAGTTGATGATATGAATTATCTGTTTGAGTTGATAATATAGATTATCTGTTGTGATGATAATATTGATTATCTGTTGTGATGTTGTTAATTATCTATCTGTGTGTATATAGATAATATTGAATTGAATTGTTTTAAACTTTAAACAACTTGGACCTAAAAGACACGCTTTGGATTTCGATGAGACCGGGATCGGGTTTCTATATTTGGTGTTAACGCTAGAAAATAAACGCTAACACCCCGGTGTATAGATGGAAATTGTGAAAGCACCACCCGTTGGTACGGGAACAAAGTATATGCAAAGAAATCACAGGAAAGCTATAAAAGACACAGTATTTATAGTGGTTCGGCTTAGGATCAAGCCTACGTCCACTTTAAAGCTCTTTATTGCTGATTTAGTTACAATTCTTTACAATCAACTCTGATTACAACACACTTAGACAAATATCTCAAACCCCGATGTAGAAGAATCCTTCGAATGCATGATGAATGAGTTATTTTTCTTCTTGAGATTTGTCGAAATGTCTTTGGTGATTGGAGTGATAGAAGTGTTGTTTGAGTGTTGCTTGAAGTCGAGATAACAGCAGAGTAATGGCGCCTAGGAAGTCAGTCCCCCAAAAGTCCCCCCAAATGTTGAATATGGCCATGTATTTATAGGCAAAATGTTAGGCTGAAACTGTCAAGTCATGAGTCGTGACCGACTCATGATGAGTCGTGACCGACTCATGATGAGTCGTGAGTCATCTACGAGTCACCCCTTTGCAGCATGACATTGAACTTGCCTCTGAGTCTTGTGTCGTGCGTCGACTTATCTTTTGAGTCGTAAACCTCCCTGAGTCGTGCCATCCTTAACTCATAGAATCTCCTTAACTCGCCAGGCTCCTTAGGTCGTAGGTTTCTTGAGTCGTTAGCCCGTTGAGTCGTGGACTTTTCCTGAGTCGTAGCTCCAATGAGTCGGTAAGACCTTAAGTGGATGAGTCGTGATCAGATGAGTCGGTCTTTGATGAGTCGGAACCAGGTCAAATGAGTCGGTACTTTCCCTAAGTCGTCCTTTCAATGAGTCGCTAATGCTTTAACTTATTAGGCTCCTTAAGTCGTGAGTCGATAGTCTTGATGAGTCGGCAACTTACTGAGTCGGCTTTCTTTATGAACCGTTAACCCTTTGAGCTGTCAGCTGACTGAGTCGCTATCAAATGAGTCGGTACCTTCCTTAAGTAGATGAGTCGGTAATCTATTGAGTCGCTGCCAGCTTTGAGTCGTTGGTCTATTGAGTTGCTTATCTCTATGAGTCGTGAGTCCTTCTTGAGTAGGTGAGTCGCTATCAGTTGAGTCGGTGCTTTCCTTGAGTCGTAGCTCCAATGAGTCGTTGAGCAAAACGGGATTAGCACTTGCCCCTCGAAGTACACGCCTAAGTCGTAGGTCGTGTGCTTCGACTCATTCTGTCTCGTGCGCCGATTCAACTTTCATTGCCCTCAGCTATAAAAGATTTGAGTCATCACCCCTACCCCCTTCTTCTCATTATCCATCTGCTTCACTTGACCCTGCCATTAACGATCTTCCAAGCTTTCTGAGACAGGCTCAAGCTAATCAGTCACCAGTACATCTTCACCTTCATACTGCGTAAGTAATCTTAGTCAAGGCTCTGTCACGACCATCTCAGAAACGCGTTTCTCCGCTTTTTCCGATCTTAATCCAATTTAATGTATTACGCCTTACTGTGAATTTCATCATGACCGGTAGTTGTCAGACACGCTGGCACCACGATTCATGATAGCACGGTGATGCGTTGGATCCATGATGGATTTGAGATGGCCTTAGGTGATTCTATGACGTTAAACGATGATGGGTTATTGGGTCACATACCAACTGGTTGTCGAATTTGGGGATGAAGCAGAGTTTTCTAAGAACTTGGTGGAAATAATGGAGTTATTAGGTGTTTGGGGAAGACGGGTGGATGCTAGGTTGATGGCGTTAACGGGTATCGGGCTGGATAGGAGATGACCGGTCGAGAAAATGACTTAGGATCTCACGACCTAGTCGGTCTTGCCTTTCGGCCACTGATTTTGAAATGCCTTGCAATCTCAACCGTACACGACTTAATGCTTCAGCCATAAACCGTAGATGACTCAAACTATAAGTCGTGAACGACTTAAGTCATAGGCCGTGAATGACTCAAACCATAAACTGTGAACGACCCAGCACTTGCTACTTTCCCGTGACTCATCCTTTAAACGGTACACGACTTAAACCATAAGCCGTGTACGACTCAGCAGCTTCCATGCGACCCAGTAGCTTTTACTATTGACTTTTAATCCGACCTAGCAAGTTTTACGACTCAAGCCATGAGTCGTAACCGAGTTAGAACTTAGAAGGTTTCTTGTTGCTTCGATCTGGAGCCTTCCCCCTGTTTTTTGACTTACGACTCATAGTACTGCCGACTTATAACATCAGCGATTTAGAGTTGGAACAACCTAACTTAACTTGCCCCACTTTCCTTAGGTCGTAGCCAAGTCATCCAAATAACCAATGACTTAGCTTAACCCGTACAAAGAATTCTTGAGTCGTTTTCGACTTAGTACTTGTAAATTTTGTTTGAACTCCGAATTATTGCATGGACTCTGAACTGCTATACTGCTGCATTCTTTTACTGATTACTTCAACTTGTAAGCTAATAATCTGTTAATACAACATTCACAGAAAACTGGGACGAATATACTGTCATTGATTGCCCACATCGAACGACAGATTAGTTAATGATAGATGATTAACTTAAATAAATCGTGTGAACGAAGTGTTACCGATTTCAAGTGGAATATTAAAGCAGCACTGGATTAGTCAATTGTAACTGACCAGCCCGCATTAATATTATGCTTGAGCTTTAAATAACAAGTTCCGAAATTACCATAGTCAATCAATCATCAACCAGTTTAATTCCAGTTATCTTTACTTGTTATTATTATTTTTTATTAGCTTTGCACGACACTTCACACTTTTTAGGAAACGTGCACCTTCGCATTTGAACATCCAGTTGCTTGTGTAGAATGACCTCTCATCAAGAAGAGCCGACGGGCCAGGCTGAAGATGTCTTTCCAGTAGCCATCCCTATAGACAACCCTCCGGAGAGAACACCCACAACTTTGAATCAGCGGGTGTTTAACCAACTGCGCATTCAGTTTGGCATTGATGATGCTGACACCTTATTTCCAGGGCCAAATGACACTGCTGACAATCCTCCCTACGGCTTTGTTGCAGTCAATCGCCAAATGTGCTTAAGTGGGGCGATTCCTCCTTTTAACGGCTTTCTCCAACAGCTTCTGCTTCGGTTGTCTATCTCTCCATTCCAATTACACCCCAATGGCTATGCCATTTTGATGGGGTTATGTGTTCTATTCAGGAGAGTTTTGGATCGGTTACCAAGCTTCGAGGAGATCTGCTATTTTTGCTCATTCACGAAAACTAAAGACCATCCCTCCATTGTGGTTGTAAGAAGCGCTCGAAATCGCAAACTTATTACTGATCTCTCCGAAAGCGCTCACGGATTTTTGAATCAGTTTTTCTTCGTTCGCTGCCCTCCAGGGTTTTATGCCATCTGGAGAGTGGGAAGTAAGATTTCCTGTCTCTACTTTTTCCGTTTTGAAACTTTCTCGAGATCTGAACTCTCAGCTGCTAATTTCATTCTTTCTCTGTTTTTAGCACTACCACCCCCTGCTAGGGACCCAAGTCTCAAGCAAATTTTTGAAAGATTAAGTGTCGTGCCGGTAGAAGAGAGGAGCATAAAGTTTCTGCTAAACGATGAACTTTTACATCAATACGAACTCCTCCATCTCTCTCGCTTTACTCGGCCTCGTGAAGCTCCAACGGAGGTTCCTGACTCTCCGGTGAAAACTCCTGATCTTCCGATCTCCACTAAAGAGCACATACGAGGAGAAATTTCTGCAGAAACCTTATTAGTAAAGTGCTCTACTCCCAGAGACGATACGGGACCCTCCGAAAAGCCCGCACTTGCTCCCATTATTGAAGAAGAAGAGGAGCCCCTTTCCCAAACCAGGGAGAGTGCTGACAAAGGAGATGATGGAGGGAATCAGGTTGGGCATGCCGGTGATGACGTCTTTGGGGATTTAAGCGACATAATTATTACTTCCCAAGAGCTCTTTAAAGAAGACCCTGCTCATGGTAAAGCTATACCTCCGACGATTGAAGCAACATCTGCCCTCCAACAGACTCTTACTCCTTCATCTCAAGAATTGTCATCAACAGTGAAATCTATCACTTTCCCCCAACAGAGGAGTGGTTCGTTAGTCCAACGCGAGTAGCTTGCACTTCACACACAACTAAGGATTTTCCAGCACATTTATGCACTTATCTTCTTATACTTTAGAGATTTCTAAAGCTTATCTTTTCTTATTTCAGATTCTTCAATGACACGCGGCGGATCGTATTATCAGGATTTCCAACGCTACGGGGGGCGTGGTCAATATGATTATCGGCGTTACTTTCCCTCTTATAGAGAGTCTGATGAAGAGAGGGCTGCTCGAAAGGCTCGTGAAAGGAGGGATGCAGAAGAGCGTTATGACAGAAGGGATAGGGATGAGCGCCATGATTCTCTGCAAAGGAGTGACGACTCTCACAAAAGGAAATCTTACGACGACCGAGGAAAAGGTCATGTAACTGAAGATTCAAGCAAACGAGCCCGACATGGTGAGAGACATACTTCCACTATTCCCGAAAAGCCTATTGCCCCTGCCCCTCTTGACATTACTTCCGACTCTCCCGCTCTTGGGAAGGAGGACATCCAGACAATAATAAGCAGGCCTAAATTTCAAGTGGGACCTGGCCCAGCCACTTTACAAAGCCGTTTTCCACAATGGTGCTTAAAGGGCGTGAGATTCGACCTAGACTTGGTCCCCATTGACAAGTCTGCTATGTTGCGCAATCTTGATGCAGTCAAGCTCGATATCGAGAGGATGTCAAACTGGCAGAAGCTTGTTGATGAGCTTCAAAGAGTTAACCGTGCCAACTTAGAGGCCATGCTCACCATGGAAAATGATAAGGCTGAGTGGCAAAAGGTCCTTGAGCAGCACGACACTGAAATGAGGAGCATTACTTCCTACAACGAGGAGCTCGAAGCAAAGGTTGAGAAGTTGAAAGATGAGCTTGCTGCTTCCTCTACTTCATACTCTCAAAAAGAAGAAGTGCTTCTTAGACAAGTTAGAGATGCTCATGCCAGTCAGAGGGATGCCGAAGATAGGCTCGAGGCACAAAAAAGAATCAGTGAAGGCTATGTCTCTGATATTGCTGAGCTTCGAAAGAAAAACAACTCCCAGGAGGCGGAGATACAAATGCTTAAGCTTCAGCTTGCCAGAACTGAAAGGGAGCGCGATGAGGCTGTCGCCGGCAAAATCGCAGCCGAAGAATCTCATGAGGCGACCAAAAACAGCTTCGGCTCAACATTATTCGACTTCTACTTGCATAGCGTCTTGGGGCGTGGAAGCCTCGCCTTTCTTGGCCCCAAGTATGAGATCACTTTAGCTGAAGTGTGGGAGGCCGCCCTCGATATGCTTGGTGCTGAAGGTGCTGGTTATGACGAGCCAGCCCTGGAAAGGCATTATTTTGATGAAGACGCTCGCGCTGCTCTTGCCAGGGGAAAGGAACAACTTGCCAAACTAAGAACCGAAGTGACGGAAGGGGACCAGCTGGGGAAAACCACTTCAACTACTCTAGTCCAGCCACCTTCTTCGTCTGAAGTCGACATTATTGGTTCCAGTTCCCATCTCGCTTCTCCTACCAAAGTTACCGCTGATATTACAAGCACACAAGGTGGAGACGAGGGTGAAGAGAGCGCTGATGCGCAAGCTTATGAAGTCGATATCAGGAAACCAGCTTCTCCAGGTAACTTCACTGTTAATCTCGCTACTGTCAATTCTGCTCAAGCTGGTTACTCGTTTATTTCACATGAGTTTCACGAGCTCCTTGGCTATTTTCTCAACCTTGACGAGCCTTCTTCTCCTCTCTTTACTGACTTCATTGGTGAACCCTCATCTCCTCTTTTTACTGACTTTAACCTTTTTTCTTCTGTAGAGAAAGTACCAAGCACTGCTCAAACTTCTACTCCTCCGGTCATCCTTCCTTCATCTCTTCAGGCGGTGCCTCCTTCTGCCTCGCAACCTGGATCACAGGAGGAACAAATAGAGGCTCTTCACGGCTTGGATGATCCCATCGCTTCGCAAGAGCAGAAAGATGAAAGACCTGAGGGAGGTGACATTTCCCCGGAACGGACTCCTTCTGACGACATTGTTCTATCAAAACTTGTCACTCCGGGGAGTGAGTCTTCCTCACAAAGGAGAGAGAAGCGTGGGACATCAAAGAGGAGGGGGAAGAAAATCACCGCCACTGGAGAGGAGCCGGAAGTTGAACCGGTTACACCTGCCTCTCCCACTTCCCTTATACCCACTGGCCGACCTGAAAAGCTGGTTATTCGACCGAGTAAAGGGTCCAAAGGAGGGAAGAAGAAGTGAAGATTTTAGCTTTTTGCCTTTTGTATGAACTGGCCGAGAGTTGTGCGGGTACCGGCCCCCGCTTTTATTTTGAAACCTGTATCTGCATTATAGTTGAATAAAATGATTCTTCGTTCGTACAAACTTCTGTTTGAATTTGAGAATGCATTTACTATTTATTTTTGCACAAGTTTGTTTATATAGTATTGCAGCGGGCTTACGGTATGTTGCTTGAGTATTACTTTACTGAGGCAGCTATACTACTATACCATGTTGCCCCCATGCCTTAAGCTTGTTGCAATATTTTATACTTCGAGGGGACTTGCACTCTTATTTGTTAAAGAATAATTATTTTATTCTTTAAGGAAAATTTTTATTGAGTACAACTCCCTTCGTATAAGTTTTTACGCTTTGTCGTTCGAAGAAATCACTTTTCTCTTTTGCTTATGTGCATATTTCACCAAGTGAATTCCTCTATGTGGTAAAGCGGACCTCTGAAGGGTACTTTAACTTCTTTTCTTTTTACGATCATTTCCCATAGTAGGCAAATTACTTTTCCTTTGAAAGTTAAAGTACGCTTTTGATGAGGATTTTTTTTTTTTTTATATATATATAGAAAGTTGTACCTCCGAGGAGGGATTTTTTCACGTTTCAACACTTGGAAGTTTTATTTCAATCTCGGTGAAACGTGTACCTCCAAAGAGTTATGCCTTAGAAATCCCTTTTACGTTTCAACACTTGGAAGTTTTATTTCAATCTCGGTGAAACGTGGGTTTTCGAAGAGGTCTTTCTTCTTAATTGTGTCCCCGGGAGGGGGTTGTACCTCTAAGGAGGGATTTTTTACGTTTCAACACTTGGAAGTTTTATTTCGATCTCGGTGAAACGTGTACCCCCAAAGAGTTGTGCCTTCGAAGAAAGCCTTTTCACGTTTCAACACTTGGAAGTTTTATTTCAATCTCGGTGAAACGTGTGCTTTCAAGAAGGTCTTTGTTTTTGCATTTCAACTTTGGTGAAGTGAAATTCCGAAGAGCGGTTGCTACACTTCAACTCCTGGCGAAATGTGCCTCCGAAGAGGGCTTTTATTTTGTTTACATTTCAACTCTGGTGAAGTGAAATCCCGAAGAGCGGTTATAACACTTCAACTCCTGGTGAAATGGGCCTCCGAAGAGGGCTTTTATTTTGTTTACATTTCAACTCTGGTGAAGTGAAATCCCGAAGAGCGGTTATAACACTTCAACTCCTGGTGAAATGTGCCTCAGAGAGGGTTTTCATCGCCTGGAAGTTACTCTCTCATGGTTGGAGGGTCATGACTCCTCCAATCTTTTTTGTTGAGTAGAGAACTTTCTTTTTTGTGGCGTATGACCCATTAGAGGTCTTTTATCCTCCGAAGAGTTGCGCCTCCGAAGAGGACTTGTGCCGCTGATGGTAGCTTTGGTTGTTCCTCTGTTCACTTGCTTATGCCTTTTCAGCGATCCTCTTTTTTTTTCCTTTTCAAGTTTTCATTCCCCTTTCTCTCACAAGTGGCTTGTTTAACCCAAGGAAGTGTACTTCATTGCCAGGCAAGTTCGTGAGAACGGGCACTAGCTTCCTAATTGGATGTTTGTTTGTTCAAACGATCTCAATTTATCAGCAAGGGCTCGTTTCTATCGAAATCATTAGCCGTTTAATTGAAGTATTTCCTATCTAGGATTTGAATTCGGGGTCTTTGTGACTTGAAATTTGTTTGTTGAATGATGGTGAGAATCGCTCAGTCTTATTATGCGCAAGTTTTATTTCCATGGTCTGCAAAAATTTAAATTGACATTTTAGCAATACATCTTATGTATTTTTATATCGAAAACAAAGCAAGCATATAATGATAATAAGGAACACAAGATTTATAGTGGTTCGGCCATGAAATTGGGCCTACATCCACTTTATATTTTTTTATTATTTACTTGCATCAGTTTCACAATTGCTTTCAATTACAAGAATCATACATCCATAATTCTTTTTACAATTTTTCAACAAAATTTTCAAGTAAAGTATGGACGCAAGTGGTTGCTGTTCCATGCCCTTGGAATTTGCTCTCCATCAACAGTGGTGAGCTTGAATGTGCCGTCAAGAAGCTTCTGACCTACTACATATGGTCCTTCCCAATTTGGCCCGAACACACCTGTCGCGGTCATAATTCTTTTCAGGACTAGATCTCCAATTTCAAAGCTGCGTTGACGAACTTTGGAATTGAAATGTCTGGCTATCTTTTGCTGATGAGCTGCAACTCTGAGGTTAGCTTCATCTCTTTTTTCATCAAGGAGATCCAGCGCTTCAAGTTGCAGCTTTTCATTTTCTGCTTGATTGAAATGGATTCTTCTGTGTGAAGGGACCTCTGTTTCAACCGGGATCATTGCTTCCGATCCGTATGCTAACGAAAAAGGAGTATGCCCAGTTGCAGTTTTGTGAGTAGTTCTGTATGCCCATAGTGCGAGTGGTAGTTTATCGACCCAACCACCTTTTGCTCTTTCGAGTTGCTTTTTGATGGTTGATTTGATGATCTTGTTCACTGCTTCCACTTGCCCGTTTGCCTGCGGATGAGCTACTGCCGAAAAGCTTTTCTGGATTTTGAATCGTTTGCAAAAATCCTGGAATTCCTCACTTTCAAACTGAGTACCATTGTCTGTGATTATTTTCTGAGGCACACCGTATCTGCAAATGATATTCTTGGTCACAAAGCTTATCATTTTCTTAGAAGTGATAGTAGCCAATGGTTCAGCTTCAGCCCACTTAGTAAAATAATCAACTGCAACAATAGCATATTTAATCCCTGATTTAGCAGTTGGTAGTGGCCCAATGAGATCCATTCCCCAAATTGCAAATGGCCATGGACTGACCATCTGTGTGAGTTCGGTAGAGGGTGCTCTAGGAATTTTGGCATATCTTTGGCACTTGTCACATTTTCGGGAGTAATCTGCGGCATCCCGATTAATTTCTGGCCAAAAATATCCGTATCGGAGAATTTTCTTTGCTAGTGTTTGACCGCCTGAATGATCACCGCATTCTCCTCCATGCACTTCAGCTAGGATTGTTTTGGACTCTTCCCGGGATACACATCGAAGCAATGGTATTGAGAATCCCCGTCTGTACAATCGGCCATCCTGAATTACATAGCGAGAGGCCTTCCTTAGAAGCTTTCGTCTTTCTATCGAGTTTTCTGGCAGAGAACCCCTGAGTAGGTAATCCAGTATTGGAGTCATCCATGACTCTTGTTCTTGAGATACATTCATAATCCAGTCTATATCCATCTCGTCTATACTTGGCGCTGAAAGGACTTCTACAGGGACCAATCCCAATAGTTGAGCTTCACCAGAACTTGAATACTTTGCGAGGGAATCCGCCTTCATATTCTCTTCACGAGGAATGTGGCTTATTGAATAGTGATCGAGTTCATATAGGAGTTCCCAAGCCTTTAACAAATAGGAAGGCAGATTTCCACCTTTTGCTTGAAATTCCTTCTTGACTTGACATACGATAAGCTGAGAATCACTGAAAATTTGTAATGCTCGAATGTTTAGCTCTTTAGCGATTTTCAGACCTGCAATAAGAGCTTCATATTCCGCTTCATTGTTTGTTGAAGGAAATTCCAGTCTTAGTGCATAACATAATGATCGACCTTCAGGAGTTTCAAGTACCACTCCGGCTCCAGAACAGTAGTCATTTCTTGCGCCATCAACATACATCTTCCACTGGATTGGAGAATCATTGATCGCTTTTTCCTTACCATTATCTTTCTCTGTGAATTCTGCAATGAAATCAGCTAAAGCTTGTCCGTTGATTGCTTTTCGGGGGTGATAGGTAATGTCATATTGACTAAGTTCAATATTCCATTTTAGAAGACGACCCGAAGTTTCAGGGCGAAACAGGACTTGCTTTAGAGGCTGATCAGTGAGTACTTTGATAGGATGAGCTTGGAAATATTGCCTCAGTTTCCTCGATGCAACTAGTAGGCAATAGGCGAGTTTTTCCAACTTGGAGTAATTCAGCTCTGCCCCAGTGAGTCTTTTGCTGATATAGTAAACTGGATGTTGAATCCTTTTGTCTTCCCGTATCAGCGCTGCACTCAGAGCATGAGATGATACTGCCAAGTATATAAGAAGATCCTCACCATTGCCTGGCCTAGAAAGTATCGGAGGCGTTTCCATATGACGGATCAACTCTTCAAAGGCTTCTTGGCATTCGGGAGTCCATTCAAAGTTCTTCTTTCCTTTTTTCAGGGCATCGAAGAATGGGATGCATTTATCAGTAGCTTTGGAAATGAACCGACTCAAAGCGGCGACCTTTCCGTTGAGACTTTGCAATTCCTTCTTCGTTCTAGGAGCTTTAACTTCTTTTAAGGCGGTAATTTGAGCTGGACTGGCCTCAATGCCCCTAGCACTGACGATAAAACCTAAGAACTTTCCGGATTCGACCCCAAACGTACATTTCAGAGGGTTAAGTTTCATTCTGTATTTCCGGAGGACTGCGAACATTTCCGCTAAGTGTTCAATGTGATCCACTGCTTTCCTGGACTTCACTAACATGTCGTCGACGTAGACTTCCATAGTTTTTCCCAATTGCGGTTTGAACATAGCATTAACAAGTCTTTGGTAGGTTGCCCCTGCGTTTTTCAATCCGAAGGGCATAACTCTGTAGCAATAAAGTCCAACACCCGTGATAAAGCTTGTATCCTCCTGGTCTGGCTCATGCATCATGATTTGGTTATAACCGGAGTAGGCATCCATGAAGGATAACAATTCATGTCCCGCAGTTCCGTCTACCAGTTGATCGATCCTGGGTAATGGGAAGCAATCTTTGGGGCAAGCCTTGTTTAGATCAGAAAAATCGATGCACACTCTCCATTTTCCATTAGCTTTCTTGACCAACACAGGATTCGAAACCCAATTCGGATATGTAGATTCTCTGATGAAGTTATTTTCCATGAGTCGATCAACTTCTTCTTTTAATGCTGCTGACCTTTCTGGACCTTGGGTTCTCCTTTTCTGTTTAACTGGCGTAAATTTTGGATCAATATTCAGAGCGTGTACTGCAACTTCTGGAGATATCCCACACATATCGGCATGAGTCCAAGCAAAGACATCCAGATTTGCCTTCAGGAAAGATATCAAGATGTTCTGAATTGACATATTAAGCTGTGAACCCACATTCAACACCTTATTTGGATCTTTTGGGTCAACAGGTACCGGAACTGTCGTTTCCACAGGTACTACTCTATTCTCCCCTGTACTGGCTTTTCTGGGATCCATTTCTTTCCGTGCCCCGCTGTGTTCGCCAGTGCAGGGTCCGCTCTGTAATTGCTACAAGGCTGGCTCCTTGATGCGGACTGGGGTTGCCGCATCCTTTCCCATTTCTCTTTTTCTTGACTCTCGCAGCTCTGTCCAATAACATTCTCGCGCAGCATTTTGATCCCCTTTTATAACTCCTACTCCATTGTCAGTAGGGAATTTAATAGTGAGGCACCACGGGGCTAGGATAGCTTTGAATGCTGCGAGTGTTGGACGGCCAAGAAAAGCATTATAGGCAGAAAACTCATCGACAATCACAAATGTTTGCTTTCGGACCACTTTCCTTTCTCCTTCCCCAAGTTCTACAAACAAATCGATGGTTCCTACTGGTTGCTTTGGCTCCCCTGTGAAGCCCACGATTTTCTGTGATGAGGCTTGTACATCGATCATAGGGATTTTCATCTGGTCAAATGTCTTTTTGAAGAGGATATTACATGATGCTCCGCAGTCAATGAGGACTCTTCTGACAATGGCTGGTCCAATACCAGCCGAAATGACCAAGGGATCTAAAGTAGGAGCTTCAATACCTGTAGAATCTCTGGCTCTGAAAATAATATCATCACTGAAAGTTTTTTGTTGTTTAAGGGGTGTAGTGTCTTCTAGAACAAAGACGTTTTCTTCGGCTGGAGCATATTTCAAAGCCCTGGAATATCTCTCCATCTCACCCCAACTCTTGCCAGCTGGGTGAGGTCCTCCGGAAATGACATTGATAACGGGCCTTCCAGATTCATGCCCTGTAGCTTTCTCACCTGCCCCAGGCTGATGAACAGGAGCCCGCTGCCCCTGACTCGATGATGCAGGATTGTTGCTATTCTTTTTCACAAATTGCTGCAACTTGTTTTCTCTTAGCAACTCTTCAATCAGATTTTTCAGCTGGCGGCATTCATCAGTTTCATGACCTGGTTGATTGTGGAAGCGGCAAAATTTCCCACTTTGTATGGCTTTTCTCCCAGTTCTCAAAGGGATAGGTTTAGGGAAATCGACGGAATCTTTGGTGGCAAGGTAGATGTGCTCCGGCGTATGTGATAATGGAGTATATTCTGATGGCTTGAAGGACCGGGGCTTTTTCAGATTACCCTGTTTCTTTCCATTATTATTCTCCCTTTTCTGCCCCACCGACTCATTCTTGCGTGGAGCGACAGTATTGTCTTCAGCTTTTTCCAATACTGCCTTTACTGGCAAAGGACGACTTTCCAAGCGAATGAATTCGTCTGCTTTTTTGTAGAACTTCTCGAGAGAGGTTGGCTCCTTCATATTTAACCATTTCCCAAATTCGCTTGACTTATCAATAGCCCTCATCAGATAAGTCAATATCATTCGTGGTTCAGCATTGTCCACTTCAGCCAATGCTATATTGAAACGGTTCAAGAAAGATCTGATAGACTCACCAGGATTCTGCTCTAAACTGGACAATGACATGATATCCTTGGCCTTCGAAGCATATAGCCTAAACTGCTCCTTAAATTTTCTGGTCAAGTCTGAAAACTGATCGATAGATCGAACTGGCAACTTGGTGAACCACAGCAAAGCCACGCCTTCCAGGTATACGGGGAAGTATCGGCACTTTATTTCGTCGGAGGCCCTGGCACCTGTCATGTGCCAATCATATTTATACAAGAACTCATTCGGATCACTTGTCCCTTTGTAAGCTGGAATAGTTGGAGGGACAAACTTCCTTGGAAATTCCGCCTTCAAGATTTTTTCAGTAAACGGAGTTTTACTTGGAGCGAAACCCCATTCCTTCTCATCTTCAACCCTTTGCATACTTTCTTTCATGATCTGCCGGACCATTCCAGAAAGATATTCCTCATCATGCCGAGTTCTAGATCCACCGGCGTCAGGTACTGCCTGCTCAAAGGGACTAGTAGGCCTTTCATGAGCATTCCTTTCATTAACATCATGAATGTTGCCAGCATAGTTCCCTTCATTACCAGCCGGTTGATTGTTTGCCCCAAGTAAGTCGTTCAATTTATTCAGAATCAGAGCATTCTGGGCACTTTGAGCCTCTAGTTGTGCATTTTGGGCGTTGATCTGCTGGTTTAGCCCTAGAATCACAGCATCCAATTCCGCTTTTGTAACTCCAACAGACGGAGTGGGTAGATTAGGCACAGGGGAAGCGGAGGTTCCCTCTTGAATATTCCCGGATCTGATAGATCTACTTTTCCTTCCAGGAGCCATAATCTCAGAGATACTTCTGGTTTTTAAGGAAATTCTTTCTTCAAATCTCTGCGAAGCAATGATGACAGCTGTCGTGAGTTCAATTCTCAGTGAAAGCACCAAAAATGTTAACGCTAGAAAATAAACGCTAACACCCCGGTGTATAGATGGAAATTGTGAAAGCACCACCCGTTGGTACGGGAACAAAGTATATGCAAAGAAATCACAGGAAAGCTATAAAAGACACAGTATTTATAGTGGTTCGGCTTAGGATCAAGCCTACGTCCACTTTAAAGCTCTTTATTGCTGATTTAGTTACAATTCTTTACAATCAACTCTGATTACAACACACTTAGACAAATATCTCAAACCCCGATGTAGAAGAATCCTTCGAATGCATGATGAATGAGTTATTTTTCTTCTTGAGATTTGTCGAAATGTCTTTGGTGATTGGAGTGATAGAAGTGTTGTTTGAGTGTTGCTTGAAGTCGAGATAACAGCAGAGTAATGGCGCCTAGGAAGTCAGTCCCCCAAAAGTCCCCCCAAATGTTGAATATGGCCATGTATTTATAGGCAAAATGTTAGGCTGAAACTGTCAAGTCATGAGTCGTGACCGACTCATGATGAGTCGTGACCGACTCATGATGAGTCGTGAGTCATCTACGAGTCACCCCTTTGCAGCATGACATTGAACTTGCCTCTGAGTCTTGTGTCATGCGTCGACTTATCTTTTGAGTCGTAAACCTCCCTGAGTCGTGCCATCCTTAACTCATAGAATCTCCTTAACTCGCCAGGCTCCTTAGGTCGTAGGTTTCTTGAGTCGTTAGCCCGTTGAGTCGTGGACTTTTCCTGAGTCGTAGCTCCAATGAGTCGGTAAGACCTTAAGTGGATGAGTCGTGATCAGATGAGTCGGTCTTTGATGAGTCGGAACCAGGTCAAATGAGTCGGTACTTTCCCTAAGTCGTCCTTTCAATGAGTCGCTAATGCTTTAACTTATTAGGCTCCTTAAGTCGTGAGTCGATAGTCTTGATGAGTCGGCAACTTACTGAGTCGGCTTTCTTTATGAACCGTTAACCCTTTGAGCTGTCAGCTGACTGAGTCGCTATCAAATGAGTCGGTACCTTCCTTAAGTAGATGAGTCGGTAATCTATTGAGTCGCTGCCAGCTTTGAGTCGTTGGTCTATTGAGTTGCTTATCTCTATGAGTCGTGAGTCCTTCTTGAGTAGGTGAGTCGCTATCAGTTGAGTCGGTGCTTTCCTTGAGTCGTAGCTCCAATGAGTCGTTGAGCAAAACGGGATTAACATTTGGATATCCGAAAACCACATCGATCCAAATTAACGTTAGGTCGTGAATTCAAGTGGAGCAAGTGAAGACTCGAGGTGTAAGGGCTATACGTCAGTATAACTCTGTAGGTGATTCCGTAATGAGTTTGACGGAATAGTACTTATAGGTTTGACATGGAGATTTAGAGTGCAAGGGTTATCGTCGTTAACTCTATGGGTGAATCCGTAATGAGTGTAACGAGATAATGCCTTCGGTTTCGTTCGAACCTGGAATGAACTTGTATGGATCGAATGCTTTCAGCACATCGTCAGGCGGACGATGAGCATTCTAAGTGATGTGTCCTATAAAGGTAATCGTAGCCTCAAGCCTCATCAACCGGGAATGGCTAAAACAGGGGAGGTGCACCAAGGCTTCGTTGGTAGCCCCCACTGGAGAGCGAGATTGATCCCTGTCTAGAAGTCCCTTTATATTCGGCTGTGTGGGCAGTTGGTTGCAAACAACTACGGGGTTGTCTTGTTCGGGACCGTTCCGTAAGGAAGGGTCCCGGCCTTGTGTTGCAAGGGAGTTAGGGTGGCTCCTCGGTACGGTGATCTAGGCCACGTACTGTGACGGGCGGTACCCCAGTAGCCCTGCCATTGATGGAATCCAAAATCCAATAAGTGCCAACGGTTTTGATTGTATTACCCACTTTTGTGGCTAGTAGCTGGAATTTAATAGATGTAATAATTTCGGCTATTTCATATTTACTCGAAAACCCTAGACACTATTATAATATCATCGGATTTCCTATCAAATGTTTTGGTTAGCGTAAGGTAAAAACTTTTCCATGTTTATGTGTGGGAAGTCTTACGTGATACCTTTCTTTTCAAAGGTTTTTAAAGTTAAGCAACTTTAACATGTTACTCACACCAGACCCATGTATGACCCGGAGTTTATTTTTGTTTTTCATAAACTCTTGGGTACTCAAATTTTTACGAGTAGCCAAGGGATTCAGGTTAGCTTTGACGACTTATGGAGGAGCAATGGAGTAGGAGGCTTCGGCGTTAGATATATAGTTCCGCTGTGTATTCTCTGTGTTGGTATCTTCATGATTGAGTTGTATTGAGTTGTAAATACTAGACAGGTATTTATAACTGTCTAGTATATGTTGTGTATGCTGTGTAACTCTGATAGATATTGTATATTGTGTAAATATTTATGTTATTAATATAATTTATTCGTTCCGCTATTTAGATTCTGTGTTGTTTTCTTTCTTCTCTTCTTTCTTTTCTCTTTCTATCCCTTTCTTTCTTAATACATGATGCGTCTTTCTGGATAGTGGAAGACGGGTCGTGACATGGTGATTTTCAGTGGAAATAAAACAATCGGGTGGAAATTTATTCCGTGAGAGACAAAATGAATTGAAAACTATTTTAAAAGGGTTGAAGTGTAGCAAAATATCTTGCGAAGATATTTTGAAATAAATAATTTGGGAAATTATTAAGGCCTGATGGTTATTTGTGGATGTTATATGATTGTTAAATAACCAACTATCACTATTAGCCAATGCGCTGATCGTTTCGAAGAGACCGAGATCGGGATTAATCTTCCGAAAACCACTTCGATCCATTTTGAACGTTTTCGTGAGGAAGACAAGGGTTTGGTCTAACGACCCTGACTCGACCTTCGGAAACCGGCACCAAATACGACACTCGTGTTCAAATGCCGCAGATCCAAACGTCGAACCTAGTTCGCCGGAGCTTATAACACATTAAGTATAACACAGTGAAAGAAATAAATAGCAAATATCAATATACACATTGATACAATATCTGATACAATATGATACAACAGCTGATACAATAGATACCAATATACATCAGAGGTATGATACAAGATAATAGCTACAGAAAGAAAAGAAAACAACAACAGCGGAACAATGACTCCAAAATAGTCTTCAAGAAAGAACTCCAGTATCGGTAATCTCCATCTCCAAGGAACCAATCCGGAAATAGCTCGAACTCCCAATCAGGATGAAGTGAAGCAACTAGATCCAAATGTGATTGCCAAATTCTAAGGCTCGAAGCTATCGAATCTACACTTACTATTGATTATCTAAAAAACCTAACTCTAGACTGCCCGTGTGGGAAAATAGTGGGCACCCAGAGTTTAGGAAAGGAATAATAAACTTCAGGTCAGTCGTAGGACAAGTATGAGCAAACGAAAGCAGTTGGTCTTTTAAGAACAAATAAAAGAATTTAAAATAAATCCGCAATGCTTTTTGGAAAATGAAACTACCATAAGGCGTCCCGCCACACACACCACAAGACTTCAAGATAAGTTATGTATATGTTTGTTTATTTCACTAATAACAAACAAATCTTAAATTACTCATAGGTTTGAATGTATATACAGAGAACCCTTTTTATTTTTATTTCTGCAGTTGAAATCCAGTTTGAAGTTTAAGTCTTTGATCTTGATTTTTTTTTCTTGCACTGTTAATAAAGCTGTTTAAATCTTTGCTTTAATACTGATTAATAATATTAAATTCAAACTTTTAAAGAAAATTACTTGCCTTTATCTATTTATCTCTAGGTTTTCATTTTTCTTCCAGATTTCCTTTCCTGTTTTTCCTTTGCATTCATCTGAATTTGTTTTTGAACTTGCATGCTTTGGTTTGATTGCTTTCTTTGATTTGTAACAGTGAGTCTTTGACCTTTTCTTTGTTTTTAAAACTGTGATGATTTGCTTGATCAGGTTTTAGATTTTGAATAGAGGCAGTTTGTTTGAGATCTTGGGTTTCCAGACATGAACATGAAGATGAGATAAAATGTGTAACAACCCGCATATTTATCGATTTTATATTTAAATATTTTATCGATACTCGGAATTTAGTCCGAAAAGCTACTTTTTGCATACAGTCGAATTAGGACTCGAGACCACGCCCATTGAGTTCAAAATGACGTTTGCGGTCTTTTTAAGTATAAACTTTGATATGTTTGGAGATAGTATAATTTTGCTACTTTTTCACTAAGGGCTTTGGTTTGGGCTGAGCCCATTAACCCCACTTAACTCAGTTCCAACCCTCTCATCTTCATTTACTTCCTTTCTATTTTCCTTATACTAAAGCTTTTATAACAATGGAGAGTGGAATGAGAAATTAAAACTCAAGCCCTAGTTTTCTTTTGCAAATCAAACTCTAGCTCCAAACTAATAGAAGAACCCATTGGTAAGCTTTCTCTTCTTCTTCTCCAACTCATTCTCTTATCAATTTCAGAAATTCCTAAACCTAACATTGGGAATGTTCTTCTTTTAAAGCTTAGAATCAAGCTTCTTGAGTTGGATTTGAAGAGTGGTTGATTCTCCTTTGCTTTCAAGCTTCTTCTTCATTTGTTTGGGTTCAAAGGTGAGATTTTTATCTCACATCTTAGTCTATAATTATCTTCGATTGTTACGTATGAATTCCTAGAACTTATTCTTGTGCAATTGATTTTGGTTTGGATTGATTTGGTGTATATTCCAATTTTTGGTGTTTTGAAATCAAAATCTATGAAAATCCTTTTATGGATATTTGGACATTGATATTTGAGGCGTATCGAAGAGCCGTTAAGGCTGGGTTGTCGCTTGGCGTAAATCCTTAGTCGTTGTCGCTCGATCGATCGCTTCGGTATCCGTTTGGCCATTTTTGGCCTAGGTTCAGGGAATGCCCTGAACCCTTGATTCAGACGTCTGAAACGTACTATTCAGACGTCTGAATATTATACTGGGAATTTTTATCCCCCAGTACTCAGACGTCTGAATCTATATTTCAGACGTCTGAATTGGTTCATTTGGAACCAGAAAGGAAATAGGCTAAAATGTGCCTATTTCAGACGTCTGAAATCAAAGATTCAGACGTCTGAATTCTGTTTTGGAAAAATATTTTATTTTCAAAATTCAGACATCTGAATCCTTGATTTCAGACGTCTGAATCTGCACTCTTTTTTTCTATTTGCCTATTTGCTTGAGAATTCCAACTTTAATCGATTCATGTTGATTCCCTTTTGTTATTATCACTTATTATCGACTTTGATGACATTTTCTTCGTGATTTTTGGGAATATCCATTTTGATGGATTCGTAATCGATTTCTTTGGATTTTATTCACGTCTTCGAATGTGAATTTTGATGATTGGTTGTTTCTACAATCATTTCTGTGATTTGTCACTTTAAAAATATAAAGGTTTTCTATACTAGTAGTAAATATCAAAACTCTTTCTTCAAATGATTTCAACACTATTTTATAACAAAGCTCGTTTTCTCAAACCGATTTCCAATCTATTAGTATATACAAACCTTTGCCTCACTCGTGTGAGAAATCTAATTAAACGACTTAGTAAAACAAGTGGTATGAAACGCTTGCGTTTACTTCGTCGGTTAATTCTTGGACTTGTTCGATAGAATCTCTTGTGACAATTTTCTAGTGGAGATCTACAATTTGTTCGTAAATATTTAAGTTAAGCTAGTGGTTATGGGACGTGAAGCTAAACTCATATATTTACTAGCTTACCGTAATTGACACTTCTTGATGATCATGACGATCATTTTTGTGATTTAGACTAGCAATTGTACGATGTCTCTTTGTCCACGTGGAGGACTGTACCTCGTTCTATTGAGCTTCATCTCATTTGTTTGTGGGGTAGCTCCCCATGGTCTTCGGGCCATTCGTGTGTCAAAAAAATTAATGGCTAGCTACCATGAGATAGCGTCTCGTTCGTGTGATACATATGTTGGTGAGTTTTCATGCTCCCGTTCGTGTGATAGGCCTTACCCCCTTTTTATGATTTATGGATTTCGTGTGTTGAATTCTGAAAGTTATGCTTCACCAATTTTAGTGATTTTCATTGATATGATTTATCAGTTTTTGTGCATTGGTGAATTCGTGTGTCATTGACTTGCTATGAATACAAGTTTTGGGTATGATACCTTTTTGGATCTTTGAGAAGATTCTTGTGATATTGATTAATCTCATGTTGATTTTCAATTACATACTTATTGTAGTATGCCATTATGGTTATCATATGTTTATGCCATATCTCTTATTCTATATCATGTCATCTGATATTTATAGCTAGACTGATCCATTTATTATTTTCTTATTAAATAATACTCGGGTCAGACCGAGATGTTACAGGTGCTTCTGCTTGACTTCTCCCCAGGGATTCATTACTCTGACTTTTGGCTAACTACTTAGATTAGTAGTTTATTTTGGTGTACACACTTGAGATATAGACTCTATGATGTATACTTATTCTTTTGTGTAGTTCTTGTAACTATTCTTTTGTGATAGTGTGGGTCTTGCTTGACCACTACTCTGATATACACTTATATGTGTAATATTCATATCTATTTCCGCCTTTGTGATATGAATTGCCTGTGACTGATTTATGTTATGTTTATTTCTATATTTGTTTCCGAAGACTATATATATAGCCACTGTGTAGTAGCTTTGAGTTTGTGTCGGTATGTCGGACTATATTTTATCTGGCATATCGGTGCTCGCACAAAGCAATTACACGGATGGTCGCTCCTCAACAGCCTTATTCTCCATGGTAGTTGACAGCAGTACTCCGTAGTGTTCTTGGCTAGCGTGGGTATAGAGGTCGGGCGTCACAGCTTGGTATCAGAGCAAACTTTGGAACAATGTAGAATAATTTAACAAGGATCATCGTCCTAAGTCTTTCTTATGAGTCGTGCTTTAGGATTTTATTCGAGTCTTCGTACCGATTCATCCTATTTTCTTTATGATTCCTTGTTTTATCTATCAAGATTGCTTGATATTTATCTTGAGAATAACTTTTTCCTCTTCTTTCTTTCTTTCTTAAAGAAGAGAAATGGTTAGACCAGGCCGTCCCAGAGCTGGAACATCTAGTAATCCACCCCATGATGGAGTTTTTATGACTACCCAGCAACTTCTTGACCTTGTCACGAATGCTCAAGCAGTTGGTTCTAATCCGGAACCTACTCACCCTTAATCTGGGTTTGCACGTTTGTGCAATGATTACACCAACCTGGGTGGGGAGCCATTTAAAGGTTCTGAAACTATCATCGAGGTCCAGGCTTGGTTGAGGACTTGCAATCGAATCTTCATTCACATGAATCTCATCGATCTTCACCGTGTTCAGGTGGCTTCCAGTATGCTCCAAGAGAGAGCATTGGACTGGTACGAACTTCTTATTTCTGAAATAAATGAAGCGGATCTCACTTGGGAGAAATTCAGAGAGCGCTTTGAGTTAAAATTCGTACCAGAAGCTGAGAAGGTGACTTTGGCTTGCCATTTTATTGACCTTGTTCAAGGTGAATCTTCCGTGGCAGATTATGTCGCGTCTTTTGAATCTCTCTCTAAATACGGGGTTGAATATATTAACACCCCGTTGAAGAAAAATCAGAGATTTGTCTATGGCTTGAACAGGAGTCTCAAGAAGCCATTACTTCTAAAATTAGAAGTTTCTTTCGACCAACTCGTTGATATCGCTCTTCGTCTTGAAGAAGCGGATAGGGAAAATGATGTTGAAGTGGTAGGTTCCAAACCACACTTCAACAACAACAAGAAAAGGCCTAATAAATTCAATGGTCCTTATCCCAATAAGAAAGGGAAGCAAGCAACTCCTGTGGCAAAGACTTTTTCCTTTGGTCGTGGGGAACGCTATAATTGTGGTTCGAAGGACCATTACGCGAACAAGTGTCCTAAGTCTCTCTCTTGCCGCTACCGCAAAGGTCCCGGTCATGTTATATCTTCATGCCCCAAGCTTCAGGGCAAGAGGGAGGGAAAGTTGAATGTTGCTCAAGCCCCTGGCAACACATCTCGTGGTCAAGGTATGTCTCATTCTATCCTTGATGGCATCATTATATTTCGTGATTAACCCATTCGAGTTCTTTTTGATACGGGTGCATCCCATTCTTTTATATCAAAAGAACTTGTTGATACTTTTTCTTTAAGTGTTGTTGCTTTAATGACTTCTTTGAGAATTTCGAATCCAGTTGGTGGATCTGCAACTCTTAGTTTGCTTTGTAAAGATGTCGAGATTATTTTGTGTGATTTTTCTTTCCTAACTGATTTTCATGTCATGCGTTACTTAGGCTTTGGAAAGATTTTGGGAATGGATTGGCTTAGCCGTTATGAAGCCCAAATCCTATGTCCTGAGCGGACTATTTATCTTCGACACCCTCAATCTGTTAAGCAGATTTCTATTATTCTTAAAGATTCGGATTCTTATTTGACTGCATCTTTATATTTTTTAAATCCTCGTGATGACGATAATGATGATGAGGAAGATGTCATTGCTCTTATTCACGTTGTTCGTGAATTTTCTGACATATTTGAGCCCGTTTTAGGATTGCCACCTAAGCGAGCAATTGAGTTCAAAATTAATCTTATCCCTGGAGCTCAACCTATTACTCGTCCTCCTTATCGCATGTCTAATAAGGAGAATGAGGAGATGCGCAAACATTATCCGAATTGGAGACGAAGCAATTTATTCACTCTAGTTCCTCGCCTTGGGGAGCTTCGGCTATTTTCGTGAAGAAATCCGATGGTACACTTAGACTTTGCGTTGACTACCGCAAGCTTAATGATCTTACTATCAAAAATAAATATCCTTTACCTCGGATTGATGATCTATTCAACCAACTTAGCGGTGCTAGAGTCTTTTCACAGTTAGACTTGGCTACCGGTTTTCATCAGCTTCGTATTACTGAGGGTAGCATTCCTTTGACATCGTTCCGTACCCGTTATGGATCTTATGAATGGCTTGTTATGCCATTTGGTTTAACGAATGCTCCGGCTTATTTCGTTGACCTTATGAATCGAGTTTTCAAAGATTTTCTCGATCGATTTGTTCTCATCTTCATTGATGATATTCTTGTGTATTCAAAAACCGAGGAGGAACATGAGAAACATCTTCGGATTGTATTGGAAACTCTTATGAGTAATCAATTAAAGGCGAAATTTTCTAAATGCCACTTTTGGCGATCTCGTGTGAAGTTTCTTGGTCATATTATTTCCGAATCTGGAATTTCCGTGGATCCTTCAAAGATTGAAGCGATTCAAGATTGAAAAAGACCTGGGAGTGTGACTGAAATCCGTAGCTTTCTCGGATTGGCGGGCTATTACCGTCGTTTCATTAAAGACTTTTCTAAGATTGTCGTGCCTCTTACTGGCTTGACTAAGAAGGGAGTTAAATACATTTGGTCGGACAAATGTGAAGCTTCTTTCCATAAATTAAAAGAACTCCTTTCCGATGCTCCTATTCTTGTGATTCCCGATGGGAACCAAGATTTTATTGTTTATACCGATGCTAGTCGCATTGTTTTGGGTGCCGTTCTTATGCAAAAAGAACGTGTTATTGCTTATGCTTCTAGGCAATTGAAGCCGGCCGAGACTAGATATGCCACACATGATTTAGAACTCGCGGCTATTGTTTTCGCTCTTCGGATTTGGCGTCATTATCTTTTAGGAGAGAAATTTGTTCTTTATACCAATCATAAGTCTTTGAGGTATTTATTTTCTCAAAAGGAACTTAATTTGCGTCAACAACATTGGCTTGAGTTCCTTGCTCCTTATGATCTTGATATTCTTTATACCCCCGGTAAGGGTAATCGTGTCGCCGATGCTCTTAGCCGTAAGCAACAAGAAGTTGTTTCTATGATGATATCTGAATGGAACGATCTCGAGATCTTATCCACTTGTGAGATTCGAGATCGTGTATCTGATTTATGCTCATCATTTGTTTTATGTAGCCTTGAGGCTCATCCTTCTCTTTTAGACCGCATTCTCGAAGCTCAAGGGCTAGATCCTGAATTAGCTCTTCTTGGCCAAAGTATTAAGGATAAAATTGATATTGAAGGGTTGAAAGACTTTGATATTGATTCTCGTGGCGGCATTCGGAAATTTGGTGGACTTATCGTGCCAAATATTAGTGATCTTCGTAAAGATATTTTAGAAGATTCGCATCGTTCTAAATTTACCATTCATCCCGGTAGTAGTAAAATGTACGCGGATATGAAGCGACTTTATTATTGGGAGGGAATGAAACTTGACATCGCTAACTTCGTTAAGTGTTGGATGACTTGCCAACTCGTTAAGGCCGAACATCAAAGGCCCGGTGGGTTGCTGCAACCTTTAGAAATTCCAATTTGGAAGTGGGACCAAATTTCCATGGATTTTATCGATGGCCTTCCCCGTTCTCGTTCGGGTCATGATATCTTATGGGTTATAGTTGATAGACTTACTAAATCCGCCCATTTTATTCCCGTTCGGTGTAACCGAACCGTTCCTCTTTTGGCCAAACTCTTTGTTAAAGAGATTGTTAAATTACATGGAGTTCCTACTTCTACTGTTAGTGATCGCGATCCATTGTTTACTAGTGGATTTTGGAAGAGTCTTCAAAAAGCTTTGGGAACGAAGCTTAATTTTAGCACCGCTTATCATCCTCAGTCCGATGGACAAACCGAGCGTGTGAATCAAACTCTTGAAGATCTTCTTCGTGCTTGTGTGCTTTACTTCGGTGGAGGCTGGGAAGATCATATTCCTCTTGTTGAATTTTCCTATAATGATAGCTTCCAATCTAGTATTTGTATGGCACCTTTCGAGGCACTCTATGGAAGGCCATGCCGATCTCCTTCTTGTTGGCTTGAGGCCGGTGAGAAGCTGGTTTTAGGTCCAGACTTTATTCGGGATTTCACCGAAAAGATTGAACTTATTCGACATAGGATGAAAGAAGCCCAGAGTAGACAAAAATCCTATTCCGATAATCGAAGAAGGAAATTAGAATTTTCTTTTGGAGATCTTGTTTTTAATCGTGTGTCACCTATGAAAGGTGTTGTACGTTTCAGTCGGTCGGGAAAGTTAGCTCCTCAATATATTGGGCCATTTCCTATCACTGAACGTATTGGTTCCATGGCTTATCGCCTATCATTACTGGCTCATTTTCTGCCATGCATAACGTGTTTCACGTTTCTCAATTACGGAAGTGCCTTCGAGATTCTGATTCTATTCTTGATCCCGATGTTGTGGAAGAGATTGAAGTTTCTCCTAATTTAACTTATGAGCAGCATCCTATTCGAATTATTGCTTCGGAGGTCAAACGCCTTCGAAATAAAGATGTCCCACTTGTTAAAGTTCAATGGTCTTCAAATCCTAAGGATTGTTCTTGGGAATCTAGAGAGTTCATTGAGCAAACACATCCGGACTTACTCTCCCGTGCTCTTTAAGGTGAACCTTTTATTTTAAATTTCTTTTGTGTTGAATATGCTCTCATGGTTGTTACTATATATCTTCTTCTTAAATATTGCAAGGACGCAATTTCTTTAAGGAGGGGAGTCTGTAACAACCCGCATATTTATCGATTTTATATTTAAAAATTTTATTTAAATATTTATCGATATTCGGAATTTAGTCCAAAAATCTACTTTTTGCATACGGTCGAATTAGGACTCGGGACCACTCCCATTGATTTCAAAATGACGTTTGCGATCTTTTTAAGTATAAACTTTGATATGTTTGGAGATAGTATAATTTTGCTACTTTTTCACTTAGGGTTTTGGTTTGGGCTGAGCCCATTAACCCCACTTAACTCAGTTCCAACCCTCTCCTCTTCATTTACTTCCTTTCTATTTTCCTTATACTCAAGCTTTTATAACAATGGAGAGTGGAATGGGAAATTAAAAATCAAGCCCTACTTTTCTTTTGCAAATCAAACTCTAGCTCCAAACTAATAGAAGAACCCATTGGTAAGCTTTCTCTTCTTCTTCTCCAACTCATTCTCTTATCAATTTCAGAAATTCCTAAACCTGACTTTGGGAATGTTCTTCTTCTAAAGCTTAGAATCAAGCTTCTTGAGTTGGATTTGAAGAGTGGTTGATTCTCGTTTGCTTTCAAGCTTCTTCTTCATTTGTTTGGATTCAAAGGTGAGATTTTTATCTCGCATCTTAGTCTATAATTATCTTTGATTATTAGGTATGAATTCCTAACACTTATTCTTGTGCAACTGATTTTGGTTTGGATTGATTTGGTGTATATTCCAATTTTTGGTGTTTTGTAATCAAAATCTATGAAAATCCTTTTATGGATATTTGGACATTGATATTTGAGGCGTATCAAAGAGCCGTTAAGGCTGGGTTGTCACTTGGCATAAATCCTTAGTCGTTGTCGCTCGATCGATCGCTTCGGTATCCGTTTGGCCATTTTTGGCCTAGGTTCAGGGAATGCCCTGAACCCTTGATTCAGACGTCTGAAACGTACTATTCAGACGTCTGAATATTATACTGGGAATTTTTATCCCCCAGTATTCAGACGTCTGAATCTATATTTCAGACGTCTGAATTGGTTCATTTGGAACCAGAAAGGAAATAGGCTAAAATGTGCCTATTTCAGACGTCTGAAATCAAAGATTCAGACGTCTGAATTCTGTTTTGGAAAAATATTTTATTTTCCAAATTCAGACCTCTGAATCCTTGATTTCAGACGTCTGAATCTACACTCTTTTTTTCTATTTGCCTATTTGCTTGAGAATTCCAACTTTAATCGATTCATGTTGATTCCCTTTTGTTATTATCACTTATTATCGACTTTGATGACATTTTCTTCGTGATTTTTGGGAATATCCATTTTGATGGATTCGTAATCGATTTCTTTGGATTTTATTCACGTCTTCGAATGTGAATTTTGATGATTGGTTGTTTCTACAATCATTTCTGTGATTTGTCACTTTAAAAATATAAAGGTTTTCTATACTAGTAGTAAATATCAAAACTCTTTCTTCAAATGATTTCAACACTATTTTATAACAAAGCTCGTTTTCTCAAACCGATTTCCAATCTATTAGTGTATACAAACCTTTGCCTCACTCGTATGAGAAATCTAATTAAACGACTTAGTAAAACAAGTGGTATGAAACGCTTGCGTTTACTTCGTCGGTTAATTCTTGGACTTGTTCGATTGAATCTCTTATGACAATTTTCTAGTGGAGATCTACAATTTGTTCGTAAATATTTAAGTTAAGCTAGTGGTTATGGGACGTGAAGCTAAGCTCATATATTTACTAGCTTACTGTAATTGACACTTCTTGATGACCATGACGATCATTTTTGTGATTTAGACTAGCAATTGTACGATGTCTCTTTGTCCACGTGGAGGACTGTACCTCATTCTATTGAGCTTCGTCCCATTTCTTTGTGGGGTAGCTCCCCATGGTCTTCGGGCCATTCGTGTGTCAAAAAAATTAATGGCTAGCTACCATGAGATAGCGTCTCGTTCGTGTGATACATATGTTGGTGAGTTTTCATGCTCCCGTTCATGTGATAGGCCTTCCCCCCTTTTTATGATTTCTGGATTTCGTGTGTTGAATTCTGGAAGTTATGCTTCACCAATTTTAGTGATTTTCATTGATATGATTTATCAACTTTTGTACATTGGTAAATTCGTGTGTCATTGACTTGCTATTAGTACAAGTTTTGGGTATGATACCCTTTTTGGATCTTTGAGAAGATTCTTGTGATATTGATTAATCTCATGTTGATTTTCAGTTACATACTTATTGTAGTATGCCATTATGGTTATCATATGTTTATGCCATATCTCTTATTCTACATCATGTCATCTGATATTTATAGCTAGACTGATCCGTTTATTATTTTCTTATTAAATAATACTCAGGTCAGACCGAGATGTTACGGTGCTTCTGCTTGATTTCTCCCCAGGGATTCATTACTCTGACTTTTGGCTAACTACTTAGATTAGTAGTTTATTTTGGTGTACACACTTGAGATATAGACTCTATGATGTATACTTATTCTTTTGTGTAGTTCTTGTAACTATTCTTTTGTGATAGTGTGGGTCTTGCTTGACCACTACTCTGATATACACTTATATGTGTAATATTCATATTTATTTCCGCCTTTGTGATATGAATTGCCTGTGACTGATTTATGTTATGTTTATTTCTATATTTGTTTCCGAAGATTATATATATTGCCACTTTGTAGTAGCTTTGAGTTTGCGTCGGTATGTCGGACTATATTTTATCTGGCATATCGGTGCTCGCACAAAGCAATTACACGGATGATCGCTCCTCAACAGCCTTATTCTCCATGCTAGTTGACAACGGTACTCCGTAGTGTTCTTGGCTAGCGTAGGTATAGAGGTGGGGCTTCACAAAATGTTGAGATTGTGATATCAAATCTTTTTTTTTTTGTTGTATACTTTTCAGATTTGCTGAAAGGGTATTATAATTGCATATGGGGGAGCTCAAAAGTTTTCTTGTATTTTTTAATTTCATTATTTTTATTTAATTAAATATACTTAATGCTATTTGTAGAAAGATGATGATGGAACCTAAATGCATGTTGATTACCTTTACTTCCTTATGTATGTTTACATTTAGAATTTTCAAAGACAAAAGAATTTTTATTTTTAAAATAATTTTTTTTATCATATTTACTTTATAGACGAATGTACCTTTTATTTCATTAGCATATATATATATATATATATATATATATACACAATGTTAAAAAAAGGAATTACTTTAACCAATATTTTACTACATACATTATTCCTTAACATTTTTAAACGCCACTTATTTTTAAAACACTTATTTTTAAATTTCAATTTCAATTTCAATTGTAAACTTGAAATATAAATTTCCATGTCCCTTTGTATATTCACACTCACCTAAAAAAAATTTAAATTAAATTTCAATGTGTACACTATTTTACTCATATATGTAATATACACATATATAAGATTTTAAATAAAAAATGACTTTTATATACATTCTTTATTTCAATAATTTAAACCCAAATAAAATTGGAATTTATCTATATATTATTATCACTTATTTTTAATTGTTTAAGATTTTTCTCCATTTATTTTCAAATTAAATTCCAAAAGTTTAAAGTATATTATTAATTTATATTGACAAATTTCAAGATGTTACTTTTTTACTTATAAGATTTAAAATATACAAATTCAAATCCACAGTTAAATTTTAAAAAAATAAATGTCTAAATAAATAAATACCCCATTTAATTCAAAAAATTCAAACAAATCTACAATTTTATTCAAAAATCCATTTTAATTATCAATTTAAATTTAATTAAAAATCAGGATCGTTACAGATTCCCCCCTTAAGAAAAATTTCATCCTCGAAATTTGCAAGGAAGACGAGAAAGAATAGATGAAAGATAGAGAAATGATTGATCAGATCAGATCGAAATAATTATTCTGCATTTGGTTTACCCAAATCAGAATATCAACAATATGAGAACAAACTCCTACAATATTACACAAGATATTTGGGTCCACTGGTCTACGAATATGCAAGGGCATTGATTAGTTCGAAGGGATAACTAATCGTTCGTAGAATATATCGGATCCCAGAGAATAGATAGATAGATGGATTTAATCTTTTACGATTTCTCGAACACTAGATATGGATTCCAAATTCGGGTCAGAATACCGCAAAGTATATACAAATCTGTCCCTCTTTGGACTTTGATATACACAAGAAATTACAATAGAATTTCCAATTTGGTTTTAACTGATATCATTTTATTAATACAATTCAAATTTATCCTTATATTCTATTAACCAATTTAACTCAATTTAAAATTTTCAATTTTCAAATTTCAAATTCATTAGAGTTTCGAACGAAAAGTTGATAAGAAACCGACGAAGATACGAAGTAAGGATTTTCTACAACTATTCGTAAGGCCGCCGTCATACCGAAACTTCTTTCTGGAGCTGTTACGAAGCAATCAAAAGAATTCGAAATCGAATCAAAGGAGATTGATAAGAAAGCTATTTCCGCTATTGCAAGGTATTGACCATTTGTAGTGGTACTCCGTTGTCCCCTATCTCGTCCTCTCCTCGCACTCATACTCACTATCAGTGGATAGTAAGATAATTTACTGAGGCATTCGAACGGATATCTTAGGGATTACTCATTCTAAGGTATACTTCACCCTATCTCTAATGAGTTACTTAATGTGTTATACTCCTGAGCTAAAGTTTCAACCTTCAGCTCTGATACCACTTCTAACGACCCTGACTCGACCTTCGGAAATCGGCACCGAATACGACACTCGTATTAAAATGCCGTAGATCCAAACGTCGAACCTGGTTCGTCGAGCTTATAACACATTATGTACAACACAGCGGAAGAAATAAATAGCAAATATCAATATACACATTGATACAATATCTGATACAATATGATACAACAACTGATACAATAGATATCAATATACATCAGAGGCATGATACAAGATAATAGCAGCGGAAAGAAAAGAAAACAACAAAAGCGGAACAATGACTCCAAAATAGTCTTCAAGAAAGAAATCCAGTATCGGTAATCTCCATCTCCAAGGAACCAATCCAGAAATAGCTCGAACTCCCAATCAGGATGAAGTGAAGCAACTAGATCCGAATGTGATTGCCAAATCCTAAGGCTAGAAGCTATCGAATCTACACTTACTATTGATTATCTGAAAAACCCAACTCTAGACTGCCCGTGTAGGAAAATAGTGGGCACCCAGAGTTTAGGAAAGGAACAATAAACTCTAGGTAAGTCGTGGGACTAGTATGAGCAAACAAAAGCAGTTGGTCTTTTAAGAACAAACAAAAGAATTTAAAATAAATCCGTAATGCTTTTTGGAAAATGAAACTACCATAAGGCATCCCACACACACACAATGCAAACGCAGACTTGGATGAGATTTCTCCTTATGATAGTCAAATATGCTTAATAGGAGAAAATTTTCTTTGATATTATTACTAGTGCATAGTGTAGAAAAACCATTTTGAAAGTATAATATAAATCCTAGCCAGCATAGGTACCGTGATATTATGCCTGCAATAGCTGCCACCTGAGGTGACAGGTAATACAATTGCAATCGTAAAGGGCTCGTATTGTTTTGTTTGGATTTTCAACAAATGGTCAGGCTAAAGAACTTCCTACTACCACATGGGTACGCCTCTGGCGGGACGTCCCGAGAGCTTAACCAGCTCTCTGCAAACACAAGGCCGGGTTACCTCTGTAACTAGGTAACTACTACACGAGCATGCCATCCCCCGGTCCTTTGGGACCTTTATCCGAGCGCTCGACACCAACAACCACAAAGCAATCACAAAGTAATATATTTGCAGTGACCACATGAGTAAGTATCTGGGCTCTATACCATGATACCACCCTTTTCCAGAAGGGAATGGCTCACCCTGAAGGGCGCGACCCTCATAACCTTGCCACATCTTTCCTGTTACGACCATTTTCGGGGTGTGAGGTCTTGATGCAGTCTCGTCGACAAAGCTACGCTTTATACAAAAGCCATGCTTTGATCACAAATGATCATCAACACATAGCAGCACTTAGCATGTCATACTACCAAATTTGGGAGTATATCACTGATAAATATCAACTACATAACCTCTGAGCTCGTACGTCCCGGAGAAGGGTGTTAAGCTAAGAGAATAAATTCTCCGCCACCAAGCAGAAATGTATTTGATAGAGATCAGTTTAATATATCAAAGTTTAGTGTCAGACATACAACCATACAAGTCTGTTCCGGGTTCGAACAGAACCGAAGGCACTTCCGAAGAAGCCCTTGCAAATCCGGGTATCCACCATCCCGATCGGACTTCCCGTCACTTAGGAAATCCCTATACCGTAGCTACTCGGTGCAGAGACAATCGATAGGTTATCCTAACGTTCTCGAAGACACCCGGTCTTCAACACCGGTCTTCAAATGCAATCCATAATGTCGTATCACTATTCGGAATGGGCTATATGACACAAGGTCCTCTCCTGGCTAAACCGAATAATGAGCGCCATATTAAAAACATATGGATATGGGATTTCAGTTAAGTCATAACTTGAAAATCCAAAGCTTTCCTTTCAAATGGGTAAACAAATTACCATTGAAATCTTTTCTTTAAAATGATTCGTTTCACAAAGTTCACCTAAATTCACAAAGATCTATTTATAGATTTTCAAAATAATTCCCACTTCAATTGGATTGACACATTAAATCTTTAAATTAAAGATTTAATTTATAGCTTTCAAAACACATTTCCAAAGATTTACCTATAACTTGGAAAACCATCATTTTAGACTTGAAATCCTTTTAACACCAATTGGAAGTTCATTTCTTATGTGAAAGCTTTTGTTATTTGAAAACACATAGTTTTCGTTTCAAAAAAATCCAATTATACAAGTTAAAATCTTGGGTTAAATTTAAAGTCCCAAAACAACACTTTTAAAATGATTTAAAATCCATTTATAAGTTGAATAACCTTTTTAAACCATAGTTTTCAAATCATGGAATTCAATTTCAAATATTGAATTCAAATTTAAATCCAATTATTTAAATTTCAAAACTCAATCAAGTTATTTAAAATAACTTTTATTTTTGAAATTCATTTTCAAAGGCTTCAATTCTAATTCCAAAACTATTTTGGATTCAAAAATTCAATTTTAAAACAATTTCAAAAACCTGTGACTTAACCCATTTCCACGTGCAATCCATATTTGTGTGTGTATAAGTGTGGTCCAGGGGGTTTATCACAATAGTGCACAGCATCATCATCACAGATTCAATCATATCGATAAGCGGTATAACCCATAATGCTTATCTTTATTCACAGATTCATAGGTAAAATAAGTTTATCAATCACAAAGATTTACCATTACTATTCGATGTGGGTTTCGGATAACCAACTGAAATCCGACTCCCTGTCGCATCGAAATTCAAATGTCGTTTTACGGGTCAAAGGGTTTGCGTATTCATATAATAATATATATATCACAGATATAACAACTTAGCACAAAGCACCAAATAACGTCACATCACATACCAAAATATCAATCCATCACACAGCATTCAGTAACAATCAAACATCTGCAATTAAGATGAATCAATTTGTGTGGTTTTAAATTTATTTCTCATATAATTACTTTCAATAGTAATTTTTTATCAATGATTAATTATCATTAACTACAATTGATTAAGTCTTAACTACCTTCATTAATTAATCATTTCGTTAATTAATTTTTTAATTAATTAACCCTTAATTGTAATTAATTGAATCTTAATTACTTTTATTAATCAACCTTTAATTAATTACTTTAATTAATGAATCCTTAACTATTAATTAAATTTTAATTCCAATTAATTATCCTTAGTTGGTTATTCTTAATTTAAATCACCCTAATTAATTAACCACGTTAATTAATTATGCTTTAAAATAATTAACCCTTAATATTCGATTAATCAATCTTTAGTCTTTAATTATCTACTCTTAATTACTTTCACTAAGTAATCATTATTTTTATTTATCATTCATTAATTACTTAATTAATTAACTTGAATTATTAATCAATTTCTTTAATTACTTTAATTACCTATTATTTAACCACTAATTACTTAATAGATTAATTATTAATTCGTAATTAAATTACTTGATTAGTTAACTACTAATCATACGTCATTTAACTTTAAGTAGTTAATTACCAATTTATTTATCACTTAATCATAAATTAACAAATCACTAATTACAATTATAAAGTAATCATTCTTAATTGCTTCATTAAATAATAAATCAATATTAATTATTTATCTTAATTAACATTCTAAAATCTTCTTAAACTTTGCAATAAAAGTTATTGCTAACTTCAAAACTTTAATGTTAATTAACTTTAACACTTAACTTTAAGTTAACTACTTAATCAAAGTATTTATTGGATTTTAAACACATTCCAAAGTATTAACTTAAATAATTAAATCTCATAATAAATTCTTAACTCAGATTGTTAAACATCATTAAGTCGACCATGCTTAAAAATTAGTTAAAAAATAATTTTCTTAACATTACTTTACATCATTGCAAGTTTGCAAACTAACCCGAGTTCTGCCCAGGGTTTACTCGAGTAAACACTCGAGTTTCCCACTATCTTCCCTCGCGTCCTCTCTCTTCTCCATCACGTACTTTCTTCTCATTTTTTTTCCAGTTAAATTTTTTTTTTAAGTTAAAACTTGAGTTTGAATTGAAATAACAGATAGGTATGCTCATGTGCCCAAGTTACAAATCGAAGCAACACACCATTCTCTCAAGTGATAACTCACGTCGAACCACAACAGAATTGCCTGATACGTATCGTCGTCGTGCACGTGTACAAACTTTCTGATCATCTCCGATCAGAGCGCCTACCACCCACAAGTCATCAACGAACATCACCACCCAAACAACCATCCAAAGCCACCATTTGCTACCTGGATCAAAATTGAACAATCCCATTCAACCTGGAACAGAATTGAACCACCCAAGTCCACCTCGCCCCGTAGCCTCAGGCCACCAAAGGCCTCGAAATCGTGCCCAAAGCTTCGTCAATGTTCCAGGCTTCTTTTCCACTAGTCCCGATGCAGTCCGGTTCGACGATCCTCATGCCATTGCTCTGAGAACGTGGTCGACCCAAAACTAGGTTAAAACCCTAATTTGAACTCGTTCCTTTAATTCATGCAATAGAAAAAAAAATTGACAATTTTCTCATTATCATTGATGATCAAACTTGCTTTAAGTAAAATTTCAACAACAAATTTTAGATAGATCATCGAAAATTGGTCAAAATAAGTTTTCTGTTCAACTAACTCATACTCGAGATTTATAAACCTAAAAATCATGAGACTTCCACCTAAAATCACCATTTTGCAACTCAAACGCGACTATGTGATTAGATTTTAAAATTAACATATTCGATTTTTTTACTGATGAATACATTGATCTGCTATAAATTTTAATTTACAAAATATTTACTTAATATTTTTACCTAATATTATTTTTAGAACTAAGTTTACAGTGTTATAAGAAAATTTCTTTCAGAAATCAGGGTTTGAAAAGATCTAAAAATGGAGGTAAAATTTTTTTTTCCTCTGGTGAATTAGAGTTTTGTTATAACAGGATACACATACACATTCCCAAGCATACGTACCACACTTCACACCTAAATATTGACATTCATTCATCATTTTCACAGCAGCCACACCACAAGACTTCAAGATAAGTTATGAATTCAAAACCTAAATAGGACAGTTGCTCACCTGGAATTTGATGTTTGAAGGCAAAGAACAAAGAGCAGGGAACAGAGAAGAAGTTTGAGCCTGTACATCTTTTCTTTTCTTTTAAATCCTGAAGTTAAATCTGCAAGTTGTAAGAAGAAACTTGCTTACTTTTCTGTTGTATTTATTTGTTTATTTCACTAATAAAAAAACAAATCTTAAATTACTCACAGGTTTGAATGTATATACAGAGAACCCTTTTTATTTTTATTTCTGCAGTTGAAATCCAGATTGAAGTGTAAGTCTTTGATCTTGATTTTTTTTCCTACACTGTTAATAAAGCTGTTTAAATATTTGCTTTAGTACTGATTAACAATATTAAATTCAAACTTTTAAATAAAATTACTTGCCTTTGTCTATTTATCTCCAGGTTTTCATTTTTCTTCCGGATTTCCTTTCCTGTTTTTCCTTTGCATTCATTTGAATTTGTTTTGGAACTGCATGCTTTGGTTTGATTGCTTTCTTTGATTTGTAACAGTGAGTCTTTGATCTTTTCTTTGTTTTTAAAACTGTGATGATTTGCTTGATTAGGTTTTAGATTTTTAATAGAGGCAGTTTGTTTGAGATCTTGGGTTTCCAGACATGAACATGAAGATGAGAGAAAATGTTGAGATTGTGATATCAAATCTTTTTTTTTACTGTATACTTTTTAGATTTGTTAAATGGGTATTATAATTGCATATGGGGGAGCTCAAAAGTTTTCTTGTATTTTATTTAATTAAATATACCTGATGCCATTTGTAAAAAGATGATATGGAACCTAAATGCATGTTGATTACCTTTACTTCCTTATGTATGTTTACATTTAAAATTTTCAAAGACAAAAGAATGCTTATTTTTATTTTTAAAATAAATTTTTTTATCATATTTACTTTATAGATGAATGTACCTTTTATTTCATTAGCATATATATATACAATGTTAAAAAAAAGGAATTACTTTAACCAATATTTTACTACATACATTATTCCTTAACATTTTTAAATGCCACTTATTTTTAAAACACTTATTTTTAAGTTTCGATTTCAATTTCAATCGTAAACTTGAAATATAAACTTCCATGTCCCTTTGTATATTCACACTAACCTAAAAAAAATTAAATTAAATTTCAATGTGTACACTATTTTACTCATATATGTAATATGCACATATATAAGATTTTAAATAATAAATGACATTTATAAACATTCTTTATTTCAATAATTTAAACTCAAAATAAAATTGGAATTTATTTATATATTATTATCACTTATTTTTACTTATTTAAGATTCTCAATTTATTTTCAAATTAAATTCCAAAAGTTTAAAGTATATTATTAATTTATATTGACAAATTTCTGGGCGTTACTTTTTTATTTATAAGATTTGAAATATACAAAGTCAAATCCACAGTTAAATTTAAAAAAAAATGTCTAAATAAATAAATACCCTATTTAATTCGAAAAATTCAAACTAATCTACAATTTTATTCAAAAAGCCATTTTAATTATCAATTTAAATTTAATTAAAAATCATGATCGTTACAATTGGAGTCGAAGATGGAGTAGTGAAGTGCAAGGGCAAATCGCTACTAATCCTGAGGGTGATTCCAAAATAGATGTAGTAGGAGTAGTGCCTTCGGTTCTGTTCGGACCGGGAACGGACTTATATGGATGAATGCTGTCAGAACATCATCAGGAGGATGATGAGCATTCTAAGTGTATGTGTGCTAAAAAGGTAACGTATATCCTTGAGCCTCATCAACCGGGAATGGCTAAAACATGGGAGGTGCAGCAAGGCTAAGTGGCTAGCAACCAATTAGAGTAAGGTCATACCTATCTAGATGTCCATTTTTATTCGTCTGTGTGGGCGATTGCTGATCCCAACCGTGGGGTGATCTTATTCGGAATATCCAATAAGGGGTAGCTCTAGTCTTGTGTTGCAGGGGATCAGGGTGGATCCTTGGTATGGTGATCTAGACCACGTACTGTGACGGACGGTACCCCAGTAGCCCTGCCATTAATGGAAACCCAATCTCTAATAAGTTCCTTCGGACTTGTTTGTATAACTATTATGCTGGAATTTAATGAATGTAACAATTTCGGCTATTTGAATAAGTATTTGTATATAGACACTACCATAATATCAGAGGATTTGATAAGAAATGTTTTGATTATCGTAAGGTAAAAACCGGCATGTTTATTTGTGGCATGGTCTTACAAGATACCTTTGATTTCAAAAGGATTTTGAACTTTAATAATCCAATTGGGTGTGTTTTCTCACACTGGTTTTTCAAACTAACTCCGTTGTGCAGTATAATCTGTATAGTCAGCTTTAGTGAGGGAAAGTTAATATAACTGTCTAATATTTTGCTATTGGTTGTGTTGTACTCTGATGATGTAATGTATAAAACAGATATAGTTCTTTATGTATAAAGATCGGTCATTTATCTATTATATATTGTTCCGCTGCATTTGTGAGATTCTGATGTTGTTTTGTTTTTCTCTTCTTCTACTTCCTTCTTCTTTCCCTTATGGTATGGTTTTTCGGCATTCGATTGTTCGGTATTTGGTACAGTGGATGTATTGATGTCGATTTTCGAGCGTCGAAAAATCAGGTCGTGACATTGTGGTATGAGCGAATGTTAAGCGAAAACCTTGGCTTTGGTGGGGATTACTCATTAGAAATAGAGTCCATAATACTCTAGAATGAGTTTGAGAGTATTAATACATATGAGCACGTATTTGTTAGTAAATATAAAATTGTTTTATATTGTGTTGATTGGATTGTTGTGTGGCTTATGAATTCTGGTCAATACACGTAATTAACGTTATTGATAGGGATCTCTAAACACTTGTACAGAACAAATCGACATGGTATTGTTTTAAAAAAATGGGTAAACGAAATAGTTTTGTCCAAAGTTATTTTTATATAAAAGAAATAATTTTTTATAAATTATTGTAGTTAAATATATGGTTTCTTGGTTGTTAGGAAATGATAATATTAAATTATTATCATTGTGTATGGGAATTGAATAAGAAAATGAAATCATAACTAAAAGCTAAGAAATAAATAAATATATATATGGAATTCATAATTGTAAATTATAAATGTGATTTATAATTGAAATGAGATAAAATTCCAGAGTAATGTTTGAATATAGATTGGAAGGATTTGAAATTTGAAATTTTGGGAAAGGTTTAAATTCCTTTTGATTTGAAATGGATTTCAAAGGCCTTGGATGAATAATAATAATATTATTCGAAAATGTTTTGAATTGGATATGAAATCTGGTGGGCTTTTGAATTTAAAATATTTTAAAAGGTATTTAAAAGAGTAAAAGCACTAAACTCTTTTCGGTCGCTGGAAAATAATTTCGGTCATGACTGCAGCATCATCGATATTCATTTTCGAGTTTCCAAGGGGGGAATTGCTAGTTGAATGTTTTGAATTGCGATTTGTTTGAAAACTGGGTTTGGTTTTAAAATTCAAAGAAATAATTTGATATACCAAAGGATTTTTTGGATATGGTTGATTTCAAGGGTGACTTTGAAATGTTGAGGAATTTCTTAAACTCTGGAAGTTAATTAAAAATGTTTATGGAATAATAAATGGATTTGAAAAAATTATAAAAATTTGAAATTTGTTTAGAATAAAATTTAACTTAAGAAGAGTTAAATTAAAATGAGTATGAAAACGAAATAAGTTTGAAAAGTAAACCCATTCAATGAAGTAAAGTTAAAGAGAGTAGTGAATGGAATTTAAATAAGTGGAAAAACTTATGGAAGTTCAAAAAATTTAAATAGAAATGAAATTTAACTAAATCAAGTTAAAGAAAAATAAATTTTGGTCTAAGTAGGAAAAATGAAATGGTCATTGTAATAAAATTTATTAAGTTTGAAATAAATTTGTGAATGAACAAACTAATTTAAATTTGTAAATAAATGGAAAATTGGTCAAGTTGGACTAAATAAACGAAGGGTTGAAAATAAAATTAGTAAGTAAACTAATTGTTTTAAGTGGGTAAGAAAATGAATTGAAATTGAATATTGGGATGATATTTAATTTAAATTGTGCAAAGTAAAGTGAAGTTGAAGAATTAGTTCGAAGTGGACTAGAATAATAAAAGTTTGGAAATAAATCCATTGAGATATAAAATAAATTAGTAAGTGGAACTAACTAAAGAAATGATTAATTAAATATGGTTTGAGATAAGGTGAATTGAATTCATATGGAAATTGGAGATCCATTTTGAGTAGAAATAGATATAAACCAAATTGGTGAAGTGAAAATAAATATTAAAGTGTGTAAGATATTTATATTGAACTTAAGAAGAATGGTGAAATTCATAAGTAAAATATGATATTGGGAAAAAATAATCTAAGTTTACATTTGAATAAAGGTTTAATAAGGGTATGTGAAGGGAAATTGTGAAAAGTGAATGGAAATCAAAATAAGTGTGAATAAAAAAGAGAATTGATATAGCTGAAAATCAGTTGGGATAAATACGTAGGATGTATGTATATCATTTTATTCGCATAACGATTTGATCCAGATTCGAGCATAGAATTTTGAGATAGTCATATCTGTTCGAGTTAGGATTTTTCACTCGATTTTCGACGGCCCTGGATATGGATTTTTGATTGATTCTGGAAATTCTCTATCATAGCATATAGCTATGCAAGAAGAATGACGGTTTCTGATCAAGAAACCAGATCTGAGTCCGCACTAGGAAGTCGGGTGGACGATACTAGTTCGGAAGTGAAATTGTGTGATCGAATGAGCGATCGGATTTGATATTGCGACGGATGATATATGTACATCGTACGGGCTCAAGTTAAGCAAATTTAGAAATTTTGTAAGGAAAGTGAATAAAATGATTTTGGATTCTAGTGATTGCATATTTCGCTAAGTAGGATATACAGGTGTTTTAAAAAGCAAAAGAAAATTGGTGTTTTGATTTCAGAAGATAAGTTTGAATTGCCCACAAAAAGGTATGTATTTAATTCGCATATGAAATTTGATGATTTTCAGAACTTGCCGCTTGGCATTTTGTTTTCATTTGAGGTTTGGGGGCCCAAAGAGGCATTTTGTAGTCGTACCGATCTAGCCGCGCAAAGGAGACGTTGGCGAAATTTTTCGAAAATTTATGGAGTTAGAAAATTTTTGATGATTTAAAATTTGATTTTTAATTATAATTTGGATGGTGAGTAAGTAATTTTGTTGGGAGCTAAGGTTAAGTTTAGAAAGTTAGTGAGAGTGATAATGTGTCTTTAATAAAAAGATTGTTTTGAAAGGATATTGAAACTGTTTGATTTGGGATATAGTAAACGGGTTATAGACCATTCTTCCTAACTAGTAATTTCGGGGACGAAATTCTTTTAAGGGGGAGGAATGTGATGACCCGGAATTTTGGATATTTGAAATAGGAATATTTAATTGATTTTAAATATTTAAAAGTTAATCTTTAACTTGAATTTCAAATATCGATGTTTATTAGATAATTTAAATATTGAATTTAATTGGGTAAGATATGGAATCATGAGCTTTAAGCTCGTTATAAATAATTTGAAGGCTTATAAAACTTATATTGATAATACTAGAAGTAATAGAACTTTCAAAATTGAATTTAAAAGTGGTTTGTCCAGTTTTAAATATATATCATTTAAATTGACATTTAAAAATAGCCTTCCGAGGCACAGTCTTGAATTTCGACGAATCCAGTTCCATTGGATCCGCAACAGTGTTTTATTATCGGATTTCAATTTTGTAGCGTTTGGAGTTGTCGTGTGATCGTACGGTAGATAAACGCGCTAAATTTACGTCGAATTCAATATAATAACGGGGTCCAAAAAACTATCTTCTTCATACGATCGAACTATGACTCGAAACATTTTCCATTGCATTCGTAATAGGGGTATAACATTATCGACACCTAGCGGCACGCTTTGTTATGAGATCGAGATTTTAAGTTGAGATTTCGAGACAATTGAATATATATATATATATATATATATATATATATTGCTGATTGACATATATCAATATCAGAGCTTTTTGGCCCTCTCTTCAATCACTATAGCAAGCTAATTTGGGCATGCAAGCATCCCATCATGTATTGTTTCCCTGTTCTCTTTTAAAAAGGCAAGCAGTTAAACAAAACAAACAGAAAAAATGGCCACCTTGTTTTAAATTATAGTTGCGATTTATCCCCTTTCTTCACTTCAAAGTCGAATTCATCGACAAAGTCTCGTAAAAAAAAGAGCTGATGATTTAAATCGGCAAAGAGACTCATGTTCGCTCGAGAAGGGGGGTTTAGCCGTGACTCTCGCTTTGGTGTTTTCGAACGTCGGCGACTCAAGGGAGCGCGTTCTCGAGTGCGGCAGTGTTAATTATGGGGGAGACTTGGGCTGCGATCATGTAGAGCAGTGGTGACAAAAGGGTAGGCACGCACGTGGAATTGTTTCGATCGGCGAGTGAAGATTGCAAATCAGGGAGGCGCAAGTTCGAAGTCGCGACGTTGTTCGTTTGGGTGAAGGGATCGAGGAGCGAGGCGGCACTGGTTCGAAGTCGAAGTCTGAAGCTTGGTCGGTGGTGAAGTATGTGCAATCTTATTCAATTTAAAAAATTCATATATATATATATATATATATATATATACAGTAAAGAAGATTTTCTATTTGTTATTTATAAAAAATTTATGGTACTCTGTTTTAAACTGGAAAGGAATATATATAAAATAATTACAGTAAGGTGATTAAGGTATATGTTTTCGCTTAGATATAATAACATATGTATATGAATATGTTAAAGAAAACTAAATAAAACAAAATAAATATTGTACGGTAAGTTATTTGAAACAATTCTGTTTTATTTAATATATAGGGTTGAATGGAATTTTATTTTATTAGAATTCAATATATAAATATAAGATTTGGGAATATAGGAATTTTAAAATGTGAAAGTTCATATAAAATTAGATTTTTGAAATCTATAAATTATTTTTATAATTATATATGTAATCTCAAAAGAAATTAAATACACATCTACACATTTTAAATTTACTAGTTTATTTTAAAATAATGTATTCAGGAGACTAATTTTGTTTAGTTAACCTATTTAATTATTTTTAGCCACTAAAAGATCTTTAAAGGAAAAATTGGTTTAAAATTTGTTTTTGGTAGACTAAAAAAATTCTAAATGAAGATTTGACTGTTCGACTGGTTCAAACATTAATAAATCGTATAAATGTTATACAAGCTCAAAAATCATGGAGAATCAAGCCGGTGTGGATCGGATTACAAAATAAAAATCAAAGGTGAGTTAATCTCACTCATTTGTATTACCTTTTAAATTTACATAGTTAAATTTAAAATATTGGTTGTTTACTTGAATTGATAATTTATTATCAACTTGGATGTGATATAATATATCTAGTAATATATATATATATATATATATATATATATATATATGTACATATATATATTGGAGTGATTGATATTCTCGCATTATATAGCGGATGAGACCATATGTGCCCCGCATAATAGTGGATGACCCTATATACGATATCTCCCTCGAAGTGGGATTGGTATTTTTATATTGTGCTAACATCTGTGGATGCAGGGAAAAATAGGTTGGAGGGATCCAACTGGACTTCTCAAAATATTGAATTTGTTTTCATAATTTGATATGATTCATTGATTATCTATGATAGATTATTGATTTTATTGGGAATTGAAAATATTGGATGTTATGGTTTGATTGAATATATTTGGGTATATTGAGTTATCAAAAATATATAGATTAGATTTTTGAAGGGAAATAAAGAGAGAATTTTTAAGTAAAATAATTATAGAGAATTTGGATAAATTAAAGAATGAATTGGAAAAGGATAAAAGTTGATTTTTAAATTTCAAGTAGATAAATTCCGAGTATGGAAAGGAGATTTTTGAATAAATGAGAATAAATGAATGTTTAAACTTAAGAGATATTATTTAAGAAATAAAGGATTAATTTTTAATTCAAGGTTTAAAATAGTTTAGGAGAGATAAAGAATTTTTTTGGAAAAGGTATGTTTTCATTTTAAATAGGATTTTTAAATAATAATAAAGGAGTAAAATATGAAATTAATGGGTTTTGAAATAAATTTGAGTAAGTAAATGAATTTATTTTAAAATTGAGTTAATTTTGAAAATCGATTTCGAGATCGATTAAGTGTTGAAACTATGATTAAAGGAGAATGAGATTATGGAATTTATAAATGGGGTTTATAAATAAAGTGAATATTTATCAGTGGATAAAATTGAAAGTATAAATTCATGGTGGAATTTAAAAGGAAAGGGTGATTTGTTTTAAAAATAAGTAGTGCTTTATTTTTAAAAGTGTGGAAAAGAAATTTGCGGGATTAGGACATAAATTAAACTGGAAAGTGTACTTCCTGAAAAAGCCAAGTATATTTTCAAAAGAAGGTCTTTAAGTATAAAATAGAAGTTTTAAAAGATGCTTAAAATAAGAATGTTTTAGAGAAATTATTATTTTAATTTTTTTAGAATTTTAAAGTAAATGTTTATTTTAATTGATTATAGTAGTAGTTATTTAAAAGGTTAAATTAGTATTATGATTTAAAAGATAATTATTAAGCATTTACTTTATACAGTAATTTTATTTAAAAATAGTTTTTGGCTAAAGTTTTACTTGGAAAATTATTTTAGAACTTTATGACTAAATTTTGAATTAAGTGTTTTAAGAAATTTTTATTTTAAGTGTTTTTGAACTATATATTTTTGGATAAAGTGATTTAAATTTTTTTTAAATCTAAAGTATTAAGACTTGGTGGTTTTCGGTGGAAATAAAACAATTGGGTGGAAATTTATTCCGCGAGAGAAAAAGTGAATTGAAAACTATTTTCAAAGGGTTGAAGTGTAGAAAAATATCTTGCGAAGATATTTTGAAATAAATAATTTGGGAAATTATTAAGGCCCGATGGTTGTTTGTGGATGTTATATGATAGTTAAATAACCGACTATCACTATTGGCCAATGTGCTGATCGTTTCGAAGAGACCGGGATCGGGATTAATTTCCCAAAAACCACTTCGATCCGGTTTGAACGTTTTCGTGAGGAAGACAAGAGCATGGACTCGAAGATGGAGCAGTGAAGTGCAACGACTAATCGCTACTAATCCTAAGGGTGATTTCAAAACGGATGTAGTAGGAGTAGTGCCTTCAGTTCCGTTCGGACCGAGAACGGACTTGTATAGATGAATGCTATAAGAACATCATCAGGAGGATGATGAGCATTCTAAGTGTATATGTGCTAAAAAGGTAACGCAAGCCTCGTGCCTCATCAACTGGGAATGGCTAAAACAGGGGAGGTGCAGCTAAGTGGTTAGCAACTAATTACGGTAAGGTCATCCCTGTCTAGGTGTCCCTTATTATTCGGCTATGTGGGCGGTTACTGATCCCAACCGTGGGGTGATCTTATTCGGACTATCCAGTAAGGGGTAGCTCCGGTCTTGTGTTGTAGGGGATCAGGGTGGATCCTCGGTACGGTGATCTAGACCATGTACTATGACGGGCGGTACCTCAGTAGCCCTGCCATTGATGGAAACCCAATCTCCAATAAGTGCCTTCGGACTTGTTTGTATACTTATTATGCTGGAAGTTAATGAATTTAACAATTTCGGCTATTTGAATAAGTATTTATATATAGACACTACTATAGTATCAGAGATTTGATAAGAAATGTTTTGGTTATCGTAAGGTAAAAACTCGGCATGTTTATTTGTAGCGTGGTCTTATGACATACCTTTTATTTCAAAAGGATTTTGAAAACTATAATAATACAATTGTGTTTTCTCACGTTGGTTTTCCAGACTGACTCGGGTGTTATTTCGCTATAATGCTTGGCTCAGTCCGAGTATTACGGGATACAGGATAAGATGCTGTGGAGCTCAGGAGACGAGCTGGATGAAGAGACGTATCACACGTGCTTGATGTATATTCCGCTGTGTAGTATAAGCTGTATAGTCAGCTTTTGTGATGACAAGTTAATATAACTGTCCAATATTTTGTTATTGATTATGTTGTACTCTGATGATGTAATGTATAAAACAAATATATTTCTTTCTGTATAAAGATCGGTCATTTATCTATTATATATTGTTCCGTTGCATTTGTGAGATTCTGATGTTGTTTTGTTTTTCTCTTCTTACGGCTCCTTCTTTCCCTTACGGTCTGGTTTTCTGGCGTTCGATTGTTTGGCATTTGATACAATAGACGTATTGATGTCGATTTTCGGGCTTCGAAAAATCGGCCGTGACATTGTGGTATTAGAGTAAAGGTTAAGCGAAAACCTTGGCTTTGTTGGGGATTACTCATTAGAAATAGAGTCCATGGTGCTTTAGAATGAGTTTGAAAGTATTAATAGATATGAGCGCGTATTTGTTAGTGAATTAAAATTGTTTTAAATTGTGTTGATTGGATTTTTGTGTGGCTTATGGATTCTGATCAATACGAGTAATTAACATTATTGATATGGATCTCTAAACACTTGTACAGAACAATTCGACACGGTATTGTTTTAAAAAAAAGGGTAAATGAAATAATTTTGCCCAAAGTTATTTTTACATAAACGAATAATTTTTGGTTAATTATTATAGTTAAATATATGGTTGCTTGGTTGTTAGGAAATGAAAATATTAAATTATTATCATTGTGTATGGGAATTGAATAAGAAAATGAAATCATAACTAAAAGCTAAGAAATAAATTCATATATATATGGAATTCATAAATGTAAATTGTATATGTGATTTATAATTGAAATGTGATAAAATTCGAGAGTAATGTTTGAATATAGATTGGAAGGATTTTAAATTTTAAATTTTGGGAAAGGTTTAAATTCCTTTTGGTTTGAAATGGATTTCAAAGGCTTTGGAGGAATAGTAGTGATATTATTCGAAAATGTTTTTGAATCGGATATGAAATCTGGTGGGATTTGGAAGTTAAAATATTTTAAAAGGTTTTTAAAAGAGCAAAAGCACTAAACTCTTTTCGGTCGGTGGAAAATAATTTCGCTGATGACTACAGCATCATCGATATTCATTTTTGAGTTTCCAGGGGAGGAATTGCTACCTGAATGTTTTGAATTGGGATTTGTTTGCAAACTGGGTTTGGTTTTGAAATTCAAAGAAATAATTTGATATACTAAAGGATTTTTTGGATATGGTTGATTTCAAGTGTGATTTTGAAATGTTGAGGAATTGCTTAAACTCTGGAAGTTTAACTAAAATTGTTTATGGAATAATAAATAGGTTTGAAACCTTATAAAAATTTGAAATTTGTTTAGATTAAAATTTAACTTAAGAAGAGTTAAATTAAAATGAGTATGAAAACGAAATAATTGGAAAAGTAAACCCATTAAATGAAGTAAATTTAAAGAGAGTAGTGAATGGAACTTAAATAAGTTGAAAAACTTATGGAAGTTTAAAAAGTTTAAATGGAAATGAAATTTAACTAAATCAAGTTAAAAAAAAGTAAATTTTGGTCTAAGTAGGCAAAATGAAATGGTCATTATAATAAAATTTATTAAGTTGGAAATAAATTTGTGAATGAACAAACTAATTTGAATGTGTAAATAAATGGAAAATTAGTCAAGTTGGACAAAATAAACGAAGGATTGAAAATAAAATTAGTAAGTAAAGTAATTGTTTTAAGTGGGTAAGAAAATGAATTGAAATTGAATATTGGGATGATATTTAATTTAAATTGTGCAAAATAAAGTGAAGTTGAAGAATTAATTCGAAGTGGAGTAGAATAATAAAAGTTTGGAAATAAAATCCATTGATATTTAAAATAAGTTGGAAGTGGAACTAATTAAAGAAATGACTAACTAAATATGGTTCGAGATAAGGTGAATTGAATTCATATGGAAATTGGATATTCAATATGAATAGAAATAGATATAAACCAAATTGGTGAAATGAAAATAAATATTAAAGTGTGTAAGATATTTATATTGAACTTAAGAAGAAATGGTGAAATTCATAAGTAAAATTTGATATTAGGAAAAATAATCTAAGTTAATATTTGAATGAAGGTTTAACAAGGGTGTGTGAAGGGAAATTTTGAAAAGTGAATGGAAATTGAAATAAGTGTGAATAAAAAAGAGAATCGATATAGCTAAAAATCAATTGGGATAGATACATAGGATGTACATATATTATTTTATTCGCAAACGATTTGATTCGGATTCGAGCATAGAATTCGCGATAGTCATATAGATCCAAGTAGGGATTTTTCACTTGATTTTTGACGGCGAACCCTGGATTTGGATTTTTGATTGATTCTGCAAATTCTCTTTCATAGTATATGGCTATGCAAGGAGAATGGTGGTTTTTGATCAAGAAACCAGTTCTGAGTCCGCACTATGAAGTCGGGTGGATGATACTAGTTCGGAAGTTAAATTGTGTGATCGGGTGAGCGATCGGATTTGATATTGCGACGGATGATATATGTACGTCGTATGGGCTCAAGTTAAGCAAATTTTGAAAGGAAAGTGAATAAAATGATTTTGGATTCTGGTGATTACATATTTTTCTAAGTAGGATACACCAGTGTTTTAAAAAGCAAAAGAAAATTGTTGTTTTGAATTCAGAAGATAAATTTGAATTACCCGACAAAAAGATATGTATTTAGTTGCATATGAAATTTGATGATTTTCTGATCTTGCCACTTGGTACTTTGTTTTCTTTTGAAGTTTGGGGGCCCGTAGAAGCATTTTGTAGTCGTACCGATCTAGCCGCGCAAAGAAGACGCTGGCGAAATTTTTCGAAAATTTAGGGAGTTTGAAATTTTTTGAGAATTTTGATAATTTAAAATCTGATTTTGAATTATAATTTGGATGGTGAGTAAGTAATGTTGTTCAGGAGCTATGGATAATTTTGGAAAGTTAGTAAGAGTGATAGTGTGTATTTAATAAAAAGATTGTTTTCAAAGGTTATTGAAACTGTTTGATTTAGGATATAGTAATGGATTACAGACCATTCTTTCTAACTAGTAATTTCGAGGATGAAATTCTTTTAAGGGGGAGGAATGTGACGACTCGGATTTTTTGATATTTGAAATTGGAATATTTAATTGATTTTAAATATTTAAAACTTAATCTTTAACTTGGTTTCAAATATCGTTGTTTATTAGATAATTTAAATATTGAATTTAATTGGGTGAGATATGGAATCTTGAGTTTTAAGCTCGTTATAAATAATTTGAAAGCTTACAAAACTTATATTGATAATACTGGAAGTAATAGAACTTTTAAAATTGAATTTAAAAGTGGTTGTCCAGTTTTAAAAATATATCGTTTAAATTGACATTTAAAAATAACCTTCCGAGGAACAGTCTCGGATTTTGACGAAACCAGTTCCATTGGATCTGTAATAGTGTTTTATTACCGGATTTCAATTTTTGTAGCATTTGGACTTGTCGTGTGATCGTACGGTAGATAAACGCGCTAAATTTATATCGAATTGAATATAATAACAGGGTCCAAAAAGCTATCTTCTCCATACGGTCGAATTAGGACTCGAAACCTTTTCCATTGCATTCGTAGTAGGGGTATAACATTATAGATGTCTAGCGGCATGCCTCGAAAGGAGATTAGGATTTTGAGACGATTTAAAATTTATATATATATAAAAAAAAAAAATTTGCTGATTGACATATATCAACATCAGAGCTTTTTGGCCCTTTCTTCAATCCCTGTGGCAAGCTAATTTGGGCATGCAAGCATCCCATCATGTTTTGTTCCTTCGTTCTCTTTTAAAAAGGCAAGCAGTTGAACGAAACAAACAGAAGAAAAAAATGGCCACCTCATTTTAAATAATAGTTGCGATTTATCCCCTTCTTCCCTAATAAATCGAATTCATTGACAAAGTCTCGAAAAAAAATAAGAAGAGAGCAGACAATTTAAATCGGTAGAGGACTCACGTTCACTCGAGAAGGGGGGTTTATCCGCAACTCTCGCTTTGGGGTTTTCGGGTTTTCTACCGTTGGCAACTCAAGGGAGCGCGTTCTCGAGTGCGGCACTGTTAGTTATGGGGGCGATTTAGGCTGTGATCGTGCACAGCAGTGGTGACGAAAGGGTGGGCACGCGTGTGGAATTGTTTCGATCGACGAGTGGAGATCGCAAATCAGGGTGGCGCGCGAGCTTGAAGTCGCAATGTTGTTCGTTTAGGTAAAGGGATCGAGGAGCGAGGCGGCACTAGTTCGAAGTCGAAGTCTGAATCTAGGTCGAAAGTGAGGTATAAGCAATCTTTTTCAATTTAAAAAATTCATATATATATATATATATATATATATGCATGCATGTATGTATGTATGTCTGTATGTATGTATGTACAGTAAAGAAGATTTTTTTGTTTGTTATTTATAAAAAAAATTATGGTACTCTGTTTTAAACTGGAAAGGAATATATATATATATATATATATATATATATATATATATAATAATTACAGTAAGGTGATTAAGGTATATGTTTCAGCTTAGATTTAATAACTTATGTATATGAAAAGAAAACTAAATAAAATAAAATAAATATTTTTCAGTAAGATATTTGAAACAATTTTGTTTTATTTAATATAGAGGGTTGAAAGGAATTTTATTTTATTAGAATTTAATAAATAAATATAAGGTTTGGGAATATAGGAATTTTGAAATGTGAAAGTTCATATAAAGTTAGATTTTTTAAATCTATAAATTATTTTTATAAATATATATGTAATCTCAAAAGAAAATAAATACACATCTACACATTTTAAATTTACTAGTTTATTTTAAAATAATGTATTCAGGAGACTAATTTTGATTAGTTAGCCTATTTAATTATTTTTAGCCAATAAAAGATCTTTAAAGGAAAATTGGTTTAAAATTTATTTTTGGTAGATTAAAAAAATTACCAAATGAAGATTTAACTGTTCGACTGTTTCAAATATTAATAAATCGTATAAATGTTATACACGGTTAAAAATCATGGAAAATCAAGCCGGTGTGGATCAGATTGCAAATTAAAAATCAAAGGTGAGTTAATCTCACTCATTTGGATTACCTTTTAAACTTAAATAGTTAAATTTAAATTATTAGTTTTTTACTTGAATTGATAATTTATTATCAGCTTGGATGTGATATAATATATATATATATATAATAGGATATTATATATATATATATAGTGGAGTGATTGATATTCCCGTATTATATAGCGGATGAGACCATATGCGCCCTACATAATAGCGGATGACCCTATATACCGCGATATCCCCCTCAAAGTGGGATTGGTTTTTTAATATTGTAATATCTGTGAATGCAGAGAAAAATAGGTTGGAGGGATCCAACTGGATTCCTCAAAATATTGAATTTGTTTTCATTATCTGATATGATTCATTGATTATCTGTGATAGATTATTGATTTTATTGCGAATTGAAAATATTGGATGTTATGGTTTGATTAAATATATTTGGGTATATTGAGTTATCAAAATGTATAGATTGGATTTTTGAAGGGAAATAAAGAGAGAATTTTTAAGTAAAATAATTATAGAGAATTTGGATAAATTAAGAATTGGAAAAGGATAAAAAGGATAAAAGCTCATTTTCAAATTTCAAATAAATAAATTTCGAGTATGGAAAAAGGAGACTTTTGAATAAATGAGAATAAATGAATTCTAAACTTAAGCTATATCATTTAAGAAATAAAGGATTTATTTTTAATACTAGGTTTAAAATAGTTTTGGAGAGATAAAGAAGAATTTTGGAAAAAGTATATTTTCAGTTAAAGTAAGATTTTTTAAATCATAATAAACGAGTAAAACTTGGAATTAATGGGTTTTGAAATAAATTTGAGTAAGTAAAGGAATTTTTTTTAAAATGGAATTAATTTTGAAAATCAATTTGGAAATCGATGAAGTGTTGAAACTGTGATTAAAGGAGAATGAGATTATGGAATTTATAAACGGGGTTTATAAATAAAGTGAATATTTGACAAATTTGAAAGTATAAATTCACGGTGGAATTTAAAAGGAAAGGGTGACTTGTTTTAAAAATAAATAGTGTTTTGTTTTTAAAAGTGTGGAAAATAAATTTACGGGATTGGGACGTAAATTAAACAAGAAAGTGTATTTCCTGAAAAAGCTAAGTATATTTTCAAAAGGAGGTCATTAAGTATAAAATAGAAGTTTTAAAAGATGTTTAAAAGGAGAATGTTTTAAAGAAATTATTATTTTAAATTGTTTATAATTTTAAAGTAAATATTTATTTTAATTGATTGTAGTAGTAATTATTTAAAAGGTTAAATTAGTATTATGATTTAAAAGATAATTATTAAGTATTTATGCTTTGTACAATAGTTTTATTTAAAAACAGTTTTTGGCTAAAGTTTTTACTTGGAAAATTATTTAGAACTTTATGACTAATATTTTGAATAAAGTGTTTAAAGAAATTTTTATTTTAAGTGTTTTTAAAGTATATATTTTTGGATAAAGTGATTTAAATTATTTAAAAATCTAAAGTATTAAGACTTGGTGATTTTCAGTGGAAATAAACTAATTAGGTGGAAATTTATTCCGCGAGAGAAAAAGTGAATTGAAAACTATTTTCAAAGGGTTGAAGTGTAGAAAAATATCTTGGGAAGATATTTTGAAATAAATAATTTGGGAAATTATTATGCCTAATGGTTGTTTGTGGATGTTATATGATAGTTAAATAACCAACTATCACTATTGGCCAATGCGCTGATCGTTTCGAAGAGATCGGGATCGTGATTATTTTTTCAAAAACCACTTCGATCCGGTTTGAACGTTTTCGTAAGGAAAACAAGAGCTTGGAGTCGAAGATGGAGCAGTGAAGTGCAAGGCCTAATCGCTACTAATCCTGAGGGTGATTCCAAAATGGATGTAGCAGGAGTAGTGCCTACGGTTTCGTTCGGACCAGAAACGGACTTATATGGATGAATGCTATCAGAACATCTTCAGGAAGATGATGAGCATTCTAAGTGTATGTGTGCTAAAAAGGTAACGCATAGCCTCGAGCCTCATCAACCGGGAATGGAAAAACAGGGGAGGTGCGGCAAGGCTAAGTGGCTAACAACCAATTAGTGTAAGGTCATTCCTGTATAGATGTCTCTTTTTATTCGGCTGTGTGGGCGGTTGCTGATCCCAACCGCGGGGTGACCTTATTCGGACTATCCAGTAAGGGGTGGCTCCGGTCTTGTAAGGCACAGGATCAAGGTGGATCCTCGGTACGGTGATCTAGACCACGTACTATGACGGACGGTACCCCAGTAGCCCTGCCATTGATAGAAACCCAATCTCCAATAAGTGCTATCGGACTTGTTTGTATACCTATTATGTTGGAATTTAATGAATGTAATAATTTCGGCTATTTGAATAAGTATTTGTATATAGACACTACTATAATATCAGAGGATCTAAGAAATGTTTTGGTTATCGTAAGGTAAAAATCCGGCATGTTTATTTGTGGCGTGGTCTTATGAGATACCTTTGATTTCAAAAGGATTTGAAAACTTTAATAATCCAATTGAGTGTGTTTTCTCACGTTGGTTTTCCAGATTGACTCGGGTGCTATTTCACTATCAGACCGAGTATTATGGGATACAGGATAAGATGCTGTGGAGCTCAGGAGATGAGCTGGATGAAGAGACGTATCATATGTACTTGATGTATACTCCGTTGTGCAGTATAAGTTGTATAGTCAGCTTTTGTGGGGACAAGTTAATATAACTGTCCAATATTTTGTTATGTGTTATACTCTGGTGATGTAATGTATAAAACAGATATAGTTCTTACTATATAAAGATCAGTCATTTATCTATTATATATTGTTCCGTTGCGTTTGTGAGATTCTGATGTTGTTTTGTTTTTCTCTTCTTCTACCTCCTTCTTCTTTCCTCGTCTAGTTTTTCGGCATTCGATTGTTCGGCATTTGATACAGTGGACGTATTAATGTCGATTTTCGGGCATCGAAAAATCGGGTCGTGACAGGTTCCCACTTAAAGCGGATGACTTCAGTGATAATTAGTTAATGACTTGAGGTTTAGTCAAAATGTTTGGTTTCCATGTTGTATGGTTGTTATTTGTATTTGTATATATGTATATGCTTGTGTTTATGAGATGTTTGGATTAATATATATGACATATAAAATGTTTCTGGAAGCGTCCGTATAGCGACTATCGCTATATCTACACTTGGAAAATATCATCTCTACTGGGAAATCTTTTTGCTGATCTCGTGCTTGAATTTTTACAAAAAAAAAGGTTAATTAATCATTGTAATAATGATGTTTAAAATTAATTAGTCATATTAATAACGATGTTTGAAGTTAATTAATTATCTTAATAGTGATGTTAAAATTTTAATTAATCGTTTAAATATTGATGTTTAAAATTAATTAATCAATTTAATTATTGATGTTTAAGGTTAAGTAATCATTTTAATAATGATATTTTGAAGTTAATTGGTCATTCAAATAATGTTTTAAAGTTAATTAATCATTTTAATAATGATGTTTAAAATAAATTAATCATTTTGATTAACGATGTTTAAGGTTCATTAATCATTTTAGTAATGATGTTTTAAAGTTTGACCATTTTGATAATGATGTGTTAAAGATAATTAATTGTTTTAATAATGATAATTAAAGTTAATTAATCATTTTAAATAATGATGTCTGAAGTAGTTATTCGTGTTTAAAGTTAATTGACCATTTTTAATAATGTCGTTTAAAGTTTATGTTTGTGATGTGAAATCCAAGCATAGGTTCGGTTTTAAAAAGTATAAAAGTTTGATTCGATTATGGAAAAGATAAGAAATTTAATTTCCATATATGACATTGCTTATATGGAAAGAATTTAGTCATATTCTCAGCACTAAATGCAAGGTATGGAAGCATGTCTTTATCTTGATGGCTAAAAATATCGTCAAGGCAAGTCTTAGAGGTAACACTACCTTTATTTTCTCGGTTTCAATTTCAAACGAGGGATAGTACAAGTTAGAAATCGACGAGTAGTGGTAACGGCATGAGATTTTATTTCCATATATGATCATTTTAATAATTCCTGATAGTTGATTTATTGACTATCGTTTCCGCTATCTTCTTTGTGTATCGTCAAAATATGACGGTTTGTTGTTTATTTGAGCGTTGATATCCTTTGTCGGAGGTGACTAAAATAAAAGAGTGAATGGGACCCAAGCTATGTGGGGTTTCTCCCATTAGGGTATTGTCACATCCACTTTTGGTTGGTTTCGGTTTTTATGCGTACAGAGATGTGAAATACTCGGTAAGATTAGCGGCATCCGGCTTGAAGGTTTCCAGGAGTCATCGTAGTTCTCAAGCATATTCTAGAGGTATACTTTGGGTAAAGGGGCACACCCTCCAAGTCATTGTTGGAAAATTTCTTTTTCCTTTTTTTTGATTCAAACCTTGAATTTATTTCTTTATTAATTACATCGAGAAGTGTCTTGTGCACTTCACGATGTTTAACTATTTATACCCATTGCTTGTGGTTGGATGTTGTTCTTACGAGGGGAAACCCATTCCACATTTGACTGTTTGGTTTCACATATTGTTGTTTATTTTCACCTTTTGTTTAGAGTTTACTCATACTAGATTTGTTATCTGACCCGAGTTGTTTGTTTTCCTTGAACTCTTGGGTACCATTTATATTTAAGTAGTTCGAGAGTAGGAGGTTTCTTTGGGCTCTTTTGAAGATGATGGACGAGCAGAGGCTCTTTATCTATTTAGCTATCTATTTCCGCTGTTATTTTTATTATGTATATGTATTTTGTATCAGCAAGTATAAAGGCATGTTGTTATAACTACCTAGGCAGATGGTAATACTTTTGTTGTAACTCGGATAACTACATGTTAAGTAGTAACCTTTTGTACTACCGTACTGTTATATTATGATTAACCGTTCTGCTGTTAGATTTTTTGTTATGTTCTTTTATTTTACTCGACTACAACTCGTCTTTTGGATCCTTAGGCAACGACTCATGAAAACCATGGATGTATTAAGTGTTGTTCTTAGGGGTCGGAAAGATGGGACATCACAAGTCTACCTTGAGCTTGAACATTCGGGAGGGTATTGCTCATAGCCTCGAAATCGAGCTTGTATTTGGTTTACCTTCTGCTTGTTAAAGATTGGCATTTGAAAAGAAATCTATATAAGTAATTATAAGAGACTAGATTTAGGAGAAATCTGAACCAGTATAAATCCTTGGTGCCATCTCTCTAACTTTTTACTTTACTGTTTTTATTTTTTTCTCTACATTTGTATCTGTGATTGATTATTAGTATAATTCTCTGTTGTTAATCTATGATTTAATTTCACACTTGAAAAAAAAAGATTTACATAAGTTAGAAAGCACTATTCACCTCTCCTCTAGTGTTTAATCAGCCTTGAGATCCATAATTCTACAACCTACATTAGTATCAAAGCATTAGCTTTTCAAAAGACTCATATTTTAATTTTTGAAAATTTTCAATAGTTAGCAACACTGATATTACACCTGTTAACACATTTGTCGAAGGAAAATCTATTATTAGAACCTCGCTTTTTAATGGTAGTAACTACACTTATTGTTCATGTAGGATGAAGATTTATTCAGTCAAATGATTTAGGTATTTGGAATATTATACAAAATGAGAACACAGAACCCTGGAATAATTTTGCATGATGGACTGTTGACCAAAAGAAACTTGCATAGAATAATTCTACGCAATGAATATTTAGTTTTGCTCATTAGATAAAAATGAAATTAATAGAGTCTCTATTTTTAAGTCTGCATATGAAATACGGAGAACACTACAAGTTATACATGAGGGCACTAGTAAAGTTAAACAGACCAAAATTTTCATGTTAACTAATTAGTTTCAGTTGTTTAAAATGAATCCAAATGAGTCTATTTCTGACATATATTGTAGATTTCAAGATATAACACATTCTTTAATAGCGTTAGGAAAAAACTTTTTCTAAAGAGGGCAAGTTAGAAAAAAAATCCACAATTCACTCTCTATGGACTGGAATCAAAAGACACTAGTAATTAAAGAGGTTAATGACATTAGTGCTCTAAAAATTGAAGAGTTAATAGTGTGATGACTCGGAAATTTTTAACATTTGAAATGGAATATTTAATTGATTTTAAATATTTGGAGGTTAGTTTAACTTGAATTTCGAATATAAATTTGAATTTGGGAATTAAATTATTGAATTTAATTTATTAAAGTTGGATAAAAAAATTTGAGTCTTCAATTTCAAGCTTGTTAAAAATAATTTGAAGGCTTGGAAAATCTATATTAATAATATTGAAGATAATGGAAGTGTTAGAATTTGAAATTCGAAATGTTTGATCAGTTTTGAAATTATATTGTTTAAATCAATATTTAAAAATAGCATTCCGAGGCACAGGCTCGAATTTCGACGAAACCAGTTCCATTGGATCCATAATATTGTATTGTTATCGAATTTCAATTTTCGTAATGTTTGGAGTTCTCGTTTGGACGTACGATAAGCAAACGCGCTAAAAATTAAATCAAACTTTAAATTAATAACTGGGTTCAAAAAGCAATCTTCTCCATACGATCGAATTTGGACTCGGAACCTTTTTAATCGCGCTCAGAACAGAGGTTTAACCTTATAAACGCCTGGTGGCACGCCTCGATTGGAGGCTAAAATTGTGAGTCGCGTAATTGTTAACAGTTTAAATTTAAATTTAAATTTGAAAATAATGTATATATGTGTATTTCATATAAAATTATCCCACAAGGAAAATTACATGTCTCCATCTTTAAAGCACATGTTGTTCATCATTACACGCGTTTGTTTTTAAAAAAAAATTAACTGTAGTAGCCGAGCACCTGGTTTTTGTAGGAAATAAAAATTAGAATTAAAATTCACGATGTAATCCACTTCCTCTTCCTAGATCTAATCGAGCTCGTGCTCGTTCTCCTTCGAATAAATGGCCGTCGCTTTAAAGACAAATCTTTCTTCTTCGTTTCTTTCTTCAACAAAATCTACAAATTTGCCTTTCTATTCAAAATCTCGATACTTAGTAATATTGCGATCTCGAATTCTTACTCGAATGGCTACGTTTGTAACTCTAAAACATTGGAGAAACTGAAGGAGTGAAATCTTTAAGTGATGGCTAATTTCTCTGGGTTCAACACGGCAATCGCGAATCAAATCATAACAAGTTCAGTGTGGTGCAACCTCCGCCGAACGACTCTGTGTCTGGCATAAGTTCCATCCCCAAGGTAAATCACTTGGTCGCCACTTCTGGGGATAATTATGTTAGGTGTTGGAAATACCTAGAGGAAACGGCCAACTGAAAGCATCAATATCACATGACCAGCCAGTTTTGTGCTCTGCTTGGAAAGATAATGGAAGCATCGTGTTTACTAGAGGGTGTTGTCTGTGTAAGAGGGAGAGGAGAGATGCGTGCAATTACAACACATTGATCGTCGGGTTTTTGTAAGTATGCACGAATCGATGATGCATGCAAACTGTTTGAGGAAATGGGAGAAGGAAATCTTGTGGTGGATGTTGTCAGTTTTACAAGTTTGATGCATGGTTTGAGCAAAAATGGATTCTTGGATGATGCATTGGAGTTGTTTAAGAAACTAAGGAAGTACGGGAAGATGCTGCATGTTGGGACGGTACGAATTTACAGGTCGAAAACTGTGGAGAAAACGATCTGGAATGAAAATGGATTGCAAATAAAAAAACTCAAAGGTGAGATCTTCTCACTCAAATTATAATAACTGAAAATTTCAGTTATTGATTGTTGAATCGTGATAGTTAAATTTTAAAATGGTTGATTGTGTGCTTGGATGATATTATATTAAACCCATATACCGCGGTATTCCACCTCGAAGTGGAATTGGTATTATATATGTATTTGGAGTGACTAATTTCCCGCATTATATAGCGGATGAGACCCTATGCGCCGCATAATAGCAGATGATATTTTATAAATCCCATATACCGCGATATTCCACCTCGAAGTGGAATTGGTATTTAATTGTTGTGCTAATGTCTGTGGATGCAAGGAAACAGGTTGGAGGGATCCAACTGGATTCCTCAAATATTGAATTTGTTTCATATGTTGTGTGTTGATAATCTTTGTGTAAGTATATTGTGATTGAAATAATTGAAGGCTAAAATTTAGCCGAATATATTTTTGGTATCATAGGATACCAGAAAAAGATAAAATTGCATTTTTAAAATTCAAGTTGAAAAAAATTTATAGTAAAATTTATTTTTGAGAATTGGACAAATTTAAAAGAAGGAATTTTAAAAGGGCAAAGTTTAATTTTTGAATCCTACTAAATAAAAATCCCAAACATGGAAAAAAGGCTTAATAAATGGATTTCGGGTAATATTATTCAAAGGTTGGGGAATTTATTTCAAATATGGTTTTAAATAGTTTGGTAAAGATAAAGGGAATGAATTTTGGAAATTAAATTTGGAATTCAATTTAGTGTTTGAAAAGATTTTAGGAATCAATTTGAAAATTTATTTGGTGTTTGAAAATAAACCTTTAGCAAATTGATATGAAAATTGATTTGTCGATTGAAATAAATTTAGAAACCAATTTGGAATTAGATTTGGTAATTGAAACAAATTTGGAAATCAATTTGAAAATTTGATTTGGTATTGAAAGTAAACACTTGGGAATCAATTTGAAAATCGTAAATTATTGGATATTTTAAAAAAAATTAAATCCAAAATGTGAATTTTATAAAAGAAAGGGAATTTTTTTAAATAAATATTGTTTTTTTAAAATGTGGAAAGGAATTTACAGATTTGGAACATAAATTTAAAATAAATCCAAAAGGATTTATTAATTGATTAAAAATGATCCATTTTGAAATGAAAGTGTATTTCCTTTGGAAAGCCGAGTACATTTTCAAAATAGCTTTTAAGGTATAGATTAAAAGTTCTAGAGATGGTTTTAAAAAGAATATTTTGGAGAATTTATTTTCTTAAGTTATTTTGAAAATCTGTAGAGTAAGGATTTATTTAATTAATTATAGAAGTGATTATTTAATGATTTAATTGATAATTATTTTAGGAAAAGGTTATTTGAATAATTGTACTCTATCTACTAATTTTATTTTTAAAATTAGTTTGGACTTAAAGTTATATGTGATATTAGTATAATGTTTTCACAACTAATATTTAAGCAAGTATTTTAAAATAGTTTTATTTTAAATCTTTCCAAGTATATTTTGGATAAGTATTTTATATTATTTTAAAATATTTGAACTCGGCAGATTTTCAGTGGAAATGAATAAATATTTGGAAATATATTCCGCGTAAGGAAAATGCTTTGAAAATTTGTTTCCAAAGGATTGAAATGTGAATAGTGATTTGAAATTTGTTTTCAAAATATTAAAGTGTGAAATTATATCTTGCGAAGATATGTTGAAATTAAATAATTTTGGAAAATTATTTGAAATCCAGTGATTGCTGTGAATGTTAATTGATAGTTAAATAACCGACTATCAATATTGGCCTTTTAATGACGTTTGAATTTCGATGCGATCGGGAGTCGATTTCCAAATGGATATTCGAAACCCACATCGAACCTTTGTGATCGTGATGGATCTTTTGTTTGAGAAGATCAATGTGGAAATTGTTGTGATGTGTTTGAAATCTGAATGAACACTTATTTTTAAAAATAAGCGCTCATTATTCGGGTTAGCCGGGAGAGGACCTTGTGTCGTAAAACTCATTCTGAATAATGATATGACGAAATGAGATTGTATTTGAAGACGGTGTTGAAGACCGGGTATTTTCAAAAACGAAAGGATTACCTGTCGAATGTCTCTGCACCGGGTTGCTCCGGTATAGAGATTTTATCACTCTTTGTGATGGGGATTCCGGACGTGATTAGTGAATATCCGAATTTGCAAGGGCTTCTTTTGAAGTGCCTTCGGTTCCATTCGATCCCGGAACGGACTTGTATGGATGTGTGTCTGACATTACACTTTGAGATGTAAAGCTGGTTTCTATCAAATACATTTCTGTTGGCGGCGGAGAATTTATTCTCTTAGCTTAACACCCTTCTTTGAGACGTACGAGCTCAGAGGTTATGTAGTTCATGGTTACTAGTGATATATTCCCAAACTGGTAATGTGGCATACGAAGTGTTGCTGATCATTTGTTGATCAAAGCATGACATTGTGAGAAGTGTAGCTTTGTGGACGAGACTTTGTCGGACCTCACACCCCGAAAATGGTCGAAACAGGAAAGATGCGACAAGGTTATTTGGGGGTAGCACCCCCTGAGGGTATGTCATTTCCTTCTGGAAAAGGGTAGTATCATGGTATGGAGCCCATATATTTTACCTATGTTGTTGCTGCAAATTTATTATACTTTGTGGTTGTTGCTTCATGGTTGAGGATCATCGAATAAAGGTCGCAAACGACAGAGGCATGGCATACTCGTGTAGTAGTTACCTAGTTACAGAGGTAACTCGGCCTTGTGTTGGCAGAGAGCTGGCTAAGTTCTCGGGGCGTCCCTCGAGAGGCGTACCCATGTGGCAGTAGGAAGTTCCTTAGCCTGACCATTTGTTGGAAATCCAAAGAAACAATACGCGCCCTATACGGTTTTAGTTGTATATACAACCTGCCATGAATGTGGCAGTAACCTGCTATTGAACATGGTAGCTATAGTAGGCATACAATAATGGTTGTATGCTGGCAAAGATTAATATTATACTTTCAAAATATTTTCTGCACTATGCGCTAATGGTAATATTAAAAAGATTTTGCGTATTAAGCATGTTTGAATATCATAAGGAGAAATCTCCTCCAATTCTACGTTTGCACTGTGTGTGTGGCGGGAGGCCTTATGGTAGTTTCATTTTCCAAAAAGCATAGCGAATTTCTTTTTATTTTCTTTGTGAAATATAACTTTTTTTATGATCTCACACCAGTCCCACGATTGACCTGGAGTTTATTGTTCCCTTTCTAAACTCTGGGTGCCCACAATTTTCCACACGGGCAGCCTAGAGTCAGGTTATCATCATTCTAGAGCGAAGTCGAAAAGGAGATGCTGTGGAGATCAGGAGCAAGTTGGATGGCAGTGCGTATCACTAGTATATGTTATATTCTTTTCCGCTGTTTGTTGCTGTAACACTCTGATAATGTAATGTGATGTAATGTAACAACTGATAGAGTTCTTTGTTTTAAAGATATTCATTTATCTATTATATTTGTTCCGCTGCAAAATGTGAGATTCTGTTATTGTTTCTGTTCTTCTTCTATCTTCTTCTTCTTTAACCCTAATGGTTCGGTTTTCTGGCATTCGACTATGCGACATTTGATACAGTGGACGTATTAATGTCGACTTTCGGGCATCGAAAAATTGGATCGTTACAAATAGGTAATTTATTGTCATATAAAGAAAAATTGCAAGGGCAGAAGAGAAAGCAAGGCAGCAGAAAAGAAATTCATTGCTTTCAACGCAATAACTGACGAGGATTAAGACGATGACAAATTGCTTTCATAACCAGAAAGTTCCCGAAGTACAGAAAGATGAACAACTTTTGAAGACCTGAAAACAAGACTTCTAAAACTAGAATTGTAATTAGATGTTTCAACTACGATGAACTTTATCATCTGCCAAGAGATTTTCTATATCAGAATGAATCAAGGGTTACTGATTTATCTAGAAAAAGAAAGCGATTATACAACAATAATAGATGATTTAAATACTACTCCAAGTGACGATGAATCAGATATTAAGGATGTAAACATGTGTTTCGACGTAATAATAGATTAATCAGAACAGACCAAATAAAAGGAACAAAAATTGGTACTTTTCTACATTTACTTTTTTTGCCGTTTTAGGAATAATATAGGATTAATAATAATATTGGATGATTATAAGTATATAAATAAATATATAATAATATTTTATATTGGTTTTAATGTTGGATTTTATGGGCCATATGTTGACATACCCACGCCACATATGTCGACATATATGCCAGAATTTTGAAATTTCATTTCAGATTCAAATTTTGAATTTCCCTCTCCTTTGCATTTATTCCCATGTTTTGAAAAGACATCTTTTTTATCAAAGAACATGCCATTGTGCTCTCTATAAATTCAACATATCTTCATCCGTTCATTCACTCGCTTTATTTTAAAATTCAAAGGTATCTCTTCATTCTCTTATTTCTTCAAAAACTAAAAATGGCATACTCAAGTCAACCACCAAAAACCGTAAGGCTCACAAAGAGAACTAAAGGATTTCTTTTCAGTGATGAAGAAGCCATCGATATTTATATGGAGTATGCTATTTCCGAAAAAGTTTTCCCAGAAGATTTGCAAAGTTTAATGATTTCTCTTCTTATGGTCTTTAAGATTTTGCTTTTAAAATGAAATTCTTGGTTTAGTCAACTCTTCTCAAAATGATTTTGTGCATTATCCAAATTTAATTAAAATGTTTTATGCAAAGTTGAATGGAAATCTACTGGAATTGACCTCTCCACTTTTAAAATAAATGAACGAAATCATGTAGTTCTTCATGAAATTTTTTAAATATATCAAAATCAAGACTTATGAATCTCATTTTACGACAAAATATCACTCCGAGAATGGGTAATTACAGTAACCCTACTTAAAAAAATTAAAGCTCTTTTTTCCATCTACGGAAACTATGACATCGATTGGGCACAAGTCATCTTAGGTGACTTTGTTCAAAAGAATATTTCTAGACATAAGAACACACACTATCATAGTGTGTATCTTACTAGAATTTTCTTATATTTTGGTGTTGATTTATGAGGAGAACCAACTCTGCCTTGAAATTTTTCGATGGGGCTAACATTTCTCTTACGCATGTTCCTTCCTATTTCGAACCATATGAAACTCTTGTTGGAAAAGATGAAAGATTGGCATGAAAAGAGGAGCAAGAAATTCAACAAGAAGAAGATGAAGACGGCAACGAAAGGAATTAGAAGATGAAGGAAATCAAGAAGAGGAGGAGGAGGATATGGACTCTTCCTTAGAAAGCTTCGAAAAACCATCTCACCCTTCCAACAAAGAGATTCTACTAAACCAAGAGAAACTTCTCAAAAAACAAAAGAAGCTTACACATTCATTTAGTAAAGAGTTCACTTCTCTCTTCAACGAAGTGGACAAATACTTTGAAAAAATCATTAGAAAGCTTGGTGGATCATCATCATCATCATCATCATCCTTTTAAACTTGTATATCTAGCTTTATATTCCTTAGTAATGTGTGTTTCTAGTTTAAGTTCATGTTATTTTTCATGTATTTCTTTGTTTTTTCTTTGAAATCCATGTATTTCTATATCGTAAGTAATGAAATCTATTTCTTACTGTTCTATATTGATCTATTAGTCTCTTGAAATTATAAAAATATAATATGTCAGGTAAAAATAAAAACTATGTAAAAAAAAACTAAAAATAATGCAAATTTAGACATATATGCCGACATATCCTAGCCGTTTGGCCAAAATTCGAATTTTAAAAATAATATAACTACCATTTATTCAAACTTCCTAAATGACTTTTCACTCCTATATAAGCCTATTCCTTCAGGAAAAGTTCACTCATCATTTCATTCTATATTCCCTTTTCATTCTCAAACATTTTTTAACAAAAAGGTCTTCTCCGCATCGAAAATTGTGCAAAAACCTTGAAGAAATACTTCAATCGTTCAAGGATATTCTCACCTTTTTCTTAAAAAATCAAAGGCATGTAGAATTAAGAAAAGTATTTTTGATGCCCTTCGATGGTCGATTTCTTCCTTAATCAAAGATAATCAAACCAACAACCCAGAATGCTCTAACAATAAGGATAATGAAGATTGGAAGGCCATCAAAGCAAATCCAATCTTTGGATCCAACGAGTGGGTTAAAGTTATAAGGGATGTGTAGTTATTTGGTTTGTTTTAAATTGTAAATATAAATATATATATATATATATAACTTATTATTAATATGTATAAATTAATACTCTTTGGTTTGGATTTCTTTGGATTGATATTTGGATTTGGTTGTTTTTGGTTTGATTGTACGTTTAATCAATAGTATGATTTGAATAAATGAATTTGAATTAATAAATATACTTTTTGTTATCTTATTATCATTATATCATATATCTAATTTCAATTATTATTATTTATATCATAATATAATCATCATATATCATAATCATATCATATTGCATCACTATATATGCTTTAATTATTTAGTATCAAGAATTATTGATTTTGATTCATATTCTATACAAGTATATCGTTAAGGAGGGATTTTTATTATTCATCCATTTTTTTGATGAATGGGGAGAAAAATATAAAATATACAATATGGATATATTCAGAGGGAGTTATCTAACTCATGGGGAGTTATATCATAATTTGCATACAAGAATATTTAAAGATTGTCATCATCAAAAATTCGGATATTTTAATGCCTCGGTTATTGATTTTGATGACGACAACCATAACAAACATATAAAATGTGGATACTAATGTTCTGCCAAGTTATATAGTATATAATGCAGAATATTACATAAACGTTGAATCAAAGACTATACAGTACAAAGACCCAAGAGATAGACATGAAGATCTCAAGGTTATAATCGAGTGTATAGAATCATAGCATATATTGTTAGAGTCCTTGATAGCAATCTTTGATCTCTATCTTCAATTTTCTAATCTTTTATATTTTTAACAAAAAAATAAATTTCAAAATATTTTATAAAAGTTTTTCAAAGTTTAAAATATCTATAAACTATGTTCAAACTATTTTACAAAGTATAGGATTTTCAAAACAATTTAAAAGAAAATAGTTTTCACTTTTTAATAAGTATATGTCCCCATATAGGCATAGGATATGTTGATATACATGCCGCCAATTAGTTTTTCAAATTTTGAAAGGAAGTGTCTATTCATCATAACTCTTCACGAACAGACACATTTGTTCGTTTGTTATATAAATGGGAGTGCAAACAAATTTTTTAATAACTAATTACTTTCTTCCCTCTTCTTACTCTCTTGAAAATTCCATTGAAAAATATATTCAAATATCTTCAAAATCACATAGAATAAGTGCATAAACTCTATTTGTATTTGCTTGGGCGTGCTTGTAGACCTTTCAAATCAAGTGGGTGTGCTTGTCGTTCAAATCAAATGGGTGTGCCTGGTAGGCCGAAAATCTGGCGGGTGTGCTTGTAGCCCGATCAAATTAAGTGAATCTATCTTGAGTTTGGAAATTCATGAAGGTGTGTTTCGTAGCCTCGAAATCAAGATTTTATTTTGGTTTGCCTTTTGTCTGGTTAAACATTGGTATTTGAAAAGAAATCTGTACAAGCAATTATACGGGGCTGGATGTGGGAGAAATCTGAAGCAGCATAAAATCTCTGGTGTCATCTCTCTAACTCTTTACTTTACTTTACTGTTTTTATTTTTCTCTGTGATTGATTGTTAGTATAATTCTATGTTGTTAATCTATGATTTAATCTCACACTTGAAAGAATTAAAAGATTTACATAAATTAAAAAATAATATTCACCCCCCTCTAGTGTTTAATTGGTCTTAAGATCCATAATTCCGCAACCTACAAAATGTGGACCGACGGGTATATGCATTTCGAAAATTATACATCGAACATGTAACATTCATTTTTTTATTTTTAGTATGCATAAATATGTACTTAACTTGTTTTTTTCTAAAAATATGTTTGTTAAATGTTGGGCCGAATCTTCTCGTTCGAAGTTGAAGAAACACTTAGCTACTTGTCAATGCAACTTCAAACAAGCTTCGCAAAAAAGCATTCATTGCTAAAGTTGTCCTTCACCAAATTAAGGACTTCGTTTAAGCAAAACTTAACTAGAGTGAAACATGTTTTTTGCATTAATAAGTTCGAAATGCGTGATGTTGTTTCAAATACAGTTTATGGAAGGATAGAAGCATGGAAAATGCTCTAATATCCATCTCTTCAATAAGAAAAGAAAACATGTAATCTCCTTAACACCAATGCAACTAGCTAATTCGAGCTGCCTATATAGAAATGTCTGGGCTGCTGAACCCCATGATTAAGTATTAACAAGTCTTAAAGCCAAATGGATTTAAAAGTGACATATGCACATGTGACTTGCTTTTATCAACAAATAAACTATTGCCAAGCAAGAACAAGCGATAAGCACGAAGCAGCTGGCCTAATTGCTCTATTAGTCCAATCATCACAACAACATTGAACTTCTCAAATAACATGGACAGATTAATTTATAGGCAACTCTTTCGTTCATTTCCAAATCACTTCTGCTACACTAAGGCCTAAAATATTTAGAAACAATTATAACTGCTTGTTCCATATCACATGAAAGACTCTGTATAGGTTTGCCTTCCATTGGAATATGTAATAAAGATGCTACATCATCATATAGTAATCTCACCGAATAACATATGGAAGGTATTAGTCTTTGGATATCAACGTTCCACAAAAGCTGATATTAGATTTTTGTTAATACTCCTGTAGCATGTGTTAATAATAGGGAACAAACTAGATGGTTCGATAATATATCTAAAATTAGTAGCATTTTCTAGAATTTTCCATTTTGCGAACTTGTGTGCATGAGTAATGCATGTAAGGAGTGACATTTCTACAACAAAATAAATTTACATCACTGCAATGACTTTAATGCATTGTTATTAAAAAATGATCACAAGAGCTATAAATTAAAATACCTCGTCCTTCTTTACTATCGAAGTAACATCAGTCTCATAATCTTTGAACACATCACTATATCTTGGTCCACCATAATCGTTTTATACTTGTTCGGCTTTATCGTCAATCTTGATGTTATCATCTGTCTCGACATCGTTATCTGTGCCTTCCTTTTTTCTGCATTTGTGTCATCACCTTCTTCTCCCTCTTCGCCCTCCTGCCTTACAAATTTTTTGGTATTGTTAGATTTTAGTGATATAATATTCCATATTTAATTAGATCTTAGAGATTTTTGAGTCTATGTGGAATTATGACTCAAATTCATTATCTATTTTACAGATTTGATAGAATTTGGAGTGTGATTAATTGCACTTTTTAGAGACTTTGTGTATTTGGCAGAGTTATCAGTTGCCTCTTTTATTGCATTAGAGAAGGCAACGAATTATCTACATTGGAAAGATTAACGGAAGTATTCAATAGCTTTTTAAAGAAGATATTTGTCAAGTCTATTATAAATATACATGTCTAAGGTTGATAACATAGGTGTCGAAAAAAATGTATTTTGTTGGGTGTTTGGGATTGAGATTTCTTCTCAATTTTAAGTCTCTTTTGTATTTTCTTGGTTGAATCAACAAAAGTTTTTGTTTCTGGAGAATTATTTTTGTTTGCTTTTTTCACTACTTTCTTTTCTAAATCTAATTGTGTAGTGATCGTGGAAAATTCTTAACATGCTCTCCATTGCCTTCGACATTTGCATCGTCGTTTTCAAGCACACTACTTCCACCCTTTAGTGTACTTTCCAAAGCAGTAATTTGTTTTCAATCTATCTCCAAATAACAATACAGTAATATCGTTAATTCATAATTATAAAGTATTTGGGGAATTTTGTAATAAGTCGATTTTCTACATGTCAAAAATACGAACCACGCTTCAATGTTGCATGTTCTTATTTTTACCGCGCAGCAACAAAACAAGGTAAAAATGAGAACCACGCACACCGTCTGTGTGGTGTTCATTTTATCGTGTAGTATCGCTATGTGATAAAAATAGAAATCACATAGTTGGCGTGTGTAGTTTTTATTTTGTATGTATAAAAATGTTATGGGTTTGCTCAGCAAAAAAGTGGTTTTAAGGTTTTTATTTTTTAGAAGAACTATTTTAGCAATAACGATGGTTCAAATAGAATTAGTCTTTGTCCGTTTTGAGGAAATGAGACAAACTAGTATTATCGATGATTAAATTAGAGGGTTTTTTTAACACAGGAAAGAAGTTGTAAAAAAATTCAATATTAAAGATAACAAGTTTGTTTTTTAGTTTGAAAGACACTTTATAACGTAAATCACAGAATGATAGTTGCAAGTATCATTTTCTATTTACATTATAAAGTGTCATTCAGACTAAAAAAACAAATGTGTTCTTGAAATTTGATTTTTTTTGTAATTTTTCACAGTGACTATTTACTTGTAAATTAGCCTCTGGTTCTTTAATGAATTAGTTATGAGATATAAAGTACGTTTAACATTGTAACCTGTACATTGTAACCTGAATCTTCGATCTCGTCATGTTTGCTCTGTTTAAACTACTTCCATCATTGGCATGTTGACTTGTGCGTTTGATCTTGTCCCCCTTCCTCTGATCAGATCGTAGCTAGATCCCAATCTGTGGTGACATACACAGGTTCAGCCCAGAAAATGATGCTCAAGCCCAAAATTGTTTTTGGGACCGAAGTCCCTTTTGTATATATCTAATCTTACATTTGTATTCATAATTTGTAATTTTCTTCACTGATCTTTCAAATTTTTTTGGGGATTTGCAAAAGCCCAAGATCTTGGTGGACTTAGCCTGGTCCTGGACATAGAGCCTCTTTCTCTTTATCTGAGAATCATGTGATCTAAAAAAAAGCTGCATGGGTTTGCCGTGTATATTTCTTTTCTTAATGGCATAAGTTATGTCTTTCTATCCTAGCTATTGCAACATGTGAAATTTTTCTGTCTACTTGTTTAATCTTCTATATTGGTGGACAACAAGTTGTTCTGGCTCTTTTATATAAACAATTAGACAATAACGCGTCAACTTTTGTTAAGACTTAAAAGTCCTTTAAAAATTTCTGATGACGGGTTGGAACGTAAAATTAAAGTTTACTTACCCATCATCCTATTAAGGATGGCGTGACGGTTGACATACAACCTTTTATAGGTAATAATGTATTGCATTCTAGCTCAACATTAACAACAAGTTCAAAGTTCTTTGGAACTTTTTTTTTGAACATATTTATATTTATTATATTCTCAACATGCATGTTTTTTTCCCCCATATTCAATCTTATTTCATTTTATTTTCACACCAAGTCCCTTGCTGAAACAGTATCCAAAATTCAAATTCAAATTTTGTTTTAATTAATTTATAAAGAAACATTTTTCATTGAAAGGGTATCATCTTTTGATTCCAGCTTCAAGTGGATGGGAATAATTCTACCATCTAAATATTTGCACTGTGTTTCCTACTACACCCTGTACGCTACGCGTGGGGCGGTCATCGTGATGACATTTCATACTCCACTGGATATTATCAAATAATAAAATAAAAAAACAAAAAGGCAACATACGTGAACCTCCAATGTTGTATACCAACCGATTTTGGCAATTCATTCACAACTGGCACGGCACCTGAACGTCGTTAACAATCATGACGTAACCGGCAATTAAGTAACGACGTTTATTTATGAATTATAGCCGTAAGTCAGATGTGCTACATTAATCTATGCAAAACGAGTACAATCTCTATTAACACCCGTATTAAATTTACATTAGTTGAAATCCACCAACTAGATTAGTTGACTTTAAACGCATATTTTGTTAACGCTTAATAGTTCATCAGTCAAAATTTGTACTTATTTTAACAATCCTAAAGTAGAGAGTTGGTAAAATTTAACCCTTTTTCTCAGCAATTGAAGTTCATCTAGTTCTAATAATCCAAAGTGCATGGAAAAAAGTTACTCCCACCGGTTTACTGTTAAATTTTAATGAATGATCATTATTAATGGCAATAATTTATTATATATAATAATAAAACAGAAGAATTTTAAGCTCTTTCATTAATTTCAGAAATGTCTTCACCTCCTTAGTTCTACGTAAGTTTAGACATGTTATTTTCATAATCTTATAATTTATCATTTTACAATCAATATTTTACATTTAAATATCTAACTTTTAAAAAAAATCTACAATTATCTAAAAAATAACAACAATTTTCTATCAAAATTTTACATGGCAGCTCCCGGCCATCCCTCTACCCATACCTCATCTTTTCAAACTGTACATCCCTCTTCATCTTCTGTCCTCCCACCTCCTCCCCGTACAGCTCCCCTGCCTAACTCTCCTCCTACCTTACCTCCTCATGTTCCACCTCCTCTTGGACCAATTCTTCCGACTGAACCATCTACCTCTTCCTGGTCCTCTCTATTCAAATCCAAGCCGCGCAATGCAGGTCAGTATTGCCCCGTGGATATTCCTCTTGTGTTTAATGGGCCTGCTCTTGTCCCACCAAGTGCTGTCATTCAAGCAGGCAATGTTGTATAAGGTGACTGGTTGGTTGGCTTCTTTCTTGATAAACCTCTATCCTACTTAACTGTTATCAATCATCTAAAGAAATTATGGAAGCTGAAAGGAGAAATAACAGTGAAATATGATGGAATCTTGTTCCTTTTCCATCTGTCTTGTACTGAAGACAGAAGGAGAATTCTTGAATCTGACCCTATATTCATCAGGAACAAGATCTTCATTGTGAAGGCATGGGATCCATCTATTGGAAACAGCTGCAGTACGATCAAATCTGTCCCCGTTTGGTTAAAATTAACCAATATTCCAATCTTTGCCTGGTCATTGGTAGGCATTAATTGGCTGGCCTCGAGAATTGGAAGGCTCTTGTGTTTGGATTCTTCAAATGAAAGAATGGAGAGGATTGGATTTGCTAAATGCTTGGTGGATGTTTCGCCGGATGTGGACTTGGTGGATGAGTTTCCTGTTCAGCTGCTTGATGGTTCTACGCAAATGGTTCAGGTAAGCTACCTACGGAGACCTGATATTTGCACTGTTTGCAAGGAGTTTGGCCATATCACTAGTAACTTCCTGTTGCAATCTGAGGATAGTGGGAGGAATAATGTAGTTTTTGCTTCAGTGGAGGACAAACAAGAAGGGAAAGCAAGAAACATTGGGATAGGTAAAGTAATGATGAAGAACAAACAGATCTGGAGGAAGGTTCCATTAAGGAAAACAAAACTGGTGGAAACAAAATCTCACATAATGACAGAGCTTGTGGGGAATGGTGTTTTTGTTGGGCCAAAGGGGCAATCCTCATCTGATCAGCAGCAAGTAATAAATGGGAATAAAGAAGTGAGGAGTTTTAATGAAATTAATGAGGTTGTTGGTTTGGTTGGGAATCAACAACACTCTATTCTGTCATATAATAAATATGATGTTCTTCATAACATGAATGATTCTATACACGAGGAGAATGAGAAAATAAATATTGACGATGATAATGATGTGGTGGATGAAATGTTTGTTCAGGGAATCATTTCAAATAATGGATGCATGAATGATAAGCAAAATGAAGTTGAGATTGTACAATGTACAAATGAGGAAAGTCTGGTTATGCACTGCCAAACAGAAGTTATTACAAATAAATTATTGCTTGATTCTGATAAGCAACGGTTGCATGGTAACCAAACTGATATTAATCTCCAAATGCATGCACAACAACCATGCAATGCACACACCATCCAAACTACATATGCCTCAATACAATCTCATCCCACTTCCCCTCTGGACCCTATTTGTGATGAATTATTCTGTGCTCGGCTACAACATCAGATTACTGACCTTATCTTAACTGACCATCATACTGCTCTCTCTTCTCTTCCTACTATCCCTCCTCCTTCTGAATCTTGTCCATCAATACAACCTTATGCCTTTTCACGATCAATACCTGGTTGGTTATCACCACCTTCCTTTCCGAAACAATCATCTCCTGATATCATCTCTGCCAGGAATGATAAACTCAAAAAGAAAATAAAGCCAAAGTTACACAATTCTGATAAACCAAGAACCGAGTCTCCGATCACGAGGAGCATGTCAGAAGCAGCTCTATACTCTTTAGTTTAATCCATGCTACACAATTTTGGAGCATGGAATACAAGGGGTTCCCATAACCACCTCAAACTCGACCAAGTCAAGCTTTTAATTGCCTCCCATCACCTATCAATCATTGCTATCCTTGAAACTAAGTTAAATCTTCCTCTAACTATAAAAGCTGCAAAGTATATAAACCCTACGTGGTTCCTTAATCACAATTTACCTGAAGCCAGCTATGGCCGAATCATGGTGCTACACAATCCAACTGAGCTTTCCCTTGATCTGCTTCATGCAACGCCACAAATAATGCATTTTCATGCTAAGTACATTAATCCCCCCACCTCTTTTTACATTTCTTTTGTCTATGCTTCAAACTCTGCTCCCTCAAGACAATCTCTCTTCAATCTTATACCTGCTTTCAGGCAGGAAACCCATCCCTGGGTAATCTTAGGTGACTTCAACAGCTGCTTTTGCTTGTCTGACAAGCATGGTGGCCTTCCTCTCACGCTAAGAGATATACAGCCTATAAATACTACCATTTCTGATTCATCTTTGATTCCAATTCCTAAATCTGGTGCTCTTTTCTCGTGGAACAATCGGTCTAGGAGAGGAACCAGAACTTTTTGTAACATTGATCACTCCTTTATCAACTATAAAGCCCTTTCCTTTTGGCCCAATATAACCACCTTCCTTCCCCATCCTGTTCTTTCTGACCATTCACCCCTCATCATATCCACCGGGTTGCTGCCCCAGGAAAAAAAAGAGGATTTAAAATTTTCAACTCTTGGGTTAATGACCCAGAGTTCATTTCTATTATTCAGTCAGCTTGGATGAATAATTTTTTTGGCAATCCCATGTATATTTTTTTGCAGAAAGCTTAGGGCAGTTAAGGTTGCATTAAGGGCATGGGCAAGGAACAAGTTTGGCAATGGCACTCTTAAATCAACTTTACTCGGGGACCAGTTGAAGGAAGCTCAGAAAAGGATGATGGCTAATCCTGGTAGATCTGATTTAGCTGAAGAAGAATCTGCACTATACAATGAACTCAATAAAGCTTTGGAAACTGAAAGTGATATGAGGAGGCAGCAACTTCGAATCAAGTGGGCTGCTGTTGGGGATAGGAATACCTCTTTCTTTCATGCCTCTCTTAAGGTAAAGTAATCAAAAAATAACATCGCTTCCATTTATGATGAAGAAGGAATCATGCACACTTCTCCTGAGAAGGTTGAAAATGCATTTCTGAAGTACTACACTGCTCTGTTTGGAAATCACAGTTATTTTGATCCTGATCTGGACCAACTCTCTAATATAAATTTACCAAGACTTAATAATGATGAGCCTTTAAAATTAGTGGAAAAGGTGACTAATGAGGAAATCAAGAACACCCTTTTTGCTATGAAGAGGAGCTCGTGTGGGGGTCCTGATCGCTTCAATGTGGTTTTCTTCACTTCTAGTTGGGATATAGTTGGTGGCGATTTCTGCAAAGCAGTGAACAACTTCTTTGACAAATGTAAGATCCTCAAATCTGTTAATGCAACGAACTTGGTTCTCATTCCTAAGAGCATGCCTGCCAATTCTCTCACTTCTTTTAGACCCATCTCCTTTGCAACGTTGTCTATAAATGCATATCAAAAATCATTGCTTCGAGACTGGTCACTGTTTTGACCAGAATAATATCCAATAACCAAGCTGCTTTCTTGCCTAAAAGAAGCATTCTTGATAACGTTATGCTTACCCACGAGTTGTTAAAGGGATATAGTCGTGTCAATGCTTCCCCTGGTGCAATGTTGAAGCTTTATCTACGTAAAGCATATGATAGTATACAGCGGAAATCAATTGTTAGAGTTATGGCACTCGTGGGCTTTCCTAAAGTCTTTGTTGCATGGATTTATGGGTGCATATCCTCTCCCACCTTCTCACTGATCTTAAATGGCGCTAACAATGGCTTCTTTTCCTCTGAGCAGGGCATTAGGTAAGGAGACCCACTTTCTTCGTATGTTTTTCTTTTAATTATGGAAGTCTTTACTTGCATGCTAAGGCCTTTGTTCCAAAGCAAGCAAATTCTCTTTCATTCCAAGCGTAAGGACCTTCAGATCACCTCCCTCCTATTCGCTGATGATATCATGATTTTTACTAAACCTAATCTTCCTTCCATACAATGCATTGTTGAAGCTCTTCATAAATTTTACCTAATGACAGGCCTAAAACTTAATATTTCAAAATCCAGTATTCTTCTTGCTGGGATTTCTGACTTGCAGCGGAATAATCTTGCTTCCTCTGCTGGATTGCAAGCCATGAATCAAGACATGACTTACCTGGGGTTGCCTTTATGTACTTCTAGAGTGACACATGCGGATTGCCTTCCTCTCTATCAAGGAATAACTGATGTTATGGAATGTTGGGCGAACAAATTCCTATCCCAAGCTGACAGGCTTGTTCTTGTGAAGACTGTTAGTTTCTCCATGATGGTCTATTGGGCGAGAGCTTACATTCTTCCTATCAAGCTTTTGAGAATGATAAGAAGGGCTATGATGAGATTTTTCTGGTTTGGATCCATTCATTCCAAGAAACCAGTTCCCTACTCATTTTCAATTTTTGAGAAACCAAAGAATAAAAGGGGTTTAGGTCAGTGCAACATTGAAGTGTGGAATAAAGCTGCCTATAGTTATCACCTTGATGCTCTATTACAAAAGAGAAATTCCTTATGGGTCCAGTGGGTCCACATTCATAATGTTGGAGCAAGGAAATTCTGGTTTATGGAAGCTGCCCAGTCTTCTAGTTGGATTTGGAGGAGCATTTTGAAGTTGAGAAACTCCATACTTCCTCCTATTCAGATCATGCTTAGTGGCACTAGCACTTGCAGCTTTTGGCATGATCCATGGATAAGTAAGGGTATCATTATTGGGAAGCTGTTCACTCCCTAACAAATATATCAATCTGGTATTGGATTGAATGCAATGGCTGTGGATTACATACACAATGGTGTTCTTGTGATGCCTTATTCAAGTAACCAGTTGGTTAGGGCCTTCTGGAGACAGTATGCAGTGAACAAGTTTGAAATACATGATGAAAGCACTGTGCTTTGGAATGGAAAAAACCATGCAGTCACCAGAATTTACAAAGTTATGTTGGGAACTGATGCTATGCCTAACTGCAAATGGAGCAAGGCTGCCTGGACTGCTATCTCATCTAGTACTGACAATCTGATGCTCTGGAAAGTTAGAAACATGGCTTTGTTAACTAGAGATAGATTGATTGGTTTTGGGATGACTGTTCTTCCAAGGTGTGAATTATGCTATACACATGAAGAGAGTGTCAAGCATTTATTGTTTGAATGTGAGTTTGTGATGCAACTATGGAGCAAAATCTTAAACTGCAATGGTAGGGTGTCTGATGCAAATTCTTTTGATGATCGGTGGGGCTACATTGAACATGCTTTAAGGTGGAGGGAGGAGGAGGGTTTTCCATTTTTCTTCAGTTTGAAAAAGTTGCTGAAAATAATATGGGAAGAAAGGAATATTAGGTGTTTTGAAGGCAAAATCAGGAGCCATGATGTGCTATGGTCTGCATTGAAGCACAACATTTTGTTGGGAATGAGGAAAAGTGTGCAACCATTTCATGAGCATCTGATTGAACCTTGGATCAGTTAGTTTTTTGGCTTTCTTTGTTTTCTTTTTTCTTTGTTCTCTTGTTCTTCCTTGTGCAGTCTTCTCTTGTTTGTTTTCTTTTCTATTTAATAAATCTGGTAGGGGAACAGTTTAACCCCGCTTGCTCTGCAAAAAAAATAAAAAAAAATACATTAAAGTCCACAAATTTAAACCAATTACATAATCCAAACTTTAAGTAATTGATAAACTTAGTGAACTAATATTTATTAATAAATCATACAAGATGACATTTTCAATATGTATACTACAAACGCATCAACAAATTGGTAAAAAAAAGTCATTTGGATATAAACATATATATAAATAACATAACATAAGTTATACACATTAATGACAATAACAAATTTATTTTATAATTTATTTAACAAATGAATTTATCATACATCGCATTGTAAAATTATATTAACTTCAAATACCCAAATTATATATTTTTTACAATTACTTAGAAACACGTCTTAATTATCTTCTAATATTCTACATTCAAGTCCGTATATTCAACTAATTGTGCAATTTTAAATATAAACTATTTAAATAAATATGATTAACTAATATTTATTAATCCATCTAATAAATCCTAAAAGTACGAAAATTTCAACATATACACTATTCATATATATGAGATAAATGATAAAATTATTTCTTTATTTAGATATAAGACAGAAAATGTATACTTAAATAATATTGACTCTTTTAATTTTTAAATTATTTCACTCAAAAAATATCGTACATTACATAACATAATCATATTTTTAACAACATTTTAAAGATAAATTTATAATTTACAACATTATGATGTGAACGCATATGTTACAGCAATGAAAATTGGATTATATAAACATTCTCATATTCAACATGTCGTCAAACCATGCCCAACTCACAACTTAACTACATACTACACAATATTATTTTGCAATTATCAATGTTGTAACACTGCTAAAAAATGCTAATATTCCGAAGGCACGTAGCGACGGCTTCCAACGGCTAATTTGCGACGGACCGTCGGCGGCCGTCGGAAATTCGCGAATTACAGGCCAAGCCAAGCCTTCTTCTTCCTCATTTTGCAGCACGAATTTTTTTTATCAAAATCCCTCCTACAAGCTTTCAATCTCCAATTTCGATCTTACGGATCCTCCACGGCTGCCTAAGCAAACTCTATTGTTCTCAATCTCAGATATAATATTTTTATTTGGCAAAAATATAATTTTTGCCCAAAATTTAGATTTGCATAAGATGATAAATTAAAGCTAATTAGTGATTGCAACTGTTTCCAATTGCGTAATATGGTTTATAGCATCACATGTATACCTATTTCATATGTTATCGTGAAATTTTAAAGAGTACGTATAATTTGTGATTGTGTGTGTGTATAGTTAGTAAAACTGTATTTTTCGTAAAATTCGCACATTTAATTAACTAATGTCCCTTAGAGAGTTTTTGGCCCTCTCTGACGAGTATTGTACATGATCGTCATATAAAGAGTTATTTTTTTCAAAAAACGACTATTCATATTCATTTGGTACAATGTTTATTGGATTTGTCCCTATATTGGACAAGTTATGAACACAGTAAGCATTTACATTTTGTATACTACTTCGTCTCAAACGATTCATAAAATTTCGGCCTAACTTTTCTTTTTTGTTTCCAGCGTACACACATTTGTGTACAATGCAGGGAGCAAAAGGAAAATGCTGCCGAAATTTTGTTGAATCATTTGAGACGAAGGAATATACGAAATGTAAATGCTTACCGTGTTTGTAATGGAAAGTAGGATGTCTGACCATGGAAAAAAATCTTTTTGCACAAAATTTTGTATCGATGCGTTAAAAAATAAAATATGTCATATTTGAAAATATTTTTTGATTTGTGAAATAGTTCTTTAAATTCAAATATTATACGACCATGAAAATAATCTTTTTCGGATTTGTATTCTTAAAAATAAATATTAAATTTTGAACTCGTGACTCATTTTCTCAAATAGAAAAAATGATTGATTATTTTGTTGATCGGAGGAGATGAATGTACCAAAGAAAAGGACTGAGAGGCTCAATAAAAAGGATTTTTATAATGGTATAAACGTATTTGTTGAATTTTCTTTAAGTAACAACGGAAACGATTCAGAAATTCGTTGTCCGTGTAGTAGGTGTAGACATTAGAAGTATTTGTTAGCAGATATTATGAAAGTTCAATTGTGCCAAAACGGTTTCGTACCTGAGTATTGTGTTTGGGATCAGCATTAAGAAGTTGTAGCAAATACTTCGGTAGAGTTTGAAAGTGTCGTTAACGAAGTCATTTTTTTACTGTTTATCGTTTATAGTTTAATATATTTTTTGCTTTTTATCGTGACACACAGGCTGAGATAGATATTCAGACAGACGATATGCAGTTGGCACGAGAATATTTGATGAAGAAGATGCGTAAAAACTATAGAGACTCGATATCCGAAATCAAGAAATTAAGTAAGAAACCACGTTGGATGGGGAGAGCGTATGACAAGCATGGTTGGGATATAGGGAAATTGACGAGGCGAATGCAAGTATACTAATTTTTTTAAATTATTTAACTAGTTGTAAATATCAAAAAATACATGATCGATAAACAATATATCAAATTTTGAATGTACAAACAGAGTCGGGAAGAAACTCTGCAAACAGAAATAAAAATCCCGTCACTCATCGCGGAGGGTCGAAGTCATTTCAGCAGTATCGGCAGGAGTTGGTAAATGTACTGAATGCAAATTGTAAATAGTTTATGCTATATAATTTTAAATGTACAATAATTGTATGTAAAAATCAACTTCAGGAAGCTGAGGCGCATGGTCCCATGAGCTATATGGACGTGTTTAATCGTACGCATGCTGTCAAGCATGTAAATCCAGACGGGACAGTTTCGTATACATGGCACGACGATAAATCCAGCAAGAGCCATGTAAGCATATTTTATTTTATGCAGTATTAGCAATTGTTCTACTTGTTAAAATATAATAAAATAATATATGATGATATTAATTTGTCAATGAAGAAAAAAATTATGGAGCAGCGCCAGAAACTCCTTGCTGATACGGGTCTAGATCAGCTGACGACGGATGAGGAGGATGCTATTTTTGAGTCAGTTATGGATCCATCGGAGCATGGCAGACGATACGGATTTGGAAATCAAGTGGTAAGTAAATAATATATTGGATATCATATAATTTTTCAAATTCAGTACATTGGTTTTGAGTCACTTCGTTATGAAAGCATTATGCATTACCAAAATATATTAACTCGTTACTTGAATGTCTTTTCAAAATAAAAAATAACAAAAAGACATGCTATTTAATTTAGTTTGTCTGATATATGCTGTACACATGCATAAATTTGTCACATTTACTGTTAAAGAGATCAAAGCAGTGATATCTCGTAATGTAACGTACTATTATTTTTGTTAATAAATGGTTGAATCACAATTTAAAAATAGCCAAAAGAACATATTTTCAAATGTATACATTATACATAAGTAATGGTTATAACTTCATTAACGAGTAAATTATTGTAGCTTTTGATTTTATTGCATTAAATAACAGGAAGAAATTCAATGCGGCAAAATTGTAGTGGATAGAGCTTTGAAATAGGGTGACTTTGCCATAAAAGCCTTAGGTGCTTCTAACGACATATTTATATTTATTTATTAGCGACTAATGTAACATGTGGGTTCCTTTTTGAAAATACTTGAGTAACATATGATTTTTGAATGGAAATATATAAACCGAATGAGTACTTGTACCTTTGTTTTGAAATAAAATAATATAAGGATAAAATTATTTTGCATCGACATAATTATTTTATTGCTAATTTTTTCTTCATTTTAGGACTTATATCTTGATTAACAAGTATAAATGAACATACAAATATGAAGTACAAATACTTTACTAGAGTAGCTTACGTATGGCTGCAATAATTTGTAAATAAAGGCCTTTAGTGTTTCAGATATCAAAATGGCGGTTTATGTTGTGGGAACGACATCAATTAATGTTTTTTTCTCATCATCTAATATGTATAAATTCTAAGTTCAAATGATGAGTAATTTGTTAAAATACAAAATAATGTTTTGTAGTGGTTGATATTTGTCCAATACATTGTCAGCCACATTCAGTCTACAGTTTCATGGTTTAGTCGCATGGCCATCCTTAACTAGTTTACAGACCATTTTTTTAAATTAGTCATTTCCTTTCAAAATAGTTATCCCTTTGCTGGGTGGCACAACTGTTCATATCTTTAAATTGGCCAACCTCCCTCTCATTTGAGAGATAGAAAACAGAGTAATTTTAAATTTATTGCTCTCATTCTTCCCTACAGTTACTTTACTTATGCTAAAATTTTCCAAAGTTACAGTATTTCAAAATATTAATCAACAATCTTGTCACTATAGTTATTTGTTGTTACCACAATCTAAGATGTTATCAACATGCACATACACTTACATAAACATGCATAAACTAAATTAAATAACATTATCACACTGCTAATCATTCACATACCTACACATACATTTACAGAGATCATACAGCTAAATTAAATATTAATTACAGGCCAGCAGTCAGGACGGGGGAGGCAGACTAGAGCTCAGATCAATTTAGCAGAGATCGAAGATTTACGGGCTAGAGTGGTGCAGCTGTAGGAGCAGAACAGTCGGTAGGCCATAGAGACCACAGAGTTGCTAGACCAGCGTATCGCCGAGTACATGCAGCAGTATGGTGACCGCTTCCCTTCCTCTTCTGGCTTTGGTTCTGGAGGAGATTGATTCATTGCTTTGGTCAGTTTGTTTTTTTTCTGTTTTGTGTGATTTGGTAGATGGTGGAGGTAGTTGTTGATTTATGTACTATGTTATGATACACTTAGCTGTTTTGTTGTAAAATTATGTGTTTTAACTTAATTTTTTGTTTTTTTTGTTTGGTGAATTGTGTATGGTTTGGTTTTTGATATTTGGTTGGAATATTATATATTAGATTCTACAGTATTGGCGGAATAGTGTTTATAGGGAAAATACGGATGGAAGGCTATATTGCAGCAGAAGTATAAAAAAAACTGCAGCATATTTCCAATGGCTTCCGACGGCTTTCAGGTTATATTTTTCCAACGGCTTCCGACTACTTTCAGATCAATTTTCCAACGGTTTTCAACTGCTTCCGACAAGTGTCGGAATCCGTCGGAAATACGAACGGCGAAATGTATCGAAAGCCATTGGAAACACTGCATCCTGACGCCTTATTTTCTTACGGCATTTTCCGATGGCTTCTGGCGGCCTTCGACGGCCGCCGACGGTTTTTGGTCGTCGGAAAATGTCTTTTTTCTTATAGTGTAAGCATGACTCTCCTACAATAACATGAAATCCATGGTCAACTACAAAGATAAAACTAAAATGAAAACTAAACAATATATAAAAATTCACATGTAGATAACCAACCATAAGTTGCTCTTCTCAATTACAAATATATAAACGATTCTTCTCAATTTTCTTCAACTTTTTTACATTCAACTCCTTATCTTTAATTAGTTACGTCAATTGTTAATTACATTTATTTAGATAAATTTAATTATTTAATGTTCATTAATCCATTTATAAATCCTTTGAAAAATGACGTTCAATATATAGACAACGGTTATATTAGCAAAAAGGTAAAGTTATTTATTGGGACATTAAGCTTTGTCGAAATATTCAATTGGCGAGAATTGAATCCTCAACCTTATATTTGATCGTCGCATGTCGTATTAATTTATGATTAATATATCCTAGTAAATTTGTCATATATTACATAATAAAATATATTTTACCAATGACTAAAATATAAATACTATTTTTTTAATAACATTACTGTCTACAACGCAAGAGTTACGCACTAGTAAATACTAACTATTCAGTTGTACACAAATTTAGTTATTTAATGCGAAATACACATACAATGTTGTGCGATATTAGAACAATAACAACGAAATAAAAATTACAAAGATGAAGCATATATAATACAACTACGTGGTGATACATGGAAATCTTCATGCTAGCCCGACCCACACACATCCATTTGGAAGCTTTGTAACATCTTGGGGTGTCATCCTAGGCATAATTTGCTTTTTTGAGACTACATTATAACATCCAAGTGAAAATTTGGAAACAAAGTGTTAATCTACTATAGTTTAAAAAAATTCTTAACCACGATACTGAATCATACTAATAAAAGTTTACCCGTAAATTTTCCAAATCCAAGATATTTCAAGAATGGCATATCGGTGCACTTACTAAACTAGTGTACGCAATTCTTTTCATAAGAAAGTGGTCCTTAAGAAAGCAGTGTGTAACGATCCAAAATTTTCTATAATTTAAAATTGTTAATTTAATAAGATTTTATGTTTTAATAATTGGAAGAATAAAAATTTGTAATTTAATTATGAAATGATAATTAGAATTAAATGTAACAATGTTAATTTAAATCATTTATTAACAATTATAGTAAAAATTCCAATTAATTGAAATAATAAAAAAATGCTATACTTGGTTATAAGCTTAATATAAGAAAACCAATGTAAATGTTTAATTATGTAATGTAATGGCATAATAAATGGTAACTGAATAAAATTAGAATTATTGTAAAATTAATTGTAGGTAATGAGCTTAAATGTAATCAAAAGTTAATGGTAACAATTGTTATAAGTTACCTATTTATTTAGTTCGTAAAAATTTATTTTGAAATCAACTGCAGTTAATTGACTTAAGTAGTGCAGTTAGTGTAGATTGGATTGTAAATTGAAGAATATTAATTCAATAAGATGTAGCTAATGTAAATTCTAGTCAGGATATGAAAATTGAGTGAATAAGAAGAATTGAATTCAAGGCTGATTGCAATCTATAATGTAATTAACTATATAAATGTAAATTATTTTTCATAAGGAAACGATTGATTTAATAAAAGATAAAATCAAGATAAATAAATTTAATTGGGATTTCAATTTTAATTAATGTGTAAATTTGACAAAATGACAATAAAATGGAAATATAATAGTTAATACCAATAGAAGATGGAAATTGGAGTATATTAATGCAATAAAATATAAAACAAATGCTAACTACGTTTATAGGGTAATAATGGATTTAACAAAAAGATTGGAATTGAGTCAAAATCAGTTTATCGAAACTAATTTTAATTAATTGGATTTGGTTACAGCAGAAATTGAATACTGTAATTATTGAAATAATTAACTTTAAATTGATGTGTAAATTTGTTTTAAACTATTGTAAATATACAAGTAATTGAAAAATATGAAAATTACTAGTTATTAAATTTGAACTGAAAAAGGTGATTTAACTAATTTAATATTAATTTATTTAATTAAAGTGAAAACAGCCATTTTGGCCACTGACTCAGATCTCGACGAAACTTGTTTCATTGAATTCGTAATGGTGAATTATTGTAGAGTTTCAAGTTTTGTAACGATCGGACTTGTCATTTGATCGTACGGACTCGAAACACCTAGAAATCAATTTAATTAAAGCCAATTAAAATCAATTTGAAATAAGATGATTTTAATATAACTTCTTCATACGATAGAATTAGGACTTGAAACTTGTTTCATTGAGTTTAAAATCATTTAAAACATCTGCTTTGACATATGAGATGACCCATTTTCGTTCCGGAGGCAGAACGGGCTTTTCTGGTCGTTTGTCGTTCCAATCCAAATCAATGCGGTCCATTCATTCTATTTTTCTGATCTGCATATAAATACCTCATTATAAACCCTAATTATTTCTTATTCCTCATTGATAGTACGTACATTTCTCTGTGGCTTCTCTTTTTCAATGGCAGAAACAAATTCCAACAAACTCTCAAATCCTATTTCAAAACAAATTCCAAAATTCAAACTCCTCAAACTATATCATATTATTTATCGATTTGAAGCTCTCGACGAGCGCAAGTCAAATCCACTATTCGTTTTTCTTTTGCCAGTTGGCCAGAAATTGTCGATCATTCTCGACCGTTCATAGGCCACGATTTCGATCCAACGGTGGATCTTCCACTTTGGGACGATCAGGAAGTTTTGATTTTACAGGCCGAGAAGCAGGCCCTAGATCTGGCCTTGGTTCGTCGTCAGAGGTTTGGAATTCGCCGAAATTGGTTGTTTTATGCAGGGCGTGGCGTGCTCGCCTGAGGGGCCGTGGAGGTTGTGCGTGGGACCAGTGGGGTCGGCCTGAGGTACGGAGCAAGCCGATCGGAGTACGGCGTGATCATCGACGTGTAGCGGGAGGTTTTTGGTGTGGCGGCTGCTTGCGTGTTCGAAAGCAATTTTGGTGCTGCTGGGGTTTCGATAAATCAGTGATGACGTGGCCGGTATTGCAATTTTTTTCTGTATTTTATTTTTATTTATTTTCAATTTAAAACTCAATGTTCTAATCGTTGTAACTTTTATATACGAGGTCCTTCACACATGGTTTGATCCTCTGGGATCGTATTGAAATTTAGAACATTTTGACGCTTGTTTGGACGAATTCGAAGACTGCTGAATTTTGGATTTAAATTCGATTTAAATTCAAAGGTGAGTGTTTCAACCCACTCACAACTTCTAAAATTTCTTATGTTTGTTAAATTAAATTTATGATGTGATTAAAAATTTATTTATGACTGTTTGGTATATTTTAAACCATCATCTCGGTTAATTTGAATTAAATCGTTATTTAATTTATTATTGAATTTAAATTTCCTGTTAAATACCTGTTATTGATTTCAATTATCTATTAATGGTTATTGATTGATTTGAATGATGATTGTGATGGATGATTGATTGTTGATATTGGATGAATGGATACTGTATTTTATATCGTTATAATACTGCAAGTTCACTATGGGTAGAAATGATACATACCCGAACAATCATATAGTTTAAGGGAAAATCGTTATGGGTTGAAATGATAGACCTCGGCGGTTTTCATTGATTTGAAAATTATAAATTATGATACTGGTTAATGACATATATATGTGTGTGTTTATGTGTGTGTATGTGTGTATATGAATGCTTGAATTTGGATTTCGGATTGGAATTAAATTATGTAAAGGTTTAAGTTCAACTTCCAATTTATTTTAGTTAGATGATTGAGATTGATATTTTGAATTATTTGAAACCCTTTTAAATTGTTATATTCACGTTGTACACTTGATAGGGGATGAAAATCCTTTAACATCTATGAAACCATTGCACTAATATTTCTATTTTATTTATTTTGATTTGAATTACATAATATCTTTTAGTTCTGACTCGATTGTTTTGTTTTCATTATGCTCGGGTCAGTCTGACCTTTTCAGTGTATTGAAGTTTATCTTCTGGAGGATGAAGACGAAGACTCGGTATATTATTACTATTTATGATAATTATTCCACCACATCATGTGTTCTGCTGCAATATTTGTTTATTTGTGATGTATGTATAACTCTGGTTTTGAATTTGTAAAAGTATAATCAAATGTTATTTGTAAAATAGCTTCATGAACTGTTTATTTGATTATTATATTTTGTCATCCGCTGCAAGATTCTGTGTTTTATTTTTCTCTCTTTTATTCTATTTTATTATTTACCCATTAACAATCCTCCCTTTTGAATGGTTTGAATTAGACATGTGTGGTTTATTATCGATTTAAATCGTCCAAAAAGCGTGGGTTGTTATAGTTGGTATCAGAGCCAGATTTAGACATACCTTAGCCTGTTGGGGCTAACTCATTAGAGATAGGGTAGTAATACCCAAGAATGAGTTGTCTGAGTGTATATACGAGAGTGCGTATTTGTTTGTGTTATAAAGATGTTTTATATAAGTTTTGAAATGAAATTATTTTTCCTAATATGATATATATATATATAAAGGAATAAATTTTTATAACTAATATAGTATTTGTAATGTGTTTGATTTATGAAATGGTAATATTTAGTTATTACCATTTATTGTTGATTAGTTGAGTCTTGTCGGTTTATAAGCATTGGGTAATTATTGTTGATTGAGTTAATGGACTAAACAGTAGTTTAATAACGGTGTATTAAAGAGAATAAAGTGAATAATCAGGATATTAGGTTATGAAATTGAAATGTTTTGATGTGAATTTGTGTTTTTTGATTGGTAGTTTCAACTATTGAAATAAAATGGAATATCTGGATACTTTGGATAGTCGAAACTTCTGAATAAATATATGAGTTGAAACATAGAAATTTTGTTGAATTATGCTGTTGAATTTGGTAACCTTAAATTGAAAGCAAATGAAACAAGGTTAAATTTGTTATATCTATGTTAGTAAATGAATATAATTGTTGTACACATTATTGGCATGTAATGTAATAATATAAAAATGTGAACTTTAAGCCTTGAAATATTTAAAATTGAAATTGTGAACTTAGTTAACATTTATAAAATGTGTCATAAATAAAGTGAAAGGTAAAGGTGAAACTAAATGGGATAAGAAGATATGAATTAAATGCGAAATGATTTTTAAATAAAGTCATGACTTGTAAATGTTAGTCCGTGAGATGATGGTTTTGATGACAACAACCTTAGAATAGATTATAAAATATAAATACTGACATTATAAGTTTAGATATATATGTATATGCAGGATTTAACCATGCAGATACCAAGAATGAAGACTGTACAATATAGAGATTCAAGATATCGAGATAGAAGACTCATGAGTATCAAGATTATCAAGAGTTCAAGATTTCAAGCATTAGTATTTTTATTAGGAATTTTTGTTAAAACTCGTAGAAAAGCACTAGCATCTTAAAATCCAATTTATTCGTGGAATGGAATCCACTTCGAGCTTGTTAAAGGGATGTAACCCTAAGTAGGATGGAACCTACGAAAAATCTAGTGGAATATTGTTTTGTATCCGCTAACTTTTTATTCAAAATGATTTTCCAAAATTATATCCTGATTTCAAAATGTTTTTCAAAACTTTCCTTTTAAAAGATTCAAAACCCACTATCCTAATTTTAAATAAATTTAGCCTCCAAATTATCTTTAATTTCAAAGTCAAATTACTCCTGATTTTAAACTATATTTCAATATAATATATTTAACTTTTAAATATTTATACTTAGATTTAAATATAAAATTATAGTTAAATTCTATATATATTATTCTCTATATTTACTTATGAATTTTAACTATATTCAAGTATATTTATAAAGTTTAAAATAGTTTTAATATAAAATAAAAGTTATTTTCAAAGAAAATCAAAACACCAAAAAATCCTTTGGGATGTCGACATGCCCAAGTACCCCATGTCGACATGGTGTCAGTTGAGTTCAACATTTAAATTTCAAAAGAAGTGTCTATTCGCCATAACTCTTCATGAATGGACATGGCTGTTGTTCTTCTATAAATAGGGGTTAGTTTCAACGAATTTTACATCAGATTTTCTGGTTTTTCACTCCTCTTCTTCTTCCACATTTCTTAATACATATTCTTACCATTACTCAGCCGAAATCAACATTGAATCAAACTCGATTACTTCTAGTTTGATTCTCTATCACTATCTCTATAAGATTCTCGGTGCTATTCAGAGTTATAGACTTCTTTGTAATCTATTAAGCGAGAAAATGTGTGATTGTAGCCTTGGAAATCAATCAAGAGAGAAAAGGTGTGATGGTAGCCTTGGTAAATCAATTGGGTAACTTGTGGCCCGGAAATCAAGTATCTCTACCCCAGAGGATAGAAATTCTGGAGGGTGTACCTCGTAGCCTTGAAATCGAGGGTGTAATTGTACAATTGCTTTTGAAAGGAAATCCGTACTTGTGTTGCGGGACTGCATGTAGGGTAACTTCAAACCAGTATAAAATCTGGTGTGTTCTTTCCTTTACCGCTTTTCTTTTATTTCTGCATATGTGCTTGTTTCTGTGATCATATCTGTGTCTGTATATTGCATACATCGGTGTCTAAATTAACATAAACTCAAAAAGATTTAGTAATTCTTTATTAACACTATTCACCCTCCTCTAGTATTAATCCTAGCCTTAAGATCTGTAATCCGCATTTCTCACAATTGGTATCAGAGCAAGGTTTTCAAAGTTTCATAATCTAATTTTTGAAAAAGTTTTTAAAATGGCTATATTTGTTAATACTAATTTAGAAGTATTCAAACCATCATTGTTTCTTGAGTCTGCATATAATCAATATTCAAATTCAAGTTTTCTACCAAGATTGTTTGATGTGCAGGAATCATGCTTTATGGGTGTTGAGGAATCAATCCACAACGGACAAATTGTGCAGATCAGAAAGAACAAATGGATACTTGATAGTGGGTGTTCTAGACACATGACTGGCAATCCAAATATACTGAATGATATAATATACAAAGACGGAGGACTGGTTAAATTTGAAGACAATTCAAAAAGGATATGTGATTGGCATCGACAAAGTCGGTAATTCTGAAACTCCTACTATTACTAATGTTTTGCTGGTTAAGAATCTGAAACATAATCCGCTAAGTATAAGTCAACAATGTGATAAAGGATAACAAATTAAATTTGAAAAAATAAGTGTCATATAGAAGATAATAATTCAACCATTATATTTGAGGGAGTCAGAAAAAAGAATATTTATATTCTTAGTATGAAAGTTTCAAATGATAACCTATGTCTGTTGGCAAATACAAATGACCCTTGGATTTGCCGTAAGAGATTTGGGCATTTGAATTTCAAACTCTTATCTAGACTGTCAAAACATGATCTAGTAAGAGGTCTTCCTAAAATGAATTTTAAAGTAGATAGTTTATGTGATGCTTGTCAATTAGGAAAACTTAGAAAAAGTTCCTTCAAGTTAAAAGATACGATTTCAACTTCAAAATCTCTTGAATTACTTCATATTGATTTATTTGGTCTATCTCAAATTCTTTCAATAAATCATAGTAAATATGTTTTTGTAATTGTAGATGATTATTCTAGATTTACATGGACAATATTTTTGAAACATAAAAGTGATACTTTTGAATGTTTTAAGACATTTTCAAAAAGAATTAAAAATCAATTTTCTCTAAAAATTATAACTATTCGAAGTGATCACGATGATGAATTTGAAAATGAAAAGTTTGAGGAATTTTGCAATAAAAAGGGAATAACTCATAATTTTTCATTTCCAAGAACTCCACAACAAAACGGAGTAGTAGAACGTAAAAATAGGACGATTCAAGAGTGTGCGAGAACTATACTTACAGATAGTAATTTACCAAAGAATTTTTGGGCAGAAGCAGTTGCTACCTCCTGTTATATTTTAAATAGAATTTTAATTAGACCTCTACATGATAAGACATCTTATGAACTTCTTTATTCAAAGAAACCTAAGGTATCTTATTTCAGAATTTTTGGAAGTAAATGCTTTATTTTAAATACAAAAGATAATTTAGATAAATTTGATCCTAAATCCGACAAAGGTATCTTTATCAGATATTCTAATAGAAGTAAAGCGTACAGAGTGTTTAATTTTAAAAAAAATCCATTGAAGAAACAATGCATGTTTCATTTGATGAAATTTCAAAATTTTTGAAGATACAAATGATGAAGAGGATTTAATCACTCAAAATCAAGAATCAATTGAAACTAATAATGAAATTAATCATCCTAATAAAAGGAATAAACTTTTAAAAGATCATCCTATAGAAAATATACTGGGAGATATGCAATCTGTTGTTAAAACTAGAAATCAACTAAGTCAAATGAGTAATGTAGATTTTATATCAACTATTGAACCCAAAAATCCAAAAGAAGCATCAACTGATGATTCATGGATTTTGGCTATGCAAGAAGAATTAAATCAATTTACTAGAAATGATGTTTGAGAACTTGTTCCTAGACCAGAAAATAAAACTATAATTGAAACTAAATGGGTTTATAAAAATAAAATGAATGAACAAGGAGAGGTAGTTAGAAATAAAGCTCGATTAGTCGCTCAAAGTTATTGTCAAGAAGAAGGAATATATTTTGATCAAACCTTTGCTCCCGTAGCAAGATTAAAAGCCATTAGGAGTCTACTTGCTTTCGCAAATCATAATAATTTCAAATTATTTCAAATGGATGTTAAAAGTGCTTTTTTAAATGGATTTGTAAAAGAAGAAGTATATGTTGAACAACCACCACTTTTTGAAAATGATAATTTACCAAATCATGTTTACAAACTTAAGAAAGCATTATATGGTCTAAAACAAGAACCTAGAGCCTGGTATGATAGACTAAGATCTTATTTATTGCAATCTAATTTTGAAATTGATAAAGTAGATAATACTCTTTTTATTAAAAGAAATAAAAATGAAATTCAACTAGTACAAGTTTACATAGATGATATCATTTTTGGTTCAACTAATTTTGAAATGAATAAAGAATTTTCTGAAATAATGACAAAAGAGTTTGAGATGAGTCATATGGGTGAATTAAATTTCTTTTTAGGATTACAAATAAAACAATTAGATAATGGTATCTTTATTAGTCAAGAAAAATATGCTAAAGACCTAATTAGTAAATTTGGTTTGACTACTGCGAGTGGAAAACCCACTCCCATGGCAACCAATGAGTACCTTAGTAAAGAAGATCTCTCTAAAGATGTAGATCAAAAACTATATAGAGGAATGATTGGATCACTACTCTATATTACTGCCGGTAGACCTGATATCATGCATAGTGTTTGTCTCTGTGCCAGATATCAATCCCAACCTAAAGAGACCTACTTAAAAGCCATAAAACAAATCATAAGATATGTTAAACACACATCTGATTATGGTTTATTCTACCCTAAAAATGATTCTTTTAACTTAATATCTTACTGCGATGCTGACTATGCTGGTTGTAAATCAGATCGAAAAAGTACAAGTGGGACTTGTCACTTTTTGGGGCATTCTCTGGTTTCTTGGCTTAGTAAAAAGCAAAACACGGTTTCTTTATCAACAACTGAAGCAGAGTATATTTCTGCTGCTTTGGCTTGTTCTTAAGTAATATATATGCAACAAACCTTAAAAGATTTTGGTTTAAAATTTTCAAAATCACCAATTTATTGTGACAATACGAGTGCGATAAATTTATCCAAAAATACTACTCAACATGCTCGAACTAAACATATTGATATCAGGTATCATTTTCCCAGAGATAATATAAGTAAGGAAGTAGTTACTCTCGATTATATCAATTCTGAAAATCAAATTGCTGATATTTTAACAAAACCCTTAAATGAATCAATTTTTACTAAATTAAGAAGAGAATTAGGTATTTGTTCTATAACTGAAATATAAAATATAAATAACAAGTATAGTTAATAATTAATATTAAAATCAAATCGTTTCTTTTCTTTCTTCTCCATTGTTGTTTGTGTTTCTTTATGTTTTCTAAACGCTCATGTATATACAACTTCATACCTAATAAGTAACTCGTGTTCTTATATGAGTTTTAATTATAAGTACTATTGTGAATTCTTAGTTAGGATAGTTAATAGTTTTCGACTATGTTTTAGTATTAGATTTAAGTGATGATTACTTACGATAACACTATCATTATAATCACATGTCATAGAGTGTTAGTTTTAGGGGGAGTTATATAGTTTGGAGTGAGTTTTTTGTTGATAACAAAGGGGGAGAAACATAATTATAAAATAGGGTAGTTAGGCATTAATTAAGGGGGAGTTATTAGTTTTAGGGGGAGTTATTAGGATAGTTTTAGGGAGAGTTATTAGGATAGAAATAATATTTTATAAACAAAGGTTGTCATCATTAAAAGAGGGGAAAATGTTAGTCCGTAAGATGATGGTTTTGATGACAACAACATTAGAATAGATTATAAAATATAAATACTGACATTATAAGTTTAGATATATATGTATATGCAAGATTTAACCATTCAGGTACCAAGAATGAAGACTGTACAATATAGAGATTCAAGATATCGAGATAGAAGACTCATGAGTATCAAGATTATCAAGAGTTCAAGATTTCAAGCATAAGTATTTTTATTAGGAATTTTTTATAAAACTCGTAGAAAAGCACTGGCATCTTAAAATCCAATTTATTCGCGGAATGGAATCCACTTCGAGCCTGTTAAAGGGATGGAACCCTAAGTAGGATGGAACCTACGAAAAATCTAGTGGAACATTGTTTTGTATCCGCTAAATTTTTATTCAAAATGATTTTTCAAAATTATATCATGTTTTCAAAATGTTTTTCAAAACTTTCCTTTTAAAAGATTCAAAACCCTCTATCCTAATTTTAAATAATTTTAGCCTCAAAATTATCTTTAATTTCAAAGTCAAATTACTCTTGATTTTAAGCTATCTTTTAATATAATATATTTAACTTTTAAATATTTATACTTAGATTTAAATCTAATATTATAGTTAAATTCTATATATATTATTCTCTATATTTACTTATGAATTTTAACTATAGTCAAGTATATTTATAAAGTTTAAAATAGTTTTAATATAAAATAAAAGTTATTTTCAAATAAAATCAAAACACCAAAAAATCCTTTGGGATGTCGACATGCCCAAGTACCCCATGTCGACATGGTATCAGTTGAGTTCAAAATTTAAATTTCAAAAGAAGTGTCTATTCGCCATAACTCTTCATGAATGGACGTGGCTGTTGTTCTTCTATAAATAGGGGTTAGTTTCAACGAATTTTACATCAAATTTTCTGGTTTTTCACTCTTTTTCTTCTTCCACATTTCTTAATACATATTCTTACCATTACTCTGCCGAAATCAACATTGAATCAAACTCGATTACTTCTAGTTTGATTCTCTATCCCTATCTCTACAAGGTTCTCAGTGCTATTTAGGGTTATAGACTTCTTTGTAATCTATTAAGCGAGAAAAGGTGTGATTGTAGCCTTGGAAATCAATCAAGAGAGAAAAGGTGTGATTGTAGCCTTGGTAAATCGATTGGGCAAACTTGTGGCCCGGAAATATCTCTACCCAGAGGATAGAAATTCTGGAGGGTGTACCTAGTAGCCTTGAAATCGAGGGTGTAATTGTACAATTGCTTTTGAAAGGAACTCTGTCCTTGTGTTGCGGGACTGAATGTAGGGTAACTCCGAACCAGTATAAAATCCGGTGTGTTTTTTCCTTTACTGCTTTTATTTTATTTCTGCATCTGTACTTGTTTCTGTGATAATATCTGTGTCTATATATTGCATACGTCGGTGTCTAAATTAACATAAACTCAAAAAGATTTAGTAATTCTTTATTAAAACTATTCACCCACCCCTCTAGTGTTAATCCTAACCTTAAGATCTGTAATCCGCATTTCTCACAGTAAATTGCTAAAAAAAATGGATGTTGCAATAAATGGTTATAAATAAAGTTGTGATAACTTTAAACTCGAACAATATCATATAAAAAAGGAATTAAGTATAAATTGATTATAAACTTAAGAAAATTCCTTATGAAATGATTTGCAAATAAATGTAGTATTAAATGAGAAATATTACATGGGAAATGAATGTAATTTAAATTGAAGAGAAATATAAGCAATATTATGAGAATGAATGTATTGATGTTTTATATTAAATGGATAAATTCTGTGAACAAATATTAAAGTATGAAGTGATATTTATGTTAATCAATGAGATTAAAAATGAATTTATTTGAAATGAAATTGTGGTGAAATAAATTGGAACAATTACATAAGTTGTATGTATATTATTTTATATGAAAATTTTATTTGATCTGGATTTGAGTACACAAGTTCTATGTGAATTTCCCTACTTTGTGTTAGGATCTTTCATTCGATTCTTGATGGCGAACATTTGATATAGACTTTTGGTTTGATTCTAGAATTCTCTATCATAATATATGGCTATGCAAAGAGAATGATGGTTTCTAGTCAAGAAACCATATCGAAGTCCGCATAAGGGAAGTTGGATGGATAATACTAGTTAGAAAGCGAACTTGTGCGATCGAGCGAGCGATTGAATGTGATTTTGCGAAATAATGACATATGTACATCTTATGATCTAATATTATAGATATGTTTTGGCGCTGAAATTGAAAGTTGTTGGATTGGATATCTTTATAATTTAAATTGGAATTTTCTTCTGTGCAAACTATTATTGATTTAAAACCATTTTACAAAACTATTTTCTTTTATTTTTCTTATACAAACTATCCTATTCTATTTTACTTACAAATTAGTTACAAACTATTTTGTTTACAAACTATTTTATATACAAACTATTTTACAAACAATTTTATTTACAAACTATTTTACACAACCATTTTATATACAAAATTATTTCACAAAAACGATTATATATACAAAATTATTCTAAATTCAAAACCTTTTATAAAGCAAATATGTTCAATCCAATATGGCTTTTTATACAGCGAAATTGATTTTGGAAAATTTTGATTCTTGTATAAGATGGACTTTATATAAGTACAAGTGATTTTGAAACTGTTGATTTGAAGGTATTCGATCTGAAGAGATAAATATTATATATAATGGAATTTATATAAGAATGATTTGATATATTTGAGATTATTGATTTTGGAAAGTACTTTGTCTGAAAATGAAATTTTATATATAATGGAATTTATATAAGTGCGATATTTGAAGTTATGATTTTGAAAGGGTAATATATATGGTATATTATATTTTGAAGTAAAAGGTATGGTGAAGTACCCTCCATGAAGAAGCATAGGATGATATGCTTCGACCTAGATGGACTTGGGGAATCCAGGAATGGATTCGACCGATAAAACCTAATGGACTTAGGTAAATTCAGAAATGGATTCGAACTGATATGGTTGTCCGGACTTAAACTCATGAGTTCCTCGATTTTTTTTCAGGGTAGATGGTTCTTTAGTTTACCCTACGGAGGCACTTTCGATCCTGTGATTTGTTTATGGATCTTCTAGGAAGGAAGTGCATCCATTGCGTAAATCGTTGAAGCAGCAGCGTACCACTGTAGCAGGGTCGATGGTCCCTTGTTTACGAATTGGCTATGATATTTTTCTGGAATCCAGAAGGTGGAAGGATCTTTTGGAAAGTTTTGTGTCCACTACGTAAATAATGGATCAATAGCGGGTCACCATTATCGTATTATCATCATTTGACATTGGATTTTGAGCGGACTTCTCATACTTATCTTTTTTAGTATTTTTCACTGGGTGTTGAAACAAATCTACTAAGTAATTGGAGAATTCTAGTCATGCATCCGATCAATGCATGGCCAGAGCCTGCAAGAACGAAGATAAACTTGTTAAGACATCGAGTTATAAAACTATTTTGATAAAGTATTATATAAAATAAATTTTTGTCATTTTTTTTCATTTCTAAATAGTTTAAAATGTTTAAAATATTGTTATTTATGTACAATATGGTTTAATAGTAAATTATTAGTGTTGTAAATATTTTGAGAAGTTATTAATTAAATAAAACATATTTAAGGTTAATGATTATTGATTTATTAATAATGTTTGAAAAGTATCCTGAGATAAAATTAATAAATTTATAAATAATGGATTCAATGTTTTCAATACTTCTTTCTAAATATAAGTAATGATGTAAATAATTATTTTCAAATAGTTCACATATATTTATAATGATTTTATTTAAAATATTTAAATGGTATTCATAAATGAAGTAAGGAATTTTACAAATGAATTTTTGAAAGTATTAAAGTATTAAAGATGTTTGATTTACAAATGAAGCTTTCAAATGAATATTTCAAGAATTTTTTTTTATAAGTTTCTTTGAATGTAAGATTTAAAGATATTATATAAATAAAATCAAAAAAAAATTGATTTGCAAAGTTTATTTATAGTAATATACTTGACAAATAAATTTGAATCTCTATTGGGAAGTATAGTGTGGAATATTTACTTGATTTCGAAGTACTAATAGTAAATTATTTGACTTACTTACTGTTTGAATTTTGTATTAAACATTGATAAATGTTTTTCCATGATTTGAATATCCATTTTAAAACAAGTGTGTAAAATTAATTATGAAGATTGGAAATTTTATATTTTGATTTAGAAATTTAATGTAAAATTTGAGTATACTATTAGTTTCAGTTTAATAATCTTGAGGTTATACTTATTTTAAAAATAATGAGTCTAATAAATTTTCGGATTGAAGGAACTTTATTGTAAAGCTTATTATAATGTTTGATATAAATTTCTAACATGATTTTAGACTTTTGAAAAATATTTGCATAATACTATAAGGATGTTTTAAATATATCTTATATTTTACTAAGTGAATGAGGTTAAATGTTAAATTGAATTTTATATTTCTTTTCTTTTCAAGGGAGAATACCAAAAGCTTAATTTTTTATTCGATAACAGAATTAAGTTTTAAATTTAGGTAAGGACGGTAGGAGCTTAAGTAATATTTTATGAAATGATTCATTAATGACTTAAATCCTTAATGAAAAACAAATTATGTAAGTGATTGATCTTTATATAAATAAATGATGGAAAGGCAAATAATGAGAAGAAAAAAAACAGTAGAATAAACTAAAGTAAATTTAAATTAGTATTTCGATTATTGTAATGGAATAAAATTTTAACTATTTAATAATTGAAACTTCTAAAATTTCTTATGTTTGTTAAATTAAATTTATGATGTGATGGGAAATTTATTTATGACTATTTGGTATATTTTAAACCATCAACTCAGTTAATTTGAATTTATTTGAATTATATCGTTATTTAATTTATTATTGAATTTAAATTTCCAGTTAAATACCTGTTATTGATTTCAATTATCTATTGATGGTTGTTGATTTATTTGGATGATGATTGTGATGGATGATTGACTATTGATATTGGATGAATAGATATTGATATTGGACGAATAGATATTGTATTTTATATCGTTATAATACTGCAAGTTCACTACGCGTTGAAATGATACATACTTGAGCGATCATATAGATTAAGGGAAAATCGTTATGGGCTGAAATGATGGACCCGAGCGGTTTTCATTGATTTGAAAATTTTAAATTATGATACTGCTTGATGATATATATCCATATGAATGCTTGAATTTGGATTTCGGATTAGAATTAAATTATATAAAGGTTTATATTAAACTTCAGATTTGTTTTAGTTAGATGATTGAGATTAATATTTCGAATTATTTGAAACCCATTTAAATTGTTATATTCACGTTGTGCACTTGATAAGGGATGAAAATCCTGTAACATCTATGAAACCATTACATTAATATTTCTATTTTATTTATTTTGATTTGACTTACATAAGATCTTTTAGTTCTGACTCGAATGTTTTGTTTTCATTACACTCGGGTCAGTCTGAGCTTTTCAGTGTATTGAAGATCATTTTATTTTCTGGAGGACGAAGATGAAGACTCGGTATATTATTACTATTTCTTATAATTATTCCACCACATCATGTGTTCTGCTGCAATATTTTTTTATTTATGATGTATGTATAACTCTGATTTGAATTTGTAAAAGTGTAATCAAATGTTATTTGTAAAACAGCTTCATGAACTATTTATTTGATTATTATATTTTGTCATTCCGCTGTGAGATTCTATGTTTTATTTTTCCTTCTTTTCTTCTATTTTCTTATTTACCCCATTAACAATCCTCCATTTTGAATGTTTGAATTAGACATGTATGGTTTATTGTCGATTTAAATCATTCAAAATGGATGGGTCCTTACACAATGGTTAACTAATAATCGTTGGGGACACGCACAAACTCGACATATTTGTGTTTGTTAGGAAACAACTATAGAATAACTCATCGAGATTCTTATATCTTACTAAAATGGAAAATCTCATGTCAGATGTTTAATAAGCTTTTGACTAAAGAATACTTTGGATCCTATATGTTAAGACCCTACTTGACTATCGTCAATCACACAACAAATATATCGTTTTACAGTCATGATTGGGTATGTTTTGAGACTCCTGAAGTGAAATATTACGAAATAGAGAATTCAGTTCATTTGATATAGAATATTAGTATCACTGTAATTTTAAATTGACAATTTTGAGCTAAGATATACAGTTAAATCAATAAATGTTATATATGGGATCAAATGATTTTGAAGGTCAATCAACTAAGAACAATGTTAGAGTACTGATAATTGACCAAGTCTAAACGTCTTAGTGACGCAACTTTGATGAAGAGATACAATGTGCACAATATGTGTGTGTGTGTGTGTGTGTGTTGAACACATCTGGTGACACAAATTCTGGCACATGCGATCTCAGCTATTATATATCACCCTAATTTCCATCTTCCATGCAAAATAAATAAATCTATAGCCAACATTTATTATACCAGATTTTTTATCTTAATAATCGTTTATACAGACACACACACATTGCTTAAGTGTAGAAAATTGATTATGAAATGGATTTTCCCTTAAATGATATGCAAGTGTCTGACCTCGTTGTTAGAACCAGACCGGTCTACAGCATGTGAAATAGGTCAATTTCCAAAACAAAACCTATATTGGATCGTAGTGGGTCTATGAAGTCTAAAGGATTGTATTAGATCAAATCTAGTTAATTAAACAAAATATAATTTTAATGAATTAATGAATTTGATTATAATTAATTTGCATATTTATTATTTATAAGAATAACATTACATATTCATATATGTATAAGGTGTACATATCATAGAATGACGTGTACATAATTAATGTATACGTATATAAATGTTGGGATTTGACTCTAGAACGTATACATTTGCCATTCACATGCATATAGACTCGAAGTATTATTTTTTTTAAAAATTATAAACTAATTTTATAAAAAAATTAAAATATATTTGACTAAGTCAACAAAGTTTAAATTCAGTTTTAATATCTAAAATATCTAATGCTGACTTAGTAAAACAATTTGATTTCAAATTTGGACCTATAAAATACAAAATAAAATATATTATAATAACTAAAATACATACACACACACACACACACACACATATATATATACACTATATTTGGTTTATTATCAAAATAACATATTTTTTATTCATAAATAATTTAAAATTACAAATAAATTATTGCAATAAAAATTTATTAAAAGGAAAATTGTATATAATTAATTATTTTTGGACATAATCGAAACCAGTTTATATATAATTATATATATATATATTATTAATATATAATTTAATATAAACATTACTTTAAATCATCAAATATAAAGACATTGACATATATATATATATATATATATATATATATATTAATAAATATGTATGACATAAAAAAGTTAATTTTTTTAATTCAAGACTTTCATAGACATTACCAACTTTAAAAATAATTTAAAACATATTATATTTATATAACTAGATTAAAAGTAATAAAAATCGATTATAAAAATTAGAAATTATAATTAATATCAAAAATACTATATAAAATATTTACATGAGTCATGGTCGAATTTTTATTTTTATTTTAAATAATAATCTGACATCAAAATAAACTATATACATTGGTGTGATTTATAACATATAAAATAAGAGACACTAATGTGCATATAAAATAATTGTATATAATATCTACTGCATAATAAGTATGACATATAAAGTAAATAAGAAGTTATACCATAAGAATGCAGCCTTTGAACACATGTTGATTGATGAGATCTCCTAGATTCTGATTCACCTTGAATCGATCTCTGAACGTTGCAATAACCTAAAGTATCATGATTTGTTTCTGTTTTGTTGTCTTATTACTTGAAGTATATTCGGGTATAATGGGAGACAGTGGAGTTCATGGCCATGAAGCGGGCAAGCCATTCAAGAAGAGAAAACGAAAGGGATATTGTAGTTTAAATAAGGGAAAGGAGGAAACAAACTCTCCTCCTTTTACTAATTCTAGATCCATATTTAGAATTCGAAAACAAAATTCCCCTTCCCCTTTATCAAGCCATGGTCGGCTATAGGATGGGCCAAATGGTCCATCAAAACACTCTAACCCCATTAAGTAATTAAAACCATTTAAATAGTATTTAAATATGTATTGATATCTTATATCAATATGTATATATATAACTTTTATATATGCACCCAGTTAGTTACTAATGGCATCCAGAAAATTCTAATAGCACCTAATACATTAAATAAATAAATAAATAATATTACATAAATATTAATTAATTTATAACAATTATAAATCAATTAAATCATGTGGCATTTCAAATAATTCACCAACATGGTTGTGCGACTTATATGTGTAAAACTAATCAGCGAATAATATCGAACTACTCGTGTATTAACATTCACTCATAAGCTTAGCTAGTGGAGTGACTGTTTGACCGAATTTATCACTTGTGCATTTTTATCAGTAAAATCCAATTTTAAAATTTAAGCGGTACTTTTTAGTAACGATTCTTTACACCAATTCTTTCGTCAACACTATGACACATTACGACTTATGAAATTTGGTTTTGGTCAAAATTATAGTATCATCCATATTTAACCCGGTTAGTCCGTAAACAAAGTCATTGGTTCAACATTTATTATTAAACATACTACTCTGACCAAAGATTTTGATTTTGAGTTGACTAATATTGATTATAATACTAAACTCATACAACCGAGGAGACGAATTCTCTATTAAATACTATTTCACTTCTAGTGCTTCAACTCAGAACCAACTATAGACTAACCGGCAAAATAGTCGTTATGTCATGATTTAACTTTAATCAAAATGGAGAATTGTAACAACCCGCCTCAAAACAGACCTAATTTTTGACCTAGAAAGGCCCATCGAACATTAGATCGATTCCAAAGCTCGTTATTGGTCGGTGTACTTAATACATTGAACAATGGATAGAGCTATCTACTAACGCTATCAGAATATTACATCGGAAAGGATAAAATGTAATATAAGAAATAGTACCCATCTCATAGAAATTCAAATAACAAAACATAACATCCTAATATCCATAATACATTATTTCAAAATACAATAACATCATGTCTGAAATGAGTACGTCAAAATATATAAGCATAAGTAGCTAGATAATTGCCGCAGGAATCTGTCTCCGCCTTCATCTTCGAAATCAACATCGTCTTTCCCCAACATGTGTTGTAATGAGGAATTAGTCGGAATAACAATGTCCGGTGAATAAAATCTCGAGTCTTTCCATAATAGTACTTTGAGAGTATAATTTAGATAAGAATATGTCTCGCGTATCCTAATTATATTTCTTATAAATACCTCGGACTATAAGTCCTAAGGCTCTTCCACTTCAATTCCTATAACTTACACCTTTTAACACAACTCCATAACTCACCTTCATCTGTAGGCCCAAGGCCATTCCCGGTATCATGCATCTATGGTCAATCATGTCCTAACAATGTGAAAGAAAGTACCCAGACCACTTAATATCTTTTTAATGAGAATTAGGTAAACTCTAACTATTTAGTACCTATATCTTAGACAGACCCATCATTTAATATCTATTCCAAGGTGGAGCCCACTTTGGTATTATCTAGCTAAAATCGCATGGAATCTCATCAGACTACTTAATACTTCTTTATGGAAGAGGCCGACCATACAATAGCCACGTAATACCAAAGCAATTTCATCTCCCATAAGAATGTAAGGAGCTAGTGGCAATGGTTGCTAACATTGGTGTCAAGGTTGCCTAACTCTAGAAGAAGTTGAAGTAGAAGCTGGGGCAAAAGAGGAACCCGGTACCATAGGAGTGAATTCAGGTGTAGAAGAGACTTGTGGCTACAACAGAAATATAATGAGAGGTCCATATTATACAGTAAACTTAAGATATGAGCATGGTCAAGCATGATTTAAATTAGTGTTTACTTTGATTATTCCCTTGTGCACCTAGTGTAGAGGATCCAAAGGATGTTACTATGTGTCGACTAATCGGATTATATTCATCGACCAGGCAATGATACATGATTCGGTCTATGTGGTATGTGTTGTATATCCCTTACATGATGTACAGATGGACTCTGTGTAGATAGCCCACTCATTTTGGGAAACGAGCTCTGGCATGCGATGAAACTATGTGTCGGATGTTACTCGTTGACGTAAGATTTACATTGACGAAACCAGATGAACTCCAAAGCGGTACAGAGCTCATCTTTGTAGGATTGCAGAAATGTGATACTTGGATTTGAGTGTCGATTGATGAATGTCCTAGAATGCATCAAGTCCCGAATTCGATAAGTGATGGAATGCATTCAAGGAGACGATTTCTTGAAGCGTCTCAGTCGAAGCCGATCCTGCCTCAATACCAAGTCACAAGTTGAATCTGACTCACCCTTCACCACTTCTCCCTTTGGTTGTTTTGAAGTTTGTTGCGAGTTGACAATTGTTGGAACGGGGCAACAATGGTGAAAGGAGGAGGTGACGACTGTTGTAGCATGGATTGGTGGCAACGTTGAGATGTTAAGAACAAGGCAATGACGGGGGCCAATAGCAAGGCGGTGCCCACTTAGGAGTCGAGATCTCGATCTAAAACAAGAGCAACGACGTCAAAGTTAATGGGAAACTCGAGATCGAAAGTCGAGTTCTTGTGGGCCGGCGGTAGAAGTTTTTCTAAGCTTGATGATGGCAATGGTGCTTGGAAGCTTGTGCTCGTGGCTGGAAGTTGCTGAGTCGTTGGTTTAAGTCGCAAAGGCGAAATACTCTAAGGCTGGAAACTATGAAATGAAGTTAGAAAAATTCCAAGTGTTCATTATATATTAGTCTTTGAAAATCATTCTGTATCGGTCTATGTACAAAAAATTGAAAAAGAAAATAGAGTTCTAACCAAGGAATTGGAAGGCTTTCAAAAATTCTCAAAGTTGGCAAACGATTTCTAATAGAAGGCATCAACATTTATATATGCTGAAAGAGATGTGATTTTACAACTATTTGAAATGATTGTCGATATTCTCAAAGAAGATATAATGTTTCACAAAAACAATTTTGATGATAGAAGCTTCTTCGTAGATCTAAATTCGGTCGCTTGTCTCAATCCAAAACATGCTTTTGTTTTCATAAAAGCCTGCTTGGAGACAAGTGTTATTCGGTATTTGAACCAATTTCGATGATTCTGCACTATGAAATGATGAAGGAATGGATCGAGAAGCTTGGGTGATATAAAAAATGAAGACTGCAAGAGTTTAGCTAGGTATGGAGAAACTTACATCGATCAACACCGAATGATATGGTTCGACATCAATCGATCTCATGGCCAAATGGGATCCATTCTACCCGTGTGCAACTCAATAATTGAAGAAAGAACAAGCGCAAAGATATGACACCGACCGGCACCGATCTATATGGATCGATGCTGAATGATGGTGCTATGAAGATACAACCATTCAAGCTTGAAGACTTGGACTATACCAAAATAGTGAGCAAAGGAAAAGTCGAAGGCAAGGCATAGGTCAGTACCAATCCATGTCGATATATACCGAGCAATGATGATCATCGAAAAACATGTGTTTTGACCCGTTCATCTTGATGGAAACTTGAATTTGGAGATATTTGCTCACTCAAACAAGATCTAGCGATTTTCCTGGTAGAATTTTTATAGACGCACTACAACAAATAAAAATGAATTTTTTTACTTCTTGATTCTTGTGCATGGATGCACTATCAATTTTGAAACTCATCAATTTGAATCTTATAATTGTATAATTTGATTGTGTTAGGAAGAGAAACTCCAAAATAATATTAAATAATGAACACAAGCACAAGATTTGACCGAAGCACTAAAATCGTGTCTTTTCTTTTTTATATTCGAACTCTTACATTTTAATTTTAATTTCTGAATGATTTGGGGCGTTGACCAACTTTTTGACCAATACGCATACAGAAGCAAAACATCACAATTTACGATAGAATTGCTAATTCTCTTAACGGCGGTTTGATTAAAGCATAATAAAGTAAGGGACGATTTTGAAAACTACATTTCTACCTAACAACCCTCTAATTATTTCAATAATTTTTCTTTTACACATTTTGTATATGCACTGCAAAGGCAAAACTAAGGAACTTTCGAAGAAAAAAAATTCAATTTTTTTAAATATTTGCATTGAAAACTGCAATTTTCAAAACAAAAATTTATTTTCTTTTATTTTTCTCGAAAACGAACGCAAAATAATGCAAGACTAAAATATTTGGATAAAATCGAAAAATTAATTATTCTACAAATGGTTACTCAAAAGGACTGAAGACCTATTTTCCACATAAAATAGACTGCCTCCATAGATGGGGAGAAGGTCACATCTAGTCTTGTTCTTTTCTGTTCTGGTGTGCAAGCGAATAAACATACCGAGATTTTTACATAAAGGTTCTTTTTCTCTTTTAAAGAAGATGATTTTTTTTTTGAGACCCGATGATTTCCTTCCATCGATGTTCAAAAAGTCAAAAAAGATAAATCCGTCGCTGTCCAATCAACATCAATTCACTTGCGTTTGCGGGGAAACCAAAAACTAAAAAATAGTTTCATACAAAAAGTTAATAAACATACCACTTATTTGCCATTTGTGTTCTATCGGGACAGTATTCGATATTATATATACACCACCAATTTATCAACAAATATCATATCAACGACTGGCCGTTGTACTCACATGTAAATTTTAGTTGGTCAATGTATTCACCGGGCGTAAAAGCAACAAAAATGTTACATACCACATCGCCGTTGTACCATCAAAACTCGTATGCAAATTTGAATTGGTCAATATATTCACCCGGCTTAAAAACAAAAAAGAAGTTACATACCAATACACAAATTTACCTCTAACGACAATAATCTTCTCATGTAATATAGCTGCTACAGCTTACAGAGTAATTTTCACGAGCAAACAATAAGACAGAAAGAAACAAAAACAAACAACAGTGGAAACAAACAATTAAAATCAAACATTACCTCCCTTTCGGATTCATAATCTGCGAAAACACAGCACTAGGAGTCAATCCATCAGAATCATCACTGTTCAAACTCCTCCCTCCTAAACTCATTGTACTCGTTGTAGTCGTACTTGTAGTCACAGTGCTAACTGACTGATCGACACCATTATTACCATCCACATTCTTCCTCCCTCCTTTCAATACTCCTCCTTCAACATCAATAACCTCCCCACTCTCCTCTGCACTCTCCTGCAACTGCAGAGCAAACTCCAAGTTCCAAAGCACGTCCCCCATGCTCGGCCTCTCTATCCCCTGGTCCGACACGCACTTTTCAGCTGTCTCCGCAAACTTCTTAAAGCACTGACCCGCTATCTTCCCTTTCAAATATGGATCCACATACTGATCAAGAATCCCCTTCTTCTGACAATGCAATGCCCATTCAGCTAAACTCACCTGCTCTTTCGGTAATGTAGGATTCAACGCTGGTCTAGCACATAAAACCTCGAACAGTACAACCCCGAAAGAGTACACGTCAGACTTATCAGTCAACTGTTGCCTTCTAAAGTATTCCGGGTCCAAATACCCGAAACTTCCTTTCACCACTGTACTCACATGCGTGTTGTCAAGGGTAGGACCTGTCTTTGAAAGCCCAAAATCCGATACCTTAGCGACCCACTTATCGTCTAGCAAAATGTTGGTAGTTTTGACATCGCGATGTATGATCGTGTACTTTGCTCCAGTGTGAAGGTAGTGCAATCCACGTGCAGCGCCGATGCAGATTTCTAACCGTTGCTTCCATGGCAAGGGTGCATTGGTCGTTTTGTACAAGTGTTCTCGAAGGGTGCCGTATGCCATGTAATCGTACACCAATATCATCTCTCCTTTCTCTTCGCAGTAGCCTATTAGAGAAACCAAGTGGCGGTGTCTGAGCTTCGAAAGCATTTCGATTTCAGTTTGGAACTCGTGCACTCCTTGGTCAGACATTGGGTTTCCTCTTTTAATGGCGACTTTCATAGATCCGTTGTCTACTTCTCCTTTGTAGACTTTCCCGAATCCTCCAACTCCGAGAAGCAAGGATTCGTCGAACCTATTTGTAGCTGCTTCAATCTCAGCAAATGAGAAATGTCTAGCAAGATTCGAAGGCAGAGTTGATGCATAGCTTCCTGTAGTGGTAGTCTTGCCAGAGCCAGCGGAGTGTGAATTACCATAAAGGGACAAAGGTAACCACCCAGAAGGGCCATCACTAGAACCTGCATCCTTTCCTTTTCTCACCTTCTTCTTCTTGCACATGCATAGTATCAATAACGCTGCAAGAAGAGCAACCACACCACCTACAACTCCTCCAGCAATGGCACCGGAGTTGCTCTTTGATTTCTTTTTCTTGTTTAGAGCATTATCAGACAGGACATCGGGCAAGAAATCAGGATTGGGGCCAGCAAGGTTGCCGTTGCTCTCAAGTTTGAACACTTCAAGCCCATTCAGAATAACATCAAGAAGCTGAGGTTTCTTCGAATCATCAGGGTGCAAATCAACCCATAGATCCATCAATCCCGAACCAGTGGTTAAAACAACGAAATCCTGGTAGTAAGGCTTACCGATTCCATTTGTAAAGGCAATCACGTCAAAGTTTGAAAATGCAGTTTGATTGTTAATGAATATATCAAACACTCTCATGTTTATCAGGGTCATTGGATACTGAATCTCGCAGAAATGCATCCTGATTAAGTAGTAGAAGCCTGCGTCTATGGAGAAGATCCAGGTGAGATTTGAATTTCTATTCACCGCTGCTGAAGGACCGATGGATCTGGCTGTGGAGTAGACATCTACAGGAGCTATATATGCTGGCAAGCTCTCGGAGTAAGCGATGGTGACGTTGGGATCGGATTGGTAAGTGACGCCGACTCCAGCTCCGAAGATGTAGATCGAGTCGTCTTCCCAAGTTCTGAAGAGGCCGGAATCTTGGTTCGGCGAGACGGTTTGGCCACCAACGTTTAACCTGTAAACGGTTTGCAGAGCCCAATCAGGTTGAATTGGGTAGGGAGTACCGGATCCGCCGTCCACTAACAAAGCTTGGTTGCTACCGAACAGATCTGGAATGGAGAGGATCTCGATTCCGTTCACGAACGCGTAGCTGTTAGTGTAGTTTTTACTTGGAGTGAAAGTGAGATTCAGCGTTGAAGTGGTCACGTTGACCGAGTATTCGCGAATCAAGTAGTCGATATTGAGCCCTTGTGCGGTTTGGTAGGCGCTGAAGTTGCTTAATAGGGTAACATCATCGTTGACGGTGACTGAAAATATGGCTTTTGAGACGTCTGAGCTGGTGGTGTAGTTGACGGGGTAGAAATGGAGGCGGAGGAATTTCCGGCCGGCACCGAGGGGGAAGGAGTAGGAGAAAGGTTTATCAGAGACGCGGGCGGAGAGATAAGGCACCGCAGGGACGGAGGAGTCTTGAGAAGGGGCGGTGGGGCCTTTGGAGGTGAGGGTTGGGTTATACTTGGAGTTAACATCACCGTACCAGGTACGGCCGTCGGAGGAAGAGGTGCCGGAGAAGCCGCAGTTAAGAAGGATGTCGTCGCGGGGATCGAAAGGGGCGCTGTAGTTAGTTTTGGCGATTTGGGATTGAGCGGGAGTCAGGATTTGGAGCAGTAGTACTACGGTTGAAAGCCCGAGTATTTTCATTTGATCGAGCTTGAATCGATAGGATTGGGAGGAATTTGGAGTGCTTGTTTGAACTTGCCTTGGAGAAGAAGAGGAGATGGATGGAGATATTTGTTTTTTTATTTAATTTAATTTCATTGATTTGTTAGAGCTGGTCAATGTTTTCATTTGCTGTCACCCCAGCATTTTTGTACTAAACCACAAACGAGTAAACATTTAAGCGTACAGCTAATAAGGATACGGTGGAGGCTAAAGTTTATTGGAATTTATATTCTGCATTTTAATTTGGAAAATGAACTTTATAACATTAATGTTTTTATTTCTATTTGATGATGAAGCAAAAATGATTTGTTCATGGGATACAGTGGAAGAAGCAAAATACTTAATACAATCGGTCTATGCTCCACAAAAGAAAAAAACAAAATAAATCGTACATTTGACGTTTGCCCTATGCATGAAAAATACTACAATTTATGCAGATGACACAATTAAATTTTTTTATGTTAATTGACATCATAATACCGGTTCAATATATTTAAACTTATATTGAAGTTTGATTTAAGCGTAGTATTGTGGTTCAAAACAGATTAATTATTGGTGTAGTAGTATTTTCTCATTATCAAAAGCTTATGTGCGAAAGCAAGATGTTAATCAAACCATTCAACTTAAATGTATCGTTCTTTTAAACGTACCTTAATTAAAAATCGTCTACCGATAAATTAGACAATCGGTTCGAAGTTTATTATTAGATTGTGAGTAGGTTTGTTGTGTAAAAAAAAAAACTTTTGATACATAATTCATATTTATTTTGAAATAATTAAACTTCGCATGAAGTAGTGGTTTTCATTCGACGAAAATAATATTAGTAATGATTTCAAAGTTCCTAATTTAACATCGAGAAGAAATGTACATGTAAATTTAAAAAATTTATGTGTATGCGCACGCACATGAATATCTAATCTTAATTGTAATATTATTATCACTTTCTTTTAAAAGAAGTAGCACTTAAGTATAAGAACAAAACCGATTATAGTAAAAAAAAAAAAATTCTGTTTATGTTTAGATGAAATTATTATTATTGTTATTATTTGAAATGGTGCTTTATATACAACATATCGTTGGAACAACATATCACATGTCAATAAACGTTCGAATCACGTTACGCAAGTTTCGAACTTGTGACCTCTCGCACCAAAACCGAACTACTTAACCACTTGGACAATGTTGTTTGTCAAAATTATATTTTATTACACATATGTGGAAGGAACTTCGTTCAAAACAAGTACATGAAAAACAAAATAAAGCGCAAATTGTATCTAAATTTCAAATGAATGAAGAACGTATGTTGGCTTAATGATACTGAGGATTAGTATACATTAGAAAAAATTAAAAAGTAAAGAAAAATATGTGAAATATTGTCATCTTCGTTATTTGAACCTATAACCTTAATAATATTCCAATCATTCTGAATGAAAATAAAGATTAACTTTTGCTACAATGGGATTCAAATAGGTGAATTCGTCAATATATTGGAAAAATAGTCGGGATAGTTCATGATCAGAGAAAAAAATTGTATTTGATTATAATGTCAAAAGGTTAAGTTAGCTCTCGTATTATGTAATGTACCTTTGTTTGCTTGTAGAATGTGTAATTAATTAATTATTAGACAATAAAATATTATAAAATATTATAAAACACATACATATGTGTCCTAATTTTATTTCAATAACTAGTTCGAATTGATGTTAGGTACACGATATGTGAAAATTTGTGCGAATTATACTGATTAAAGTATCGCTATGATATTTATAATGAAGATCCAAAAAGAATGTTAAATAATAACGGTATATAAAGAGTTTAACGCATTTGCAAATATAAAATGAAATCAATATTGAATATTAGTATGTGTTTAGAATAAGGTATAAAAGTTGTACATAAATTAGAAAGAACGGAAATGGAGGTTTTTACAACATCACATTGTAATTTTGCTGTAATAATATGAAGCATTTACGGCAGCATGTCATAAACTAAAATTCATTCATAACATTCCGTTTATTGAACTTTAATTGCAAATTATAGCCGTTATAGTTTTCTTTATTTGCAAATTACTTATCACCTCTAAGGAGTAATACCCATAGGGACACCTAAAATTTTCGCACTTTTGCTCATACAAATGCATATAAAGCATCGAGGTATAATATAATAACATCAAAAATCTACAAGTACGGTAATTTCAAAGAAATTCCAAATAGCAAACTCATGGGCTTATATGCTAAGCACCTAGAATCACCATATAAATGTATGTCAATTCATTATTACAACAAGGCATACTTAGGTCATTAATCATGAATATATAAACCTCCTCATCGAGTATCGAAACACCATATCACATAACACCAAAGCTACAAAAGCGGCCCAAACTAAACCTGCTCCACTCTAAATTAACTCAACACAAAAGTACACCGAGAGGTCACATAAACAAGGCACCAAAGCCTTATCTGAATAACCCTCAAACATCACCTAAAGTATAATAATCATATATTTTATAAAGAGATACTCATACATGCACATATTTCACTTGCAACCATCAAGTTAGCACAATATGATAATATTTCATCTTAGATCTCTAAGAAAACGATTGATTACGACATAAACACCAAAGTAAACATAACATCATGAATAATACATCGCTTACTAAGTGAAATACATCTAAAATTTATCATTTCTCTTAGCATCAAATACGTAAAACCTTCTTAGTTACACACATAATCTCATATTTAGCGTGTTCACTCTCGTTGCCTATTTCCTAAACGCAATTTTTCCTAGGTCCACTGATCCAAGTCTCATCGAGTAAAACAAATTGTCGCACATAATTCAACATGCATTATATATCGAATGACTAACATATGGACTCCGAAATGCCAAAAGCACAAAATAAACTCCTAAGCACCAAACGGTTAGTTCCACCAATCATTTTACACCAAAAACGCAAAACAACAGTCCCTTAGGTCCGACTAACCATTTTATCTTCAAAGAGCATTGTCTAGTTAATTGGTAAGGGTATCCTCTTACAAGTATCTCTTCCTTTAAGGGTAACATCTCTCATGATTTACATATTGATTATCTTATTAAACTTATGCAGGATCGCATCATCTCCATTTTATGTAGAGCAAACATCATCTACACTTTGTGTAAGAAAACTGCACCTAATCCTAGAGTGGAACACTTTGTCACTATCATTTGGTAGTTATAACGAACATCATCCATATTTATTTAGCATTATACTTAAGGAGCTCACCCCATTTTCTACCGATCACCAAGATAGATTACACCGCTGATGTCTAAAATACCTAACATATATTGATTGTTTTACATTAGACTCCTCCCTAGTAACCCCAATACACATTTTCACCAAAATACACCTATTAAACAACAAGTATAACTATATTTAAACATCAGATTAAATCATGCAGAAAACACCTTAATATATCTCTAAGAAAAAATCCTAATTTAAACCACCAATTTTATATATCATCACCATTTTAGTCAGTAAATAAATCTAACACCTCAAACAATCGAGTACACATGCTCACCTACTTGTTAAATATGCAAGTAACTCCTTTAGCATTTTACCCAAGATCTTAAGAGCACACTTTCTCATTTGTTCGCACGTTTCCAACGTTCCTTTATACAATCCCCATTTTACAAATTATTTGATATCATAAAAATATTTACTCGCATAAAGAACCATCATCTAGAAAGTGAGTAAAATTCTTAATTGATAGAGTTAGGCGTATCCATTAGGGGCAATTATGTATTTGTTACATATATTTAACTCGATAACAAATCCTGTTTCGAATAAAATGTATTTTCTTTCTATTGTATACTTGATATAATATGTTATATTAATTAATTGATTTAATTGAAATTATATTTGGTAAAAATTTCTTTTTTCTTCCCATCTACCTAGACACATCATTACTCTTAAGTTTATTTTATATAGTTTTAAACTTTCATCAGGCTTAAAAATAAATTTTGACAAAAGTTCAGTCTTAGTTTTAAATGACTTAGAAAAAGTTGAAAAATTAGTTGCTAATACTTTAAACTACAAAACAATGAACCTTCCATTTGAATATTTAGGTTTCGTGATTAGACCTACTAAACTTAAACATGAGGATTGGCTCACAATCATTGATAAAATCAAAAATAAGATCTCTAACTGGAATGGAAGATTTTTATCTAGAGCAGGTATACTTGTATTAATAAATCCAGTTTTATCAGCCCTTCTAATATATTGGATGTCCATGCATCTATTTCCAGATTGGGTTATTGATAAAATTGATAAAATTAGAAGAGATTTCTTGTGGAGTGGGGGAAATCCTAATAATAATTTAAAACGTTTAGTAAACTGGGAAACAGTTTGTACAGCTAAAAAGAAAGGTGGATTAGGAGTTATTAACTTGCATAATATGAATTTATCCTTACTAGGTAAATGGTTATGGAAGTTTAAAGATATAAATGATAATAATATATGGAAAAAGATCATTTCTAAATATTATTATAACGGAGATAGCATTCTAGTTGCTTCTCCTGTCACTCAAAATATTTCTAATTTTTGGAAAAATATTTTAAAATGTCATGAGCTTTTTAATTTAGGAATTAATATAATAGTCCATTCTGGTAATCGTACCTCTTTTTGGCACGACCGTTGGATTTCGTCTTTACCTCTCAAGTTGGAATTTAAAGAGCTTTATGAAACTTGTAATTTTAAGTTTGCTTTAATTAAGGAAGTTTACTCCCCTAAGAACGATCCTCTTTGGAATTTTAGTTTTAAGAGTATTTAATAGGTTCTACCCTTAGGCAACTTGCTTTACTTTATGCTAGACTAAATCTATATAATATTGATAATGATAATGATATTGTTAGTTGGGAATGGAATAAGAGTAAGAAATATACTTCAAATTCTTTTTACGGATTCATTAATTTTTCGGGTACACTTAATAACTCATCCAAATTTATTTGGAAATCTAATGCTCCTCCAAAATCTAAAATTCACATGTGGTTAATACTACATGGAAAACTAAATACGATAGAATTTTTAAAGAGAAAAAATATTCAAATTGATAATAACTGTTATTTTTGTAATTTGCATCTTGAGGATACTAATCATATATACTATGATTGTATGGATTCTTATTACATACTAAATAATACTCTTAAAATTTTTAACTTTAACATAACAACTAAAATTTTGAATTGTGATTTTTATTGGAATAATTTTAGATTTAGATTCAAAAAGAATATTAGATTCTTACTTGACTCTTTATTCATTATTACTAGTTGGTATATTTGGTTTGAAAGAAACCAAAGAATTTTTAATAATAGTAGTAGTCATTTTAAAAAATTGATTTATACAATCTCTTCATTTTATTTTAATTGATTTCTAATCCCAAATATAAATTAGCTAAAAATAATATATTTAAAGGATATCTTAATAAGGTTAGTTATAATATTAATCTTTTTAAACGTAATAACAATATATTTAATATTCATAATAGTAGTATTACTATTTTTCCAAACATATATGATGACTCCATTATTAATCATAGCTTACTTATGATTGAAGGTTCATAAGAATTTTTTCTCAATTTTGTTTCACCTTTTGTTCTTGTCACTATTGGTTTTAGTTTACAAGTAATTCATTTCTTTAGTGTTGGTCCAAATAGTCTTATTTAGTTTTTATTACCTACCTTCTTAATACATATATATGTATATTAATTATATAAATATACATATATACGCATCATCCTAACTTTTATATTAGTCCTCTTTCAGGCTCACGTATGGGCTATAGGGGGTCAGGTACTTTTTGCAGGAATTCGTATCTTTGGATTGCTGATTTTCGGATCGTAGTGAGGTCTTCAGAGTAGAGTCTCTATATCAGGATCATTTGTGGTTCCATCACAGAGAGTCTTCAGAGTGGATCTCCCATTCGGCATCACCTTCAGTTTCATTTCAGAGTAGTTGCTTATTCATTCCTCCAGATGCATGCAGCTCCTTTTTTAGTTGGTGACAACATCCTACATTTCTTGGGATTTTCTTTAGTTTTTAGGTACTCCTAATATCTTGATATCGGGGGGTGGCTATGTCGGATCTCGATATCGGGGTGAGAAGGGTGGTGGCCTTGCCGGAACTCATCTTAGGGGTACCTGATTTTTACTTTTGATATTAGCATTCAGACTTTGTTACCTGCCAGGCATATTGGCAGCACCTTATTTTTGTGTTATATATAGTTGCATGTATGCTCTCCTCTATTTATAAAGGATCACACATTTTTTTCAAAAAATATATTTAATATAAAATTCATAAATTGTATGTATTGTAATAGTAGTTACAAAGTGTTGTAACCGTGACTAATTTATCATAATGAAAATAAATATATCATTTTAAATATTCATAGTCAAGATGTATTGAAACTAGATATCGGTACATCAATTGAGACTAGAGTACGTAATGCTCTCCAAATGTTGGACAGTGTATTACTCATGGCTGTTGGGGGGTACCAAAGGGTTATGAATTGGTAGTTATTGGATGACTATGGAATGACTCAATCGATAGTTTTATGTTGGTTAATATAACTATAGTCAAACTGAAAATATCACTGTGGCTAATTTACATAGTTCTCTCGACTTGAGAATATTGTCGATCTTCAATATTAAAATTTCACATTGATTATAGTCAAATCATGGCACAACAACTATTGAGTGACTATGGCTAGGTTGAGTAGAACTACTGGAAGTGGAGCACTATTTAAAAGAAGATTCGTCTCATCAATTATATGAGGTAGTATCATGGTTAACTCAAGTCCACTCAAGGTCAAAGTTTCTAGCCAGAACATTTCAGTTAATAATAATTGTTATTATCGAACCAAGGACTTTTTATTTGGATTATAAAGTTGAATATGGACAATATTGGAATTTCTACCATTACCAAATTCCATTAGTCCAAATACTTCTTAGCAATCTGCACTGATAACAACTCATCATGTGGGATATTAAGCGAATATAGAAAACTAACCATCACATCATTATCTGGGAGGCAGCCTAATGCTACCGTCCGCCCATCATCTACCCCTATCATCTCCAATGACTTATCACAATCCACCATCATTATGTATCTAAAAAGTCGGTCCATCCATAGAATAAATACAAACCCAACGAAACCCAAAACAAAATAATCATAATCAAAAGAGCATCCATGACTCGATAAGACCAAACCACAACAAACCATATTCATGCTAGTGGAGCCTCTGATAGAGTTCGAGACAATCAATGGTCGATCAATAATTTAGGATCTCAATCTCAATCTACATACTAAGTCACTAGATATGAAGGAAGTGAAGCTTCAATATCAAATAAAACATGTATCGAAACATTATAAATAGAAAGCATACCTTGAATAACAATGCCTTTCCTTTTCTTTTTTGCCGATGGAACATTCGATGAAGTCGGAACGGCATTGATAGTGTATGTTTTCACCATCTGCTTTTGCTTTCGTAGATCTTAATGGTCCTTTTGAATTTGAATGTGCCCAAGCTTGTTGTAGTTGTAGCATTTCTTTACCTCGGCTTTGTTGTCTCTACTGTAGTGACCGTTCTCTAAGCAGTTGTAGCAAGTCGGAGATGGTTTGCTTTTCTTTTGGCTACCTTTGTTCTGAAACGGCTTCCTCTTATTGTCCTATTTCTCCTTGCCACCCCCACTAAATTAATGTAACAAATCGAATTCCAATGGTCCCGACTTTTCGCAAAAATGCTAAAACCAAGCCCAGTGAAGCCCGAATTGGGTATCTGGTATCCTGCAAATAGGAAAAGACAAATATATAAGAAATCAATAATTTATTTCACAGCGGGATTGAATAAAATATAATAGTAAGTAAATACTCACCCAAATGATAACAGTTTCTAAGCAAGTGTCATAAAGCTAAGAAGTTTCTGCCATCTACCTAACCTTTAGGATGTTATGAGGAGGGGGTCAGAACAAAAGTTTTGGTGAATGAATAAATTATATACTTTTAGGCTTAATTCTACATATATCATTTTATTTCCATTTACTCTTATATTAGTTTCATTAGGTTACAATACTCTCGCCTCTGTTCGTGAACCGTGCCCATCACTCCATCGTAGATTAAAACCTAATAACTAATATATACATATATGTAGCTATATGTCCAATGACCATATTGGTCCTAGGTACCACCCATGGTACCTTTCGTATCCTCCTCAAAAAGGGTTCCATCGTCTTGCTCCGCAGCTATATCTGTAAAGGACAACTACGTAAGGCCTACAATACAGATAAACCATCATCTTACTCCGCGAGCGTTCTATAGCTACATCTGTAAAGGATAGCTTCATAGGCCTACAATATAGATGCTCCACTATTTACTATGAAAACGTAAATCATGTCCGCGCTATTTTGTTGCTAGTGCTCGGACATCCACAATGTACCACCCAGTGTGTACATTGAGGACAACGTAATCGTTCTGTTTGCTATCTGAATCCCTCCAACAAGGTCTAACTTGTATGGAATTCAGTCGGGGATTTTCTATACATGTAAAGGACTGCTTCGTTAGGCCTACAATAAAGATATTTTAGCTGGCCTGTCTCTTTTTCATCGTGGATATGGCCCTACGCAGCCACCCCTTAACTAATCGAAAGACTTCTAAAGAGTTAATTGGCCGTCCCTACTACAAACTATCTAACATCCAAATGGCAGTGCCCTTCATCTAATATCTCGATAGTGAAACAATCATTAGCCTGTTGGTTTAACTCTAGTCTTTTCCAAAATCGCTCTTGGTCCTGATGCTGGCTGATATCCGCATGCGACTATCCTTAAACTTACTTGCAAGCATTGGACATACAAATACCTTACTCTGAACACCAAGACCTTCTAACTGCCTATAAAGGTCTACTTCGTTAGGCCTACAATGCAAATGCAGTCAAGGAATACTCTCTTGATGGAACACCTACAGACTTTCCTTCGAGAATGCAGCTTCGTTAGGCCTACCAAAAGGCAATCCTAGAGGATCCTCATTGTTAGCACCAGAATTGGTCAATAACACCCTTGAGAAAGATTGTGTAGAGAGATTAATGAAGAAAATAAATTAAAACAGAGAACTGTATGCTAAATTAATCCTAAAAACAAGAACACCGGATTTATGGTGGTTCAACATAACTGCCTACGTCCACTTTAAGTTTTGATCTTTATTGCTTTCACAAATGATTGAATACAGATACAATCTGTACAATAATGGCTTAAATACAAGTGCTGTAACGACCCGTTAAACTTGATAATATTAAATGAATTAAATTAATATAATTTCCAATCTAATGTAGAATAAATGTAGGAGTTAGATAGTAACTGGAATTAAAAGGTTGACAATTGAAATGTTTATATGGCAATAGATAGAATAACGAAAATTTGAGTTGTGGTTATAAGATTTAATTGGTTGTGAAATTAATACTAGAGGAACGCTAAATGAAAACTTTAGCAACGGCAATTAAAGCTTAATTATTGTTAAATTGAATGAAAACCTAACTGAGATAGTGTAAGATGTATATCTTTGTGTAGTTGTATATGTATAGGAGATTTAAATGTATAGTTAACTATGAATTGTAGAAACGGTTATTTAATCTAATTGTTGAAAAATTAGGTGAAATATAAATAGGGAAATAGCGAAATTGTTGCACTTGAATAAAAATAAATTTAAAAATTTATGACAAGAATTTAAATTTCCTATGTGTTTATATATATTGGTAAAATTGTAACTATATGGGAATTTAGGAAGTAAAATAAATGGCAGTGAGGGATAACCAATTCAATGCAATACAAAGGTGATTGGAACGACTATTGGGTTTAATGGAGTATATATAAACAGTGAAAATCATTATAATCTCTTAATTTAATACGATTGTTTAATTAATACTAAAAGAATAAAATTTGAAATAGTATTAACGTAATAATAACTACAATAGATTGCAATTGTATAATGGAAGTAAGTTGTTAATAAATGAATGTAAATATTAACAAATTTATGGAAATAAAATATAAAGGAATGTTGGATAGAACATAAGTGAATGAAATTTGATAGTACGTTAATTTGGAGGTAAATTTAAGAAAGAATAACAACCATTATAAATTTCCTAACTTATTTGTCAATGAATGTATTTGGGAATAGAGTTCTTTTATATGTTGAATAGTTATAATGTTGTTATTAAGAATGAACGTTACTTTATTAAGTATAAATATAGTAACGGAAGTATGAATAAATTTATAGAAACGTAAGACTTACTTTAAGGTAATATTTGAGTGTAGACTTTTGAAATAGATTTGACAACAATAATTATTGTTCGTTACCTATCTTATTTGTTGTTAAGTTTATTTCGAAATCAAATCCCAAATGTATTCACTAAATTTTTGCATTTGCGTAGTTTTGGTTTGTAATTGCAGTAGTTAGTTCTCTAAGGTGAGGTCTATACTAATTTTATTTTAAATGGACCATTGGTTGATATAGACTTTAGAAAGCGAGATTTATAATTTTTAATTTGAGTATTAAATTCAACAAATGGTATTTATTATTACAAATAAAATGGAATTAAATGTAAAATATTAATTAAAATGGAATTTGTAAACATTATAGTGAAATTTTGAACTAATGTTAGTAGCATCTTTATTTTAGGTAGAAGTTTAGAATATAAAGGTTAAAAATCTATCTGCTTATTTGTTAATGGGATTAGGATCGGAAATAGGTGGTAATAATTAAATGAATGTTACACTAATTGAAAGTGGAGTAACGTTCGTTTAAAAGTTGAGAAATTATAGGAGCATATTTATTAAGCGTTACTTTAAAATTTAGGTTTGATTGTGAAATTTATACGAGAAGTTGCAAAGTAATAATTAAGAAAGAATACATATAAATTGTTTATAACCTAAAACTTAAGGGTAGTTAAATGTTGAAATTGAATCTAATCAATTGGAAACTTAATTAAATCGGGTTCAATGTAAATAAAGGGTTATTTTAAGAAATTGAAATAAGTATTATAATTGGCAAATTTAGTTACTTTAAAGTGAAACGGAAGATATTAACGCAATAGTTTGAATGCAATATTTAATTCATCTAATTTATATTAAAGATTCGTTAGATTAATTTAATAGAAATTTTGGGACATTTAATAGATAATTGCTGATTTTGAATGGAATTAAAGGAATTACTGAAATCGAAATTTAGCAACTTTTAAACCTTTGCAATTGATTTTGGATATAAAGAGTCAATGGAAATTTGTGGATTAATTTATGGATTCATGAAATCAGTGTATTGACTTGGTTGTAACTATATGTAAATGTACGCAATAAGGTTGTGCAATACCAATTATTTGGATTCAAATTTATATTAAATATAATGTTGGTAGCAATTGGAATTTACCGTTTTGCAAAATAAATGAGAAATCAAGTCAAATGTAAATTATATCGTAAAGGATAAATTCATTTAAACGGTAAGATTTTTAAATAAATAAACGTTTCACTTAGGTTTCATTTGGATAATTTATGTAGTATAATGGGAAAGCAATTGAAATTGATTACCCTAAATTTGTGCAGTTAGGGTAGTTTTGATTTGTCACTTAAGATGGTAAATTCTATAAAATGTGATAGATGTAGTTTTAATTAAATTATGACGATTGGGTATTTAAGAAGTGATAAACCAAAATTTATTGATTTATTTGAAATTAAATTGTGGATTTATTTCAAATAAGTGAAATTTATGTTTAACTATTACATCAATAGGAATTAATCTAATTTAAGGATATGTTAATATAAATTGGGCAAAAGGGTGTTTGGACTAGGGAATAATATTAATCGGTTTTAGAAACCTTAAATATAAAATGGGAAGTAGACAAGATTTAACGTTACAACCATTTATACAAAATCCAGGATGTGTGTAGAAGTATTTATGGAATAAAACGTAAACAATTGTTGGATAAAAAGAGTAGGAATCAACATTTATTTATTTAATTGGATATAACTACGATAGTATGATTTATTGCATTTAAATGAAATCTAATATATAGAACATTGCCTAAAAAGGAAGAATAGATAAAATTAATGATAAATCTATATACTATATAAGATTTATTGATTTAAAGACAAAAGGGGCAAGATGTATAAATTAGATTAAGTGCAACCTTCAGTAAATAAAATTTGATGGAATAAGAACATTTGGGTAATTTATTTCCAATTAAATCAATTCACGTTTCAAAATTTAATGCTAGTTTATTACATATATGTTTATGCCTAAATTTAAACTTATGTTTAGATCCAATCCGATCCATCTATTATGTTTCAGCCTTGTCAATATATAACCTGTTATAAACCCTAGCCACTCCTTATTTTCATTTTTCTCTACGTAGATCTCCTTCTCAACTCCTCATTCTAATGGCAGAAAAAAAAACCTAATTCTCAAATTCAAAAAAAAAAATTCAAAAAAAAAAAAAAAAAATGGATCTGCAGCAGCTTCTGGTCGCGCTTCGGGTTTCAGGGGAGAAAACCCTAGAGCAATTTCGGGTCAGGAAGAAAATTACTCGGGTCGCTCCGGGTCGTTTTGGCGAAAACTCCAAGCAAGCACCGGGGAATTGAGGCGGCGGAACGAAGTCGAACCCGAAGTCGACCCAGGACCAGAATTTTCCATTTTTCAAATTTTCATAACTTTTGCATACGAGCTCGGATTCGCGCGCGGTTTGTTTTGATGGGATCGTATCGGAATTTCTGACGTTTTGGCACTAGTTTGGATGAATTTGGAGGCTGTCCAAATTTTGGGTTTAAATTGGATTTGAATTCAATTTAAATTCAAAAAGGTGAGTGTTTAAACCCACTCACAACTACTAGAAGCTTTTATGTTTGTTAAATTAATTTTAGAATGAATAGAAATTTATTTATGAGTATTTGGCATGTTTATTTCACTCATATTTGTTGAATTGCATTTATTAAATTTAACTGTTAATTTAATTTATTTATTGCGTATTAATTGATAGTTAGAATTTATTTGTTTGCCTATACACTGCTAATGTAACGACCCAGAAATTTTAAACAATTTAAATTGAGCATATTTAATTTATTTTAAATATTTAAAAGATGGTTTGGATTGAATTTTCAATATAACTTTGAAATTGGCGATTAAATTATAGAATTTAATCTATTGAGAGTTGAATAAAAATTTGATTCTTCAATTTTAAGCCGATTAAAAGAATATTTCAAAGGCTTGTAAAATTCGTATAGATAACACTGAAGATTTTAGAAGCTTCAGAAATTAATTTGGGAGTGAATTGTACAGTTTTGAAATTTAATCGTTCGAATCGATATTTTAAAAATAGCCGTCCGAGACACAGTCTCGGAATTCGACGAAACCAGTTCCATTGGGTCCGGAATATTGAATTATTCTAGGATTTCAAATTTCGTATTTTTCGGAGTTTATATGTGAGCACACGGTGTGTAAACGCATTGAATTTTTATCGAATTCAATTTAAACTTAAATTTAAATTTAAAAACAAACAGACAGCATCCCTTGGATCACGCCTAAAATCTTGGTTAAAACATGCAAACGCGTTCTCTGTAAATTCACGTTCTTCTGTCTCCCTCCCATCTCCTTTCAAAATCATCACACGATCTTCTGTTCAAATCAGATGGAAACAAAAATCAAACGAGATAAATAAAAATGGCCGTAGCCTTTCTCTTCCTCTCTCAGATTCAAATTGAATTTCAATGGCCGAAAGAAGAAAAAAAAAATCGCGTGCTATCTTTTCTTCGTCCATGGCCGCGTTCTTTCCTGATGAAAAAATTTTAGTTCGTCCTCTATATAAAAAAAAAAAAAAACACAAATACTTCTCACCGATGGCTGCCCCCCCCCCCCCCTCATTCTCAGCTTCGAAATCAATGGCGGCGCGTGAAGGAAGTGGCTCGCGATTGGGGGATTCGTGTACGCGTGGGCAGGCAAGTCGAAGGGTGCGGCGCGTTGAGGAGGCGATGTAGTAGTTGGGGGTTGCGGCAGCGTGGACGTGGGTTCGTCGCGATTGATGGGGCTTGGCCGCGTAACAGAGGGGATTGGGGTCGCGTAGAGTGGGCGGCGGCGAAGTGATGTCGCGATTGCTCGTGTGGGGGTTTGGAGTTGCGGCAGTGGCGACTGCAGCTTGGGCATCGCGCTCGAGGGTGGAGGCAAGGTATAGATCTTTGTCTCGATAATTTAGTTAATTCGAATTTTAAATTGCAGTAAGTTTTACTCCATTTAGTTGTTAAAATCTGTGTACAGTAAAAGGAAGAAAAGAAATGTGATTTTTTTTACAGTAAACAGAAAAGAAAAAAAAAATCTATAAAGAAAGTTTGTTAAAATAAATTTATAAAAGGAAATAAATGTGGAAATAAGTTGTTTAATTTACTTGTATAAATTATCTTAGAAATAGTAAAAAAAAAGAATTTGTTTAAAATTAAACGAATTGGTTTTAAAATAAAATCACTAGTTAATTTAAAGTTATTTTACAAGGAAAATTGGTAAAAGGAAAATTTACTTAAAATAAATAGTTAGAATTATTTTCAAAGGAAAATTTGTTAAAATAAATTTATTTAAAAAGAGATTGGTTTGAATAAAACTATTGATTAATTAAACAATCAAGAATGAAAATTTAATTTATTCGATTGATTCGAATATTAACAAATTGTGCAAATATTTATACAAGGTATAAATGAAGAAAACAAGTTGAATTGGAAGTGGATTGCAAACGGGAATAAAGGTGAGAACTTCTCACTCAAAAGGAATTTATGTTGTTTATTTAAATTTTAAATAGTTAGATTTAAAATTGATTGACTATGTTGATTGAATGCTTGAATGATGATTGTTATATATATAAATATTGGATGTGAATAGACCCTATACGCCGTTAGTAAGCGGAGGTTATTTATTACACACATATACCGCGATATTCCACCTTGAAGTGGAATTGGTATTATATTATATATATAGCAATATATATATATTGGCATATGTATATATTGCAGTTGATTGATTTCCCGCATTTTCTTTTAGCGGATGAGACCCTATGCGCCGTTAGTAAGCGGATATATATTTATAAAATCCCATATACCGCGATATTCCGTCTTGAAACGGAATGGTATTGTGCTAATGTCTGTGGATGCAGGGAAACAGGTTGGAGGGATCCAACTGGATTCCTCACAAATATTTATTGATTTTAAATATTGTGATGTTTGATTGTTTATCATATCGATATATGATATTGGAAAAGTCGTGATTGACTAATTGATGTGTTGCATCATCAGATCCAATTTTTGAAATTTAAAAACAACGATTTTAATTTCTAAAGTGATTTTTGAAAATATACGTTTATATAATATTTTTTGGAATTGATTTATTATAAATAAATAAACGTTATAATTTTTATGTTATAAAAATTATGATTTTTGAGAAATGTAGTTAAAAGTTGATTTTTGAGAATATGGGATTAATGATTTGACAAAATAATTTAAACTGGGATTTTTGAATCTATTATAAAATGAATAAAAGTGATGAAATTATAAAGAACTGTGAAGATGTTTCAAAAGAATAATATAAATTGTTTTATATTAAAAAGATTTATAAATTGATATTTATAAATTAAAAATATAAGAATTATAAAACAAGCTTTTATAAGTGTTAGAATAAATTGTAAATGAATTTCATAAATAGAAATGGAATTATAGAATTATAACGATGAAGTTATAAATAGAATTTTATAAACAGTATAAATTGATTTATATAAAAGATTTACAAACGGATATTTGTAAATTAAAATATTGGAATTATAAAACGAAGTTTTTATAAGAGTTAGGATGAATTGTGAATGAATTTCACAAATGAATGAATTTATAGAATTATGAACGGTGAAGTTATAATTGGAATTTTATAAACAGTAGGTTTATAAAATTTGTGAAGTTATTTAAAAGAATAAGATTTTGGATAAATAGATGAATCTTATAAGTTATAAGATTTATAAAATTTGTGAAGTTTAAAGGAATGATTTTATAAACAAATAAATTATAAGTATTTAACTTATAATATGAAATTTTTAATATATCATTGTGATATGAATTGAGATAAGTTAATAAAGGAAATTTATAAAAGGAAGTTGTTATAAAAGAAATAGAAATAGAATTTATAAACATTGTTTTATAAATTCGCAAACTACTTATTTTGATAAGTAAATTGTTGCAATTTATTTATGAAGTTATATTCATGTTTTAGACAGTGAATAATTCCTTAAACTAAAATGAATAGAAGTAATGAAATTGGTTAACAATATATTCACGTTTTTGAATAGTGAATAATATGTTAAAGAAATTATTTAGAATGTGATGTTTTAAATAAAATTAAAACGATCTAATGATGTTTTAAAATATGTTGAGATTTGAAATCATAAATTTCAACATTTATTGTTGAAATAGATGTTTTCGAGAAATAAAAGGAAATGGTAGATTATAACACTGTTGTTATAATAGATGATTTCCGAAAGGAAATGTTTTGTATAGTATTGGGATTTATATATCTATTTTAATTTCGAATCCCTATACTAGTGATTTTGGGTTGTCGTAACGATGTTTTACGCAACATTCGTTTTGGCCCAAATAAATATGGTTAAGTGAATGATTTCCTTAAAGGATGAAGTATATACTTAATTTCGATTAGGGTATATTAAATATTTTCTAAGTATAGAAAATAAAAAGATCTGTGAATTACTTATTTTTAATAAGTATAGAAATGCTTTTCCAATATTAAGTGAATATTTGGAATTTATCTTTTTGAAGATAAATTGAAAATGAATATTAGAAATTGAATGGAAATCATATATCCATAAATATTTTGGATTGTAAATTCAATATAGAATTTATAAATGGAATTGGGAAATTGGGTTTAAGAATAAATATTGATTTATTTTTAAAAGAATGGAAATTAAGTTTATATTCCCTAAAGATATTTTTGGGAATTAAATAATTTAGAAAATTATTTGGATTCTGGTGATGTTGGCATATCCATTGATAGTTCAATAACCGACTATCGATATATACCTTTGAATAGGTATTTGTTGAGATTTGCTTGAAATTGAATGCCACACTTATTTTTTTAAAAAAAAAATAATAAGCGCTCACTATTCGGGTTAACCGGGAAAGGACCATGGGGTCGTATAACCCATTCCGAATATGTGATACGTCGTTATGAATGGTATTCGAAGACCGGTGTTGAAGACCGGATATTTTCGAAAACGAAAGGGTTTCTTGTCGAATGTCTTTGCATCGACTGGTCCCCGGTATAGAGACTCCATATGTGATGGGAAGTCCGAACGTGATTAGTGAATATCCGGATTGCAAGGACTTCTTTGTAAGTGCCTTCGGTTCTGTTCGATCCCGGAACAGACTTGTATGGATTGTATGCCTGACATTACAAGTGGAGATATAAAGCCGATTTCTTTCAAAAATATTTCTGTTGGTGGCGGAGAATTTATTCTTTTAGCTTAACACCCTTCTCTGAGACGTACGAGTTCGGAGGTTATATAGTTGAAGTTATCAGCGATATATTCCCAGTTTGGTAATGTGACATGCTGAGTGATGCTGAAATGATCATTGTGTTGATTATTTGTGATAGGATCATTTATTTGATCGTCTATCTTAGTGATCATTGTGTTGATCATTTGTTGACCCAAAGCATGGCTTTTGTATAAAGTATGTTTTTGTGGACGTGACTTCGTCGAGCCTCACACCCCGTGAATGGTCAAAACAGGAAAGAAGCAGCAAGGTTATGAGGGGTAGCACCCTTTAGGATGTGTCCATTTCCTTCTGGAAAAGGGTGGTATCATGGTATGGAGCCCAGATACTTACTCATGTTGAAACACTTTGTTTTTATGATTGTGTGAATTGATTAGAGAGCGCTCTCGGAAAAAGGTCCCAAAGGACCGGGGGATGGCATATTCGGTCAGTTGTTGCTCAGTTAGGAGTAACCCGGCCTTGTGTTGGTAGAGATCCGGTTTGGTTCTCGGGGATGTCCATCCAGAGGCATTCTCATGTGGCAATGGGAAGTTCCTTGGCCTGACCATTTGTTGGAAATCCAATTCCCAATACGAAACTTGTACGGTATTAGTTGTAGAACATGCTATTCACTTATGGTGGTCACCACTGTTTGGATAGTAGCTATAGTAGGCATAGTTCGAAATGTCTATGTCGGCTAAGATTTATATCTTTATTTTCGAAATGATTTGTTATACATTATGCACTAGTAATAATATCAAATGTTATTTTAAATGCGTATCAAGCATCTTTGACTATCATAAGGAGAAATCTCCTCCGATTCTGCGTTTGCATGTGTGTGTGTGCGGGAGGCCTTATGGTAGTCTCATTTTTAAAAGCATTGCGAATTGAAATAAAAAATATTCCTCTATTTTGATTTTAAAGATAAATAAACTGTTTTGAGTTCCCACACCAGTCACATGACTGACTCGGAGTTTATTGTTTTCCTTCCTAAACTCTAGGTGCCCACCAATTTCCACACGGGCAGTCAAGAGTTAGGTTCATCAGGATATTCTGGATATTCTGGAGTTGCTGGAGGCAAGCTGGATGGCATGGCGTATTACTAGTTTATATAGTATTTCTTTTTCCGCTGCATTGTTTGTTGTTGTATGTTGTTGTACACTCTGATGTGATGATATGATGTAATAAAATGTGATGTAATGTAATAACTGATATAGTTCTTTGTTTAAAGATTATTCATTTATTATTATATGTTGTTCCGCTGCGAATAGTGAGATTCTGTTGTTGTTCTGTTGTTTCCTTTCTGTCCCGTCCTATTTTAAAAATTCTCTGTTTTCTAAAAATCGTCTATCTTCTTTCCTCTCTATTTTCTATCTTTTCTCTCTTTTTCTTTTCTTAAATTCTTTTTAAAACCCATAACATCTCGGTTTTTCGGCAACGAAAATCCGTATACGTTACATTTGGTATCAGAGCTGTTGGTTAAGCGACAACCATGGTTCTGATGGGTGTTACTCGTTAGAGATAGAGTCAGCAGTACTCTAGAATGAGTTTGAGTGTAATAATAGATATGAGCGCGTATATGTTAGTGAATATAAAATTGTTTTTGAATAGGGTAAATAAGATAATTTTGCCCAAAACTATTTTTGTATAGAAAGAAATGATTTTCTATGAATTATTATAGTATATGGTTGCATGATTGCTAGGAAATAATAATATTGGATTATTATCATCAGTATGGAATTGAATAAATAAAATGGATTGAGTTCAAGTAAATTAACTTAATAATTTATTCATTTGTGAAATAATTTCAAATGGAATGAAATTTGAAATGCAAAGTTGAATTGAGTAATTAAGTAATTCGAGATGAATTGAATATGGAAATTGAAAATTGAAATGAATTAGTGAATGAAACTAATTTAAGGAAGTAATATGAATTACTAAATGAAAGTTAATCGTTAGAACTCAATATTTAAAATTGAGAATGGAATTCGAATGAAATTCAAAATTGTGAATTGAATTCAAATAAATTGAGATTGTGAATTAAATTGAAATTTTGGATTGAATGAGAATGAATATGTAACTTCAATAGTGAAGTAAAAAACGTATAAATAAGCATATATTGGAAATTTTGTAATAGAATTTGCAAAATGGTTTGAATGTTGGATTTGGATGCTACTACTAGCAGATTATACAGGTTATACAGGTGTATAAAGGAATTGAAATTTTGATTTCAAAGATAAAATTGAATTGCTCGACAAAAAGGTACGTATTTCAATTTCAGTATGAGATTTGATGACTTTCTTCTCTAGCCACTTGGCTTTTCTCTTTTCTTTTTGATTCTGAGGGGCCGTGGTGCCATTTTGTAGTCGTACCGATCGAGCCGCGCAAAGGAAACGCTGGCGAAATTTTTCGAAAATTTAGGGTGTTAGAAAAATTTTGAGAAAAATTTGAAAGTTTGAATTTGAATTTGAATTTAAACTTGAATAGTTAGTAAAACAATATTGTTTGAAACCTATAATGGAAGTTAGAAAGCTAGTTGAAATAATAGTGAATCTTTAATAAAAAGATTTAGGCTAGTAAGTTGATAAAACTATTTGGATTGTGAAAAAAAATAGACGGGATAAGGGCATTCTTCTTAACTTATAATTTCGGGACGAAATTCTTTTAAGGGGGAAAGATTGTAACGACCCAGAAATTTTAAACAATTTAAATTGAGCATATTTAATTTATTTTAAATATTTAAAAGATGGTTTGGATTGAATTTTCAATATAACTTTGAAATTGGCGATTAAATTATAGAATTTAATCTATTGAGAGTTGAATAAAAATTTGATTCTTCAATTTTAAGCCGATTAAAAAAATATTTCAAAGGCTTGTAAAATTCGTATAGATAACACTGAAGATTTTAGAAGCTTCAGAAATTAATTTGGGAGTGAATTGTACAGTTTTGAAATTTAATCGTTCGAATCGATATTTTAAAAATAGCCGTCCGAGACACAGTCTCGGAATTCGACGAAACCAGTTCCATTGGGTCCGGAATATTGAATTATTCTAGGATTTCAAATTTCGTATTTTTCGGAGTTTATATGTGAGCACACGGTGTGTAAACGCATTGAATTTTTATCGAATTCAATTTAAACTTAAATTTAAATTTAAAAACAAACAGACAGCATCCCTTGGATCACGCCTAAAATCTTGGTTAAAACGTGCAAACGCGTTCTCTGTAAATTCACGTTCTTCTGTCTCCCTCCCATCTCCTTTCAAAATCATCACACGATCTTCTGTTCAAATCAGATGGAAACAAAAATCAAACGAGATAAATAAAAATGGCCGTAGCCTTTCTCTTCCTCTCTCAGATTCAAATTGAATTTCAATGGCCGAAAGAAGAAAAAAAAAATCGCGTGCTATCTTTTCTTCGTCCATGGCCGCGTTCTTTCCTGATGAAAAAAATTTAGTTCGTCCTCTATATAAAAAAAAAAAAACACAAATACTTCTCACCGATGGCTGCCCCCCCCCTCATTCTCAGCTTCGAAATCAATGGCGGCGCGTGAAGGAAGTGGCTCGCGATTGGGGGATTCGTGTACGCGTGGGCAGGCAAGTCGAAGGGTGCGACGCGTTGAGGAGGCGATGTAGTAGTTGGGGGTTGCGGCAGCATGGACGTGGGTTCGTCGCGATTGATGGGGCTTGGCCGCGTAACAGAGGGGATTGGGGTCGCGTAGAGTGGGCGGCGGCGAAGTGATGTCGCGATTGCTCGTGTGGGGGTTTGGAGTTGCGGCAGTGGCGACTGCAGCTTGGGCATCGCCCTCGAGGGTGGAGGCAAGGTATAGATCTTTGTCTCGATAATTTAGTTAATTCGAATTTTAAATTGCAGTAAGTTTTACTCCATTTAGTTGTTAAAATCTGTGTACAGTAAAAGGAAGAAAAGAAATGTGATTTTTTTTACAGTAAACAGAAAAAAAAAAAAAAAAAATCTATAAAGAAAGTTTGTTAAAATAAATTTATAAAAGGAAATAAATGTGGAAATAAGTTGTTTAATTTACTTGTATAAATTATCTTAGAAATAGTAAAAAAAAAAAGAATTTGTTTAAAATTAAACGAATTGGTTTTAAAATAAAATCACTAGTTAATTTAAAGTTATTTTACAAGGAAAATTGGTAAAAGGAAAATTTACTTAAAATAAATAGTTAGAATTATTTTCAAAGGAAAATTTGTTAAAATAAATTTATTTAAAAAGAGATTGGTTTGAATAAAACTATTGATTAATTAAACAATCAAGAATGAAAATTTAATTTATTCGATTGATTCGAATATTAACAAATTGTGCAAATATTTATACAAGGTATAAATGAAGAAAACAAGTTGAATTGGAAGTGGATTGCAAACGGGAATAAAGGTGAGAACTTCTCACTCAAAAGGAATTTATGTTGTTTATTTAAATTTTAAATAGTTAGATTTAAAATTGATTGACTATGTTGATTGAATGCTTGAATGATGATTGTTATATATATAAATATTGGATGTGAATAGACCCTATACGCCGTTAGTAAGCGGAGGTTATTTATTACACACATATACCGCGATATTCCACCTTGAAGTGGAATTGGTATTATATTATATATATAGCAATATATATATATTGGCATATGTATATATTGCAGTTGATTGATTTTCCGCATTTTCTTTTAGCGGATGAGACCCTATGCGCCGTTAGTAAGCGGATATATATTTATAAAATCCCATATACCACGATATTCCGTCTTGAAACGGAATGGTATTGTGCTAATGTCTGTGGATGCAGGGAAACAGGTTGGAGGGATCCAACTGGATTCCTCACAAATATTTATTGATTTTAAATATTGTGATGTTTGATTGTTTATCATATCGATATATGATATTGGAAAAGTCGTGATTGACTAATTGATGTGTTGCATCATCAGATCCAATTTTTGAAATTTAAAAACAACGATTTTAATTTCTAAAGTGATTTTTGAAAATATACGTTTATATAATATTTTTTGGAATTGATTTATTATAAATAAATAAACGTTATAATTTTTATGTTATAAAAATTATGATTTTTGAGAAATGTAGTTAAAAGTTGATTTTTGAGAATATGGGATTAATGATTTGACAAAATAATTTAAACTGGGATTTTTGAATCTATTATAAAATGAATAAAAATGATGAAATTATAAAGAACTGTGAAGATGTTTCAAAAGAATAATATAAATTGTTTTATATTAAAAAGATTTATAAATTGATATTTATAAATTAAAAATATAAGAATTATAAAACAAGCTTTTATAAGTGTTAGAATAAATTGTAAATGAATTTCATAAATAGAAATGGAATTATAGAATTATAACGATGAAGTTATAAATAGAATTTTATAAACAGTATAAATTGATTTATATAAAAGATTTACAAACGGATATTTGTAAATTAAAATATTGGAATTATAAAACGAAGTTTTTATAAGAGTTAGGATGAATTGTGAATGAATTTCACAAATGAATGAATTTATAGAATTATGAACGGTGAAGTTATAATTGGAATTTTATAAACAGTAGGTTTATAAAATTTGTGAAGTTATTTAAAAGAATAAGATTTTGGATAAATAGATGAATCTTATAAGTTATAAGATTTATAAAATTTGTGAAGTTTAAAGGAATGATTTTATAAACAAATAAATTATAAGTATTTAACTTATAATATGAAATTTTTAATATATCATTGTGATATGAATTGAGATAAGTTAATAAAGGAAATTTATAAAAGGAAGTTGTTATAAAAGAAATAGAAATAGAATTTATAAACATTGTTTTATAAATTCGCAAACTACTTATTTTGATAAGTAAATTGTTGCAATTTATTTATGAAGTTATATTCATGTTTTAGACAGTGAATAATTCCTTAAACTAAAATGAATAGAAGTAATGAAATTGGTTAACAATATATTCACGTTTTTGAATAGTGAATAATATGTTAAAGAAATTATTTAGAATGTGATGTTTTAAATAAAATTAAAACGATCTAATGATGTTTTAAAATATGTTGAGATTTGAAATCATAAATTTCAACATTTATTGTTGAAATAGATGTTTTCGAGAAATAAAAGGAAATGGTAGATTATAACACTGTTGTTATAATAGATGATTTCCGAAAGGAAATGTTTTGTATAGTATTGGGATTTATATATCTATTTTAATTTCGAATCCCTATACTAGTGATTTTGGGTTGTCGTAACGATGTTTTACGCAACATTCGTTTTGGCCCAAATAAATATGGTTAAGTGAATGATTTCCTTAAAGGATGAAGTATATACTTAATTTCGATTAGGGTATATTAAATATTTTCTAAGTATAGAAAATAAAAAGATCTGTGAATTACTTATTTTTAATAAGTATAGAAATGCTTTTCCAATATTAAGTGAATATTTGGAATTTATCTTTTTGAAGATAAATTGAAAATGAATATTAGAAATTGAATGGAAATCATATATCCATAAATATTTTGGATTGTAAATTCAATATAGAATTTATAAATGGAATTGGGAAATTGGGTTTAAGAATAAATATTGATTTATTTTTAAAAGAATGGAAATTAAGTTTATATTCCCTAAAGATATTTTTGGGAATTAAATAATTTAGAAAATTATTTGGATTCTGGTGATGTTGGCATATCCATTGATAGTTCAATAACCGACTATCGATATATACCTTTGAATAGGTATTTGTTGAGATTTGCTTGAAATTGAATGCCACACTTATTTTTAAAAAAAAAAATAATAAGCGCTCACTATTCGGGTTAACCGGGAAAGGACCATGGGGTCGTATAACCCATTCCGAATATGTGATACGTCGTTATGAATGGTATTCGAAGACCGGTGTTGAAGACCGGATATTTTCGAAAACGAAAGGGTTTCTTGTCGAATGTCTTTGCATCGACTGGTCCCCGGTATAGAGACTCCATATGTGATGGGAAGTCCGAACGTGATTAGTGAATATCCGGATTGCAAGGACTTCTTTGTAAGTGCCTTCGGTTCTGTTCGATCCCGGAACAGACTTGTATGGATTGTATGCCTGACATTACAAGTGGAGATATAAAGCCGATTTCTTTCAAAAATATTTCTGTTGGTGGCGGAGAATTTATTCTTTTAGCTTAACACCCTTCTCTGAGACGTACGAGTTCGGAGGTTATATAGTTGAAGTTATCAGCGATATATTCCCAGTTTGGTAATGTGACATGCTGAGTGATGTTGAAATGATCATTGTGTTGATTATTTGTGATAGGATCATTTATTTGATCGTCTATCTTAGTGATCATTGTGTTGATCATTTGTTGACCCAAAGCATGGCTTTTGTATAAAGAATGTTTTTGTGGACGTGACTTCGTCGAGCCTCACACCCCGTGAATGGTCAAAACAGGAAAGAAGCAGCAAGGTTATGAGGGGTAGCACCCTTTAGGATGTGTCCATTTCCTTCTGGAAAAGGGTGGTACCATGGTATGGAGCCCAGATACTTACTCATGTTGAAACACTTTGTTTTTATGATTGTGTGAATTGATTAGAGAGCGCTCTCGGAAAAAGGTCCCAAAGGACCGGGGGATGGCATATTCGGTCAGTTGTTGCTCAGTTAGGAGTAACCCGGCCTTGTGTTGGTAGAGATCCGGTTTGGTTCTCGGGGATGTCCATCCAGAGGCATTCTCATGTGGCAATGGGAAGTTCCTTGGCCTGACCATTTGTTGGAAATCCAATTCCCAATACGAAACTTGTACGGTATTAGTTGTAGAACCTGCTATTCACTTATGGTGGTCACCACTGTTTGGATAGTAGCTATAGTAGGCATAGTTCGAAATGTCTATGTCGGCTAAGATTTATATCTTTATTTTCGAAATGATTTGTTATACATTATGCACTAGTAATAATATCAAATGTTATTTTAAATGCGTATCAAGCATCTTTGACTATCATAAGGAGAAATCTCCTCCGATTCTGCGTTTGCATGTGTGTGTGTGCGGGAGGCCTTATGGTAGTCTCATTTTTAAAAGCATTGCGAATTGAAATAAAAAATATTCCTCTATTTTGATTTTAAAGATAAATAAACTGTTTTGAGTTCCCACACCAGTCACATGACTGACTCGGAGTTTATTGTTTTCCTTCCTAAACTCTGGGTGCCCACCAATTTCCACACGGGCAGTCAAGAGTTAGGTTCATCAGGATATTCTGGATATTCTGGAGTTGCTGGAGGCAAGCTGGATGGCATGGCGTATTACTAGTTTATATAGTATTTCTTTTTCCGCTGCATTGTTTGTTGTTGTATGTTGTTGTACACTCCGATGTGATGATATGATGTAATAAAATGTGATGTAATGTAATAACTGATATAGTTCTTTGTTTAAAGATTATTCATTTATTATTATATGTTGTTCCGCTGCGAATAGTGAGATTCTGTTGTTGTTCTGTTGTTTCCTTTCTGTCCCGTCCTATTTTAAAAATTCTCTGTTTTCTAAAAATCGTCTATCTTCTTTCCTCTCTATTTTTTATCTTTTCTCTCTTTTTCTTTTCTTAAATTCTTTTTAAAACCCATAACATCTCGGTTTTTCGGCAACGAAAATCCGTATACGTTACAGCTAATTAACAGTTATATAGATTATTACTGAATATAAACTGTTAGATTAATAGTTGTTAAATTTAATCTGAATAAAATTGCCAGTTATTACCTGTTATATATTATCAAAAATAAATTGTTATTGATTGATATTGCTTGATGATTGTGATTGGATGATGGGTGATGTTGATGGATATTTTATTGTATATCATTAAATTACAAATTATCATGCATATTTCCTTTCATTCGGGATTGTGGTTTGAAATGATATACAACCGCAAAATTTTATATCTTTTAAATTGCGGATTGAAATGATAAATATCCGTATCACTTGACCATAGGATAGAAAATTATATACAGGCACCGCGGTCTATATATAACTATTTTAATGTGATTTCTATGGTTTGGATGGAATACGGTTTATAATAATCTTAAATTTTATATTGTATAAATATTTTTCTTCCATATATATATATATACATATGAAGTTGAAAATTTTGAAATTAAAAGGTGTATAAATCTCTTTAATAAAAATGGAATTTTTTTTTTAAGAAAATGGAGTTTGATAATTTATATCATATGTTTAAATGTTAAGTTTGGAAATTTTAAGATATGATATTTATAATTGGATTTTTCCCAAGATAAATTGAAATGAATATTCTAGTATAATTTGAATTGAAAAAAAATATATATTTTATTACTAGAAATTGGAGTTTTTATTTATTTATGGATTTTATGTGAATATTCAAGACTAATTAATAGAACATTCGATTTGTTGAAAAAATAAAATCCAACTTTAGTTTGAAATATTAATACTCCAAATGGATATACGTATATATATATAAATTGAAGTGGTTTTGGAACTTGAGAGAGATAATACAAATTTTGGTTTAGACTTTAATAAAGAAATGTATTTGTAAAGCCATGAGAACTATTTTCTTTACAAAGTAACATTTAAGTTAAACCTTTTAATTCATATAGGGTTGAATATCCAAACCATTCAAGTTTTAAAAGTTATGGTTTTAAATTATGAATTTCGAAATATTATGCTTTGAAAGGATATTTGGCTTTCAGACGTTATAAATTTTAAAGCATTTGGATTTTTGAAAAGGTTTATATTTGGGATAAAGGATATCATATTGTTTTGGGTTTTAAAATGATATCGTATTCATGATTTTAAAATAGAAATGTTTATTCTGGTTTTAAAGTATGAGCTATTTTTAAATGACCGCGGTGTTATAATAACGATGGGTTGGCAAAGAGACCGGGATCGGATATGGACATACTCTCTGTCGATACCGAAAACCACTTTGACTAACCGTGTACGCGGTGGAGATTCCAGAATGATGTAGGTGGTGGCGACGTTTCCTGTAAGGTAAATACGTGGACCCGACTATCGTGAGTTGGCATAAGGTGGCTAAAACAGGAGCGATTCTCAGGCCAATGAGGTCATTCCTCTGATCGGACCCTCCTCTTCGATATTATACTTTGATTTTGGATTGATTCAGTGGCCACTTCTATATTTTGATTTTGGGGAGTTAGTCCGAGGTGGGCGGTAACTGCGGCTATGCGTTTCCACCAGCCTGGATAGCAATTGGTATATCTACCCCGGCATTGCCTAGTTGTGCCGTGTCACCTACCATACCGAGCCTTTACTACGAGTTTCTATTTGTGTCGTACCTATGGAGTATCCTCTGGTAGCCTCCCGATCAGGAGGTATTACGGTACTGTATAGACTATTGGCATTTTACGTGTTAAGGTGGAAAATGTAAAGCCTTAACGCTATTTAAAAGTAAGTTTATTTTATAAATAGACACTATTATAATAGCGCAATATACTACATAGTAAATAGTTTAACGGATCATTAGGAGATGTAAATCCCGAGCATCTCTTGAGTTACTGTACTCATATTTATTTCTGTTAATTTAACTCACATAAGATCTTTTAGTTCTGACTCGAGTGTTTTTGTCTTTTCAAATTCGCTCGGGTCAGTCCGAGCGTTTCAGGATCAAAGATTTTAGCTTTGGAGGACGAAGACGAAGAATCCGTATTATATTATTTATAGTATTGCACCACACTCTAAAATTTCCGCTGCATTGTTTGTATTGGTATGTGTAACTCTGATATTTATTATATAAAGAAAAATTAACTGTTTTGTAACCGTTTATGAACTGCATATTTATTATTATATTTTATCCTTCCGCTGTGAGATTCTATTTTGTTGTATTTCTTCTCTGTTTTTCTTATTTACCCCATAACAATCCGCCCTTCCGATATGTTTTGAATTGGCACATGTGTCGGTTTAAAGTGTGCGAAAAGGCGGGATGTTACAGTTGGTATCAGAGCTTTGGTTTAGCGATAAACTTGGCTTTGTGGGGTTTGACTCTTTATTAATAGGGTAGTAATACCCTATGGGAGTCGCTGAGTGTATATATATGAGAGAGCGTATTTGTTAGTATTAATAAAAGATTTTGATATTGTGTTAATCTGTTCCGCTTTGTATTTATAAATTCTGGTTGATGCATGGGACGCTATGTCATCAATAGGGATTTCTAAACACTTAATAGGACAGACCGACATAATATTTGTTTTTAATATAGGTGAATGAAATAATTTTTCCTATTATATTTTTCATATATAAAAATATTTTTATAAAGATATATTTTGGTTGCTATAGATTGGGTGTTTGGTAATAAAAATATTTGTAATGAATTAAAGCTAAGTTGAATTTTAATAAATCAAATTGGAGATTTTAGAACTTAAGTCCGGGATTTTTGAAATCTTCTTTCAAAGGATTTATGAAATATAATGATTTGGTTTATAAATATTTTCTTATATAAATATTTAGTATAATTCGAAAGAATTGGTTAAAAGAGGATTTTGGAAAAAATAAATTTTGTACTTTCCCCTCTGTCGCTGGAAAATAATTTCGGTGATGACGGCCGCATCATCGACTTTCATTTTCGAGTTTCGAAGGGAAAGGCCACTGTAGTAAATTCTACTGCAGATTTATTTTGAAATTATCTAAAATTTTAAATTGTTTTAAAATATAATTGAGATATAAAAGTTGTAGGAAACTAATTATCTATTATTTTAAAATAAATTGAAATTTGACCCGGTATTTAATTCTAAAATTTTCCATTAATTGATTGTTTAAATTATTTCAGTGAAATATAAAGTAAGAAATAAATGGATTGAAAACCTCTAATTTAGGAAAGAGAATTAATGCTAAGTTATAAAGGAAGTTAAGATTTTAACTTATAAATAATGGTACAGATTTATTGAACAATCAAGGAATTAAAAGAATTGAGATTAAACTTGTATAAGTTCTTTTGCATTTTCTATAACATATATAACTTACCAATATGAAAGGTTGAAATGTTAATTAAGAGATTGGAATAGAATATTATACTAGTAGAATTTTTGAAAACAATGAAGTATTCAATGAATTGCTATTAAAAATAAGAATTAAATGGTATAAACTTAAGCAAAAAAAAAAGAAAAAAAGAAAATCAAACCACTGAAGCCTGAAATGAAAGTATATTAAGCTAATTTGGTGTTGGTTTGAATTGTTTTGTTTGATGTATGTTCGTTGGGTAAGGAATTTGAAGTTGTTGGATGAATAAATAATCTATCTTTGTTCCATCTACGACTGTTGAGTAAAGGATGCACTTGATAGTTATTTTTCATTTCGTACAATTTCAGAATTTGAACCCGAACAACTAATTGTTTGGTTGATTGAATGATTGTTTGTTTGTGGTGTGTGATGTTTGTTAAAATTTATGGTTGTTGCATGTGATGGGATATGAATGATTGAATCTACTTGAATATTTCACTTTGGTATAAATAGTTAACCTTTTTGATTATATAAGTGAAATACAGGTGATGGAAGCAACTGCTACTACTTTTGGTTCCATAATAATAAGCGTATATTGCCCGAAAAATAGGTACGTTTCCGGATTACGTTTTATAGCGTTATTTTATATAATTGCCCGTGTTGGGCTATAATATTTTGATAATATATGTATATATATGTATATTTTGATATCATATTTTCTCCGGAGTCTCTCCGTACAAAGGAGACTCAGCCAAAATTTTCCGTAAATTTTAGACTTAGAATTTTGTTGAAAATATTTTTCCAACTTTAATAATTTAAGTATAAAAGAATATAATGATTATAAACAGGTATATTTTATTTAAGAAAATAAAGTTAGTAAATTATTCTTTAAGTTAATATTTGAAAATAAGATTACTGTTTTATTCTTCCTTCTCCCTTTTTTTTCCTTTTCGGGGACGAAAAGTTTTGAGTGGGGGAGATTGTAACGACCCGTTAAACTTGATAATATTAAATGAATTAAATTAATATAATTTCCAATCTAATGTAGAATAAATGTAGGAGTTAGATAGTAACTGGAATTAAAAGGTTAACAATTGAAATGTTTATATGGCAATAGATAGAATAACGAAAATTTGAGTTGTGGTTATAAGATTTAATTGGTTGTGAAATTAATACTAGAGGAACGCTAAATGAAAACTTTAGCAACGGCAATTAAAGCTTAATTATTGTTAAATTGAATGAAAACCTAACTGAGATAGTGTAAGATGTATATCTTTGTGTAGTTGTATATGTATAGGAGATTTAAATGTATAGTTAATTATGAATTGTAGAAACGTTATTTAATCTAATTGTTGAAAAATTAGGTGAAATATAAATAGGGAAATAGCGAAATTGTTGCACTTGAATAAAAATAAATTTAAGAATTTATGACAAGAATTTAAATTTCCTATGTGTTTATATATATTGGTAAAATTGTAACTATATGGGAATTTAGGAAGTAAAATAAATGGCAGTGAGGGATAACCAATTCAATGCAATACAAAGGTGATTGGAACGACTGTTGGGTTTAATGGAGTATATATAAACAGTGAAAATCATTATAATCTCTTAATTTAATACGATTGTTTAATTAATACTAAAAGAATAAAATTTGAAATAGTATTAACGTAATAATAACTATAATAGATTGCAATTGTATAATGGAAGTAAGTTGTTAATAAATGAATGTAAATATTAACAAATTTATGGAAATAAAATATAAAGGAATGTTGGATAGAACATAAGTGAATGAAATTTGATAGTACGTTAATTTGGAGGTAAATTTAAGAAAGAATAACAACCATTATAAATTTCCTAACTTATTTGTCAATGAATGTATTTGGGAACAGAGTTCTTTTATATGTTGAATAGTTATAATGTTGTTATTAAGAATGAACGTTACTTTATTAAGTATAAATATAGTAACAGAAGTATGAATAAATTTATAGAAACGTAAGACTTACTTTAAGGTAATATTTGAGTGTAGACTTTTGAAATAGATTTGACAACAATAATTATTGTTCGTTACCTATCTTATTTGTTGTTAAGTTTATTTCGAAATCAAATCCCAAATGTATTCACTAAATTTTTGCAGTTGCGTAGTTTTGGTTTGTAATTGCAGTAGTTAGTTCTCTAAGGTGAGGTCTATACTAATTTTATTTTAAATGGACCATTGGTTGATATAGACTTTAGAAAGCGAGATTTATAATTTTTAATTTGAGTATTAAATTCAACAAATGGTATTTATTATTACAAATAAAATGGAATTAAACGTAAAATATTAATTAAAATGGAATTTGTAAACATTATAGTGAAATTTTGAACTAATGTTAGTAGCATCTTTATTTTAGGTAGAAGTTTAGAATATAAAGGTTAAAAATCTATCTGCTTATTTGTTAATGGGATTAGGATCGGAAATATGTGGTAATAATTAAATGAATGTTACACTAATTGAAAGTGGAGTAACGTTCGTTTAAAAGTTGAGAAATTATAGGAGCATATTTATTAAGCGTTACTTTAAAATTTAGGTTTGATTGTGAAATTTATACGAGAAGTTGCAAAGTAATAATTAAGAAAGAATACATATAAATTGTTTATAACCTAAAACTTAAGGGTAGTTAAATGTTGAAATTGAATCTAATCAATTGGAAACTTAATTAAATTGGGTTCAATGTAAATAAAGGGTTATTTTAAGAAATTGAAATAAGTATTATAATTGGCAAATTTAGTTACTTTAAAGTGAAACGGAAGATATTAACGCAATAGTTTGAATGCAATATTTAATTCATCTAATTTATATTAAAGATTCGTTAGATTAATTTAATAGAAATTTTGGGACATTTAATAGATAATTGCTGATTTTGAATGGAATTAAAGGAATTACTGAAATCGAAATTTAGCAACTTTTAAACCTTTGCAATTGATTTTGGATATAAAGAGTCAATGGAAATTTGTGGATTAATTTATGAATTCATGAAATCAGTGTATTGACTTGGTTGTAACTATATGTAAATGTACGCAATAAGGTTGTGCAATACCAATTATTTGGATTCAAATTTATATTAAATATAATGTTGGTAGCAATTGGAATTTACCGTTTTGCAAAATAAATGAGAAATCAAGTCAAATGTAAATTATATCGTAAAGGATAAATTCATTTAAACAGTAAGATTTTGAAATAAATAAACGTTTCACTTAGGTTTCATTTGGATAATTTATGTAGTATAATGGGAAAGCAATTGAAATTGATTACCCTAAATTTGTGCAGTTAGGGTAGTTTTGATTTGTCACTTAAGATGGTAAATTCTATAAAATGTGATAGATGTAGTTTTTATTAAATTATGACGATTGGATATTTAAGAAGTGATAAACCAAAATTTATTGATTTATTTGAAATTAAATTGTGGATTTATTTCAAATAAGTGAAATTTATGTTTAACTATTACATCAATAGGAATTAATCTAATTTAAGGATATGTTAATATAAATTGGGCAAAAGGGTGTTTGGACTAGGGAATAATATTAATCGGTTTTAGAAACCTTAAATATAAAATGGGAAGTAGACAAGATTTAACGTTACAACCATTTATACAAAATCCAGGATGTGTGTAGAAGTATTTATGGAATAAAACGTAAACAATTGTTGGATAAAAAGAGTAGGAATCAACATTTATTTATTTAATTGGATATAACTACGATAGTATGATTTATTGCATTTAAATGAAATCTAATATATAGAACATTGCCTAAAAAGGAAGAATAGATAAAATTAATGATAAATCTATATACTATATAAGATTTATTGATTTAAAGACAAAAGAGGCAAGATGTATAAATTAGATTAAGTGCAACCTTCAGTAAATAAAATTTGATGGAATAAGAACATTTGGGTAATTTATTTCCAATTAAATCAATTCACGTTTCAAAATTTAATGCTAGTTTATTACATATATGTTTATGCCTAAATTTAAACTTATGTTTAGATCCAATCCGATCCATCTATTATGTTTCAGCCTTGTCTATATATAACCTGTTATAAACCCTAGCCACTCCTTATTTTCATTTTTCTATACGTAGATCTCCTTCTCAACTCCTCATTCTAATGGCAGAAAAAAAAACCTAATTCTCAAATTCAAAAAAAAAAAATTCAAAAAAAAAAAAAAATTTTTGGATCTGCAGTAGCTTCTGGTCGCGCTTCGGGTTTCAGGGGAGAAAACCCTAGAGCAATTTCGGGTCAGGAAGAAAATGACTCGGGTCGCTCCGGGTCGTTTTGGCGAAAACTCCAAGCAAGCACCGGGGAATTGAGGCGGCGGACCGAAGTCGAACCCGAAGTCGACCCAGGACCAGAATTTTCCATTTTTCAAATTTTCATAACTTTTGCATACGAGCTAGGATTCGCGCGCGGTTTGTTTTGATGGGATCGTATCGGAATTTCTGACGTTTTGGCACTAGTTCGGTTGAATTTGGAGGCTGTCCAAATTTTGGGTTTAAATTGGATTTGAATTCAATTTAAATTCAAAAAGGTGAGTGTTTAAACCCAATCACAACTACTAGAAGCTTTTATGTTTGTTAAATTAATTTTAGAATGAATAGAAATTTATTTATGAGTATTTGGCATGTTTATTTCACTCATATTTGTTGAATTGCATTTATTAAATTTAACTGTTAATTTAATTTATTTATTGCGTATTAATTGATAGTTAGAATTTATTTGTTTGCCTATAAACTGCTAGTTAACAGTTATATAGATTATTATTGAATATAAACTGTTAGATTAATAGTTGTTAAATTTAATCTGAATAAAATTGCCAGTTATTACCTGTTATATATTATCAAAAATAAATTGTTATTGATTGATATTGCTTGATGATTGTGATTGGATGATGGGTGATGTTGATGGATGTTTTATTGTATATCATTAAATTGCAAATTATCATGCATATTTCCTTTCATTCGGGATTGTGGTTTGAAATGATATACAACCGCAAAATTTTATATCTTTTAAATTGCGGATTGAAATGATAAATATCCGTATCACTTGACCATAGGATAGAAAATTATATACAGGCACAGCGGTCTATATATAACTATTTTAATGTGATTTCTATGGTTTGGATGGAATACGGTTTATAATAATCTTAAATTTTATATTGTATAAATATTTTTCTTCCATATATATATACATATGAAGTTGAAAATTTTGAAATTAAAAGGTGTATAAATCTCTTTAATAAAAATGGAATTTTTTTTAAGAAAATGGAGTTTGATAATTTATATCATATGTTTAAATGTTAAGTTTGGAAATTTTAAGATATGATATTTATAATTGGATTTTTCCCAAGATAAATTGAAATGAATATTCTAGTATAATTTGAATTTAAAAATATATATATTTTATTACTAGAAATTGGAGTTTTTATTTATTTATGGATTTTATGTGAATATTCAAGACTAATTAATAGAACATTCGATTTGTTGAAAGAATAAAATCCAACTTTAGTTTGAAATATTAATACTCCAAATGGATATACGTATATATATATAAATTGAAGTGGTTTTGGAACTTGAGAGAGATAATACAAATTTTGGTTTAGACTTTAATAAAGAAATGTATTTGTAAAGCCATGAGAACTATTTTCTTTACAAAGTAACATTTAAGTTAAACCTTTTAATTCATATAGGGTTGAATATCCAAACCATTCAAGTTTTAAAAGTTATGGTTTTAAATTATGAATTTCGAAATATTATGCTTTGAAAGGATATTTGGCTTTCAGACGTTATAAATTTTAAAGCATTTGGATTTTTGAAAAGGTTTATATTTGGGATAAAGGATATCATATTGTTTTGGGTTTTAAAATGATATCGTATTCATGATTTTAAAATAGAAATGTTTATTCTGGTTTTAAAGTATGAGCTATTTTTAAATGACCGCGGTGTTATAATAACGATGGGTTGGCAAAGAGACCGGTATCGGATATGGACATACTCTCTGTCGTTACCGAAAACCACTTTGACTAACCGTGTACGCGGTGGAGATTTCAGAATGAAGTAGGTGGTGGCGACGTTTCCTGTAAGGTAAATACGTGGACCCGACTATCGTGAGTTGGCATAAGATGGCTAAAACAGGAGCGATTCTCAGGCCAATGAGGTCATTCCTCTGATCGGACCCTCCTCTTCGATATTATACTTTGATTTTGGATTGATTCAGTGGCCACTTCTATATTTTGATTTTGGGGAGTTAGTCCGAGGTGGGCGGTAACTGCGGCTATGCGTTTCCACCAGCCTGGATAGCAATTGGTATATCTACCCCGGCATTGCCTAGTTGTGCCGTGTCACCTACCATACCGAGCCTTTACTACGAGTTTCTATTTGTGTCGTACCTATGGAGTATCCTCTGGTAGCCTCCCGATCAGGAGGTATTACGGTACTGTATAGACTATTGGCATTTTACGTGTTAAGGTGGAAAATGTAAAGCCTTAACGCTATTTAAAAGTAAGTTTATTTTATAAATAGACACTATTATAATAGCGCAATATACTACATAGTAAATAGTTTAACGGATCCTTAGGAGATGTAAATCCCGAGCATCTCTTGAGTTACTGTACTCATATTTATTTCTGTTAATTTAACTCACATAAGATCTTTTAGTTCTGACTCGAGTGTTTTTGTCTTTTCAAATTCGCTCGGGTCAGTCCAAGCGTTTCAGGATCAAAGATTTTAGCTTTGGAGGACGAAGACGAAGAATCCGTATTATATTATTTATAGTATTGCAACACACTCTAAAATTTCCGCTGCATTGTTTGTATTGGTATGTGTAACTCTGATATATATTGTATAAAGAAAAATTAACTGTTTTGTAACCGTTTATGAACTGCATATTTATTATTATATTTTATCCTTCCGCTGTGAGATTCTATTTTGTTGTATTTCTTCTCTGTTTTTCTTATTTACCCCATAACAATCCGCCCTTCCGATATGTTTTGAATTGGCACGTGTGTCGGTTTAAAGTGTGCGAAAAGGCGGGATGTTACAGTTGGTATCAGAGCTTTGGTTTAGCGATAAACTTGGCTTTGTGGGGTTTGACTCTTTATTAATAGGGTAGTAATACCCTATGGGAGTCGCTGAGTGTATATATATGAGAGAGCGTATTTGTTAGCATTAATAAAAGATTTTGATATTGTGTTAATCTGTTCCGCTTTGTATTTATAAATTCTGGTTGATGCATGGGACGCTATGTCATCAATAGGGATTTCTAAACACTTAATAGGACAGACCGACATAATATTTGTTTTTAATATAGGTGAATGAAATAATTTTTCCTATTATATTTTTCATATATAAAAATATTTTTATAAAGATATATTTTGGTTGCTATAGATTGGGTGTTTGGTAATAAAAATATTTGTAATGAATTAAAGCTAAGTTGAATTTTAATAAATCAAATTGGAGATTTTAGAACTTAAGTCCGGGATTTTTGAAATCTTCTTTCAAAGGATTTATGAAATATAATGATTTGGTTTATAAATATTTTCTTATATAAATATTTAGTATAATTCGAAAGAATTGGTTAAAAGAGGATTTTGGAAAAAATAAATTTTGTACTTTCCCCTCTGTCGCTGGAAAATAATTTCGGTGATGACGGCCGCATCATCGACTTTCATTTTCGAGTTTCGAAGGGAAAGGCCACTGTAGTAAATTCTACTGCAGATTTATTTTGAAATTATCTAAAATTTTAAATTGTTTTAAAATATAATTGAGATATAAAAGTTGTAGGAAACTAATTATCTATTATTTTAAAATAAATTGAAATTTGACCCGGTATTTAATTCTAAAATTTTCCATTAATTGATTGTTTAAATTATTTCAGTGAAATATAAAGTAAGAAATAAATGGATTGAAAACCTCTAATTTAGGAAAGAGAATTAATGCTAAGTTATAAAGGAAGTTAAGATTTTAACTTATAAATAATGGTAAAGATTTATTGAACAATCAAGGAATTAAAAGAATTGAGATTAAACTTGTATAAGTTCTTTTGCATTTTCTATAACATATATAACTTACCAATATGAAAGGTTGAAATGTTAATTAAGAGATTGGAATAGAATATTATACTAGTAGAATTTTTGAAAATAATGAAGTATTCAATGAATTGCTATTAAAAATAAGAATTAAATGGTATAAACTTAAGCAAAAAAAGAAAAGAAAAAAAGAAAATCAAACCACTGAAGCCTGAAATGAAAGTATAATAAGCTAATTTGGTGTTGGTTTGAATTGTTTTGTTTGATGTATGTTCGTTGGGTAAGGAATTTGAAGTTGTTGGATGAATAAATAATCTATCTTTGTTCCATCTACGACTGTTGAGTAAAGGATGCACTTGATAGTTATTTTTCATTTCGTACAATTTCAGAATTTGAACCCGAACAACTAATTGTTTGGTTGATTGAATGATTGTTTGTTTGTGGTGTGTGATGTTTGTTAAAATTTATGGTTGTTGCATGTGATGGGATATGAATGATTGAATCTACTTGAATATTTCACTTTGGTATAAATAGTTAACCTTTTTGATTATATAAGTGAAATACAGGTGATGGAAGCAACTGCTACTACTTTTGGTTCCATAATAATAAGCGTATATTGCCCGAAAAATAGGTACGTTTCCGGATTACGTTTTATAGCGTTATTTTATATAATTGCCCGTGTTGGGCTATAATATTTTGATAATATATGTATATATATGTATATTTTGATATTATATTTTCTCCGGAGTCTCTCCGTACAAAGGAGACTCTGCCAAAATTTTCCGTAAATTTTAGACTTAGAATTTTGTTGAAAATATTTTCCCAACTTTAATAATTTAAGTATAAAAGAATATAATGATTATAAACAGGTATATTTTATTTAAGAAAATAAAGTTAGTAAATTATTGTTTAAGTTAATATTTGAAAATAAGATTACTGTTTTATTCTTCCTTCTCCCTTTTTTTTCCTTTTCGGGGACGAAAAGTTTTGAGTGGGGGAGATTGTAACGACCCGTTAAACTTGATAATATTAAATGAATTAAATTAATATAATTTCCAATCTAATGTAGAATAAATGTAGGAGTTAGATAGTAACTGGAATTAAAAGGTTAACAATTGAAATGTTTATATGGCAATAGATAGAATAACGAAAATTTGAGTTGTGGTTATAAGATTTAATTGGTTGTGAAATTAATACTAGAGGAACGCTAAATGAAAACTTTAGCAACGGCAATTAAAGCTTAATTATTGTTAAATTGAATGAAAACCTAACTGAGATAGTGTAAGATGTATATCTTTGTGTAGTTGTATATGTATAGGAGATTTAAATGTATAGTTAATTATGAATTGTAGAAACGGTTATTTAATCTAATTGTTGAAAAATTAGGTGAAATATAAATAGGGAAATAGCGAAATTGTTGCACTTGAATAAAAATAAATTTAAAAATTTATGACAAGAATTTAAATTTCCTATGTGTTTATATATATTGGTAAAATTGTAACTATATGGGAATTTAGGAAGTAAAATAAATGGCAGTGAGGGATAACCAATTCAATGCAATACAAAGGTGATTGGAACGACTGTTGGGTTTAATGGAGTATATATAAACAGTGAAAATCATTATAATCTCTTAATTTAATACGATTGTTTAATTAATACTAAAAGAATAAAATTTGAAATAGTATTAACGTAATAATAACTACAATAGATTGCAATTGTATAATGGAAGTAAGTTGTTAATAAATGAATGTAAATATTAACAAATTTATGGAAATAAAATATAAAGGAATGTTGGATAGAACATAAGTGAATGAAATTTGATAGTACGTTAATTTGGAGGTAAATTTAAGAAAGAATAACAACCATTATAAATTTCCTAACTTATTTGTCAATGAATGTATTTGGGAATAGAGTTCTTTTATATGTTGAATAGTTATAATGTTGTTATTAAGAATGAACGTTACTTTATTAAGTATAAATATAGTAACGGAAGTATGAATAAATTTATAGAAACGTAAGACTTACTTTAAGGTAATATTTGAGTGTAGACTTTTGAAATAGATTTGACAACAATAATTATTGTTCGTTACCTATCTTATTTGTTGTTAAGTTTATTTCGAAATCAAATCCCAAATGTATTCACTAAATTTTTGCAGTTGCGTAGTTTTGGTTTGTAATTGCAGTAGTTAGTTCTCTAAGGTGAGGTCTATACTAATTTTATTTTAAATGGACCATTGGTTGATATAGACTTTAGAAAGCGAGATTTATAATTTTTAATTTGAGTATTAAATTCAACAAATGGTATTTATTATTACAAATAAAATGGAATTAAATGTAAAATATTAATTAAAATGGAATTTGTAAACATTATAGTGAAATTTTGAACTAATGTTAGTAGCATCTTTATTTTAGGTAGAAGTTTAGAATATAAAGGTTAAAAATCTATCTGCTTATTTGTTAATGGGATTAGGATCGGAAATAGGTGGTAATAATTAAATGAATGTTACACTAATTGAAAGTGGAGTAACGTTCGTTTAAAAGTTGAGAAATTATAGGAGCATATTTATTAAGCGTTACTTAAAAATTTAGGTTTGATTGTGAAATTTATACGAGAAGTTGCAAAGTAATAATTAAGAAAGAATACATATAAATTGTTTATAACCTAAAACTTAAGGGTAGTTAAATGTTGAAATTGAATCTAATCAATTGGAAACTTAATTAAATCGGGTTCAATGTAAATAAAGGGTTATTTTAAGAAATTGAAATAAGTATTATAATTGGCAAATTTAGTTACTTTAAAGTGAAACGGAAGATATTAACGCAATAGTTTGAATGCAATATTTAATTCATCTAATTTATATTAAAGATTCGTTAGATTAATTTAATAGAAATTTTGGGACATTTAATAGATAATTGCTGATTTTGAATGGAATTAAAGGAATTACTGAAATCGAAATTTAGCAACTTTTAAACCTTTGCAATTGATTTTGGATATAAAGAGTCAATGGAAATTTGTGGATTAATTTATGGATTCATGAAATCAGTGTATTGACTTGGTTGTAACTATATGTAAATGTACGCAATAAGGTTGTGCAATACCAATTATTTGGATTCAAATTTATATTAAATATAATGTTGGTAGCAATTGGAATTTACCGTTTTGCAAAATAAATGAGAAATCAAGTCAAATGTAAATTATATCGTAAAGGATAAATTCATTTAAACGGTAAGATTTTTAAATAAATAAACGTTTCACTTAGGTTTCATTTGGATAATTTATGTAGTATAATGGGAAAGCAATTGAAATTGATTACCCTAAATTTGTGCAGTTAGGGTAGTTTTGATTTGTCACTTAAGATGGTAAATTCTATAAAATGTGATAGATGTAGTTTTAATTAAATTATGACGATTGGGTATTTAAGAAGTGATAAACCAAAATTTATTGATTTATTTGAAATTAAATTGTGGATTTATTTCAAATAAGTGAAATTTATGTTTAACTATTACATCAATAGGAATTAATCTAATTTAAGGATATGTTAATATAAATTGGGCAAAAGGGTGTTTGGACTAGGGAATAATATTAATCGGTTTTAGAAACCTTAAATATAAAATGGGAAGTAGACAAGATTTAACGTTACAACCATTTATACAAAATCCAGGATGTGTGTAGAAGTATTTATGGAATAAAACGTAAACAATTGTTGGATAAAAAGAGTAGGAATCAACATTTATTTATTTAATTGGATATAACTACGATAGTATGATTTATTGCATTTAAATGAAATCTAATATATAGAACATTGCCTAAAAAGGAAGAATACATAAAATTAATGATAAATCTATATACTATATAAGATTTATTGATTTAAAGACAAAAGGGGCAAGATGTATAAATTAGATTAAGTGCAACCTTCAGTAAATAAAATTTGATGGAATAAGAACATTTGGGTAATTTATTTCCAATAAAATCAATTCACGTTTCAAAATTTAATGCTAGTTTATTACATATATGTTTATGCCTAAATTTAAACTTATGTTTAGATCCAATCCGATCCATCTATTATGTTTCAGCCTTGTCTATATATAACCTGTTATAAGCCCTAGCCACTCCTTATTTTCATTTTTCTATACGTAGATCTCCTTCTCAACTCCTCATTCTAATGGAAGAAGAAAAAACCTAATTCTCAAATTCAAAAAAAAAAAATTCAAAAAAAAAAAAAAAAAAATTTTGGATCTGCAGCAGCTTCTAGTCGCGCTTCGGGTTTCAGGGGAGAAAACCCTAGAGCAACTTCGGGTCAGAAAGAAAATGACTCGGGTCGCTCCGGGTCGTTTTGGCGAAAACTCCAAGCAAGCACCGGGGAATTGAGGCGGCGGACCGAAGTCGAACCCGAAGTCGACCCAGGACCAGAATTTTCCATTTTTCAAATTTTCATAACTTTTGCATACGAGCTCGGATTCGCGCGCGGTTTGTTTTGATGGGATCGTATCGGAATTTCTGACGTTTTGGCACTAGTTTGGATGAATTTGGAGGCTGTCCAAATTTTGGGTTTAAATTGGATTTGAATTCAATTTAAATTCAAAAAGGTGAGTGTTTAAACCCACTCACAACTACTAGAAGATTTTATGTTTGTTAAATTAATTTTAGAATGAATAGAAATTTATTTATGAGTATTTGGCATGTTTATTTCACTCATATTTTTTGAATTGCATTTATTAAATTTAACTGTTAATTTAATTTATTTATTGCATATTAATTGATAGTTAGAATTTATTTGTTTGCCTATAAACTGCTAGTTAACAGTTATATAGATTATTACTAAATATAAACTGTTAGATTAATAGTTGTTAAATTTAATCTGAATAAAATTGCCAGTTATTACCTGTTATATATTATCAAAAATAAATTGTTATTGATTGATATTGCTTGATGATTGTGATTGGATGATAGGTGATGTTGATGGATGTTTTATTGTATATCATTAAATTGCAAATTATCATGCATATTTCCTTTCATTCGGGATTGTGGTTTGAAATGATATACAACCGCAAAATTTTATATCTTTTAAATTGCGGATTGAAATGATAAATATCCGTATCACTTGACCATAGGATAGAAAATTATATACAGGCACCGCGGTCTATATATAACTATTTTAATGTGATTTCTAGGGTTGGATGGAATACGGTTTATAATAATCTTAAATTTTATATTGTATAAATATTTTTCTTCCATATATATAAATATATACATATGAAGTTGAAAATTTTGAAATTAAAAGGTGTATAAATCTCTTTAATAAAAATGGAATTTTTTTTTTAAGAAAATGGAGTTTGATAATTTATATCATATGTTTAAATGTTAAGTTTGGAAATTTTAAGATATGATATTTATAATTGGATTTTTCCCAAGATAAATTGAAATGAATATTCTAGTATAATTTGATTGAAAAAAATATATATTTTATTACTAGAAATTGGAGTTTTTATTTATTTATGGATTTTATGTGAATATTCAAGACTAATTAATAGAACATTCGATTTGTTGAAAGAATAAAATCCAACTTTAGTTTGAAATATTAATACTCCAAATGGATATACGTATATATATATAAATTGAAGTGGTTTTGGAACTTGAGAGAGATAATACAAATTTTGGTTTAGACTTTAATAAAGAAATGTATTTGTAAAGCCATGAGAACTATTTTCTTTACAAAGTAACATTTAAGTTAAACCTTTTAATTCATATACCGTTGAATATCCAAACCATTCAAGTTTTAAAAGTTATGGTTTTAAATTATGAATTTCGAAATATTATGCTTTGAAAGGATATTTGGCTTTCAGACGTTATAAATTTTAAAGCATTTGGATTTTTGAAAAGGTTTATATTTGGGATAAAGGATATCATATTGTTTTGGGTTTTAAAATGATATCGTATTCATGATTTTAAAATAGAAATGTTTATTCTGGTTTTAAAGTATGAGCTATTTTTAAATGACCGCGGTGTTATAATAACGATGGGTTGGCACAGAGACCGGCATCGGATATGGACATACTCTCTGTCGATATCGAAAACCACTTTGACTAACCGTGTACGCGGTGGAGATTTCAGAATGAAGTAGGTGGTGGCGACGTTTCCTGTAAGGTAAATACGTGGACCCGACTCCCGTGAGTTGGCATAAGGTGGCTAAAACAGGAGCGATTCTCAGGCCAATGAGGTCATTCCTTTGATCGGACCCTCCTCTTCGATATTATACTTTGATTTTTGGATTGATTCAGTGGCTACTTCTATATTTTGATTTTGGGGAGTTAGTCCGAGGTGGGCGGTAACTGCGGCTACGCATTTCCACCAGCCTGGATAGCAATTGGTATATCTACCCTGGCATTGCCTAGTTGTGCCGTGTCACCTACCATACCGAGCCTTTACTACGAGTTTCTATTTGTGTCGTACCTATGGAGTATCCTCTGGTAGCCTCCCGATCAGGAGGTATTACGGTACTGTATAGACTATTGGCATTTTACGTGTTAAGGTGGAAAATGTAAAGCCTTAACGCTATTTAAAAGTAAGTTTATTTTATAAATAGACACTATTATAATAGCGCAATATACTACATAGTAAATAGTTTAACGGATCCTTAGGAGATGTAAATCCCGAGCATCTCTTGAGTTACTGTACTCATATTTATTTCTGTTAATTTAACTCACATAAGATCTTTTAGTTCTGACTCGAGTGTTTTTGTCTTTTCAAATTCGCTCGGGTCAGTCCGAGCGTTTCAGGATCAAAGATTTTAGCTTTGGAGGACGAAGACGAAGAATCCGTATTATATTATTTATAGTATTGCACCACACTATAAAATTTCCGCTGCATTGTTTGTATTGGTATGTGTAACTCTGATATTTATTGTATAAAGAAAAATTCACTGTTTTGTAACCGTTTATGAACTGTATATTTATTATTATATTTTATCCTTCCGCTGTGAGATTCTATTTTGTTGTATTTCTTCTCTGTTTTTCTTATTTACCCCATAACAATCCGCCCTTCCGATATGTTTTGAATTGGCACGTGTGTCGGTTTAAAGTGTGCGAAAAGGCGGGATGTTACAAGTGCTGAGTGAGAAAGGATGTGTCTTGAATGCAGCAGAGTCTCCCCAGTGTTCTTGAAAAAAGGTCTCTTCCCTGTGCCCTTGCCCTTCTATTTATAGACAAAGATATGTTGGACTTCCCTTACGGGCCTAGGAACAAGGTATCTCGGCCCATGGTAAGTAGCCTCTGCGCACCGAGCCAAGAATGTCGAACAACATTTGCCAAGCGAGGTTGGTCAAACCAAAGAATGCCGAGCAAGGTTTCCATGTCGAAGGACACTCGTATGCCAAACCACAAATCCAGGTTGAACGGTATTCATATGCAGAGCAAGGAATCATGTGCCGAATGGCTCTCGTGTGTCGAACGAGACTTGTGCCGAATGAGGTACTTGGGATGATCGAGGGGAGATGCCGAGTGAGGCTTCATGCCGATCGGGGGAGATGCCGAACAAGGTTTCATGCCGATCGAGGGAAGATGCCGAGCAAGGCTTCATGCCGATCAGAGGGAGATGCTGAACAAGGCTTCATGCCGATCGAGGGGAGATGCCGAGCGAGGCTTCATGCCGACCGAGGCCTTATGACGAACGAATCATTTATGCCGAACGAGGAGAGATGTCGAGCGAGGCCTCATGTCGATCGAGGCCTTATGTTGAACAACTCATTTATGCCGAACGAGGCTTCATGCCGAACGAGTCCTTATAATGACCGAGGTTTCTATGCTGAGCTTCTTGTTACATGGTCAAACAACTGGGTAACACTTGCCCCCCCAAAGTGTATCGTGTGGACCAACGTGACGCTTTGGACCATGAGCAACCCACGTTTTCCTTTAAGCCCTTGCTCTTGCTTCTCAATTGTGGACTCTTACAATCTCCTAAATGCCGAGCGGGCCTTGTATTCCAAACGAGGCCTTCAATGCCGAGCGAGGCGTTGATGCCGAACAAGGCATTGGATGTCGAACGAGGCTTGGTATGCCTTGACCGATTTTATCGATCACTGTCGGTTCGCCTTCCCTCTTTCCTATATGACCCAACACTTCTCCTTTCTTCCCCTTTTTCTTTTACTTTCACTCGATAAAACTTTCGAACCCACCTTCCTCCTAACTCATGCCAACATCTCAAACTCCCTTTTTATTCCCGAGTCCAATACATCGCCTCTCGACTGCCCTTAACAACAAGCCTGAGTGTATTCCAATTCTAAATCGAGCACTTCACTAGACTTCGATCCATTCTTCTAGGTATTAACCTCTCACTTGTTTGAATTTTCCCAATTAGGGGTTTTGTACGAGATTTGAATTCACGACTTTCGTTTAACTCAAGAATGATGGAAGTCATATAGATAAGGAAGATAGATCTGAGGTTTAAACGAGCCTTTGGATTAGATAGAGAGGAGGAAGGAAAAAGATACCGAAGATAGCTGAGATGTAGGTTTCTATTAGGTCATTGAGTGAGGAAGGAGGAAGTTGTGACGACTTGGCAAGTGTAATTGAGTTCAATGGGTGTCGACCGATCGAGGTCATTAGGTGAACAAGTAGCAAGGGAGTGGCGATTGTGAACGGATCGGCATGTCGAGCGAATGCGGCTCGGTATGCCTCCCGCATGCCGAACGATGAAGAGAGAGAACATGAGAGACGCGCTATGGAGTTGGGTTCAATGCGCCGAGCGACGGGTTCGACGTGAGCACGGCTCGACATGACTCTCATATGCCGAACGGTGAAGAGGGAATGTAGGAGTGAAGTAGGAAATAATAGTCGAGTCTCTACGGTGTCGCTCGGCATTAAGTCTGATAGTAAGCTACAACAATCAGTACCATCCCAACTCGAACATAATGCATGTTGACTTAACTTACTTCATATGCCTGAACGTATGACAATAAACAAGGATAAGGACTTAGGCAAATAAGCATATCAAACTAATCCGGACGAATAATCTCTCTATCCCAACAACTATAAACCTAAATTTAACTCAATTAAAATAGATAATAATCTTCTACATACAGTGTCGATGCCGAGTTCGAAACAGAAACCATCATATGACAAGCTCTCAGAGACGGTTTGCGATGACGGTCTTCGACGATGATAGTTCAAAGCCTAACTTTATTTTATCAGGTTCGTGAATTTTAATTCTCTGGCACTTATAATCGAACGATTGCACTAGTTCACATACCACACGGTGGGAGTATTTTTGTTGTTATGTCTAATGTTGATTGTTTTTCAAGTATAGTTTAATCAGGTGTTTCATCAGATCCAACATTCATTAGAGATGTCTAGAAAATCCATCTCTGCCACAGTCTCAAATAGACCCGAGATAACTTCTCAACAAGAAGTAGTTGGAACTTCAAATCCATCGACTATTCCTGTACAAGATATTCCGAGCCCCACGATTGCATCCGTCGACTTGGCTCCTGATGCCTTGGATGCAGCGATCTTTCTAGACAACCTAGTCGATTCCCAAGCTTCAAGAATTAACGAAAGCGCTCTTCATCGCATATGCTCAATACACGGGATTCCTTTTGGCGATGTGTTGGTTCCATCGGGATAAGATCGTCCTCACTTGCTCCAGTTGGATATACGGCCTGCAACAAATTTATGTGTTGGGTGATAGCGTGCCACCATTCAACTCCTTCCTCCGCAACTTGTTATAGTATATTGAAATCGCTCCATCACAGTTACATCCAAATAGTCATGCATTCGTATACGGCACGTGCATTCTTTTCATGAGCATCCTTTTCAGGCTCCCGACTCCTGGTGATATTCGCCATATTTATCATTTCAAGAGACGATCGGACAGCCCATCTTTTATATTTCTTGAGCCACACAACAAGTGTCAAATTCTGATTTTGGCGTGGAGCAAATTCACCCAGTATAAGCAGGAATGGTTCTACGTGCGCTGTCCCCCTGGCTTTGTAAGGAGATGGGTGGAAGGGAGTAAGTCCCTTTTCTAGATCAATACTTGCATTCAGCGAAAATTGCTCCCATTCTAACTCTTTCTATAATTTTACAAATATCAGCCCATGTCCCGAAGGCTCTAGGTATTCTGAAGCCATTGAAGCTACCCGAGCTATCCCCATGGAAGACCGGGACATAAGATCTAATATTTCAAATGAATCGCTTTCGAAGTTTGGGCTGCTGCTAGAAGGTCATCGAATAAGTCTCCCTCACGGCGTCACTATAATTGGGTCTGCCTTGGACAAGGGCAAAAGGCAAGTTGGGGCCTTCGACACGTGAAGCCCCCGACACACCTGAGGAGGGGGAGATTAGAGAAGCTAAAGTGCCCCAAGTACAGGGTGAAAACATTAGTCCCGGTCTGGAGCCGGTAGTCGAGGTGCACGATATCGAAGTAACGCCTCCCCCCGTGAAGGAAAAGGAAAAATTGACTTACAAATTGAGGAAGATGATAGTAGGTGGAACCTCTAAGGTCACAATCACTCCAATAGAGAGAGAACCTTCTCCTCAATGCTTAGAGAGTTCATTAGAGGCTTGTCGGACCTTACTATTCCCGACGATTTGCACAACTATGGCTTCAACGATCCGGAAGCCCTTTATCTTCATTCGCTCGCAAGAGGCGATGCAGGCGCTCAAGCCTATAACTAAGAAGAAAAAACTCCTATAAGTAAAGATAAAGAAACAGGTCCAACGAAGGGAAACACTAGGACACTCACGGACACGTGCACTTCACTTTGAACTTAAACTTTAGCCATCACACTATTTCTTGCTAACTTGTCGTCATTCAATTTTTGTGCAGGTGATATGGGACGTATTCACGGACACGATCATCTTCATGAGTCATCTATTTTTCAACATTCTGGCCGTGATTCGGGCTCTGGAAAACGCAGGGACAGAGATGGCACAGGTGATCGAGACTACCGCCCCGAGAATCATCTTATCGAAGAAAAATATACATCCATCCCTCCTACTCTCGCGATCCTCTTTCTCAATCGGAGCAAGGCAAAGAGAAGTCTGCGCATAAGGGGTCCCAACCTGAGGCCCACCGAGATCAACATTCTAGTTCATCCTGCACCAGGCAATCCCGTGAACCCCAAAAACGTCCATAGTCTCCAGGCCAATTCCTCCCGCTCCTATACATGATCCGTCGGTAGCGGAAATACTTACTGAGCTCAAGGCCACATTCCCAAAAATATGCTTCAATGGTTTGAAATTTCTCCTAGCGATTCATCATATTCCGAGACGCGTCAAGCAAAGCGCCATTGCTTGTAACAACGACGTTTACGTTCAACATGACGCGTTTGTCCATTTAGCTGAGAAAGTCTCAAAAGTCTCTATTGAGCATCAACACGAAATCGATCGCCTGAAGCTCGAAGCTATTCAAGATAAAAACATCATTAAATCTCAAGATGAAGAGCTCTCTTCATACAAGTCTCAACTCGAAGCTGCCTAAAAAAGTGCTAAAGACACAGCGGAGGCCGTTAATCGTCTGGAGACGACACATAAGAACGGAAGTGACAATGCGGTCCAACGCTGCGGGGCCTTAGCGTTAGAGAAAGATTCCATTCAAAAGGAGAGGGATGCATTCGCTCAGCGAGTCAAAGAGTTGGAAGAGCTACTCCTCAAAGAGAAAGAGGAAAAAACTGCTGCTCAGGAAGAGTCGCAACGATATTTCGATGAGATTATTGCTACGCAACTCCTGATGACAAAGCTCGACGACGAACTCTCTAAAGTTGAGATGCTGAAAGATGAAGCCCATGAGGAGGTCAAAAGAATAGCATCCATGGAGATTGATTCTCGCCTTGAGGCGGCTACGGAGGCTGGCAGGGAGGAGATCAAGTGCTTGTTCGACCCACTTATTGCAGAATACATTGCCCGTGTCCTCATGCATCGGGACCTAACTTTTCTTGGCAAGGGTTACAACGAATCTCTAGCCGAAGCATGAGAAATTTTGATAAAGATCAGAAAGGTTGAGTTGTGCACTGAGGAGGTCGACGAGGAGGCTATAGTAAAAGAATTTCTTATGGGGAATGAGTCTTCAGACTTGTCTGCAGCGAAGGCTCTCTACAGCAAAGGTTATTACTCGTCAAAAGGAAAGGATGACATTGCCGGTCCGTTTGGGACCGAGTCCGTAGTTCCTCCCCTACTCAAGCGGTTGGTCAGCTAGTACTTAATTCGTTCGAGCAACACGCTGGTTATGACCCGGAAGACCCTGGCCTCGACATTCATGTTCTATCTTCCATTCCAGAGGGTGAGACTCCTTGGATGGTTGAGAGTCAATAAGAAATTGGTATATAAATTTTCTTCTTAAAGTTCAAAGAGCCGTCGTTTTCAGTGAGAGTTCATTATATTCTAACGTTTGTCTCTTGTGATTTTGCGTAGGCCGCTCTAACCCCGAGGCCACTTCGAGGAGCGATGACGCCAAAGAGAAGAAGGAGAAGGCGAGCGAGGCCATCCAAACGGGAGAGACTCCTGTCCTAATGCTCGAGTGATTGAAGCGCTTGAAGAGGACAGGTTTGAAACTTCATCACCCGTTGAAGAAAATTATGAAATTAAGATTACAAGCGCCTCTGGACACACTTCAAAAATGAGCATGAATTAGCAACTTGCCGAGGAGAAGAAAAAGAAAGTTGAAATCAAAGCCGAGCCCTAAGTTGTGGATCTAGATGATCCTTTGAATAGGCCTTTGAAGGTCATTCTCCCTGGTGGGTCTAGGCCACTAGAAGTCCCTCGTCCTTCCTCGAATGTTACTTCCCCATCAAGCAAAGCGTCCAAGCGAAAATGCATGAGGGAAGAGTCGTCTAAGAAAACGAGGGAGGAAAAGAAACCAAAGAAACCAAAGAAGTAGCTGTTGCACTCATTCAACGAGGGTTAGCTTAGATTATGTAATTATTTCTATTTATTTTCATAGCCAATGTAGATAGACTTTTGACTCCGAGTTTTGGAGGAGTTATAGTAGAACCTCATTTTGGATTAATAAATAAAATTTAGTTCCTTTTTCTTTCAAACAAATTTTATTGTTCAACTTACTGTATAACTATGGTTGAGATCCAAAATCTTGTGAGTTACATAAATTCCAGTTCACTTCCATATGGCTCGGAGATTTTTTGAAAATCGTAAGTCCTCTGTTTCATGCTATAGGTACTTAGAATATTTTTATGCCGCACTCTGGGGACTTGAAGATTCCAAGTCGCTTATACTCCAGTCCACACTCTGAGGACTCAGAGTACTCTAGCCCGTGCTCTGGAGACTTGGAGGTTTTAAATCGTTTATACTCTAGTTTGCACTCTCGGGACTCAGAGTACTCCAGTCCGCACTATGGAGAGTTGGAGATTTTAAGTCGTTTATACGCTAGTCCATACTCTAGGGACTCAGAGTACTCCAGTCCGCGGGGACTCAGAGATTTTAAGTCGTTTATACTTTGATCCGCACTCTGGGGACTCAGAGTACTTCGGTCCGCACTCTGGGGACTCAGAGATTTTAAGTCGTTTATACTCTAGTCCGCACTCTAGGGACTCAGAGTACTCCAATCCGCACTCTAGGGACTCATAGATTTTAAGTCGTTTATACTCTAATCCGCACTCTGGGGACTCAAAGTACTCCAGTCCATATTCCGGAGACTTGGAGATTTTAAGTCGTTTATACTCTAGTCCGCACTTTGGGGACTCAGAGTACTCCAGTCCGCACTATGGGTACTTGGAGATTTTAAGTCGTTTATACTCTAGTCCGCACTCTGGGGACTCAGAGTACTCCAGTCCACACTCTGGGGACTTGGAGATTTTAAGTCGTTTGTACTCTAGTCCGCACTCTGGGGACTCAGAGTACTTCAGTCTGCACTCTGGGAACTTGGAGATTTTAAATGTTCGTGCGCGTTCGTACGTCAGACAGAATAATGTGACTCTAGTTTTTATTCATAGAATTATCATATACGGAGACATCAATAATTCATGGAAAAGATGGCTTCAAGCCTTTATTAATGTAAGCAAACTAAATTGTCTTATTACATGCCGAAAACTAAGAATCAGCGAAATGAAAACATACTGGAAATAATTGCAACAAAGATACAAAAGGAATAGACTAAGTATAATAATGTCGTAGGTGCTCGCTATTCCATGCTCGGGAGAGTGTCGCGCCATCAACGGTCGCTAGCTTGAAAGGTCCCTCTCCAAGCCACCGTTTAATGATGTATGGACTTCCCATATGTGATCCATATGCGATGGGACCGTGAAAACTCGTTTCAAAACGAGATCGCCCGCATCAAAGGTTCTTGGTCGGACCTTTTCATTATAATATCAAGCGATTCGGTGTCTACATGCAGCCGCTCTTAAATCAGCTTCTTCAAGTTTTTCATTAACAAAGTCTAGTAATTCTAGCAAAAGATCCCGATTTGTCTTAGGGTCATAATGAGTTACTCGATGCGAAGGAACTTCAAGTTCCACAGGTATAACAGCTTTCGTGCCATATGCCAATGCGAACGGAGTGTGGCCAGTTGTGGACTTGTGGGTGGTTCTGTAAACCTAAAGTGCTGTTAGAAGTTCATCCACCCACTTGCCTCTAGCGTTTTCCAAATGCTTTTTCAATATGGACTTGATTATTTTGTTTACAACTTCTACTTTTCCATTGGATTTTGGATGAGCAAGTGTTGCAAACCTTTTTTCAATGCCATACTTTTGACAAAATTCTTTGAACTCCCTACTTTCGAATTGAGTTCCGTTGTTTGTAATGATAGTCCGTGGGAGGCGAAAATGACATATAATGGTTCATACAATGAAATTAATGACCTTTTTGGTAGTGATCGTGGCTAAGGGCTCTTCTTCTGTCCACTTGGTAAAGTAATCGACCGTGACTATCGTGTATTTCGTACCATCTTTGGATAGGGGTAAAGAACCATTATATCGATCCTCCACATTGCAAAAGGCCAGGGGCTGACCATTTGTGTGAGTTCCATCGATGGAGCTCTCGGGGTTTTCGCATACTTCTGGCATTTGTCACATCTCCTTATGTAGTCTGCAGCATTTCGATTTACAGTTGGCCAATAGTATCCATAACAGAGAATTTTCTTTGCTAACGTCTGCCCCCTAGTATGGTCACCACATTCTCCTTCATGGACTTCCTTCAGGACCCGTTTTATCTCATTGTGGGCAACGCACCGGAGTAAGGGGTCGAGAATCCCTTCTGATACATTATTCCATCTTGCATTACATATCGCGAAGCTTTATGAATGACTTATCGTCTTTCTCCCTTTCTTTCGGGCAAGACCCAATGTATCAAGTATTGCTTTAATGGGGTCATTCATGATTCCTTCTCGATTTCTGTTTCTAACACAAAATCTATCTCCATCATATTTATACTCGGAGCATGCAAGGTTTTGATAGGAACCAATCCCATTTGCTATGCATTGCCAGTACTTGCAAATTTTGCCAATGAATCGACTTCTCTGTGCGAGACATGCGAAATATCATAATATTCTAGATTAGCTAGCAGCTCTTGAACCCATGCAAGGTATAGGGCAAGTCTCTGTCCATTCGCTTGATAGTCCCCCCGCACCTGGTATACCACCAATTGTGAGTCATAAAAGATTTCAACCAATTTTACCTCCAGCTCTTTGATAAGTTTCAAGCCAACAATCAATGCTTCATACTCGGCTTCATTATTTGTTGCTAGGAATTCGAGCTTCAAAGCGTAACAAATTGATCGGTTTTTGGGAGTCACAAGAACTATACCAGCTCTAGAGCAACGGTCGTTAGATGTCCCGTCGGTGTACAACTTCCAGCGAACGGGAGGTATGACATCGTGACTGTTTGATTCGTCTGACACGGTGAATTCAGTGATGAAGTCTGCTAGTGCTTGCCCTTGTATGGCCCTTCATGGAAGGTAGGTAATATCGAACTGATTCAACTCGATATTCCATTTTAATGTGCTTCCAAAGGTTTTCGATCTTTGGAGTACCTGTCGCAAGGGTTGATCGGTATAAACACTGAATGAGTGTGCCTGAAAGTACGGACAAAGCTTGTGTGATGCAATCACCAAGCAGTAGGCCAGTTTCTCAATCTTAAGATAATTTCTTTCTGCCCTCGTTAAACATTTACTAACATAGTACACTGGCTTTTGAACTCTGTCCTCCTCGCAAACCAAAGTCGTACTGATAGCATGCTAGGATACAGTCAAGTACGCATACAACATTTCATGGTCTACCGATTTCGATAGCACCGGGGGACTTTCTAATTGCCTTACCAGAGCTCGAAACGCTTCCTCCCAGTTGGACGTCCATTCAAAATTTCAGTTTCCTTTCTTTATTACATCGAAGAAGGGAATACACTTATCTGTGGCTCTGGATATGAATCGACTCAGCGTGGCCACCTTTCCATTCAAGCTTTGTACCTGCTTTATAGTTCTGGGCACTTGTATGTCTCGAATAGCTTGAATCTTCTTCGGGTTAGCTTTGATTCCCCGCACATTAACAATGAAACCTAAAAACTTCCCTTACGCAACGCCAAAGGAACATTTCAAAGATTGATTTTCATTCCATAATATCTGAGTATATTAAACATCTCCGCTAAGTCTCGAATGTGGTCGTTTGACTGCCGTGACTTCACGAGCATGTCATCCACATAGACTTTCATTGTTCTACCAATCTAGTCTTTAAACATTCGATTCACAGATGCTGATAAGTCGCTCCCGCATTTTTCAATTCGAAAGGCATCATTACATAGCAATATAGCCCAACGTCTGTGACAAAACCGGTGTGTTCTTGGTCTGGAATGTGCATCGGGATCTGATTATATCCCGAGTATGCATCCATAAATGACAGTATCTCATGTCCGGCCGTTGAGTCAACCAGCTGGTCGATTCTGCGTAAAGGGAAACTATCCTTCGGGCATGCTTTGTTTAAATCAGAGTAGTCTACACAAGTTCTCCATTTTCCATTTGCTTTCCTCACTAGCACTGGGTTAGACACCCATTCCGGGTAGAGGATATCGCGGACGAACCCATTAGTTTTGAGTTTGTCCACCACCTCTCTAAGAGCAGTGGACCTCTCCATGTTCATGCCTCTCCTTTTCTGCTTTACAGGAATGTACTTGGGGTCTATGTTCAGCATATGACTCGCAATAGTGGGAGAAATCCCGCACATATCAGAATGTGTCCAAGCGAAAACATCAAATTCGTTTGGGGGAAATTAGTGAGATCCTCGGCCACTGATGGGTCGAGTTATGATCCAATCTTAAGTATTCATGATGGGTCATCTTGGCTGACCGAAATGTCAATCGCCTGCAGCCGGTGCTGTATTTGCTTCCCTGGGTTCCCCATCATCATCTCTCGGATCTATGTCTCTATCGATTCGATCGTGCTGCCCGAGCCAGGGCTCAGGCACTACTTGTCAATTTTTAGTGATCCGGCTATGGACAGAGCTGTCCGCAACCTTTCCTTTCTCTCTCCGCTGGGCCTCTATCAGCTCAGCCACATAACATGCACGACCGGTCGCGTGATCGCCATGCACAAAACCAACTCCTTTGTTTGTTGGAAATTTTAAAGTTAAACAGCACAGGGCTAAAGCTGCCCTAAACTCTGTAAGGGCCGGACGACCCACAAACACATTGTATGGAGAATCAACATCTAAAACTATGAAAGGTAGGACTCGCACCCTCCTACATTCACCTTGTCCCAATTCGGCTGGCAACTCAACATACCCCACTGCATTGGTCGCTTCACTATTAAAGCCATGCATACGGGCTTTAGATGGTTTTAAATCCTTTGTCTCCATCTTCATTTGGTCATATGCTTTTTTGAAGATGATGTTAACAGAACTTCCATAATCAATTAAAATTCTCCTCACAAATGCTGGCCCGATTGTCGCGGATATGACCATCGGGTCAACGGTAAGAGCCTCCACCTGGTCAGCATCTCGGCTCCTAAACACTATATCATCCGTCATCATGCGCTGCTGTTTAGTAGGGGTTCCATCCTTTACATTTGAACAACACTCATAACCTGCATGCCTTAAGGAGTTAGCATACCGCTCCATTTCCTGCCAGTTCTTGTGTGCAGGGTAAGGTCCACCGACTGTAGTGTTTATGACTAGCCTTCCTACAGTTCGGGCAGGTTAGACTGGATGGCGTGCAGCCGACCTACGTCCAGGGTCTGACGTTCCTTGCCTTCCTTCCTGTGAGTTCTTTACAAACTCTTGCAACTTTTTCTATCTAATCATCTTTTCCATGGCATCGTGGATATGTCTACACTCTTCCGTATTATGCCCGTAAGTCTTATGGAAGCGACAATACTTCCCCGTCCGCTTTTGTTCCTCTGTTGAATCCTTTGGGCGCGACTTTCTGTATTGAAAAGTATTACAAGTTGATAGGAAAATATTCTCCAGAGATGCATTCAGAGGAGTATATTCGTTGTAAGTTGGAATCCTTGGCTTCCATTTTCCTGCTTCCCTTTTCTTTCTGGGATTTCCTCCTCCGGACCCTTTAGATTTTCCAGGCTTGTTCTGGACATTAACTTGAACCTTCCCCGAACTGTCACTGGATTGTTTTACGGTGATTTTTCTTTTCACAGTCTCCTGAACAGGCCCTGATGCCTTATCTCGCCTTGTCCACCTGGCTTCCTCTTTTCTTATGAACTGATAAGCCTTTGAACAATAACGCTCTAGTGTAGTCGGTGGTTTTCCTGCCAACCAATCTCTAAAATTTGAATCCGGATCCACCCCTTGCATTACAGCCATCAAAATTACATGGTCATTAGGACTGCTGACTTTAGTACCCACAACGTGAAATCTCTGTAATCACTCCAACAACTCCCCTGGGGCCTGGATTACGCTAAATAGGACAACATGTCCTTGGGACGAGTGGCATGTATCCTAAACTGTTCTACAAATTTCATCACCAATTCGTCAAAGCTGGATATAGACCGTGGGGGAAGTCGAGTGAACCACATGGTGGTGATTTCGGATTAAGTGATTGGGAAGCATCTACACTTGGTTGCATCATTTGCTCTTGTCGAATACATTATCCATTCATACCTCGTCACATGCTGCCTGGGATCAGTCTTCCCTTCGTAGGCCGGGATAGTTGGCATGCTAAACTTCCTGGGGTACTCGGCCGGTAGAATAGTATCTATGAAGGGAGTATGACTAATGGATATCCCCCAATCTTCATTGGTCAGGCCATGGTTTTCTCTCATCTGTTGTCTAACCATAGCGGATAGGTCCGGGGTTTGTATGGAAGATGGAAGGTTGGAATCTGTTATACGGGACCGTTCGGGTTGATGTCTCCTCTGTTGGCGATCTGCTAAATGTCCATCTTAGGTAAATGTCTATCTTGGGGACCAGCTTCATTAGGGTCTTGGTGAGCCGGGCGTCCAGTTTCCACACGTGCTCCAAATCCTAAGTTTTCTGTTCCATCTTGGGTGTGGTCTCCAAGGTGTAAGTGATCCCTAGCTGATCGATTAGTAACACCTGCTTGTGTAGTTTCAGTTTTGCGGCGTCTACGCCTGGGAGGTTCATCTAACTAAGTTGAGCTATCAGATGAAGAATAAGGAACAGGGCTACCTTCAGCATTTTGATGCTAGCTGAGCCATGAGGTTAGCGTTAGCTTGAATCTGTTCACTAAGTTGTCTCCTATTTCGCATGAGTTCTCTCATCAGGTCGTTGAACTCCGTCCTAGTGACAACTTCAATTTGATTTTGGGTGGTGGTTCCTGCACCTAGATTTGCATGTTGAGTGCTAGGTCCTATTTGTTGTACGCTAGCATTCTCGTTGAAGTTTGCGTTATGAGAGACTGATCTCGTGCATGGTCTTCCCATAGTGAAGTTATTGATAGGAACTCTAAGTAGAATCAACGGATGTCCTGTGAGTGACTTAGATCTCCTTCGTAAAATTTATTCAATCCAGTAGCTACAAAGCAGATCCTAGCGGCTTGAGAATTCGATTCTCAATGAAAGCACCAAAATGTTAGCACCAAAATTGGTCACTAACACCCTTGAGAAAGATTGTGTAGAGAGATTAATGAAGAAAATAAATTAAAACATAGAACTGTATGCTAAATTAATCGCAAAAACAAGAACACCGGATTTATAGTGGTTCAGCTTAACTACCTACGTCCACTTTAAGTTTTGATCTTTATTGCTTTCACAAATGATTGAATACAGATACAATCCGTACAATAATGGCCTGAATACAAGTGCTAAGTGAAAAAGGATGTGTCTTGAATGCAGCAGTGTCTCTCCAGTGTTCTAGAAAAAAAGTTCCTTTCACTGTGCCATTACCCTTCTATTTATAGACGAAGATGGGTTGGACTTCCCTCACGGGCCTAGGAACAAGGTATCTTGGCCCATGATAAGTAGCCTCTACGCACCGAGCCAGGAATGCCGAACGACAATTTTCGAGCGAGGTTGGTCGAACCAGAGAGTGCCGAGTGAGTTTTCCATGCCGAACAGAATTCGTATGCCGAGCCACGAATCCAGGTTGAATGGCATTCATATGTCGAGCGAGGAATCACGTGCCGAACGGCTCTCATGTGCCGAATGAGGCATTGTGATGAACGAGACTTGTGCCGAACGAGGTACTTGGGCCGATCGAGGGGAAATGCCGAGCGAGGCTTCATGCCGATCGAGGGGAGACGCCGAACAAGGTTTCATGCCGATCGAGGGAAGATGCCGAGCGAGGCTTCATGCCGATCGGGGGGATATGCCGAACGAGGCTTCATGCTGATCGAGGGAGATGCCGAGCGAGGCTTCATGCCAACCGAGGCCTTATGCCGAACGACTCATTTATGCCGAATGAGGGGAGATGCGGAGCGAGGCTTATGCCGATCGAGGCCTTATGCCGAATGACTCATTTATGCCGAACGAGGCTTCATGACGAACGAGGCCTTATGCTGACCGAGGTATCTATGTCGAGCCTCTTGTTACATGGTCAAACAATCGAGTAACACTTACGTCCCTTTGAAGTCTCATACTTCCTTGAAGCCTAAAAATATTAAGTTGGGCGTGCTTCTCCATTTCTGAAACTGCTTGATTAGATGCTTCATCCTTTTGGCTACTCCAAACGCATCTCAATTCTTTTATTAGACCCTAAGTCTAATCTTTTAATTTGCATTTAGTTTACTTCCTTATTCTGTTGGCTATTTATTTACCCCAGTTAGCATATTCTTTGCCTCGCCTCACATCTATCTATTGTGATATTTACATTTATTTAATAGGCAATGCTATTGGTATGAGCCACTTCATTATCTTGCTTATTTAACTCTTAAGTTTATTAAAATAAGCCTCTTTTATCATTCCTACTTTATTTGCTTACTGACTTAACATAAATTATTTAAATATGATTCTACCATTATTATTTCTTATCGATTTATTCAAAGTCTCAAAATAAGCTTTTCCGTTCTTATTACTTAACCTATGCTACAATTCTATCTGTAACTGTCATTTTCTCTTCTTTTATAGTCCGTACATAATTCCAGCATTTCTTTTCTGCTCTAATCTGCCTTCTTTTATTATGATATAGAGTATTCTTTTAATCTCTTATATTATATAATTCACTTATCATAACAACTATCTTCTTAAATAGTATGCGCAGTGAATGCAGATCTAGGTTCATTATCGTTTACAACTTCAAGCTCTTATCTAATAATTTACTTGATTCATGTCATACTTTGCTTTATTATCTTCTATTCTAGGAAGTAATTTTATTTTATTTGGTTGGTTATGAAAAATATATTTAAAAATCCATTTCCATGTATTAATATTAAATAATATTATAAATAATAATCCGTAACTGCTAGATATTTCTTTTACTATTTTGGGATATTTTAAAATACAGTAGATTTTCTATTTTACACTAATTCTCTTTTTCTTTCTTTTATTCTAGCAATAATGTTCATTGTTGTCTTTTAAAAATTAAACTATAGAAATGCATCCTATTTTCTAAACCAACTAATTAACCTTTTAGTTACTCCTAAATCCAGTTATTAAATTAATTACTTTTCTCATTTTAATGTAATTTATTGTAGTAATTCCATTCCTTAAACTTTTATTACTTTACAACTTATTTTCTTCATTTCAATATTATTAACTGTTTAATCCATATCCACATTTAATTTATTATAATCCATACACCAAGAAAGAGGAGAAAATATAAGAAGAATGGCGCTTGCAAAGAAATCCAAAACGTTGAAATAGATGTAAATAAATACTAATAATGTTAATAAACTGTAAATTCCTTATAGTTCAGCATAACTTAATTAATAGGATTAATTATTGAATAAAATTATCTAAACGGGAATTTAACGATAATATATCTTAAACTTAAAGATACATAAATAAATCCAGTCACATTACTAGTTTTCCAAATCCCCCTGTTCTTTTTTCAGATCTGTCCCTAACATCTATATTCACCTCACTTGTAATCCCTATTTGGAATTACAAACGGCATGTTTATAAATCTATAATATTTGAAAGAGAAAAGGAAGAGATTTGGATTTGAAATAGAAAATAAAACTCAGATCTAGAGTTTTACCTTTGACATAGCCTTCTGATTTGAACCAATTCCTAATTCCAAATAAATTCTATTCTCTTTCTATTTAGATCTAAATTCGTGTGAATTAGATCTAAATTTTTTTTATTAAGAAAGATTAGAAGAGATAGAAAAATGACAGAGCTTCTGTAGGCAAAAGAAAAATTATGAGAATAAAAATAAGGCTCTGCACTTATATTTATAGTGGTTCAAATCAGTGCTTACCATTAGATATAAAGTCCTAAAATCTAAAGCGTACACTCAGTCTATGGACATTAAATTAATATGTTTTCTTCTGCATTTGCTTTTATTTCAAATTGATTTTCCAATAATCTTTTCATTAATCACTTTCCCCTTCTCTCTCGCAATCTATACAAACATATATTTTAAATGTGACGTTTCTTTTAAATAAGATTCCCCTATTAATCACTCAATTAATAGATTTCATATATACCTAGAATTAATTTACTATCCAATTAATCTCTGCATGCATTGTGATTTCTTACCAAATTAATATGCCAATCAATACCATATTAATTCATCATTTACGTGCATATTAATTTATTTTGTTCCCATAATTATTGCATGCATATATTCTACAATTGAATTTTGAATCATAATCTTAATTATATATGTTACCATAAGTCTCCATGTTTATTAATTGACAATTGATTATTTGCATAAATTACTCTTCCTCCATTTTATTCTCTTGCACTTACGTATGTATTCCTAATCACATCAATTAGTTACTACAATATATGTTTTCGTTCTTGTCAGTTCCTATAAATTAATCACCTCTACTAATTAATTGAATATTAATATCCCTTTTAAACAAACACCGTTAATTAATCTTCCCTATTAATTGATGTTATACAGTTTCTCTCTCTAATTTATTTGTTACACAAATATAATTGTATTCCAAATAATATTAATTAGTTGCCTCATTTACTTCTCTGTTTTGAAATTTCTAATGTATATAACTTAATTAAATTATATGCATATATAATTGTAATTTAACGTGGGGTGTTACATTCTCACCCCTTAGGAAATTTCGTCCTCAAAATTTAATAAGGGTTCAATTATGTAATTTCTCGTATTAATCACATCCATTTTGTGTACGTCCAACTTTGTAACAATCCGTGCACAGTGCAAAGTACAATACATTACAAAATATATGCATGTACAAGAATTTCTATGCGGTACCTCCTATATGAATGCTTTTCCTTTTAGAAATTCCTTTTAAAACATGATGTACCGATCTTAAATATACTTGCAATTTCTATATGAATGCAAAATTTTGGAAACTCAAATCATTTTTCATTCAAATTTTCCTACGCTCCTATTGAATAGGAGCATAGTTAAATAAAAAATTTACGTCCAAACCTACCACATAATTTTTAATTTGCGAATTTTAGAAAATTCTAGTTTTTCAACTTCGATTTCTTATGTTATAAAGAAGGTGGAAAATGAAAAAACTTCATATTTCTCCGATATTCTTTTGCGCGCATCTTCCTCTATACTTGGGATTTAGGCTACTATTCTAAAAAAATATTTCCTTAAGCACAGTTTACATAAGAAAATAGCTCCTTTTAAATTTTTCTGTTGACTTTTCTGTCGCTTTCTTTAAATTTGTTATTTTCCTTTTGGCTATATTATTCTGATTTTACTTTCTTTATATACATATAGCAATTAAACACAACTATCATCTAGGGCAAGGAGATCTAGGACCATGTCCACTTTGACACAGAAAGGTCCTACTCTAGGAATCCAAGTAACTCATATGCACCTCCTACCGTTGTATTACTAATAACGAATAAGATCTATTCATCTCTTCTATTCCATACTCAAAAAGGAATAACTAAGTATCATTTACTGCAACAAATAAGGGTTTCAATCTATATAGTCTCTATCTAAAAAGACTACCGAGCTTAGGGAATTTTTTTTCTTTACCTTTCATTTTTCCCCAACTAAGGTCCACCTATCCCAACCACGTATGTCTTATCATCTTACTAATATCATTTCAATATTCTTCTACAGTCTGCATACATGAAGCAACATTTCTAGGTTTTCACTAGTGTCCTATACACCTTACGGGAATTTTTATTGTTACTAAGAGTGATTACTGCTATAACATTATACTTTTTCCATTACACCTAGGAAGCGATTCCTATCTACTCCATATTTAAAAGCCTGATTTGGTTTGGTATTTATCAAATTTTCTTCAAAAATTAAAACTTTTAAGTTTTATCTTTTCAAAAACTTATTTACTTTTCCACCAAACCATCTTTTTTTAAACATGTCTTGCTTGTTCTTAAAATATATTTTTTCTTGACTTTAAAAAAATGTACTCACATGTTTTCAAAACATCCTTCTTCTTTTTTTATAGATTTTCAAATTTACTAAAACTGGGGTAAATAGGAACAATTATTTTATCAAAATCTCTTAACTTTCCTACTCTTCCAATTACTTAACCTTTAAGGAGTTACTAACTTATTACTCTTAATGGTTTTATGCCTTAATGTATTGGAATTACTTTCTCTTATGAGAAACCATTAATGCTAAAACCTTTTATGAATTCTTTAAAGGAGGATTTCATGTTTAGGTGAAATTATAAAGAATTAATTGTATATTTTATTGAAATAGGCTATACAAAATATGATGTTTTCCATACCTTGTACATCTCTTTCACGTATTCCTTATAGCTTGCAAAAACATCTTTATTTGTGATTCATAGAAAATTATATCATGATTCATTTCATTCCAATAGATTAAAGTTAGTTTGCTCTATATTCACTTACATAAGATATTTCCTACTAAATTCATTAATCTATCATACATTATTTTTCAAAAGAACTCATTTTTAAAACTTCTTTATAACTACAAAATATTTTCATGTGCTTGTTTAAATAATAAGTGTACACATAAACCACTTTTATAAATTATCTCCAAAACTCATTTGGGTTAAAACAGATGTTGCGTAAACCACCATTACAACAACCCAAAAATACTAATATTTGGATTCAATTAAAATAAATATTAATAAATCATGTATGCTATGTAACAACATTTACTTTGGGAGTCACTTACTATAACAATAGAGTCATAGTCTATGCTTCCTTTATTTTTACTGAAAATATTTATTACAACAATAATTGTTGTAACCGACGTTTTCGATACGTAACACACTCTAGGTTTTATATTTAAAATCATTGTTTACCTACAAAGAAACTAGCGAGCTATACATGCTCTATAATTCTTCAAAAAGAATTTCACTTATAACAAAATTTACATCATATAAAAACCAAATTAAATTTCATACAACTTATTTTTTCAAAAAACCAATATTTACTTCCCCAAATATATTAACAGTTATATTTTTCAATTTTTTTAATTCAAAAGTTTCATTTTTATTGGGTTAGACATAAAGTGGATTTTCTTCATACTAAAAGCTCTTATTCTTCCCGAAATAAAAACACTCTCTCTACTATCCCTAAGGAACTTCCCTACTTCCTAAAACATATGGCGGGGTGCGGGGGGACGTAGGGGGGTGCGGGGGGACGTAAGGGGTGTATAGGGGACGTGGGGGGCGTAGGGGGGTGTAGGGGGACGTATGGGGTGTAGGGGGGGTGTGGGGGGACGTAGGGGGACGTGGGGGGGTGCGGGGGGACGTGGGGAAAATTTCTCTCAAAACATGGCTTATTTGTATGCTATAAATCGGTAATAACATAGGGCTCTACAATCTTGGGTCATCCCAAACCCAATTAGCAAACTATGTACAAATATACTTCTAAAAACTTTCCATACGTAAAAACTATGGTTGGGGACTATTTGGATTTTATTATATAATATATTTATATTTTATTCAAAAATACAAATACGTTCACTCACTATCTACCTAGGAATCCTAAACCTGGCTCTGACACCAAATGTAACAACTTGATTTCCAGTGGTTTGGATTTTTCACAAAAATGCTAAAGCCAAGCCCACTGAAGCCCGATTTGGGTATCTGGTATCCTGCAAATAGGCAAAGACAAATATATCAGAGCTTAATAATTTATCTCGCCGTAGGATTGATTAAAATATAATAGTAAGTAAATACTCACCCAAATGATTACAATTTTTAAGCAAGTGCCATAAAGCTGAGAAGTCTCTGTCATCTACCTAACTTGTGGGATGTTATGAGGAGGGGGTCAGAACAAAAGTTCCGGTGAGCGAATAAATTATATACTTCTAGGCTTAATCCTACATATATCGTTTTATTTCCATTTACTCTTATATTAGGTTCATTAAGTTACAATACTCTCGTCTCTGTTCGTGAACCGTGCCCATCTACTCTATAGTAGATTAAAACCTAATAACTAATATATACATATATGTAGTTATATGCCCAATGACTATATTGGTCATTGGTACTATCTATGGTACCTTCTGTATCCTCCTCGAAAAGGGCTCCATCGTCTTGCTCCATAGCTATATCTGTAAAGGACTGCTTCGTAAGGCCTACAATACAGATACTCCATCGTCTTGCTCTGCAAGCGTTCCATAGCTACATCTGTAAAGGACTTCTTCGTAAGGCCTACAATATAGGTGCTCCACTATATACTATGAAAACGTAAATTGCGTCTGCACTAGTCTATGCCAGTGCTCGGACATCCACAATGTACCACCCAATGCGTAAATTGAGGACTGCATAATCGTTCTGTCTACTATCTGAATCCCGCCAACAAGGTCTACCTTGTATGGAATTCAATCGGGGATTTTATATATATGTAAAGGACTGCTTAGTTAGACCTACTATATAGATATTCTAGTTGGTACATTTCTTTTTCATCATGGCTATGGCCCACCCAACCACCTTCACAACTAACTGAAAGACTTCTAAAGAGTCAAGTGGTCGTGCCCTACTGCAAACAATCTAACATCCAAATGGCGATGTCTCTCATCTAATGCCTCAATAGTGAAAGAATCATTGGCATGTTGGTTTAACTCTAGTCTTTCTCGAAATCACTCTTGGTCTTGATGCTGGTCGATATCCGCATGCGACTATCCTTAAACTTACTTGCAAGAACTAGACATACGAATACCCTACTCCGAACACCAAGCCCTTCTGACTACCTACAAAGGTCTACTTCGTTAGGCCTACAATGCAAATGTAGTCAAGGCATACTCACTTGATGGAACACCTACAAACCTGCCTCTGGGGATGCAGCTTTGTTAGGCCTACCCGATGGGCCATCCTAAAGTATCCTTGCGTCCCGTTGAAGTCTCATACTTCCTTGAAGCCCAAAAATACTAAGTTGGACGTGCTTCTCCATTTCTGAAATTCGTGATGAACTGCTTCGTTAGAGGCTTGATCCTTTGGGTTGCTCCAAACGCATCTCAATTCTTTTATTAGACCTAAGTCTAATCTTTTAATTTGCGTTTAGTTTAATTTCTTATTATATTGGCTATTTATTTACCCCAATTAGCATATTGTTTCCCTCATCTCACCTCCATCGTGAGATTTCCATCTATTTAATAGGGAATGCTGTTGGTATGAGGCACATTCATTATCTTGCTTATTTAACTTAATATAAATCTTAAGTTCAATAAGATAAGCCTCTTTTATCATTCCTACTTTATTTGCTTATTGACTTAATATATTATTTAAATAAGCTTCTAACATTATTATTGCTCATTAATTTATTCAAAGTCTTAAAATAAGCTTTTCCGTTCTTATTACCTAATTATAACTTATGTTATAATTCTACCTATAATTGTCATTTTCTCTTCTTTTATAGTCCCTACATAATTCCAGCATTTCTTTTCTGTTCTAATCTGCCTTCTTTTATTATGATATAGAATATTCTTTTATTCTCTTATATTATATAATTCACTTATCATAACAACTATCTTCTTAAATAGTCTACGCAGTGAATGCAAGCCTGGGTTCATTATCGTCTACAGCTTCAAGTTCTTATCAAATAACTTACTTGATTCATGTCATACTTTGCTTTATTATCTTCTATTCTAGAAAGTAATTCTATTTTATTTGGTTGGTTATGAAAACTATATTTAAAATTCCATTTCCATATTTTAATATTAAATAATAGTATAAATAATAATCCATAACTGTTGGATTTTTTTTTACTATTTTGAGATATTGTAAAATACAACGATTTCTCTATTTTACACCAATTTTTCTCATTTTTTTCTTTTATTCAAGCAATTGCGTTCATTGTTGTCTTTTAAATATTAAATTATAGAAATGTATCCTATTTTCTAAATCAACCAATTAACCTTTTAGTTATTCCTAAATTCAGTTATTAGATTAATTAATTTTCTCATTTTAACATAATTTATTATAGTAATTCCATTCCTCAAACTTTTATTACTTTACGTCTTATTTCCTTCATTTCAGTATTCTTTAACTATTTATCCCATATTCACGTTTAATCTACTCTTATACATATGCGAAGAAAGAAGAGAAAATAGAAGAAGAATGACACGTGCATAGAAATTCAAAACATAGAAACAGATATAAAACTAATACTGTAAATAAATTATAAATTCCTTTTAGTTCAGCATAACTTAATTAATAGATTAATTATTAAACAAAAATTATCTAAACAGGAATTTAACAATAATATATCTTAAACTTAAAATATAAATAAATCCAATCACATTGCTAAATTTCCCTGTTCTTATTTCAGATCCATCCCTAACATCTATATTCACCTGCCTTATAATCCCTATTTGGAATTACAAACGATATATTTATAGATCTATAATATTTGAAAGAGAAAAGGAAGAGATTTGGATTAGAAATAGAAAATAAAACTCAAATCTAGGGTTTAACCTTTGAGATAGCCTTCTGATTTGAACCAACACCTAATTCCCTAAGTAATTCTATTCTCTTTCTATTTAGATCTAAATTCGTGTGAATTAGATCTAAAATTTTGTTATCAAGAAAGTGTAGAAGAGATAGAAAAATGGCAGAGCTTCTTTAAGCAAGAGAAAAATAATGTGAACAAAAATAAGGTTCTGCACCTATATTTGTAGTGGTTCAAATCAGTGCTAACCATTAGATATAAAACCCTAAAATCTAAAGCGTACACTCAGTCTATGGACATTAAATTAATATGTTTTCTTCTACTTTTGTCTTTATTTCAAATTAATTTTCTAGCAATTTTTTCATTAATCACTTTCCCGTTCTCTCTCGTAATCTATGGAAACATATATGTTCAAATGCAATGTTTCTTTTAAATAATATTCCCCTATTAATCATCCAATTAATAGATTTCATATATACCTAGAATATTTGATTTATCCAATTAACCCCTGCCTGCAGTGTGATCTCATACCCAATTATGGCTTCCTCATCCTCCCTCCCCATTCCCCCACCACTTTCAACCCCAAGCCTGCCCCTATCCTCATCTCTACGTCCACCCTACCACAATCAGCGGCACCCCATGGAGCTGGGGCTATTATCAAATCTATTCATAACCCTACTACTATGTCGCCCCTCGCAAGCCATTAAGTTATTCCCACAACCAGCCTGTTCGTCCTCAGACCGTCCCCTCCAATAGATCAACTATGATTAAAACATACGCTCAGGTGACAGCCTCCACTCCCCGTCCTCCCCTGCTATGAAACCCCCTCGTGATCAAGCGCCATTGTTACCTCCCCATTTTCAAATCAACCGGCGGAACACTTGATTTTTTAAAGGCCAAGAGTCGTTGTCTTCGGTGTGCGGGCAGCGACCATGTGGCAAAAAACTGTAGGGATGCAAAGATCTATTTTTTTGTGGCTTCTGTGGTCATTCACAATCGAATTGTCCCGATAAAAAAGTCATAGAAATGCTTCGTTCCCCGTACGCACAGTGCCAGCTCCCTAAAAAAAATCATTTTGTTCAATTTAAGCGGGCCCCAATATCTATTCCTACCGGTGAACAAAACATCACAATGCAAACCTATCTCCATATTCAACCATCTCCTCAAACCTCTCTCCCAAAACCCTTCTCTTCTCAACATTTCCCTATGGAAGATCCCTCAAAATACTTTACCGCCACCATTATTGATGGCTTCTAGACCATTTAGACCCTTTCCATCACTCTGACATCGCACCTCCAACTCCATGAATGGCCTATTTGGATCCTCTCCGACAATACTTCCTTGTTTACTGCCCCTCCATGATTGTTCAAGAAAAGGCACTGCAACTCGGAACGATTTCCAAAGCAGGCAACTTCGGCACAGTCCTGACGGATTTTGTGCTACCGACCGCACCAAACCTCGAACCTCCAATATGGGCTAAGGTGCATGGTTTTCCCGAACTTCTACGGGAAAATCTGAAGGCGGTGCGTGTAGCCTTAAGCCCCATTGGTCGGTCGGTGGGCCTAGTTGACTGCGATTAGGCCCATTTTGATCATTGATATCTTTATTTACGAATATAGTTCTTTGCCAGAATAGTCTCTCCATGTACTTTCGTATCTCGGCTTAACAATGCGGAACACATGCTTATCGTCGAGCGTTGAGATCACAAACATCCTAGAAGAAGGCCAGAGACACTCAATCTGGGCACAGATTTCGAGCGAGATTGGAGATATTTTAATGAAGCACTCAACATTCCCTCGGACCAGTCAGACTCAGATGCACGCTTTGACACAATGAACTTTGAAGCCTCTATGTCCCCGCCCAACCTTCCTATCGCCCTAGCACATCATACAAGATGACTCTATGGAAGTGGTGGGCCCACTATGATGGGACGATTGGCCTCCTGCCGAGCCCTGTTGGGCCCCACTTGCAGACCTTGACCTCTCTTTTTCGCTTCGTCTTCAGACCCCTCGCCTGCAAGATGCGCCACCTCCCTAGCCTGAAGCTCAATCATCAACCCAAAAACTACCTCCTGCTTCTCAACAATTAGCAACCCTCTCCCCAGCCCTTGCTCGCTGCAGCACCATATTGAACTATGCTGACACTCTTCCTGAAAGCTCGGGTAGTTTTTTTAAAATTGTTGTTTTTTCCTCTGCTAGTTCTAAAATTCATAAGAAAATGGGACGTTGCATGGGTATAAGTTTATCTGATGAACACTATACGGCCATGCAAACATTAGATCTGAGTGTTTGTCCCTTTCCCAATGAAAATAGTCTCCTGGAATGTTCGGGGTTTGGGGGCCCTCTAAATGTCATGCTATCAACCTTATTCTAGCCCTACAACAAAACATCCTTTTAATCCAAGAATCTAAACTTTCAGACCCATCCCCATCTCATCTTAGACTATTAGGTGGCCCCCACTGTCTGGCTAGGCCCACATAGATGCTATTGGTACTAGGGTGGTATAATTACCGTATACATGGTCCCTTTTCATCCTGCTGCACTACATGTTATCCTTAGCCATCTTCACTCGGGTATACTCTACCTCTTTTCCAATGTTTTATGGTCCTCAAATTGTCCATGAGAGTTCTGTCCTTTGGCCGAACTGCTAGGAATTTGCCTCACATATCAATGGTCCTTGGGTTATTGGAGGGGATTTCAATACGACTAGATCTCCTTTTAAAAGAAACTCCGGAAGTAGCTCACAAGATTCTGACGCTTTTAATGACTTTATCAATTCTTGCGCCCTCATCGACCCATCTATCAGCAATTGACTCTTTACCTGGTCAAACCATAGATCTGAGCCAGCCTTGGCAAAATTGAACCATTCCCTTTTCAACTCCGCCTGGGACGACCTTCACCCGCTCTCTCTAGTTAATGGCCTCGCCACCATCTTCTTCGATCACCGTCCTTTGCTACTTGATTCATGCACCTCACCAAACCCTAAGAGTCCATTCATATTTGAGCACCTTTGGCTCCTAGAACCATCATTCGTCGACTTTGTTAAACTAGAATGGACCCAACCCTTTTCGATTCAATCGGCCACTGCTCCAGTTGTCTTCAAACTCCGATCACTTAGAAAACTCATCAGACCTTGGGCCAAATCCATTTGGGGCTCGATCTGTTCCCGTATTGCGGCGACCCAAGATGACATTCTGCATCTCAACATACTGGAAGAATCTCGCCCCCTATTTGTCTCTGAATCTAATCGCCTGCACGAGCTGGAGCTTGAATTAGACAAACTTGTCAAGCAGGAAGAGATTGGATGGAAACAATGCTCCAAAGCTAAATGGATTGACGAAGGAGATAAAAACACTGCTTTCTTCCATCGCCTTGCCAATGGACGTCGTAGATCCACCTTCATCTCTGAAATCTCTCATAACGATACCACCTTATCTGACCAATCAGATATCTTTTGCTTATTCACTGATTTCTATCGCAATCTACTAGGTAAACCCTCTCCTCCTTTCCTGCCCATTGACTGGGATATCCTTTATCCCAACCCTTCCCCGATTTCCATTGACCATTCCTTCTCTGAAGATGAAATTTGGTCGGTCCTGAAAGATATGGCTGATGACAAATCCCCAGGTCCAGACGGCTTTGGTCCCCTATTTTTCAAACACTTTCGGGACACTGTTAAATTTGATATCATAGAGATGTGCTTTGAATTTCAATCTAACACCTCGTTGTTGCACGTTTGAATTACGCCAACATCATCCTTATCCCCAAATCCCCTGGTTCAATGACCCTACCTTCCTTTCGACCCATTAGCCTCCTCAACACCACCTTCAAAATCATCACTAAAATCCTTGCCAATCATCTCCAAAGGGTTATAGGATCTATGGTAGGGGTTGAACAATCGGCCTTCATCTTGGGACGTAACATCCTTGATTGTGTGGCGGCCACATAGAAATCATCTCCTTCTATCACCACTCTACCATTCCAGGAGCCCTACTCAAACTTGACTTCTCCAAAGCCTTTGATTCAGTCAACTGGAACTTTTTGCTCGATCTTATGAAGTACAGAGGTTTTTATGATACATGGTGTAATTGGACTAAGTGCATTCTTAGTACAAGTTTTTGTCAATTTCCATCAATGGCTCTCTAAGTGGGCATATAAAATCAGCTCGAGGTTTAAGACAAGGCGACCCCCTATCGCCACTCCTTTTTGTCCTCATTTCTGATGTGTTTAACCGCATGGTCAAGCTTGCACTATCCAACAACCTCCTTACTGGCATTAAACTCCTCAAATTGGACTTATCAGTCTCTAACCTCTAATTTGCGGATGACACCATCGTGTTGGTTTCCCCAGAACCTGATCATATTCATTGTCTTAAATTTCTTTTATATGTCTTCAAACTCATCTCCAGCTTATCCATCAACTTTAACAAGAGCTCCATCATCATGCTAGGCGACTCCCACCACCTCGGCCCCTCTTTCGCCTCTCTTCTCAACTATAAACTGAACCACTTCCCCATCACCTACCTTGGCGTCCCTCTTCACCCCACTAAACTTGCCCGACTAGACTGGCTCCCACTTATCTCCAAGATTGAACCTCGCCTTTCATCATGGAAGGCCAAATCTCTATCATCTGCAAGCCGTCTCATCCTTGTTAAATCAGTCCTATCAGCTCTTCCTTCGTACTGGATGTCGTTTCATAAACTGCCGAATTGGGTTATAAACAAAATTGACGCTATTAGATGATCTTTTCTCTGGAATGGCAATAAAAAAAATGTTTGATCAACTGGAAGTCTGTCTGTTTGCATCAAGATCATGGTGGCCTAGGAATAGTTAACCTCGACTCTTTCAACATAGCTCTCCTATCCAAATGTCTTTGGCGTATCATCACACCGGGCAATATCATCTGGAAAGAGTGGATACTTCGGCTTCATTATCACTCCAACCCTCACCTAGTCCTTCACTCCACCCCTCGTCTTAAACCTTCTCCCTTCTTGGCTGGCGTTTTACAATCCATACCCCATGTCAAATCCCTATTTCATGTCTCCATTGGCAACGGTAGTAGCTGTCTTTTCTGGCTAGACATATGGCATGATGAAACACCCCTCGCCCGTTTGTTCTCTAAGCTATTTTCCCATACCTCCCACCATAACTCAATAGTTGGCGAGATTTCAACCCTTGGCCCAGACTGCCTGTGTCCCCCAGCTTTCTTTGACCTTAACACCTTGAATGATCTCACTTCAGCCACTAATCTGATTCTTTCTCTCCAGCTCTCTAACACAACAGACCAATATACCTGGGCCTTATATCCTTAGAAAGGCTTTTCATCACCTCATGCTACTCATTACTTAACCACCCATGCAGATCATTCTCTTTCGCAAGACTATGGAAACGCAGACTCCCTCCCCGCATCTTTTTTTTCCAATGGCGCATCATCCATGCTCGTATCAACACCATAGATAGAATTAGATGTATGAATATCCCTCTAGACCCTCTTTGTGCCTTGTGCTCTATGCAAGATGAATCCATTTCTCGTCTCTTTTTTGGCTGTGATATCTCCTATTACATTTGGGCCACGACCAGTGCTAATCTCATCGGCTACATGCCTGTCCTTCCCTCGTTCTTTGACTACTAGCAGTATAACCCTCCGGATAGAAAACTCGACTCCTTCATTGCCATTTACAGTTCGTGCATCTGGAAAGAAAGAAATGCATACGTTTTCAACAAGCCTAAATGCAGTATTAAACGAATCTGTAACCGAATCTCCTACCTATTTACTCTCTGGACAAGGTCACCGCAAAGAATGCCCTTTCACTCCGCGTCTCCCTTCTAGTGACAATGCTCCTGCTGACTAATTGGAAAGTACATGGGAACTCTGTTCTTGCTGGCCCCTTTCTGACTCATATGTATGATCATCACCTTAATCATCGGTGGTAGTAATGCTCTTACTTTGGCTTGGTACTTTTACACAATGCTACTATTTTTGTATATATTTCTTTCTGTGTATGCTGAACTTGGGACAGATTGGTCCGTGAAACTTATTTTTTGGCTATCGATCAGGCCTGTTGGTCAACTACTACTAAATTATATTAATATCTAATCGGCTGTGTAGTCTCACGCTACATATCCGTTTCCCTCAAAAAATTAATACGCCAATCAACACCATATTAATTCGTCACATATATGCATATTAATTTATTTTATTTCCATAATTATTACATGCATATATTCTACAATTGAATTTTGAATCGCAATCTTAATTATATATGTGCCATAAATCTCCATGTTTATTAATTGACAATTGATCACTTGCATAAATACTCTTTCTCCATTTTATTCTCTTGCACTAACATATATGTTTCTAATCATACCAATTAGTTGCTACAATATATCTTCCCTTTCTATTCTGTTCCTGTCAATTAATTATCTCTATTAATTAATTGAATATTAATTTCCCTTTAAAACAAACACTGTCAATTAATCTTCCCAATTAATTTTATATAATTTCTATCTCTAATTTTTTTTGGCAAAGCCAGCCGGTTTTGTAGTGGACCGTCCACTTTTATTACAAACGTAATAAAGTTGTAGTACAGGAGTAAGGTAGAAGCACCTTAACTACTAAAAAGAAAAAAGAAGATACAACACAGGAGTGCAACAGCAAGTCACAGCTACTAAAAATATCAAGAAAAGACTAGGACTCCACCGGTGTGGATGAAACACCAGCGTCGTCATCCACCAGGGAAGAAATCAATGAGACATTCCCAAGAAGACCATAGTAGGGGCGAAACAGCACTGCAAGCGAAGGATCATAAATCTCAGCATCAGACGAGTAAATAAAAGAGCGATCCCAGGTGTTATCAGCAAGCATGTCAGAATTAAACCTAGAATACGACCCGTCCAAGTCAAGTACCAAAGACTCACCAGATGGTCTATAGTAAAGGCATCGAAAATCCGTAAGACTATCAGAAACATATCTAAAATAGGAATTATCCATCGGGTTGAAACGCATATCAGATCGGCGATCAACCCAACAACGGTCAGACTCAGCCCAAACCACATGAGGCAGAGTAAGATCCGGTACATCAAGGGCAACCACAAAACTATCACCACGGACAATGAAGGAGGCCTAACAGAAGAAAGAGGCGTGCCAGGTACAGATAAAGGATCTGGAGGTGGAGGAGCAACTTGAGTTTTGGGGACCCAAATCCTGCGCGGAGGCCGAGGGAGAGGGATCCTAGGTGCAACAGAGGAAACTTCAGAATGCGAACAGGAGGTAGCTAAGTGGCCAAAGGAGTGACAGGTGGAACAAATGTCAGGGACCCATCCGTAACGAACACGGACTTCCACCACGTGACCAACAGCTAGCTGAACATGAATAGAGGAAGGGAGAGGCTTAAAAGGAGAAATCTCAATCAGAGCCTTAGCGTATACCAGCTTTTCCCGTGCGACAGTATTAGTAACAAAACATTTTAGTTTACCAACGTTGCAAGCGAGCCAATTCAAACCAAGCAGCGGTTGAAGAGCAGATGGAATTTGTGAAAAATAAACCCAAACGGGGATAGAGAGAACTTGTTCACGGGCAGTTGCTACCGTTGGAGACCAGGGAGTAATAATAAAAGGTTTCCCATCAAAAAAGGAAGGCTCAGCCTCAATAACACGACTGCGTTCCTCAGCGGAGGAGAACAACAGGAAGTACATGGAGTCAACCAACTTAACACTAAGGTTACCGCGAAGCCTCCAGGCCCTACGACAGACAGCAGACGCATCAAGAAGGCGATGCTTTGGGTCCAAAAAGAAACCAACCAAATATTCTGACCAAAAATCCATACCAGCTTGCATAACAATCGGTGGAGGAATCATCACCCCATTCTCCTCAACAATATCAAACTCAACTGGTTCATAAACCCCAGCATTACGGGGCAGAGATGTAAAAAGTGAAGTCCAAGTTTTGGGGCCAATAGGGGATGGATCAGCAGGACGACATACGTCAACACCATCAGAGGCCATAAGAATGGGACCAGCTGGGGGATTGGCCACAGGCAAAGTTCCACAAGAAGACAAAATACTGTGAGTGGGAACAACATTCTCATGTGCATTATCTCGAACAACAGATGTGCCTCCTGCACTACACAAATTTTCAGCAGCATGTCGCAAAAACTCACAACCAGATTCTAAATAATCACCTCCAATCGCACCAGAAACTTTATTTAAGTCAACACTAATAGCTCCTCTTAAAGCAGCAACATCAAATATAGGCGCTGGACCACAAGAGTTAACACCAACCGAAGTATTTGGCAAATCAGGAATAGGGGATACGACAGTAGCATGGTTCGAAATCTTAATGGAGGGCAGAGGGGGAAACTCGTCAGGAGATAGCGTGGGGGGCATCGAACACAAAGACACCGATTGCTTAAAGATCCTACCAGATCTAGTAGAAGATGGCGAAGAGGCCGGAGCTTCGGGGAGGAGGGGATGAAGAGGGGGAGGGCTATGCATAGGAAGGAAGAAGCGGCAGTAGATCGAAGTGGAAAGAGACGAACGAGGTAGCAGGGAAGCTAACGAGATCGCGAAAACACTAACGAACAGCATAGCTATTTGTAACACAAATATATATATGTATTCCAAATAATATTAGTTAGTTGCCTCATTTACACAAATTTCTTTGTTTTAAAATTTCAAACGTATATAACTTAATTAAATTATTTGCATATATAATTGTAATTTAACGCAGGGTGTTACAACGACTTGGCTCTTCTTTGGAAACAATTGCTATCGGCTTCGGATAGAAGCTCTCATGCCTCAGAGCCTTCTCGACTAATGTCTCAAAAGTGTCATTAATGTGACTCACGAGCATCTCTCCTAAGTAGTCATCCAAGCCGATGAGGAACTTCTCATTCTTCTTCAATGGAGTGTCGATAAAAGACATTCTATATTTCAATAGAGCGTCGAACTCGGCAACATACTTGGAGACAATCATATCTCCTTACTTCAGATTCATAAACTTATGAAATAAAATTGACTTTGAGCTGCCGGTATAAACTTCTCTTCAAAATGGGCTTTGAACTGACCCCAAGTAAATTGACCCTCGAGTGTAGCAACTCTCAAGACCACTAATACATCACCCTTCCTTGGAGTTATCGCGATGCCAACGTCCTCTTTATAGCATCATTAAGTTCAAGATCATCGAATATCTGCTCACAAATGTCGAGCCAATCTTGAACTTCCATTGCCGACTCGGGTCTAAGAAATGGTCTGCCTCCAAGATTAGTAAAGTCTTTATTTAGCATGGCAAAATCGGGTCTAGTGCCTACACTAAAGCACTACCACAAACAACAACATTCAGAGCGGCTACTTGAGCATTTTGTAGAATGGTTCGCATCATGGTATTAAACATGGTCTACAGATCAAGATTACCAACTCCTGAGCCTACTCCTTCTTCGACTCCAAAGATGGAGTTCCTAGCAGCATTCCTCGTTTGATGACTCATCCTTTAATCTGTGATAAAGAAGATTAGTCTCTCTATAAGGAATCCTACTTAAGTAATGCTCGTGTGCCGGTATGATTTGCGTACTATATATATATATAACCATATAGCTTTAAAAACCAAAATATTTAATAAGTCCGCCCACTCCTATACATGTACTCTATCAGTCAAGTATATGGTGAGAACTCCTATCTTATCTCTACTGGATCACGGTATCCCTTAGGTTAAATAATGCTACCTCGCTCTGATACCAAATGTACATCTGCCCTAGGCGCGTTGTAGTAGTGCTTGGTCAATGCAGGGCGACCACCATAGGTTAGTAATGTAAATGAACATTACAGAACCTGTCACATCTCCCACAACACATTGAATAAAATATAATAGTAAACATCTCAAATATAAAATAGGAGAGACAGTAAATAACTAAATGGATCATAGAATTAGAGTAATAGATCTATACAACATACAATATCAAAAATGGAGTTATACATCAAATAATAATTCATAAACCATCTCTAAATAGTAAGGCACTAGCAAGCTCCATAGTGTTGTGCAACGGAATAGAAAATGAGTAAACATAACAATACGAGAGAATATCCTCCTGCTCGCCATCATTCCAGCTCTACGTGCTTACCGGACTGGATATCTCTAATCTACTCATTTAAGAGTATCCAAAGTAATAGAAAGCAAAGTATTAAACCTCGGATGAGATAATTGTCGGGTGTGTGTGTTAATAAATATCTAAATAATAATATGCCAATAAAATAGGACAAATGGTACAAAGAATCATACCTGGCCTGTCCCTGCATCCACGGAGTTAGCACATATACAAAATGTATGCTATTCTATGTCATAGTCATCATGGGTTTACTATACATCAAAGTATTAAGGGGTGTCTAGGAATGTACATCAATACTACCGGTCTCCTGTGACATCCCTAGGGTGATGAATAATCAAACAAACATAAAATCTATCACCCATGCTCGCATTCACTCACTCAATGCATTGGACACATGATAACTCAAACGACCCATAATGGTCAATGACTACACAACGTCCTGGTTCCTCAATGCTGGAATTTATGCCACTTAGGAAGTCGAGATACTAGAACGCCTATCATGGCTAATCCGGGGTAAAGGATCGTCCATCATGGAGATTAGAGCCCATCATGACTCAAATAGGTATCATATATTACCTCTGCTTTATGAGCACTCTCCGAACCTTCGAGTATCATTGATCCCTTTTACACACGTCAGCAATAGCATATCTCATCTTGGAATTTTCCTACAACTACCGTCATGAATTCAATGTGATCGAAAAATACTATAGACAACCATCATTAGTCATAGAATCTCTTCATATGTCCCATAACCTTCCTCCAACAATCCTTTCGACATGGCTCATAGTCAATTACTCTGCATCTTAGATTGTCGTTATCCATCATCGAAGTCATCCCTCCCCATCACGGATCATCATCGTTGAACCACGCATCATCATTGTCGACAATCGCCATTGAACCATCTTCAAACGACCACAACTCGAGCATACATAATCCAAACGACTTGAAACTTGGAATGTAGCCTTATGGGGCCTTCCTTGTCACCCTTTATCGGTCTCTTCAAGTTTGGAACAAAAGTCAAAGATCATCATTGATCCATAGGCTCAGAAATCACCACTGATCCATCTTCAAATTCCCATAACTTAAGCATACAAACTCCAAACAACTTGAAACTTAGAACATTGCCTTACGAGGCCTTCCTTGTTACCCCACATCGATCTCACCAAGTTTGAAAAAAAGTTAGGATCATCACTGATCCCTAACCATCGATCTATAGGCTCAGAAATCATCGCCAGTCCATATGCTTAGAAATCACCACCGATCCATCTTTAAACGGCCATAACTCGAGAATATAAACTCCAAACAACTTGAAAATTGGAACATAGCCTTATAGGTCCTTCCTAATCACCTTATATTGTTCTCACCAAGTTTGGGACAAAAGTCAGGGATCATCACCGATCCCTAACCACTAATCCCATGCTTCACATTTAGTCTAGGCCACGCTTCCTTATGCTCCTTCCTTGATCGTAAGTCCAATGAGTCAATATTCATGGATCAGTGCCGATCCATAGGGATCAATCCCACCTTTAGCCAAAAAATTGGCTCAACTTCCTCCTCTCCATTCCTTTGCTTTAAGCCCAATCATGCTCCATCGGTCCCTTACCTAGGTTTTCTCTTAAATCCCCACGTGAACCATCAATGCAAGTGGGTAATCCCAAGAAGTTGTCTCCAATATGTAGCGTATGATCCATGCAAGCAATCCAAAGCAAATAGCAAACCACCTTATTGTTTGCATTGATCCATAGCTCCAAAATCACATTGACCCATCTTCAAACAGCCATAACAAAAGCATATGAACTCTAAACGATGTAAAACGTGGAACACGGTCTTATGAGGCCTTTCTTGTAACCCGATATCGATCTCACCAAGTTTGAGACAAAAGTCAGGGATCAGCATCGCTTCCTAACTTGTTTTGTAAACTAAGTCACCATTTAATCGGGTAATTCAACTATTCAAGCATCACAGGAGAAAGCAATCATCACAAATAACGTATACTAACGAGCATGCATTCAAACACATCAATATGAGTCCTAAATCTAAGGGTAGTATCCATAAGAACACATAGTATCTCTAAGAACACGAATCTTATAACTTACCTAAATTAGTTGAAATTTATATATGTTGTTTAAAAAAGGTCTAAAAAATATTTTAGAGTTTAAAAATCATTTAAAAACATCATTTTAGCATCTAATAAGGGCCAATTAGTGAGTAGAGACTTAAACCGCTCACTATCTCCAAAGTAATCTTCTCTGAGCTTTATGATCCATAAATCCAATGGTGAACAATAGCTCCAAGGTGCTTTCCAACATCGAATCTCCACTCCAAGATGCAAATCTCGCTAATCTACTTCTAATCGCTCTTTTAGGCTAATTAAAGTAAGGTTTTGGGTGACTTTTAGGTAAAAGGAGGTTCTCTCTCTATTTTTCGTATGAATGAAATGATGACTGAAAGTCCTATCAGCCCTAACCCATGCTAAAGTCTAAATGAGCTTTCGGCCTACCCATTAACTTACTAATTACCTACTAAGCTGCCTAAAATTAAATGAAACTTCAAATAGCCATATCTCTCTAACGATACATTTGTCTTTCTATTATGACCACTCTACGGAAAGGAAACTATCATCTTGATCTAATAAAAGTGGTTTCAAACCCCAATTTGGCTTATATCAAAAATTAATAATCATACAATTTTTTCAGCGCCAAAATGGTCACATAAAAAATCTAGAAAAAAATCATAGATGTGGAAAACGTCCCTAAGAACCAGTTTTTGAAATTTTAGAATCATATGACCTCATATGAAAATAATATAAATATTCTAGATTCTCCGACCATAGAATACAGATCGTTGCATTCTCCCCTACTTCTGAAATTTCACACCCTAAATTCTATAAAAGAATCAATAGGGCAATACAGCATGCCTAACAACCATATACAAGCATAAGAAACCATCATACATCAATCATGCATACATATCAATGAAATGGGGAAAATGGAACATCTAAACCTCTCCTAGCATGCAAGATACTATGCTAGGTATATATTTCATGATATTGTAAGTGAAAGTAAAAGTAATAACTAAGAAGTCCCACCAAGTAAAGGGCTCCGATTAAATTGTCCTCAAGTTCTTCTCGGTCTCCAATTGGAATCCCCTTCGCTTTCAAAACCGAACCTTCACCAACTTCACCATCTTTCTCCTAAGCTTCTTTATGTCACATCCAACTATATGAATAGGCCTTCGAGGTCTTGAAGCCTCTGGTTTAATCTCGATATCAGATAAACCGGTGCAATAGTTACTCCTGAGTTGTGTACATATTTCCACAAGTGAGAAATGTGGAATACATTGTTCACTCTCGCTATTCTTTGAGGTACGTCGACTATGTAAGCAAGGTTTCCAATCCTCTCTAGTAACAGAAAAGGAGCTACAAACCTTAGTGGAAATTTCTCCTTACTACCGAATCGAATTAAAATTTTCAACGAAGAGATCTTGACAAATACCATGTCACCGACAAAGAACTCTAAATTTCGATGTCTTTGATCAGCATAACTTTTTTGTCTATCATGGGCAGATTTTATTTTCTTCCGAATGGTCTCTATTTTCTCCAATGTCTCTCTAATCATATAAGGCCCGAATATAGTTTCTTGTCCACTTCCCACCAACACGAAGAAGCGTTGCATGGTCGGCCATTTAATGTCTCAAACATTCCCTATTGATGTTGGACTGATTATTGTTGTATGTGAATTCAACAAGGTGTAAGTGATCATCCCACAAGTTTTCAAATTCTAGTGTGCAAGCATGCAAGAGATCCTCCAAGGTATGATTTGCTCTCTTGGTTTTGGCCGTCAAGTTGAAGGTAATAAACTGTGCTTAGTTGCAGCGCTGTCCCAAACACCACCTGTAAGCTCTTCCAAAACCTAATAGTGAACAATGGGTCTCGGTCATTTACAATGCTCTTCGGCACACCATGCAATCATATTATCCACTTCACATATAGTTTGGCCAATTTGGCTGCCATTCTGCTTGACTTGGCAGGTATGAATCTTGTGCTCTTGGTCAGTCGATCGATTACGACCCAAATGTTGTTGTACCTTACTCGAGCCCTTGGTAGTCCATCGATGAAATCCATCAATACTTATTCCTAATTTCAATCGAAATTTTTTAGCGGTTTCATTAAACCACTAGGCTTCTTCCGTGATGCTTTAACCAACAGGCAGTTCATGCATTTTGAGATAAGTACCATAACATCTTTCTTCATCATTTCCCCATAGAAAGTCTGCATCGTATCATGGTACATATTATTACCACCGTAATGAATAGTCAATCTCAAAATATGGCACTCTCATAGCACTCCCTCAACCCATCGAAATCAGGAACAAACAAACTTTCGTCCTTACGAAGCCAATCGTCTCGGTCGAGTCCTTACTATATTATATCTTCATACTCTTCTCCACCTTCAATCTTTGTAACAATCTCAGCTAATCTATCATCATACCTCTGACTAGTACCAATTTGCTCAATCAAAGTAGGCCTGATGGTCAAATTTGTCAATATCTTGGGCCCTAGCTCGCATTTTAATCAAAAACCATAACCAATTTTATACTCTAACTATATCCACTTTAGGAACATAGCTCCCAAGTTGGTATGTCTCCTACTCAAGGCATCAGTAGCTGCCTCGATGCATATGTAATATCAAAATCATAGGAGGTTAGGAACTCTAACCATCACTATCGGTGAAGGTTGAGATATGTTATCTCTCCTTTTGGCAAGGCTATGATGCCGTAGATTTGGCTAAAATGGGTGGTTACCAACCTTGAGAATCAATGATATACAAGACTATGACGATGGTCAAGCAGATTTAGACCGAGCCCCAATCAAGGTGCAATCAATATAAAATGACTAGGAAGGCTCGGTGAAGCTACCTTTCAAATTTCAAGCCAATCGGTGTTCATACGCTCGACTTATGGACAAATGAAGAATCTATATGGATCGGTCTGGAATGATCCATAAAACAGCACAAATCAACATAAATTGATCAATATCTCAAAATCTACAAGGTCAACGCACTTGAAACTTTCAGGGAATTGATATATTGAAGAGTGGAGCCTACAAAAACAATCTTAGGTCAAAACTTCAAGGTTCAAGAAATGCCGATCATTTTATGTCGATCATTCCTAACGATCTATATAATTCAACATGCGACCCAAATGCGACAAAGATTGATCCATACCGCACAATCTGCAACACAGAATTACTTTGTATTTTAGAAGAAAGGTCAAGAGGCATGTGGGACCCCCCAAAAATGATCACATGGCAATCAAAGGCAAAAATAACGATCGGTATAATTAATATCGATCGTTCCAAAACCACAAGTTATGTCCATCGATTGTTATAGTGGGCCCCTACGGATCTGAAGATTTATTTGGCGAATTTTCAGCTCGATCCATGCACATCTTTCCCTATAAATATAGCTACCATTCTTCATAAATAGGATCCTTCTTTCTGCTGCCCAGGCACTGCCATATTTTATTTTTCACTCTTGTACTAATGGATTGTGGTTGATCCAATTATTCTTGTAATCATAATCAAGTGCATGATCAATAAAAATATAAAATGGATGTAGGCCAAGATTTCCAAACTACTATAAAAATCTGTGTGTTCATTTACTTTTTCTACTATGTTTTAATTTCATTCATCGTTTAATCTCTACGAGGTTCTAGTAGGTGTTGATGCCCATTTTTGGCATCAACAAGGCCCTTCTACAAAAAGGGGTACTTTAATGATTTATGGTCGGTGAACAGCTCGAACCTCTCTCCTCAAATATAGTGCCATCATATCTTTAGTGCAAACACAATCGCTGCTAACTACAATCATGATTCGGGTTTATCTTCTCATATGGCTTCAGTTGTCGACTAGCATATGAAACAAATTTATCTCTCTACATCAATACCATGCCCAATTTGATACAACAAACATTAGCGTATACCGTCATCTCTCTATCCCTACTCGGAATGGTCAATACTGGTGCATCGTCAACTTCTCCTTCAGATTCACAAGTGCCTGCTCACATCTCTCATTCTAAGTAAAAGTCTGATTTTTTTTTTGGTCAAGTGTGTCAACGGTGCTGCTACCTTAGAGGAGTCCTGGATGAATTGTCTATAATATCGAGCTAACCCCATGAAACTTCTCACATCTGCAATGTTTTTGGGTCTAGTCAAGTCTTGGACTGCTACAACTTTTGCAGGATTTACGGCAATGGCCTGCTCGGAAACAACATGACCCAAAAATCTCACTTCCCTCCTCTAGAAGTGAAATTTTGAAAACTTCGCCCCCTATTGGTGTTTTCTCAACACCTCTAGCACGATCCTTAAATGTGTCTTGCATTCTTCCTCTATCCACAAGTAGACAAGAATATCATCTACGAACACAGGCACAAATTTGTTTAGCTGTTTCCTAAAGTCATAGTTCATGAGATCAACAAAGTATAATGACGAATTGGTTAGCCCAAAAGGCATAACCAACCACAAAGAATATGCAGATAGCGTACAAAACGTTATAAACGACACACTCTCCCTCGCTACCCTTAGTTGGTTAAATCTCATCGCAAGATCCAATTTAGAAAATACTCTAGCACTATGAAGCTGATCGAACGAGTCATCAATACATGGAAGTGGATACTTGTTCATCTTCATCACTTTATTTAGCTCATGATAATCAAAAAAAAATATAAGGGAGCCGACCACCTTCGTAGCGAATACTATGGGTGATCCCCACCTAGAAATAATCCTATGGATGAACCCTTTTTGCAAAAGGTCAATCACTTACACCTGAAGCTCTTTGCTCTCTAGGTTCCATCCTCTACAATGACATCTCAATCTGTCTGGCATCCTTAACTAAGTAAATACGAAACTCGATCTCTCTATATGGCGGAAGTCCTGTCACCTCCTTAAATATGTTTGGATTATCCCTAGCAATCGGCACTGGTGACAACTCATTATATGAGATATCGAGTAAATATAGAAAGTTAACCATCACATCATCATCTAGGAGGCAACCTAACACTACCGTCCGCCAATCATCTAAACCTATCATCACTAATGACCTGCCACAATCCACCATCACTATGTCTATGAAGCCAGTCCATCCCCAACATAACACCAAACCTAAAACAAAGCAATCACAATTAAGATAACATCCGATAAGACCAAACCACGACAAACCATACACAGGATAGTGGAGCCTCCAATAGGGTTCATGACAACCAAAGGACAGTCAATAATTTTGGGTCTCAATCCCAATCTATCTACTAAATCATCGAATATGAAGGAATGTGAAGCCCCGGTATTAAATAAAACTCGTATAAGAACATCATAATTTGAAAGCATACCATGAATAATGATGCATTTCCCCTTTCGTCGATGGAGCATTCGACGAAATCTGAATGGCATTGATAGCATATACTTTCACCGTTTGCTCTTGCTTTAGTGGTTCTGGATAGTCCTTCAAAATGTGTCCAAGCTTGTTGCAGTTGCTGCATTTCTTCTCCTCGTCTTTGCAGCTTCTACTGTAGTAAGCCTTCTCTAAGCACTTGTAGCAAGTCGTTGTTGGTTTTCTTTTCTTCAGGCCACCTTTGTTCTAAAATGGCTTCCTCTTATTGTTCCACTTCTTTGCCTCCCCCGCTCAATTATGGCTCTGGATCTTCTTTAGGAACAATAGCTTTTGGCTTTGGATAGAGGCTCTCATTCCTTAGATCCTTCTCAACTAACATCTTGAAAGTCTCATCAATGTGACTCACGAGTTCTCTCCTAAGTAGTCATCTAAGCCAATGAGGAACTTCTTGTTCTTTTTCAACGAACTGTCGATAAAAGACATCCTATATTTCGATAGAGCTTCGAACTCGGCAACGTACTCAGAGATAGTCATATCTCCTTACTTCAGATTCATAAACTTTAGGAACAAGGCCGACTTTTTGAGCTGCTAGTATGAACTTCTCTTCAAAACAAGCATTGAACCGACCCCATGTAAACCGATCCTTAGGTATAGTAACTCTCACCGCGTTCCACAATTTCATCACCCTTTCCAGAAGTTGACGTGAGACCAACCTCCTCTTTATAGCATCATTAATTTCAAGATTATTAAATATCCGCTCACAAGTGTCGATCCAATCCTAATTTTCATTGCCAACTTTGTTCCAAGAAATGGTCTACCTCCAAGACTAGTAAAGTCTTTATTCGTCTTTGAAAAATCGGCTTTGGGCACCCGCACCAGAGCACTACCATCAACAACAACATTCGAAGCAACTTCTTAAGCATTCTATAGCATGGTATTAAGCATGGTCTCTAAATCGGGATTAGTAACTCCTTGGCCTACACCTTCTTTAACTCCAGAGATGGAGTTCCTAGCAGCATTCCTCATTTGACGACTCAACCTTTATTCTGTGATAAGGAAGATCAGCCTCTCTTAAAGGAATCCTACTTAAGTAGTACTCGTATATGCAATGTGACGTGCATTCTATATATATAACTATATTGTTTTGGAAACCAAAACATATAACAAGTATGTGCTCTCGTATATATATACGCTCTCGATCCAGTCTATGGTGAGAACTCCTATCCTATCTCTATTGGATCATGGTATCCCTTAGGTTATACAATGCAACCTCACTCTGATACTAAATATGATGACCGCCCTACACCACCAACTTCCAATATATCTATATAGTATGCTGTAATGTTGCTCCATCGATAAGGGGCGACCATCAGGTGTTGGTAAAGTAAATAAACAACACATAACTAATCATATATCTCACATCGCATCGAATAAAATATAACAGTAAACGTCTCAAGTATAAAACAGATGAGACAGTAGATAACTGAATGAATCATAGAATCAGAGTAATAAATCCATATAATATAAAAATAATCCATAAACTATCTCTAAACAGTAAGGCACTAGCAAGCTTCATAGTGTTATATAGTGGAATAGCAAATGAGTAAACATAATAGTATGAGAGAATAGCCACCTTCTCACCATATGTGTAGCTCCACGTGCTCACCAGACCCGATATCCCTAATCTACTCATTTAAGAGTACCCAATGTAATGGTAACATCCCCTTACTTGGAGGCCCAAAAAAATGTCTACGGATGCTACAGTCATCCTTAGTTATTAATCCTCGGTGGCCAAATATGGCGGTGTTAGATTCATTGATACACAGAAACACATGAATATGGAAAAAAATTAAACTTCAAACGGAATTACATTTCATTTCAAAACATTTCCAATTCATTACGTAATCCCAAATTCGCAATCACGTTCAGAGAAAATATATTTATTACAACAAACGTCTAAGGGCGATATATGAAGATGCCCCCTTGGATGATCAGAGTATATACGGGCAATATAACAACTTTGCCATTACAAACAACATAGCGAGATCAAAAGAAAAGAGATCTCTAATTAGCTATCATGCCTCCTGCATGTTTTCGAAAGCTTATTCATCTTAAGAGGTACCTAAAAACCTCAACTCTCAAACTACTCAAAATCAATTGAGCATCCGAGAGTTTAAGGGAAAAACATAAACTTCAAGTCAGATATAGAGCCTGGTATGAATAATAATCTGCCATCTCAAATATTTTAGATATTTAGTGAGACCACGCCGCTTAGTGGAACGGGTTTTCCCCTCATTATTATCTCAAAACCTTTATAAAACCAATACCGTGCTCCTGCATCCACAATGGCTAAAACAATTCAAAATAATATAATATGATGATATGCAAAACAAATGAATAAATTCAGGATTACCCATCCTCATTCGACTATCCGTCTCAATTAAAATTTCTAGGATTACTATTAAGCCATTAGTTTTCATGGGATGACTAATAACCGATTAATATTTAAGGGCTCCTTGTCAAATTACATAGTTTTCATGGGATCGCTAAGGACCTAATGGTAATTCCAATATCTTACTCTTATCCTAGTTTTCAGTGGTTGACTAGGAACCTATTAGTAACCCTAATATCCTTTCTTCTTACCTTAGTTTTCTTGGGCTAACTAGGAACCTATTGACAACTGTCAATATTTCAATCCGGATATAGTTTTTATGGGCTAACTACAAACCTACCGCCACCTTCCAGTATCCAATCATAGTTTTCGTGGGCTTACTATGAACCTATCTTTCTCTTATGTTCCCTTACACAGTTTTCAGGGTCTAACTATGAACCTATTGGCTCCTGCCAATATCCTTTTCCAAACATAGTTTTCATGGGATCACTAAAAAACTATTGGCCCTTGCCAATATATTTCTTTTATGGTTTAGCATCCTATATTTTGGTCTTCCTAACCTCCTGAATGCAACTCTACTCATTCAGGAGTTTAATCAATTTATATTCACCACTGGGTTAACCTAGCAGTTCTTCTACCCTTTTCCCCCAAAATACAGCTATGGGTCCATAATAAAGTGAATATATTCATATTTGAAGAAGCAAACGTAACAATATAGTAATACCACACATGTGAGTTTAATATAAAACATGGTTAATCCCTTTAACCTTTTATTAATCAAAGAAAGCTTCTTCTCAAAACCATTATAAAAACTCCTTTAACATAGCCATGAGTATTTCCTTTTAAAATAAAGTTTGGGTTATAAAATCTTTTGATACCTTCAAAACCTAGCTTTCAACTTCATAGGATGACCTCCTTCCAAAACCTTAAAAATTTATCTTCAAAGCATTAGGCTTCTGCCTTTTAATAATTTAAAACCTTCCTTTCGAAACCTTTCGATTGTAGTAAATTATTAATATTTAACATATAAAAGCTTAGCTACGAAACAGTTGAAAGAACACCTTTCGACACCATTGGAAGTAACCTTTTGAAATCATTCAAAGTCCTCCTTTTGAAAGCATTGGATTTATACTTAAAACATTATTTGGGTCAAAGTGAATATAGACGAAAAAACTCTTTTGTAAAACATCTTTTTCATGCTTAAAAATATTAGGGAAACATGATGGTGTCGGCACCATCTCTTTTGAAAGCATAAAACATCTGGGAAAATAATGAAAGGTTGGCGTCGAAACCCCTTTCGAAACCATTACCTTTAAAACCCCTAACCCCTTTCGAAAGCTACAGGAAGTGGCTTAAACTTATAAAACAAAATACCTATTTGATGGCATAGATATCTTCAACACTATCGAAAGGTTAAAGAATGACAGCAGGGTTTGACTAGGTCGGAGCCTCTTCTTTCAAAACATTCTTTCATAAGTAAAGGAACACAGTCGAAAGCAATCGTAAGTTAATGACAATGCTTTCGAAACATTTATAAACCTCTTTCGAAACCATATGCTTCGACTCCATCGAAGGAAAAAACAAAGCGTAGGCAGATGCTTTTCATTTTAAAAACAAACCAAGGTTTCGACTCCTTCACAAGCTATGCTTTGACACCTTACTTCCGCCTTCCTCTAATCCACTGCGTACCATCATTATGATACCGTGTGTGTTGGTTTCGGCATAGTAGGTTTGGACTAAGATAAAGGCGGAAGTTTCTGTGTCGAAAGGTGCTTTCTAAAGCAAGCGGAACCAATTTTCCGAGTAAACCTGGTTTAGTACTTTATAAAGTAAACTTTTCTCCAACTAACCTGCCATGTGTCGACAACAGATTGGTTGCCTTAACTTTTTCAGTTTCTTTCAAAATAACTACCGCTAATTTAGATCTAAATCATGGTTAAGTTAATCAAATAAGCCCTTTCAATTTTTGCAAAGAAGTCTCTCTTCTAAATTAATTTATTTTGCATAGCAAATCACTTTAGAAAAATCCCCGAAATTCCAATAAATCACTTTAATTATGTCATCTAACATATCAAAATTCCAGACCCAAATTCTCAATATATTTCCAAAATAAATTTATGAACCCAATTAACCATGTTTTCCTTTGAAAATTCATAATTATCTTTCCATAGCATGAAAAATTATCAAAATTGAAACCCAACTCCAAACCATGTTTCTCATAACATAAAATTTTCCTATGGCATTTAAACATCTTTGAGTCTCGGTTTTCCCCAAAACCATTCTTATCCTCTTTTAAACGGTCTTGTTTAAAACCCATATAAATTTTAAATCAAGCATATCATCATCCAATATATCATAAAAACGAATTTACCCTTAAATCCGAAAATATATAACTCAAAACAAAATAGAGATGGAATTATTAGTCACCTTGATCTAGATAAGGAGATTGGATTGAGATTGATTTCCCTTAAGCTTGATTCTCTTGCTTTAAATTTGTATTGCTCTTGTTCTCTTAATGGTCCGTGCGTTTAGTTTTCAAAATGACGTGAATGAGAAAAAAATGGTAGGAAATAAAATATGTAAGGGTAAAGGTTTTTGGGCGGCAAATTCCTAATATACCCTTATGTAACTTAACTAACCAAAAATCCTTTCTTAAGCCCAGTAATCTTATATTAGGCTCGGCCTTTGCTTAATTAATACAATTCTCAATCCCTTTATCACTTAACATTTACATTATTCTATTTAATTTATCTAATTAAATCTCCTGAATAGTGTTATCAAAAATTAAGGGTATTGCAGGCTCCCCTCCTTAAAGAATTTCGTCCTCGAAATTCAGTAAGGACTAAATTCTAAACATAGCAATCATTTGTAATGACTCCTAACAACCATACTATTCTACCTGACTAGGAATTATCTATATAAATTTAATATAGACATACCTTCAAAGTAGATCAGGATAAGTACGTCGAATCCTATCTTTTGTCTCTCAAGTACAGTCTTTCTCGTTATCTCTCCATTGAACTTTCGCCAACTTGACCGTCTTGTTTCTCAACCTTTTCTCATCTCTCGCTACAACCCGAACTGGTTGTCTGACAAAAGTCAAACCCGGCTCTACTACCAAGTCCTCCAACTCTGTCTGAGTAATAGTAGCCTCTGAATTATGCACATACTTGCAAAGATGAGGCACATGAAATACATTACGGACACTTTCCATACTGCTCGGCAACTCAACTCTGTACGCGAGCTTTCCAATCCTTTCTATGACATGGAATTGACCAATATATCTCGGTGCTGGTTTCCTTGACTTACAAAACCGTACCACACCCTTCATCAGTGATACCTTAATGAAAACCCTGTGTCCCGCTGGAAACTCTAGGTCTTTACATCTTTTATCTGAATAACTCTTCTGTTTGAATTGAGCTTCCTTCATCCATGGATCAACTCTATCTGCTCTAACTCCTCCCTAACCAAATCTGAACCTAAGACCAATCTGCCTCTAGTCTCTAACCAACATGTAAGGGATTTGCATGGTATTTCATACAAAGCTTCAAAAGGAGCCATTCCTATAATAGTCTGGTAAATATTATTATAAGAAAACTCAATCAAATGTAGACGATCTTCCCAAGATCCACCAAAATCCAACACATAGGCTCTCAACAAAACCTCAAGCACTTTATTGACTCTCTTTGTCTGCCTATCCGTCTGTAGGTGATATGCGGTACTCATCTTGAGCTTAGTGCCTAACACATTCTGCAGACTCGACCAAAATTCGCTAATGAATAAAGCATCTTCGTCGCTGACTATGCTACTGGAAACTCCATGTAGTATAACTATGTTCTTCATGAATAACTTCGCCAAAACAGGTACCATCCTGGTCGACTTTATTGGAATGAAATGGGCACTCTTGGTCAATCTGTCCACTATGACACATATAGTTTCATTGCCTTTTCTTGACCTTGGCAACCCACCTTTAAAATCCATGGTTATCGAACCTCATTTCCAAACTGGAATCTCTAGAGGTTGAAGTAACACATTCGGCTTCTGATGTTCGGCTTTCACTTGTTGACAGTTTATAAATCGCCTAACCCACAATTCAACATCCCTCTTCATGCCTTCCCAATAGAAGCTCCTTTTTATATCTTGATACATCTTAGTCACTCCAAGATGAATCATAAATTTAGATTGATGACATTCCTCATGAACTTCTCTTCTCAAGTTCTCCACATCTAGAACACAACACCATCCCTTCTTTCTCAACCATCCTCTCTGCTCAAGACAAAAATATTTCAAATCATCGACCTTAGTTCCAACCCCGAGCCTTCTAATCCTCTCTGCTAATAATAGATCCTCCTTATGTTTAAAAGCAATTCTCTCGATCAACACCGATCAAACTTCTAAACAGGAAAACATGGCAGTACTCTGATTTGAACTAGCAGTCAGCCTTAACTGCAAGCCGCAATTGGCCAAAGCTTCTAGAACCTTCCATTTTGCCAACATAGCCAACACCATATTCTGATGTCTTCTGCTGAGAGCATCCACTACCTTATTTCCTTTCCTAGGAGTATATTCTATACCAAAATTGAAAGCAACCAAAAATTCCATCCATCTTTGCTATCGCATATTCAACTCCTTCTGAGAGAATAGATATCTTAAAGACTTATAATTGGTATACAACTCAAATTTCCCCCCAAGAGATAATGTATCCAAATCTTCAAGGCAAAAATGACTGCTTCCAACTCTATATCATGAGTAGGATATCTTACTTCGTACGGTCTAAGCTGCCTAGAAGCGTAAGCAATGACTTTTCCCTTCTACTTCAGCACTGCTCCCAAACTTGTCCCACATGCATCCGAATATACTACCAACCCTTGGTTTCCATCTGAAACTACTAACGCTGGCGCATGAGTCAACAAATACTTTAATTTAAGGAATGCTTCCTCACATTTGTTGGACCGAACGAACTTCGCTTCCATCCTTGTTAGCTTAGTCAAAGGTGCTGCTATCGATGAGAAATCCTTGATGAATCTCTGATAGTAGCTAGCAACTCTAAGAAAACTTCTAATCTCGGTCATCGTATCTGGTCTCTTCCAATTGTTCATAGCTTCGATTTGTTCATAGATTCGATCTTATTTGGATCCATCGACAATCCTTTCTATGAAACCATATGACCAAGAAACTTAACCTCTTTCTACCAAAAGTGACACTTGAAAACTTTTCCTTTAGTCGATTCTGCCTCAACGTCTCTAGCATAAGTCGAAGGAGATCTTCATGTTCTCTCTCATCCTTTGAGTATACCAAAATCTCATCTATAAGCACCAACATGAATCTATCCAAATACTCTCGGAAGATTCAATTCATCAAATCCACAAAGAAAGTAGGTTAATTCGTCGATCCGAATGGCATTACAAACCATTCATACGAACCATATCTAGTCCGAAATGCTGTCAAAGGAATACAGTACTTTGCCGCTCTCAACTGATGGAACCCTATCACCAAATCCAACTGGGAAAACACTCTGGATCCACTCAACTAATCAAATAGATCATCAATTCTCGGCAAAGGATACTTATTATTTATCGTTCTTTTGTTCAACTTACGATAGTCGATACACATCCTCAACGACCCATCTGGTTTCTTCACCAATACCGCGGCCGCTCTATAAGGCTAACTTCTTAGTCTAATAAAATTATTTCCTTCACCAGTTGCACCTTCAATTCCTTCATCTCAATCGGTGTCATCCTACTAGGTGGTCTACTCACAGATTCAGCTCCTGGCACAAGATCTATTTGAAACTCGACGTCTCATTTAAGTGGTAATTCTATGACTGGCTCAAACACATCTGCAAACTCTCTTACTATTCGAACCTGACTTAGCCCTTCTCCCACTTCCATTGCACTTAACAAAGCATAAGTACTCCCGTTAGAATTCCCTATCAAGATTATAATTCGGTTATGACTATCAGGGTATCTCAAAGATATCTCCCCATCCTGGTAGAATATCCTGGCCTCATACCTTCTCAACCAATCCATACCCAAAATGATTTCGAAATCTACGAAATCATAAACATACAAACTGCATGCAAACTTATGACCTAAAAAATCAAGTTCTAACCGGTCACATTCATCCCCAGAGTTCCATACCCTCCTATTGGATTTGAAACCCTTAAGGAAGTAACAAGGTTTGTGGGTTTTAAGAATAACCTGTCAACAAAACACTGGGATATATTAATGAATGTGATGCATCGGTATCAAAAAGTATCATAACTGATATACTCTGAATAAAAAACATACCTTCCATCATAGTCTTTCCTTTATCAGTTGCAATAGGTATAGTTGATGATCCAACAAAAATTTCCCTTTATCCACCCTGACTTGATCTGGACACTAGTTCTTGTAATGCCCTACTTGATCACAGTTAGAGCATTTCACATTCTGCTTATATGCAGCCTTCTTTCCCTTTTTTGACCAACACTCACTTGCATAATGACCCATCTTGTCACATTTATAACATACCAAATCATCCTTTTCCTTCTTAGCAGCATCCTTTTTTCAGCTCCCCTTTTCTTTAAGAATTTCCTCTTCTTTCCCTGAAGACCCTGAGATTCAACTGGCTTCTCTCTAGCAGACACAATAAGCATATCATCATGGAGAATGGCCATCTCTACTACCACATTATAAGGTTCATGGATATGGGTCATGGTCATTCTAACAAGCTCAGGTCTCGAATGAACCTCTCATTCCTTCCGAAATCAGTGTTAACTATAGCATATCCATATCGAGACAGCTCATCAAACTTAGCAGCATACTCGATCACTGACATCTCTCCTTAAACTAGATCCATGAACTTCCTCATCAACGTCGACTTAGCAACTTCAGACATAAACCTCTGCTCAAACCTCCTTTTGAAATCAGCCTATGTCAACTCTTCCTTCGAAACTCCGACGATCACACTATTCCACCAGTGAAGTGCTGCTCCTCGCAACTACCTAGAGACTAGCCTTCTCTTTTGCCCATCATCCAAGACTAGATCATTACCTATTCTTTCATAGTGCAAAAGCCAATTCTCAACTTCAAAAGCATCCTCTGTTCCAACAAAAGGTTTTCCACCCAAACTGGTGTAGTCTCTACTCAATTTATCATAGTCATTCCCCACTGGAGCTATGGGATTAGCTCCTCCAACATTACCAACAATTCCAGCTTGCAAAAGATTGGCTAACAACTTATACACCATCCCTACATCTACTGGAGGATTTTCAGCACCTCCATTGACCTCAGCATTTGGATTAGCATTAGCCTCGACCTTGGTTCCTCCTGGTATTAGGTCAAGCATTTCCGTTGGTTGTGGTGCCTCCTACACCTAGATTTCCTCTTCCATTTCCTACTTCTATATCCTCTTTCTCATAAATCTTCATACGAGCCTTATTAAGATATAGAAGAACGGTCTAAGAGACAGGGGAACACGTACTTATATATATATATATCAAATACAAGTACGTTAATATAATGTTAATCCAAACCCTGATCACATTTTCAAATTCATTAGATTATGTTTCAAAAACTTTTAGGTTTAACTTTCTTTTAAAGTTTCATAAACATATGCTCTGATACTAACTTGTAACATACCTCTACTTGAAGGCCCAAGACTAACGGCTACGGTTGCTACAGTCATTCATAGTTATTAATCCTCGATGACCAAATATGGCGGTGTTAGATTCATTGATGCACATAAATGCATGAATATGGAAAACATTTAAACATCAAATAGAATTACTTTTCATTTCAAAATATTTCCAATTCATTACATAATCCCAAATTAGCAATCACATTCAAAGAAAATATATTTATTATAACATACGCACAAGAGAGACATATGAAGATGCCCCCTTGGATAATCAGAGTACATACAGGTAATATAACAACTTTGCCATTATAAACAACACAACAGAATCAAAAGAAAATAGAACTCTAATTTGCCATCATGCCTCCTGCATGTCTCCGAAAGCTTACTCATATTAAAAGGTATCTGAAAACCTCAACTCTCAAACTACTCAAAATCAATTGAGTACCCGAGAGTTTAAGAGGAAAACATAAACTTTGAGTCAGACATTAAGCCTAGCGTGAATAATAATCTACCATCTAAATTTTTTTAGATCTAGCGAGACCACGCCGCTTAGCGGAATGAGTTTTCCCTCACCGGTATCTCAAAACCTTTATAAAACCATATAATGTGCTCCTGCATCCATAATTGTTAAAACAATTCAAAATAACATAATATGATGATATGCGAAGGAAATGAAAAAATTCTAGATTACCTATCACCGTTCATTTTAGACTATCTGTCTCAATTATAGTTTCTAGGATTACTATTAACATATTAGTTTTCATGAGCTGACTAATAACCGTTAAACATTTAAGGACCCACTGTCCAATTACATAGTTTCCATAGGATCACTAAGAACCTATTGGTAACTCAAATATCTTACTCTTATCCTAACTTTCATGGGTTGACTAGAAACCTATTGGTAACCCCAATATCCCTTCTTCTTACTCTAGTTTTCTTGGGCTAACCAGGAACCTAATGACATCTATCAATATTTCCATCTAGATATAGTTTTTATGGGCTAACTACAAACCTACTGGCCCTTGCCTGTATCCAATCATGGTTTTCATGGGCTTACTATGGACCGGTCTTTCTAACATCTTTCTTTATACATAGTTTTCATGGACTAACTATGAACCTATTGGCCAATGAAAATATCCTTTTCCATACACAGTTTTCATGGGCTTACTGAGAACCTATTAGCCCCAGCCAATATCTTTCTTTTATAGTTTAGCATCCTATATTCTGGTCTTCCTGACCTCTATGATGCAACTCCACTCATTCAGAAGTTTAATTAACTTATATTCACCGCTGGGTTAACCTAGCTGGTTCTTCTACCATTTTTCTCCAAAATGCAGTTATGGGTCCATCATAAAGTGAATAAATTCATATTTGAAGTAGAAAACATAACGATATAGTAATACAACTCCTGTGGGTTTAATATTAAACATGGTTAATCCCTTTAACTTTTCATTTTATCAAAGAAAGCTTCTTCTCAAAACGTTATAAAAAATCCTTTAATATAGCTATGGATTTTTCCTTTTAAAATGGAGTTTGGGTTATAAAACCTTTCGATACCTTCGAAATTGAGCATTCGACTTCGTAGGGTGACCTCCTTCGAAAGCCTTAAAAATCTATCTTCAAAACATTAGGCTTCTGCCTTTTAATACTTTAAAACCTCCCTTTCGAAACCTTTCGATTGTAGTAAAGTATTAATATTTAACCTATAGAAGCTTAGCTTTGATACAGTTGAAAGTACCCATTTCGACATCAATGGAAGTAACCCTTCCAAAATCGTTGAAAATCCTCCTTTCGAAAGGATTGGGTTTATACTTAAAACATTATTTGGGTCAAAGTGAGTATAGGACAAATCAACTCTTTCAAAACCATCCCTTTTCATATTTAAAAATATTGGGGAAACATGATGGTGTCGGCACCATCCCTTTCGAAAGTATAAAACATTTGGGTAAAATAATGGAAGGTTGGTGTCGAAACCCCTTCCCAAACCATTGCCTTCAAAACTCCTAACCCCTTTCGAAAGCTATAGAAAGTGCTTAAACTTATAAAATAAAATACCCTTCCGGTAGCATAGATATCTACAACACCATCAAAAGATTAAAGAATAGCAGTAGGGTTTAACTAGGTCGAAACCCATTCTTTCAAAACATTCTTTCATAAGTAATGGAATCTAGTCGAAAGAAATCATAAGTTAATGGAAACCCTTTCAAAACCATTATAAAACCTCTTTCGAAACCATATGATTCGACTCCATTGAAGGCTAAAACAAAACATAGGTTGGCACTCTTCATTTAAAAAACAAACCAAGGTTTCGACTCCGTCGGAAGTCATGCTTTCGACACCTTACCTTCCACTTTCCTCCAACCCACTACACATCATCATTGTGATACGTTGTGTATTGTTTCAGCATAGTAGGTTTCGACTAATATAAAGGCGGAAGCTTCTATGTCGAAAGATGCTTTCTAAAGCAGGCGGAACCAATTTTCTGAGTAAACCTAGTTTAGTTCTTTATAAAGTAAACTTTTCTCTAAATAACCTGCCACGTGTCAACACCAGATTGGTTGCCTTAGTTTTTTCAATTTCTTTTTCACAAATAACTGCCGCTAATCTAGATCTAAACCATGCTTAAGTTAACAAATTAAGCCATTCCAATTTTTGCAAAGAAGTCCCTCTTCTAAATTAATTTATTCTGCATAGCAAATCACTTTGGAAAAACCTCCAAAAATTCAAGAAACTCACTTTAATCATGTTATCTAACTTATTAAAATTTATGACCTAAATACTCAATATATCTTCCAAATAAATTTATAAATCCAATTAACCATATTTTCCTTTGAAAATTCGTAATGATTTTTCCATAGCTTGGAAAATTATCAAAATTAAAACCCAACTCCAAAATCATGTTTTCCCATGGCATTTAAACATCTTTGAATCTTGATTTTACCCTAAAATAGTGCTTATCCTCTTTTAAACAGTTTTGTTTAAAATCCACATACATTTTAAATCAAGCATATCATTATCCAATATATCATAAAAACGAATTTACCCTTAAATCCAAAAATATATGATTCAAAACAAAATAGAGATGGAATTATTATTCACCATGATCTAGATAAGGAGATTGGATTGAGATTAATTTCCCCTAAGCTTGATTCTTTGGCTTTTAATTTGTATTGCTCTTGTTCTCTTAATGGCCAGCCGTTCTCTCTTGCATTTGGTTTTCAAAATGACGTGAATGGGAAGAAAAATGGTAGGAAGGAAGATATATGGTAGGAAGGAAGATATATATGGGTAAAGGTTATTGGACGGAAAATTCCTAATATACCCTTATGTAACTTAACTAACCAAAAACCCATTTTTAAGGCCATTAATCTAATATTAGGCTCGGCCTTTATTTAATTAATTCAAGTCTCAATCTTGTTATCACTTAACATTTATATTATTTTATTTAATTTATCTTGTTAAATCTTTTGAATAATGTTATTAAAAATTAGAGGTGTTACAGTAATAGGAAGCAAACGATAAAATTCTAAGTCAGATAACGATCTTGTGTGAGCGTTAATAAATCTTTAACTACTAATATGCCACTAAAATAGGATGAATTTCATAAAGAATCATACCTAAGATGTCCATTCATAGGGTTAGCATATATACCAAATATACGCTACTCTATAACATAGTCATCATAGGTATACTACACATCAAAGTAATGAGGGGTGTTTGGGCATGTAGATCAATAACATCGATCTCCTTTGACATCCCTATAGTGATGAGTAATCAAACAAACATAACATACATCGTCACATTCACTCACTCAATGCATTGGACACCTGATAACTCAAACGGCCCATCATGGTCAAGGGCTACTCAACTTCCCTGTTACTCTGTACTCGAATCCATGCCATTCAGTAGGCTAGGATACTAGAGTGCCCGTTTTGGCTGATCCAGTGTAAAAGATCACCTGTCATGGAGATCAGACCCCTTCATGGCTCAAATAGGTACCATATATTACCTCTGCTTTACGAGTACTCTCTGAACCTTTGAGTATAATAGATCCCTTTTGCACATATCATCAATAGCAGATCTCATCCTAGACTGTTCCTACGACTCCCTTCATGATGTCACTACGGTCGGGAACTACTGTAAACAACAATCATCAGTCATAGAATATCTTCATACATCCTATAACCTTCCTCCAACGGTCCCCTTGATATGACTCATAATCGACTACTCTGCAACTCGGAGTGCCGCTATCCATCATCGACGCCATCTCTCCCTATCATGGAATCATCATCGTCGAACCATGCATCATCATTGTCGACAATCGCCATCGAAACATCTTCGAATGACCTTAATTCGAGCATATAGACTACAAATGACTTGGAAATTAGAATGTAGTCTTATGAGGCCTTATCTCCAAATCGATCTCATCAAGTTTGAGACAAAAGTCAATAATCATCACCGATCCCTAACTACCTATCCATAGGCTCAAAAATCAATATCGGTCCATCTTCAAACGACTATAACTCAAGCATACAAACGACTTGAAACATGGCATATAGCTTTATGGGGCCTTCCTTTTCACCCCATATCGATCTCACCAAGCTTGGGACAAAGTTTAGAGATCACCACCGATCCATAGGCGTAGAAATCACTACCGATCCATCTTCAAATAGCCATAACTAGAGCATACAAACTCCAAGCATTTTGAGACTTGAAACATAGCCTTACACAGCCTTCCTTGTCACCCCATATCGATCTCACCAACTTTGGGACAAAAGACATGGATCATCACCAATTCCTAACCACCGATCCCACACTTCATACTTAGGTTTGCCAATGCTTCCCCATGCTCCCACCTCGATCGCATGTCCAATTGGTTAACACCCATGGATCAGTATCAATCCATGGGGAGAAATCCCACCTTTAGCCAAAGCTTGGCTCCACTTCCTCCTCTCCATTCCTTTTCTCTTAAGCCCAAACATGCTCTACCAGTTTGTAACAACCTTGTATTTTGAAATTACTTTAATTGTATATTTTAATTATTTTAACTAAAATTCCTAATTTAAAAAAAACTTTATTTAATTTATTAAAATGGATACATTTTGTTATTTAAATGTAAATTTTGATTTTTGTGTGAATTATAATTCCAAACCTGAATAAATGGAATATTTCCAAAAAATGTGGATTTTTTGTCAAAATGGCCAAAATTTGACTTTTAAATTTAAAATTTAAAATTTTGAATTTTTGAATTTTATTTTTTATAATGAAAATAGATTTAATTTCAAGAATACTGCTTTTCGTTCAGTTGAAATCGGATTTATATTGTGAAAGTTATGCTTTTTACAATATTGTGTGTAAATGGTTTTATTTAACAAATTTGTTTATTTTAGATTTACATAAGTAAAATGTTTGTTTGTAAAATCAAGTTCTAATTTGTGTAACATGATATGTTATGCACATATTTTATTTTTAAAACATTTTTAAGTATAGTTATAATTTTCAAATGTTGATTGTATGTTGTTTTCAATTTTTTAATTCTAGTTCCATTAAATAAAGTATTTTCTCTATTTATTTCCTACTTTTCCTAAAACTATTTATTTATTCTTCATAATATCTATCTCTACCTTATTTTTCTTATTTATACATTCGTTTAGTAATCAAATGGATAAGTATTTAGATCCCTATTTATTTCTTGGAAAGAAATTTCAAATATATATACGTTATTGGTTTAAAAGGCATACGTTTAAATGTTTATTTTAATTAATATAAGTAATATTTTTGGTTGATATATCATGTTATAATTGTGTATATATATATGTAACATTACATATTGTTTTTATAGTTACAACATTTGTCTGTTTTGTTTCATTTAATTTGGATATATACTTTGTAAATTAAGTAACATACAAAGATGTAAATAGCAATTAATTTATATGTTTCTATAACTGTTTTCTTATTTATTTATATAGTGTTTATATAAACGGTATATATTTATTGAATTTTTTATTTGGCACATATTTTATTAAATAGATGGAAAACAAATCAAATTTAGATACGTTACCTATTTTTAAATAAAGGCATGCGTTATGTTTTGATTTATTACCTTTGTATCTTTCCATCCCTTAATTTTCTACCATAACTTCTCCTTGATAGCCGTGACTTGTTCTTTATAAAATTCATGTGAAAACATCTCTTCTTATCTCACTTTTCATGCAAGGTTTCAGATCTGAAAGGAAGAAGGTAATGGCTTTTTCAAATTTTTCTACTCTTTTCCTCTTCTTTTTATTAATTTTCCATTGAAAATTGCCTTGCTTCTTCATGCTTATGCTCGGCCATAGCCCCTCCACCATCTCCACGACCAGCACCACCACCACCCACGGCCACATCACCCTCCTCACCACTTGTCTTGCCCAAGTCGTGACTATCCCATTGTAACAACCCGCAAATCCATACCACTTGAGTCAACACTATTCTACATCAATCAACTCAAGTTGAACAGAAATGCGAACCATTTGGGTTAAAGAAGAAGAGGTAGAAGAAGAGAAAACAGAAAACAACAACAGAATCTAACCATCGCAGTGGAATAAAATATAATATATAATAACAGATCTTTACACAAAGAAAACTATATCTGTTTTATACATACATCATCAGAGCATATCATCAGAGTTCAACAACATCATTAACATACAACTGGATACACAATGGAATAATAACCAAATACGGAAGTACATATCGCCATCCAACTCATCTACTGAGCTCCACGGCATCATATCCTGTATCCTATAATACTCGGTCTAACCCGAGCATTACAGTTAAATAATACCCGAGTCAGTCTGGAATATTATCGTGAGAAATCACACTCAAATTGATTATTAAAGTTTCAAAAATCCCTTGAAAATAAAAGCATCTCGTAAGGCCATTCCATAAATAAACATGTCGAGTTTTTACCTTACGATAGCTGAAACATATTTTTTATTAAAATCCTCGGATATTGTAATAGGGTCTATATATAAATACTTATTAAAATAGCCGAAATTGTTACATTATTAAATTGCAGCTACTAGCCACAGAGTGGCTAATACAAACAAAACTCGTACAAGGCTCGTAGGGAGAATGGATTTCCAACTAATGACCAGGTACTGGGTACCACCTGTCACGGTACGTAGCCTAGATCACTGTACCGAGGATTACTCCCGACCCGCTGCAACACAAGACCGGGACTATCCCTCACTGGATAATCCCGAGTGAGATCACCCCGCGGTTGGGATCAACAACCACACCACTAAGCTGAAATAAAAAGGGACATCTAGACAGGGATGACCTCACCCTGAATGGGTGCTACCCACCTAGCCTTGCTGCATAACCCTGATTTTCAGTCATTCCCGGTTGATGAGGCTTGAGACTAAGCGTTACCTTTTAGAACATATCCCTTAGAATGCCCATCGCCCACCTAACGATGTTCCGAAAGCATTCATCCATACAAGTCCGTCCCGGGTTCGAACGGAACCGAAGGCACTATTCCTACTACATCCATTTTGGAAATATCCTTAGGATTAGTAGCGACTAGCCCTTGCACTTCACTGCTCCATCTTCGAATCCAAACTCGTTTTCCACGAAACGTACAAACCGAATCGAAGTGGTTTTCGAGAAATAAATCTCGATCCCGGTCTCTTCGAAACGATCAACGCATTTGGCCAATATTGACAGTCGGTTATTTAACTATCAATTAACATTCACAACATCCATCACACAATAAATAATTTCCTAAATTATTTAGTTATCTCAAAAATATCTTCACAAGATATATTTTCACTTTTCAAACCCTTTGAAAATAGTTTCAAACTACCTTCCTTTTTACAGAATAAATTCCAAGTATTTCTATTTCCACTGAAATCACCAAGCATAAAACTTTAGATTTTTAATATAATTTAAAACGCGTTACTTTGAAATATACTTTAAAACATTTAAGTTAAAACTACTTCATTAATTTGTTAAAATACATACTATATAAATATTCGAAAATAAGGTTACTTTATAAAATATAAAACTAGGGTTTCACTCTTAAAACAAAACACTAAGTCACCTTTTAATTAATTACTACGATAATAGATTTGAAAAAAGAACTTACTTTAGAATTTAAACATTTAGAAATAATAAATTTCCTAAGACATACTTTTTAAAACAACATTAAAACCTTTATCTTATTTTTAAAAATTTATTTTGAAAACGTACTTGGCTATCCAGAGAAATATACTTCTCTTCACATTCTTCTTTAAATTTCCAATTCAAACACTTGAATCAATTTCCAAATTGATTTCCAATTTACTTCTTTTTATCCCAAAATCCATTAGTTTCAGAATTTATTCCTTAATTATGATTTAAACTACTTTTAATTGAAAATACCAATTTTAGATTTCTCAAATTACTTCTTAATCCTTTATATAAATTTAAACTTTAAATTTTAAAATAATTCTTTATTCCTTTAAAATAATATCACTTGATTTACAATTCACTAATTCCTGTTTATTCAAAATCTTTTTTTCTTTTCATACTCAAAGTTATTTATTAGTATTTTAATATCACTTCTATTTCTTTTCAATTCATTCTTAATTTATTCAAATTTTCTATAATTATTTCGCTTACAAATTCACTTCTTTTATTTTCTTTCCAAATTCCAGTTTATAAATTTGTGGTAGCTCATTATACTCAAATATATGCAATCAAGCCATAGCATTCAATATTCCAACATAATTCATCATAGAATATCAAATAATCACAAAAGAGATTATTAAATAATTTAAATAAATGTTGAAGGATCCAGTTGGATCCCTCCAACCTGTTTCCCTGCATCCACAGACGTTAGCACAATATAAAATACCAATTCCACTTCGAGGTGGAATATCGCGGTATATGAGATTAAATATAACAACATCCGCTATTATGCAGCGCATAGGGTCTCATCCGCTATATAATGCGGAAAATCAAACATTCCAAGATATACTATATACAAATATATATAATATAACACACCAAATCCAATCAACCAATCAATTATTTAAATTTAATTTAAATTTCAGCTGAGTGAGATTAACTCACCTTTGGCCTAAGATTGCCATTCACCTCAAACTCGTCTTGTTTCCGCGATTTTTAACCTTGTACAAACCAATTTACGATTTATTAATATTCAAAATATAAATCGAACCCTTAATTACCTTACAATTAAATTTTGAACTAATTTTCCTTTATTAAATCTTTTAGTAACAAAAATGGTTTAGATAGGTCGATTTACATAGTTTAATTCCTATAATACGTTATTATAAAATGAATTAAATAAGTAAATCGTACAATTTTATCACAAATCCCTTATATAATTTTCTTCTAATACCTTATATAAATTTCTTGTACATATATTTAACTTTTGCATAAATAAATAATAATCAAAATTTAAATTTAAAACAGAACTATTTTAGATCTAGCTGTCTAATTACTTACTTTTCTTCCTGTTTATCTTTCCGGTAAAACAATAATAATAATTATTATAAAACAGTAATTAATTTTACTGCTAATATTTTACAACTTTTGTATATTTGCTTAATTTAAATAAAATAAAAGGGTATATACCTCACAGCAAACCCCTTCTCCTTCTTGAATCTCCAGTACCAGCACAAACCCCCTGACACGAACACGTACGCGATGGCACTCCCTCGATTCGCCTCTACAATCCTACGTCAAGCCCTCACCCTGAACTCGAGCTTCACAATCGCCATCTCCACGTCGCGCTGCTCGCGAGTCTCCTCTGGCACTGACGCTGTCTCACCGAACCCATCGCGAACACGATGGAATTGATGCGAGAATCCCTCTTCCCCTCGCCTCACTTCGATTTCAAGACAGGCGATATGGATTGCCGATCTAGATATGAGAGGAATGAACGAACTCGGCACTCAATTGATTTTTGTTTTCTCTGTATGTATCGGCCATTTTTTTAAGATAACGAACTGATTTTGTTCGGCCATTGTTGTCTTGATTGATTTATAAAACGTAGAGCATCGGCATTGAAACAAAATAAAGGAAAAGCAATGTCTGCGTGGAGGTGATTTTGCGTGTAGCAGATGAGTTGCAGTGATTACAGAGGGAACAAAAACTGCTGAGGAGAAAAGGCGTGATGGTGAAAGAAAGGCAACTGATGGGAAGAAATTTTGGCTGAGTTGATTAGGGTACATATAAATATTAAATTCAAATTTTAAATTTAAATTGTCTTGAACTCAAAGCTTAAAATCTTGACATACTATCGAGGCGTGCCGCTAGGCGTTTATAATGTTATACACCAATTCCGAGTGCAATGGAAAAGGTTTCGAGTCCTAATTCGATCGTACGGAGAAGATAGCTTTTTGGATCAGTTATTATATTGAATTTCAATATAAATTTCAGCGTGTTTATATCTCGTACGCTCACACAACAACTCTGATCAATATGAAAATTGAAATCCGATAATAATACAATATTACGGATCCAATGGAACTGGTTTCGTTAAATTCCGAGACTGTGCCTCGGAAGGCTATTTTTAAATTCAATTTTAAACGATAAAATTTCAAAACTGAACAATTCACTGTTAATTTCAATTTTAAAACTTTTATTATCCTTAGCATTATCAATATAAATTTTACAAGCCTTCAAATTATTTTTAATAGGCTTCAAACTGAAGATTCAACATTTTACCCAACTTCAACTTATTTAATTCAATAATTTAATTATCAAATAAATAGTGATATTCAAAATTCAAGTTAAAAATTAACTTTTAAATATTTAAAATCAACTAAATATTTCATTTTAAATGCTCGAAAATTCCGGGTCGTCACATTCCTCCCCCTTTAAAAAAATTTCATCCTCGAAATTACTAGTTAGGAAGAATGGTCCAATACCCGTTTATTATTTCCCAATAACCAAACAGTTTCTAACAATTCAACATCCTACCAATCTATCTTTTTATAGAAGAACCATTATCATTCTTACTAACTTCCCAAACTCTCCTATAAGTTTGCAAACAATATTATTTGCTTAATCATTCAAGTTTCATTTTAAAACCAAATTTTGAATTACCAAATTTGAATTACCAAAATTTTCTCAAAGTTTTTCTAAATCCTTAAATTTCGAATTTTTTTGCCAGCGTCTTCTTTGCGCGGCTAGCTCGGTACAACTACAAAAGGCCTCTACGGCTCCCAAATTCTAAAAGAAAACAAAAAGCCAAGTGGCTCGATCAAAAACCCAATCAAATTTCCTACAGAAATTTAAACACATACTTTTTTGTCGAGCAATTCAAATTTATCTTTTGAAATCAAAACCAATTTCCTTTTCCTTTTATATTACCTGCATATCCTGCTTAGCACTAATATCCAATCACAACTTTCAAAACATTTTATTAACTTCCTTCCAATGTCAATATCTATTCATCCCAATATTAATCTTAGAATATATTTGTAATATCAATTTCCAATTAAGAATTCACCATTCCTTTGTTAAGTTTAGCATAAGAATTTTATATGCTTCTTTATTTATTTTCACTTCACCATTTTAGTTTATATCTATTTCTATTCAAATTGGTTCTCCCATTCCGTATGAATTTAATTTATTTTCAACTATGAACATTTAATTTTATCTTCCATTTATACTGATTCATATTATTATTTTAAAGTAGTTTCATTCCCTAATTTATTTCGATTTTTAATTTGGAATCGTTTTGTCGCTAACTAAAATTTTCCCAAATTTCAAAAAAAATTCTAACTCCCAAAATTTTCAGAAAATTTTGGCAGAGTCTCCTTTGTACGGAGGAGTTTTCGCAATTTAACAAAAGATATAAATATATATACATCGACCCACATGGTCGAAAAAACCAAAAACAGTTCATATTTCCTTTTTTTATTGTGTAGGCTACCTTTATTTAGCATTTTTAAGCAAGCGGCTAGTTATTTAGCAATGTGCACGATCAAATCTAGCCAAACGGCTTCCCGGTACCTGTACTTACTCAATTCAAACATATAAGTATTAAATATATAAAATTTATCGACATTTCACTTACTTTCAATAGCTAACACATAAATTTCACATAAAATGCATGTTATATAATTTACATAAACATATATAAGGTTCCGATACTTATAACAATTGCTTACAACCAATTTCCAAACCATTTCATTCAGTTTAAGTGATTTACAATTTACACGCTTATATTTAATTCATTCTAAGCAAAACAAACTCATATTCATTCCAATTGATTTCAAAATCATCTTATTTCACTTCTAATAACTCATAAAATTTTATCTAATCTCGTTTACATCAAACGATCCATTTCCTTATGCAGTTCGACAATATTAATGTGAAGAAATAATTACTTAAGCTTTATAACCATTTAAATTGATTGCAACTCAATTTATACTTAATCCCATCCTATTTTAACTTATTCACCAACTTTCCATTACATTTTCTTTCATTTCTTAAAAGTTTGATTCCAAACCATTTTATCAAACTCGACAACCAATATTAAATACCCATCTCACGATTTACTTAAGTTGCTTATTTTCTTTAAACTATTTCACCCAATAACTTAAGTTTATTCTATTCCTCCAACTTCCATTTAAATCTTTGATTTGATTTTTCCTTTGATCAAATCCCAACTATTTTACTAATTTATTCGATTAGTTTATTCTTTTATCTATTTTTAAATTTTAATTTACATTAACAATTCATTGTTGAATTTAGAAATAATAATATCATTCAATTTATGCTTGAGTTGGATTTTCTCTTCTTCTTCTTTTTATCCAAGGGCTAAATCTAACAATCCATGTCATATAATGCTTCAGATCTGCATTAAATAATTGTTCTTTTTTTAAGTAATTGGAAATTACACCATCTCCTTAATTTAGGGGCTACAAGAATTCCACCTTCTCCATTTCCAAGTCGTTACCTTACCCTCACGTCATAAAAGTTAAATTATCACCAAAAAATAAGATAGATATTCTAAAGAAAATTCTACAACAATTTAATGGAAGCATGTTTATTAAAGCCATGTTGAAAGACATAATCTACAAAAGGAATTTCTTCAAACATCAGAAAGAGTATGCGTCAGCCTATGGAAATGGGTTTAGAGTACTTGGAAATCATGTTGTTTCTTACATTTGTTGTATTTCAGGTGTTTCCCTTTTTGCATAATGCGAATTATACATCACTGCTTTTGATTGAATGGCTACAACAGGAACTCTGTTCTAAAAATTCATAAAGAGTGGAGTTCTAATAGGCAAATACTATGCAATGGAGTTTTAATAGTATTTAGGAGACAAATACTATGTTGTTTCCATATCAAAACTGATGAAAAAGATGCTGCAGCTTTTGCTTTTGTCGGTAGAAAAATATAAGATATCATCGGCCGAAGCTGCTCAGCTCAATACCCAAAAGTTTGTCTTTTTGATGTGGAGGCAGGAATGCAAATTTTGGAAGAAATAATCAACCATGGCATAATTATCAAATGGAGATTGAATTTTGTCTATTCATGCGTCAACTTGGATATATTTTTTTATGTATATTCCACTGTTTGATATTAAGTTTTTATTTAACGTTTAGTTGTACGATTCAATTTCATTATTGTACTATTATTGTTTATGAATATCAAATTGATGAATATTATATTGCCGATTATTATCTATTTCATGTATGCATGAATATGTGCTTGTGTATATGGATGTATATACATACATTTGCGTGCGATATAAATATTAAATATATTTGTAATTTAAGAGTTAAGACTGATCTATGATTGCTTTTCAGTCTTTAAAATTTAGTTTTTAAAAATATTTGTAACTAATATTCAGTTTCAAAATTTTGTGACCAACCTATCAGTCTTAAATATTTTTTTTGAGACTTAGAAATCGGAGACTGCTATTTTCCGTCGTTAATCAGTCACTAAATGTACTATAAAGACCGAATAACTCGGTTAGAAACTGAAATTTTCAATCTTTATTTCAATTTATTTTGGTAGTGCCATTTAATATCATTCATGACACAACTGACTTTTGATTTAATTCAATCCAAATTTAATTAAATTTTATTTCTCAATATATGAATTCAAAACTTATTTATTTATTTAAAAGCTTATATTGCTCATTTGAGTCATTTCATCTTATAACCAAATTCCGGATTATATATATAACACTTACTAGCTTAAGGTATAAATTATCATTTCACAATTATAATCATTTTACCTTTCAACTTTATATCCAATTTAATTCAATTTCAATTATAATTTTATTTAACTTATCTCAAGTTAAATTCAAATATATTTTCTTCACTTTCATTCACTTAAGTTAAATTTTAATTCCCGAATTAAAGTTTCCAATGTCTTCTTATTAATATCAACTTTACTTTATAAGTTCAATAGTTGATTCATTTAAACTTTTCACATTCTTTTAATAGAATTTCTTAGAATTCAATTGTCCGGTTTCATTTCCAAAACCATTTTGAGATGATAACTACACATACCCTTTTGGTATATCAAATCAAATCTCCGGATTCCAAATACTTGTTTTTACCAAAACAAAGTTTCCTTTTGAAATTTCTAAACAACTTGTATACCCAACAAGCCCAAACAATATCATAACCAACTATCCTGGTAGCAAATCCATCACTTTAGAAACTCGAAAATGAATACTGATGATGTGGCCATCATCATCAGGATTATTTTCCAACGACTGAAGTGAGTTCAATGCTTTTATCTCTTTTAAAACCCTTCAAATATTTTTTAAATTCAAAATCTCTCTAGATTTCAAATCTGATTCAAAAATATTTCTCTATATATATTATCTCGCCAACCTTTGAGAATCATCTTCAACTTCAAAGAAATTTAAATTTCCAAATTTTCAAATTCCAAATCCTTTAAATTTATATTCAAACATTACTTTGGAATTTGATCTTATTCTAATTGTTAATCACACTATAATTCACATTTATAGTTTACATTTACAAATTTCACGTGTATATGAATTTGTTTTTTAGTTTTTAATTATAGTTTCAATTCCTTATTCAATTATAATTCACATTTACAAATCCCATTTATTTATTAATTTATTCCTTAATCTTTGGTTACTATTTCAATTTTCTTATTCAATTTTATATATTAATAATAATAATTTAATATTATCATTCCTAACAATCAAGCGTCCATATATAATTATAGCAATTTACGAAAAATCATTTCTTTTATATACAAAAATAATTTTGGGTAAAATTATTTCATTTACCCTATTTAAAACAGTACTGTGTCGGTTTACCTTGTTTAAGAGTTTAGAAATCCCTATCGATAACATGGCGTCCCACATAACGACCAAAATCATAAACACTCATCCGATAAATCATCACAATATAAAACAATTTTATATTCACTAACAAATACGTGCTCACATCTATTAGTACTCTCAACCTCATTCTAGAGTACTTCAGACTCTATTTAATGAGTAATTCCCACCAGAGCCAAGGTTATCACCAACCCATGCTCTGATACCAAGTGTAACGACCCGCAAATCCGTACCCCTTAAGTCAACACTATTCCAAGGTAGAAGAAGAGAAAATAGAAAACAACAACAGAATCTAACCATCACAGCGCAATAAAATATAATATATAATAACAGATCTTTACACAAAGAAAACTATATCTGTTTTATACATACATCATCAGAGCATATCATCAGAGTTCAACAACATCAATAACATACAACTGGATACACAGAGGAATAATAACCAAATAAGGAAGTACGTATCGCCATCCAGCTCGTCTCCTGAGCTCCACAGCATCATATCCTGTATCCTATAATACTCGGTCTGGCCCGAGCATTACAGTTAAATAATACCCGAGTCAGTCTAGAATACCAGCGTGATAAATCACACTCAAATTGATTATTAAAGTTTCAAAAATCCCTTGAAAATAAAAGCATCTCGTAAGACCATGCCATAAATAAACATGTTGGGGTTTTACCTTACGATAGCTAAACATTTTTTTATTAAAATCCTCTGATATTTTAATAGGGTCTATATACAAATACTTATTAAAATAGCCGAAATTGTTACATTATTAAATTCCATCTACTAGCCACAGAGTGGGTAATACAAACAAAACTCATACAATACTCGCAGGGAGAATGGATTTCCAACTAATGACTAGGCACTGGGGTACCACTTGTCATGGTACGTGGCCTAGATACTGTACCGAAGATCACTCCCGACACCCTGCAACACAAGACCGGGACTACCCCTTACTGGATAATCCCGAGTGAGATCACCCCACGGTTGGGATCAACAACCGCACCACTAAGCCGAAATAAAAAGGGACATCTAGACAGAGATGACCTCATCCTGAATGGGTGCTACCTACCTAGCCTTGCTGCATAATCCCTGATTTTCAGTCATTCCCGCTTGATGAGGCTTGAGGCTAAGCGTTACCTTTTAGAACATATCCCTTAGAATGCCCATCGCCCACCTGACGATGTTCCGAAAGCATTCATCCATGCAAGTCTGTCCTGGGTTCGAACGGAACCGAAGGCACTATTCCTACTACATCCATTTTGAAAATATCCTCAGGATTAGTAGCGACTAGCTCTTGCACTTCACTGCTCCATCTTCGAATCCAAACTCGTTTTCCACAAAACGTACAAACCGAATCGAAGTGGTTTTCGAGAAATAAACCTCGATCCCGGTCTCTTCGAAACGATCAACACATTTGGCCAATATTGACAGCCACAACATCCATCACACAATAAATAATTTCCCAAATTATTTATTTATCTCAAAAATATCTTCACAAGATATATTTTCACTTTTCAAACCCCTTTGAAAACAGTTTCAAGCTACCTTTCTTTTTACAGAATAAATTCCAAGTATTTCTATTTCCACTGAAATCACCAAGCACAAAACTTTAGATTTTTAATATAATTTAAAACGCTTTACTTTGAAATATATTTTAAAACATTTAAGTTAAAACTACTTCATTAATTTGTTAAAATACATACTATATAAATATTCGAAAATAATGTTACTTTATAAAATATAAAACTAGGGTTTCACTCTTAAAGAAAAATACAAAGTCGCCTTTTAATTAATTACTACGATAATAGATTTGAAAAAAAAAACTTACTTTAGAATTTAAACATTTTGAAATAATAAATTTCCTAAAACATACTTTTTAAAACAACATTAAAACCTTTATCTTATTTTTAAAAATTTATTTTGAAAACATACTTGGCTATCCAGAGAAATATACTTCTCTTCACATTCTTCTTTAAATTTCCAATTCAAACACTTGAATTAATTTCCAAATTGATTTCCATTTTACTTCCTTTTTATTCCAAAATCCATTAGTTTCAGATTTTATTCCTTAATTATGCTTTAAACTACTTTTAACTGAAAATACCAATTTTAGATTTCTCAAATTACTTCTTAATCCTTTAAATAAATTTAAACTTTAAAATAATTCTTTATTCCTTTCAAATAATATCACTTGATTTACAATTCATTAATTCCTGTTTATTCAAAATCTTTTATCTTTTCTTTTCATACTTGAAGTTATTTATTAGTATTTTATTATCACTTCTATTTCTTTTCAATTCATTCTTAATTTATTCAAATTTTCTATAATTATTTCGCTTACAAATTCACTTCTTTTATTTTCTTTCCAAAATCCAATTTATAAATTTGTGGTAGCTCATTATACCCAAATATATGCAATCAAACCATAGCATTCAATATTCCAACATAATTCATCATAGAATATCAAATAATCACAACAGAGATTATTAAATTATTTAAATAAATGTTGAGGGTTCCAGTTGGATCCCACCAACCTGTTTCCCTGCATCCATAGACGTTAGCATAATATAAAATACCAATTCCACTTCGAGGTGGAATATCGCGGTATATGCGATTAAGTATAACAACATCCGCTATTATGCGGCGCATAGGGTCTCATCCGCTATATAATATGGGAAATCAAACATTCCAAGATATACTATATACAATTATATATAATATAACACACCAAATCTAATCAACCAATCAATTATTTAAATTTAACCATTTAAATTTAATTTAAATTTCAGCTGAGTGAGATTAACTCACCTTTGGCCTAAGATTGCCATTCACCTCAAACTCATCTTGTTTCCACGATTTTTAACCTTGTACCAACCAATTTATGATTTATTAATATTCGAAAATATAAATCGAACCCTTAATTACCTTACAATTAAATTTTGAACTAATTTTCCTTTATTAAATCTTTTAATAACAAAAATGGTTTAGATTGGTCGATTTACACAATTTAATTCCTATAATACGTTATCATAAAATGAATTAAATAAGTAAATTGTACAAATTTATCACAAATCCCTTATATAATTTTCTTCCAATACCTTATATAAATTTCTTGTACATATATTTAACTTTTGCATAAATAAATAATACATGTAATTAGGAACAAGGAAGAAGTTGCAAAAAAATGTAGTCTCAGGGACAACAAGTTTGCGTTTTAGTTTGAAGGACACTTTTTAGTGTAAACTGATAATGATAGTTACAACTATCATTCTGTAAATTACACTAAAAATTGTCCTTCAACCTAAAAATCAAACTTCTTGTCCCTGAGACTAAATTTTTCTCTAACTTTTTTCCTTGAGCCTAAAAACATCTAAATAATAATCCAAAATTAAATTTAAAACAGAACTATTTTAGATCTAGCTGTCTAATTACTTACTTTTCTTCCTGTTTATCTTTCCGTAAAACAATAATAATAATTATTATAAAACAGTAATTAATTTTACTACTAATATTTTCTGACTTATGTATATTTGCTTATTTTAAATAAAATAAAAGGGTATATACCCCACAGCAAACCCCTTCTCCTTCTTGAATCTCCAGTACCAGCACAAACCCCCTGACGCGAACACGTACGCGATGGCGCTCCCTCAATTCGCCTCCGCAATCCTACGTCAAGCCCTCACCCTGAACTCGAGCTTCACAATCGCCATCTCCACGTTGCGCTGATCGCGAGTCTCCTCTGGCATGACGCCGCCTCGCCGAACCCATCGCGAACACGATGGAAATGATGCGAGAATCCCCCTTCCCCTCCGCCTCACTTCGATTTTGAGACAGGCGATATGGATTGCCGATCTAGATATGAGAGGGATGAACGGCCTTGGCACTCAATTGATTTTTGTTTTCTCTGTATGTATCAGCCTTTTTTTAAGATATCGAACTGATTTTGTTCGACCATTGTTGTCTTGATTGATTTATAAAATGTAGAGTATCGGTATTGAAATGAAATAGAGGAAAAGAAATGTCTGTGTGGAGGTGATTTTGCGTGTAGCAGATGAGCTGCAGTGATTACAGAGGGAACAAAAACTGCCGAGGGGAAAAGGCGTGGATGTGAAAGAAAGGCAACTGATGGGAAGAAAATTCGGCTGAGTTGATTAGGGTACATATAAATATTAAATTTAAATTTTCTTGAATTCAAAGCTTAAAATCTTGACATCCTATCGAGGCGTGCCGCTAGGCGTTTATAATGTTATACACCTATTCCGAGCGCAATGGAAAAGGTTTCGATTCCTAATTCGATCGTATGGAGAAGATAGCTTTTTGGATCAGTTATTATATGAATTTCGATAAAAAATTCAGCGTGTTTATATCTCTTACGCTCACACAACTCTTATCAATACGAAAATTGAAATCTGATAATAGTACAATATTACGGATCCAATGACTACACCAAAACAGTCAAATCCTAATATTTATAAGTGTCACAAATAATTTCAGTAACACTTTTTAAGTGTTACTAATGGACTATGAGGAATGAAGCGGCCTAATTTGTGACACTTATAAGTGTTACGAACATACGTATTACTAATACTTATAAGTGTTGGTACAGAAATATACGGTAACGCTTATAAGTGTTGGTACGGAAATATACGATAACGCTTATAAGTGTTGGTACAGAAATATACGGTAATGCTTATAAGTGTTGGTACAGAAATATTCGGTAACGCTTATAAGTGTTGGTACAGAAATATCCAGTAACGCTTATAAGTGTTGGTAGAGAAATATACGGTAACGCTTATAAGTGTTGGAAAATGATTATTTAGTAATAATTAATATTTAATTCTTAAAACAAATGAATATAATATCTCATAAATGATGATGTCCATATCATATATAATTCATCATATCAATTCAATATGAAGTCTAAAATGCTTCCATATCTCAAATGCAACTATATCATATTTAGATAATACTATAATATGAGCTACAAACTTTCCAATTTCAAAATACCACAATATCATATCCAAATTTCAAAATACCACAATATCATATCCAAATTACAATAGAATTTTAGATACTGCGAAGACGAAACACAAGCCATATCACAAAGCCCCCATCTGAAAATTCACAAAGCTTGTGGTGCTCATTTTGAGGACCATCGTAAATTGGTGCTTCCGGTTCTAAAACTTCTGTTATCCAAACAACTTTCTCAATATTTGGAACTATCTCTTTGAAATGACACATAGTTTGTGTTCCAATATAAGCTTTTGTTGCATCCTTCTTCGTATCCTATGATAGGTGCATTACAAATTGTTTACCTCTTGTAGATGATCCAACATCATTTGACGGAATACTAGCAACTCCAATATTCGAAGGAGATTTATTCAAGAGCGGTTTCAGTAATAGGCGTCACATTACCACCATTAAGATTATGTTGTAACCCTGATATCATAGTTAAGAAAGATGAAGCAAATGATTTAAGAGCCTCATTGATTTGGCTCGACACTTGATTTGCCACTTGATTTGCAACTTGATTTGCCACTTGGTTTTGTAATTCCGATGACCATTGACGAAAATCTTCCATTTTATTCTTATCGGCAATTACTTTTGAAGCTTGCATCAACTTTACTTGTTTTGCAGAGGAAGTGGAGCTAATTGCGCGACAATAGTTTTTTTTTCTATCGGACCCAAAAACTTTAGAGATGGGATCGTTGTCAAGGTCGTATGTGTTTGCTTCCTCGTTACCCTACATTCCAACTTCTGTTTTTCTTTCTCTTCCTCCACAAGTGCCTGCATTCAATACGTACAGAAGATTAGCGGATATAAAATACTGTGCAATATAAAATACTAAGTTGTTCATAAATACTGTGCAAAGTACAAAGCACAAAATACTCAAAGGACCGCCAGATAGAGCCTCAAGTTGAGAAGTAAGATGTGCGCAGTTGTTATACTGCATGAACTTTCAGTTTATTTGAAATGTAATAGGAATATGTATAATGAAACTCTCCATTAGTATAGATCCATATCCATGTCTATACAGATAGAAACTCTCCATTGCTAGTTAGTAATCTGTGCAATGTTGTAGATTCATTGAATTGGTATACAAAGGTACAGTACATACCGATATAAATGTACAGGTGCAGATATAAATGAAAACTCACCAAAAAAAATCCACAAGCCACAATAGTAAAAAAGAATTGGATAGAGAAAGTTCCTACCAGTAATGTAGTATTGTGGAAAACGTCACTGATGTCTCATCAAACAATGAAACATTCCCTCATGTCTAACAACCTTTGTAAATCCGCATGGAACTTAAATTTACCGATATATTAAGTAGTAGTTATACAAAATGAGCTAGTACATCCATTTGAAGCGCAATTAAAAAAATAAGTTCCATTTAACAAAAATCTTACAACTTAAAGAAATTGAGCTAGATATCCTAAAACAAAATTGGATGAAATATTGAAACTCAAGATATATCTATGTGATTGACACTGTGTTGTGTATTAGGAGTGCGCATAGCATTGTCAAATTCAACTACAATGCTATCAATATCATTGTAAGCAGAAGACGAAGTGGGTAAAGAGGAGATGCATTTACCCATATCTGTTTCACTGCCCGATACACTGGAAACTGCAGGTGGGAATATTTGGAAAAAGCTATTGTGTTCATCGCGTTGATATTTGGTTGACTTAGGGATGATGGTTCATGTCACTGCATTGGTTCGGGTTCAGGAAATTTGGGAATGGAAGGAATAGTCGAGTGTTCGAATTTAAGTTCCAGGCTAAAAAAAAGAAATGGAAGAAGAAGGAAATACTGCACAATTTTGTGAAACTCCACAATACTACATGCGGATTTACAATAAATGAAAACAACCTTTCCAATCAATGAAACTCCACAAGTCTTTACAATAAATGCACTTGCTAACTCCACCAATCAAAGTCACCACCCATAACTACCACTAATCCATTTTTGGCCGTAGTAGATTTAAATGAAGACATTTTGAACCCGTCTCCATCCCAAAACCATACATCACTTAATACTCCCCATTTAAATCTATAGTGCTATATAAATGATCTTCCTAAGCTCAATCAAAAACAACCAACTTCAAACTACTGCCTCCTCTATTAGAAACTACCAATCACTATCTAACTCCAGTGTAACTGTCAATACAAACAACTCCACTTCAACTCCTCCTCAACCACCTTCAATTTCAAAGCACATCAAATACCCAATTACATTCAAACAACTGTCTATCCACACCCCTTTGTACATCATCTTCACAAACTATTGCACTCCATCCAAATGCCATAATTCACCTGACCACCTTCAAATTAGACATCACAGCTCCTCCTTGCCACAAAGTACAGTCCAAAAAAAAACTTTTGCAACCCTACAATTCTACCACTGTTACCAAACTGCTATTGTTGCATAACCATCCTGCCTGAACTTGCAACTCCAACCTACCAACATCCACCCTACTTGCTGCTTCCATCACTTCATCCCTGTTACCAAAATCGTCAACTACACTTCAACAACCCAACCCGTTTACCATATACATTTCTACACCATTTACATCACTCCACCATCAACTTCTACTTGCTACTTCGTCACTACCTATATCCACTGTCACATCAACTGTCAAACACTCACCGCAAACAAAGTTCTTTAAAACTATCACTTCCTTACTTCATAACTTTAATCCATAACTTCATATCTATGCAGTTCAAATCCCCACTGTCACATACAAACCAAGAACACAATACATCACCCATTACCTCCCCTGATCATCGACATCCTATCCTTCCCGATCAACTACACTGCTGCATTGTTACAACTACCATTTCATCACTACCTCTCCTTGCCAACCCCATCACAGTCCACCAACACCCTACCTCCTCTATCTAACTTCACTGCTCTGAACTGTCCATGCAAGAAACACTGCCATTCCACATCTTCCCCATCACCTGTGCCTATGTACATTCCATCCACACCATATAAACCACCCAACTAACAGCAGCACACAAACTTCCCATGTCTGCTTGCTCAAATACCATACATAGCCTTACTGTCTTACGCTTCATTTCCTTCTCAGACCATGCATCACCAACTACCCTTCACCATTACCCTTCTCTGGTCACCCCCCTTCCCTCTGATTACCCACATCCCTAACATCCCCTGCGTCACCAGTTCCGATCACATAACCATAAAACTGCTACTGCTACATACCTCTACACCATCACCAAACCAAGCACACCCTACACTTGATCCTCCTCTTACTGCGAGCACCACTTTGACTCGACTTCGACAACACCGCCATCGAACCATCAAACATGCCTCCATCTTCTGCTTTGAAACCACTTCACAAAAAATGGGCTCATACCAAGCTCAAGCCTATATGCCTCTACTATATACTTCACTCATATTTATATATAGCCCAATCCAAACATTAGAATATAATTATTTTGCTTTAACCGAGCTTTAAAACGGCCCATGTGATATTATGGTTATGGAAGTTAAAAGTTTGGAGATATGGCAATGCACTGATGTAGATGATAAAGGCAGTGAACTGATGTAGATGAAATGCAGTAGTTTTTGGTTTGCAGGCAGAGAGGTGGTTGGAGATGATGGTTGTAACGACCCGTATTTTTACGTGTCGATAAATCGTAGAATTTACAGGTTGTTAGTGTTGTTTGTGTTGTCTCTAGCCTGAGTCATATGGAGAGTAACTCGTGTGTTGGAGTATTGAGTCGTGACCGACTCATAAGTTGGAACGAGTTATGGAGTTAACTCGTGACTGAGTCTAGAGTTGCCGAGTTGAGTCTAGGTCGCATAACCGACCTAAGGAAGTTTAGGTCGTATGGCCGACCTAAGGTAGGGGCCGAGCTATAGGAGTTAACTGGATAGGGATTTGGACCGAGTTAAGAGTTAGAACGGCATAGGGGTTACCGACTTAAGATGAGAGGCGAGATAGGGGTCAAGGGATGAGTCGTGTACGGGTTACGACTCATAGGAGGCCGGCTTAAAAGTTAACTCGTATGGCCGAGTTAGCGTGTTGTTGAGTCGTTGGCTTGAGTCGGCAAAGGGTTGAGTCGGCCGTGTTTGATTGAAGCGTTGAGTCGTAGAGCCGTTGTGTAGCTAGGTTGTTGTCTCGGTTAGGCTTGGAGATGAGTCGTGGGGCGACTCAGGGATTGGGTCGGTAGAGTACGTTATCCCTTGTGTTGTTAGGTCGGTGGGCCGACTTAGTAGATAAGTCGTTGGGGACTTAGGCCTTTGAGTCGTGCATACGTGTTAGGTCGGGATAAGGCTTTGGCTTAGGTCGGCAGGAACTAGGTCGTGTAACCCTGTATGTGTTGTGTAGTTGGGTCGGCGTCTTGGGGATAAGTCGTAGGTAGTTGAGTCGTATAGGTCGGCAGAGTGTTGGGTCGTATGGGGTCGCTTAGGTCGTGAGTCGGCAAGGATGAGTCGGCAAGGATGAGTCGGGGACGACCTAATAGCGAGCTCCGAGTTAAGAAGTTGGCCGAGTTAAGGGGGATTCCAGCCTATAAATAGAGGGGTTTGGCTCACTTTTTGGCACCGGATTTCGAAGCGACGAAGTGCTGCCATTTTGGAACTCGACTTCAGTATTTTCTTCACTTCTTTCTCTACTTCTATCAAGTGCTAACATCCATTGAAGATTGAAGATCAAGATCAAAGATCAAGAGCCAAAGTTGAAGATTTTCATCCGAAGAGGCTAGATTTCACCGTTTCAAGTGAAATTTCTCCGGATCAAGCTCAAGTCCTTGCTGTCCAGATCTGAAGTTGATTGATTTTAGGTTGTTTTGGTGATTTGGTGAGTGGTAGTTATCTCTCACGCGGATCCAAGGGAGTATATTGGATTGGTGGCTTGTTTGGGTGTTAAAGTTAGAGATTTCATGCATTTTTCTTAGATCCAAGTGTAGATCCATGGTTTTTGAAGATGTTTACTTATGCAAGTTTGTTTACTAAGTATTAGAGACAAAACCATGTTTTATAATTGATAGATCTATGCTAAAAACCATGATTTCACATATGTTGGACTTTTGCTCGTTTATTTACGAAATTGCCATTATAGTTGATATTGCTTAAATTGCTTAATAGATCTTGTTTGAATGATTGATTATTTGAATGTATGATTGATTTGATTGTTTCCAAGTTAGCTAGTAGTTGATTTGGAACAAGATGATGAAAGAGGATTCAAAAGCTACGGAAGAAGGCTCTTGAATGGTGAAAGCTGCTTAAGGCATATGTAGCGGATGTTGAAGCTCATATGTATGGATTGGATGATGTTGAGATGGGACTTTGCCATGATGCGATGAGGCAAACCATGTTGTTGAGTTGAGACTTTGCTTTGATGCGATGAAGCGAAGTATGATGTGAGTCTTGGCTTAATCCAAGAAGGGATCATTCCAAGCATGTTGATAACTTGAAGGGTAGTTCAAGTTGGTTGATAATGGATTGTTCAAGAGGTAGCTTGAGCTTGTATGAGGATAGTCGTCAAGAAGGATGGCTAGGAGGCTTGGATCTCGTCGTTGTTGAAGGTTCTAGCATGCTCAAAAGCAAGAGTACATGGGGCGCCCATAACGACTACAGGTAGGTAGTCGGGACACCCAAAAGACTACAGGTAGGTAGTTGAGTACTCTGGGCAAAGTAGATAAGTCCTAGGCACAAGGCAGTGTGCGGAGTTATGGTTAGAACCGGGGTTACCATTAGCCCTTGACAGATGGTCATTCAACTAACGATGAAATCGAGGCAAGGATAACAGTGATAGCCAGAGTCATGGATGTTTGGTTGTATTATCATTCGGCTTCAAGAGCGGTGTTTTCTGGGTGCTTATCTGATCTTGGTTTAGGCCTTGGGGGTTTGTATTTGGAAAACATCGTCCTTGACTCGAGTGGTATTTGCTTTACCTTAATTGTCTATGTTGTTATGCTTGCTTCTCCTTAGTGTATGTCTGGGGCTATCACTGTAGAAAGAGGTGGAGTGGGATGGTTTGGTTCCTATTCCTTTTATTCTTTATGCTCTTTTGGTATGCTTGATAGTTGATTTACTGCTCACTAAGACTTTGTCTGACTCAAGGTTTTATGTCTCCTCTTATTACCTTGGGCTGTTCATCCATGTTGGGATGGGCAGACTAGGTAGCAGGTGACAGGTGCTGTGCTAGGAGTTCTACGCTGAAGATGACGAAGACGAGCAGGAGGCTTTGCATATTAGTTTTCTTACTATATGTACTGGGTATCCGCTGCTGTATTTGGTTGAGTGATTGTAGTGAGGCTTTCATGTATGGATTTGAATAGATGATTGTATAAAACTATTGTGATGCTTATATGATGATGTTCTGTTCTATGGAGCTTCATTATATTATATTTCTCTATTGTATTTTATCCATGCGCTGTGAGTTATGCGATACAGATTCTTCTGTTTTGTTTTACCCTGACTGTCGTCCATGGCTGCCTGGCACACCTTTTAGCGCATTATTTCCTTGATTTGGTGCGGGAGTCATGGGCGGTCGTCACATTTGGTATCAGAGCTTTGGTTAATCGATTTTAGCCAACGCTCGCTGATGTAACTACGTAAGAGAGACGTAATTGTAATTTGATGGATGATTACTATATATAATATAGTAGTTTAGAAGGGTTTGAACTCCTTATGCAGTTGTTTCTTAAGGTGTTCTAATCATTCTTATTTACAGATATTAAGGATGAGTCGAAGTGAGAGACAAGCTGCGAGGGGTAGCCGTGATGCTAGGGAAGCTGTTGATTATGCTCCTATGTTTGAGGCCATGATGACTTCAATCATGAGGAGAATACCAGCTTCAGGATCATCTGTGGATGTGGGAGTTCAAGTCCAAGCTCCGAGACCGATGGATTTTGCCAAGCTTTGCAAGGATTATACTGCTCTTGGAGGGAAAGTTTTCTTGGGGACGGAGTCGACTATTGAGGTGCAGAGATGGATTGATGCTTGCAAAAGAATCTTTGGTGACTTAGGGATTGAGGATGCAACTAAGAGGAAGCTTGCATCGAGACAGCTTCAGGGAAGAGCTGCTGATTGGTGGAATTCTATCACCATCGATACTCCAGAAGAAGAGATTACTTGGGAGCAATTCCAAGTTAGATTTGAAGCTAAGTTCATCTCTACTTCCCAGAAATCTGTCTTGTTTAAGAGGTTTGTGGAGCTCAAGCAAGGGGGAAGGCCTGTTCTTGAGTACATTTCTGAGTTTGAAGTTTTGTCTAAGTATGCCAGATCGTATATTGATTCTCCCTACCAGAAGAATGAAAAGTTTGTGACTGGTCTGGATGCTTATCTTGGGAGGCAGTTAGTGGATCATCTGGACGATCCATTTGAGAAGCTTGTGGAAAAAGCTCTTAGGCATGAGAGTTTGTTTCCTAGGGAAAGTTCTGTCGTTTCTGTAACCAGGGAAGGATCTAAACCACAGCAGAGTGGCAATAAGAAGAGGAAACAACAGCAACAGAGGGGTAGGGATGGCCAGAAGAAGCCGAAGAGTGAAGTGACTTGCTATAACTGCCAGCAGAAGGGCCATCTTTACAAAGATTGTAAGAATCCCAAAGTGCCGGGAAAGTGTTACAACTGTGATAAGCTGGGACATATCAAGAAGGATTGTCCAGAACCGAGGAAAGATAGGCAGGTTGTGCAAGCCTATGCTTTGGGGGCTGTTCCATCGTCTTCGAAAGCTCCTACTGCTGAAGAGAAGGGGAAGAGTGTGGTTGTTCAAGGTACTCTTTCTATTTGGGGTGTTCCAGTTAGAGTGTTGTTTGATACTGGAGCGTCGCATTCTTTTGTTTGTGATGATTTGGTAAGCCGGTTAGGTATGAAACCGGATATTGTTGATAGGCCATTGGTTGTGACTAATCCGGTAGGGGGTTCGTCATGTTTGTGTATGTTATGTCGTGGTCTAGTTGTGTCGAGTCATGATTGCTCGTTTGTTTGTGATTGCTTTGTTCTGAACTTTGTGGGGTTCGGAATTATTTTGGGCATGGACTGGCTTAGGAAGTATGCGGCTAGGATTGATTGTGAGAGGCTTGAGGTGACAGTCGGGAATGTGGAAGGGCGAAAGGTTGTGATACGATGTAAGCATGAAGAAGGCGTCTTCATGAGCTTCATGTATTCGCTAGTTGTTCCACGGGATGGACTGTCATCGGTGCCTATTGTGAATGAGTTTGAGAATGTCTTTGAGGAAGTCAAAGGGTTGCCGCCGCATAGGGAGATCGAGTTTCGTATCGATCTAGTTGAGGGAGCCAGACCTGTTGTGATGCCTCTTAGGCGGATGGCACCGAGGGAGCAGCAAGAGCTGAAGGTGCAAGTTGATGACCTTTTGCGGAAAGGATTCATTCGGAGAAGTGTGTCCGAATGGGGTGCGCCCGTTGTGTTCGCAACCAAAACGGATGGATCGTTGAGGTTGTGTGTTGATTATCGTGAGCTGAATAAGGTGACTAAGAAGAACAAGTATCCATTGCCGAGAATAGATGACTTGTTTGATCAGCTTCACGAGGCTAAGGTGTTTTCTCAGATGGATTTGGCAACGGGATTTCACCAGTTGAGAGTGGCGAAGGATAGTGTGCCGAAGACTGCTTTCAGGACACCATCCGGGTTTTATGAGTGGCTGGTAATGCCGTTTGGGTTGACTAACGCGCCAGCATATTTTGTGGATCTTATGAATAGAGTGTTCAGAGATCAGTTGAATAAGTTCGTGCTTGTGTTCGTGGATGATATTTTGGTTTATTCCAGAACTGAGGAAGAGCACAAGACGCACTTGAGGATTGTTTTAGGAATCTTACGGAAACATCAGCTGAAGGCTAAGTTTTCGAAGTGTCACTTCTGGAAGAATGAAGTGAGGTTCTTAGGTCATGTTATTTCTGGAAATGGAATAGCGGTTGATCCCGCTAAGGTGGCAGCGATCCAGGATTGGGTTAGGCCTAAGAATGCATCTGATGTGAGAAGTTTTCTTGGATTAGCAGGATATTATCGTCGGTTTATCAAAGACTTTTCCAAGATAGCTGCACCGTTGACAGGATTGACGAAGAAGAGCCAAGTGTTCAGATGGGATGACAAGTGCGAGCAAGCTTTCGTAATCCTGAAAGAGCGACTGACGAGTGCTCCTGTTTTGACTATTCCGGGTGGGAATGAGGAGATGGTGGTTTACACCGATGCATGTGGCACTGGACTTGGAGCAGTGCTGATGCAGAAGGATAAAGTTGTTGCGTATGCAAGTCGACAACTGAAGCCGCATGAAAGGAATTATCCGACTCATGATTTGGAGTTAGCGGCGATTGTGTTTGCTTTGAAGATGTGGAGACATTATCTATTGGGAGTTCGATTCGAGTTGTTTACGGATCATAAGTCGTTGAAGTATCTGTTCTCCCAAAAGGATTTGAATCTTCGACAGCAACGGTGGTTAGAGTTTTTAGCATCTTATGATTTTGGTATAGCCTATACTCCAGGAAAAGGTAACGCAGTGGCAGATGCGTTAAGTCGAAGACATGCAGGATTGGGAGCCATGTTTTCGGAATGGAAGAGTCTCGAGTATTTGGCTGGATTTGACTTCAGGCCTAGATGTGAATTGGAACCTGAGATGTTGGCAAACTTATCGATAAGGCCTACTCTTGTGGAAAGGATTGGCGAGAGCCAAAAGAGAGATGATAAGCTTGTCAAGATTTTCGGTGATTTGGAATCTGGTCTGGATCCAGAAAAGGATAAAGGATTTGAAGTCGATCGAGAGGGTTGGCTTCGAAAGCAAGGACGACTAGTTGTTCCCGATGTAGATGGATTGAGAGATGAAGTTCTGAGGGAAAGTCATCACTCGAAGTTGACAATTCATCCAGGTGGAAATAAGATGTATCGGGATATGAAGAGAACTTACTACTGGGAAGGTATGAAGAAGGATGTTGGAAATTTTATTTCCAAGTGTATGAATTGCCAGTTGGTGAAAGCTGAGCAGAAGAAGCCCAGTGGATTGCTTCAGCCATTAGAGGTTCCTACATGGAAGTGGGAGCAAGTGTCGATGGACTTTATCGATGGTCTACCTAGGACAAGAGCAGGGAATGAAGGGATTTGGGTCATAGTAGATCGTTTGACCAAGAGTGCAAGGTTCATTCCTGTTCGATCGACTAGGACTGCATCGAAGTTGGCTGAATTATATGTGAAGTGGATAGTTCGTTTCCATGGTGTTCCGAAGAGTATAGTGAGCGACCGAGACCCATTGTTCACTAGTAGGTTTTGGAAGAGCTTTCAGGAAGTTTTGGGGACCGAGTTGTGTTTAAGTACAGCTTATCACCCTCAAACAGATGGTCAGACTGAGAGAGTCAACCGAGTTTTGGAAGATCTTCTTAGAGCATGTGTTTTGGACTTCGGAGGATCATGGGAAGATCACCTTCATTTGGTGGAATTTGCTTATAATAACAGTTATCAGTCGAGTATTGGTATGGCACCATATGAGGCATTATATGGAAGGCCGTGTAACTCTCCGACATGTTGGTTGGAAACTGGAGAAAAGCTGATACTTGGGCCAGAGATGATTCGACAGACTTCGGATTTTATAGAGATCATTCGGCAACGAATGAAGGCAGCCCAAGATCGTCAGAAAAGTTATGCCGATAATCGTCGTAAGGATTTGGAATTCGACGTGGGTGATATGGTATTTGTGAAGACTTCTCCTCTGAAGAGTGTTATTAGATTCGGAAAGAAAGGAAAGTTAACTCCGAGATTTGTTGGACCATTCCCGATTATCGAGCGTATTGGAAAGCTCGCTTATAGATTGGAGTTACCGGAAAAGATGGCGGGTGTGCACAGTGTTTTTCATGTATCTTATCTACGGAAGTATATGCACGACCCAACTACGGTGGTTTCTGCTGATAGATGTGAAGACTTGGAGGTTGATCCAGTTGTTTCGAGACCTCGTAAGCCGCTTCGTATTGTTGAAACCGATACGAGACAGCTTAGGAGGAAGACGATTACGTTGCTCAAGGTACAATGGAGTGATGATGTTAACGACTGTACGTGGGAGGAGGAAGAGAGGATGAAGGCAGCTCATCCCGAACTCTTCGAGGTATGGCCCTAAAGTGTCGTGACATCTCATGAATTTGTAGCTTGTTCTAAGTCTTAGAATTCTGCATGCTAGGTTAGAATTGGTTGCATGGATTGTTGATTGCCATGGATGATAGGCATGCGGAATAATTTTGATTGCTGTTGTTTGCTTGGAATTTCGGGGGCGAAATTCCTAAGGGGGAGAGAATGTAACGACCCGTATTTTTACGTGTCGATAAATCGTAGAATTTACAGGTTGTTAGTGTTGTTTGTGTTGTCTCTAGCCTGAGTCATATGGAGAGTAACTCGTGTGTTGGAGTATTGAGTCGTGACCGACTCATAAGTTGGAACGAGTTATGGAGTTAACTCGTGACTGAGTCTAGAGTTGCCGAGTTGAGTCTAGGTCGCATAACCGACCTAAGGAAGTTTAGGTCGTATGGCCGACCTAAGGTAGGGGCCGAGCTATAGGAGTTAACTGGATAGGGATTTGGACCGAGTTAAGAGTTAGAACGGCATAGGGGTTACCGACTTAAGATGAGAGGCGAGATAGGGGTCAAGGGATGAGTCGTGTACGGGTTACGACTCATAGGAGGCCGGCTTAAAAGTTAACTCGTATGGCCGAGTTAGCGTGTTGTTGAGTCGTTGGCTTGAGTCGGCAAAGGGTTGAGTCGGCCGTGTTTGATTGAAGCGTTGAGTCGTAGAGCCGTTGTGTAGCTAGGTTGTTGTCTCGGTTAGGCTTGGAGATGAGTCGTGGGGCGACTCAGGGATTGGGTCGGTAGAGTACGTTATCCCTTGTGTTGTTAGGTCGGTGGGCCGACTTAGTAGATAAGTCGTTGGGGACTTAGGCCTTTGAGTCGTGCATACGTGTTAGGTCGGGATAAGGCTTTGGCTTAGGTCGGCAGGAACTAGGTCGTGTAACCCTGTATGTGTTGTGTAGTTGGGTCGGCGTCTTGGGGATAAGTCGTAGGTAGTTGAGTCGTATAGGTCGGCAGAGTGTTGGGTCGTATGGGGTCGCTTAGGTCGTGAGTCGGCAAGGATGAGTCGGCAAGGATGAGTCGGGGACGACCTAATAGCGAGCTCCGAGTTAAGAAGTTGGCCGAGTTAAGGGGGATTCCAGCCTATAAATAGAGGGGTTTGGCTCACTTTTTGGCACCGGATTTCGAAGCGACGAAGTGCTGCCATTTTGGAACTCGACTTCAGTATTTTCTTCACTTCTTTCTCTACTTCTATCAAGTGCTAACATCCATTGAAGATTGAAGATCAAGATCAAAGATCAAGAGCCAAAGTTGAAGATTTTCATCCGAAGAGGCTAGATTTCACCGTTTCAAGTGAAATTTCTCCGGATCAAGCTCAAGTCCTTGCTGTCCAGATCTGAAGTTGATTGATTTTAGGTTGTTTTGGTGATTTGGTGAGTGGTAGTTATCTCTCACGCGGATCCAAGGGAGTATATTGGATTGGTGGCTTGTTTGGGTGTTAAAGTTAGAGATTTCATGCATTTTTCTTAGATCCAAGTGTAGATCCATGGTTTTTGAAGATGTTTACTTATGCAAGTTTGTTTACTAAGTATTAGAGACAAAACCATGTTTTATAATTGATAGATCTATGCTAAAAACCATGATTTCACATATGTTGGACTTTTGCTCGTTTATTTACGAAATTGCCATTATAGTTGATATTGCTTAAATTGCTTAATAGATCTTGTTTGAATGATTGATTATTTGAATGTATGATTGATTTGATTGTTTCCAAGTTAGCTAGTAGTTGATTTGGAACAAGATGATGAAAGAGGATTCAAAAGCTACGGAAGAAGGCTCTTGAATGGTGAAAGCTGCTTAAGGCATATGTAGCGGATGTTGAAGCTCATATGTATGGATTGGATGATGTTGAGATGGGACTTTGCCATGATGCGATGAGGCAAACCATGTTGTTGAGTTGAGACTTTGCTTTGATGCGATGAAGCGAAGTATGATGTGAGTCTTGGCTTAATCCAAGAAGGGATCATTCCAAGCATGTTGATAACTTGAAGGGTAGTTCAAGTTGGTTGATAATGGATTGTTCAAGAGGTAGCTTGAGCTTGTATGAGGATAGTCGTCAAGAAGGATGGCTAGGAGGCTTGGATCTCGTCGTTGTTGAAGGTTCTAGCATGCTCAAAAGCAAGAGTACATGGGGCGCCCATAACGACTACAGGTAGGTAGTCGGGACACCCAAAAGACTACAGGTAGGTAGTTGAGTACTCTGGGCAAAGTAGATAAGTCCTAGGCACAAGGCAGTGTGCGGAGTTATGGTTAGAACCGGGGTTACCATTAGCCCTTGACAGATGGTCATTCAACTAACGATGAAATCGAGGCAAGGATAACAGTGATAGCCAGAGTCATGGATGTTTGGTTGTATTATCATTCGGCTTCAAGAGCGGTGTTTTCTGGGTGCTTATCTGATCTTGGTTTAGGCCTTGGGGGTTTGTATTTGGAAAACATCGTCCTTGACTCGAGTGGTATTTGCTTTACCTTAATTGTCTATGTTGTTATGCTTGCTTCTCCTTAGTGTATGTCTGGGGCTATCACTGTAGAAAGAGGTGGAGTGGGATGGTTTGGTTCCTATTCCTTTTATTCTTTATGCTCTTTTGGTATGCTTGATAGTTGATTTACTGCTCACTAAGACTTTGTCTGACTCAAGGTTTTATGTCTCCTCTTATTACCTTGGGCTGTTCATCCATGTTGGGATGGGCAGACTAGGTAGCAGGTGACAGGTGCTGTGCTAGGAGTTCTACGCTGAAGATGACGAAGACGAGCAGGAGGCTTTGCATATTAGTTTTCTTACTATATGTACTGGGTATCCGCTGCTGTATTTGGTTGAGTGATTGTAGTGAGGCTTTCATGTATGGATTTGAATAGATGATTGTATAAAACTATTGTGATGCTTATATGATGATGTTCTGTTCTATGGAGCTTCACTATATTATATTTCTCTATTGTATTTTATCCATGCGCTGTGAGTTATGCGATACAGATTCTTCTGTTTTGTTTTACCCTGACTGTCGTCCATGGCTGCCTGGCACACCTTTTAGCGCATTATTTCCTTGATTTGGTGCGGGAGTCATGGGCGGTCGTCACAATGGTGAAGTATTCCCAGTGATGGCAGTTTTGTATTGAGATGTAGAGAGTGATTGGTTATTCTTGCATCGGAAGGTTGCTTGAAGTGTGTAGTGTGGTAGGAGATGGACATGTGCTGTGGTGATGGATGTTGCTATGGTATATGTGATGATGGAAGAGAAGTATGTCGGTGTGAGGTTGTGGGAATTTTATGAAGTAGAGGAGCAGGGATGCTGCAGTGATTGAATGTATGAAGGAAGTGGAGACAATGATTGTTTGTGGTTGTGATTATGGATGAGATGGTGGTGGGGTTTGGGTGAATTAGTGATGGTAGAAGGCAGTGGGAATGTAAGTATTGTATGAATGAAAGTATGGCAGTTGCTTGAAGCAGTGAGGAGAGGGCTGATGATGCAGTATATGTTTGATGTGCAGTAAACTGAACTGTTGATGTGACATGAAGAACGGTTAAAGGATTGAAGTTTAAAACATTATTGTAGAAATGATAGTGATACAGGGCAGAGCGATGTTTTGTGTAATTTTAGCAAAGGTAGAGGATATTGTAATGGCAATTGATTGTTTGGATAGTGGGATGTATATGACATTGATATTAAAGTTGAAGTATGTGGTGATGAAATGGTAGAAGTAGTGGGCAGTTTAGGATTGTTGGTGATTGGTGTAGCAGCAGTTTGAGGTGAGGAGTTTGGTGAGATGGTTTTTGGATTCGAAAGTTAGTCAGATGTAGGAAGGAGGTTGCAAAGGATGACAGAGGACAGAGCCGAGTGAGTTGAGTCGAGCAGGTGACAGGAAATGCTGGATGGTTGTTTTGAAGTGATGTCAAACTTGTATGTGAACAGTGTGACTAAAATGTGGCAGTAAGCAGTTTTGAGGAGATGGTTAGGGAGGTGATTGGATATGTGCAGAGGTATGCAGGAAGGTGTTTGCAGTAGTTTTTAATAGTTTTGCAATAGAAAATGTATGCACAACAGTATGCTTAGAAAATGTTGAGTGAATTTTTCTGTAAAACGGTGAATAAAATGTACACAGTGCTCTGTCTGCAACTATTCACTTCTTCTTACATTAACTGACAGCAACACTTACATCAAAAATCACCCACACTGACAAATCTGCCATCATCTCATCCACTTCAAAAACCACCATCCAACACCGACAACAACTGCAGTTCCATCAAAACTACCACCACTACAGCAGCTCATTCAACCATCAGTGCAGCAGCCTTAACATCCCTACCAGTCACAACTATAGACCATCAGCCTCCAAAACCGCACCTTGCTTCTTTCATTTCTTCCAATAGTGCAGTCATCTTCACGTTGCAACCAAGCATATTCGTCTTCCTTTGTCAATTTTAGTATTCACTGCCTTCACATTGCACAAACCATCACAATCTCACTGCAACTCCTTCCATACAAACCCTTGCCACTATCACCAAACTGCACCGTAAGAAATCGAACAACCACTATTGTCGAAGCCATCCACAATTCCCCTCGACCAACCACTTCACCAAAACATGACTACTGCTATTTGTAACCTACATCAAACTGCAGCCTATCGAACTTCACTAAAATTCCCAATACTCAATCAATAGCCGCGACACTCAAAATCCTCTCCTACAATGTGCAACATCGGCTGCCTCAAACTTTAGACACCACCACAATCTTTCACAATTTCAAGACAACAGTCATAATAACTCAGCGTCGCAATCCCTTTGTAACTCGAACAAACCCGTAATCGCAAGGAACTATAATCAAACAAAATCTAGCAATAGCAGCAGCAGGAGACCACTTATTTTGTTCACAGTTATAACTTATCTATTACTTATTTTGTTCACAGTTAGTATATCCATAACTTATCTAACCATATTTTGTTCACAGTTATAACTCTAGAACCACTTATTGTACCTTAGGACCTGCCTTAAACGAAGCCTAATCTTTTCAAAAAATTTAAACTTATTTATTTAATCCTTAGATCTTCCGTATACATGTTATTGAATAAGTGGGTTCATTATTTTGCTTGTTCAGAGATATGTTATTCACTATGTTATAGTTTATATAGAGTATGTTTGTGTGTATTATCCAGGAAACAAATAGTAATTTATGTTATTAAACATATAAGTTGACTGAAAAAGTTTCTCAAGGAAGTAATATATTTATAGACATATACAATATTTTTCAGACAACTTAATCAAATCATTATTTTTTTTAGTGCACTTTTAGTTAAAAAACATAATATTAGGCAAAAAAATAAAGCTAAAGATTGAGTGGTTTTAAGGCAGAATGTTTGTGTGCAACATCAAAATTCAAATATGCAATAAAAATGAACAAGATAGCCGAAGATCCAGTGACTTGACGACAGAATGCTTCAATGCAACAATTAAAATTCAATTTGTTCGCTTTGCTTTTTCTATAATGTTGGGTCCACCCTACATTTAAAGTATAATTTAAGTTGTTTAAGTATAATTTACCATATAAGCTAAAGGTTCGTGACCATTCTTAAAGTATGATCTGTTTGTAAAATATGAGTGATAATTTAATTCTCATTTATCATCTTTGGGTGTGTATTTTGTCATAAATTCAGGCATCTTTGTACTACTGTATAATAATTCTTTTGTATTTTATGTGAACAAAAATGTAAATTAGTTAATACCGAAGCAGTTATCTGATCCTTTCTGTTTGAGGCATACAACTTATAATTATTCTATTGGTAACTTGATGAACAACAGTTGTACCCTACAGTTATTTTTTACATTTGATTACCAATAAAAAAATTAATAGCCAAGGCATGAATGGTTTTGTTTTGAGTAAATTATTTGATAATGTTAAAAAGTAATAGTGAGTAAATGAAATAACATGGAAAATTAAAACAAAATAATTTTTTAAGTAATCTTTTTCTTTTTTTTCTAAGTAATCTTTGATGTTAAATTATATTCATAATATTACGTCGGCGCTTTCTTTTTTAACATTTTTTAGAGCGTTTCTTTTCTTGCAATTATTTTGGGTTTTGAATAATAATCCAAACTAATTAAGTTTTTTGATGCGAACTTTCTGGTTTTGCTGTGTGTGCAAGTCAGTGTATCATTATCAAATCAGAGCCTAAATACAATGATAAAAGTAAACAGAAAAAGTTTGAAAAACGGGAGTAGATTAGGAGGTAAATGACTTACAATTAAATCCATGCATACATAAAACCAAAGGCTATAACTTCAGACATGCAAACAGTTATACATATGTTTGAAATTATAAATTTTGATATTACAAAGCAACACAACAAAAGCAATCAAGTTTAAGGAACTATTTGCTGAATTTAAAACTTAATTTCATGTCACTCTCATCTTAATTTCATTTTATGGGTCATGAGAAGGAGATTGACTTTAAGATGATTTACTACCACTAATTTTTTAGAGGATTGCAATTTTATGAGTTTGTAGCCAAAACAATTTCTCAAACTTCTTGAAATTCTTTCAACCAACTAAATTGACTAATTACTTTATAATTGAAGTTTTCAACCACTGTAAGTAACATTTATTGCTCGCAAAGTTATTTGCATTTCATTTTACGATGATGAAGAAAAAGTAAAGGGTAAAGCAAAATCAATTATTCATCTAAAATCAACTGTAAAGTAACCGAAAATTTCATGGTGTAACGGTGTTCATGAGCATTCAGTGAACAAGTTTGTTAGTTGCTCTATTGCTGTACTAGATTTGAAAAGAATGTACCAACTCGGTAAAAGTTTTCATGCATCTACACTTTCAGATTCATGAACTTGTTAAAATTGTCGATAGATATACAACTTTCGAAGGATAAAACAACTCAGAATACCCAAATAAAAAAAAATTCAAACTTTTTTGTTTACTTATTTTATGAGTTTTGAGTATTTACCTATTAAATGATATAGGTTGTATACATTATAGTTGAGACTTACAAATGAGTGTATTGCATTTATAACTCATTTTTTAATAAAAAATTAAAAGAGTACTATCAAAGTTATGGAAAACAAATGCATAGATAAACGGTAATTTGATGCTAAAGAGAAAATAACTGCACAAAAAACCGTAACTTCTTTGTTTAAGATAAAATGTCAAAGGAAATTCAACTAAACATTGAGTTATTTCAAAGAGAATTCAACCGCGAACAAATTCGTTTGGCCAGAACAATTTGCCGTCGAACAAATATAAATCGAACAATCATAAGTAGAAAATACCTGATTGAGATTGCGAGAAGAAATGTGTTGCGTAAAGAACTAGACGCGAGAAAACTGGAGAGTTGAGATTGAAGGGAAAGCGGTGAACAAGTATTTAGAATTGGAGAGTTGAGATTGCGAGAGGAAATGCGCGAACGGGAAAGTGGTGAACGTGGGAACCCTAATTATATTAAAAATTAGGCGGCTGATAGTTGAGATTGAAGGGAAAGCGTTAGAAAAACGCTGCACGTACAAGATTACAAAAGGAACCAATTTTAAGTGAGTTATTTACAAATTTACCAACTGTTCTAACACTTTTTTTGTGTTGTAAATTATAACTGATGTGTTGGAAAGTCTATAAAAAACATTATTTTTATTTTCCAACACTTTTTCAGGTATCCTAACACTTTTTTATTGTCACTAGGTTGTAACACTTATAAGTGTTAGAAATTAACAAATATGAAATGTTGCAAAATCCCTATTTTGGTGTAGTGAATGGAACTGGTTTCGTTAAATTTCGAGACTGTGTCTCGGAAGGCTATTTTAAATTCAATTTTAAACGATAAAATTTCAAAATTGAACAATTCACTGTTAAATTCAATTTTAAAACTTCTATTATCCTTAGCACTATCAATATAAATTTTACAAGCCTTCAAATTAGTTTTAATAGGCTTCAAAATGAAGATTCAACATTTTACCCAACTTCAACTTATTTAATTCAATAATTTAATTATCAAATAAATAGTGATATTTGAAATTCAAGTTAAAAATTAACTTTTAAATATTTAAAACCAATTAAATATTTTTTTTTAAATGCTCGAAAATTCTGGTTCGTCACACCCATGATGCAAACTCCACGGAATATTGAAGACCTCTCCAAAATTGCCTAGCCTAGCCTAGTTTTCACCATCACCTTCATTTCTTTGCCACGACCACCACCTCTAGCCGCAACCACCAAAAAGCATACACCCCTAGCCATCACTCTATTCACTGTCCAGACCTACAACAGCCCTAGCCGATCCCATAGGACCACATGTCGTGGCCATGGTTGCACCAAAACTCCATTCAAGCCTAGCCTCTTTGCATTCGTCCTTTTGTAACTCCAAACTCTTTACATTTTTGACCAAGCCGTGCCTATATGTTCCAAACCTGATCCATTTCCCACCTGAAAACATGCCAAAGCTGAGCCTAAGGCACGTATGGCCGAGCACATGATGTGGTAGGGTCAAGCAAAATTGATTTGCTAACTCCAGCATAAAAGGTGAGTTTTCACTCATGACATTTATACTTATATAATTAGTGAAGTGACAACAAGGGAATGTGTAGAATTTTTATATCTTGTTATACCTGCCTGTGATGTTAATTATGTGATGTGAAACCCTGTTATAAACTTGTCCCATCATCCGTTATGTTTTATTCTGTTATACTAGGTATTTATTTTTATTTCTCACACTACAAGTTCCCTGTAGAATAGAATCACTATGGGTTGAAATGATACATACCCGAACGGACTTTAGAATAGGGAAAAATCATTACGGGCCGAAATGATAGGCCTGGGTGGTTTTTTATTTATTTATTTGTATTTGTCTAGGGATTGCAGATTTGAAATAATCAAATCTCGAAAATTTTACCGATTGCAGATTTAAATGATAATTTTCGTATCACTTGATTTAGGTGTGAAATATTATCCGGAACCGTGGTTGATTTCAAAATATGATTTCTCATAAATTTCATGTATTGTAAATGAAAATAATAATATGAACTTTGACTTATATTAGATTTAAAATGGTTAAGCAGTGATTTTCTAAAAGGTAAAATGGTATTAGTTAATAGATGGTTTGAGTTGTAGTGTGAAAGTTTGATTTAACTTAATAATGGGACTTTAAGAGAAAAAAGTGAAATTATAAGCTTAACTTGGTAATTTATATAATTGATGTATGAATTGGATAAATATAAAGTAAAAGAAAATATCAAGTTATTTGTAAAATAAAGTTAAGCAACTTACAGTGTAATTTGAATTTATGTAATTTGTTTAAAATGTTAAATAAATGGATGGTTTAAAAGTGTAATTTGAAACATAATTTGACTTGGAAATGTGAAGTTTGGTTTAAAAATAAAAGTTAAGTTAAGAAAATAAAATGGAAATTTAATTTAATTTATGAAATGGTAACTTAAATTAATGTGTAAAGTAAATGAAAGTTGGGAAAATTGTATATTGACCTTAATAAGTGAAACATTGAGATTTTTGAATTAATGTATAAAATTTTACTTTATGAAAATCATAAGTTAAAGGGCATTCAAATGAACATTTTTGAAGTGGGAAAATATGATTTTTTTTTATAAGTTAAAGTGGTTAAACATTGAAGTTTAATTGTTTCTGAATTTTATTATAAATCTAGAAATTTATTTAGTAGCACTTCAGAAATGCTATCTTTTTTGAAAATAAATTAAAACTGAACTATTACAGCAGTTTTTAAATGTTGTCTTTACTGAAGTGGATTGTTTTCAATTATAACTTACCGTAGCATTTTCTAAGTGTTGCGAAAAGCTAAAATTTCCATATTTGAAGTGTTTAACTGAATGAATGAACGCAGAAAAGGCTAAATTTTTGGGAATTGAATTTTTATTTGAAGGAATAATGAGTTCACTTTTAATGGTTTAAATGAATGATTTTAATTCGGAATTATAAATCAGTTTGAAATTTATAACCATGAGTGTACTTCTCTGTATGTCGTTTGATTTCCTAATGATTGTTTGATGCACATCTTCAATTTGATAGTGTGACTAGAGGTGAGCGATTACTGCAGCTCTGTGCTACCCTTGTCACATTTACTCTGCTAGTTGCATGGTTACTTTAATATGAAATTTTTTATGATAGCGTTTATTTCTGTTTAAATTGATGGTTTAATGGATCCTTAAAGGATGGATGATCCCAAACATCCTTTAAGTTATTGTGCATTGCTATTACAATTCACTTGAGTTGGTTTACATTGTATAAGTATGTATGTCCTGATTCGAGTGTTTGTGTTTTACTTTACGCTCGGGTCAGCCTGAGAATCACAGCTTTGGATTCACCTTCTGGAGCTAGAGTTTTGCTGGAGCTTATCTATCTATCTATTCGTCTACTTCTTCCAGTTAGTTCCTATTCGGTATATGTCTCGGTATTGTTGTTTATGTATCCTGACTTCTATTGTATCTATTTTACTATGAGATTTTGTATATGTTTTGAGAGTATGTATATATTAGCTTCATGAACTACTATGGTATTTTATTTCCGCTGTGAGTATTCTGATATTTCTGTGTCTGTGAATGATTTTATTTGCTCCAAATTTTGATTACAATATGTTATTTTGAATTATTCAAGTCTGACATTGTGGATTATTATCGATTTGAATGGTCCAAAATAGTGGGTCGTTACATTTGGTATCGGAGCTTTGGTTTTAGGCAAACCTTAGCCTGCGGTTCAAAAACTCATTAGAGATAGGGTAGAAATACCATAGAGTGAGTGAAATCAATCTCAGAATCATTCCTTTGAGAGAGAACGTATTTTCGAAGTATAAAATGATTTCCAAATGATTTTAAAGGATTTTAAAGATTATATTGTTACAAATTTTCTTTTTTTTGAAATCAAGATTTTCTAAACTACATCCCTTCAGTATCCACCTTGTTAGTAATCACCTTGGTTAGGATTGTCATCGATTAGGATTCCTTGAACTTTGGAACACTCCCACTTGTTTTGAAATCGAGTCTTGTCTTCCCTATTTTTTTCCTTTTTATTTTAGGGCATTCCTTGACTCCACTTTGAATGACCTCTATAAAGACCGGTGGTTCCGCAAATCTTTGAATGATTTGTAAAGGGGTGAAACTCCTTTACAATTGGCATTGATCCATCAGAAATTTCTGTATCCTCGGATTTCGATTCTATCTATCTCCTGCTTTACCTAGATTCTTTCTCCGGCAGTCGAATGTCGATTTGCCTTAGATTTCCGCATTGATTGTATTCCTGAAGTCACGGTTGACCCTGTTGAGGTCATCCGCGATTTATATAGGATTATCCATCTTCTATTTGATAATTAAATTATCTTACCTTCGTTCGAGCTTATCTTCGAACCAGAAATTCTATTTGATTAGAGTTTCTCTAAATTTGAATCTCTGTTCGTTTTGAAATCCATCCTCGAATCATCCCTTGGAAATTTGTGTTTGGTTGTATTTTCAAATTGTGCACACATTGAAACTATTAGTTTGATAAGGATGACCACATTTTATATATAAGAGTGAAATATTTCCGATAGGGATTATATACCTTTAGAAAATAAAAATTTGAAGCTTTGAAAGGATTTGAAATTTTTAAAAGAAATTGATTATATAAGAATTATTTATAATTGAAGGGTTTTGAATTTGAAATTTGAGATTTTGAACTCCGGTATTTTGAAAATTGGTTTTAAGGCTTTGAAATATATGATAATATGATTTGAAAGTATTTTCCAGATAAGAAATGTTTCAAATGACTTCAAATGAGTCTCATTGATCTCAAAGAAATTTCCAGGAAGTTTTAAGAAAATAGAAGTCCAAAACCCACTTGTGTCACTGGAAAATAATCTCGATGACGAGTGCACACATCATCGACATTGATTTTCGAGTTTCAGAGTGGGGGAGAGGCCACTCTAGTAGCTTTGCTATGCGAGTGATTTTGTGAAACCAATTTTGATTTCAGATTTTGAAGTATGATTTGATTTTTGAAAGATATATGTATATATATATATTTGAAATGATTTAAAGTGAGCCCGGTGTTCAGTCCTCGAGTTTCGAATTTGATTTAGTATAACTCTATTTACAAAAAACTGATTTACTGATTTGTTGCTGATTTCCAACCCTTGGATTTGAAATTTGATTTCATCGACTATTTTGAAGGTTCGAACACTTTCAAATCGAGGTTTAATTTTCAAAGCTAAGAAATTTCGAAGAGTATAAAATATTTGATAAAGTATATAAGTTTAGTTCTGTATGTTTAAAGTATGAAGAGTATGACTGAAATGAATTTGAAACTTTTGTTAAGTAAATAATGTGCAAAAAGTAAATTAGATCTTTTGAATTGAAATAAATAGTTTAAAGGTTTTAAAGGGATAGTTATAAATTTGGAAACCATTTTGTGTATAATTGATTTTGAGAAATATTTGGTTTTGAAAATAGATTGGAATGTAAAACCCAGTATTTATATGATGATTTTGGAAAGGAAATTGTTTGACTTAAATTATGTTAATATGGAAACTTAGGTTATTTTCTAAACCTATTATTTTTGGAAACTTTGAAATTGAAGATGTTTAATTTGGAAGAAATAACTTGGTGAAATCTTATATGATTTTGAAACTGAATTGATATTGAAATGATTAGAAATTTAGAACCCTGTATTACTAAGTACTTGATTTGTGAGTTGTCGAACTTGTATAAAATGGATTTGTATAAGTATGATGTTGATTTGAAAACTATTGATTTGAAAGGTACTCAATTTGGAAAGAAAAATCTTATGTAATCGAAGTCTATATAAATATGATTTGATATACTATTGATTTTGAAAAGTATTCGATTTGAAAATAAAATCCTATATAATGGAATTTATATAAGTATGATATTTGAAAGTGATTTGAAAGGTACTATATGATATATATTTTCGAAGTAAAGATATGAAAAGTGCCTTCTGCTTGATATCCGCTCTCTGGCCACATTGTGGATTAATTCTATCGTTATTATTCTCTCTGATTTTTGATTTTCCGGATGTGATACTCGAGTGTCCCACCGTGGCGTAACCCATGGTTTTTTCCGAGCGCGTCTGCATAGTGTAATTCGCCTGGCTGAGATAGCCTAGGGGTACGGATTGTTTTCTGGGGGATCCAAGCGTAATCATTGTGTATCCTGTGAACTATGTAGGTCGCATTAGTAGCGAAATCCACCTGGCTGAGAAGGCCTAGGGGTACGGATTGTTTCCTGAGGGATCTAGGCGTAATCATTGTGTATCTTGCGGTCTACTAGTCATTATGGCGTAACTCGCAAGGCTGAGAAAGCTTACAGATATGGATTGTTTCCTGGGGTATTCGGGCATAACCATTGTGTATCTGCGAACCATGGTTAGACAAAGGTTTTGGTTTGGTTGTTTTGTTTGGATGGTACTTTCCATATCTCTTTTTAAAAGTTTTTCAAGTATTTTCACTGGGTGTTGAAACAAGTCTACTAAGTACCTGGAGAATTCTAGCTTTGCGCTTGATCAACGCACTGCCAGAGTCTACGGGAACGAGAATAAACTTGTTAAGACATCGAGTTATAAAGGTATTTTGATAAAGTATTATGTAAAGGATATTTTGATCATTTATTTTACCCTTCCAAATAATTGAAATTTATATAGCTTTAAAATAATGGTTCATCCTTGTTTTTCAACCTATTTTCCCTTCTAGCTATTCCTATTCTCCACCTTGTTAAACTCACCTATAACAACAGTTATCAGGTACAATTTTAATCTTCTTGTCATCATGTCTTAGTCCTTTTTCATTCTATTTTTTATGTATTTTCCGCACCTCGTTCCTTTTCGAGGACGAAAAGATTTGAGTGGGGGAGAGTGTAACAACCTTGTATTTTGAAACCACTTTAATTGTATATTTTAATTATTTTAATCGAAATTTCTGATTCAAAAAAAATTATTTATTAAAATGGATAAATTTTGTTATTCTAAATGTAAATTTTGATTTTTGTGTGAATTATAATTCCAAACCTGAATAAATGGAATATTTCTAAAAAGGTGAATTTTTGGTCAAAATGGTTAAATTTTGACTTTTAAATTTAAAATTTTGAATTTTTGAATTTTATATTTTATTATGAAAATATATTTAATTTCAAGAATACTACTTTTTATTTCGTTGAAATCGGATTTATATTGTGAAAGTTATGATTTTTACAATATTGTGTGTAAATGATTTTATTTGACAAATTTGTTTATTTTAAATTTATATAAATAATATTTTTCTTTGTAAGATCATGTTATAATTTGTGTAACATGATATGTTATGAATATGTTTTATTTTTAAAACATTTTTAAGTATAGTTATAATTTTCAAATGTTGATTGTATATTGTTTTCAATTTTTAATTCTAATTCCATTAAATAAAGTATTTTCTTTATTTATTTCCTACTTTTCCTAAAACTATTTATTTATTCTTCGTTATATCTATCTCTACCTTATTTTTCTTATTTATACATTCATTTAGTAATTAAATGGATAAGTATTTAGATCCCTATTTATTTCTTGGAAAGAAATTTCAAATATATATACGTTATTGTTTTAAAAGGCATACCTTCAAATGTTTATTTTAATTAATATAAGTAATATTTTTGGTTGATATATCATGTTATAATTGGGTGTATATAAAAGTAACATTACATGTTATGTATATATTTACAACATTTGTCTGTTTTGTTTCATTTAATTTGGATATATACTTTGTAAATTAAGTAACATACAAAGATGTAAATAGCAATTAATTTATACGTTTCTATAACCGTTTTCTTATTATTTATATAGTGTTTATATAAACGGTATGTATTTATTGAATTATTTCTTTGGAATATATTTTATTAAATAGATGGGAAACAAATCAAATTTAGACACGTTACCTATTTTTAATTAAAGGCATGCGTTATGTTTTGATTTATTACCTTTCTATCTTTCCATCCCTTAATTTTCTGCCATAACTACTCCTTGATAGCCGTGACTTTTTTTTATAAAATTCACATGAAAACATCTCTTCTTAACTCACTTTTCATGCAAGGTTTCAAATCTGAAAGGAAGAAGGCAATGGCTTCTTAAAAAAAATTCTACTCTTTTCCTCTTCTTTTTATTAATTTTCTATTGCAAATTGCCTTGCTTCTTCACGCTTATGCTCGGCCATAGCCCCTCCACCATATCCACGACTAGCACCACCACCACCACGGCCACATCACCCTCCTTTCCACTTGTCTTGCCCAAGCCGTGACCATCCCATGATGCAAACTCCATAAAATATTGAAGACTTCTCCAAAATTGCCTAGCCTAGCCTAATTTTCACCATCACCTTCATTTCTTTGCCACGGCCACCACCTCTAGCCGCCACCACCAACAAGTACACAACCCTAGCTATCACACTACCCACTATCCAGACCTGTAGCATCCTTTAGTTGAGCCCAAAGGACCATAGGCCGTGATCATGGTTGCACCAAAACTTCATTCAAGACTAGCCTCTTTGCATCCTTCCTTTTGTAACTCCAAACCCTTTACATTTTTGATCTAGCTGTGCCTATATGTTCCAAACCCGATCCATTTCCCACTTGAAAACATGCCAAAGCCGAGCCTAAGGCATGTATGGCCGAGCACATGATGAGTTAGGGTCAAGCAAAATTGATTTAAAGCTAGGTGATGCTCTTTGTTGCTTCTAATTTCCACCTTGTTTCAATTTGTCTTTGGTATTGTATCTATATTTATATATGGCCTTGTTTTGTTGTTGAATGCAAGATTAACATCTTAGCTTTCTCTCTCCACTCGAATCAAAAGTCATATCGTGCTTTCTGGTATTTGTTTGTGTGTTTTGATTTGCTAACTCCAGCATAAAAGGTGAGTTTCCACCCATGACATTTATACTTATATAACTAGTGAAGTGACAACAAGGGAATGTGTAGAATTTTTATATCATGTTATACCTGCCCGTGATGTTAATTATGTGATGTTAAACCCTGCTATAAACTTGTCCCATCATTTGTTATGTTTTATTCTGTTATACTGTGTATTTATTTCTGTTTCTCACACTACAAGTTCCCTATAGAATAGAATCACTATGGGTTGAAATGATACATACCCGAACGGACTTTAGAATAGGGAAAATCATTACGGGCTGAAATGATAGGCCTGGGTGATTTTTTTATTTATTTGTATTTGTCTGGGGATTGCAGGTTTGAAATAACCAAAACCCGAAAATTTTACTGATTACGGATTTAAAGGATAATTTCCGTATCACTTGATTTAGGTGTGAAATATTATCCGGACCCATGGTTGATTTCAAAATATGATTTCTCATAAATTTCATGTATTGTAAATGAAAAAAATAATATGAACTTTGACTTATATTGGATTTAAAATGGTTAAGCAGTGATTTTCTAAAAGGTAAAATGGTATAAGTTAATAGATGGTTTGAGTTGTAGTGTGAAAGTTTGATTTAACTTAATAACGGGACTTTAAGTAGAAAAAATGGAATTATAAGCTTAACTTGGTAATTTATATAATTGATGTATGAATTGGATAAATATAAAGTAAAAGAAAATATCAAGTTATTTGTAAAATAAAGTTAAGAAACTTATAGTGTGATTTGAATTTATGTAATTAGTTTAAAATGTTAAATAAATGGATGGTTTAAAATTGTAGTTTTAAATATAAATTGACTTGGAAATGTAAAGTTTGGTTTAAAAATAAAAGTTAAGTTAAGAAAATAAAATGGAAATTTAATTTAATTTATGAAATGGTAACTTAAATTAATGTGTAAAGTAAATGAAAGTTGGGAGAATTGTATATTGACCTTAATAAGTGAAACATTGAGATTTTTGAATTAATGCATAAAATTTTACTTTATGAAAATCATAAGTTAAAGGGTATTCAAATGAACATTTTTGAAGTGGGAAAGTATGATTTTTTTTATAAGTTAAAATGGTTAAAAATTGAAGTTTAATCGTTTCTGAATTTTATTATAAATCGGAAAATTTATTTAGTAGCACTTCAGAAATGCTATCATTTCTGAAAATAAACTTAAACTGAACTATTACAGCGGTTTTTAAATGTTGTCTTTACTGAAGTGGTTTGTTTTCAATTATAACTTACCATAGCATTTTCTAAGTGCTGCGAAAAGATTAAATTTCAATATTTGAAGTTTTTAACTGAATAAATGAACTCCGAAAATGCTAAATTTCTAGGAATTGAATTCTTGATTTGAAGGAGTAATGACTTCACATTTAATGGTTTAAATGAATGATTTTAATTCGGAATTATAAATCAGTTTGAAATTTATAATCACGGGCGTACTTCTCTGTATGTCGTTTGATTTCCTAGTGATTGTTTGATGCACACCTTCAATTTGATAGTGTGACTAGAGGTGAGCATTACTGCAGCTCTCCACCACCCTAGTCACATTTACTCTGCTAGTTGCATGGTTACTTTAATATGGACATTTCTACCATAGCGTTTATTTCTTTTTAAATCGATGTTTTAATGGATCCTTAAAGGATGGGCGATCCCAAGCATCCTTTAAGTTATTGTGCATTGGTATTACAGTTCACTTGAGTTGGTTTACATTGTATAAGTATGTATGTCCCGAGTCGAGTGTTTGTGTTTTACTTTACCCTCGGGTTAGCCTGAGAATCACAACTTTGGATTCACCTTCTGGAGCTAGAGTTTTGCTGGAGCTTATCTGTCTATCTATTCGTCTACATTTTCCAGTTAGTTCCTATTCGGTATCTGTCTCGGTATTGTTGTTTATGTATCCTGACTTCTATTGTATTTATTTTACTATGAGATTTTGTATATGTTTTGAGAGTATGTATATAGTAGCTTCATGAACTACTATGGTATTTTATTTCCGCTGTGAGTATTCTGATATTTCTGTGTCTATGATTCTGTGAATCATTTTATTTGCTCCAAATTTTAATTACAATATGTTATTTTGAATTATTCAAGTCTGACATGTGTGGATTATTTTCGATTTGAATAGTCCAAAATAGTGGGTCGTTACACTGTCCCTCTCTTTGGTTTTTCCCTAAATTTCCACGTGAACCATCATTGCAAGTGAGCGGTCCCAATATGTTGCCTCCAACATGTAGTGAATGATCCATGTTAGGAATCAAAAGTAAATAATTAACCATCCTTATCGTTTGCACTAAATCATAGCTTTAAAATCGCACCGATCGATCTTCAAATGGCCATAGCACGAGCATACGGAACTCTAAACGACGTAAAACTTGGAACATAGTCTTATGGAGCTTTCGTTGTCACCCCATATCGATCTCACCAAGTTTGGGACAAAAGCTAGAGATCATCACCTATCCCTAACTTCTTCCTAAACTAAGCCGCCATTCGATCGACGATTTCAATTATTCAAGCATCACAAAATCAAGCCATCATCATAAATAACGTATATTAACAAGCATGCAATCAGACACATCAGTATGAGTCCTAAATCTAAGGACAATATCCATAAGAACACATAGTACCCTTAAGAACATGAATCTTCTAAACTTATCCAAATTTCTTGAAATTTATAGATGTTGTTTTAAAAAGGTTTAAAACATGCTTTAGAGTTTATAAATCATTTAAAAACATTATTTAACATTTAATAATGGCTAATTTGTGAGTAGAGACTTAAAATCACTCACATATCTCCTAAGCAATCTTCTCCAAGCTCTATCGTCCACGAATCTACATTAGCTCCATGTTGACCTCTGGTAGCTAATCTCCAGTCCAAAATGCAAATCTCACTAATCTCTTTCTAATCACTCTTTTAGGCTAATTAAAGTAAGAGTTTGGGTGACTTTTTGGGTAAAAGATAGTTAATGGAGGATTTCTCTTTTTGGTATGAATGAAATGATGGGAGAGAATCCCATCAGCCTTTACCCTATGTTAATTCCAAAATAGGCTTTAGCTACCCATTAACCTGCTAATTACCCATTAAGCCGTCTAAAATCAAGTGAAACTTCAAGCACCAAATCTTCCTACCCATACACCCGTTTTTTATTGAGACCACTCTACGAAGAAGAAAACCATCATCTCGATCTAAATGAACTAGTTTCAGACCCCAATTTCGCTCCCATCAAAAGTTATAAGCCATAAAATACTTTTTGGGTTAAAATGGTCACATAGAAATCCGAGAAAAATCATAAATAATTATGCTTAGCAAAAACTCGTTTTTTAATCATATATGTCGGTCAGTGCAGCCATATAAATAATAATTACTATATTTTATAACATTGTTCAAATAAGTCATATAATTTTATTTATAATGTATTATAGTGATATTACTTTTTGACAGCGAAAAATAATTTTAATAAATATTTTATTATTATTTAATGTTATTTAAATCAATTCACTTTATTAATAAATTATATTAATTCGAAAATGTCATCAAAAATTATTTTTAAATTTTATTTGCACCGGATAAGATTTCGGAAAAGATACAAAAAATAAAAAATTATTTTTTCTACTTTTAAATTTTAATCCTTCGAAACGGCCCTAAATAAATGAATTATTAAAAATGAATCAAACCGAAAAATTGTTGAAAATATCTTCAAGCCATAAACTACTTGTTAGGATTTTCTCAAATTTGAAATAAATATTTTTCAACTAATTTATATTAATACTTCATTAATTTTGAATGAATATTTAATTAAAAATGCATTTTAAAATTAAAAAAATTAAATTAATTTTTTGTGTTGTGCGCATGACTTGGAAATAAATAACAAAAAAGTTTGTCTTAAATAATGTTATTAATTAATATATGTATGTATCTATATATTATAAATATATATTTATGTGTGCGCGTATGTATAATTATATTATTATATATATGTATACACATATTATTCACGACTTATAAAATATAAATGTAGATTTTAACATTTAAAATAAATTATTTACATTTAAATCAATATATATTGTAATAGTATGTATGTACATAATACTAATATTTTATTTATAAGATGATATATATATACAAATATTTATTAATATATTTTAAATATATTATATATTTACAAACCTATTTAAACTAAACTAACATATATATATATATAGTAATAGTTGTATAAAATAATAGCTTGTATATAAATTTTTGGACAACATACATTTGCATATTGGATGCCGTTACGATGTAATTGTTAACGTTTATGCACAGCATGTTATACCTTACATGAGTCAATATATTACACACTCACACACATAAACACACACACATGCACACGCGCATATATATATATATATATATATATATATATATATATATATATGCGCGTGTGCATGTGTGTGTGTGTGCGCGCGCGCGCGCTGTGAATGTATGATACACATATGTGTGTGTATCAATATATAAATTAAAAAAACTATATAATTCATAATTTATAAATTTAAATAAAATAAAATATTTTATTTAAGTAATATTTAGAAATGGTCTAAATGAATTAGACGCCCGATATAGATCCAATAAGAATTTTTTTTGAAATTCACTCATAACTTCCGCTGTGGACAGTCCTTGTTCAAACAATGGCATCGGTGCGTAATAGCCGAGTCTAAATTAGTCATGTTAGGGTTGACTAAATAAAGACTAATTAAAGCCTATCCATATACTAGAATGTCTAGAAAATAGTGTCTAAGGTTGGGTTTGGGTAATCAAGTACTCGCCCTACCTGGTTACTTGCCTGGCCCGAAATGATGGGGTAAGCCCAAAAGGTTATCCCCAATAGAAAAGACCTAATTTAACTTTTTCTTTGGGTTAATTTTCCAAATTGTTTGAAATTCAAAATAAGAGTTTTAATTTCAAAATTTAAATTTAAAATAATAAATATATTATAAATTTTATACTATAAAATTTTAAATTATTCTGAAAATTGAAAATATAAATAATTTAATTTTATATTTTCTTTATACTTTATTCATTATAATTTATTGATATATTTGGTTTGAGAGAAACCAGTGACTTTTCAATAATAATAATAGTCATTCTAATAAATTGATTTTTATAATATCATCATTTTACTTTAATTGGATCTCAAATCCTAAATATGGGTTAGCTAAAAATAATCATTTCAAAGAATATCTAAATAAGCTTAGTAATAGTATTAAGCTATTTAAACATAAAAACAATATTTTTTTACCGATTATCATAATGTACTTTTGATTAAAGGAGCGTAAGGATAATTTTTATAATGTTTTAGTTTTATAGGTTTTTAACTTCTTATTTTGTTAATTTTTTATCTTTTTGATTTTGATATCTTGTTTTACATCTTTAATATTGATTAAGATGTTGCATAATAAGCTTGGATTCTTTTTTAGTCCGTTGCTTATTTTGTTGTTTTTTCGTCTCTTAATTTTAGCTTTAGTATTATTACTTTTACTTCTTTAATACATATATATATATATGTGTGTGTGTGTATATAAATTTCATTTATATACATATATGTTTATTATTCTTATAATTTTATTTAGTTCCATTTTCAGATACAGGTTTAGACCAGAAATGGTGCTAGACTACTATTTGCAGGTTCTCAGGATTGATATTGACAGGATTATAGTAGGACGTTCACTCCAAACCTTTTGCATTCGCAAAGAGGAGTTCTTTCCAGTTCATCCACATCTGTAGTGCGGAGTTCTTCATTCTGGATCATTTGCATTTACAGTGATGCGTTCTTTCCAGTTCTTCTACATCTGTAGAGTGGCATATTTTTTTCTGGATCATCCGCATTTGCAGTGAGGCATTCATTCTGGATTTTCCGAGTTTGCAGTGAGACGTTTCTTTCTTAGCTGGAGTTGTTTATTGATATCATCTGCACTAATTGCTTCATGGATTTTTTAGGTACTTCTAATACCTCATTACCGGGCTGTGGCATTGTCGGAGCTCGATATTGAGGTGTAATAGGCTGTGGCCTTGCCATAGGTCATTTTAGTTGTACCTGAGATCTTGTCATTATTTTTAATATTACGATTAGTTACCTGCCAAGCATGTTGACAGCTCCTTTGTTTTCAGTGACACACACACATGTGTGTGTGCTCTCCTCTACTTTCGAGGATTACACATTTCTCTTAAAAAGAATTAATTTAAAATATAATATATACATGTTATAAATGTTATAGCATAATGAAAATTTTCAAAATGTTTGAAAATCAATATAAATTAATTTCAAATTTTTCAAAAGTTTATTAATAAGATTAATAAAATATATTAATTAAATAAGTTAATTAATTAATAAACATATACATGTATTGTACATATGATATATGTTAAGTTGTTTTAAAATTTTAAATATACATAAATATACATGTACATATATAAAGAAATTTCAAAATTAATATAAATTTAATTAAATAACACACACACACACATATGATATGTGTTATAAAATAAAGGTGGTAGTATATGATAAATATTTAATATAAATGTTGTATTTAAATAATGTAAGATTAATTAAAATTATTTAAAATTTTAATTTATTAAAATTAATTAAATAACATTTAATTAATATAATATTATACATAGGACTATTATATAAGTAATATGAAATATAAAAGTTATATAATAATAAAACTTGTACAATATGAATGTATAAATTAAACGTGGAACATTAAGAAACCCTAATCAGACTTAAGGAATAAATACATACATAAATGTACGTGTATTGTGATCTCATATGTGTTTGACACTTGAATAATGTGGGTATTTCATAATAAATACATTTTTAGATAAGTCAATATCACTTCATATAATGTACTGAAGATTATGAATCTTCAGTATAATGTTGCCATCTACCATATACATTAGTAAATTTCTTGCATATTCCTTAGGTATTGAGCAAACCCAAGCTAGGGATGTTATATGTAGTATTATTAATATATTGAATAGATGAGGTAGATAACTATATGTATTTGTGAGCAAACTCAAGGTGCATATATTATACTTAGGCCGCGTGATATGGTAAGTACGAGTGAATAATTTCATTTTGATTTGTTGAGAAAACTAAGGGTCAAAGTGAAATTAGGACATAGCCTACCCATATAGTAGAGTGTCTAGAAAATTTATTTTGGTTGGGTTTGGGCAATCAAGTATCAGCCCTACCTGGTTACTAGCCTGGCTTGGAATGACGAGGTAAGCCTAAAAGGTTATCCCTAATAGAAATGGGCCAATTTGACTTGAGCCTTGGGCTAATTTTCAAAATTGTTTGAAATTAAAAATAGAAGTTTTAAAATTTAAATTTAAAATGATAAAAATATTGTCAATGTTATAGTATAAATTTTAATTTTTTTTGAAAATATAAGATTTTTACATTTAAAAGTTAAATTTAAAATATAATATATACATGTTATAAATGTCATAATATAATGAAAATTTTCAAAAAGTTTGAAAATTAATTTCAACGTTTATAAAAAATTTATTAATAAGGTTAATAAAATATATTAATTAAATAAGTGAGTTAATATATAAATATATGTATGTATTGTATATTATGATATATGTTAAATTGTTTTAAAATGTTAATTTAATATAAGTAAACACGTACTTATATAAATGATTTTCGATATTAATACAAATGTAACTAAAATTGTTTAATTAAATAAATTAATTAAAAGGTTAATTAATTTGATAATATACATATACATACATAACTATACATACATATATAATATGTATTATACAATAAAGGTGATCGTATATAATAAATATTTACTATAAATGTTCTAATTAAATAATTTAAAATTAATTAAAATGTTAATTGAAATTAATTAAATAATATTATATTAATATATTATTATTCATAAGACTATTATTCAAGTATTATGAAATATAAAAGTTATACAATAATAAAACTTTTATAAGTATAAATTAAAGGTTGAACATTAAGAAACTCTAATTACACTTAAGGAATAAATACATGCGTAAATATATGTATACCGTGATTTCAGATATGTTTGGCACTTCAGTAAAGGGGATATTTTGTAAGAAATACATTATTACATAAGTCGATATCACTCAATATAATGTATTGAAGATTATAAATTTTCAATATAATGTTGTCATCTACCATATATATTAATAAGTTACTTGCATATTCCTTAGCTGTTGAGCAAAGTCAAGCTAGGGATATTATGTGTAGTATTATTAATATATTGAATAGACAAAGCAAGATAACTATATGTATTTATTGAGCAAATTCAAGGTACATATACTATACTTAGGCCATCGTGATATGGTTGGTACGGGTGTATAAGTTCATTTCGATTTGTTAAGCAAACTCAAGGTCAAAGTGAAATTAGGACAAGGTATCATGGGTAAGGAGTTATATACGATAAAACCGATAAGAAGTTATCCATCGTCCGTGGAGCTATGACTTGTTGAGCAAACTCAAGGTCAAAATTTCAAGACGGACGAGTCTTAATACCCACAAGTGAAGTCGAAAGACTTTTTTGTTTAGATATATGGTTTGGTGAAACATAAAAGGCTAGTGAGAGCCTTATTAGAAAAATGAAATGATAACATTTAACCTTTCTACTATTGTAAGAACATATGCTATATAATGTTATAATAATTTGCGTTGATAAATTTAAGCATTTAATATGCTTGATAAAACATTTTTCAATTAAGATATACAACTAAACTGAAAGATTGAAAAATTGAAATATAACATATACTTACTAATAAATGCTTCTTGCATGTTAACGTTTCAATATATATGCAAGCATTAGATTTTACAACTACTAAATATATTCGTATTTTGGTCACTTACGTATTTATTTGGTCAAGACTGTGTATTGCACTCTATGAGTTTCGAACTCTAAAAGCAATATTAGACTATGGATATTTGATCCATATATTATAGCATATAAGTGTTATATTGGAAACGGTCACAGTTAGTAATGTACGATACTTCGATAAAGTTAGTTCATTCGAATAAGCCAGTAAACATTACCGTGAGATCGAGTAGTCAATTTAATAGATTAAAAAAGGTTTATATCATGTTAAATGTAACACTAGACCAAAACTACAAGAAACATCTAAGAATTCGATCACCGAATTATCAATTTGATCAGTTTAACTAAAGTGCAACATATTTGATGTCTTTAAATATTAAAGATGATCGAATGCGCTTTTGTAAGGAGTACATTTTGATGTTGTAGTAAGGTTATTCTTTTGAACGGATCGACCATTTAAAATAAAAAATGAATGTACAATAGTAGATGTGATTTAAGGTACAGCTAAGATGAAGAGAACGAATAGGCACTTTCACTTCATAAAGAAACATAAAAAACGAGAATTATAAAATAATAATTGATACTTAATATTGGAATAAAATATTATTTCTATTACGAAATATAATTTCAAATAAATAATTGTTTATTTCTTTGCGTTCAATATATTTGATTAAAGACTCTTCATTGTAAACTAGTTGCAGTATATGAAATAAATAATTTATACAAAGTTTATAGTGGACCTCTGAATTTAGTACGCTATTATAGTAATGGCAGAAATAGTAGTAGTGTGCCATATAGCATTTGTTGATTACATCACGTTACAAAAAATGTTTTTGTAAAACATACCACACATTTTTATGAAAGAATATATGTTCTACGATGACGACTAAAGAATAGATATAGTTTTATTTCGATGTGAATATTATGAATACTCATTATGAAATGAATTGTAATGTGTTATTTTTCCATAACAAAAGTGATGCATTGGAAAATACTAAAGTACCTAAAATTATTTTGGACATAGATGAAGACGCAGTTTTGATAATAATTTTTATTATACAAATAGTTAATTATATCTCAAACAATTAAGGGCTATACATCCATTTAGTGGGAGCATCATAAGAGTTGATGAATTTTTCGGATTGATACATATAGATATATGAAATCGTAAGTCTATTAATTCCAAAATGGTCCCAAGTACTTCGTTATATTCACCGATGAGTTGTCACAAACAAGGACATGTGTATATGATATGCATGTATAAGTATATGATAAGCTCATAGAATAAAAAACAAAAGTAAATAATATAACATGCGATAGAGATGATTCGATTTGATCGAATGGGTGAGTATATTAAAAAGAGTTCCATATGTACCTAATATGAATTAAGATTCAGTCTCAAAGGTGACTCATTCCTATAATATATACTGATGTATTGATAAGCAGTAATCGAACTTTGTAGGACAAAGCACGATCAATAATGAGTGAAGTTGAATTAAACATTTCTATAAGGTGTGAACTTAAGAGTAGTACACAAAGTCAAAATTAATATCATCCAAAGAATGGTTTACAGAATCATATTAGATAGCAGTTTATACAGAATCATATTAAATAGCAATTTATATGAAATCTCAACACATTCTAGGCCAAGGAGTTGGTAGATTGTGTGAGTCGAAAGACCGTGTGAAAATTATACATAAATAATCTTGTATGAATCATCCTAAGAGAATTTTGAGAACGATAGTCATTAGGTAACTAATTTACATTGTGAACGTTACTATTGTGAACTAATGCAAAATTAGCTTTACATAAGACAATTCATAAAATGTATAAGATGCACATTCCATTGCACTAAGAAACAACTGTTGTTTCAAGAAATATCAACTTCATAGCGAATGAATTTATTTGAGAAATTATTGGTATAAAATGAATTTGGATATGATCCAATGATAAAACTAATTACAAGCAATGAAATGAAACTGACCAAACCTAAATGAACACTAATATATTGGAACGTCTAATGAGTACTCTTGTACATTAAAAAGAAACTATGAGTTTCCTATCAATGTTAAGAAAAAATAATTCTCGGTTTTTTAGTTAAATATTAAGTGTATTGAATGTATGATATGTTACGATGTACTAGTCTGAAATAAAATCCAAATACATTATCAAAATATAATTTTGCTAGTTGTATCCGAATAGATATGATTTATTGGCCGCAAATATGTCTTTATAAGGAAGACAAATGCATTTGAAATATAGTGAGCTATATGAATATTACCATAAATTTCAATTGTTGAAATTAATGTAACGGGTTCACTAATTGATGTGCTCAAGTTGGTTCAGATTTTACTCACAACATTATCGCATAGTATGACTTTTTGTTTTTGTATATATGTGTTGAAATAGAAAGTTTCGAATATACATTTAGGCATAACAGCCAAGGTATCTCAAAGTCGGTGGGAGTGATATTGAGTTTGTGGGTTTCTCCGGTACGATCCAAGAACATATACAAAATTTCATTATGAAAAGCATCAAAATTCAACATGATTTTGATAGATGTATCAAATAGTTTGATTACCAGTCAAAATGCAGAGGAAGCGTGTGTTCATAAGAAAGAACGTCAAAAGGTACAAAAATGATTTTATAAATCACAAGTAAACAATATATTGGTGATTGTAAATGTTGTACTCATTTTAGAATTAGTGTTAGTTATTTTTAATACTTGAAATTGGATTTTTAAATGATTTCTCTTATATTATGTATAAAAAATATTAGGAATAACGATATACAAGGACACCTTATTAAAATGTTTAATATGGAACATGTAAGATTGATTTCTTATGCATTGGCAATAGGAAATATCATACATGTTATGTTGTCTACGACATCGAGATTTGTTTGCTTATTTCATACATGAAGGAAATATCAAATCCAAATAGATATCACTAAATGGATGTTTAAGTTGTTCTCGCGTATTTATGAAATACTAGAAAACTGTTTACAAAAACGATGAACTCCTTATGAATGAGTGTTTAAACTCAAACTTCATAAGTGATATTAAGTAGAATGTGTCAATATTCAAGTTAAGAATCTTTAAATTGGAAATGTTCCTAATAAATGACTATGGCTGATTCAATGAAAAGGCTAAACACGTCGCCTTAAACAACGCTACAATAAACGCAATGTACATAAATATAAATGCACAAATTTATAAACGACACGAGGGTTTTTCCAAATTGTAACACCTAATATTTTTAGTAACATTATTAGGACATTTAATTAGCTAAACAGAATAAAATAATGTGATTATTAGGGGGATTGAGATTTGTGATTAATAAGGGGTAGCCGTGACATGTTAATGAATAAACTGAAATGAGCTAACATGAATTAAAATAAATAAGGGATATTGATGGAGGTAAAATAGGAAAAAGAGTATTCTAATACCCTAAAACCCTTAGCCGTGCTCACACACGCATTCATTTGCAAAAATTAAAAATAAGGACCAGCCACTAGCAAGAACAAGAGGAAGAAAGAGCTTAAAGAAGAAGATTAATCAACTTAATCCATTTTTATCTCAAAGCTAAGGTGAATAATGAACACATCTCATTTTTAATTGTTTTCAATTTTAAGATGAAATCGAAGTATTTTGCATGATTGTGTCATGTTTTTGAATATTTAAATGACTATATATGCTTGCTGATAATTTATGCTTATTCATACAGGTTTTATGATATGTTCTAATGTGAAAACTCTATTTAATGACATCCAAATGATTGTGAATTTAGATTTAGATTAGGAATGATATTGTAGAGATGGGTTTCAATTTTCATAATTTTCTGAATGAATGTGGATTTTATATTAATATTCTAGTAAGGAAAATATTTATTTAGGTCTAAAATTATTTATGGCTAAATAATACATGTTAGAATTATATTTAAAATGATTTTATGGAATTTTTGTAGAATTTTCCCAAGTGTTATGATGAATACGTAAAATTATTTAAGGTATGTGATTTAAATTTTTTATATATTTATAAAAGGAGAAGGGGTATTTTGTAAATAAATTAAATTATTTATTTCTGAAATATTGGCAGCACATTTAGAATAGAAAATTAGCAACCAATAATATTTTGACAAACAAGGCATGTTAGTTGAAAAGAAATTATTTTTAAAGTAAAAAAATAGTTTTTACATGCTTTTAGCATGTTTCACCACTTTCGGCACCAGAGGTTCCAACTTAGTAGCTCCGGCATCGTCGCCCTCGAAACCAATGCACATGGCATCAAAGACTTGGCGCGTAGTGAATTGGACTTAGGCGGAAGGTATTGGTCGAAGCTATTGTTTTCGAAGGAGTCGAAGCATGCCTTTCCTTTTGATAGAGCTAGGGTTATGCTCTAGGGGCAACTAGGTAATTTGTTACATATATCTAACTCCTTCACCAATCTTGTTCGAAATAAAAGGTATTTTCTTCCTATTATATACTTGATATAATTTGATTATATTAATTAATTAAGTCGGTTAAAAGTATATTTAGTATAAAATCCATAAATGGTATATTTTGTAATAGTAGTTACAAAATGTTGTAACCGTGAGTAATTTATCACAACGAAACAAATATACGATTTTAAATATTCCTTGTCAAGATGCATCGAGACTGGATATCAGTGTATCCGTTGAGACTGAAGTACGTAACACTCTCCAAATGTTGGGCAGTGTATTATTCTTAACTACTGGGGGTGCCTAGAGGTTACGTACTAATAGTTATTGGATAACTAGGGAATGACTCACTTAATAGTTTTATGTTGGTTAATACAACTAAGGTCAAACAAAAAATATCGATGTGACTGATTTACACAGTTCTCTCGACTTAAGAATACTGTGGATTTTCAATATGAAAGCTTCGCTTTGGTTACAGCCAAATCATGGCATGGCGTCCATCGAATGACTATATTTGGGTCGAGTGGAAGTATTGGAAGTGAATCACTATTCAAGAGAGGATTCGTCTTCTCGGTTATATGCAGTTAGTATCACAGTCAACTTAATTCAACTCAAAGTCAAAGTATCTGGCCAGAGCATTTCGGTTAATAATAATTATTATTATTGAACTAAGGACATTGTATTTGGACTATAAAGTTGAATGTGGATTTGGTTGGAATTTTGACCATTACCAAATTCCATAAGTCCAAAGCGATATAGTTTTGACGAAAAGAATTGGTGTAAACAAATGTCATAACCGGATAGTGCTTATTAAACTAAAATTGGATTTTATCAAAAATGAGTAAATGGTAAAATTGGCCATAATATCACACTGCCAGCTAAGTGATGTGTGAACGTTAACATTAGAATAGTTCGTTGTTAATTGCAGACCAAATTTACACTCAAGAGTTACACAGCCTATATGATGAATTCCCTTCAGACCGAACGATTTAATTAGTTTATAATTGTTATAAATTTATTAATATTCATTAAATATTAATTATAAAATATGAATATGATTTGAGAAACAAATAATGTTATATATATTTATAACAGTTATAAATATATCGATCGATATACAATACCGACAATCGATTAAATTGGATTTAATTGCATAGTATTTTGGCTTGGGCTTAGATAAGACCCATCATTAGGGCTGCAAAATTTCGGTTTTGGGAAGGTCTAGGAGTAGCAAAAATATAGGGAATTGGCTTGCAGATAATGGGTCGAGATCAAGTGAGAATGAGTAAAAAGGTTTTCCTCGTTTCTCTCTAATGCAACCCTATATATATGTATCTTTAAAAATAAAAAAACTAACCTTTTGGCCGCCATTACCTTTTACATTGCTGGTAAAAACATAACTCTCAATCCACTTCAAAATTCTCAAATATATTTCAAATTAAAATAATACTATTCGATAGTTCAATGATTCCGGACTTACAATTTGACGAATCAAGAACAGTAAAAGAAAAGAAAGTCATTGCTTCAACGTAGATTCAAAGGCATCACTAAATTGGTAATTTTAATTCATTTTATAGTGATTAAATTCTATGATCCTATAACGAGCAATTGCATATCTGTTTAAATATATTTCTACTATATGTTTAGTTAGGCGAGATTTTGTAAGTAGATGTAGTTATCACAAATCAGTTTGGTTATGTGCATAATTTGTTTGTTATACTATTTGATTAGACAAACGTTTATTTACAGTAAAGAATTAATTTTTTTCATTAATAATTATTTTATATATATTTATTAATAAATTCATATATATATCTATATGTATATGTATTTATATATATTAGTGTATATTTATCTCTCATAATAGAATATACGTGTATATAAGATATATATATATATATGTGATTTAAAAAATTTAGTGTACTTATTTTATATATATAACTTGAATTTAAAAATTCAAAAATTAATTATCATAAAAATATTCATATTTTTAAATTAACATTTATTGAAATTTTGAATTATTTATTATAATAAAATAATTATTACCTTAGAAATTTAGTTATATGATTTTTAAAAATATTATATCATTTCAGAAACATATAAAAATAATTTAGGAATTTTTTAATAAGGTTTACTATTTTTAATAATTAATATTGTTTTCGAAAAAATGTTTATGATTTATTAATAATAATAATTTAATTGAAAATCTTTTCAAATTTTTTGTAACCTTTTATTAGTGATCCTAGAATTTCTAAAATTTTAAAATTTTAATTTTTACTAATATATTATTTTATATTAAATAATTATTTCCAAAATCAATGTATTTGTTTTTCTAGAAATAATATTTCAACTTTTAAAAAACTTCAGATTTTTTCTAAGCTCTATTTCATGAACTTAGTTTTTACAAATTGTAAAATTTGAATTTCCATCAATAGATTATTTTATGTTAATTATTTATAGATGGAAACATTATTTTATTCATAATATATACAAATTAAAATACTAAAATTATTATGTCTGCAAAACTAAGTTAATTTTGAATTATAAATAATTTTTAATAATCGTTCTCTCTTTTCCTATATATATATATATATATATATATCTATATATAAATGTTTTATGTTCATATATTATATATTACATATTTATACATACGTGTGTGTGTGTGTATTTTATAACACACATACATGCATATATTTGGACAACGTACATGACATATAAAATGAGCTAATATGTTTGTTGCGATGTAAATTCCAACATCTACATGTGGACATATTATACCTTTCACGGATTATTATGTTACACACGCACTCACACACACACACACACATATGTATGTATATGATATATTTAAGTATAAACTAAATGATAAAATTAATTTCATATCCTAATATATTTGAATTTAAATAAAATAAATGATTTTATTTAAATGAAATTTAGAAATGTTCTAATTCAGTTAGACTTCATAGGCCCAATAAATCCAATAGGGTAAATTTTTTGAAATTCACGCATAATTTGTGCTGTTGGCGGGTCTAGTTCTGACAATGGTATCAAAGCCCAATAGCCCATGCAGTCTAAATTAGTCATATTAGGGCTAACTAATTAAACTTGCCCACTTTGTACGGTGTCTAGAAAGGTAATTCTAGGACTGGAATTGGGTAATCAAGTACCATGTCCTACTGGTTACCGCCTGGCCTGAAAGGTGAAGTGAGCCCAAAGGTTGCTCCTAATAGAAAAGGCCCAACTTAATTTGGGCATTGGGCTAATTTTTAAAATCATTTTGAAAATTAATGTTAAAGATTATAAATTTAATAGTTAAATTTAAAATAAAATATGTTTATTATAAAATTATAATACTACATAAGTTTTCAAAATATTTGAAAGAATAATGATATTTTCAAAATATTTGAAAATATTTATATTATAATTTCAAATTTATTAATAAGATTAATAAATTAAATTAATTAAATACGTTAATTAATTAATGCATATATGCATATATTATAATATCGATGTTATTTTTAAATGTTTAAGATAACATAAGTATACATGTAAGTATACAAGATAAATTTTGAAATTAATAAATTTTAATAAAATTGTTCAATTGAATAAATTAATTAAAGGTTAATTAATTAAATAAAATACACATATATATGATATATGGGTGTTACACTATAAAGGTTATAATATACACTATAAATGTTACCGTGGATATATCCATTATAAAAGTTATACTGGAATACTAATTTAAAATTAATTAAAGAGTTAGTTGATTATAATTAATTAGGTAAGATTTAATTAACGATATATTATACGTGAGATTGTCATTTAAGTAATATGAAATATAAAAGTTATATAACAATAAAACTTATATGATATGTGTATAAACTAAATGTGGAACATTAAAGAAACCTAAATAGGCTTGAGAAATAAATACATATGTAAATGTACATATACCATGATTTCTGATGTATTTGACACTTGAATCGCTGGGGCATTTCATAAGCAATATATTATTCTATAAGTTGATATCACTCAATCTATATATATTGAAGATTATGAATCTTCAATACAATATTGTCCTCCACCATATATATATTAATAAATTACTTACATACACTTGGTTGTTGAGCAAACTCAAGTTAGGGTTATGCGTAGTATTTTTAATATATTGAACAGGTGAGGTAAGATAATTATATGCATTTGTTGAGAAAAATCAACATACATATACTATACTTAGGCCATCATGATATGGTAGGTATGAGTGAATAATCTCTTTCGGTTTGTCGAGCAAACTCAAGGTCGAAATGAGATTAAAACGAAGAAAAAATGGGTTAGGAGTTGTATGTGATACAACCGATAAGGAGTTATCCATCGTTTGTGGGGCTATGATTTGTTGAGCAAACTCAAAGTCAGTATACAAAAACAAACGAGTCCTAACACCCATTAGTGAAGTTGTAATACTTCTACGTTTCATCTTATGGTTTGGAGAAACATAAAAGACCAGTGGGAGCCTTATTAGAAAAATGAAATGGTAACATTTAACCTTTCTAATATTGTAAGAACATATGTTATATAATGTTATAATTATCTACAGCGATAAATTTATGCATTTAATATGATTGATAAAACATTTTTCAATTAACATATATAAACAAAATGAATTGAAAATTGACAAATAGAAATATAATATATACTTATTAATAATTCTAATTCCATGTTATATAATGTTTCTATACCCATGCACGCGCCTAATTTCGACTACTTAATACAGTTGTAAGTTGGTCACTTATATGTTTATTTGGTTTAGACCGTGTATTGCATTTTTTGAGTTTTTGAACTCTAAATGAAATTCAAGACTATAGATATTTGATCCATGTACTTTTACATATAAATTTTATATGATGAACAATCATAATTTGTGGGATACAATATTTCGATGAAGTTAGTTCATTCGAACTAAGCCAATAAACAGTATTTTAAGATCATGTATTCATTTGGAATGATTTCAAAAGGATCATATTTTGTTAATGTAACATAAGACTATGAACTACAAGATACATCTAAGAACTCGACCGTTGAAATGTCATCGTGATCAGTTTACATAAAATGCAACATATTTGATGTCTTAAATGTTAAGAATAATCAAATGTGTTTTTGTAAAAGATATGTTATAATATGTAGTAAGGTTTTCTTCTGAATAGTTTAACCATTTAAAAGAAAAACGAATGTATAAGAATAGATGATTTATGGTAAAGTTAGAATGAAGAGAATGAATAGTCATTTCTGCTTCGTGAGAAACATTGGAAACAAGAATTGTAATAATAATTGATACTTAATATTGGAATATGAAATATAATTTTTATTCCGAAATGTATTTTCATATAGAAAATTGTTTTCTATAACATTTATTTCTTTGAGTTTAAGATATTTGATCTCTCCACTGTAAACTAGTTGCAGCATATGAAATAAGTAAACAATATTAAGTAAATGGTGGACCTCTAAATTTAGTATGCTATTATATTAATGGCGGAAATAGGAGCATGCTATATAGCATCTAATGATTGCATCAAATTATGAAAATTATTTTCGTAAAATGTACCAAACATTATTTTTGAAATAATATTTATTTTGGTATTGACTAAAAAATAGATATAACTATATTTCAATATGAGTATTATGAATATTAATTATGAAATAGAACTGTATTATGTAATTTGTTTTCATAGTAAAAGTGATGCTACAAAAATACATATGCGTCTAATATTATTTGTAGTTGTTTTGGAATATAGACTAAGCCATAGTTTTAAGAAATAATTTTACTATATGATTTTGAATCATATGATATAGGTTAATTATATCTCAAACAATTAATGGCGATGCACCCATTCAGTGGGAGCATCATAAAAGTTGACGAACTTTTTGAATTAATACAAATAGATGTATGTAATCACAAGTCTATTTATACTAAAAGGGTTCCACATACTTTGTTATATACATTCATGATTTATTACCAACGTGAACATGTGTATTAGATACGCATGTAGTAAGTTTATGATAAAATCATAGAATATAAAAGAAATGTAAATAAAATAACATGACATAGAATAAAATGATTTGATTTGGTCGAATAAGTGAGTACATTGGATAGAGTTCCAAATGTACCTAAAAATGAATATAGATTCAATCTCACAAGTCAATTCTCCATGTGATACATAATGATGCATTGATAAGGAGTAATCAGACATTGTTGGACAATTTACAGTTAATTGCGAGTGAAGTTGAGTTAGTTTCTTTCCATAAGGTCATGTACTTAAGAGAAGTACATAAGCTTGATATTATTTCATCTAAACAAAGTTTATAAAATCATACAAGATAAGAGTTTGTAAGAAATCCCAACATATCATAGGCCAAGGAGTTGGCATGTTGTACGAGTCGAAAGATTGCACGTAATAATTGTTTATGACAGATTTTGTATGAATCTCAAATTTTTTTTGGAAGGTCTATCATCAAATGACATATTTATGTTTTGAATGTAATTTTTGTAAACTAAAATCAGTTTTATAAATAAAAAGGTTCATAAAGCGTTTATGAATCCCTATTCTAATTGCACTAAGAAACAATTGTTGTTTCAAGATATGTCAACTTCATTGTGAAGGAATTTCTTTGAGAAATTTTTGGTAGTTAAATGGAATTGGATCTGATCCATAGATATAACTGATTATATGAATGAGTGAAATTAACTAACCAAAATGAACACATAGCATTAGAATGTCTAATAAGTATTCTCGTACATCGGAAGAAACTATGAGTTTCCTATTAATGTCAAAAATATACATTACCCTCCGTTGTTCAGTTAAACCATTAAGATTGTTGACTCTATATGGTATGATGCACAAATTTGAAAGAATTCCAAGTATGCTAAAAAAATATGATTTTGGTGGTCGTAACCAAAGAGATGTGATCCGTCAGCCGAGATTGTGTCTTTATTGGAAAGACACTTTGGTTGGAATTAAATGAGCAACGTTGATAAGAATATATCGCAAATTTCAATTATTGAAATTAGCTTAACAGATTTGACACTCAACATGCTCAAGTTAATTCAGATTTACTCATAAAATTATCGCTCGATAAGACTTAGTGTTTGGTACTAATGCATTGAAATAGAAAATTATAAATAATGATTTAGAGTAAGCCATTTACACATATTAACCAAAAACGCCTCAAAGTCAGTGGGAGCGATATTGGGTTTGTGAGTTTTTGGATATGAACTAAGAAATGATATGAATGTATCATTTTATAAGCATCAAGATTGAATAAGTATTGTGATAGAAATATCAAATAGTTTGATTTTCAATCAAAGTGCAGAAGAAGCGTGTATTCATAAGAAAGAACGTTAAAAGGTACATTGATATTTCTAAACTATAAGTAAACAACACATTGTTGATTTTAACAATATGCTTGTATTAAAATCAACTTTTGTCTTTTTAACACTCAATTTTTTTATTGTAATTGATTTATTTTATGGTGAGTATAAAAGATACAGGGATTGCCCCCCCAAAACAATATACAAGTGCACCCTATTAAAAGGAGAACATGTAAGTTGGATTCCTTATGCATTAGCAATAGGAATTATCATATAGGTTATGTTGTGTATGATATTGTGTTTTGTTTATGTATTTGATACATGAAGTAAACATAAAATCCAAGTTGATATCGCTAAATGGTTGTTTGAGGTGCTCTCGCGTATTTATGAAATACTAGAGAATTATTTATAGAAATAACGAACTCGTTATGATGGAATGTTTGGACACAAACTTTTATAAGTGATATTGAGTATAATATGTCAATGATAAAATTCAAGTTAAAATCTTTAATTTGAAAATCTTTCAAAATAAAAGTGATTGTAGTCGATTCAACGAAATGTTGATACCATTAACTTGAATAGTACTACAATAAACCAATGTATATAGATATAAATGCAAAAATTTATAATCGAGTCAAAGGTGATTTCAAATGTTGATAATCCCATAATATTGTTATAAGATAACAATGTCATGAAATTGGTCATGACAGAATTAAAGCTCATTAGAAGCCAAAAGACATACTTTGAATTGTTTCGCATGATAAAGACAGTTTATGAGTGTTAGAGAGAGTTAATCGACAAAGTAGATAATTAATAACATAATAACATACTCATTCACTAAGGAACTAACCTAATTGGTTTTGAGAAAACTGATTGGAGAAGTTGGAATTAGATTCCATAATTGACCCTAAATGCAAGTGGAAGATTGATAGAGTTAAGGTTATGCCCTAGTGGCAATTATGTAATTTGTTGCATATATCTAACTCGTTGATCGATCTTGTTCGAAAATAAAGAATATTTTCTTCCTATTATATACTTGATATAATGTGATTATATTAATTAATTAACTTAATTAAAAGTATATTTAATAGAAAAATCCATAAATGGTATATTTTGTGGTAGTAGTTACAAAGTGTTGTAACCGTGAGTAATTTGTCATAACGAAACAAATATATCATTTTAAATGTTTCTAGTCAAGATGCATCGAGACTGGATATCGATGTATCCATTGAGACTGGAGTACGTAATCTCCAAATGTTGGGCAGTGTATTACTCATAACTGCTGCGGGCACCTAGTGTTGAATATGTGCTTATATGATTTTTGTTTGATGATAATAAACATATATACATTCGTTTAAATGTATTTGTTAATGTACTATTTTATTTTTCATAGATTAAATAAATATTTGTTGAATAAAATAAATAACACAGGATTTGAATTCAAACAGAAATTTTATTCAAACAAATATTTATTACAATCTTGAATAGTACAAATTCAAGCTTTCACTATTCACTATACAACTTTGATACAAATTCAATTACATCACAATTTTACATTTACAGTTGACTCACTACATATCACTCACACTAGTATTTATCTTCAACTTCATTCCAGTTAGAATCCAGCATCTGAGCAATCTGCAAAAATATTCACTAACACAGTAAAATTGAAAAAGAAATATTTTTGCAATATAAAATAAAATATGTTTTTTTGAAAATATTATTTGCCTCAGTTATTTGGGTTGTTCGTCATGATTTATATTTGAATTCATCACACACGAACAATGTGACATGCACAGTGTATCACTGTACATGCCACAAGGCCACGCACACCGATATACACTTGATAATGCTACAGGGACAGGTGAGCACAAGGTCAAACCCAAATAAAAAGACGGGTTCAACTCAGGTGCAATATAAATAGAATCTCGACTTCAGCACAAGGTCAAACCCGAGTTGTGAAACTGGATTCAACTCAAGTGTAATGCACAGTCTACACAAATTCAACAGTGCATCAAAGCAAACTCAAGTAGACAGTAGCATATACTACAGGGATGAACACATGAGAATGGAATGCACAGGTCAGAGATGCAACAATGAAACCAACACAAAAGTTCACAATGCAACATGATCAACTCAACTCGACTAACAGTATATAGTGTACAACATCAAAGCCAAACTACAAGCTGCAGTAACTCAAGCAAGTGCACAAACTAAACCAACATGAATGAAGATGCAGTAAAGCATGAACATGAGTGGACAGGACAGCAACAGCCAATTGAAAACAAGTATAACTGATATATGGTGATGCAGTCAACAACTCAAGACAACAATGCAGTGCATACTTAAGTACAAAAGTGCAGACGACCAAATGTACAACCAAACAAGTATACATAAGCAACTTTGAGCTACAAACCAACATGCATGCAAGTACACAGTGGAAAAGCCACAAATGCACTAAGCAAATGCAGAGACAGTTCTAACATGTATCAAAAAGCATGTACATGGGTAAACAGAAGGATCAATATGGCAATATTGTTGCATCAACCAACACAATGACAATGACACAGCAACTACCATCAACTACAAGCCCAAGTGTACAAAGAAGCCAATGAATGCAACAATCAAAAGATGACAGCACATATATACATACATGAATGCATATATATACATGCAAGCAATCAAGATGACAATATCACTTCAAATGAAAATATATGTGCCAGTGAAACACGAGCATACCAAATGAACCAGTAACATGAACCATGCAACAATCAAATGAAGACAGCAACTACTACAACAAACATGCAAACTGCTCATGTATCAACAAGTGCTAGCCAGAAGAAGATGCATTAGTAGAGTCATGGCAAATTCGAGCTAATATAAATATACAGAGACACCATACAACATACACAATATGAAGACCACCAGCGCACAGACTCAAGGCAACAAGAATGGACAGAAATTGTGCAACATGGTCAGAAGCAAGGCAACAGAGACTCAAGCAACAACATGGACTGCAACAAACATCAGCAGTGTTTCAGTAATGCAGAAAGACAGAGCTACATCAAAATGGCCGAAGTCATCAGGTAAAAGAAGTTGAATTCACGATTTAAAGTCAGAGCCTTGGCAATAAAGGAGTCGAACCAAGTCAAGATCAACAACGTGATGACCAAGGAGTTGAAATCAATGCCGTGGGATTCAAGCAACAATAAATATACATTTTTGGACAAGTCAAAATCATCTCAATCATCAATACAAAATCAAGCGGCCAGAGAAATCAGTTGACAAATTCAAATAGAGAATATACGACGCAAATCTAGGGTTACAAACCCTATATAAATTGATATCATCATCGGCAATTTTTTGTATCGAATTCAAGCAAGCATAAAATCAGTAAAAGCAAAAGCATATAATTACATACCGAAGCAAGGAAGGAATTCGATCAACGAAGCAGTCGAAGTGAGCAACAAGGAAAACAATCGATCAAGGCTACACGCAAATAATCACCGAATCGATCAACATAAATTCGGCTCTTCGAAAGCCCTAATTTGGAACAAAGAGCGCAAGCAGCAGAAGCCCTAATTTGCACAGACGAATACAAGCCGCCATCATCTCAAAAAGGAACGAGCCGATGATAATAAGAAGATAAAGAGAAAAGAAAGCGTGGGCCGGCCTTAATTTAGATTTGGGGTTTTTAAAATTTATAATAAGGGTTTTATTTTAAAATTAGGGTTATTTTATTTTTGTATTTCATTTTTAAACCGTTTAAATTTTCTAGTCGTGTGACTAGGGGACAAGCTACGTGGCGTAGCTTGAGAATTCGCAACTCAGTGGCAGGGTTTTGAGCGTAGAGTTAGATTTAGTCAATAGCGGGTGTCGCGAGTTTACGTGTGTAAGCGAGGGACTATCTAATTTCTAGTAGAAACCTTGGGGGCAGCACGTAGGCAGGGTTTTGCCGAAGCTGGGTAAATTCTGTGTCGTTCTATTTCTGCACTTCTTATTCTGCTATTATCTGTGCTGCTATTGTTCTGTGATCTGTGTTGAAATTATTTTATAAGCTTCCGCGATTAATTTCTATAATTTATACTATCACCCTATTCACCCCCCTCTAGGGTGAAATCGATCCTACAAGTGGTATCAGAGCTAGGAATAGAAGTCAACATTTGATTTAAAAATTCGTTTTTTTTTCAAAAATCAGTTTTTGTTTTAAAAATTTGAATTTTTAAAATGGCTTCTTTTAATAATGCTTTTGCAGAGGGTCAGTCAATAGTTAGACCACCAATGTTCAATGTGCTTTTTGGAAAAATAGGATGAAAATTTTTCTGAAAACCATTGACGCATGGGATATTGTTGAGACAAGTTATAGAATACCAACTATAACTGTAGATAATCAGGAAATGGAGAAACCAAAGGAACAATGGACAGAACTAGAAAATAAATTACAAAATACTAATGCCAAAGCTATGAATTCTATTATCTGTTCATTAGATCAATTTGAATTTAATCGTGTCTCACATTGTCTAACTGCGCAGGAAATATGGCACACACTAGAAGTGACTCGCGAAGGAACATCTCAAGTCAAAGAATCTCGCCTTGCCATGCTAAGCAGCGAATACGAGAACTTTACAACGGCGAAGGAAGAAAATGTCAAGGAGATGTACGGACGACTTTCCAATATCGTATACAAATCAAAAGCTCTTGGAAAAACATACACCGAATTGGAAATAGTTCGGAAAATCCTCAGAGTCCTTCCACGAAGCTTTGAAGCAAAAGTAACTGCCATTCAAGAATTAAAAGATTTAAAACAACTTAAAGTTGAAGAACTCATCGGAAATCTCACCACGCATGAGCTAGAAATGAAATTCAAGGAAGAGCGTGAAGGAGGTGACACTCGAAGAAAATCAATAGCTCTTAAAGGAACAACTAAAAGTGATGACGATGACGATGATGATGGTGCAGAAGAACTAGAGCTGTTAATAAGGAAATTCAAAAAATGGAATCAGAAACGTGGAAATTCAGCTCGAATTCAAAAAGCAAAAAGCAGAATAGCCAAAGCACTAGACTACTCAAAAGAACAAAAGATTATTTGTTATAATTGCAACAAACCCGGCCATATCAAGCCCGATTGTCCACAAATTGAATTCGGCCATGGAAAGAAACAGAAAAAGAAAAGTTTTGCAGCCACTTGGGATGAAATAGACGAGAATGATCAAAGCACTGGCAGTGAAAGCAAAAAGGCAGAATTGTGTCTTCGAGGTGATACAACTGACAGTGACGATGACGAGCCAAGTGAGGTATCAAAAATTACCCATTCTGAGTTGCTTATTTATTTCCATGAAGTAAATGGCTGTTATGAATGACTTTAGGGGAAAATATGCCAAACTTGAATCTCAAAAGGATGCTTTGATAGAATGCAATGAACAACTTGATCAATTAGTTAAGAACTATCAACGTAGGATCCCTAAGTGTGATAAGTGTCCAACATTCGAAGAGGAAATTAAAAAATCAGAAATCAATATAAAATCACTTGAAAATGAAATTCTGATTTTAAAGGAGAATGAAAATACTAGGAGAGAGAATTCTATTAAAAAGTGCACACAATTGTTAAACGAAAATGAATCTCTCAAATCACAAGTCCAACAACTGTCTGCTCCTTTAGATAAATTTTCCAAAAGTGAAAAATCGTTGAATATGCTATTAGGAAAGCAAACTGTTAATTTGGTTAGACAAGGACTTGGATATAATAGTTCGAAAATAGTTGAAAGCAATATTAATCAAGTTAATTCTATGTGCACAATTTGTAGAAAATATGGACACAGTCACAATAATTGTTGGTATAGACCCAAACATGTGAAAACTATACCGTTTTGGGTTCCAAAAGGCACAAATATAAAATCTCTCAAAGTTAAACAAATTTGGGTGCCGAAGGGAACAATTATAAATAGTTTTGGGTCGCCACAAAATTATTCTTCTAAATATTCTGCCACTAACAATCATGGACCTATAAAAACAAATAGGTCACATAAATCCTTTTCCGTGTAGGTGTGGTGGCAGGCTAAGGAACAACAATAGTGTTCTCTGGATTTTGGCTGTTCTAGAAACAGAACGGGCGACAAAGCTAAGTTCCTTAGCCTAGTATAAAGGTGACAGAATCACAATGGGCAACAACGAAAAATATCATAAAGGTAAAACAGGTAATTGTATATTTATTTGAACGATATATTAAATGTGATAATCTGCACCATATTCTGAATTAAAATCAGCCAATATTGAGATTGATGAAAAGATGATGATTTTGATTCTGACTTATTCAAAATAGTTGGCCAAATTATATTCTCATGCCATAACACTATAAAATTCTCTAGATTCTTTGAATTACTTCATATATATCAGTTTGGATTAAAAATAGTGTTTTGTTGGATACAATTGGTTACAATACGGCTAACTCTATATTCACGGTTTTTTGATTATTTACACGGCTTCAATTCAAATTTAAAAGAATGTCATTTAAATTGCTGTTAAAATTGAGTTTGAAATTTTTGGTGTACACTTCATGTTTTGGTCTATAAAATTCAACTGATGATAATTTTGAGTGAAAAAGAAATTCAGATGCATATTACACTGGTAATCTAGTTGATTGAAAAATTACTAGTTGAACGTGATTTTTGAGACATTTAGTAACTGCACCGTTTTTCAAAGAGAATATCTGCATATTTCTCATTTCAAATAATTTTCAAATAGCAGAAATTTTTCTTATAAAACCCCCTCGAGAAAATCATTTTTGACCACATTTTCAGATTAGTCATTTTGAAAAATTGATTTCACAATTATTTTTGAATTTGATTTTAAATGACTATTTTGACTAATCTGACTTCCTAATGATTATCAAAAAGAAAAATAGTGACTGAAAAAATGATGAGTGTTAATATTGATCATATATTATGACTCAGACGGTATAATTAGTAAATTTCTTTAGAAATTTAAACAAGAGTTATAAAAAAATTTGTTGGTAAAAAATTCCATGACCATCTCTATATCTATCATATTTCTAACAACCATCACTCATCAAAATTCTATATAGTTTGTCAATATGTGGTACTTTAAACAGGAATCGTTCGTTTTTCATTTTCACATTTTTATTAAAAAAATTGATAATAATAATAAATAAATACCAAAGTATTCACTCTCATTTAAAAGTCCTCACGGTTATGCATGGGTGAATTCCTTGGAATTTGTTATGTGTTTCCATGCTCATTTAAAAGTCCTCACGGTTATGCATGTATGGAACGCATATCAAAAGTTGATTTTTAAAATAAAGAAGTTGATTCTAATCCCATTTAAAACTCCTCACAGTTATGCGTGGTTAGAAGATACTTGAATTCATTTTTAAAATAAAATAAAATTGGAATACTACTAATCTCATTTAAAAGTGCTAACGGTTATGCATGGTTAGTAGATATTCAAATTCCTGATATAAATATGCCACAAATAGACACAACTATATGGTTTTATATGATGACATAATTCCCATCATTCTAAAAGTGGAATATGCGCCTAACAAAATATTTATGATTTTTGTTTGATTTTTTATTGAAATTTAATATTTATACTCAATTGAGTTTTAATGTTGAATTAATATCGATCACTTTGTCTCTATTTTCTTTAACACTATTATTCTTTTGCTGATAACAAAAGAGGGAGAGAAAAGTTAAGATTTTGTCAAATAAAATCAAGTAAAGGTCAAATAATTCTCTATTTGAATCTAGGCTCATTTGCATATTTTTATTTGTATGCATATATGTAGGGAGAGCTTTGTGTAGAGAGGAAGCATTTAAATAGGGGGAGCAATTAGAGCATATCAATGATCAAATACATTTAACATATTCAAAATCTTAAATATATGTTTGTTATCATCAAAAGGGGGAGATTGTTGAATATGCGCTTATATGATTTTTGTTTGAGGATAACAAACATATATACATTCGTTTAAATGTACTTGTTAATGTACTATTTTATTTTTCATAGATTAAATAAATATTTGTTGAATAAAATAAATAACACAGAGTTTGAATTCAAACAGAAATTTTATTCAAACAAATATTTATTACAATCTTGAATAGTACAAATTCAAGCTTTCACTATTCACTATACAACTTTGATACAAATTCAATTACATCAGTTGACCTCACTACATATCACTCACACTAGTATTTATCTTCAACTTCATTCCAGTTAGAATCCAGCATCTGAGCAATCTGCAAAAATATTCACTAACGCAGTAAAATTGAAAAAGAAATATTTTTGCAATATAAAATAAAATATGTTTTTTTTTAAATATTATTTGCCTCAATTATTTGGGTTGTTCGTCATGATTTATATTTGAATTCATCACACACGAACAATGTGACATGCACAGTGTATCACTATACATGCCACAAGGCCGTGCACACCGATATACACTTGATAATGATACAGGGACAGGTGAGCACAAGGTCAAACCCAAATAAAAAGACGGGTTCAACTCAGGTGCAATATAAATAGAATCTCGACTTCAGCACAAGGTCAAACCCGAGTTGTGAAGCTGGATTCAACTCAAGTGTAATGCACGGTCTACACAAATTCAACAGTGCATCAAAGCAAACTCAAGTAGACAGTAGCATATACTACAGGGATGAACACACGAGAATGGAATGCACAGGTCAGAGATGCAACAATGGAACCAACACAAAAGTTCACAATGCAACATGATCAACTCAACTCGACTAACAGTATACAGTGTGCAACATCAAAGCCAAACTACAAGCTGCAGTAACTCAAGCAAGTGCACAAACTAAACCAACATGAATGAAGATGCAGTAAAGCATGAACATGAGTGGACAGGACTGCAACAGCCAATTGAAAACAAGTATAACTGATATATGGTGATGCAGTCAACAACTCAAGACAACAATGCAGTGCATACTTAAGTACAAAAGTGCAGATGACCAAATGTTCAACCAAACAAGTATACATAAGCAACTTTGAGCTACAAACCAACATGCATGCAAGTACACAGTGGAAAAGCTACAAATGCACTAAGAAAATGCAGAGACAGTTCTAACATGTATCAAAAAGCATGTACATGGGTAAACAGAAGGATCAATATGGCAATATTGTTGCATCAACCAACACAATGACAATGACACAGCAACTACCATCAACTACAAGCCCAAGTGTACAAAGAAGCCAATGAATGAAACAATCAAAAGATGACGGCACATATATACATACATGAATGCATATATATACATGCAAGCAATCAAGATAACAATATCACTTCAAATGAAAATATATGTGCCAGTGAAACACGAGCATACCAAATGAACCAGTGACATGAACCATGCAACAATCAAATGAAGACAGCGACTACTACAACAAACATGCAAACTGCTCATGTATCAACAAGTGCTAGCCAGAAGAAGATGCATCAGTAGAGTCGTGGCAAATTCGAGCTAATATAAATATACAGAGACACCATACAACATACACAATATGAAGACCACCAGTGCACAGACTCAAGGCAACAAGAATGGCCAGAAATTGTGCAACATGGTCAGAAGCAAGGCAACAGAGACTCAAGCAACAACATGGACTGCAACAAACATCAGCAGTGTTTCAGTAATGCACAAAGACAGAGCTACATCAAAATGGCCGAAGTCATCAGGTAAAAGAAGTTGAATTCACGATTCAAAGTCAGAGCCTTGGAAATAAAGGAGTCGAACCAAGTCAAGATCAACAACGTGATGACCAAGGAGTTGAAATCAATGCCGTGGGATTCAAGCAACAATAAATATACGTTTTTGGACAAGTCAAAATCATCTCAATCATCAATACAAAATCAAGCGGCCAGAGAAATCAGTTGACAAATTCAAATAGAGAATATACGACGCAAATCTAGGGTTACAAACCCTATATAAATTGATATCATCATCGGCAATTTTTTGTATCGAATTCAAGCAAGCATAAAATCAGTAAAAGCAAAAGCATATAATTACATACCGAAGCAAGGAAGGAATTCGATCAACGAAGCAGCCAAAGTGAGCAACAAGGAAAACAATCGATCAAGGCTACACGCAAATAATCACCGAATCGATCAACATAAAGTCGGCTCTTCGAAAGCCCTAATTTGGAACAAAGAGCGCAAGCAGCAGAAGCCCTAATTTGCACAGACGAATACAAGCCGCCATCATCTCAAAAAGGAACGAGCCGATGATAATTAGAAGATAAAGAGAAAAGAAAGCGTAGGCCGACCTTAATTTAGATTTGGGGTTTTTAAAATTTATAATAAGGGTTTTATTTTAAAATTAGGGTTATTTTATTTTACATCGCTTTTAATTTGTATTTCATTTTTAAACCGTTTAAATTTTCTACTCGTGTGACTAGGGGACAAGCTACGTGGCGTAGCTTGAGAATTCGCAACTCAATGGCTGAGTTGTGGCAGAGTTTTGAGCGTAGAGTTAGATTTAGTCAATAGCGGGTGTCACGAGTTTACGTGTGTAAGCGAGGGACTATCTAATTTCTAGTAGAAACCTTGCGGGCAGCACGTAGGCAGGGTTTTGCCGAAGCTGGGTAAATTCTGTGTCGTTCTATTTCTGCACTTGTTATTCTGCTATTATCTGTGCTGTTATTGTTCTGTGATCTGTGTTGAAATTATTTTATAAGCTTCCGCGATTAATTTCTATAATTTATACTATCACCCTATTCACCCCCCTCTAGGGTGAAATCGATCCTACACCTAGGGATTACGTAATAATAGTTATTGGATAACTATAGAACGACTCACTCGATAGTTTTCTGTTGGTTAATATTTCTATGGTCAAATAGAAAATATCAAAGTGGATGATTTACATAGTTATCTCGATTTGAGAATACCGTGGATCTTCAATATGAAAGCTCCGCTTTGATTATAGCCAAATCATGGCATGTTGTCCATTTATAGACTATAATTGGGTCAAGTGGATGTATTGGAAGTGAAGTACTATACAAGAGAGGATTCATCTCCTCAGTTATATGCGGTTAGCATCACAGTCAACTTAAGTCAACTCAAAATCAAAGTCTTTGGCCAGAGCATTTCGGTTAATAATAACTGTTATTATTGAACCAAGGACTTTGTATTTGGACTATAAAGTCAAATGTAGACGAGGTTAGAATTTTGACTATTACCAAATTACATAAGTCCAAAGTCATATAGTTTTGACGAAGAGAATTGGTGTGAACAAATGTCACAACCAGGTAACGCTTATTAAACTAAAATTGGATTTTACCGAAAATGAGTAAGCGATAAATTTGGCCATGATGTCACACCACCGGCTAAGTGATGTGTGAACATTAAAATTAGAATAATTCAATGTTAATCGCTGACCAAATTTACACCCAAGATTTACACAGCTGAAATGATGAATTTCCTTAAGACCGAACGATTTAATTAGTTTATAATTGTTATAAATTAATTAATATTTATGAAATATTAGTTATAAAATTTGAATATGGTTTGAGAAAAAAATAATGTTATTTGTATTTATAACAATTATAATAAATATATCACTCGATATACAATATCGATAAGCAATTAAATTAGATTTAATTGCATGGTATTTTGGCTTGGGCTTAGATGGGTTTAAGGCCCATCATTAGGGATGCAAAATTTTGGTTTTGGGTACAAAGGTTACAACCCTACATATATGTATCTCTAAAAATAAAAAAACTAACCTTTTGGTCGCCATTAACTTCTACATTGCCAGTTAAAACATAGCTCTCAATTCACTCCAAAATTCTCAAATATATTTCAAATTAAAATTATACTATTTGATAGTTAGAGATCGGTGATTCTGGACTTGTAATCTGACAAATAAAGAACAGTACAAGGAAGAGAAGTCATTACTTTAACGTGGATTCAAAGACATCATTAAATTGGTAATTTTAATTCATATTATAGTAATTAAATTATATTCTACGATCCTGTAATGAGCAATTTCATATCTGTTTAAATATATTGCTACTATATGTTTAGTTAGGTGAGATTTTGTAAGTAGATGCAGTTGTCACAAATCAGTTTGGTTATGTGCATAATTTGTTTATTATACAATTTGATTTATGTATAGACAAATGTTGTTTACTGTACAAAATCAATTTTTGTCATTAATAATTGTTTTATATATATTTGTTAAAAAATCATATATATATATATATATATATATTAGTGTATATTTCTCTCATAATAGCATATATGTATATATAAGATATATATATATACATATAATTTAAAATTTTATTACACTTATTTGTATGTAATATGAATTTAAAAATTCAAAAATGAATTATCATACAAATATTCATATTTTTAAATTAATACTTATTTATTTTTGAATTTTTTAGTATATATAAAATAATTATTGAATTAAAAATTTAATTATATATTTTTAAGATGTTATATCATTTCAGAAACATTTAAAAAAATGTAAGAATTTTTCAATAAATTTTTAATAATTTATAATTATTTCGAAAAAACTGTTTATGATTTATTAAAAATAATAATTTAATTGAAAAATTAATCAAATTTTTTTATAACCTTTCACTTATGAGCCTAGAATTTATGAAAATTTTAATTTTTAATGACATATTATATTATATTAAATAATTATTGCCGAAATCAATGTATTTGTTTTAAAAAAAAATCAACTTTTAAAAATCTCCAGATTTTTTAAGCTCTATTTTATGATCCTAGAATTCCAAAAATTGTAAAATTTGAATTTTCATGAATAAATTATTTTATGTTAATTATTTATGGATGAAAACATTATTTTATTCATAGTATATACAAATTAAAATACTAAAATTATTATGTTCGCAAAACTAAGTTAATTCTGAATTATAAATAATTTTAAATAATTGTTCTCTCTCGTTCTATATATATTTATCTTTATATAATTATTTTATGTTCATATATTATATATAATATATTTATACATACATGTTTGTGTGTGTGTGCGCGTATTTTGTAACACATATATACACGCACATATTTAGATAACATACATGACATGCAAAATGAGCTAATATGTTTGTTGCGATGTAAATCCTAACATCTACATATGGGCATATTATACCTCTCACGGATTATTATGTTGCACATGCACTCACACACACACATATGTATATGTTATATTTAAGTATAAACTAAATGAAATAAAATTAATTTCATATCTTAATATATTTGAATTTAAGTAAAATAAATGATTTTATTTAAATGAAATTTAGAAATGTTCTGATTCAGTTAGACTTCATAGGTCCAATAAAGATCCAATAGGGTAAAAATTGAAATTCGCCCATAACTTGCGCTGCGGGCTAGTCCAGTTCCAACAGCTTTTAGATATAACGCACCTTCTTTGGTTTCGAAGGGTATGCTTTGACTTGGTTGGCTTTCAGCTGAGTCAAATGTTTTAAAGGAATGGTTTCGAATGGGTTGCGCCTTTTGTTTTAGTTAAATGCTTTCGAAGGGGTCGAAGCCCCTAGTTGCCGCCTTGCTACCTTTCGACGCCAATGGCTTCGGAAGGTATACTTTGCTTTAAACTTAGCTGCTTCTCCAATGCTTTCGGAATGTTGGTTTCGGCACTATCACTTCTTTACTTAGGAATAGTATTCGAAAGAGTGTTTTCGACTTAAATGTCTTATGACCCTTTTGCTTGATTGAAGGTAGAACCCAAAGGTTTCAAATGAGTTAATTTTAGTGGTTTTGAAAGGTGTTTCCACATGTTTTAAATTGAACCCAAATGCTTTCAAAAGCCTTGAAATTTATAAAGGAGTTATGCTTTCGAAAGGTTTTAAATGAAGGTTTTGAAGGGATGGTTCCCCAATGGTTTCGAAAGGTCTGAAATGAATGGTTTTCCAACGTTTTCGGAAGGCTATTTAAAATGTTTTAAAGATAGGATGTCTAAGATTTTAAAGCTTTCAAAGGAAGGGTTTTTCAATGGTTTCAAAAGGAAGATTGAATGGTTTCGAAAGGAATGTTTTGGCCTTTTGGCCTAGGTTATAAAGAAGGGTTTACTTGATTTCGATAGGGGTACTTTCAATGGATTCGAAATGGGTACTTTCAAAGATTTAATTATTTTCATCAAAAAAGATTTGAGTGAAGTATATATAACATGGCAATGTGATTTTGAGTAAAGCATGGAGTATATGTAATTTCCTTGTTTAAGTTTTTGCTTTAAAGGTTTTAAATCAATTTGAGATGAAAAGGTTTTCAAGGAAAATTTTAGGAAGATCACCCTAAGAAAAATGACTCATATATTAGAATACCAGATGGGACTGGTATATGGTCGCGCTCTATACATTAGCTATTAGCCCGAACTAATTTAGTCCAAAATTCCAATGTGTAGGGCTTTGTCACAGGTCGGACTAAAATGATGATTACACATAAAAGGGAATATATATTTTGTATACATATAGGTTATTGGTGAGCCAGTAAATCCATTAGGATCAGGTGACCCTGGAAGAAGATAAGTTAGAGACAGACCGTCTAAAAGAGTGGTATCTAATAGATAAGTTAGGGATAGACCGTCCAGAAGAGGAGTATCTAACAGGTGTTAGATTATTTTATTTATATTGTCTAGTAGGCCCGAGTCAGCCAAAGATTAGTAGTTAGTTAAATAAAACTATAGCGTTCGGATAGATACTCCATTTGTTACCTAATATGTATGTTTATATGATAATGCTTTATAGTTTTAACCGGTTTTGGCTACAGGAAAAAGATTTGCAAAAGATATCTTTTAAAAGGATATTAGTGAGAGAAAACCCATTCCACTAAGCAGCGTGGTCTCACTTAATATCAAATAACCAAGATATGTAGTATTATTCACACCAGGCATCATGTCTGACTCGAAGTTCATGTTTTTACCCGAAAATTCTTGGGTGCTCAAAATTGATTTGAGTAGGCTAAGGGTTGAGGTTTACAAGTTTTTAGAAGAATGGCGAATAAAGCTTCTGGAGACAAGCAGATGGTTGACGAATAGCTTTTTAGTTGTTGTTTTATTTTTTTGCTTCTGTTGTGTTGTATTTAAGACAGTTATGTTTATATAGTACCCTGGTCATCCAAGAGGGCATCTTCATATATCGCTCTTACCATATTTTGTAATAATCGTAATTGATCTTTACCTAGGAAACGATTATGGGATTATGTAAATGGATATGAAACATGTTTTGTGAAATGTAATGAGAAAAGATGTTTTTGAAACCTGTGATTTTGTTTCATATTCATGTGCTTCCGATAGTATGGATACCATTAACATTACCGTATTTGGTCACCAGAATTTAATACTATGGATGACTGCAGCATCTGTAGCACTTAGCTTCGAGCCACTGGATAGGGTATGTTACACAAATGTTGAGAACTTCAAAACATTGTTATATGATACCAATGTCATGATATAGTTTGTAATAGAATTTGGAGTTCACTAGAAGTCGAGAGACATACTTCGAATTGTCTCATATAATAAAGGTAGTTTATCGGCATTGATGAGAGTTGATCGACAAAGTAGACAATTGAAACAAAATAGCATACCCGTTCATTGAGGAACCGGCCAAATTGGTTTTGATAAAACTGATTAGAGAAGTTGGAATGAGATTCCATAATTGATCCCAAGTGCAAGTGGGAGATTTATAGAGTTAAGATATGCCCCATGGGAAATTACGTAGTTTGTTACATATATCTAACTTGATAACCAATCTTGTTTGAAATATAAAGTGTTATGTTAATTAATATATTTAATTAAAGTATACTTAATAGAAAATCCATTAATGGTATGTTTTTTGATAGTAATTACAAAATATTATAACCATGAGTAATTTATCACAATGAAAATAATTATAGCATTTTAAATATTCATAATCAAGATGTATCGAGACTAGAATCGATACATCCATTGAGACTAGAGTATGTAACTCTCTCCAAATTTTGGATAGTGTATTACACATGCCTGCTGGAGGCACCAAAAGGTTGCATACTGATGGTTATTGGATAACGATGAAATGAATCACTCGATATTTTTCGATTGGTTAATATAACTAAGGTCAAATAGGATATATCGATGTGACTAATTTACACAGTTTTCTTGACTTGAAAATATAGTTGACCTTCAATATGAAGATTTTGCTTTGATTATTGTCAAATCATGGCACAATGTTCATCAAGTGACTATGGTTGGGTAGAGTGAAAGTATTAGAACGAAACACTATTCAAGAGAGGATTCATCTCCTCGGTTATATGGGGTTAGTATCACGCTCAACTCAAGTCAACTCAAGATCAAATTCTCTAGCCAAAGCTTTTTGATTAATGATAATTATTAGTATCGAACCAAAGTATTTGTTTTTGAACTATACAGTTGAATAAGACGATAATGGAATTTTTACCGTTACCAATTTCCATAGGTTCAAAGTGATATGAGTTTTGACCAAGAGAAGTAGTGTAATCAAAAGTCAAAACCAGGCAATGCTTAACAAAGTAAAATTGGATTTGACTGAAATTAAGTAAGCAATAAATTTGGCCAAAATATCACACCACCTACTAAGTGATGTATGAACGTTAATATTCGAATAGATCGATATTTATCGCTGACCAAATCTACACCCGGCGAGACACACAACCGTGACGATGAATTCTCATTTGACCAAGTGATTTAATTAATTTATAATTGTTATAAATTAAATAATATTCATGAAATTTTAATTATAGAATTTGATTATGATTTGAGAAATAAATATTACAAAATATATTTGCAATAGTTATTATATCAATTGATATACGATATCGATAAGCGATTAAATTTTGTAATATTTTTATATGGCTTTAAGGCCCATAATAAGGCCTTTTATTTTGGTAGCACATATGTGGTATAGACAACTTAATTATGGTGAAAGGGGGGCTTGATTTTGGTTGATTTAGATTGATGAAGATGAGATAAGATCCACCTTTTTCTCTCTTATATCCACTATTTAAGCATCCCTAACCCTAACTAAATGAGATCTTTAGCTGCCTCCTCTTTCCTTCTTTGATAGCCAAATTCATACCCTAGCCTCCCCATCGCCACAAAGTCAAATCAAGTCAGATTCGAACGTTATTCGATAGCTAAAGATCAATGGTTCAAGGATTAACAATCTATTGAATCGGAAAAGGTTTTAAGGAGGAGAGTTTATCTTTTCGAGCGTACTTCAAGGTTTAGCAATTAAGGTATGATTTTATAGTTAATAATTATCAGTATAATGATTTATCATATATGTGTATATGTATATTATATTGTTAGTTAGGTGATGATTCTGATATGCAACCAATATTATCACAAATTAGTTTGATTATATGCATGTGTGTGTGTGTGTGTCTATATATGCTAGACGAAAAACAATTTTTTTGATCATATATGTCAGGTCAGTATAGCAACATAAAATAATATATTTATTATATTTTATTAAATTAATATATATGTTATTCAAGTACACACACATACCTTATAATTAGTTGCAAAATTATATCACTGTTAAAATATTTATATAATTTTATTTATCATGTATTACGATGATCTTAATTTTTGACCAACGAAATAATTATTTATAAATATTTTATTATTATTTACTATTATTTAAATCAATTTACTTCATTAATAAGTTATATTGATTTCGAAATGTAGTGAAAAATTATTTGTAATTTTTATAAAATTATATTACTACAGTATAAGCTTTTGGAAAAAAATTAAAAAAATTATTTTTTCTATTTTTAAAATTTAATTATTTAATACGACCATAAATAAATATATTATTAAAAATAAATTTAAGTTTGAAAAATATGGAAAAATTCTTCAAGCTATAAAATATCAGTTAGAATTTTTTGAAAATTTAAAATTTGGAAATTATTTTTTATTAATTTGAATGAATATTTGATTAACAATGCATTTTTAAAATTAAAAAAATTAATTTAATTTTTTTATGTTATGTGCGCGACCTTGAAATAAAATAAAATATTTGTCTTAAATACTGTTATTAATTAATATATGTGTATATTTGCATATTATAAATATATTATTTTGTATGTATGTATATATATAATTATTTTATTATTATATATATTTGTATACATGTATTATTCATGACTTATAAATTATAAATGTATATTTTAATATTTAGAATAAATTATATATATTTAAATTAATGTATTATAATAATATGTATATGCATGATAATTTTTATTTTTAAGATAATATATATACAAACACAAATATTTATTAATATGTTAATATTATATATATATATATATAAACTTATTCAAACTATCTTAACATATGTATATATAATTTATAATAACTATAAAGTTTATATACATACATATATTTGGACAATATACTTGCATATTGGATCAGCTAACTTGTTTGTTGTGATGTAAATCCCAACATCTATACATGAGCATGTTATACCTTAGACGAGTTGATGTGTTACACATGCACATATGCATATGTGTGTGTGTGTGTGTATATATATGACACACACACATATATGAATATATAAATTAAATAAAACTATATATTTTATAAATTTAAATAAAATAAAATAAATTATCTAAAGAATATTTTGAAAATTTATAAATGAATTAGACTTCATAGACCTAATATAGATCCATAAGGGTTTTTTTAAAGTTCATCCATAATTTCAACTGCAGGTTGTCCCAGTTCAACTTTAATGATGTTAATAATATATTTTACATTTGTTGTTTCAGTAAAAGGTTGGACAAAGAACCGTTAACTAGAACCCATGCAGTCTTTTTTGCATTAACAAAGCATTTGTTGGATCAGGTGCATAAGTGGTAAAAGAGAAATCTTTCAAAAAAGAATTCTTTTATTTATTATGCACCATATCCATTTAACATGTTATTATGAATAATATATATTACATTAAAACATATTTAATGATCAATTTGATATAGTGATTTTATTTTGAATTTAAATTAACTTTATTATAATTAATTTAACTAAATTATTGAAAGAATGTCTAGATGGAATATGTGTGTGTGTCTTGTAAGTGGATGCTTAATATATTTAATTGAAATAATCTATGTAACAAACATCATATGTCCATTATTATATAATTATAGTACCTAGAGGTAATATATTATGTAGGTATGCATGCATGTATGTATATGGAAATATCACTGCCTATAAACATTATTATATTTATAAATATATACACGCCTGACTATTAGGATTTATAATCAAATAGCATACATACACACATGTTATAAAGCATGCAATGTGTATGAATATATGTGGTCGATATATAGATGAATTTTTGCTCCATTATGGTAATTATGTCTAATGTATTAAAATTTTACAATAATTAATATATCCATGATAAAAATAAATTAAAAATATTAAAATGTGTAAAATATGTTGCTTCATTCCAAAAGATTTAGAAAGTATTTTTTGGATTAGTTTATTATTTTTATTATTGAAATCCTTTTTATTATATATCACTATTTATAAAATTCATAATAATTAAATAGTTGTGATATAATTCAAATAAAAATAGTGTAATGTTCACAAAACTATATAGTAATTTTATGGATCACAAAAGTAATTTTTGTTTAATATATATATATATATATATATATGTATATGTATATATATATGTATATATATTACAATAATTAATTAAATCTACAATAATTGCTAAGACCAAAATTTAGTGTAAATGATTCTCTTAAGTATGTGTTTTTCAGCAAATAATTTTATGTCAAGACTAAAAAATGTTTTCTAAATTATATTTTCATTGGAATATTATATATATATACACATATATTAATCAAATAATTATATATATACATACATAAATATAATAAATCATTTTTATGGAATTAATGTTTTCAACCATATATATATATTAGTAATGAATTATAATATGAAATTAGAAGTTTGGAAATAATTAACCTTAGACGAAACCATCGGTCAATTACACATCGTATTACAACCTATTTCCTCCTTGAGGAACTATTGCTCCCTACACTAAGCTTTGCTTTTTCTATATCTCAAATATAACGGCCATTGATGGAAGTTCAAGGCCGTCGCTTATTATTTTTTAAGTGTTAGAGTGCAGCCATCACTAGAAGTTCCATGTGTATTAGAGCAAAGCCATTGTTGGGAGTTCCATGTGTGTTAAAACAAAGCCGTCGCTAGAAGTTCCATGTGTGTTAAAGCAAAGCCGTCACTAGAAGTTCCATGTCGCTGGAAGTTTCATGTGTGCTAAAATAGAGCCGTCGCTAGAAGCTCCATGTATGTTACGGCATAGCCGCTGCGGGGAGTTCCATGTGTATTAAAGCATAGCCATTGCTGGAAGTTACATATGGTCATTTTTTATCATTCTCAAGTATAAAGGCAAAGTAATCGCGAAGAGTTTCTAAAGGTAGTCGTGATGAGTTTATGGAACAAATTACAAGAAGCATTTATATAATGACTTTAAAGATAGAGCCATCGTGGTATGTTTTGTAAAGCCATCGCTTAGCAAAGTAAAAGAGCCATTGTGAGAAGTCTAGTAAACCTTTGGATATCATCCTCCAAATAATGAACCAAACAGTCGAAGAGAGTTTTTCGATACATTAATAAAGTGAAGCTGTCGCAAGGAATTCAATGAACTGTAACTTGCAATTTTGAGAATATCAACATGCCATTAAAAGCAATTCTAAGACAAGTGTAAAAAGAAAGTGATTCAAGCCATCACGAAGGGTCTCTAAGAAATTAGCATGCCCAATTCATAAAATAAAGTCCCTCGTGAACTCATGCTATCGCGATTAGTTAAAGCCAGATCTTAATGTTTTGGAACAAGAAGTTGGAACCAACGTGAGAAGTTTCAAAAAGTGTCTTCGCATACTATCTTGAACCTAGGACTAGCACTAAATAAATGTGTCACATGTCATCTCAGTCATGTGCCATATAGATTAACCGTGACCACCAACTTCTAATGGAATGCACGTATTAAGAATCCAATGGCTTCAATTCTCTATAAATATAGGGTTAACCCCTCCAAAATGGGGTGAATTCCTCAAGTCTACATTCTTCTTCATTTTCAAAAAAATTCCACTTTGTAAATGAAAGCTTTGAAATAGGCGATCCATGGCCGATAGAGCAAATTCTAATTGAGAACATTATGATAAAGGACAAGCATTGACATAATATGCACAGTTGCTTCTATTGAGTATATGGTTGTTTTACTTTGTGAAATCTATTAGGATGATGATTTACTTCAACATTACTTCCTTTTTCTACAAATATATTGGTGAAAGTTTAATCTTCGAAGAAGAGGCGCAACTCTTTTATTCTTAAAATCCTCGAGATATTTGATACATTTTAAAATACTTATATATTTTCCATGGGACTCGTTGAAGTCTTTGCAAAGCCTTTCTCCTTACAGGTTAAGCCTTAAAATTTCTTTTTTCTTTCTATCTAAAGTAATCTCAACATAATTCCTAGTCATTTTCCTACACTAATGGTTACATTATATTATTCATCTTAGACCGAGCACGTAGAAAATAACTAACAAATAGAACGAGAAGATTACTAATGGAGGAGTAGCAAAGGCAATGGGACTGAAAGAATGAATAAAAGGAGTACGCTACGTCAAAGCTTCTAGAGGAGATTGTTCCCCAATTGGAGTTTGATATATTTCTCCCGATTTAAGAGGCATTGACTTAGGAGAAGTTTGTCTGGTCGGCGAAGATTTGCCAACACCTTTAGTGATTTTCAAAGGAGGATGGTTAGACATATGATTCAAACCTTGAGTGGCTCCAGATCCATTCCCACCTCGACCTAAGCCATTATTCCCATCTCCTCCTAGAAAATATTTTCCAAAAGGACCATCAGTGTCATCATTCTCGTCATCATCATCGTATTGTCGTTGTCATCACTATTCACATTTCCTTTACTGAAACCTTCATTCTCCAACCCTTCATTGTCATTGTTTGACAATATATCATCAAAGGCCAAGTATTGGGTAGGCTCAATAGTATCTTCTCCCATAACCTCGGAAAGTTCACTAGGAACACATCAAAATAAGATGTTGAATCTCTTCTTGTAGTCCATTCTACAACCAATGAATGAAACAAAACCTATGTCGGGGCGTTGATCGATGTTGTTTTTATAAGTGGTGAACATGACTGCTTCTACACATTGCTTTTTCCACGATGGAAGGAGGTCATTCAAGAAAGAGGAAACTTTAGGTTTCATGGCATGGATAGATGATTTGAGCTTTCCAATAGCAAGGCTCTTTTTTGTCTAAATCACTTTATAGTTCAGGAAATTTAGCCGAAAACTCTCTACAGGTAGAATTCTCTTATTGCACTCGAGAAAGTTCATCCTCTAAATATTTGGCTCTCTCCTTTAGATATTGGTTTTTCTTGAGTTTTCCTTCCAATTATTTCACTTCCTTCTCCAACTTCTGAGATCTTTCCTTTTCAAAATCCAGCAAGACTGAGACCATCTTATTCTTAAAAGATAAAGACTCATTGGTGGAACGAAGATTCTTGTGTTAAGTCTTAAGGGAAGACACATTTCCAGATAATAAAGATTTCAATTCTTAAATCGGGACACATCTTGATAAGAAGATGCAAGCAACCATTGAAAGTCAAATAAATCATGAGAAATCTAAAATGAATAAGTAATACGAAGTCAAGAACCAATACAGTAATTGAACTCGGCACTTAAACCATAATTAAACATGAAAATTTCACCCGAATAAGGTTCGGTAAACAATTTTCCAAACAATTTGAGAAAAAAAAGGATTGGAGTCGAAAGAGCTTGAGAAAACGAACGCAGTAGAATGAACAACCTTCATATACAAATCCATGAAGTTAATAGGAAGTAACGTCCTCAAGCAAAGTATCGAGCTTTAGAGATTGATGTAGAGAGGCCATGGACTCCTTATGAGTAGGTCGGAAGCCTTAGAAATAAAATATTTTATTGGAAGAGTGCGTACGTTGGAAATGACACTAGAGGAAGGAGCAAAAAGTGGAGGTAAAATAGATCTAGCCACTTTGGACTTCTTTGGAGGCATTCCAAACAGAGCTAGATCAACCTTGAAAGTATTTCTTTTCAAATCCTCCCTAGCCTTTCCTATGACATCTTGAGCTATGGAAACAAAAAATATTGAAGCACTCTTTGGAAGTCATCGCTTTCTCTATCTCCTTAAATGAAGTGGGTACCTCAAAAACACCCTTAGAAGATGGTGATGCATCTACACTTATAGCATGTACGTCAAAGGGACCTATTTAAGAAAGAAAGGCATTTGAAAAACAAAAATTGTCATATGAAGAAAGGAGATTAAGAAATAAAACCCGAAGAATGACCAGGACTTTGAGTCCCAATGTGCTGTATTGAAGAATTTATGGAAAATGTTTCCAACTTATCAATAAGTCTCGGTGGATTATTCCTTTTCTTTTTCATCACTAGGGGTTTGCCCAAAAATCAGTGGGTAGGAAAAATCGGAATGTATTTCTTTAACTTCTATATAGTGAGGAGCCTTAGTCGGCTCCTCGAGAACGTGGTAGCATCTCCAAAACAAGGAATCTTAGCGGGAATCGAGGGTTGATGTTCATTGAAGCAGCAGTTAACATTCATTAATGCAAACATTATGTAAAAGAAAACATAGTGGGCGTGTGTACCTAGAGTTGAGAAATTTCCAGCAATTTTTGGAGAAAACATTTTATGAAATAGAAATGATGACTCCAGTCTCGAGGCTTGTTGACAGAGTTAATCACCACTCATTGCCAACAAAATTGAGATAGTAAGTAGAGCCCTCAGGCTGGTTCTTCGTTCTTTGAAGCATAAATAAAGAATGGAGGATAGAAGGGGTCAATCTTTCAGCTTAAGCTCTTTGAAAAAAATATACAAGGAATTTCCATAACTATAGGAGCTCGAGATCAGTTGAATGGAGGCAATCTTTAAGAAGGCCATAATCTTGTGAATAATGGATTGAAGTGTAGAAACATAAGTGATAGATGTGAATGGGAGTAAAGGCAAAGAACCCTTTAGGAGGAGTGTTGATTGGGTCATCTAGGCCTGGAACCCTTTTCTCAATCTCAAAAATACCGAAGAGGCGAAAATAGAGTCGATTTCTTCTTGTCTTGTAAAGTAGGACTGATGAAATATAAATCTTTTCTTCAGAAGAACCCATGGGTTCAGAGGATTTAAGAGACTTTGATGTTCTCTTGGAAGCTGGTTACTTGCTTCCAGCCATGAAGTCTACAATAGAATAATTTTAGTTATCTTAACAACATTCCAGTAAATAAAAATCCTAAACTAAGAATGAAAAGTAAATCTTTCAACATTCAAACATACAAACAACTATACATATTTTGGGGAAGTATCAAATAATAAGGGATGTGAGTCCATGGGTGACAAGAATTAAAATTTGTTAAATTTTCCACGGGGATAATGTATAGCAACATGCAATGTAAAAGTCATAGTGAGAACTATATCACACCATATGCATATGGAGCTTTTAAAAATAGGCTTTCAAATCTTAAACCATCATGATTCAAATGATAATATATATATATAGGGGATTTTCACTTCAAGGGCTTATTTGTGCAGGTAATAAGTTTTAAGGACATTATTTTTGAAAAATTAGTTTTAAGGACATTTTACAGGAAAAAGATAAAAGAATTTATCATTTTCAGTTATACAGAAATAATGATAAAAAGATTTATCATTTTCCTGTATAACTAAAAAAGATAAATGAATTTATCATTATGCTGTAAATTGTCCTTAAAACTAATTATTCAGAAATGTTGTCCTTAAAACTTATTACCCTGCAAATAGAAGCCCTTCAACCTAATTTCCACACACACACACACACACACACACATATATATGAAATGACTAGTGGGGATAGTTAGGACTATCAAACAAATAGTTATTACAGGAATGCAATGATACAAGTATATGGGAACTTGATTATATAATTAAACATATATAATACCAAGAGGAGACAAGGTATGAAGTAATCAAGTAATAAGCTACCACATGTAAAGTTTTAAAAAAATAAACAAAAAAATGCAGAGCTTTTATGAATAAGGCTTACAAGATTCTCGTATATAAACTTCTCGCAATGACTTCAAATAAACTCATTGCTGAATAAAGTTCTTCATGATAGGCTTGAACTTTGTCATCCCGGGGCAAGTCCATATATGTAGAGCTCCTCACGATGGGTTTTAAACCAAGGCATCATGAAACAATGGTCTCAAGTATAAAACCCTTCACAATAAACTTGAATATGAGCATAATAAGGCATGAAGAGTGTGTGTGCATGTGCGTGTGTCTATAATACGTATAAGAAAATAAAACTTTTCGCGATTGGTTTTAAACATAGGATCGCGAAACATTTCGAACACAAACATCATAAGACATAGGCATTAAGTATCGACAAGCCTAAACATAGCCATCGCGAGTAAAGCTTAAAAATCAAAACCTTGAAATAAATTGAACGTAATGGCTTAGCCATCATATACCGATGGTTCAGGTTCATTAGATAATGGGTAAAAACTAACAATAATACCCGAAACCCACAAACACAAAAATGGCAGGATAGGCAACCAAAATTTGAATCAAAATAACAATTGAATAGGAAAAAATATGAAGAACTCGTTAGAATCAAAACAAATAAATATAATATAATTCTTGCAAAATTAAAACAAACTAATGCAGGAAATCGGGATAAAAAAGATTAGCAAATTAATAACAAAGCTTTTACCGGATGAAAATCAAAGTAATGAGATATAGTTTTTAGAAAATGTAATAAGAGTAGGAAAATGTGAATAAAAGAGAATGAGAAGCGGAGTCACTGTTTATAGAAGAAGAAGCAAAGCTAGATTACCGTTGACTTGAAAGGAAATGAATACCAACGGCCAAGGGGCCTGCTTTGTGAATATGAATCGATTACGTATACTAAAACATAAGGAAATTTGCAATAAAGAAGGGCAAGTGTCATCTTCGAATATAACAGCTATCTTGGAAGTTCAAGGCAAGTGTTAGAGTGCAATCATCGCTAGAAGCTCCATATGTATTAAAGCAAAGCCAATGCTAGGAGTTCCATGTGTATTAAAGCATAGCCGTCGCTAGAAGTTACACGTGTATTAATGTAAAGCCGTCATGAAAGTTTCATATATGTTAAAGCATGGCCGTCGTTGAAAGTTTCATGTATGCTAAAAGCATAGCCGTCGCTGGGAGTTTCATATGTATTGAAGCATGGCCATCGTTGGAAGTTACATGTGGCCGTCGCTTATCATTTTCAAGTATAAAGGAAAAGCCATCGTGAAGAGTTTCTAAAGGCCTTAATGACTAGTTTATAGAATAAATTGCAGGAAGTTTTATATAATGACTTTAAAGAGGGAGCCAGCGCAATATGTTTGTAAAGCCATCGCTTAGCAAAGTAGAAGAGCCATCGTGAGAAGTCCAATAAAGCCTTCACATATCATTCTCCAAGTAACAAACTAAGCCATCAAAAAGAGTTTACTATACACTAACAAAGTGAAGCCGTCGCGAGGAGTTTAATGGAACCACTGCTTGTAGTTTTGAGAATCCCAACATGCCATGAAAAGAAATTTAAGATAAGTGTAAAAAGAAAGTGATTCAAGCCATCACAAAGGGTCTCCAAGAAATTAACATGCCCAATTCATAAACTAAAGTACCACGAATTCATGCCATAGCGATGAGTTAGAGCCATCACTTAGTGTTTTGGAACAAAAAATTTGAAACATTGCGAGTAAGTTTCAAAAAGTGTTATCACGTACAATCTTGAACCTAGAGCTACCACCAAATGAATATGCCACATGTCATCGTAGTCATGTTCCATATCAACTAATCGTGACCACCGACTTCTAATGGAATGCCACGTGTCAAGAATCCAATAGCTTCAATTCTTTATAAATATAAGGGTACCACCCTCCAAAATAGGGGTGAATTCCTCAAGTCTACCTTCTTCTTCATTTTAATAATTTTTCTTCTTTGTAAAAGAAAGCTTTAAATTTGGGGATCCATGGCCATTAGGGAAAATTGTAATTGGGAACTTTATAATAAAGGACAAGCATTAGCAAATTTGCATAGTTGCTTCTATTGAGTATATTGTGGTTTTATTTTGTGAATTTTATTATGATGATGATTTACTTCACCTTTACTTCATCCTCCTACAAATAGCCTAGCCTAATTTCTATCATAACAGGTTTCAAGGTATAACTATTTACTTCAACTTTCTCTAGTGGAGGCTAGGAATTTTTTTTGGAATATACATCTAAAGAATGAAAGAATAAGGTGGTATTCATAACCTCTAAAGGGATATAAAGTGTAATACATTTTCATCTATTTCCCCTCTTTTTTCTCACCGAAAAACTATTTACCAAAATACCCTTTTTGAATGAACCAAAGCTCCTCTAATTCTTATCATGGTCAACCCCCTTTTAGTATAATGTTTGTGTGTGTATATGCGTGAGTGTATGTATATGTTTATATATGTATGTATGTATGTATGTAAATAAAGTTTAGGTCAAATTAATAATAACCATTAGTTATTTAAATATTTGCTTTAGTCCATTTGTTTAATCATATTGATATATGAGATGCATATATCAATATATTTAATTTAAGACTTCAAATTAATAATCAAACACTATACTAAATTAATATAAATTTATATTTATTTTTTCCAATTTAATCTATAATGTTTACTAATTAATTTGATTAAATTAAATTTGGTAGTATCAGAAAAATATTATTGTGTGACTACCTACCGTGAACTCAACCCCTAGTAATATTGTAACAGCTTGGTTATTTAATTTTGTATGGATTTTGCCATTGCACAATAGTGGATATGGGTTCAGTTGCTTACTGATCGTCCAGGTAAAATCCTATTTCTAATCATTTACACTAAATCCTAAGCAACGCTATATTTCACACGTTTTCTCTTACTATATCATACAAATATCTAAAGCTAGTTAATGGTTAACACTCTTACAATTTCCATAGTAAATAACAAAGTACAACATCAGTGCTCATGGTTCAATCCTACAACGTTCATCGATTAACTGATTTTCTTTGACCAAAGACACAGGCTTTAAGTTGACTACCAATTGTAACGAGATTAATCATTTATCCGAAGTGGATGAATTCTCTAAGTGGTTCAATTTACACCCAAATATGACCTCAACACTATCATGCGAGCGGCATAGTCAAAGCATAGTTTAGACACTTAAGATTCAAAGTACTCTAAAGTTGAAAGATTACTGCATCATCACATGAGATTTTCTATTTGATTTTATAGTTGACCTATAGAATACTCTTAGGAATTTATTCTGTAATGTTGAAACAATCACAGGTACACAACCCCTTAGTTCCTCTAATGGCCACGAGTAATTCACCATCCATTGTATGGAGAGCGTTACATAAACCAGTCTCAATAGATGTATCAATATCTCATTCTTGATACATCTTTAATAGGAACATTTAGGTTCAGATATTCGTTTGCATGATTCAACACCGACGGTTATGAACAATTTTTCAATTGCCATTGGTTAACTACTTTTCTTTAGGATTTTCCACTTATATTTATTCAATGTATTTGAAATGGTACTTCTAACCTAGTATAATAATATATATGATAGAAAATAAAGCAAAAACGCTTGCTTTCATTTTGAACAAGATCCAAAATAAGAATTTAGATATATAATCAAATCACATGATGGCCAAGAGCACACCATTAACTCAATCAGTCTTTTTGCACCTACCTAAACATAGTAAGCTGGCTTTATATTGAGATACCTTCTTAAAATAAAACCACTCATTTTATCACCAGATAACTCAAATCAACACCATATATAAGAAAATTATCATATTAATCAACAACTTAAGTCTCCAACTAAAACCATATGTCCAAACCAAATAAAAAAAATCTGCATGGCTTGATTCGTCGCCCGTCCATAATCTACTCGCACCTAACACATTTAACATTAAAACCATATACTTTGCAATAACTAACTAGATTTCGCATGATCTAATGTCTAATAATAAATAGGACTTAAACCACCCACAAAAATAAACAGTTATCACCTTCAAACACCTAACTCCGATCATCTTCCTTTTTTGGCCAAAAAACACTAAATCTTAATATATGATACATTTAAATTCAATAAACCACATCATCTGCTATAGTATAAATTATAGTTCACCAAAATTAACATCGTTTCATCAAATCACAATAGAAGACATATATATCATATCTCAAAGAAATGTTAAAATGAAGTAACTTCATGAGAAATTAAAATGTGCATCAAATCATGTATACAAACTTCAAATCAACCAATCACTAAAAGTATATCAAAATGTTATCGAAATTACCAAAATCATAAGTGATGAAACGAACCAAATTAGAAATTACTCACTAATTATACCACTTATATTGATCATCAATCATATATGTTTGTCTCTGCTTAACTTCGTTGTGATTTCCTTTCTACTTCTCATTTGCTTTTATTTTATTTATTTCAAAATTTAGTTATCTTTTAAACTTGAATTTTCACAAATCTCCAAATAGATAGGGAGGTTGGGTATCTATAGTCTTTACATTATTACCCAAGTGATATGTTTATTTCCTACATAGGGGAATTCATTTCCTACATAGAGGAATACACAAAATGAATTTTCCTCATTGAACGATAAATTACGCATACACAAAACCTTATAGAGAAACTCTACCAAATCATTTCTATCATCGATTAGCATCCAAAAGAGAGTCATCAATTTCGCATTCTCTTTCATAATTATGTCCCGATGAAGGCGGGCTCTTTTCTAGCGTGGGAAAGCCTATTTTTCAGTGAATTTTAACCATACAACGTCACCATAAAGGTGCTTATATTTATTAGACAATTCATTATATTCTTTAGCTAGCCTTTTAATTTCCCTATTCAGTCGAAGCTCCTTATTCACGCTATTTTCATAAAGGGTCTCGTAGTAGTGTTTATTCTTTTTCCTTAACTGAAATAGTGAGCTTATTAATTAAGAGCTAAGTAGGTAGTCTTAGACATTTAAATAAAGAACTTCATACCTGGAAGGCTAAAACTTGAGAAATGAGAGTTTGAACTTTCTCCTTTGGCCGATGACTGGAGGGAGCGTTATCTTTCAAAGAAAAATCCTTCTTTGTAGTGTCTTGAAGATTAGGGAATTCTGTAAAGCCAACATCGTGAGTAGACGATTCTAAGTTAGGATCACCTGATCCATCTCCCCTATCTTTTGGATTTAAAGGACCCTTCCCATTTCCATCACCACCATCATCATCATGGCCATCATCATCATTGTTATCATCATCTCCTTCTTCGTCAGATTCTGCCTCCTCATTAATTGGGGGATCGTCAAAGGTTAGCAACTTTCGACGTCGACCTTTTCCTCGGCAGGAAATTATTCTTGAAAAGACCTTTTATCATTCCTTAGTATGAGACTAAACTTTCTTTTGATCTTTTCATTCCAATATGGGAGGGATGGAAAGTCTAAGTCTAGGCATCTTTGAATGTTATCAGCATATGCCATGAACAAAGCGTTCTCATAGCACTTCCCAATAATCTTGGGGAGAGCATTAATGAGGAAAAAGACGACTTGCTACTAGACATCCCTGATAATATTATTCGAATAAGACAAGATTTTGGTTTTCCTTTGTAGCTTGCCCTTTAGAGTTTATTCTTATCAGATCATCTAGCCTTTCTCTTTGTCAGCCTTTTCAGGATCAGCCTTTAATTTTTTCACTTCTTCCTCTAATGAATGCCTAGCTTTCTTTTCCTCATCAAGAGAGGAAGCAAATTTATCTTTTTCAACAACGGCTTCATTCTTTTCAATAGTGATATCAATTATATTGTTATTAAGCGAGGAGCCTTAACCTTTAAGTTCAACCACTTTGTTAGAAGGTCCTTAAGAAGCCACTTGAAGGAAGAACATATGCTTAGCCAACTAAAATGTTTGGCAAACATAAGTCAAAGTAGTGTATATAGAGCTAAAAAGATTAGATAAATCAAATATAAAAAAATGCATACTAATAGAAGCTGCTTAAGAAAGACACTAAGATGATTTTTTGAGTGAACCGAAGGTTGTGGTGGCTCGAGCAATGTCAAAAACGGAGATTGAGCAACCAGATGGAGAAGATCCTCAAAACTTACAACGGAAGACTGTCCTAAGCCTATGAAGGAAGAGGATCGTTCGAAGAAGGAAAAAGACCAAGATCAGCACATAAGCGACTGATGGCTGTTGGAGAAGTAGGAAATTAAATACTTAGAAGGTATTCGGGAGTATGAGCCTCCTTTGTTTGCTTCTGGGCTTTCTCTAAATTTTCCACATCAGGGCTCAAAACAATAGTCAAATGTACCTCCTCATCTACAACAATAGGAGTAAAATCACTCACAAGTTTAGCCGTTTTGCTCGAAGAAGGAGATGGAATATCGGCAGAAGCATCATTGCTCGCTTCCCTTTTTATTGCCTCAATTGTGTTGGCAACGAATTCCTTAATGGAAGTAGGGTTTTTTAACTAAGATAGGGCAGGAACTTCATCTATACCTCCCCTCTCTTTGGAAGCATCATCTTTAACTATTGTCTCTTTAAAGACAACGATAAGTGCAGATGAGCCTAAAATAAAGAAAGGAATTAATATGATAATTACATTAGGAATTCCATAACAGTTATATTAAAAACTTACCAGTGGGTTCAAGTTAAACCAGGGAAGAAGTAGAAAAAGCGTTTCGGTTGCTGATAACCAGTGATTGCTTCCCTTGAGCATTTATTTTTTCCATTGGAGGTTCCCCAAGTATTATATGGTTGTCTAAAATCGAGGAGTATTGATGGAAATTCACTTCCATCAAAAGTGGCCAATCACCCAAACTCTCGGATGCTAGAGTCAGGATTTGATATTGTCACCAGCAAAAGAGCTTGGTTGTTTAGAAGTAGAATCCAAAAGAAAATATTCATCATAAGAGAGTAACAGATATGACATGAATGATAGAAAATAGAAGCTTACCAATGCCGATAAAGTTCCCATAATCCTTGAGTAGCATTTGACATAGAAAATTAGGTTTCCCATTCCTTCTCCTATAGATAGGAATGGCGATTAAGCATTTTGGAAGAGAATGAATGTGATATAATGGGTTATCCCAACTGCTCACCTATTTTTGCAGAGCTAGCTATAGTATGGAGGATTTTGGCACTTAGAGAAGAAATTTTGGCCTTTCTAGCAAGAATTTCTAAGCAAGTCAAATAGATGTACAAGTTCGAAGTCATTATGATTGGAACGATGTTTAGGTGTTTTAGGCGTCATAAGAGAACGTTAGAAAAAGGAAGATACCCTGATTACCATATGTGAATTGGTGTGAAGCCGAAGAACCCTTTTGAAGGGTTGTCTATACTACTAAAAGGGCCGCTGTGCCTGATTTCTATGCCTGTGATACAAAATTGCTTGAGAATGGAATCCACTCCTGTAACGATCCCGGTTTTGAGCCAAATTAAATTTAATAATTAATATAAATTTTTGGGTTTATTTTTCAACTAATTTGAAAATTTTCAAATGAAATAAGATATGTGCTTGTTTATTTATATAAATAGATTGTAATTTGAAATTTGAATTTGAAATTTTCCAAAAATAAATATTTTAGAAAATAAATTGAATTTAAATACTCTATATTTTAAGATTAATAAAATTTGTTTTCTAATTGTAATATATATGTAATATATATTTGGTAAGTCATATTTTGAATTTGATATAAATACTTTTCAAAAGTTGTTTAAAGTTAAATTTATATTTTAAAGACTTATATATATAATATTTATTAATATGCAATGAAATTTTGAAATCAATTTCTTTAAAGTTATAAATATTTGTGAAAGAAATATACATATATAAATAGTTATAAAAGGAAATATAAATAGAAAATAATATAAAAGTATATTTAAACATTTCAACACATGCAAAATACATGTGTAAGTATTTTAACAATGAAATTAACATGTGTAAACATTATATGATACAATTTAACATTTGTAAACATTTTAACAAAGCATTAATACAAGTGTTAACTTAATTATATTATATAATTACAAGTGTCATTTATCATCTTGTATTTTTAAAAATAAAAAGAAACAAGTTTATATATACATATCACCCTCCTCCTTCTTTCTCATTTTTTCTTTGATCTAATCAATATCAAAACTTAAAGAAAGAAAAACTGAATCAAACAAAAACCAGGAAATAAGACAACAAGATCAAAATTCAAAACAAACAATTCTGTTTAAGTTCAAAGACCTGAAGCTCAAAACAAATTCAACATTATCAAGCAAACTTGAAGAAACTAATCAACTCAACACAATCAAGCATGAACTCAACAATATGAAGCAGATCAAAATCAAATCTTCGATTTCAAATCTAATATACCAGTTTCATAATTAAAAAGCATTTCCTGTCCTCTGTCTCTTTCAAATTCTAGGTGAGAAAACTATCCTATCTAAATCTCAAACCTGTTTATATTTTGATTGTGTCTGATAGATACCTGATGCTTGTGATTGAAATCATGATATAAATTATGTTTGTATGAATGTAAATTATCATTGCATGTCTGAATATCTCTCTGTTCTAAGTTCCAAGTTTTAAAACCTGCATAAAAAAATCCAAATCTTTCCCTCTAATCATCTATGGGCTTTGATGTCTGAACGAATTACGTTTGTATAATCAGGATCTAACTTCTAAAAATATTTTTAAGTTAAAAATGAAGAAAAATTAGACTGGGAAGAAGAGGTACAATAAAAATTCAAACCATGTCAAAATTCGAATGTGTAATTTCCTTGATTCATGTATACCATCCATCACGTCTTCGAAAATCATGATTTTTAAAAATAAATCAAAAAATTTAGTGATCTATAGATTGAGAAAGACGAGGTTGAATGGAATTGGGACTTTTGGCAACAGCTGGTCATCGGCGAAGTAAGGGAGGTCGTGGCCATGGCCGGAGGTAGCGTGGGTGATAGGGATTCATGGAAAAACGCTCGTAAATTTTTCAGATGATCATGGTGGTCGGGCAAGATCGTTTTAGGTTTAAACTCAGTTTTTCTTGAACTTGTTTCTTGGGGAAACTGCGTCGTCGTCGTGGAACCGGAGTGGACCGGACCACGGGGAATCGTGACGTGGTGTCGCGATGTAGCTATGGGTGTGATGGAGAGATGTCTGGTGGTTGGGATCGCCGGCAAGGGGAGTTTTTCTGGTGACAGGTTGTTTCGGGTTTGGTTCCTATATGCTCGACTTCGTTGTTGTGGTCAATGCTTGGATCTGGAGGGTCGGACCGATAGTGGGGATCGTCGTCGACTTGTCGAAGGCAACGAAGTTGGTCAGAACGTTGGCGAAGCGACGTGCATGTGCACGTGTGCATGTTTGTTATTCTGTGTTGATTGAGCCTGGAGAAGAAAGGTTTACTCGGGCTTTGTTTTGATGTCCTGGCTCGAGTATGTACGTGGGGTGTTCAGGTGTGTTTAGCCTGTGATAATAGTTTTTAAACTAAACTAAGTTAAAAAGAAAACGAAAAAAAAGTCTCGGAGGTTTTGAAGTTTAACTCGAAGAATGTCTCGAGTACAACGACATCTGGCTCGGGTATCACTTGCGTCATCTTGGGTTTATGATTTTTCAGTTTTAAAAATTTAAATTAAACAAGTTTTCCATTAAATTAAGTTTTAAAACCTTTTCTTGATTTATTCTTGTAAGATAATAAATGTTTATTTTTAATTTTGAATAAATTAAGGTTTTTTAAAATATTTTAATTAATCAAGTTTGAAGTGTTTTAATCCTTTATTAATTTTTAAATTTATTTTAAATAAATATAATAGTATAATTAAGAATTTAATTAAGAAGATTAAATGTTTTTAATTTACTTAAAAGCTTTAAGTTAAATTAGGTGACAATGATAATTTATCTCAAAGTTTATTTAAAATAAGATTTAAATGATGATTTTGTAATTAATTAAGATAAATGGGTTATCTTAAGATTTAAAGGATCATTAATTTGAAATTGAATGATAATTACTTGCTTAAAGGTTAATTAAGTATTGATTAAGGATTAATTAATTTGTTAAGAGTTAATTTATTAATGATGAATAATTAAAGGATGATTACTTAATGAAATCGATTAAGTATAACTACTTAATGTAATTAATAAAAGATTATTACTTAATGTAATTTAGGGGTAATTGCTTTGTGTAATTACATTTAAGGATAATTAATTAATTAAGATTAATTAATGTAAGTAATTAAGGGTAATTAATTACTTAAAGATAATTACTTAATGAAAGTAATTATGGATAATTGAGTAATAATTAAAGGTTGATTAATCAAGTGATTAAAGAATGATTCATTAAAGGATAGTTTATAATTAAAGGTTAATTAATTAAAGGTTAATTAATAATTAAGGGTTAATCACTTAATAATTAAAGGTTAATTAATTAATTATGGATAATTAATTAATGGTTAGTTAATTAATTCATTTGAGGTTAATTCATTTTTGTGATTAATTAGGGATAATTAATTAAGATAGACAATTAAGGTTGATTAATTAACCCTCATTAATTAGTTAAAATAACAGCTAATGGTTTGTAATTAATTAATGTTAATTAACCAGGATTAGTATTTTATTAATAAGTAATTAATCTGGTTTAAATTAATCAGGTGATTAATTGATCTTACATATGGATTATCTATGAATGAAAGATAAGCGTTATAGGATTATACCGCTTATCAGTATTGTTATGCTTGAATTGATGTTGGTTGTGATATATTATTGTTGTGTGTAAAACCCCTGGGCTACACCACACACACAAAAATATGGATTTTACGAGGAATTGGTTATGTCACAGATATTTTGAATTTAATTCAAATGATGAATTTAAAAAATTTGAATTTTTGAATCCAAAATGGTTTGGAAGTGTATTTGGGTTAAATGAGAGAAACTTTTGAAAAGGGCCTTTGAAGTCAAAAATTAGTTTAAATGGCTTGTTAAAGTTTTGAAATTAACATAATTTGATTTGAATTTGAATTCAAGATTTTGAAGTTGAATTCTATATATATATATATATATATATATATATATATATATATATATATATATATATATATATATTTGAAAACTATGGTTTAAAAAGTTATACAGGTTATAAAATGTATATATATATGGATTTTTAACCATTTTTGAAGTATTTTAAATAAATTATTTTGGAGATTTGAATTTAATTCAAATAGAACTTGCCGAGTATACGGCAGTTCGTTGATTTTCTGATTTTACTTTAAAAGGCTACAACTTATGCGAATTTAATCGACTTTTCCCGAAATGGAAAGCATTTTTTTAAACGATAATTGCATTCATATTAAGAAAGGTTTTCCAATTTTTGTTGAGAGGATTTCAACTTGTGTGTAAATCAAATTTTAATTGAAAATAGTTTTGAAAGCTATGAATGAATCTTTGTTAAAGATTGGTGAACTTTGTTTCAAATTTAAGAGGATCTTAAAGGGTGAATCTTCTGTTTAAAAGATTAAAAGTGGAAATTTGTTTAAACATTCAATAGAAAGGTTTTGGAAAACAAGTGTTGATAAGTTGTGACTTAACTAAGATTCCAATATATCCGTATGCTTTTAAAATAAGCGCTCATTATTCGGTTTAGCCGGGAGAAGATTTTATATCATAAAACTCATTCCGAATAGTGATATGATGAAATGGATAGCATTTGAAGACAGTGGTGAAGATCGGGTGTTTTCGAGAACGATAGGATTACCTGTCGAATGTCTTTGCACTGGGTTGCTCTGGATAGAGATCTCCATATGTGTGGTGAGTCCGATTGGGATTGTGAATACCTGGATTTGCAAGGGCTTCTTTTGAAGTGCCTTTGGTTCCATTCAGATCCAGGACGGACTTATATGGATGTATGTCCGACATTACACTTTGAGATATAAAGCTGGTTTCTATCAAATACATTTCTGTTTGGTGGCGGATGATTTATTCTCTTAGCTTAACACCATTCTCTGAGACGTACGAGCTCATAGGTTATGTAGTTGATGGTTACTAGTGATATATTCCAAATTTGGTAATGTGGCATGCTAAGTGTTGCTGATCATTTATTGATCAAAGCATGGATTTTGTGAAAAGCGTTTCTTTATGGACGAGACTTCATCGAAGCTCACAACCCGAAAATGGTCGAAACAGGAAGAATGCAGCAAGGTTATGAGGGTCGCGTCCTTTAAGATATGTGCATTTCCTTCTAGATAAAAAGTGATATCATGGTTTTGAGCCTATATATTTAACTTATGTGGTTGTTGGAATTCGTTGGTGTCGAGACATCGGATAAAAGTCGGTGACGACCGGGGGATGGCATACTCGTGTCAGTAGTTACCTAGTTACAGAGGTAACCCGGCCTTGTGTTGGCAGAGAGACGGTTAGGTTCTTGGGGCGTCCCTCTAGAGGCGTACCCATTCGGTAAGGAAGTTCCTTAGCCTAACCATTTGTTGGAAATCCAAACAAAACAATACGAGCCCTTTACGATTGAAGTTGTATTACCTTCCACCTCAGGTGGTAGCTATAGCAGGCATAATATAATGATACCTATGCTGGCCAAGATTATTATTATACTTTCGAAATGTTTTCTGCACTATGCACTAATAATAATATCAAAAGGATTTTGCGTATCAAGCATGTTTGACTATCATAAGGAAAAATCTCCTCCGATTGTGCGCTTGCATTGTATGCGTGCGGTGAGGCTTTATGGTAGTTTCATTTTCCAAAAGCATTGCGGATTTCTTTCTTTTGTTGTTACTTTTTGTATAAACAACTGTTTTTGTTTGCTTACACCAGTCTCATTACTGTCCTGGAGTTTATTGTTCCATTTCTAAACTCTGGGTGCCCACAATTTTCCACACGGGCAACCTAGAGTCAGGTTATCAGATAGTCAGCTATTAGATGTAGTTTTTGGCAATCTTCAAAGCCTTTGGCTTGGCGATCACATTATGCATAGGATTTGCTTTAAGTTCAGCATGATGGCGGTTCAAGTTTCTTGGATTGGAGTCTTTGGAGCTTTGGCATTGAAGATGTTGTTCTCCGCTACTGTTGCTATCTTATTATTTCCGCTGTTGTATCTATCTCTGATAGTGTCGATCATTTCATTTGTATCATTGTTGTATCAAATGTTGTGTATCTATAAAACTTTCATTCTTTTTCCTCTGTGTTGTATCATCTAATGTTTTTATAAGCTCCGACGAACTAGACTCGACATTTGAATCTACGACATTCGAATATGGGTGATGTATTTGGGTGTCAATTTTCGAAGGTCAAGTCAAGATCGTTACAGTGGTATCAAAGCTAAAGGTTGAGTAAGTACTTTATCTTTGGAGTATAACACATTAGGTGGGTCATTAGAGATAAGAATATAAATACCCTAGAATGAGTATATCCCTAAGATAGCCATCCATATGCCTAAGTCGATTCTCTTATTATCCACTGATAGTGAGTACGAGTGTAAGAAGAGGACGAGATAGGGGAAATGGTCAATACCCTGTAACAACGGAAAAAACTTTTTCTATCAATCTCTTTTGATCATCATCCACTTTCAATTCTTTGATGGTTTCCTGGCAGCTACAGGAAGAAGTTATGGTGTGGTGGTGGGTCTGCGAATCGTTTAGAAAAGGTTCTAGATTCCTATTCATCAGTTTCTTATCAGCTCTTTGTTTTTAACTTTAATAAATTTGAAATATTATTTAAATAAATTGGTTAATAAAATATAAAGCTAAATTGGATTGAATCCATTTGTCTATTCTTTTGGGTCCAGATATATTCTACAAATGGTTAGTTATCCTTTGAACTAACCAATGCCCCTGCATATTTCGTAGACTAATGACCCCAGTATAAGTCTGTTATCGTATCTATTGATGATATTCTGATTTGATAAGCCAAATATAGAATAAATATTTCAGCTTGATCTGGAAAGCCATTACTCTGTGTGTGTCTGTTCTTTGTTGTCTCCCTGTCTAGCAAATTTCGGGGACAAAATTTTCTTAAGGGAGGAATCTGTAACGATCTCGGTTTTAAGCCAAATTAAATTTAATAATTAATATAAATTTTTGGGTTTATTTGTGAATTAATTTGAAAATTTTCAAATTATGTCCTTGTTTATTTATATAAATAGATTGTAATTTGAAATTTGAATTTGAAATTTTCGAAAAATAAATATTTTAGAAAATAAATTGAATTTAAATACTCTATATTTTAAGATTAATAAAATTTGTTTTTATATATGTAATATATATTTTGAAAGTCATATTTTGAATTTGATATAAATAATTTTCAAAAGTTGTTTAAAGTTAAATTTATATTTTAAAGACTTATATATATAATCCATATATGTGTTTATTTATTAATGTGCAGTTAATTTTGAAATCAATTTCTTTAAAGTTATAAATATTTATGAAAGAAATATGCATATATAAATAGTTATAAAAGGAAATATAAATAGAAAATAATATAAAAATATATTTAAACATCTAAACACATGCAAAATACATGTATAAGTATTTTAACAATGAAATTAACATGTGTAAACTTTATATGATACAATTTAACATTTGTAAACATTTTAACAAAGCATTAATATAAGTGTTAACTCAATTATATTATATAATTACAAGTGTCATTTATCATCTTTTATTTTTAAAAATAAAAAGAAACAATTTCATATATACATATCACACTCCTCCTTCTTTCTCATTTTTTCTTTGATCTAATCAAAATCAAAACTTAAAGAAAGAAAAACCGAATCAAACAAAAACCAGGAAATAAGACAACAAGATCAAAATTCAAAACAAACAATTCTATTCAATTTCAAAGACCTGAAGCTCAAAGCAAATCAAAACAAATTCAACATTATCAAGCAAAACCTAAAGCAACTAATCAACTCAACACAATCAAGCATGAACTCAACAATAAGAAGCATACCAAAATCAAAGCTTCGGTTTCAAATCTAATACACCAGTTTCCAGATTAAAAAGCATTTCCAATTCTCTGTCTCTTTCAATTTTCAGGTGAGAAAACTACCCTCTCTAAACCTCAAACCTGATTATATTTTGATTGTGTGTGTTAAATACCTAATGCTTGTGATCGAAATCATGATATGAAGTATGTTTGTATGAATGTAAATTAGCATTGCATGTCTGGATATCTCTCTGTTCTAAGTTCTAGGTTTTAAAACCTGTTTAAAAAAAATCCAAATCTTTCCCTCTAATCATCTATGGGATTTGATGTCTAAACAAATTACGTTTGTGTAATCAAGATCTAACTTCTAAAAATATTTTTAAGTTAAAAATGAAGAAAAATTGGACTAGAAAGAAGAGATACAATAAAAATTCAAACCATGTCAAAATTCAAATGTCTAATTTCCTTGATTCATCTAGACCATCCGTCACGTCTTCGAAAATCATGATTTTAAAAGTGAAATCAATTTTTTTAGTGATCTATAAATTGAGAAAGACGAGGTTGAACGGAATTGGGACTTTTGGCAATTGCTGGTCATCGGCGAAATAAGGGAGGTCGTGGTCATGGCTGGAGGTAGCTCGGGTGATGGGGATTCAAGGAAAAATGCTCGTAAATTTTTCAGATGATCGTGGTGGTCGGGCGAGATTGTTTTAGGGTTTAAACTCAGTTTTTGTTGAACTTGTTTCTCGGGGAAACTACGTCGTCATCGTGGAACCCACGACCGGACCAGGGGGAATCATCGCGTGGTGTCGCGATGCAGCTATGGGCGTGATGGCGAGATGTCTGGTGGTCGGGATCGTCGGCAAAGGGAGATTTTCTGGTGACCGGTTGTTTTGGGTTTGGTTCCTATGTGCTCGACTTCATTTTTGTGGTCGATGCTTAGATCTGGAGGGTCGGACTGATAATGGGGATCTTTGGCATTGAAGATGTTGTTCTCCGCTACTGTTGTTGTCTTATTATTTCCGCTGTTGTATCTATCTCTGATAGTATTGAACATTTCATTTGTATCATTGTTGTATCAAATGTTGTGTGTCTATAAAAATTTCATTCTGTTTCCGCTGTGTTGTATCATCTAATGCTGTTATAAGCTCCAGCGAACCAGACTCAACATTTGAATCTGCGACATTCGAATACGGGTGGTGTATTTGGGTGTTGATTTTCGAAGATCGAGTCAAGATCGTTACAACTTCTTCTTGAGTGGTAATATATGATTATTTGAGAAGATGGTCTCCTTTCTTAATAGATGGAGAAGCTTTAGGGTCGTTACTAAACTTTTTCATTGCTTTCTTGTATGCTTTCTTTCCTTCCATTGCCTGCCATGTGATATCATACCAAATTGAAAAAATATTATATATTTTATGAAATTCAAAATGTTCATGATATAAAAAAGGCTATTATATGCTAAAACAAAGGATAGCATGCCAACTATGAACTACCCATGTCAAATGTCCAAGTCTAAGCCTACTATAATATTTACAACAAGTCAACAACCACGGAGTAATCTATATCGACATTCCTAAAATGCTTAAAATTTTAGCTAAGTAAATGTTAGAATCATGATGAGTGAATAAATTTATGGTTATCCAATAAAAACATGAATGAAAAACAATTCTAAATGTATCATGAATCTCATGTTGAATCAATAAAACTAATGTTGAATAGAATAATATCGAATGTCGCATTAAGGGTGCTATCAAAAACAATAATGTGATGTCGTAACAATGCTCAATATCGAGACAAGAAATAGACGAAATCAATAAGTATGCCGAAATAGTTGAAAAATGTTCTCATAAAAAGAACCAAGTGTATAAGTAATCCATGAATCTGCTATAATGACTATGTCACGAGAAAACAATGTCGTATAAGGTTTAAATAAGAATGTTGGAAATTGTTGCCGAAAAGAAGTGATAACATATAGTAAGATCATCGGTATCATACGATAACCCCATAAATCAATACCAAATTCAAACAACAACAACACTTTTAGCTAATGTCGAATTCATGTATGCTACACCTATAGCCAGTGACCGACATAAAATTTCTCATGATAATAATACTTAGGTTTTGGACTAGTCATCACACCTTTGTTTGGCTATTAACTATATAAATATCTAACGCTACGATGATTCCTAACTTTTACGCCGATTGTTGAAACAATAAACAAATAGTAAATTAATATATGTCTAACATCCTAATGATATCGTAGGGCATCAATTTCAGAATAAAGCAAAGTAATATAGGGTTTTAGGTTTAATAAACTCTCCACTTTGCGATCAGGTTAGAATCTCATAGGCATCCAAATTAAAGTCGCCTAACCCTAATTGATCTAATAAAAAATTTAGCAACTTAGAAATTTAAAACTAACGCCTTCATAAGAATAACAAGTTGTCAATTTAACCCATAATTTAAGGATTAACAAACTAGATTTAATGTCGAAGCTTAGTGTCTAAACCCAAATGTGTTTCAAAAACAAAAAATCCAAATAAAATCCTAATAATGATTTAGGTATAAACCTTCTTAACCCAGAACAATTGACGAAGTTAAAATTGAAGATCATACCTTAGTATTAGCTCGGATGTCAGAGATTTAAAGTTTTGAATTTTGAGAATATAGAAATCTTTTTTTGCTTGAGTTGATTTGCAGGTAAAATAAGAATGAAGAAGAAACCTGAGTATTTATAGGGAGGAAGAAAGTGAACCGATGTCATTAAATCAAACTTAAATAAGCGGTTGGACCTACATGGAATAACAAAAGGTGGCAAACGATATTATTGAGACATTGACTTGAAAAGTCAATGCTTCTTTCATATTAGAGGGCAAATGTTACTACCAATATTAATCCTAAAGTCCTAAAGGCATGAGGACATGTTGACAACAAGAATGCCGAGATCAAGGAATCTTGCAGAAAAAGAAGGTTGTCAATGCGATATGGAATAATGAATGCCACCAACACACACGACATTAATGTCGCACACCATTAATGCCACATTTTTTCAACAAGGACCATTAAACGATGTCACATTTATTAAAAATAGATTATCAAATGGCAGAGCATCTCATGTCAGTAAATAATAACGGAAGTATGGAAGTGACATGCCGTCAAAGCCAATGTCGAAGGCCCAATGATGCCTCATATCACCAATGCCGCTCTCTATCAATAAAGCCAAATGAATAATGTCATATCTCGCATATCACCAGTGGATGATATCGTACGAAGCTAGGGCCATATTTCATCAGGGCAATGATGACGTCGGAGAGCGCCATGTCGTAAGCCACTTCTCAAAGAGATTGAATACGTCATCAAAGTAAGGGTAGATACCGCATTCCGACAATATTGCATTTAACTAATATTGCATCTAGCCAATGTCGCATATCTTGGCGTTAACATTTTTCAAGTGATGTTGCTCCTCTCTGATGCCACGCCTCACCAATGTCGCCTCTTATTGATTCAGCCTCTCAGGCAACGTCGTACCTCTTCAATGCCCCTACTATCAATACCGTCTATCATCAGTATAGTATATTATCAATACTGTCTATTTTCAATGCCCCTTATTACTAATGCCTCTTATTATCAATATTGTGCCTTAATTATGTCATAGTTCACCAATATACAAAGGGATGATGCAAATTATCAAAACAAAGCATAACGATGTGCGTCATCGATATGAACCTTAATGCCGAAGTACAAGCATGCAGTATGGCATCCATGCAGCACGTTACCAGCCCTATAATTATCAACCTAGAGGCACGTAGGAGGGGTCGAATCATTCTTTTGTCACTTCTTATATTTTAAACTTTGTAACCTTAAATCAATTTGGGGATTTTTGTGTCAATTGTACTTTTTGACCAATCGCAAACAATTGCACAACATATGAATAAAAATATTATTACCGATAGCTTGTTTTGAGTTTCAAAGCACTTGTGATTTTTTAATCATAACTTGCTTCGAATTCTTAAACATTCATAGTCTCGATTCCTACGAGCATGAGATTATTCTACATTGATTGATGGCTTCAATATGAATTTGAGCATAAATTTGACATAAATAATTTATGACTTCACTATAGACTTGAACGTACTAAACCTATTTGCCTAGGCCTTTCTTAACCAATGTTGCTTTTTCCAACACTCGTTGGGGTCTACAAAGGTTGATCGAGTCTTCTCTCGTCCAAATTCCTCTTTCTTTACACTTTTTAGGTGTTAGGGAAGAAATTTATTAATACACACACATATGTATACAAAACATTACACATATATTAAAATATATTTAGACATATATATATATATACACACATATGTTAAAATATACTTTAAAATAAAATTATTAATTAGTACAATACTATAAACATATATGAAACCGAATCAAATTTGTTTGTTCCTATTGTTCAGGGATTTTAAGGTGGCATGTGCATGTTAGTTAACAACTAATTGACATTAGACATATCACCAATAATGTAATCTAATGCTGTCAATGTAAGCATGCATATAAGGACAAAAATTTAATTTAACACACTTGCGTACGATGATTAATTTCTCAATAAAGGTGAAGAAATTAATTAGGGACATGTTGGACATGCATATATCAATTAACGTTAATCTAACCTACTTGCATATTATAATAACAAATTTATTAACAAGAATCAAATTGAAATTAACATTTAAACCTAATTAACATATTTACTCAGGTGTGAGATTAGCATATTTCAAATAACTAAGATTAAGGGATTGTGTACCTTTCTATGATTAGATCGGCCGTTATACGTCGAAATTGTAATAATCAACTCCTTCAAAAACTCCTTACCGTTATTTTTTGGCTTATCTTACCAAATTTCCTTTCGAAAACCTATAAATTGAAACAGAGAGGAGAAGAAATGGATGGATGAAAATGAGAACGAGGAGGGCACTTTATAAGAGAAGTAGGAGGAGACAATAACATCACCAAGCGAATAAGAGCTTGTCATGTAGCAGATTCCTCCTTCCTTCTCCTAGGGAGAGTGATAGAGGATGCTACTAACCCTCCTATGGACTTGGTTGCCTCTTCGGCTAGATTCATAATGTTAGTCTATTTGGGTGAGCCTCCAAGACATGACCTTCCATGAAAAATTTAAATTTGAATCAGGTATTAACTTTGTCATCTAACTATATATGAGGATACCACAAGATTGAACCCATGACCTCATCATATGAGCTTGTTTTCTAACTAACTGAGTTAGGCTTTCAATTGATTATCAAAGATGTAATAATTCTTCTCACCCTTCCTCTGATTGATATTGTCTCCTTTGAGTTGACATGGTCGGTAGGCATGTAACTTAGTTAATCGTCTTATTGGCTTCATCATTGTCCTATTGATTATGACAATGCCTTGGTCAACATTTTACCATGTCAACATTTCAAGGCATGCTTACCATCATTTCAAACATTTCAATGAGACTATTTTATTTGCATAACTTTATACATGAAATATTACATATATCATTTTGTATTTAAAGTTGTTTTGCGCAGTTTGATTAGTTGTTTTTCAGGAGTTGCAGTTGTGAGGCCCCAGGTGTGATCTTGATCTTCATTGATATTTGAACATTTTGAACATCAAATCTTGTGTGAACCTTACTGAAGCAAGACAAGGGAAACATGATCGGTCGCTTACATATCATCTCGACCAAGTATAACTTTGATCTTTGCAGCGATGCCCTTCTACAATGATATGTTATATGTATTATTTCTCTTCTTTAATACTATATCAATAAGATGTCCAAAGCTCGATTATCATTTTACACATTAATAAGTATCTTTATTTAATGCTAGATATTATCCTTGAAGTCACTTGATTCAATCCAATAATTATCAATGAATAACCATGTTGTCGTAGTTAAGATATCGATGACGTCATGTCGCTCTCCAATTATATTGACACTAACCCTTTGTAATCATCTGTCAACACTTTAATCTACATCTTTATGTAATGCTACATATTATCTTTAAAGTTACTCGGTTCGATCCAACAACCATCAATGATCAACCATGTTGCCCTAGCTAAGATATTGATGACTTCTTGTTGTTCTTCAATTATCATGACACTAACCCTTTGCATTAAAGGAGATGAATCTTCTATTGAGTAGTATTTTGCTTCGTATGTCTCAATGCATACCCAACTACATCGATTACACGATCGAGTTATGTGATTATGCATGATAAAAGTATGATCTCATACACAAGTCAAATAGTACTCTTAAGTAAGGGTGATTAATATTCAATTAGAACCGAATTAATCGACCGCATCGGTTCATTTCAGTCGGTGGGTTCGGTTTTGAGACTAAATCGGTTTGAATTCGCTTTGTATAATAATTTTTTTGTTATCGGTTTAACCAAATTAACCAAAATTTTATTATCTTTTCCAATTTTATCGTATTGTAATAATTTAAATAATTAGTTTGGTGATAAAATACAAAGTTTACCTTTTAAATAGATCAAATTTTATTGTAAACATGAAAATACTAAATAAAATCTCTTCAAAAATAAATTAATGTTGTTCTTTGAGTGAATCAACCATTCGAATAATAACATATCTTTCTAGTTTGGCTAAATCGATTATCGATCGAATTAACCAAAATTAATTCGGTTTGGTTTTGAATTTTTTGGGTACCAATTCCATTTGACATTTTTTACCTTAAAACCATTCGAACTGATTGAACGCTCAACTCTACTTTCAAGTCGAAATAGTACTGCACATTATACACGATATTTTGTATTTGGCTTAAATACAACTACCTATAAAAACATTTTGGAGGCCTTTTCATGTTTGTTCTTTAACGAGCACGCATATGTGACCTCGTGGTCTCCCCAATAGTCATAAATTATACATTGTCCATCAAATGAAGACGTTATATACACTATCTATCTGTTGTGAGTGCCCATTCTTAATGCATCTATGACAAGGATGGGTGTTTAAGTGTTTGATCTAAACTTATGGTTATGAGCTCTTTATAATTGCAATCAACACAATAATTATTTAGTGGATTTCTGTTATACGTTTAAAATGTAACGTAATATTAAATTCGTTATAAAAATATAAACATATATAATAGAAACAAAATGAAATGCTTGCTTTTATTAGAAAATCTCCATATTCACACATTATCAATCATGATTAAATAATCTTATTGCATAATTGTCCTAGGACATGCATGGCTTTATCAATTTTCATTGCACTAGGGGGTCACCATCATTTTTTTGTACAACCTTTCTAGATTTGATCGTGGGAGGGACCTAGTGAATGCATATGCAATATCGTCCTCGGTATCTACTCTTTTGCTTACTACTTCTTAATCATGGATAAAATGTCATTCATATGAAATTTACAAAGAATGTGCTTGGATCTTTTTTCTTCTCTCGATTCCTTCACAGTTGGTATCACTCCATTGTTATCGCAATACATGGGTTTGAACCAACGATCGTAAGAATAACCCTTAGCTCTTCGATGAAGTTGAGCAACCAAATAGCTTCTTTTGTAATATTATTTGATGCAATGTATTCTACTTCCATAGTGGAGTTGACCACAAAGTTTTGCTTAAAACCTTTCCCGCTAACAGCTTTTCTTTAGGGGTAAAGATAAACACCAAAACCAAATTACTATAGTCGATGTCACTCTGAAACTCAAGTTTAAGTACATCTAATAAGGAGTACATTGTTTAATCACTAAGCAATTTTTTCGTATTTCTCAAATACTTTGTAATGCTTCTTATAACAATCCAGTGATCTCATTTGGCTTTGATGACATTTACTTACAACTCCAAGTGAGTATGCAATACCGGGTCTAGTACATAACATGATATAGGTTATGAAACTTATTGTTGAAGCAGAAGGTATCCTTCGTATATGCACTCTTTACTCATCCCTCGACGAGGAATCTTTCCTAGAATGAATAATTCGTTGTCGCCTAGGAACATTTCTCCATTTGATATTTTTTTTGTACTAAATCTTGCTAATGAGATGACCGTGATTGCAGTGGGAAAATACCAGTAGTCTTCTTGATTTGTCTCTATATATCTTTATGCCTAGTATTCATGATATCTCCTCTGAATCTTTCATCGAAAATTTGTTAGATAATCATGCTTTGACAAATTGTAACATTGGGATGTTATTTCCGCTATAATTAGGTCATCCACATATTATATTAGAAAGAGAATGACACATTTCTACATTTCTCCACTTTCCTATAGACACAAGATTGCTCAGTCTTTTGGCTTAAACCATACTCTTTGGTTGAAGTATCAAAGCAATTTATTCCAACTTTTCGATATTTACCTAAAGCCATAAACTGAGCATACAAGTCTTGCTTTGTATTTACTACCACAGACTTTGAATCCGTGTGGTTGTGACGTAAATGTAATTTCTTCCAAACTTTCATTTTGAAAAGTTGTTTTACCATTCGTTTACATCATGTAAGTTATTATATTACTTTTTAAAATCGAAAAGCAATTCATTTTGGTTTTCAAAAAGGAAACAAATAGTTTATTTAAATTGATTCAAACCGGATCTTACCAAATTCCGTAATTATGGTAAAAGCTACGACAAGTAAATATAAAGGGATTTAAGCATGGCTATGAGTAAAAATGTCCCATGTTTGAATCAGATAAAATACGTAACCCTGCTTTATAATTTCTACTTTTCTATTTTCATGAATCTTCCTTGAAGATCCATTTTGAAAGCAATGGGTTTCACCCCCCTCATATTCATTCTCCGAAGCCAAAATTTTGTTGGCTTATATAGAATCTATTTCAAATTCCATTGCATTTGGTCATACTTTGCAGTACGAAAGCGTTTACCATACAATTTCTTGACGTTCTCTGGAACACTCATATCAGATATTTCCATGTCTTCATTCTAAGTCACTGCTCATAAAGAATAATACAAAACTTTGAACTAGGACACACCCGTTTAATCATTTGTCATATGCATGTTTTTCCATCAGCTTTCGTTATTATACCAGGTTGCTCCATGTTGTGGTTCGGATAACACATGCCTTGGATTCTTGCACGTTGATGCAATTTTTAGGTGTCTTAGCCCATCTTTTGTAACCATCTCCATTTTGTTTGTCAAAATTAAAGAACAATTTTAGCATACGAGCCACAAACTTGATCGAGCACATTAAGTATATTTCGAATTTTACGTGTTAAAATTGTTTATTCAACTTTTTCTAATACAAACTCGCACTGGTTTTAGCTTATTTTTCAATACAAATACAAAAAAATACGAGAACAAATTCCTTGAATGTGTATGAAGATCTGGATCCTCACAAATTTGAGAATGAGTGAACTCTGTCGTTGGTATTTTCATCACATGAATAAAGCAAATATTGTTATAAAGTACTTTTATAACACTTGAACACGAACGTTTTTGCATAACTCGGTCTGTTTTCTTTTATTTCCAAGAAAGAAGAAACCGAAACCTACTAGCACGAGCTAGCATAGCAGGTTGCTAGCCTAAATTCTTTTCAGGCAATAACTCAAGTTGCCTAGCATTATTTCAGCTATTCAGAATATGTCAAACCACTAATCATATTTTAATAGATTTCCATCAGCAAACCGAATTCGATCGATTTAGTTGAACTTTGAAACATTTTATTGTAACAAGATTTAACCCTTTTTTAACCCAAATGCTTCCAATAAACAGCTGCATAATTTTGCAGGAATTTATTCATATGGTTATTTAAAGGACCAAAGCAGCCATCCAGCAAGGTGAACAACCCAATAATCGTCCAGCTGTAAATTAACAATACAAGAATCTTATTTTGTGGCTGCCAACTTAAGTCACTGCTTACACAAACATAAACAATACTAAAGAACCAATGTATCATCAATATGCTGCCAAATAATAAAGTATGATCAATCATCTGGAAAGCATATTAGGGAAACCACATGTAGAAGGAACAGCGTGAAATTTTGCAGGCGGTAGAACTAGAGTCCATTAGGATCAACGTCCATCCATTTTCCCAAACAGGGATTTCCTTATCTGCACCATATAAATGAATGATGTTAGAAAATTGGAACTTGCAATCTAAACTTTAGGTAACAGTAAATGATATAATTTTACACAGAATATTGTTTGGTATATTACATATTTTACTACATCCACTCTTCATCGACCCCAACGGTTGTATGTAAAATGAGGAAATTTATCTGATTTTGTTTTACAAATACCCAGCGGACTAGAAACCCAGCAAAAAATTGCACTAAAACCCTTTCTCCCCAATAAAAATCAATTAATTTTCAGAAAAAGTATTCACAACCTTTTTGAAGTGAAAATGAGGGTGGTAAAAAATTAAAAAGAAAATTTGAGAGGAAGTAGACTGCCAATGGATTTGAAAAAGTCACTCAAATAAATGAATTGCAGATGCAACACAACACATACACTCTTCACTACATCATACACGATAATCATATAGATTTGAATCCCATAATCCTCAATTACTCTACCTTAACATCATTTTTCTTATCTTCCACCTCATTCATTCCTCTTCTCACTATCACTCATCTCAATGGAAACCAAAGCACTCATGATTATCATCCTTCATGGCCCTCAACTCTACTGCAAAATAAAGAGCAAGACAAATGACAAATAAATTTACATCATTGCCTTATTCTCTTCCTCACAAAACTTGCTACGACTACCCCTCTAACACCTTCATTCGACTTCACACAAGTACCGATCGACAATGCGAAAAGCGGTCTTTTAGTATTTACATAAATAAAATTTTATCAGCTGCCCGATGTGGGAATTAATCTCAACACTTCAAACCTCCTCCTCTAAATCATGAATGATGAAAACAATCCCATTTTCATTTCTTAGTTAGAACAAATCCCCTGGTACACAACCACACCAATTTTGATTCAACTACGGTATTTCTACTCTAGGTCATCAGTTCCCACATATGCCTTTGCACATGTATGTAAGCAATGTTACATATGCATAAGTGGTTTTGACATAAAATAGAAGATGCTTCAATTCTAAAACAGAGGCATATCAGAAAAAGAAACAAAACCTAATCACAGTCAATTTTACACAATATGAGCTTCACTTAACACTATATATAAAGAGAGGCAGGCATACCTCAGGTAATTTCTTCCTGAAAGCAACATCTAGCCTAGCATTCAGCGTGTTTTCGAAGACTATTTTTCCATCTTGGGATGCCATTACAATGCCTCCAGAACTGTAAAACAGGTTCAAAATGAAGGATTCAATGGTTAACTATTTGATTGGTCAACTCTAATAACGATCGTCAAAAAAGATAATGTGTTCTAAACAGTATTATAATTATTAAATAAAATTATCACATGATCAATAAATCCAAAGTGAACATTCCCATTGATTGATCAGAAACTATAAATGCATGCTAGTAGGTCAAAATGTAAGCAAAAAATCATGCCCACCAGATAGATGAAATCATTGTAGACCTTGTTCCGGCAAAAGAATCATTGCCACAGAATGTTTTTACTAGTTAACATTGTATGTAAACTAATACCAAAAATATCAGTCTAAACTAGTATGAGTAGCTACCGGTCAATTTATTGTGTGTGTGCGCGCACACACACACAATTACAGCTACTGGCTGCAACTTTTAACACTAGCAAAAAATATATTATTTTTACATTTGACTAAAAATCTAATGGGTTTGCCGACTAAATTCAAAAAATAGTTCATTACGATAAGTTATCAAACAAAATTGCATTTTATTTGAAATATATATTTATACACACGTGCACGCACATTCAACTAAAACCTAATGATTGGACAACTAAAATCAAGTAATGGTTCATATTGATCACCTATCAATCAAAATTACGCTTTATTGAACGCACAAACACAAAAAAAACACTTACAAATAATAATATGCACACATATACACATACATAAACATACACACAAATACATGTTAGCTCAAGTGGTTAGAAGTATGACGCTTTAGACAACATTTTAGAGGTCATGAGTTCAAGCTCCTAAAGATACCACAATGAGTGTTTTCCTTGAATAAAGCATCATTGTTATTATCAAATATATAAATATAAAAACACACATTTAACCCCTCACATTAACCCCTCGTTTATCACCATTGCCCTTTTACATCTAGAAATTTTGGTTTGATCTAAATTTTAGTATATGTATGTGTATGCACACATTTCTTATTATGAAGATCTCATAAAATTCTGGATCGTTTCAAAATGATTAACCTTTCAAAATTACGGTTTAAATCATTCGACAAAAAGAAGAATATTTTAGATGGTTTTTCTTAACTTCGTTTTTTAGAAGGTTAAAAGTCAACGATGATACATCTTGTTGAAGATGGTCTACTTGATAGGAAAACTACATCTATGGAAAAATAGTTCAATCTGACAGTTTTTAATATGGAAAAAGAGCCTAGTTTGGGTTTAAAATTTTGAGGAATGGAGGATGATGAGAAGGACTCATTTAATATGATACATAATCACATAAATACACATATTGAAAACCAAGGTAAATCAAACTTCATCCACAAAAATCCTTTATGAAGTATGCAGCGATCTCACAACACAATACTTCATGTATTTCAAAGGTTTTACGCGGTCATTAAGAATAAACTCTTGCACCCTCATTCGATGGCTCGGTGTTTTGGCCAAATGAACTATCCTTTCGAAGTATGATACCCCACACACGCGCACATGCACACATATACATGGAAATTCTACTGGGATAGAATTTGGTGATACAATCGTTGACACAATGAATCTTAACAATTGAATTGCTCCTGATTTCAACCTCAAATGTGAACACAACGGAATCTAACGGTCAAGATCTATTGTGTCACATTTTGTGTTCAAATAGTCATCCTTATATGTTCTGCAGCACCAATTTAACACCTTAACATATATCGAATTGCATTAGTACAAATACTACATAATTTTGTAGATGCTTAAGCTACACCATGAATATCAACTCCTAAAAAGTTGAGACAATTTTAGAAATATCTAACTTTTCCAAAGTTATAAGTCCATATTTGATTCGATGTATCAATTTCAAATTTTTTGTAGATGGTCTTAAGCATAATATGAGTATATTCATAAAATTTGTAGCATTTGGAACCATGTAACTCAAAATATGAGAGAGGTGCAGTGATGCTGTAAAGTGGGGTGTCATAGAACTTACCTCTATATTTCTTTCACTCCCTATATACATACATACACATAATGTGGAGGGATCTAGATCCTCAAACTTTGAATCCCCCTAAAATCTCCCCTCCATCTCTTTTGTGCCAAAATTTGGTACACATGATTCATTTGTTATCAAGATCATCCCCACAAATTTTCGGTTCATTTCAAGACTTCTAACTCATTCAGAACCATAGATCAATATCAATCATATTTATTTCAACCGTCAATTTGAAATGTAGTTTAGAATGTTAAGTTTTGAAATACTCCAATTATTTGTGAATATGATCTCGATAACCAATGAATTTTATCTACAAAATTTTGTTACTTTTCATAAAAGTTTAGATATGAAAGGACGAAGGAGGATTTTAGATGGATAAATTAGAGAGAAGTGTGGATCCTTCCTCACATACATACATACTGTATATGTGTGTGTAATGCACATATATTATGTGTATAGGCACACTGTAACACTATGCCACTAACTCATTGAAAGTAGAGATTTTGGTATCCAGTTAAACTTTAAAAAAATCTAATCATTTCAAAAGTTAATGTTGTAATTGATAAATACCAACAAATCAGCAAATATAAGGGAAATCATTTAGAACCAAAATAGTGCAGAAGACACATTTAATGAAGATATGTGAATGTGATCAATTAAAATTCCCAACAATCAAGTTAAAACAATTTTATTCTATATATAGAGAGGTATAAATTATATATCTAACCAAGTCTTTATATTTTTCTGGTACATCAATGGAAGTTCAGAATTTACCAGGAAAGACCCTCAAACTCATCACTGGCTGGGGGTTCTGGGAGGTACACTTGCTGGTCAATTGTAACAATTGGAGAATGAACTTTTGCCTTCTCTGCGTATTCTTGTTTCGCATCATCTATGATTGTTTCTATAAGTTCAAAATCCATTTCCCTGCAGCGCAACAATACAGATGGCTCTTTAAGACGCAATAAGCACTGCAGTTTGAAAGGGAAAAGAACACTGTCATGGTACACTCTGAGATACTAGGATGATGATGCAAATTATAGCAGATAAAACATGCATCATTGATGCAATATAGTCATAGAAGTCGTGACATATTTCGTGTGTTCAACGAACTAAACTGTTCATACAAAAATGAACTATTAAAGTCAGTAGCATACAGTGGCCAACCAATTATAAATGTTGTTTTTATTTATCTTGTATCTTGATCTTCTTTCCCTCAGAACATTAAGTTCATGCTGCGTCATCATACAGATCCAAATATCAGTATATATGTTAAACGGTGCATGTTATAAAATCCTCTATGGTGGATCAAGCAAGGTTCGCTTGATCTACGAACTAGGTGCGATGGATTTTGATCAAGGTCCGAGCTCTCAGTTTTGGTTGACAACCAAATTGCACTAGACTTTGAAGGAAAAAATAAATCAGTTATTCAAAATCAAGAATGATATAGTTGCATAATTCAAACTAATAACAAATTAGGTCTTTATGAAATAACATGCAACTTATAAAAACACTAATATCACAAAATTATTTCTTTGGGATCATAAGAGACATGTTCACAATTTTTTAATTAATTTTTGAAGTTTCATTACATGTTGGGTAGGAATGTTGTGCTTTGTCTGAATGTGATAGTCAGTCATGTTATCATAAGATAAAAGCTCGTTTATGCTGTTACAAATGAAGCAAAGAACTAAATGCTCAAGTTTCTAATAAATACAAGACGTTGATAAATACACCATTGAAATCAAGATGGAATATTATAGCACCGATAAGCTCATGTGTACCAGACAAAAAAAAAAGCTTAAACAGAACCCGATCAAGTAGATGGAACCTTTGGCAGCATATATATTCATTATTCCATCGCAAATACAGTTTGATAATGTAAGTCTGTCAGAGGACTAGCTAGTATATGTTGGTTTTGTTCCACAATAACGATATTCTTTGTACAATTAGAGATCTTAACTAGAGTCTATTGTTCTCGAGGAATCTGATGATATCAACTCGTTGTTTGAAGCTTGCCCGTATTCAGTTTTCTGAACGATGACCCTCTTAAAGTAGTCACTCATACTTTTTTCATAACCATAGTACTGTTTAATTTTGTTTATAAGAACCACTACTAGTATACGTTGGTTTTGATCCGAATTAAGGATAATCTTTAGTGCAAGTAGAGATAATAAGTAGAACCTACCGTTCTTAACAATAAAGATTCTGAACGACATCAAACATGATAATAACACGATGCTTAAAATATGCCCATATTCAGAACGATTACTCTCTTAAAGTGGTCACTAACCACGATAGTTTTTCATTTTATTTATAAGAACCACTATTAGAATCAACGATGAATTTGCTTCACCATAGTTATTAAATAAACTAACACTGCTGCTATCTATATACCATAGTCAACGTTTGCCGAACTGTTATAGGTTCAGATCTTACATTGAAACTAAATTTGAATGAATTCAAAAGATTCTATGATAAAATATGTGGGTTATTATACAACAATTAAATATACGTGAAATCGTTGATTCTTCTTCCCATGGTAATTGTTTAAAATTTTGAAATGACTTCTAATGTTTGTGCCGTTACATCTAAACCTATAGCTTATTTTTCTCTCATGTATTATCTTTATTTATTATGAAAAGAGTAAAGCTTGAATTATCATTCAGATAAGTACCTTAGCATATTTTCTTATGCTCAGCACTGATTGAATCAATTTTCTCAATGGCAATTTGAACCTAGTTTTAAATCAGAAATTGGAAATGGAATCCAAAACTGGAAGAGTTGACTCAAAACAGAATTCATATCTATAACATTAAGATTTTTGTAATCATTTCTAGATAGGTTTAATATTATTTCTCTCTCCATGGAAATTCCACTTCAGACCTTCAAATTCACCCATCATCGTCATTGTAGTCATCATCCTTGAGCATCACTTTATCTAGAAAAGCAGTGCCTATTCCGCCAAGCAATTAATCTATTAAGTATATTGAAATAGTGTATCATCTTCACAAAAATATGGTATATGCCAACTGATTGTTCACATTTTGTCATAAAGAATGTTGCAATCCTAATATTGTACTATTATAGACAGATACCAACATTTATAGAATTTTCATTGTTATTCTATTTCTTAGTTTGGTATGGATTAGTCAAAATGCGGTACTAAAATTGAGAAGAAAAAAAACAGCTTAAAAAATATATTTCTAAACGTATTAAATTTGGAGCGTGCGTTGTCAGTATACACGTGGACGAATAGTGGAGGAGGGAGAGGGGGGGGGGGGAGGGGGGTCTAGATCCTAGGTTTTATCACATCCCCATTTATCCTCAAAATCCTATTCCTTGGATTTAAAAGATCATAGGGTGGTCAACAAGAAAGTTTGACCAACAAATCAAATGGTGGTGATCCAGTAGATCTAGTGGATGAGATTTAGAGGACAACTGGGGATGAAAAGTAAACTGGGATCTACACAGCCTTCCCGTGTGTGTGTGTGTGTGTGTGTGTGTGTGTGTGTTTGACTTCTGATACCCTGAAACCGAGCTTCGGATCTTAGATTAAATGACTTGTACATACATTTGATGTCATGCATGGTCACTAAACAATTATCCAGTGTCATGTGTGCACCAATTTTAAAAGTTGATTGTTTGTTCAGGCTTTTGAACTATTGTCAAATGCCCAACAGCTCAATTTATCACTTGGCTGGTGCGATTTTGAGAGGAAACCTTGATCCCCGAGCTTGATACTATGCAGCTGGGATGCTCTTACATATATTACCAAGTGATAACATCAAATTACATCAGCATAGTTGCTCCATCGTTTATATACCATAATGACCTATCTTATCCTATTCAATAAGCATAGTTAAATAATACTAGCATTTGCTATTTTCATATCCCTTAATATTGATCGGATTCAAGTATTCACAGATGCATGCAATTATGGTACCAATAACTGTCCTATGATAATACATGCTGTGAAGAATCTAACACCAAATACTAGTTTAAATATGCAACAAAACAGCCAAAATATTTCTTAAATTGACCTTGCTTGATGTGAATTTTGAGGGAAATGGGGGAACGAGAAAACCTGTCAAAGACTAGTTAGCATTATAGAGTAAAACAGAGAAAAAGGTTTGTTGGTTGGCTTCTATTTTTAAGACTGCTTAAATTGCTAACCCATTGAACATATTCACGCAGAGAAGTCATATACCACCCAAGGCACGGAGAACAAATAATAAAAAGTTTATGCATAACAAACTGATGCAAAATATGTTGCTACCAATCAACATATATGGCTTGTTAATACATCAACGAAATGGTACCTGGACAACTAAGTCCTTCAGAAGTACTTGATAAGTATCGGAGTCGTCTGAAACAAGTAAGAGCTCTTTGCCCGCAGATTTATTCATCGAATTCACCAAATCATCTTGCGCTTGGAGAACTTTGATGCGAGAAGCATTTAATTGCATGGAGTACTCGCTGCAAAAGATAGTGTTCGAAACAGGGGAAAAGAAATCTATCAATAAATATGTTAAAAACAAAAGAATGAACACAAGCAGCAGAATCAAACCAAATAATCATCTAAGGATACTGGAATCATGTACGATATAATTAGCAATTTGTTGCAGAAAGCATAAGAAAGGTGCATCTATAAATTAAATGGCGAAAATATTGAAGATGGAATTTTTTTGTTACATCAAACAGTTCATAACTTACATTTTTCTACGAATATCAACCTGCTTTTCTTTTTTCTCATATTCTTGACGGATCTTCTTTTTTTCAGCTTCAACGAGCTGTAATTTTTCTATGTTGAATTCCTAATCAATGAAAACATGTATAAGATTGACATAATCGCACGCATGTGGCCGCATTTAAGCAAGCACTATGGATAAGTTATACAAAATTAAAATGCAAATAAAATAATTAAATAATATGTAATTAGATACTTGAGATGTCATTATTTCAGATCTTTTACAATAACAGGTTTACGTATACGGTTTAAAATAAATACTTGCACCATTAAATAGTAAGAAGAAACTTCTGTGACTTTCTAGATAATTCTTATGTCACGTTTTCAGTCACTATTAACGATAATCAGACTAAAAAAACTGAGGTGCAACTAATTTTTCCAATGTATGATTTCAATACAGGAATATTGCTCAAATATAAAGCACGATTAGATACATTTGAGGCTGAAGCTATCACATAGTGAGATTTGTATTAATGGCATAAACGTTCCAAATGTATGTTAAGAAATAAAGATGTGATGATACAACTTACAAAAAAGGTTGAATATACAATAAATGCATAAAATGATTTGATGAGGATACTTGAGCAAAATTATGATGCAGATGAGTCAAAATTATGTAGTTCAGTTAGTGATCCTTGAATGACACCACAATAAAAACAACAATATCTCGTATATTGGCATATACCAATAAGTTTCCAATATCAAGATCAAGTACTTGGCTTACTTGTTGAGCTAATGGATGTTTTACTGGATGATTAGAATATTAAAACTATTTAGTGCTAAAAACTAACTAGAACTTAGTAATATTTTATGTTTTTTGGATAATAACTTTTGAAATACTAGTATATTTATGGTGCTTTTAATCTTAGAATACTACAATGTATGTATGTAACGTACGTACGTGGTGTACGTACGTATGTACGTACGTGGTATACGTATACATATGCATGTGTCTGTGTCCGCGCGCATGCGTGTATACATGTATGTGTGCATGTATGCATATATATAGACACACACACATATACACATACATACATACATACATACATACATATATATATATATATATATATGCATGTATCATGTACGTATGTATATATGTATACAGAGAGGGGGTGTAAGGATCCGCTACAAATCATTTTACATCCTTAGTCTTTAGTGTTACACATATGCAATTAAAGTTCCACTGAAGTGGGACTAAAGCACTTGGAGTTCTTCATCCGCTACGTTTTCTCAACTTAGCACTCTTAAATATTGGACATGCTTAAAGCCTAACATTTAACACTAAACCCACTAAATCAAAAAAATAGCACATGCTTAATTTTTTTAATATATATCTATGCGCTTATACATATATAAATACACACACATATATGAGATTCTACTGGAACACAAAAAATAGAAACAAAGTAAGACACAAGAGATTTTGATCATTAGATCCTCTGATTTCCACCTCTCATGTAAAGACAAAAGATCCAATGTTTAATATTTTATTATGTTTTAATTTGCATCTCATAGCCGCTTCTATATATATATATATATATATATATATATATATATATATATATATATATTGTGTGCGCGCGCGCACATGCGCGGATGAAGGACACAGATTGACTACACCTTATTTTTGCAACACCTCGATTTACTTCTGATTTCAACAACATATTCTAATTTAAATAATATATTTTCTCTCTTTTGTCACCTCATTATAATATTTAACTCGGAGCATCTGCTTAAAATCAAAGAGAATTGAGATGTAGCAAGAGTGAAGTGTAGCTGATCCATGCCCATATGTATGTATAATTTAGTTTCTCCAATTCTCGTTAAAAATTAATCAACAAAACTATGGTATACAATTAAGTTCAAGTTCCAAACACCCACTATATGTTAAATTACTATTTCTAATATGAAATATAAACTATATAGACCAGGTCATTTTTTGATTTTATTATATCAAATTAAACAATGTTTCTTTTTCCTGCGTCAATGATGCGGATCTATTATATCCAATTAAACAATGGTAGTTTCCTACATCAATGATGTAGATCTAATGTTGGGTTCGGTAAGAGTTGTAGCATTTTGGTCATGATCCTCTTGAGTAGTAGCTTGTTAAAGTGAATTACTAGTAGAACTTGTTTAGTTTGCACTATGTTGGGTTTGGCAAGGTGTTCCGTTGGTACTGCTATATTCTATGCAATTTTGATGTTTAGCTAAGGAGTCTCACAAGGAATTCGTTCGATAGTAAATTGCTCAAACTATCCTAATATCTTATTATATAACTCCACATATTTGATAAGCATTGACATCTTTGCTTGTTAGCTTCTTTGAACCTGGTTTACAATTAACATCACGAATTTTAACATGTGTTAAGTTCTTGACCCGCGACATTTTCAACTCAACAATCGATGTTTCATATTCAACTACATACTCATGGCTTTAAACCCAAGCTATATTGCACCTTAGACTTCTTGATATCTGGCATGATTAGTACATATCAAATTTATGCATCTTGATCATTCAATGCACTATCTACAAACATCTAGCATTGTTTAGATTCCTTATTTAATTCTTCAAATTGATGATCAATTTGCTTGATGCATTCTACTATGGAATCGGTTAAAGTCTGCCCTTTCATCGTGCTTCTGAAGTGGTAGGAAATATCATATTAGCCATACTCAATCGACCACTTCAGTAACCGTCCAGATGTCTACGTTTTGTGAAGTATCTTTTCAGAGGTTAGTCGGTTAATACTTTGATAGCGTCGACTTGGAAATGAAGATGTGTTTTCCTAGCTGTTAACTGAATGTTATGTCGGCTTTTCTATCAGGGTGTAGTTCCGTTCTATGTCAGAGCAGTCTGGGTGGTTGTAGTATATCGAATGTTGTGTTGCTCCTCTAACTATTATTGCGCTAATAGCCCACTCAGTTATAGCTAAGTATACGTATAAATCTTCCTCGTCTGCAACTAGTTTGAAATGCAACTTTTGCATGCTTTGTTCCACTTGAAATTATTTTCCTTCTTTACCCAGCCAAAGAATGAGACAAATTTGTTTGTACCCTGGAGATAAACTTGCTCAGTTCAGCCATCTTCTCATTTAGGCTCATTGTGTCTTTAGGTTTCCATGGGGTGTCCATTTTGGTAATCATTTCTACCTTTTCGAAATTAGCTTCAATTCCTTTGTTACTAATTATATACTTCAAGAATTTTCCAAATTATGTGCTTTAAGAACTTCCTTATAGTTGCAGAAGCTTCTTCCAAGACATGCACGTGATCAGGGGTCTTCCTGGATTTTGCCAACAACATTTGCATAGGCTTTCAGATTCCTTTCAATCAACTCAAAATATTTTATTTACCAACCTTCAATAGGTGGCTCTTGTGCTTCTTAACCCACAGGGCATTACTTTGTAACAGTAGTTTTCTTGTTTGTGATCAAGCTTGTATTGTTTTGATGAGGTTTGAATATTGCAATCTGCCTGTAAACTGGGTATGCATCTATGAACGTAAGCAATTCATGCCCAATAATTGCGTCTAATAGATGAATTATCCTAGATAAAGAAAAATTGTTCTTTGAACATGCATTGTTTAGGTTTGTAAAGTCTGTAGTTATCCACTTTCCGTATTGCTTCTATACTAACATAGGGTTTGTTATCCATTTTGGATAATATGCTTCTCTAATGAACCCACTATCCTTTAGCATTTTTACTTCGTCATGCAGAGCATTGTAGGACTCTTGATCAAGTGATCGTCTTTTCTATTGTATTGGATGCGCATCTAGGTCAATGTGAAGTGTGTGATAGATTATTAACGGATCAATTCCTATTATCTTTGAGTGCGTCCACGCAAACACATCTTCTGATCTCTTTAAAAAACCAACCAACTCTAAGTTAAGTGCTATGTTTAAATTCTTTCATATTTTTACCATTTTAGTTAGGTCATTGGGGTCTAATTGGATATTTCATAATTCATCTATTTAGCATGGGTTCCTTAGAGTTCATCTCTAACCTAGGGTCCATTTTATCATCTATAGAACATGAAAAATCATACTATCTGAACCTTAAGTACGACCATCACATAAAACCGATACATGTTCATCTATTCATACCATGTGGAGATGGTTTTTTTTAAATCAAATCAACATTGTACTAGTAGGATAGCTTTTTCATCGCCGACAGTGGTTGAGATTTTTCGTGGAGGTTCTTTTACTGACTTACTAATGTTTTTTGGTTTGTCATTTTTTTTTGTATAAAGTACAATAGATACACAAGAGCATAGAAAAAAGCAGTTTTATTATTAGGATTAACAGTTGCACGATTTAATTCTCTAGCTAACAATTGTTCTCCTATAACGCTACCTACTCCATGTGGAGTGCGATGCTTAATGAGCAAGTAATTTTGTGAAATGATTGCACCCATTTTCATTATAGCATGTCTTCTTGAAAACACATTATACAGCAAAGATTGATCTATGATCAAGAAAATGACATAAAACGAAATGTATAGCGATGCAATACCGGCAGTAACCAGGAGGCCATGTTGAGCCAGTTGGGACAATTGCAGTGTTATTGAATCCAAAGTCCAGTTTAAGGCTTGACTTGAGAACCTATGTTGATAGCTTCATATGATTGAAAGCAACTTCGAAAGAGCCATTCACTAACTTCTTGAATTTACGAAAACTTTCTTCACCGAGCAATTTGAATTTGCAGAGTGATCATTAATAGATCTTGATATGAAAAAAACTACACCTGTCGAGTCTGTTGCGGTGAAAATTATATCATGTGCAAGTTACTGCGTTATATGGTACACTGTGCATTGCTCATCTGTGCCTCCCGGACATATCTCTGTAGACTTCTTATTGCTTTCTATGAGATGAGATCCTCCATGAATGGATCTAGGATGTCATAATTTCTTACTTGATGAACATGCGGGTCTGCGGTTAGAGGTTGGTTTCCATTAAAAATTTCTTAAGTAACCTTTCTGAATCAATTGTTTAATTTTTCGTTCTTCGGGTGGCAGCAATTATTGGTATGGTGTTTGTTTGCCATATGGAAATGACAGTATTCGTGTTTTTCTCAGACTTTTTTCCCATGTTCGAGAAGTTATATGCTAATTTATATTTGGTGAGCTCAAGGATATGTATTGCACAATGGAATGAGTGGAGTATGTGAAGCTGAATTCTCCATGGTCACTTTGTTGGTTGATGGTAAGTGTCTTCCCTCCTTTTCCTATCATTCATGTTTTGTGCAATAATATCATTTTGGAAGCGTTCAAGTTTCTGAACCTCTTCAACTTTGACGTGGTCATTGGTCCGTTCATAAAGCGCACTCATACTCCTACATGGGTTTGCTTCATGCTTGCTAATAAATTTTTGCAGCTAACGAATTTTTCTCGCTAAATGAAGATTTGACCCGCTCTTTTTGGGTTTCCTTCGTGCTTGCTAACGAATTTTTGCAGCTGCTCAAGCTAAGCCTCTAGGGACTTTATTTCGTAATTCTTAACCGTAACTCTACCCGATCTTCCCATTGACATAGAACTATCTTGTCTTCTCCTCACGTAATAGATTAATCTTTGCATTTTTTAAGCAGTCGCAGTTTGATGTAAGGTAAGGTCTTCTCAAGTTTATGACCAACCTAAAGGTTTTTTCAAGTTTATGGCCGGTTGGCTTGGGCGTAGGTTTACTCTTATATTCCTAGAGATAGCTGTATTGTTTCCATTATTGGAGTTGTAGTTAAGTTCACCAACTGTCCCTTCGGCTACATTCTTGACGGTGGACCATGGATCTATGTCGAAAGCAAGAATTGCTTTGAGATTAGGCCCTCGAGGTTTTCCACCCAACATTCTTTGGTTTATTTGGAAAGTGAATTGGCTTAGAGTTTCAAAGAGAGGGTTTTTGATGGCAATAGGTTGAAGTGAAGAACACAATATTTGCTCAAAGGGTATATCTGTTTTGGGTTTGGCTTTGACGGCTTGGTGTGCCACCTCAACAAAAGAAGGTATGGGAGAGTTTAGAAGCTTTTGAGAAGTTTGTGGATTCATTTGAAGAATACTGAGGTTATGTTTAAGGCCGAGATGTGTAGAATGGAAATTTTGCTTTGATAAAACCCCATACCGTCTAAATATTGGTAAAAAAATATCATCTTACAAAACCAATTTAAAGTCAAGGACCACTAGCTCGAGTTGTAGGATCTTCAAACTGTGAATCTTGAGGCCTTGGGTTTGATCCTTCAAGACATTAAATAAGCACTCTGCTTAAATCAAGCACCACTCTCATTTTGTGGTATGCTTATACAAATAAGAGTTGGCAAATTAATTGTTTTTCAAATGTGTAAACGGATTTTATCTAATTTTCATAGAACTAACGTATGGAATAGAAAATTACATTATTCGACTATTAAAGAATCTTACATCCGAGGACCAAATCTATACTCCTTTTTATTTTCTAGGAGTATAAGCACGAAATTCTATGACGATTCTACATTGTTATGATGCTTTATGACTATACAAATTCTCTAACAATATTTTTTGATACGCTTTCTGCTATAATATTTTTTATTTATAGGCAAATGATATCATATGGATCGATGACATCATTTCATTACACAGATGTCGTTGTCAGATATCTCCACGTGCCTTCCATCGAGTTATTTTTGAATTGTGTGTCGTTGATTGGTAGAATTATGGCGGGAATTACTTAGGTTTAGGCGAGATTATTACTTAGCTTTACACGGGATAATTTTTGAATCATAGAAATTAACCAATGTTGTTGGACGATTATCATCTGCCCCAAGGTTTATGCTATGTGTTGATGGGCCTTGTTCAATTCTATTTCAAAGGATAGCTCTGGTATAATTTTTGGCTTTGGACTTATGGCATGTTGCTTGAAGTGCGTTTATGCCTTGCTCCTGGCTGGGCTATGTGGCGCAGTTTAAAGCTGCATTGCATTGTTGGTTAAGTCATGACCATATGTCAATGCAATTCTTTTGGGTGTGTTGTAGTTGTTCAATATGATCGTGGTTTCTATGTAACCATGCAGTGCTCCTTGATGTATGATAGTGCAGTGCAAGATTTGAGATATATGTTGTATCTGAAACTTATGCAGTTTATGATTGATGTAGTTTAAGGATGTGTCATACTTGTATTGTGTTGCTCCTACACAATAAAGACGTTACGAGCCATTTTGTTTTTTGCAAATTCTATTTGGATCCATACATATGTATGTACATATACATATGTATGTACATATACATACATATATATGCCAAGTACTCTCCCTAATTTTTTTGAAAATCTAGTTGGACTAAATTTCCCTCCAGACTTCTATCATATATTTTTTATGTTTTCGATCACCGCATAGAGCGTCTATATGGATTCTGAAATAATCACGTGATGCTAATACGTAGTTTAAGCACATAACACACACTTGACCTACAAGGTTAAAAGACTTACATCGTAGGTTGACTATAAGTTTAAAAATCTTACCTCGTATTTAGTTTTACAAGATTCAAAGGCTCACCTCGTAGGTTCAATATTGAAAAAATAACTCGTAGTTCAACCACGATGTAAGCAATTTAACCTCGTAAGTCAAGTGCGTAGTGGGTACCTAATCACGCATTCGCACTACGTGGTTAATTTAGAATCCACATAGGTGCTTTACGTGGTGGTCGAAAACATAGAAAAAATGATGAAGAAATTCAATAAATGATATTCTAGTACAATCAGGTCTTAAAATTTTAAGGGGCGCTACCCAACACATTCTGGGGTCCAAAGAGAATTTGCCTTCTTTCCCTTAATCTTTATTGCCATTGGTGTACAGTTTCCTACGTTGTGTTTTTGCTCTACTTTGTCCACCTTCCTATGAAATGCCTTTGTGAGAAAATGAGTGGAACATAATGGTCGATTGTCTTTTAATTATTATAAGGACATTTGTTATACTAATACAAATGAAGTCATTGATAAATCATCTATAATAAAGTAAACCGATTGGTTCTACTTCTTAAGTATATGTTAAGCAAATCATATCGATAGGATCATGCCAATGTGACTTAGTTACATATTTTTTTATCGTAGATCCTAAGTAAAGAGACAAGGTCTTGATCAAATTAAGAATGAAGACCAATTGGCCCTTTTTTAAATTATGTGAAAGCTACATACAACAGTCACCAATTAATCATCATTAAGCCGATCTTATAGGTCAAATGCCTATTTGCAAGAAACCGGTCATTTTCCTTATGTAAAGCATCATGTCATATCTACAATCAGTAATAACTGATCCGACTGGTTACTCGCGTCAGAGCATACTCACCCCAACTTTATAAAGCTTCGGCAACAAACCTGGTAAGTTGACCGAAATGTTTGGAGCATCTCGCAACTTTACCAAAAGAGAGTTAGCAAGCGATCATACATCTTATAGAAGATGATCTACTCAACATACGCATAGAATTTCAAAGAAATATGTGAGAAAACATGTTTGGAAAGATACCTCTGAGAAAACAAAATTGGATGGTCATCCGAACAATTGTTGATACTACACAATCTTAAAGCAGAGTTGTACTTAACTATGAAATAACTTCTTGCACATAAGTATTATCTGTTCGAAGCTATTTGACTGGTCAAGTAGTTCCAAAACCAACATGCTACTAACCGACCATCTGGACAATTTAACTCCATTACAATGCTTTACTTTTATCAATTCAAACACTATTTAAAGCACAATTAATCAAACCTACCCTCAAGAAGCCATGTGAATCCATCAACGCAATACAAATGTGATAATTGTGTCAAGCATTCTAAGTCATCTATTGGCATGCATAACCTCATTCAAATGATACGATGGATATCAACAGATGATAACAATATACATAAAGAAGCATAATATTGCTTTTCCCACATCGGCAATTCATGTGACCAATTTATATCACCAGATTGTGACACATGTAAAGCATCTAAATCAGTTATTTAACCACATCATCGATCTACATCAACCTAGTACTACTATAAATAGGCATAGATCCTCATAGAGAAAGAGATCGATCCAAGAAATATGGCATAGAATACATTTGTACTTCTTAAAGTTATCGGACATCAAAGATTGAGAACTACTCTAAATCTAAGAAATCATATTTAATAATTTGTAAAAAGCATCCTGATACAATATCCACTAGTTCTAGTGGTAAGATCTCCAGTTGTTCAAGAGGTTTCGGGTTTGAACCCTCGAATATCAATCATGATTAGAAACACAACGATGGATCACTTTAAAGACAAAGTACCTTGATGATGATACTATTACAAAGTGGACATAAAATATTACCTTCGAACCTTTTAAAAACTGAGCATTTACTTTTCAGCAATTTACTTTACTACGTTACTTTTTATTATCAACCAAAATTGTCAAAGGGAAAATCCCCCAAAAGGCCCAAAGCTGACATTTAGCGCTTTTTTGCACCTAAGCCTTTTTTGAACGCGTTGAACATTGCTTTTTCTAAATTCGGTAGAAAAATAAATAATCTGCACTTCAAAAGTGCAACTAGAATTAAATTTTTGGCTCAATAAAATGCACACATGCAACATTGGTAAAAAAAAGCATTATACATTCAATTCAAACAAAGTCAAGAAGCCACAACTTAAATATATGAGAACAAAAACAACAAGGTACTTAGTGACTGCAACAAAATTCATTAACTTCAATTATTACTCTTTAAATTCACTTTAAAATTGGAACTTTAAAGTATAAAATCAATTTAAAAATTGTTTTAAAACTATAAACTTTAAACTCAAAATTCACTTTAAAATCAAAACTTAAAACTTTAGATTCAATTTAAAATTTTAGCTTAAACTTTAAAATTGAAATCCAACTTAAAATTAAAATTTTAAATTCAATTTAAAGTTTTGACTTAAAACTTTAAAAGTTAAAGCTTTAAAATTAAAATCCAACCTAGAATTAAAACTTTAAATTGAATTTAGAATTTTAATTTAAAACTTTAAAATTAAAATTCAATTTAAAATCAAAACCTGAAACTTTAAAAAAATTATTATTCAATTTGAATTAAAAATTAAAACTTTAATTTCAATTTATTTATTTTTTTCAATTATACTCGGGAGAACCCGAGAGACCGGTAAACTCCTGAAGGGAATTAAGTTTTACATGTCCGCTTCAATTCGTGGCACCTATAATCCCCCGGTACTATTTTTGCGAGAAATGTATACAAGGTAAAACTTTAAACTCTAAAACTTTTAAATTCAAATTAAACTTTAAATTTAAATTTTAAGTAAACTAAACTTTAAAATAGTTTAAGTTACAACTAAACTTACCTAAATTTTAGACTGTATAATTTAAATTTAAAAGTTAAACTTAAAACTAAACTAAATTTTAAATATAAAATATGGACTTAAATTTAAACTAAACTAAGTTTTAAAACATAAAACTAAACCTTAAACTACCTTAAATTTGAAATTTAAACCAAATTATAATTTTATATTTCATATTTTAGACTTCAGGGTAATAAAAAAGCATATCTCGATCGAAGATTGATTTGGAAGTCATTCTTTGACAAAGGTGAAGGCAGCTGACTGTGAGGTAGTCAACGACGGTGGATCTGGATCGGCAGCGATAACAAAACCTTGGTCGAGATCGCTCGACCATCCGAGAATGATTTTTTTACTTTGTGTGAACTGATGCCTTAATCTATTCGAGAATTTCCGAAATATGCCACTATCAGGCTCAATTTTGAGCCCGGGCATTAAATTTCCAACCAACAACTAAGCGTGCTTTTATGGACGCCTCAATTTTTTGGCGCTTCAACTCCTCCTGAAATGCATCGCTGGTGCTTTGAGGAAGTTAAAAGCCCTAGGTCGGCAGCTAGGACTTTTTGATAACATAACCATCGACTGAGTGGTTCATAGAAACCACTAGTCGACCTATTAACTCTATACAAACTTCTACCTCTTACAGTAACTAAAATATTTGATCAAGCCTTAAAATGATCAGTTATTTGTTTTGCAGCAGCAACATCCAACCACTTTCTTCATCAGAGTTCGTGTACGAAAAATTGCACTCACAGCCTTCGATATTTATCGGCTATTAAGGGCCTAAAAATTTGTGCAAAATCTATACATTTGACGTATGTATTATATGTTAGATGGTAAAGGATTCAGCTTTGATGATGGTAAAGGATTCAACTTTGATGAAAAAATATCATGGGTATAAAGTCCATGTTCGATGTAAATACAATTTCGCTTTTGGGTTGTTACAGACTCATTTTCACTATTATGTATATGTATGTGTATCTAATAATATTTGTAATACCTTTGTGTTGCAATTTTGATGTAACGCACTCTCCAAAATGTCATTATGCCTACACACACACGAGGTCACGAATTTGAATCCCACTCTTGATAAAATAAAATAGAAATTCAAAGATTGCAAGTTCATCTAGCAATTAACAGAAATACTTATTTATTTTTTTGTAAATTCTCTTGATAAAGTAAAATAAAAATTCAAATGTTGAAAGTTCATCTAGCACTTAACAGAAATACTTATTTATTTTTTTGTAAATTCATGAGTTTAAATTCCAGAATTGGCAAAAGTTATGTTTTATTAATATATTCAGCTCATATTTTATATTAATGCAGGAAAAAAATTTCATTCACACTTTTCACCGTTTTGTTAAACCATTTGTTAGAGTAATTTTAATGATTAAGATAATATTCCTTATAACATGCACTAAAATTATTGCAAATATATTCAAAAACTTATCTTACATGCATAAATATTTTCTATTTATTTTTTTATATTCATGTGCTTTGCACGTGCCAAAGCATGGCACTCATATGTGTACTTATAAAGGAAGGATCACGATCCTCCATCGTATAATTCTGCAGAAATTTCCCCCTTAATTTTCTTACTCTCCGTGCTTCGGTTTGGCTATATTTTGTAGACATAATGTTTTTACATGTAGACCATTTGCACAGATTTTCAGATCATTTTGAAACTTCCAATCCCCTCAAAATCGTAAGTTAATGTGGATCGCCCAGAATATTTGTTCTGACTGTTCATTTGGAATGTAATTTTGAGAGGTTAGATCCTCCAAAGGATTTAAAAATTTGTGAAGATGATGTGTGTGATAAAAGCATCATATCTACAAAAGATTTGTCAAATACAAAGTATGTAAATCATGAAAATCAATGGCAGGATTCCCGAGGAATCATATCATTGGGGTTGCTGACCCTTCTTCAGTATGTATTCATACAAACACACGTGCACTCGAAGTTCATCAAATATCAATTCATTACTTCAAACAAATTTCAACAAGACCACCAGAAAATTACAGAAATCATGATAACACGTTGACTTCACATACACAGGAGTTAACTGAAATCAAGAACGCTTAACAGGGGGATTCTGAACAACGGTCAAACTTCATAAGCAATCAAAAAGAATAACAAAAATAAAGACGTTAAAAGGGTAAAACCTCTTCGGCAGAGATAGAAATCTCGCTGGCTTTCTCCTCTGCTTCCTGCCGAAGGAATCGAACCATCTGCTGGATCTGCTTCGAAACATCGGCGTCATTCATTTTAGATTTTTGCTCGCTGTTTCTTTCACTTGTTTATCCAGAAAGAAGGGCAGAGGTGCTTTCGTTAACTGTATGTTGCGAATTTATAGAACCAAATCTCAACCATAGATGAGCAGATATTTGGATGACTAACTCGTTCCTTTTTTATTTGAATGGCCACAGGACAAGTGGCTATGTCGGCATATGCGCTCTCTCTATTTAATTTCTTAAGTTCAATAAAAAATTGACATATGGGCTGAGAATCAAATAGTAATGGGGAATAAAATGGTAATCTTTAGGTATATTAAAAAAAAAAAAAAAAAAAAAACTATTTTTCAAATAAAGTATGGGTTGCTAAAACCATCCAAAAAAGTGCTGCTTAATACCATAAGAAATTTAATCAACCATAATTAATTAACATGCTAACTGGTACCATTTTTATTTCTTCACTCAGACACCGTACCTTATTTATATTTCCTACGTGCGTTTATTCTTCGTCCCATTGTCTTCATATCGTTCTTCCTTTTTGTGTGCCTTCTCTAACTTTAAATACCCAAAATCCCCAAAATTCAAAATAACACATTATCAAAATTGATTAAATTTTTAATTAAGATAACTAATCCATGAAGGGAGAGAACCATGCTAAGAAGGAAATTTTTTTTAGTGTATAATCAATTTTCCAAGGAAAAGAATGAGGTATTTTGATTTTAGTTAATTTTGTAGCTTTTTAATGTTACTAATCAATGATTACTTTTCTCTATGGTTTGTTCAATCTTTTTTGTGGCATTTAGAAATTGCAAAAACAGTGTTTGTTATTGATTGATATGAGACATTGTTTTTTATGAATTTATATAATGGAAAGGAAAAAGAGAACTTCAGTGATCTAAATGAGGTATTTATCCACAGTCACATGTATGAATTTATATCGTTCATTTAAAAATTTTAATAGTATTTTGTAGGCTTCTCTTAATGATTTTGTGGACTACAAAAAAATCAATGATGTGAAGATCGATGATGCTGGGATCGAACAACTCAACCCTAAACTAACTCAATTATTTAGTGCAATTAGATCGTTTACTAACTTCGATTGTTAATAAAAAAGAAAAATGGTGATTTTCGTACTCGAGTGAGATTGCATCTGGTCTTGGTCACGGTGTTGGAAGCTTTGACTGGCTACTCTCAACGATTTCCTCATTGACAAAAGAAGTTGTAGAGTCGATTGAAGAATCTACGAATTTAATTAAAGAAGAGGTAAGTTGGATTTTTAAATAAAGAAACGGTAAGTTAGATTGAAGAATATAGAGAATGAGAAATCAGGATTGGGTGGCTATTTTTATTTATTTTTATTTTTTATGGTAGTAGTCAGCGTGTATTTTAATTATATTAGGTGTTCTTTAGCCATGTTATTATGGAGCACCTTTCTACATGCTTTTAGCAACACGTTAAATTTATGGTTATTCTATTCGGATCTAAAAATCCACCGAGGAACCCTAAAAACCAATTTAACCATTATACCTCTCTTATTGATGAGTAGTCCAAAAAAAAGGGCTTCAATTTTGTCCCTCTATATCATTCATCTAAGAAAATTGTACCGATCCATAAATTAATCGCTTTGTATTTGAATATCTAAATCATTTTTAAATAGTTAAATAATGGATTTTAATAACCAAATAAACATATCTTAAACATTAATTAATGATATTAAAATCACTTTCAAATTTTGTTTACCAAATTAATTAGTTCGGATAAAATTAGAAAATATGATTGAAAAACGTTTTCCAAAATTTCGACTTTTCGGCCTCAAAAAGTCATCGAAAACGTATGTACATTTTTGTATCACTCATATACACGCATGCACATATATCATGTGATAAGATAATTAATGTGTTAGAGTTAAAAAACAAGCTTAGTTTAAATATAAAACTTGATTTGACATAAAATGCACAAAATATATTAAATAACATTAGAAAATTAATTACGTACCCTAACCATAACCAAAACAAGTACCTAAGGCATGGTGAAGGGGGGGGGAGGTTTGTGCATGTGTACTAGGTGAGATGGTGTGGGTATGGCAAGCATGAACACATGATAACTTTATATTATTTAAATGTTTAATTATTCTAATCACCTCTTCATTTCCTTTACCTATAAATACCCACCATCCCCATACGTTTTCCACTTTACATATTCATTTATATCTTCATTTCTTGTCTCTTCATGTACATGAATACTTCCATGGCTTTCAAGAGAAATTCCCAAACAAAAAACTAGTGAATACATTTCAAAAAATCAAGTTAAACTCCATATATTCATCTACAAACACTCCTCTACCAAAACAAAAGCCAATTCCACCTCGAAAACTCCAAGGCCAAGCCTCATACGACCAGGCTGAATTCATAAGACAGCCCACTAAGGGCCCAAAAGAGTGAGCTAAGGCGTAGTGAAGTTCATTCGTAAGTTCGCCGACTTGTTGTGGTGATCCAGTTAAGTTAGAAGTGTTTTTATGAGTAAAGCTTCCACCTTTGAACCATAAAGTTTAAACTATATTCATGCACATATTTGTAGCTATTGAACGTTTATTGTATAGTTGTAATAATGGTTTGGTTGTTGGATTGGTTTGTTGCTTTGAAAATTAGTCTCTTTAGAAAGTTAGTAAGCGAATCTTATGTTATATGAAAATCTAGTAGTTAAACTAACTCCGTTGATAATAAGTGCCTGTTACATGTTGAACTATTGTAAACTACCATGTATCCCCTTACTTTGTGATGGTTGATTGTATTGAAAATGCCGTATACTCGAATTCCGAACTGCCCACGATAGTCGCTATATCGACACTTTCGGAAAATCGTTTATTATCGAAATTGTTTAGTTTCATTATCTGCTTGGAATTATTTTACAAGTTAAGAAACTTTTTGATTAATGATGTTTTCAAAAATAATTGATTATTTTAATAACGATTATTTAATTTAATTAATAAGGATTAAAGTTAACTAATTAACTTATTAACGATGAGTTTAAAATTAACTAATCACTTGGCTAATGATGTTTTGAAATTAATTAATCATTTTATCTAATGATGTTTAAGGCTAGTTAATCTTTTAATAATGATGGATTCAAGTTGAATAATCAATTTACTAATGATGTTTTTAAATTAATTAATTTTTTAATTAATGACTTTTAAAAGCCAATAAATTTTTTTAACCTTAATTAATCTTTCCTTAAATAAAGTTTTAAACTAATTTGAAATAATGATATTTAATTGTTATTGAATTAATTATATTATTAATTAATTGAATCAATGATGTTTTAAAGGTGATTTACCCTTTTTAATTAAAGGTTATTGAAGTTAATTAATCTACTTAGTTAACAAAGTTTTAAAAGTTAATTAATCAATGTGATAAGGATGTTTTAAGCTGTTAAATCCTTTTTAGTAATGTTTTAAAGTTAGTAAACTCTTTAACAAAGTTTTTAAAGCTAATGCTTGTAATGTGAAGCCAAGTACCAATTCGGGTTTCCAAAAGAAAAGTTTGAAATGTTTATGGAAATGAATTAATTTCTGTAAAGCAGTTCACTTGTATGGAAAAGATTTATTTGTATAATTAGCACTAAACATCGAAGAAGTAGACTTGTTGCTATTTCGAAAGTTAAGAATAATCGTGAGACATGACTTTGAGGTAATCCTACCTTAACTTATTCGGTATTATTATTAACCAAGAAATAGTGCAAATTTGAATACGATGAGTGGTGGTGAGTATACAAGACTTAATTTTCATATACGGCCATTTTATATCCTCGATGGTTGGTTTCTCAACTAGTGGTTACTTCAGATTCTTTATTATAGTCATTCTAAGATGATTTGTTACTCTGTTGAGCTTTGTTATCCTTTGTCGGTAAATGATTGAACCCAAAGCGCAAAAGGATGTCTAGCTATGTAAGGTTTCTCATATTAGAGTATTTTCACATCTCATCTAGATTGGATTCATTTGTGCATTTAGATGTGAAATATTCGGATTCTCAGTAAGGTTTGGTAGGGTCCGGTTGGTACATTTTCGAGAAGTGTCACGAAGTATATGAGCTTCTCGGAAGTATATTACTAGAGGCATACTTCAAGGGTGGTGTACCTTTCTATTTATTTGTTGGAGATTTTCCTTTTCCTATTTGATTCAAACCTTCAAATTTATTTCCTTATTTGCATTGGGAAGAGTCAATCGCTCTTTGTTATGTTTAGTTATTTATCCATTCTTTATGTTTGGATGTTGATTTATGTGGGAGTAAACTCATTCAATGTTCAGAGGCGTGGTCTTACATGTTTGTATTTAATTTCACGCCTATTATTTTAAAAGTTTTGCTTATACCAAATTATATGTCTGACCCGAGTTTTTTATTTTCCTAACCTCTCGGGTGCTCATTTATTTGAGTAGTTCTGGAGTAGCAAGTTATTGTTGGGCTCTTTTGAAGACGACGTCCGAGTAGGAGGCTTTTATCTACTTAGCTATCAATTTCGCTGTTTATCTAGTTTGTGTAAGTGTATTTTTTGTTTTGACGTTTGTAAAGGCAAGATGTTATAACTGCTTAAGCCGATTTGTAGTACTTGTAACTATGGTAACTCCTTGTTAAGGAGTAATCCGATGTACTATTGACTGTTATGTTTTGTTTAGCAGTTTCGTTGTGAGGCTTTCTATTGTTCTTTATTTCATCCCATGAGGATTCATCTTTCTGATGCTTGGGTAACGACACATGAACACTGAGGATGTGTTAGGTGTCATTCCTAAGGGTCAGAAAGTTGGGTCTTCACAGTTGGCATCAGAGCATCAGTTGAGCCAACACCTTAGCCTGATTGGGGCACAACTCATTAGAGATAGGGTGAATCAAGCCCTAGAATGGTTAATCTTGAGAGAGAGTTTTATTTCTCCTCTAAAAGTCTGGTTTTAGATCCTTTGTTGTATTTTCCTTCATCTTTGACACTATCTTTGTATTCTAATAATACCTGTCATTTATCCTGGTTATCGAAAATGTGTACAACAGGAAGAAGAGGCAAGGGATCTGGAACCAACATGACTACAAATGGCAGAGCTCCTAGAAATGAGCCAGTTGTAGAGCCGATAGATGAAGCAGTGATGCAAGTTCAGCCGCCTCACAACTTTGCGACCTTATGCAAGAATTGCACTACTTTAGGTGGTAAGCCTTTTTATGGAACTAAAGATATTTTAGGAGTTCAAACAAGGCTCCGCTTTTGTGAATAGAATTTCGGGGATCTTCAGTTGGGAGATGCTAAAAAGAGATTATTGGAATCGTGTCAGCTTAAGAAAGCAATAACGGATTGGCGAGATTCAGTCACCATGAATACACCAAAAGAAGATTTCTCTTAGGTGTAGTTTAAGGAGGTTTTTGAAGCTTAGTTTGTCCCATATGCGGAAAAGACTTAGTTTTTCAGAAGTTTAATGGATTTGAAACAAGGTGAGATGAGAGTGCCATAGTATGAGCATAGGTTCAATGCATTATCTTGCTTTTGAGCAGGATTGATTGATACGCCACTCAAAAAGAATGAAATGTTCGTGAAAGGAATGCGACCCGAATTTCATTGGGAAATGACTAATCATCTCAATGGTACCTTTACTAATCAGATCAGTATGGCTTTGAGGTTTGAGGCTCTTGATTTTGAGCAAGGAGTTCCGAAGGGAGTATTGCCAGCAGTCAATGCCCAACTTTATCGGTGATACTAGTTGCCGATAAACCATTTTTCAAGTGCAAAGGGAAGAAGAAGTGGTCGGGAAAGAAACTTGGAGGGGGAGCTCCAATGCTGAAAAAGCAGACCGACTTCTTCAAGATTCTCTGTTATAGGTGCGATAAGATGGGACACTTTACAAGTAGTTAGCCGGAGATTAATCTATCGTTATGCTACAATTGTCATAAACATGGGCATATGAAGAACGAGTGCCCATTGTTTAAGAAGGTGGCTCAAGGGAAAGCTTTTACTATTGAAGAGACGCCTTTTACTTCTACAGATCCAAAAGGAAAGCAGGTATTGCAAGGTACACTATCCATTTTCAATATTCCTATTAGAGTATTATTCGACACCGGTGCATCCCATGGTTTCATTTCATTGGATCTTGTTGATAAGTTTAACCTCAAACCCATTCTTTTAGAAAATTCTCTTTATGTGTCGAACCCAATTGGGGGTTCGACCAATCTTGATACCATATATTTGAATGTGTCTATTTCTTATCGAGATTGGCCTTTCTTTTCTAACTTGTTTGTTCTCGGATTCATGGGTTTTGGGGATGGATTTATTATCTAAGTTCAATGTCATCCTAGATTGTAGTAGAAGAATTGTCGTGATAAAAGATCCAGTAGGCCGAAGCATTACTATCTGCTGTAAAGAGCCTAATAGGTTAATGAGTACTTTTCTTTATTCCCTCGAAGTATCTAAAGAGGAGATAGAGAATATACCAATTATTCAGGATTTCAAGGATATTTTTGAAAAAGTGCAAGGTTTACCTCCTCACCGTATAGTGGAGTTCTGCATAGATTTAATTCCAGGAACCAGACCTATTGTACAACCTCCTTGGCTTCGAAGGAAAGGAGAGACTTAGAGAAGCAGACATTTGATTTGTTGTAGAAAGGTTTGATCAGACATAGCACATCAATTTGCGGATCGCCAGTAGTGTTCACTACCAAGGAAGATGGTTCTCCTAGATTATGTGTAGATTATCGAGAGTTGAATAAGAGGACTATCAAGAATAAGTATCATTTACCTAGGATCGACGACATGTTTGACCAGCTCCATGGAGGTCGGAGATTTTCTCAGTTGGATCTTGCCACTGGTTTTCACCAATTAAGAGTAACAGAAGAGAGTGTACCCTTAATGGCTTTTTGTACCCCAGGTAGTTTTTATGAGTGGTTAGTCACGTCGTTCGGATTGAGTGATGCACCCGCTTATTTCATGGATTTGATGAATAGAATGTTTTGGGATTTTCTTAACAACTTTGTTCCAATCTTCATTGATGAAATCCTTGTTTATTCTAAAATGGAGGAAGAGCACAAGTACCATCTTTATGTTGTTCTAAGTACTTTAAGAAGTCATGTTTTGAAGGCAAAGTTTTCTAGATGCCATTTCTGAAAATCTGAAGTTATATTTTTAGGGTATGTAGTTTTGGGAGAAGGTATATCAGTGGACCCAACTAAAGTAGTTGCGGTTCAAAATTGAACGAAACCTAAAAATACGACTAAGGTCGGAAGTTTCTTAGGATTGGCTGGTTTCTATGGAAGGTTCATTAAAGATTTCTTGAAGATTTCTTCTCATCTAACAAAGCTGACGAAGGAAGATGCTAAGTTTGTTTGGACACCCAAGCGCGATCAAGCATTCAATGAGTTAAAGGAGAAATTGAGTAGCACTCCTGCCTTGACTATTCCAGATGGGAGCAAAGGATTGATAGTTTGCACAGATACTTGTAGGACCAGATTGGGGCAGTTTTGATGTAGAATGGAAAAATAATAGCATGAGCGAGTCCACAGTTGAAACCTCATGAGAAGAATTATGCTATGCATGATTTGGAGCTGTCGACGGTGTTCTTCGCACTGAAGATATGGAGGCACTATCTTTTGGGGGTAAAGTTTGAGTTATATACGGATCATAAGTCATTAGATTATCTTTGTACCCAAAAGGACTTAAACTTAAGACAATAAAGATGGCTAGAGTTTCTTGCATCTTATGACCTAGAGATTCTTTATACATTAGGGAAAGTAAGCGCCCTTGCAGATGCGTTGAGTAGAAATGTTGCAATGATTGCAAATTTGAAAGTTAAGCCAGCATTAATGGAGATAATTGCTTATTTCCAAAAAGAAGGCCCTATTCTAGCTTGGATTCAGAAGGATGTTGAAGATGGAGTTATTTCTAGTTTTCAGATTGACCCCCAAGGCATTTTAAGAATGAATGGATGGGTTTATGTTCCAGATGTTTATGGATGGATTGTGAGGGAAGTAAGTACCTTACTGCTAATTGAGTTGGATCAGTGATTCCTGTAGTGTTCATGTTCTATAGATAGCATATTTTGATGCTTACCAGCTGCTGGCAATGATTTTTTTCTGGCAATGAGGTTTGGTTTCATTACTGAAGTTTACTTACTGCATGAAATGATCATTGTACTCTATACTTTGGCATTTAGTTTTGTTTTTATTCATGGTCAGTTGAGTTTTGTTCATAATTGTTGTAACTAAGTTTGCGTGTTTGGTTTGTATTTAGTCACTGTGTTTGGTCTGCAATATTCTGTATTTTGTCATGCTAATGGGATTGTGTGAGTTGTAATTTCTTGTAATGGAACATTAGTCAATAAAATGAGCTTATGCTCTTGCTGTTCAAAAAAAAAGATGTTCAGAGAGTGCTATTGGTCAAGGTTATCTATCAACCCAAGAGTAACTAAAATGTTTCAGAATATGAAGAAAAACCTTTTTGTGGAAAGGGATGAAGAGGGACATTTCGATCTTTGTGAGTCGGTGTGCTAATTGTCAATAAGTCAAGAGTGATCAATAAAAGGCTGTTGGGATACTCTAACCATTGGAGATATCAAATTGGAAGTAGGAGCAAGTATCCATGGACTTTATCGATGGGTTACCCAGAACGAGAAAAGGTAATTAAGGCATTTGACTAATTATAGATTGATTAACAAAGAGTGCCCATTTTATTCTAGTGAAGTCATCAAGAACTGCAGCTTCTTTGGCAGGGATTAATTTGAGGGAGATCATTCGGATCATGGAATTCCAATAAGTATAGTCAACAATCGAGATCCCATCTTCATCAGTCGATTTTGGGGAGGATTGCAAGCTGCTTTAGGGACATAGTTGAATTTGAGTATAGTCTATCACCCGTCGATAGACGAACAAATCGAAAGGGTGAACCGGATTTTAGAGGATCTCTTGAGAGCATGAATTTTGGATTTTGGAGGTTCTTAGGGAGATCATCTACATTTGGTAGTGTTCTCTTATAACAACAGTTACCAAGCTAACATTGGCATGTCACCCTATGAAGCTTTGTATGGATGACCATGTAAATCACCTTCGTGTTCGGTGGAGACTAGAGACCGTTTAGTTCTTGGACCAGAGATAATTCGTGAAGCATCAGAGAAAGTGGCTATGATCAAGGAAAGGATGAAAGAAATCCAGGATTGACAGAAAAGTTTTGCCGATCAAAGGAGAAGGGGCTGTGAGTTTGCGATTAGGGATTTGGTATTTGTGAAAGTTTTCTTGATTAAAGGAGTTGTAAGATTCAGAAAAACTGGAAAGCTAGCACCCAGATTTATTGGACCATTTAGAATCCTTGAGAGAATTGGATCATTGGCCTATAGTGTTAGTTTTGTTGAGAAATTGTTAGAAGTTCATAATGTTTTTCATGTATCTCATCTAAGAAAGCATGTTCACGATCCAACTTTGATTGTCAAGACGTCTGTTCTGGAAGATTTGGAGATAAAACCAAACATAATGGTAGTTCAACATCCAACTCATATTGTAGATCGAGATGAAAGGAGAATCAGGAATAAGGTGGCAAAGCCTATGAAGGTTCAGTGGAGTGATGATTCCCACGATTGTACTTGAAAGACTGAGGATCATATTATAGAAACTTACCCTGATGTATGTCAGGTTAGTTGTTTGTTGTTGGAATGCATTATGTATGTTATTTTATGGTATAGTTTCTTTGCATTATTATAGGAATTTCTTGGTATAATATATACCTTTTGAATTGTCTTTTGTGTATTAATTTCAGGGACGAATTTCTCCTAAGAGGGAAAGAGTGTACCGACCTGTAAATTAATCGCTTTGTATATGAGTATTTAAACCATTTTTAAATATTTAAATTATGGATTTTAATAACCAAATAAACATATTTTAAATATTAATTAATGATATTAAAATTACTATCAAATTTTGTTTACTAAAATAACTAGTTCAAATAAAAATAGAAAATATGACCAAAAAAAGTTTTTCCAAAATTTCGACTTTTCGGCCTCAAAAAGTCATCGAAAACGTTATGCATATTTTTGTATCACTCATATACACATGCACACACACGAACATATGTCATGTGATAAGATAATCAATGTGTTAGATTTAAAAATCAAGCTTAGTTTAGATATAAAACTTGACATAAAATGCACAAAAATATATTAAATAACATTATGAAATTAATTAAGTACCCTAACCATAATCTAAACAAGGACCTAAGGCATGGTGGAGGGGGGATGTGTGTGCGTGTGTACTAGGTGAGGTGGTGGGGGTATGGCAAGCATTAACACATGATAACTTTGTATTATTTAAATGTTTAATTATTCTAATCACCTCTTCATTTCCTTTACCTATAACTACCCACCATCCCCACACATTTTCCACTTTACATATTCATTTCTATCTTTATTTCTTGTCTCTTCATGTACATGAATACTTCCATGGCTTCCAAGAGAAATTCCCAAACCAAAAAATAGTGAATACACTTCGAAAAATCAAATTAAACTCCATATATTCATCTACAAACAGTCCTCTACCAAAACAAAAACCAATTCCACCTCGAAAACTCCAAGGCCAAGTCCCATACGACCCAGGCTGAATTCGTAAGACAGCCCACTAAGGGCCCAAAAGAGTGAGCTAAGGCGTAGTGAAGTTCGCTCGTAAGTTCAACGACTTGTTGTGGTGATCCGGTTAAGTTAGAAGTGTTTTTGTGAGTAAAGCTTCCACCGTTGAACCATAAAGTTTAAATTATATTCGTGCTCATATTTGTAGCAAGCAACGCTTATTGTATAGTTGTAATAATGGTTTGCTTGTTGGATTGGTTTGTTGCTTTGAAAATTAGTCGCCTTAGAAAGTTAGTAAGCTGTAACATCCCTTATCTAGAGGACTAAAACTAAGCGCTATAGATGCTATAGTTATCTATAGTATTAGCTTCCGGCGACTAAATATGGCTATGTTAATGGTATCTACAATATCAGAAGCACTTGAATATGAAATAAAACACAGATTTCAAAACAACATTTTCTTCATTATGTTCCATATTCTTAATACATAATCCTAATACGTTCCTATGCACAGATAAAATATACTTAATACATAATACGCCAAGAGCGGTGTATGAAGATACCTCATTGGATGATTAGAGTGATATAGTGTTTGTACCAAAATTGGGCACAACATTCTTCAGAAGTATTGAAGAGATAAAATGAAGAAAGTAAATGTAAAAAGAGGATTATCTAACAAACACTTCAAAAACAGATAAGAAAAACACGCTGAAACACAGAGATTTAGAGTGATTCGGCAAATCGCCTACGTCCACTATGAAATTGATGATTTTATTGATGTATGTTCGCTGATTACAGCTGGCTACAGCGGATTACAACAGTAGATTTCGACTACAACAGTGATCTTTGAGTGCAAAAATGATTCGGTAGAGTCTGGACGTCGAAGAGCTAAAAAGTCCATTTTCTGTAGACTCTGGGATGCTATTTATAAGTGTAGAATGCAAATATCTTGTTAGTTCTCAAGAGACCTCTTTTGACATGTGGGTGGGCCCACACGATCGATCTTATGTGATTTGCACACGATCTAGGATCGATACGAACAAGCTTCATATCAATCAAAACTTCATCCTATTGAGTCAGGATCGATTGTGAATGTTGTTGAGGATGTACGAAAGCTCCTGTGAAAATTTGGTGGCATTTGGACTTGTAGATTGTGAGTTATGATCGATGCAAGTTTGGGCTTTTTGGTTATTGTTCTCTTCGTAGCGATGCTGTTTGAATTGATCATTTCTTATCGATGATCATGCATGTGATGCCAGTTGACATGGCGCTTGATTTCAGGATCGATTCGAAGTTCATGCCGAATCGATCGAGCCTTCCCAACGTTTGTCGTTGTTCGTATCAATCGAAGTTGCTCTGTTCGTATCGATTGTCGTGGCCTTGTTCGTATCGATCGATGTTGTTCTGTTCGTATCGATTGTCATGGCCTTGTTCGTATTGATACCCATAGGCTATTTCATATCAATAGCAGAGGGCCATTTTATATTGATAGTTGGAGGTTGTTTTATCCTTATCGATCGTTGATCGATCGATATGAAGTTGAACCAATTTGATGGATACGAACATATGGCTGCGTGATGATGGATATGAACAGATGGCTGCATGATGATGGATACGAACAGATGGATGTGTGTGAGTTGATTTCTTTGGATTGCATCGATCGTATTTTGAGCATACGAACTTCGATTGACTTGAAATTTGGAATGTTGGCTTTTACATCTTTGCTTGTCATGTCATATCAACTGTAGCTTGAACTGGACTCGGACAAAATTTACCGACATCCATAGGGAACCTGTGTATAACTGGTCTTCGTGACAAACCGTCTTCGGTTTCTATTCAATTCCTTGGTGTCATGGCCTTACCAAAAGGCGGGATAACATTTTCCCCTCAAAGTATGTCTTGTGAGAACACGACGTGCTTTGAAAGTTGCAATCTTCATCTTAAAAAGTTTCATCTGACTTGTTAAACGGTTGTTGTCTCTCGTCGAAAGTTGTAATTTTTGAATGATCTTTAGGAACATAAATCATAAACTGTTGACTGCCAATTGTTCTACCTGTACTGTTGTTGCTGAGTGTTGTATGATAGTGATCTGTTATTGTAATTGTCACCATACGAGTATTCAATTCCTATGAATTTTTTAAAATTGAATGTTAGTTCGTCATACATGAGTGTATGTTAGCCTGACTCCCATTAATGTTTACACGTTCATGAGTCGTTGTCAGTTTATTTTATATCGAATTCCATATTGACCCTCTCCTGAGTCAATGCGAAATTCAAGTTGTAACAATGCTTAATGGTTGTTTTGGAGTTTTTCTTATCATTGATCCTCTCCAAGATCGACGTGGAAGTTTGAAAAGTCATTCTCGTATTGATGGTAGTCGACACGGATTGGTTGGTCTCTTTTTATTTTATTTTTGTGTCTCGTATCGATGGATACGAGTACTAGTGGGACTTAGAATAATACATACGAAATTGTCATGTCGCATTGATAGGCGCGAATTCTTGTGATCTACCAGTGGATGGATACGAAATTATCATTTCGCATCGATGGAGTTGGAGATAGGTCGTCGATGGATACGAACAGCTACACTTTGGATCGCTCTGGATCAATGGATGCGAATAAACCTCTTCGTATCGATGGCAGTTGTGACCATTCCAATCGGTACTTAGCTACTAGGAGACGCATTATTTCCCTTTACCTCATGTCCATATAAATACCGTTATGACTTAGAAAATTTTCGTTTGCTTTTCATTTCTTCTGCCTTGCTAGTATCCATGGAAAGACCTTGGGAAAGAAAACTGTTCTTGCCTTCGAATCGAACCAACTCCTAACCCTTTGAACTAATCACCAAAGCTAGGTAAATAAAACATGAATTTGTATCGAAAAACAACGAGACTCGGAATTCTATGCCATCCTATTTGCCTCCACGATCGATTCTGATGGAGGAGTGGCCGAAGGCGATCGACATGAGGTCGAGGAGGGAGAGGGTGGCACTTGAGTGGTTTTGGAGAAGATGAAGTGTGGAGGGCAACATGACTTCAATTTCGTACTGATGAAAGGAAGGAGAAGATTTGGCTTCGTATCGATTTGGGGCATCAGTTCCGTATCGATGAAAAATGGATTGCTAAAGTGGTGAATTTTATGTCGATCTTGAGTGATAGCATTTCGTATCGATCGACTTCATGGTTTTAGATCAGTGCGAACTTTGTGATTCGAGATCGAAATCAACAAATATTTGATCGATGCGATTTGAAAACTTTGAATCGATATGAACTTTGTTGCAACTCAATCGATGTAAAGCCAATGTAGCTTGATCTATACGGAGTCGAAAGTGTACTGATCGATACGAATAAGAGCTTCGGGTCGATACAAAATTAATAAGCTACTGATCGATATGAAATTGGAGTTTCTGACAGATACGGAAATAAGGCCTTTGAAACGAACGATCCGAGCTTTAACTTTGATGGATACGAACTTCATGAAAATTCGAACATTTGACTCCATCGAGCTTTGACCTTGCACAATTGGACTTAACTGCGAAACTACATACTTGACTACCTTTTGAAGCTCGTCGATGGAACTATAACTTTACAAAATTTTAGCAAAATTTAACTCGGACCGGTCTATAAAGTCAGGATGGTACGATGGTGACTGTCAGCGATGACGGTCACTTCTCGTTGAATCTTGAAATCTTGTTGTTTGAATATTTTCTCACACTCTATAGAATTTTTTCAAGTAATATGTTGCACTGCACTGCACAACACACTCATGCACCTCACACTGGGGAATACACGGGCTTATTATCGTCTAATGATTGTTTTGATAAGTTGATTAACTATGGAATCAACAAGTTCTCAATAGCAAGAAACTCCAAGTTTATCTCTTCCAATAATAGAGTTGTCGGCCATTGCAGCTGAGGTCATCGATCCAGCTCCGGACGAGTTGCCAGAAGCAACTTTTATTGCACATCCACAAGATTCTATGCCCTCCAACGTTTTCGAAGATATGTTGGGACAGATATTCCTAAGACACTGCTTGTCATTGGACGACGTCTTATTACCGGGCCAAGTGATAGGCCACATGCTCCCCCAGAGGGGTGTACTGCCTTTAACAGGCATTCGTGCACAGCTGGGATGCTTTCCCCATTCAACCAATACATTAGGTAAGTATTGGCTTTTTTCAAAATTTCCCCCTCACAACTACACCCCAATGGATACGCATTGCTGAATAGCCCATTCATTGTATTCATGGAGCATCTTTTCCGACCCCTGACTCTGATCGAAATCAGATATTTATTTAATGTTAAGAGTCAGGGAGATAGTCCTTCGTTCACATTCCTGGAGGTAGTTAGGAACTGTCAAGTGGTGACGAGCTCTTGGACCAGGCTCAGCTATTTCAAGATAGAATGGTTCTATGTCCGATGCCTCCTAAGGATTCGCCAGTCGATGGTTAGCCAGACGTATGTGTCACAATCCTCCTCGGTAATTCATGAATTTGTCGTAACTGATGTTGAATCTCATATCTTTTTTCCTTTTACAACCGTAATTCCATGACCTAAAGGTGCACACTTTAAAGAAATAGTGTGGGTCCTTTAAGAAGTGCCGAGTGAAATGGACATAGACTCGGTGCTAATATATAGAAATAGGACTATTGGGCTTATCGAGCGAAATCAGAGCATTACGCTTGAAGGAATGCTGAGAGCGGCTCTGGTGAAACGGCTAAACGCAGAGCGCCCAAGATCGTAATATCTGAAGAGACTGAGGAAGAAAATACACCCACTGACGACGAACCCATAGTCGGGCCTTCTGACAGCTTCCAAAGCCTTGAGGGAAGGAGAAAATGCAAGGCTGTAGCACATAAGCGCCACAATCTTTGAGATGAAAATCCAAAATCGTGTCTTTGCCTATTCCCAGCATTAGAATCTCAAAGGCTCCTCCCTCGCAAGTGGAGAACCTTTTCGAAGGTCTTGCCAATATCCCGATCCCGGATTATGTATCACTTCAACATGATGCCGGATTGGAGGAGCTTCAGAGTGCTTTAGACTTAAGAGAGGCTCTTCCCACAAGCATGGACGACATTTCCGGTAGGTCGAGGGAGTTGCACATACATATACACTTCACCACACTACATGATTTACGATCACAAGCTGCTTACTTCAAGAGATTACTAACTCTGTTATTCTTTCTTCTTTACAGATTCAATGAATAGACGAGATTCCATGCTCGGCAGTCTCCGCTCTGCACGACAGTCATCCAGCTTGTATTATGAGTCCCGTCGGAGGAAGGAAGATAGAAACCGTGATCACGGTTATTCGAGCCATGAACGTCATGAGAGAGAGAGAGATAGGGATTATAGATATCGATCCTGATCGCATTCTCCTCCTTGAGCCCCCGCACAACCATCAGGACATGGAAAACAACCAGTAGAGCCTCCTCGCCAGAAACCATCTTCTCAGACTTCTAGACCTGAATCATAATGCCGTAGACATGAGGCCGAAACTCCCAATGTTGATGAGCAAGCTATCACTGAGCCCATTAGGGAAGGTGCTATTAGAATTGCTCAGTTGAAGAAGATTTTCCAAACTTATGTTTTGACGGCTTCATCTTCCCCCTCACTTTAAGAGAATTCCATCGGAAGAAGAGCACACAATGCATGATTATATTTATGATATCTACACTCAGTACAAGGAGTGGGGGAAAGCTATAGAGAAAGCATCGGGCGAATACCATAGAGAAATTAGAAACCGAGCTCGCTCAAAAGTACCAGATTATTCAAGTGCTTAATGACGAAGCCGGATCCTCTCGAAAATCAAAAATAGAGGCCACCAAAAAGGCCGATGAGGTGAACTTGGCAATGGAGAGGATGCGGCAAACACATTTTTCCTTGGTGGAGGAAGTGGGCCACTATAACACCACAGTCATAGCTGAACGGGATGCTGCTCTCAAAAAACTTAACGAGCTCAAAGCCAAATTTTTCGAAATCGTCACGGAAAGGGATGATGCAAATAGCGTAGCCCAAGAGGCATGTAATTGGCTGTAGTTCTTTGAGGCAAACAGGATACAGCTATGACTAAGGTCCGAGAGGTGGAGACTGAGGTCGAGGAGAAGGTCCAAATGGAGGAGTCCAGGCTAGAGGTTGACATTGAAGATCTCCTTATTACCTATAATGCTAACGTCTTGAGGCATAAGAACCTAGCCTGGCTCCATAACTATCTAACATATTTATACAACGCCTAGGGCTGATTAGTAGAAGATGAGAAAGGTGCCCGTCAGGGCGAATCGATCAACGAATTCGAGCTTGAGAACCGAGTGTTGGAATGAAAACGAAAGGAAACTTCTCCATGATGCTATGATTTCTTACGAGAAGGTGAAGCTTGGCGCTTAGCACTTGAAGGTTGGAGAAGGTTCTGGTGTCGAGCATCGCGACACAAGTCCTGAAACTCTTGTGCCGATTCAGCCTGAATAGACTTCTACGGTTGATTCTCAATCCGTTCCTGATTATAACCCGGATCTGCCGTAGACATCTCAAGCTAGCAAGAAAATTTCTATGGCCGTTTAGCCGCCAACAAGTCGAACTGAGGAAGGCACTCCGAGCATTTCGTATGCGTGTTTACGATCGGGAGCTTCACTTGAAATATTTAATAACAGTTTTCCTTTGTCTCTTCCCAGTGATTGGAGCCACATCAGTCATGCCTCCTGCAACTCAAGAGTCGCATCATGAGCATGAGGCGATTATCACGGAAGCGACCATGACATCGGCCAATGCACCTACAAATGATATGCAAGGGAGCACACTTTCATTCGATGAACAGATGATGGTGGAACTTCTCAGTCATCATAGTGACCCTTTCTCTGACTTGCCGTTTGTCATGAGTGGAGTAGCACCAGCGACCTGCTCCTTAGGCCCAACAGCAAGCGTTTTTGGCGAAGCACAAACACTTAATGAGGAAGAAATTATAGCCGAGATTAATGCAGAAATGGAAGCAGCTTCTCGGGTCAGCGGCTTTGGACGTGGAATGGCAGGATCTGACCTAGCTCCGTTAAGAATGATATCTCCTGGTGGTACGGTTTTCGACACCAACATACCTGTTCCGCTTCCTACCGTTGATCCGGTCCCTCCGACTCCACCTTCAGGAAGCATACCTATCGGCGTGAGTTCAGAGGAGGAGGAGGTAGACATAATGCCCCTAGCGGGGAGTCAACCGTCGAAGGGCAAGGGCTCGAAGAGGAAACCAAGTGGTGGATCAGTGGGTCAACACCAAAGAGAAAGCCGATGAAAAAGAAAGAATAGACATGCTTCCTGGTGTATTTTTGAGTAGATAGGAATTTTTTTAACTTTTTTTGCTGGTCGTGTATAGATGCGGGTTCGGCCCTGCTAGTAGGATTTTTGGAAATAACTTATACATAAATTCCTTCTACAAATAGTTGAATTGAAATTCTATATTGTCTTCAACTCAATTATCATTTATTTTCTTAAGTGTTCTAGCATTTGAATTCTTATTCAATGAACTTGTGAAGTTTTCGATCTTTGGATCGGGTTTTTGAGTATATTTGTTAAGTCCGAGAATCATGGTTACGAATCGTGTCCGTACACTAAGCTGAACTCCGATGCTGCACTACTTCAATCAGTGATCGACACTTAAGTTCTTCCCTCAATTTCAATGATGAGTTGTAAAGATCGACGAGCTATTGCATTTCGCCTCCAAAACATTGAGCTTTAACGTCGTTGAATTGATGCTGAAACAAGTGAAGGTCGAGTGGTCGAATCACACCCGCTCACTTATTGTTGATCACATCCACACTCCAGGGATTTGCATTTGTACGTCGGCGGTCGGTCACACTTTTTTAAGTTTTAAGTATATATCCACACTCCGGGGACTTAAGTTATTTTATGGTGGTCAGTCACACCCGAGTTATGTTTACACTCTGACCACACTCTGGTGACGCAGAGTTGTGTTACGGATGAATGATTCATATCCGGTTTGTGTTTAAACTCTAATCCATTCTCTGGGGATTTAGGGGTAGTCGATGTTAATTCTCCAATCCGCACTCTGGGGACTTAGAGTTAATTGCGGTTAATACACTGGTTCGCACTTTGTGAATCTGAAGTTAGTCGAGGTTTGTACTCCAGTTTGCACTATAGGAACCTGAAGTTGGTTGATGTTGACACTCCGATCCACACTCTGGGAATCCAAAGTTAGTGTTTATATTCCAACTCGCACTCTGGGACTTGAAGTTGATGTTTATACTCCATATTGCACTCTAGGAGCTTAGAGTTGATATTTATACTTCAGTTCGCGCTCTGGGAACTTGGAGTTGTTGTTTATACTCCAATTCGCACTCTGGGAATTTGGAGTGGATGTTTATACTCCAATTCGCACTCTGGGAATTTGGAGTTGGTTGATAGAAAGTCAGTCACGTTTGTTTAGGTGTTCGAATTTCGTTCGCACTCTATGAACGATGGATTATCAGGATCATGGATGGCCAGTCACATCCACCTTGGGTTAACAAGTGAGGTCGTTAGATGGATGGATACATCCTCCTCGAACTTGGTTCAGATATGGGCGAGGTCGTTAGGTGAACGGATCCACCCTCCTCGAAACCGCATTTATAAGTTTATACTCCACCTCGTACTCTGGGAGACTGGAGATAGTTAAAGGATTGTCGCACGTCAATCCTTTTTTGGCTTCAGTGTGGTGAATTGCCCTCGAGCTCGGGTTTCAATTAATGAGTGGCCGGTCATATCACAGTCACTCCCTATTTGAATAAATCCCACCGTATGATGGAACTTATCTCTTCGTGCATCGTGATGGTTGTATGACACATTCAATAAATCATAGCTCTGGCTCGAAGAGATTACATTTATTGCCAAAATAAGAAAATGCAGCAAAGTCAGTTGCCTTAATACAAATTCAAATTTCGAAATGCAGAAACAAATTGTAGATGAAAAATAGACAAAATAAATAAAGCCTGTCATGTGTAATAGCGACGAAGACTCTCGCTGTTCCAGGCTCTTGGCAGAGTAAGACCATCAACAGTCGATAGTTTAAATGTGCCATCTATGAGCTTTCGTTCAATCACATACGGTACTTCCCACGTTAGTTTCATGTGTGAAGGAACCGAATAGATTCTTTTGAGGATGAGATCGCCGAGTTCAAAGTTTCGGGGTCAGACCTTGGCATTGTATAATCGGGCAACTCGACTTCGGTATGCGACTGCCCTCAAGTCAGCCTCTTCGCGCTTCTCATCTAATAAATTCAAGGATTCAACAAACAATATGACAATGGATTTTAAAATGAACCTGCTCAACGCTGCTACTTTCCCGTTAAGGCTCTGGACTTGCTTTATGGTTCTTGGAGTCTCAAGGTTTCTGATCGCCTAGATCTTTTCGGGATGGGTTCAATTCCTCGAGCATTGACGATAAACAAGGAACTTTCCAGATGTGACCCCAAAGTGACGTTTCAGTGGATTGAGCTTCATTCTGTATTTTCAGAGGATATTAAACATTGTCTCCAGGTCTTTAATATGATCAATAGAGAATCGTGATTTCACTAGCATGTCGTCCACGTATACCTCCATAGTCTTCCTAATTTGGTCGGCGAACATCCGGTTAACCAATCGTTGGTAAGTTGCATCGGCGTTCTTGAGTCCAAAAGGCATGACTTTGTAGCAATAGAGTCCCAGATCGATCACAAAGCTTGTATGCTTTTGGTTGGGCAAGTGCATTGGTATCTGGTTGTAGCCTGAAAACACGTCCATGAAGGATAGAAGTTCATGTCCAGCCGTTGAGTCTACAAGCTAATCGATTCGAGGAAGTGGAAAACTGTCTTTGGGGCAAGCTTTACTCGGGTCTGAATAGTCGACGCACGTTCTCCATTTCCCATTTGGCTTTCGGACGAGTACAGGGTTAGATACCCATTCCGGATATAATGGATCTTGAATAAATCCATTCGATTTAAGCTTATCTACCACTTTCTTAAGGGCGGCAGATCTCTCTGGATCCATATCACGCCTTTTTTGCTTGACCAGGATGTTCCGCGGGTCAATGTTCAATGTGTGGCTCACGATGTTCGGGGAGATTCCACACATGTCAGAATGTGTCCAAGAAAACACGTCAAGGTTTGCTCAGAGAATTCAACCAATTCCTCTTGCATTTGTTTGCTTAATCGAGATCCAATCTTTATCATTCTAGAATCGTCGTTATCGTTAATCGAGACATCGATCGTTAGTTTGGCCGAAGAAGCTTGACTGTCTTTACTTTCATCTTCACTTTCGTTATCTCTCGGGTTAAGATCTCTTTGGAATTGGTTGGTGTGCCCGGGCCTGGCCTAGGCATTAATTGTCAAATTTCAACAAAGCGGACGCAGAGAGATTCTTCTACGTCCTTTCCTTTCTCCTTTCGCTGCGCCTTCTGTAGCTCAGCAACATAAACAAACTCGTCCAGCAGCTTGATCTCCTTGAACAACTCCAACTCCATGATCGGTGGGGGAATTTAGAGTCAAACACCATGGGGCAATAGCAGCCCTGAACTCAGCTAAGGCCGGTCGGCCCAAGAAATCATTATAAGGCGAGTCTATGTCCGATACAACAAATTGCAATATCCGGACTCTCCGGCGTTCTCCGGTTCCTAGCTCCACTGGCATTTCCATCCAGTAGGTATGGTTGCACTCCTGTTGAAGACATAAATACGGGACTGGCAAGGCTTCAAATCTGTAGCCTACATCTTCATCTGGTTATAGGCTCGCTTAAACGGTATATTAACAGAACTTCCACTGTCAACTAGGATCCTCTTCATCCAAGAAGGACCTACTTGAGATGATATGACAAGTGGATCAATAGTGGAGGCTTCGACCTTGTCAGCATCTCTATCTTGGAACATGATGTCATCAGTCATCATCTTCTGTTGTTTGGCCGAAGCCCCATCTTCAAGACTACTGCAACACTTGAAGTCCGCATGCCTAGTAGAATTGACATAAGACTCCATTTCCTTCCAGCTTCGGTCTGCTGGATGAAGACCACCACTAACAGTATTTATCACTAAATTCCCACCAGTACGAGCGGGTACCTCCTATCTCTCCTGATTAGATACACGATTTTGATTTGATGGGCCCACACATCCGGACTACGGCGCCCAAATAAACTACTCTAACTTCCTTTCTCTTATCCACTTTTCAATGAGATCCTACAAGTGACAACGCTCATTCGTGTTATGGCCATAGCTATCATGGAATCTGCAAAACTTTCCAGTCTGGATTTGTTTCTCTGATGATGGTCTTGGGGCAGGTTTCTTATATTGAATGGTATTCCAAGTCTGTAATTACACATTCTCCAACAACGTATTCAGAGGGGTGTAATTATCAAACAAGGGAGCCCTACATCGTGGACCACAATTCTCATCTCGCTTCTTATTTCGATCTCCATTACCTCTTTGCTGATTCTGTTTATTTTGAATATTCAACTGCACTTTTTCGAAACTTTCCCCGGATTATTAACAGCTACATTACTCTGGATTCCTTCGACATTGGGCCCTACGTCGTCCTTTTTCCTAGATTATTTCGCATTCTTCCTTTTCAAGAATTGGGCTGCCTTGGAATAAAAACGGTCCAATAATGCAGGAGGCTTTCCGGTTACCGAATTCAGAATTGGGATCAATCCTCTTAGTTAGCGCCATCAGAATAGAGTGATCGTTGGGCTCGCTAATCTCAGCATACACAGCATGAAATCTTTCTAGATAACGCCTGAGTGTCTCTCCAAGAGCTTGAGTGACACTAGACAAAGAGTTAACATCCTTCGGCCTCGTTACATGCATTTGGAACTGCTCAACAAACTTTGTCACCAAATGATCAAAACATAAGATAAATCGAGTGGTAGACGGGTAAACCACATGGTAGCTATTCCCCAAGTGAGATCGAAAAACTTCAGCATTTAACTACATCGTCAGCTCGTGCTGCATTCATTAACCATTCGTACTTCAAAATATGCTGATTGGGATCTGAGCTTCCTTCATAGACGAGTAGAGTTGGCATCCTGAACCGTCGAGGTGGTTCAGCATAAAGTATGTCATCAGTGAAAGGGGTATCACTCCGGGAGATTCCCCAGTCATCATTAGTGAGACCCTGACTTTCACGTATCATTTGACGTATCATCGTCGGTATATTTGGCATCTGGACATTTTGAGCATGTTGGACCAAGGTGTGGTCGGGTTCCACAATGCGAGGCTGGGCCGGACGTCGTCGACGGTCCAAGTCTCGCCTCCTTGGTTCTAAGTCTTCAGGAATGTAAGGTTCAAGAGTATGTTGACGTAGGGTTGGATCTGTTTGGTTTCAAGCATCAACTCCCGGCTCAGTAGTAGTAGTGGTAGCTCAGTTGTCTGTAACATGATATGGAATAGTACCTCCTTGGGAGGGGGGTCCAGTCTGATGGCTGGTGGACGGGCCAACTCTTGGTTGCCCAAGGCTCAGTGCATGCCGATGTCCAGTAACTTGGGTATAACTCCTATCTAGCCGTGGGCGCCTAGATCTACGATGATAGTCCGAAGAAGCTGAACTTTTAGTAGATTAATAAGAAGCTTGTTCCCTCTTGGATTTCCTACGCCTTTGGTGATTTAGCTGATTCGTCAATTCTACATTGGCACGTAGCAGTTAAGTAAGTTGCTGATGGCTCTGTTTCAACTCTTGCAGTAGCATCTGAAACTCTTCCCTGGTGACAGGGCCTTGCGGATCTGATGGTCCGGCAGCATTCTGATCAGTAAGAGGTAGCTGTGCGGGATCATGTCGACACATCCTTCTTGGTCTATAGTAGTAGAAGTGGTCCTTGTGTTTACCATGGTGAATAGCGAAGCTCTTTCCTAGATTTGATGCAAATCTGAATAGGATGGAAGAACGTTGAACTTGAGATCTAGATCTTAGATTTATGCAATGCAATATCGACAGTAGATCCAACGAGCATAAGCAAAACTATGTTTTCTCAGTGAAAGCACCAAAGTGTTTATACCAAAATTGGGCACAACACTCTTCGGAAGTATTTGAAGAGATAAAATGAAGAAAGTAAATGTAAAAAGAGGATTATCTAACAAACACTTCAAAAACAGATAAGAAAAACACACCAAAACATCGAGATATAGAGTGGTTTGGCATATCGCCTACGTACACTATGAAATTGATGATTTTATTGATATTTATTCGATGATTACAACTTGCTACAACGGATTACAGCAGTAGATTTCAAGTACAACAGTGATCTTTGAGTGCAAAAATGATTTCGGCAGAGTCTGGACGTCGAAGAGCTAAAAAGTCCCTTTTCTGTAGACTTTGGCATGCTATTTATAGGCGTAGGATGCAAATATTTCTCTTAGATCTCGGGAGGCATCTTATGACACGTGGGTGGGCCTACGCGATCGGACTCATGTGATTTGCACACGATCTAGGATCGTTACAAATAAGCTTCGTATCGATCAAAACGTCATCCAATTGAGTCGGGATCGATTGTGAATGTTGTTGAGGATGTACGTAAGCTCCTGTGAAAATTTGGTGGCATTTGGACTTGTAGATTGTGAGTTATAATCAATGCAAATTTAGGCTTTTCGATTATCGTTCTCTTCATATCGATGCTATTCAAATCGATCATTTCGTATCGATGATCATGCATGTGATGCCAGTTGACATGGCGCTTGCGTCCAGGATTGATCCGAAGTTCATGCCAAATCGTTCGAGTCTTCCCAACGTTTGCGCATTGTCCATATCGATCGAAGGTGCTCTCTTCGTATCGATTGCCGTGGCCTTATTCGTATCAATCGATGTTATTCTGTTCGTATCGATTTCTGTGGCCTTCTTCATATCGATACCCATAGGCTATTTTGTATCGATAGTAGAGGGCCATTTCGTATCGATAGATGGAGGTTGTTTAATTCATATCGATTGTTGATCAATCGATACGAACTGTGTGATTGGGATCGATGTGAACTGACTCTAATTAGTCGATACAAAGTTGAACCAATTTGATGGATACGAACAGATGGCTGCATGATGACGAATATGAACAGATGGCTGCGTGATGATGGATACGTACAGATGGATGCGTGTAAGTTGATTTCTTTGGATTACATCGATCGTATCTTGAACAATCGAACTGCGATTGACTTGAAATTTGGAACATTGGCTTTCATAGCTTTGCTTGTCATGTCAAATCAATTGTAGCTTGATCTGGACTCGGACAAAATTTACCGACATCCATAGTGAACCTATGTATAACCAGTCTTCGTGACAAACTGTCTTCGGTTTCTATTCAATTCATTGGTGTTTTGGCCTTGCCAAAAGGCGGGATAACATATAGTCATAATCGACTTAATACAAACACAGCGAAAATACAACAAAACATAAAATGACAGCTCCTAAATAGCTATCTATTTGCCTCTGGTAGCCTTATTTGTCATCGTACTAAACCTGAAAAAGGCCCTAACCCCTCAGCCTACTCTAATTAATTTAGAGCACCCGAGAGTTTAGGGAGAAAATATAAACTTCGGGTCAACATAATGCCTGTGTGAATGATACGATACATCCTGGTTGTATATGTTAAGTGAGACAACGCGGCTTAGCGGAATGGGGTTCCCCTCACTAACATCCTTTTAAAATACATCTTTGCAAAACCTTTTTCCTACACCAAAACTGGTTAAATACTGTAAAGCATCATTATGTAAACATACATAAATATCATGTAAAATGAAATATCTGTTCAAACACATAAGTTTTGTTTGGATAACTTTTAACCTTTGGCTGACTGGTCTACCAAACAATATAATCAAAATTAATCTAACACCTATTAGCTATTCTTCTTCTTGACTATCTATCCTTAACTATCTGTTAAATACTTCACTTTTGGACGGTCTATCCCTAACTTTATCATCTCCTAAGTCTTCCTGATCCTAATGGTTTTTCGAGCTCACCAATAACCTATCTTTATACAAACATATATTCCCTTCGGCGTCTAATCATAATTTTAGTCTGCCTATAACCAAGCCCTACACACTGGAATTTTGGACAATAATTAGCAGGGGCTAATGTATAGGGCGCGACCTCATACTAGTCTCATCTGGCATTCTAATATCTAAGTCATTTTCACTGAAGGGTCCCTCCTATAATTTTTCCTGAAAACATTTTCAAAATGATTTAAAACCTTTAAATCAAACTCAAACAAGGAAAATATATGATCTTTATGCTTTACTCAAAATCACATTACCGTGTTATATATATCTTCTTTACCCAAACCTTAGTTGATGAAAACATCTAAACATTTGAAAGTACCTCTTTTTATAATTTTGAAAACCTCTCTCAAAACCAAGTGAAACCCTTTAATTTTCTATGCCAACGGGCCAAAACCTTACCTTTCTAATTGATTGTAATCAAAAAATTGGGAAATAAATTCAAAGTTATATTAATTGATGAAATAATATGTAATAAATTGTAATCTGAAAGAACCAATGCTAGATAAGTAATTATAATATTTGTTATTTAATAATAAAGTTGAATGGGATTAAATTTAGGAAATTGTGTTAATCATTAATTGTTTACCCATTTATTTAATCTATTGAATTAGAGCTAAATCCATTGCAATTAAACGTAATTAAATACTAAGTTAATATGAATTTAGTTGATGACTATAAACTATTAGGTAATTTGATATATATTAATGTTAAATTTATCCATAAGATGATGATTAACTGAATAAAGAGATTGAAAACAAATTGAATTAATTTATTTGAAATTTAAATATAATTTATTTCAATTTACTTAAATTGAAGGTAAACACTGTAAATTTTGCAATAAATCCTTATTTGATTAACATGGAAATTTTGTTTAATGAATTATAAGTTTTTTCGTAACCAGAAATGATAGAAATGGTAAATAATTAAATCCGAATCGAAGTAGTGATTAAATAATTTAATATTAAATTATTTAATTAACTGAAATATAGCCATTTTGGCCACTAAATCGGATTTCGACGAAACTAGTTTCATCGGACCTGTAACGGTGAATTATTGTAGGATTTCAAGTTTCGTAACAATCAGACTTGTCATTTGATCATACGAGCTCGAAACGCCTAAAAATCAATTCAATTGAAATCAATTCGAAATAACTTAATATTAGCATAACTTCTTCATATGATGGAATTTGGACTTGAAACCTGTTCCATTATTTTTAAAATATTTAAAAACATCTATTTTGATATATGAGATGACCCATTTTCATTTCGAAGGCAGAACGGGTTTTTGGGCCGATATCGTTCAATCAAATCTGATCCGTTCTTTCTATTTTCAACCCTACCTATATATATCCAGTTATAAACCCTAGCTTCTCCTTATTCTCATTTTTCTATACATACAGTCCTTTCTATTGCTCCTCTTTCTCAATGGTAGACAAATTCTCAACTCCGAATCCAATTCGATTCAAAATCAAATCAAAAATTAAATCTCCTCAAACTGTATCAAATTATATATCGATCTGAAGCTCTCAACGAGCGCATCTCAGATCCGTGATTTGTTTTCTAGTTTCAATTACCGCCTTTTCAGAAATGGAAGATGAACCTCGGCCATCTGTAGGCCACAAATCTCGATCCAACGACGGATTGTTGACCATTTGGAAATCGAGGAGTTGCGTTTGGGAGAGGGAGTCAAGCAGGTCTCAGATCTGGTGGTAGTTGCGTTTGGGAAGGTGCGGCAGCGCAGCGCGTTCTCCAGCAACCGGAGGGCACGCGACTTTGCTTGTTGGTGCGCCGAGAGCGGGCAAGCATGTGGTGATGATCGATCGATCCATCATCGATCATAGTGGCCGACATTTCATTTTGAAGATGGCGGCTGTTGGTGTGTGAGAGAGCGAAATCGGGCCTGTAGCTAGGGTTCGAAATCGAACAAGGTAACGTCCAGGATGATGTGTTCTCATCTTTTATTTAATTATTTTATTTAAATTTATATTTCGAATGTTTTTATTGACATAACTTTTGCATGCGAACTTGGATTCACGAGCGGTTTCTTGCATTGAGATCGTATTGAAATTTCAAATATCCAGACGCTGGTTTAGATGAATTCTGAGACTGTTTGAATTATTGGGTTTAAATTGAATTTAAATTCAATTTAAATTCAAAGGTGAGTGTTTTAACCCACTCACAACTTCTAAAATTTCTTATGTTTGTTAAATTGATTTATGATGTGATTAGAAATTTATTTATGACTGCTTGGCATACTGTGAATCTTCATCTCAGTTAACTTGAATTTATTTGGATAAAATAGTTATTTAATTTATTATTAAGTATAAAATGCCAGTAAATACCTTTTATTTATTATCTGTTCTATATTGATGTTATTGATTGAATTGGATGATGATTGTGATAAATGTTTGATGATTGATATTGGATGAATGGATGTTGTATTTTATATTGTTGTAAACTGCAAGTTGTTATGGATTTTTATTTCATTCGAGTTTGCGGTTTGAAATGATATGTAACCATATTTATATTTTAAATTACGGATTGAAATGATAAATATCCGTATCACTTGACCATATGATAGAAAATTATATACAGATACCGTGGTCTATATATAAAATATTTTGAAATGATTTCTATGGTTTTGCAAAGAAATATATGGTTTTAGATAAATATTGACTTTAGATATTATATTAATGTTATTTTATCCTTGATTTTAAGCTATGTATAATTTGTTTTAATATAGAATAAGCTTAATAATAAGTTTGATTTTTATGAAAGATAATATAGTTAAGTATATAAATTTTATTTTAATATAGAGTCTATGATGATTTAAATAAATTAAGGTTGGAAGATAAATTTGAAATTTATTTGAAATTGAATTTATTTTAGAATTGAACCCAAATAAGTTTGATTTGAAACTTACTGACTTTGAAATTTTAAAGGATATGATTTGTATAACTTGATTTTGGTTAAGGTGAATTAAATAAATATTTCAAGTCTAAATAAATTGAAGGAAATATTCAGTTATTTGTAATTTGAGTTTTATTTAAATGATAATGGATTTATTGAGTAAAATATTTCGAAAAAATAATAGAAAATTGAATTACTGAATCGTAATTACCAAACTTAGTTTTGAAATTGTTGAATACTTAAAGTTTGAAACATGTTGAACTTGAAATGGCTTACTTTGTGGATCAAATCTGTTTTGAAATTGAAAAAATTTGGAATAGTTTATTTGGAAATTGAATCGAATTGAAATTTATGATTTGGGATTTGGTTAAATATAAAATGTAAAAATTCGAGCTGTTTTGGAATTTATTTGTGAAATTGAAGAAGCTATTGTATTATATAAAGTATTTAAATTTTTAAACCATTTAAGTGGTGGGAGTTATGTTTCAAAGCTATGAGTTTCAAAGTATTATGATTTGAAAGTGTTATATTTCAAATGTTTTGATTTCGAAGCGTTATAACTTTGAAAGTGCTATGATTTTGGAAAAAGGATATTTGAAATAAAAACGATATTATATTGATTTGGGTTTTTATAAAAATGATATCATATTGTTTTGGTTTTTTAAACGAAAATGAAATCGTTTTTATATGGTTTTGAAACGGATATTATATTCTGGTTTTGAAGTATAATTATTTTGAAATGTCAGCGGTGTTATAATAACGTTTGGTTGTTAAAGAGACCGGGATCGAAAGTTGTCATACTCTCTGCCAACTTCGAAAATTACTTTAACAACTGTGTACGCGATGGAGATTCCAAAATGAATAGGATGGTTACGATGTTCTATTAAGGTATATACGTGGACCCGACTCCCGTGAGTTGGCATAAGTAGCTAAAACAAGAGCGATCTCGGGGAAAGGAGGTAGCCCCTCTTATCGAACACACTCCTTCGATATTATATTCTGACTTTGAGATTTATTTGGTGGCCACTTTGGATTTTTCGATTTGGGGGTGTGGCTCGAGGTGGGCGGTAGTAGCTGCTACGCATTACCACCAGCCCGTGTGCATAATTGGTATATCTACCCTGGCATTGCCTTGTGTGTCGTGACACCTACCCTAGCGCGCCTTGTATGAGTTTGTTTTTCTCCTGTAGCCCATGGAGTATCCTCTGGTGGCTTCCCGATCAGGAGGGACTATGATACTGGATGGACTACTAGGATTATTACGTGTTAAGGTGGAAAATGTAGAGCCTTAACGCCATTTAAAAGTAAGTTTATTTTACTATAGACATTACTATAATAGCGAAATATTACTACATAGTAAATAGTTTAACAGATCCTTAGGAGATATAAATCCCGAACATCTCTTAAGTTACTGCACTCACGTTTGACACTGGATTGGAGATGTCAAATCCCGTAAACATCTCTGACGCCGTTCCACTCATATTTATTTCTGTTGATTTAACTCATATAAGATCCTTTAGTTCTGACTCGAGTGTTTTGTCTTTTCAATTCGCTCGGGTCAGTCTGAGCATTTTTGGATTCGAAGACCTTATTTCTAGAGGACGAAGATGAAGATTGTATTACTATTATTTATTATATTATTCCACCACATTCATACTGGTCCGCTGCATTATTTATTATTCTCTGGTATGTGTAACACTGATATGTGTTGTATAAGTAAAATCAAAAGTGTAACGACCTGGAATTTTTGATCCCAAAAACTCCAGATAGTCAGGGAAAGAAGAAAGAGATAGAAGAAGAAGAAACACAACAAAGATTCTCACATTCGCAGCGGATGAAAATATAATATCAAATAATAACAGTTTACAAAAGAATTATGTATCTGTCAAATACATTTATAATACATCAGAGTTACACATATATAAACAGACACTGGATATACACAATCACCATGTCTTAGATATACAACAATATAATACAATGGAGAACACTCCATACGTTTCTGCCATCCAGCTCGCCCCCTTGAGCTTTAGAATGTCCTTACCTGAAAATCTGTAATACTCGGTCTGACCCGAGAATTACGTCAAAGTAACACCCAGGTCAGGCTGAAAACCAGCGTGAGTAAACCCATCTAATATGGAATACAATGCACACAACTTATATAAAACCCGGGGTAACTCGTATTAATTTACAAATTCACAATTTGTTATAGACATCACTTAATTCACACATCAATTTTCTAAGTACCAAAATTTAGATTAAATAGTCCAATTCACTTAAATCATTTCATTCCAGCCTATTGATTTCACATATCAATCTATAAAAATTCGAAGTGGTTTCGGGTATTTTCTAATACCCGACCCCGGTCTCTTCGAGTCTCATTCAAGGCATCCAATACCATTCAATCATCCATAAGCAAAGCTTGATCACTTCCAAATTAATTTAATTAATTCTAATTGAATTACCAACCTCAATCACTTGGATTCCTTCACTTAACATTAATTAATTTCAAATTAATTAATCAATCATCCCTTAATTATCCATCTTAATTAATCACCCTAGATTAATTATCCTTCAATTACATTCAAGTAATTATCTTTAATTAATTTCACAAATTAATTATTCTTAACCAAAATCAATAATTAATCTTTAATTACTTCACAAATTAATTAACTATATTAATTACATCAATCCTTAATTACTTATATTAATTAATTTCTCATATATCACTTATCATTTTAATTTATACTAATCTAAATTAATTACATTAATTAAACCACAATATTAACCACTCTTGATTAATCTCGACCTGTAATTATCTATCTTTTTATTTACTTCATTAAATAAATAAATTATTCCTTAATTAATTATCTTAATTAACCTCTCGATTAATTACATAAAGTAATTATACCCAATTTACTTCTATTAACAAATCATCATTCAACTAATTACATCCAGTAATTATTTATTAATTACTTCCCTACGTAATTATATTTTATTAATTACATTAAGTAATTACCTATCAAACCACCCAATTTATTTTATTTATATTTTAGAATCCCAAATTATACTTATCCAATCATACACAGCACAATTTAATTCCCAAATTAATCTTTCACAGTATATAAATAAAATGCATCATCAATTATGAAAATAATTTCTATATTATGAGAAATCCAGTTGGATCCCTCCAACCTGTTTCCCTGCATCCATAGATGTTAGCACAATACCAATTCCATTTCGAGGTGGAATATCACGGTATATGGGATTTATAAAATATCATCCGCTATTATGCAGCGCATAGGGCCTCATCCGCTATATAATGCGGGAAACCAATCACTCCAATATATACTATACATATACTACTATATATAATATAGCACATCAATTCAATTCAACCATTCAACTAATCATTTAAATGTAACCATTTGAATTTAAATAATAAAAAAACCAGTTGAGTGAGATTAACTCACCTTTGCTTTTTATTTGCAGCCCACTTCAATATTGCCTTGGATTTCCTGATGTGTGACCTTGAATAAACAATTTATATGATTTATTAGTATTTGAAATAATCGAACAATTAAATTCCCATTTATAAATTTATCTAATCAATGAATTTATTTTAAATTAAAAATCTTATTTTAAACTGATTTTCCTTTAATAAAAATATTTTTAGTAATTAAAATAATTGAATAAGTTTATTAAACAAATCTATCTCCATAAAACATTATTTTAAGGTTATGCTAGTAAGTGAAAATATGCAATTCTGACTCCTTATATACATTTAAATTAAATTAAAAACAGCTTAAAATTCAAAACTGCTTAACCATTTAAGATTTCATTTACTCTAAATAAGTTTGTATATATGTATAAATCAACTATTTACAAAACTTACTGTTATGCATTATTTACTTATTTATTTAATTTAAAACTGCATGTGCATATGTATTTATAAATATATATATATATATATATCATTATTCCTGTCACGACCCAAAATTCATCGTTCAAAAGTCGACATCAAATACCTCACTTGTATTCAACTGCCGGAGATTCGAACGTCAAATTTCAGTTCGGATGGAGCTTATAACCACATCAGGTGAATATAAAACAACGGAACAGAATGAATATCATGCATACATCAGAGATACAATATCATAATATCCATTAGTACATCAGAGTATTTAATACATACACTTCAACTCCAAATAAAAATCAAGATAATACAACAGTGGTCATATATTCAAAAAGTTTTCAAAGGAAGGAAGCGATAGCGAACTCCCAAAGACTAAACACCTGAGATCTCCAAAAGCTTCTAGAACATCTCCAAGATAAGACTCCAAAATACCGCTACACCATGACACAGAAACCTACTACTAGGCTGTCCGTGTGGAAATTATGGGCACCAAGACTTTAGGAAAGAAACAATAAACTCCAGGTCAGTCATGGGACTGGTATGAGTAAACAAAAACAATTGCTTTTAAAGAAACTAGATTTATAAAAAAATTCGGTATGCATTTTTAAAAAAATGAAACTACCATAAGACCTTCCGCCACACACACCATGCAATCACAGAATTGGAGGAGATTTCTTCTTATGATAGTCAAATATGCTTGGTATGGGAAAATTTCTTTGATATTATTACTAGTGCATAGTGTAGAAAGCATTTCGAAAATATAATATTAATCTTAACCGGCATAGACATTCCGAACTATGCCTACTATAGCTACTATGTTTTGTGGCAGGTTACCGCCACGTGCATGGCAGGTTATACAACTAAAACCGTACAGGGCACGTATTGTTTCTTTGGATTTACAATAAATGGTCAAGCTAAGGAACTTCCTGGGCCACATGGGTACGCCTCTGGAGGGACGACCCGAGAACCTAACCAGATCTCTGCCAACACAAGGCCGGGTTACCTCTGTACTAGGTAACTACTGACACGAGTATGACATTCCCCGGTTGTAACCAACCTTTATCTGGGGCCCCAACAACAATCACAAAGTAATATATATATATATATATATATTTGCGATATCCACATAAGTTAAGTATCTGGGCTCCATACCATGATACCACTTCTATCCAGAAGGAAATGCACATACCCTAAAGGGCGCTACCCCCAATAACCTTGCTGCATCTTTCCTGTTTCGACCATTACCGGGTTGTGAGGTTCGACGAAGTCTCGTCCACAAAGCTACGCTTTTCACAAAGCCATGCTTTAATCAACAAATGATCAGCAGCACTCCGCATGCCACATTACCAAATTGGGAATATATTACCGATAAACTTCAACAACATAACCTCTGAGCTCGTACATCTCAGAGAAGGGTGTTAAGCTAAGAGAATAAATTCTCCGCCACCAACAGAAATGTACTTGAAAGGAATCTGCTTTATATCTCAAATGTAATGTCAGACATACAATCCATACAAGTCTGTTCTGGGTTCGAACAGAACCAAAGGCACCTCCGAAGAAGTCCTTGCAATCCGGGAGTCCACAATCCCGATCGGACTCCCCATCACATATGGAGAACTCTATACCGGAGCAACTTAGTGCAGAGTCATTCGACAGGTTATCCTATCGTTCTCGAAGACGTCTGGTCTTCACCACCATCTTCAAATGCTTATCCATTTCGTCGTATCACTAATTCGAAATGGGTTATATGACACAAAGGTCCTCTCCCGGCTAAACCGAATAGTGAGCGTCAATTTAAAAAAAGAAACATGTGGATATGTCGTTCACAAAAATTCTTAGGTTCGATGTGAGTTCCGAATAACTAGCTGAAATCCGATTCCCTGTCGCATCGAAGTTTAAACGCCGTTTTACGGGCAAAGGGTTTCCACATCAATACAGGAACAAATCACAATTACAGTACAATACATAGCAATCTACATCACACAGTATCACAACCAAAACAGAAATATCAATCTGGTGCACAACAATAGTTAATTATTTTCCAATGTGGTTTAAATAAATTAACCATACAATTATTTATAGTGATGTTTAAAATCAATGATTAAATTTGGATAAATTAATTAAATCTTAATCAACTCGATTAATTATTTCTTAATTAATTAATCTTAATTAACCACTAATTATAAATTAACTAACTTAAATTATCTAATTAACAATTCTTAATTCCAATTTAATTAGACACTTAATTATTAATTAGCCAATTTTTTTAATTACAATTTAAATATTCTTAATCACTTTCTAAAATAATTGATTGATATTAATTTTCCATCTTGATTAACATTAAAAAAAATTCTTTAAACTTTGATTATCAATTTATTACTAACTACAGAATTTTAATTAAGTTTACTTGAAATAATTTATTACTTAAACTAATCAAGTATTAGTTACTTCCTTAGTACTAAAGTTTGTTACAACATTTGCTTTAAACTTTATAAAGCTTGACCCCTTTTGAAAAAAACAGAACCCGAGAATACCCAGGCTTTACTCGAGTAAAAACTCAAGTTCCTCACCATCTCTCCCCGAAGCCTTCTCTCTCTCCCTCACGTATACCCCTTCTTCTTTGTTTCTTTTTTTTCTTATTATAACTTAAGTTTTTAAAACTTAATGATTGTTCTATGTCCGAAAAAAAATCGTGCTTCAACCCGAAGTAACGACCCCTTTCCTCGAGTATCAACTCGAGTTGCCAACTGCAGACCCTTCTGATACGAGACCGATATTATGCACGTGCACATCGCCGCGCCGCCGTTCTGGTGAGCATCGTGACCTTCGGCAAGTCGCAATTAATCCACATAGACGAACCCAAAGTTCGATTCGACACAGAAAATTAGAAAACGAATTTTTGCCACTTCATTGAAACTGTAACTCGAGCCTACCCAAAACAAAACTGTCTCGCCGCCCCTCTTAAGACCACCAGTGACACCAAGATTTCGGCCATGTCATGCCAACACACCAAGTCATCATCCCCCAGAACCACGCGAAGCTCGATGCCTCCGAGGTGATGAAATCGCCTCATTCACAGACACGAAGAAAAACTCGAATATAACCCTAATTTGAACGTACCTCAAATTTATGCAATAGAAAAATTCTTTGATAATTTTCACGAAGTCACTGGTGTTCAAGCTTGCTTCAAACCAAATTTTAGAATTTAAAATTTGTTCGATCATCGAAAAATAGTTTAAATGCATTTTTCGTTCAACTGTAAACTGCACATTAAATGCTCGCTTAAAAATCATCGTTTACATCTTAAAAATCCTATTTTTGATTAAGGATTCACGTCATATGATTGAAGTAACAAATCATTATATTCGAAATTTTCCAAATTTGAATCTTACTCTGTAAACACACAATTTTGTTTTCTGTATAAACTTAACCTGTTTGAAACTATTTTTAAATTATAGTTTATACTTAAATACACTTATTTACTTTTGAAGTCAAGGCCTAACAATGATTGAGTGATAAGGTATTGGATTTTTGAACAAGGTTGATGCTCTGAAACAAAAAAACAGTTCAGACATTCACACCTACTAATATTTATATACAGGGAAGATTTATGTATACATGTACATAATAAAGAAATTTCAAATCTTCAGATTTACAAAAAAACAAATAAATATACTTAAAATCTCTTTTTAAGTTGTTTACTCACATTGAAATATGAATGAACAGAGATGCTTCTGTCTTGAAAAAGAAACAGTTTGATCCTTCTTCTCTTTTTTCTTTCTTCGGTAAATTGTTTTCAAACTTGAATATATAAGTGATGTTCTTCTACTTTTTTTTATTTTCTGATCTTTGTTAGGTTTTGCCTTTGAACGAATTGGAACCAATAGTCAAGTATATAAAGGAGACGTGCAGGTTCAAGTGAAGTACTGAGTATCATTATTTTGTATAATTGCTTTATACAGGCTTTGTACAACCAAAGACTTTCCTCCTTCTTTCATGGGTCGCTGAGAAGAAAGCATTAAATGAAAGCATTAAATGTTCTCTACTTCCTTCTTTGTTAAACAGGCAATCTTATTTCATTTTTGTAAGTACATTTGTTTTGTTTTACAGTTTTTTCCTAGTTTCCTGGTTTTATGAATTCCACTTACAAACTTGTATGATATTCACACACACTTGTTTGGTTACTTTGCTAAATGAAGGAAAATTGTTTTAGTTATTGTTTTCTTATGTCTACATATTTGAATGTACATTCTTTCTTTTCTTTTTTTAACTAATGTTTGTTTTGTTGCTGAATACACTCTTTACTTCATTGTTTTCCTGTTTATATATTTTTTTTTGTTTACAACCTTATATGTATTCCTATGTCTTTTCATAACTATATGATTTTGTTACAACATACATTCTAAATTTTATTTCTATTCAAAGTTTTAACTAACAACATTTTAATTTGTACATATTTTATTTTATTGTTTAAAACAATTTCTTGCTTGTTATATGTTTTTATTTATTTATTTATTATTATTATTTATTTAAAAACTTAAACTATCAAATATTTATTTATATCCGTATAACTTTATAATATTAATATTAAAAATATTTTATCTCTCTTGAAATTTCTCAAATTAAATTTAAAAGTTCAAATAATTTACCGAATTTAAAAATTCAAAATTTTGGGATGTTACAATATCCCCTCCTTAAGAAAATTTCGTCCTCGGAATTTGAAAAGGAGCAAAAAACAAGAAAGAATATACGAATTCAGAAAAATAAGGTAATGACTTACCAGTTTAAGCCGAAATATCCACCCTGTAGTTGGGATATGATTTCTTCATATTATCTTCGGTTTCCCAAGTAGTCCATTGGATCGCCACTCCACTGAACTTTTACCAGTTTCACCACTTTGTTTCGCAATCGCTTTTCATCACGATCAGCAATTTTTATCGGTTCCCTTTTTACTGCCAAGTTGGGGGTGATCTCAAGATCCCGCTGAGCAACTTCTTCAATAATATTATCTGGGTCATGCACATACTTCCGAAGATTAGAAATGTGGAACACATCATGCACGCCAGACAACCAGTTGGGTAGCTGCACTCGATATGCTAGAGGACTAATCCTTTCCAGAATAGGAAAAGGACCAATATAACGCGGTGCTAGCTTTCCAGTTTTCCCGAACCTCAATACACCCTGCATCAGAGACACTTTCAGAAATACAGAATCTCCAACTTGAAATTCCAAATCTCTTCTTCGGCGGTAATAATGGCTCTTCTGATAACTTTGAGCAGTTATTAATTTCTTTCGAATAAAATCAACCTTTTCCATGGCTTCTTTAATCATATCTGGTCCAAAGACGAGTCTATCACCTGATTTGATCCAGCATGCAGGTGATCGACACGGACGACCATATAAAGCTTCCAAAGGAGCCATTTCTATACTGTCCTGACAGCTGTTGCTATAAGAGAATTCGACCAGATGCAAATGGTCCTCCCAAGAACCACCAAAGTCGAGAATGCAAGCATGCAAAAGGTCTTCTAGAATTCGATTAATCCTTTCAGTCTGCCCATCAGATTGTGGGTGATAAGCAGTACTGAAATTTAGTTTTGTTCTCAAAACGGCTTGGAATGCCTCCCAAAATCTACTAGTGAAGATCGGGTCACGATCACTCACTGTACTGCTGGGAATACCATGGAGACGAACAATTTCCTTTATATATAGCCCTGCTAAGGTTGCTGCAGTCCGAGTAGATTTCACTGGAATAAAGTGAGCAGTTTTGGTTAGACGGTCCACTATAACCCAAATTTCTTCATTTCCCTTCTTGGTTCGTGGCAATCCGTCGATCAAATTCATCCATACCTGATCCCATTTCCACTTTGGTACTTCCAAAGGCTGAAGTAAACCGGCCACTTTCTTTTGATCGCTTTTAATTTGTTGACAAGTAGCACGACGACTCACATATATGGATATGTCTCTTTCCATCGTCTTCCACCAGAAAGTTCTTTTAACATCTCGATACTTTTATTAACTCCTAGATGGATGCAAAGCTTAGATTTGTGGCATTCATCTAAAACTTCGCGTTTGTGATAACCCGAATTTCTGGGCATCTGTTAATTGGAAATTAACAGGGTTAAAATTGTTAAAATACTTATTTGTTAATTGAACAAATGAAATTCTGATATATATAGATATCTGGATATATAAATGAATTTAAAATTTTAACAAAAGTTGAATTATAAATATTTGAAATAATAAAGATTGAATATATATATATATATATATATATATATAGATAAGCAGATTTTAAGTAGAGAAATTTTTTTATTTAAAAAAAACAAATTTAAGATGTGTTTGCTTAAAAGTGTATATTTATATTTATGAGTTGATTTTTTTGGAATTATGGATTTAAATTGAAATTTTAAAAGGTAAATACTTTAAACTATTTTAGATTCAAATAGTATTTGTCTTATATTATTTTCTTTAAAGGAAACCTTCTTTAAATTAATTAAGAACGTGATTGTTAATTGATAAATAAACACTAAAGGCTTTATAAACATTTAAAATAAATATATCATACATATTACAAAAGTAAGTTTTATAAATAAAATTTGAACAAAGAAAAGTTTGATTATTAAACACACTTAAAATATTATTAGTATAAAACTAAAATTTAACTATAATAAGATATTATTTTTATACGGTTTTAAAAACAATTTTTGCAAAAGATCTTTAACACTTGTAGGCTATTATGCAAATAATATGACAAGTGTAAGTTTAATTTACAAATGTCTTCTTATTAAAAAAAATTCACTTTCTTTAATTTTTAATGAATATTTTTAGAAGAAAATTAGTTTCTTTCTTAACATTTTCATTTTCCTTGTTTTCTTTTCTAAAGATCAAACAGAAATTACATTTTAAAAATCTGAAATCAAAATGCAAAAGCAAAGTAAAATCTGAAATTTAATTCTACAAATTCAAAGAGCGAATATGCAACTTCATATTAACCTGCAACCATCAAGTAAAATCTGCAAATTTATGTTTTTCACAATAATTAGATCTACAACCTCCAAACTGCAACTAAATGGAAGATCAACAGCAACTGCAAGTCATCTGCAGTTCAACATCTTTTAAATCAACAAATTAAAAGACATGCAAAGGGATTTCATCAGCAATCAAAGCTTTTCCAGATGAAAAAAATCAAAGCCTGGAAAGTTTTTAAATCTGCTCTGCATAAGAAAAGGTGAGTAAAACTGTTTTTTTCTTTATACTCTACCCTGTTGAAAACTGATGCATGTGAATAAGCATTTAAACAACTTTGTGAGAATTGTTTGCATGTTAAAACATGTTGTATATAGACAAGTATCATGATGCTTGAACCTGTATGACTGTACCTATGGGTATAAATTCCTTGTTCTTAGCTACAAATTTTATAATCCAGTTTTAAAATTTAATTTCTCTTTAAAAAGCCAATGTAAGGTGAGTAATCTTCTATACTTTTAAATGCTTAAAACTGTTTGAATTTTTTTTACTTATGAGCAACCCTTTTTCTTTAAAAACTTAAAATGGATCTAAATTCTATGCATGTGATTGTGGATTGTATTTGTGTTATGCACATGCATGTATAAGTAGGGATCTCTGGATATGGGTGATTAATTTTGATCTGTTCAAAATTTTAGTGCATGCTCTTCTCTATTTCGAAGAAAAATATATAGAGTTTAACATTTCAGGACATAAAAAATTTCAAACTTCTTACCCAAAATTACTATTAAACTTAGAATTTAAAAACAATATAAGTTTGAGAAATCATAATTCAAGTTTTAAACTTGTTTAAGTATTTTTAATGTGCAGATATTCTGTAACTTTGTAAGTACAGTAAGTTTTTAGCAAAAATGTTAAAATCAAACAAGTTATTTTATGAATTCGAGCATGTAGCTTAAATCAACACAAGAAAACTCGAATTTTAAAACTAAAATTATGAATTTTTGATAGGTATTGGGTTAGCAATTTGGGAATGTCCAGTTTTTAGTTTTCAAGTGAGCTCCGGCGATTGAAGTAGTTTTCGAGGACGAGGCTTTGGCTGTAGGTAGTTAGGTGATTACTAAAGTTAGGAAAAATGGGGTTAAGTGTTCACGATCGCTGTAGAGTCAGTGATAGGCATATTGGGTTTTAAACCCTAGATATGTCGAGGCTTGTAAATTTGTCGCGGTGGATTCTACAGTGCATCGAGCTGCACGTGGATTGAGGAGGAGATATTGGGGTCGTAAATAAAGGCACTGGTGAAGTCTTAGCGGTTCCGGTGGCCAGAAATCACCTCGTCGAGGCAGATTTTCAGTGGGTTTGGTTTTTGAAGTTCTGCAGAAAGGCTTGATTTTTTGATTTGGGATTTGGGGTATCGAGTCGATGCTGGAATGGATTGACGTGACGATTAGTGACTTGTTGACGATGGGCCGGATGTGTCAGAACGTGGTCGGCGATGGTGCACGTGCACCATCTCGCATGTGTGTCTGATCTGGTTGTTTCCTGTATTTTGTGGTGCTGGATCGAACTCAAAGTCGAATTCGAAGATTTGATAATGTAGCCCGAGTTGTTTCCGTGTCATGTAAGCTTTGTTGTTCTGTAATTTCAGAACTCAAGTAGAAATAGAAGTTTGAAAAGCGGGAAGTAGGGAAGAAGAAGGAATAGGGGAATTTTGGGTTTGACTCGTGTTATGCCCGATGTTTTGAGAATTGGACTCGGGTTATTTAGCTACCGAATTTAATTGTAGGCGAGTAATTATTGTACTAGGTTTTAAGGCAGGGAAACATCCTGAATTTTTCAAGTTCCAGGGAAAACCATATCTTTGAAAACAAGTTTCAAGCATTATCTAACATGATTTAATTATTTATTTTTATTATTTTGTGGTTAAGAAAATTGGTTGAATTTGAAAAAAATAAAATTATTCTTTTGGCGAGTCATTTGATTGAATCTCTAGTTGATTCAAATAAAATGAATAAGGAATTTTAAAGGATAGTAGGATTATGGTATAAACTGAACAAATTAAGAAGATCTCAAATAGCGTGTTGTTCAAAGTAAGATTACAAGATGAAATTTAAGAATTATTTTGTTGTGCAATTAATTTAAATATTATTTAAGGTAATTAATAAATTAAGGTAAGTAATTAGAAGATTAATTTATTGATATTATTAATTAAAGAATAGTTAGTTGTTTAAATGAGATTTATTAAAGGTTTAAACAATGTACATAGTTAAGAATAATTAAAAGATTAATTAATGTATTTAATTGGGAGCTCATGAGTATGATTAATTTATGGATAATTATTCAATATAAGTGATTATAGAAAAATAAATTTGAGTAATTAATTAAGAATCAATGTAATTAATATGGACAAATAGAGGTGAATTAATTTGAGTAATTAATTTAGAGTTAATTACTTAAATGTAATTAAGGAATAATTAACCAAGGATAATTAATTGAGAATAATTAATTAAAGAATATTGATTGAGGTGGATAGATAAAGAATAAATAATTGTATTGAAATTTATTAATGATTAAGTGTCAGGATGTGCAGAAATGATGGAAGTTAATTTAATTTATTTAAATTAATTAGAAACGGTGTGACTAATTAATCTTGCCGATGAGTTACTGAATAATATTTAATGCTACAAATTATTTGATAATCCTGATCTGAAGTGTTTTGTGGTATGATTGGATTGAATAATAATAAGGTAGTTATCTATCGAGATAAATCGCTATGGAAGTAACATCCTGTATTAAAAGTTTGAAGTTATGTTTCACTTGAATAATTTGGGATAAGATGTTATTGAATTCGAAGAGACTGGAGTCAGGTATTAGTTAATACCCGAAACCACTTCGATTTTTTTTATAATTTGATGTGTGGAATCAATAGAATGAAATGGAATGATTTAAGTAAATTGGACCATTTAATCTAAGTTTGGTACTTAGATATTAAGGTGTGATGTAAGTAATGTTTATAATAGCTTATGAAGCTGTAAATTTATAAGTTACCCGGGTTTATACAAGTTGTATGCTTGGAATGTCTTGGTATATGAGTTTTCTCACGCTGGTTTCCAGCCTGACCCGGGTGTTACTTTGATGTAATGCTCGGGTCAGACCGAGTATTACAGATTTGCAGGTAAGGACGTTCTGGAGCTCAGGAAGAGAGCTGAAGGAGAGGAACGTATAGAGTGTTTATCCGTTGTGATATATATTGTTATTTTATCTAGGACAAGTTGTTTAAAACCGTCCAGTGTCGTGAATTGTTGTAAGTCTGATGTAAAAATGTAAATGTACCGATACACTTCTTCTTTGTAAATTGTTATTTTATTTGCTATTATATTTTATCCGCTGCGAATGTGAGATTCTGAGTTTGAGCTTCTGTTTCTTCTTCTTTCTCTTTCTTCTTTTCGCTAACTATATGGAAATTTCGGGATCGAAATTTTCGGGTCGTTACAGCGTTTCAGCTCCGGAATGTCAAGGACACAAATTCTGCCTTTCGTCCTTATAACTCCTCTATTATCCATCTCAAAACTAGTGTCTTCTCTTTGGAAAATCCTTTTATAAATTCCCCAAAGAAACTCATCTTCATATTGCTTGCTCGCGATCCTCTCGAGGAGAGTAGGAGTGATAACAAGATATGCAAGAATAGCATGTCTCCTACTTAAAGCATCGACAACTACATTGGCTTTTCCAGGCGTATATTGAATATCTAAGTCATAAGATGCCAGAAATTCCAACCACCGTTGTTGTCATAGATTCAGATCTTTCTGGGTAAAGAGATATTTCAAGGATTTATGGTCGGTGAATAATTCAAAATTTTCACCTAAAACAAAGAGAGTTTATTAAGTATATTTATTAAGTTAATTTTGTAAATTATTAAGAAAGCTGAAAAGATTCTTACCCAGAAGATAGTGTCGCCATATTTTCAAAGCGAAAACAATAGCCAAAAGCTCCAAATCATGTGTTGTGTAGTTTCTCTCGTGCGGACGTAATTGTCTACTTGCGTAGGCAACTACTTTCCCATCCTGCATTAATACTGCACCTACCCCATCACTACAAGCGTCAGTATAGACAGATAAGCCTTGGTTCCCATTAATGATAGCGAGAACAGGAGTAGTAGTTAATCTTCTTTTCAATTCCTGGAAAGCTTCATTACATTTTGGAGTCCAATCGAATTTAGCATTCTTCATTGTTAGCTTAGTCAATGGACTGGCCAACTTAGAAAATTCTTGTACAAACTTTCTATAATATCCCGCTAAACCAGAAAACTTCGAACTTCTCTAGGAGTAGTGGGTCGCTTCCAGTCCAGAATTGCAGAAATCTTGCTTGGATCAACAGAGATTCCTTCTTCATTAATAATATGACCGAGAAATCTGACTTCTTTGACCCAAAAGTGACAATTAGAAATTTAGCGAATAGGATATTCCTCCTCAATATCTCCAAAACAATTCTGAGATGTTCAACATGCTCCACTTCAGTTTTGGAGTAAATCAAAATATCATCAATAAATACAAGGACAAATTTGTTCAATACTTCTCGAAACACTCGGGTCATTAAATCTACGAAGTACGCGGGAGCGTTGGTCAGTCAGAAGGGCATGACTAACCACTCGTAGAACATGTTAGGACCCCTAAAAGCTGTTAAATGTACACAATCTTCGGCTGTTCACAGCTGATGGAATCCTTGAGCTAAATCCATCTCAGAAAAGAATCGAGCGCCATGTAGTTGATCGAATAGATCGTCAATTCTAGGTAAAGGGAATTTGTTCTTGAGAGTTTGTTTATTGAGATCGCGGTAATCTACACACAATCTCAAGGATCCGTCCGATTTAGCCACAAATACGACAGCTGAACCCCATTCGGAAACACTAGGGCAAATCAATCCTTTCTTTAGCAAATCTCGAGTTTGATTGACTAATTCAATTCTTTCCCTAGGTGCCATCCTACGACTTGCGTGAATGACAGGACGGGCATTGGGTACTAAGTCAATTCGGAATTTTATTTCTCTGTGTGGAGGTAAGGATTTTACTTCTTCAAATACGTCGAAAAATTCCCGAACAACGGGTATAGACTGCAAACTGGGTTCAGAATATCTCAAAGTATACATCAATCTATCTCTCTTTGGACTCGGATCCTCACAAGAGATTTCAATAAAATTTCCAAGGTTTTTTTTTGATTAAAACTGTCTGATTATTACAATCCAATTTAGCTTCATATCTCGATAACCAGTTCATTCCGAGTAAGATTTCAAATTCATTAAATTCGAGGATATAAAGGTTGATAGGAAATTGATAGCAAGCATATGAAATAGGAACTTTCTTACAATACAAACAAAGATTTGCAGGACCTCCAACCGGATTTTTCACGCAAATAGGGTCGTCATCAAATTCAATTTTAAGTTCTAATTCACTTACGGTTTGTTGGGAGATAAAGCTATGTGAAGTTCCCATGCCAAATAAAACTCTAACAGCTTTATCATAAATAGTAAGGTTACCTTCCAGAACACCTTTTCCTTTATCTGCTTTCGAAGTTGAAGGGTCTTCCTTTATCGTATAAACATTTGCCATATGTGCTTGCTTCATTACCGGGCAATTTTTAATAATATGTCCAGGCTTGTGACAATTATAACATTCTTTAGTTCCTTGATCATTCCTCCCAGGTTGTTCCTTCTTAGGTTGCTTCTTCGGGTTTTTGCAGCTGTTTGAATAATGGCCCTTCTCTTGGCAATTGTAACAAGTTATATTTCTTGCCGAATTTCCTTGACTGCTCTTCTTATCCTTGTCTTGTTGTGGCCTCTTGCCCCCAAACTTCCTTTTTTTTCCAATTCTGATTACTTGAATTTCCTGCATATCCAGGGTGGCATACCTATATCCCACATCAATAACATCAGAAAAAGATTCTTTGACGTGTGCTGTCATCCTTTCGTGATACTTCTTGTTCATTCCATGGATGAACCTTTCATTTTTCTTTAGAGGCATGTTTAACAACTCTGGATCGAGATGGGATAGTTTGTTGAACTTATTTAAGTACCCCTCAAATGACAAGCTTTCTTTCTTTAAATCCAAAAATTCTTGATACATTCTGGAAATTCCTGCCGACGGCATATAGCGCTTTTCAAACACCTCCTTAAATCGATTCCAAGTAAACTCTTCTTCTGGTTCATCTATAATGACCGTTTCCCACCAGGCTGAGGCTTCTTCTTGGAGCTGCCAAGAAGCTGTGAGTCGCTTCTACTCGTCTTGCGGCTTTAGCCCTTTAAAGATTTTCTCACAAGATCTTACCCATGCTTGAGCATCAACAATTGACTCCTTGCCAATGAACGGTTTGCCACCAAGTTTTGAAAAATTCTTATATAAATCAGCCAGATTCGGCTGATTCTGAGTAGGTATTGCCGCTTCTGCTGTTGGAGGCATTTGATTAGGTGCTGCATTCCCTTGACCCCTAACTCTTCCTCTTCGTCGGCTCATTCTTACTATCTGTAATTAGTAAGAAAACTGGTTTAGATATACGGACAAAATATCTCAAGGAATATCAACAGTAAAAAGAAATAAACTACGAAATTTTGGAGTTTCGGTCTTGATTATTCTCATTCTAGGGTATACTTCACCCCATCTCTAATGAGCCATCTAATGTGTTATACTCCATAGCTAAAGTTCTTACTCAACCTTCAGCTCCGATACCAATTTGTCACGACTCGAAGCAACAACGACCGGTAGGCTTTGCAACCATCCCAGACCCACCGTGGCTCACACTGGTACCCGAAACTTGCTTTTACAGCCAGCCATTCGACTGTCACGGGTTACGCCTAACCAACCCCGTAAAGAGGACGTGTAAGGGTAAGAGTCTCCCGTTCGCCACCTAACGTAAAGCGAGAACCCTCCATCACATTTCACTAAGACAAGCAAGTCTCATCCCCAAAGCTACGCTTTTTACAGAGCCATGCTTTGATCAACAAATGATTGGCAGCACTCCGCATGCCACATTGCCAAATTGGGAATATATTACTGATAAACTTCAACTACATAACCTCTGAGCTTGTACGTCTCAGAGAAGGGTGTTAAGCTAAGAGAATAAGTTCTCCGCCACCAACAGAAATGTATTTGAAAGGAATCTGCTTTACATCTCAAATGTAATGTCAGACATACAATCCATACAAGTCTGTTCTGGGTTCGAACAGAACCGAAGGCACCTCCGAAGAAGCCCTTGCAATACGGGAGTCCACAATCCCGATCGAACTCCCCATCACATATGGAGAACTCTATACCGGAGCAACTCAGTGCAGAGTCATTCGACAGGTTATCCTATCGTTCTCGAAGACGTCCGGTCTTCACCACCATCTTCAAATGCTTATCCATTTCGTCGTATCACTTATTCAGAATGGGTTATATGACACAAAGGTCGTCTCCCGGCTAAACCGAATAGTGAGCGTCAATTTAAAAAAAAACATGTGGATATGTCGTTCACAAAAATTCACAGGTTCGATGTGAGTTTCGGATAACTAACTGAAATCCAATTCCTTGTCGCATCGAAGTTTAAATGCCTTTTTACGGGAAAAGGGGTTTCCACATCAATACAGGAACAAATCACAATTACAGTATAGTACATAGCAATCTACATCACACAGTATCACAACCAGAACAGAAATATCAATCTAGTGCACAACAATAGTTAATTATTTTCCAATGTGGTTTAAATAAATTAACCACACAATTATTTGTATTGATGTTTAAAATAAATGATTAAATTTGGATAAATTAATTAAATCTTAATTAATCGATTACTTGTTTCTTAATTAATTAATCTTAATTTACTACTAATTATAAATTAACTAACTTAAATTATCTAATTAACAATTCTTAATTCCAATTTAATTAGACACTTAATTATTAACTAGCCAATTTTTTTCTAATTACAATTTAAATATTCTTAATCACTTTCTAAAATAATCGATTGATATTAATTTTCCATCTTAATTAACATTAAAAAAATTTCTGTAAACTTTGATTATCAGTTTATTACTAACTACAGAATTTTAATTAAGTTCACTTGAAATAAATTCTTACTTAAACTAATCAAGTATTAGTTACTTCCTTAGTACTAAAGTTTGTTACAACATTTGCTTTAAACTTTATAAAGCTTGACCCCTTTTGAAAAAAACAGAACCCAAGAATACCCAGGCTTTACTCGAGTAAAAACTCGAGTTCCTCACCATCTCTCCCCGAAGCCATCTCTCTCTCCCTCATGTATACCCCTTCTTCTCTGTTTCTTCTTTTTTTTCTTTTCTTGTTATAACTTAAGTTTTTAAAACTTAATGACTGTTCTATGCTAAAAAAAAATCGTGCTCCAACCCGAAGTAACGACCCCTTTCCTCGAGTATCAACTCGAGTTGCCAACTGCAGACCCTCCTGACACGAGACCGATATTGTGCACGTGCGCATCGCCGCGCCGCCGTTCTGGTGAGCATCGCGGCCTTTGGCAAGTCGCAATTCATCCAGGTACTCGAACCCAAAGTTTGATTCGACATAGTAAATTCGAAAATGAATTATTGCCTCTTCATTGAAACTGTAACTCGAGCCTACCCAAAACAAAATTGTCTCGCCGCCCCTCTTCAGACCACCAGCGACACCAAGATTTCGGCCACGTCACGCCAACACACCAAGCCATCATCCCCCAGAACCACACGAAGCTCGACGCCTCCGAGGTGATGAAATCACCTCGTTCACAGACACGAAGAAAAACTCGAATATAACCCTAATTTGAACTCGTACCTCAAATTTATGCAATAGAAAAATTCTTTGATAATTTTCACGAAGTCACTGGTGTTCAAGCTTGCTTCAAACCAAATTTTAGCATTTAAAATTTGTTCAATCATCGAAAAATAGTTTAAATGCATTTTTCGTTCAACTGTAAACTGCACATTAAATACTCACTTAAAAATCATCGTTTACATCTTAAAAATCCTATTTTTGATTAAGGATTCACGTTATATGATTGAGGTAACAAATCATTATATTCGAAATTTTCCAAATTTGAATCTTACTCCGTAACACACAATTTTGTTTACTGTATAAACTTAACCCGTTTGAAACTATTTTTAAATTATAGTTTATACTTAAATACACTTATTTACTTTTGAAATCAAGGCCTAACAATGATTGAGTGATAAGGTATTGGGATTTTGAACAAGGTTGCTGCTCTGAAACAAAAAGACAGAGATGGTTTCAGACATTCACACCTACTAATATTTATATACAGGGAAGATTTATGTGCACATGTACATAATAAAGCAATTTCAAATCTTCATATTTACAAACAACAAATAAATATACTTGAAATCTCTTTTTAAGTTGTTTACTCACATTGAAATATGAATGAACAGAGATGCTTCTATTTTGAAAAAGAAACAGTTTGATCCTTCTTCTCCTTTTTCTTTCTTCAGTAAATTGTTTTCAAACTTGAATATATAAGTGATGTTCTTCTCATTTTTATTATTTTCTGATCTTTGTTAGGTTTTGCCTTTGAACGAATTGGAACCAATAGTCAAGTATATAAAGGAGATGTGTAGGTTCAAGTGAAGTACTGAGTATCGTTATTTTGTATAATTGCTTTATACAGGCTTTGTACAACCAAAAACTTTCCTCCTTCTTTCAAGGGTGGCTGAGAAGAAAGCATTAAATGAAAGCATTAAATGTTCTCTACTTCCTTCTTTGTTAAACAGGCAATCTTATTTCATTTTTGTAAGTACATTTGTTTTGTTTTACAGTTTTTTCCTAGTTTCCTGGTTTTATGAATTCCACTTACAAACTTGTATGATATTCACACACACTTGTTTGGTTACTTTGCTAAATGAAGGAAAATTGTTTTAGTTATTGTTTTCTTATGTCTACATATTTGAATGTACATTCTTTCTTTTCTTTTTTTAACTAATGTTTGTTTTGTTGCTGAATACACTCTTTACTTCATTGTTTTCCTGTTTATATTTTTTTTTGTTTACAACCTTATATGTATTCCTATGTCTTTTCATAACTATATGATTTTGTTACAACATACATTCTAAATTTTATTTCTATTCAAAGTTTTAACTAACAACATTTTAATTTGTACATATTTTATTTTATTGTTTAAAATAATTTCTTGCTTGTTATATGTTTTTATTTATTTATTTATTTATTATTATTTATTTAAAAACTTAAACTATCAAATATTTATTTATATCCGTATAACTTTATAATATTAATATTAACAATATTTTATCTCTCTTGAAATTTCTCAAATTAAATTTAAAAGTTCAAATAATTTACCGAATTTAAAAATTCAAAATTTTGGGATGTTACAATTCCTGTATATAAACAAATGTACATTTTTTTTAAACAGCAAGTTGATGTATATATCTTTTCTTTGAATCACAACATTTCCAACCCTATTAAAAAAATCTTCTGGTAATTGAAATCGGAATCACAATTAAATTACAATTTAAGCTTTAGCTACATCAATTCAAAAGTTTTTAAAATTGAATTACCTAAAAGGGACCAGATGCCGCATTCCTCTACCGACCATCGCGTGAGCATAGCACCGCCGCTCCTTTCCACATCTCGACTTTGATGATCATGCCACCGCAACACTCAGCCAAGACAGCCACCCAAATCGATCAAAACAAACCACTCCTCCCCAAAATCCCCGCGAACGAGTCGCCCTCCCTTTCCACGAATTCTAATCAGACCACCCAGTCGGGCTCGCATTCACCACCCCATAGCCGCGAGCCTCTCCCACGATTAACGTGAAGCCGAAACCTTCTCGAATATGACCACCCCGAATTCGATTTCCAATTTCGAAACTCGAATCCTGTGGAAGAGGAGATTCACGGAGTCCCCTCCCTCGTCTTCGATCTGGAGTGAGCACGTAGGGTTTCGGAGGCGAGGTTATAGAATCGGTTTGATTTGAAGTGAGCACGAACGAATTTCGTTCGTTCGACTCATCAATCTGAAGGAGGAAGTTGCAATTTAATTTGAAATCCTCCCTTCTTTTTCGATTTGCTTTAGATAGACCTAGCGTCAATTTGTTTTTCATTAGTTTTGAATTCGATTGAAAGGAAGTGTCGTGCATTTGAAAGAGGGGTAGAACAAACATTTGCATGATGAAGACGCTTTGCTACAGTAGCCTGAAGTGAATAAAAAGACAACTGATGTGAAGGAATTTCAACTGATGTCTGACCAGGATATAGATATAAATTAATTCAAATTGAAACCCAAATTGTCCCGATTTACGTAGCTTAAAATCACGAACTCCTACCGAGGCATGCTGCTAGGCATTTATAATGTTATACCCCTATTCCGAACGCAATGGAAAAGGTTTCGAGTCCTAAATCGATTGTATGGAGAAGATAGCTTTTTGGACCCAGTTATTATATTAATTTTTCGATAAAAATTTCAGCGCGTTTACATATCATACGCTCACACAACAACTCAAAATACTATGAAAATTGAAATCCGATAATAATACAATATTACGGATCCAATGGAACTGGTTTCGCTGAATTCCGAGACTGCGCCTCAGAAGGCTATTTTTAAATATCAATTTAAACGATATAATTTCAAAACCGAACAAATCACTGTTAAATTTAATTTTAGAACTTCTATTATTCTCAGCACTATCAATATAAGTTTTACAAACCCTTAAATTATTATTTTTACAGGCCTAAAATTCCAAATTCAACAACTTACCCAATTCCAGTTTATTAAATCTAATAACTTAATTGCTAAATAAATAATAATAATAATTGAATTCAAGTTAAAAATTAACTTTTAAATATTTAAAATCAATTAAATATTCCATTTTCAAAAATCCAAAAATTCCGAGTCGTCACATTCCTCCCCCCTTAAAAGAATTTCGTCCCCGAAATTACTAATTAAAAAGAATAGTCCAACACCCATTACTATTTTTCCAAAACCAAATAGTTTTATCAACTTGCATAACCTATTTTTTTATTAAGACCCATTATTACGTCAACCAACTTCCCAAAACCTTCCATAGTTTCCAACAACATTATTTACTCCACTTATTCAAATTTAAATTTAAATCCAGATTTAAATTATCAAATCTTTCTCAAAAATTTTCTAACTCTCTAAATTTCCGAAAAATTTCGCCAGCATATCCTTTGCGCGGCTAGCTCGGTACAACTACAAAATGCCTCTACGGCCCCCCAAATTCTCAAAAGAAAACAAAAGCCAAGTGGCTAGATCAAAAACCCAATCAAATTTCATACAGAAATTTAAACACATACCTTTTTAGTCGGGCAATTCAAATTATCTCCTGAAATCAAAACCAATTTTCCTTTCCCTTTTATAATACCTGCATATCCTACTTAGCAATAATATCCAATCGTAGCTTTTAAAATCATTTTATACATTTTCTTACAGAAGTTTTCATATCTACTTCTATTCAAATTAGTTTTTCCATTTCCATATGAATTCAATTTATCTTCAACTCTGTATACTGAATTTTATCTTCCAATTATAACTGATTCATATCATTATTTTAAATTAGTTTCATCCACTAATTTATTTCAATTTCCAATTTGAAATCGTTTTATCACTAACAAAAATTTTTCCAATTTTTTTTTTTAAATTTTCTAACTTCCAAAATTTTTGAAAATTTTTGGCAGATCTCCTTTGTACGGAGGAGCTTTTGCATTTTGACAAGAGATATAAATATATATACATTGACCCGCATGGTCGGAAAAACAAAAACAGTTCATATTTCCTATTTTTATTGCGTAGGCGTACCTTTATTTAGCATTTTTAAGCAAGCGGCTTATTAATTTAGCAATTAGCACGTCCAAATCCAGCCAAACGGCCTTCAGGTACCTGTACTAACTCAATTTAAATATGTAAGTGCCATATATAGGAAATTTATTTACATTTCACTCATTTTCAATAGCTAATACATGGATTTCATAAGCCATACCTACCAAACAACACTTAAAAGTAATTAACAAGGTTTCGATCACCAATTCATTTGCTTTCACTCGCTTTTCTTACCCTTGCGTTCAATTTAAGTGATGTACAACTCACTTACTTACCTTCAATTCATTTATAATTCCAAACAAACTCATATTCATATCAACTGATTAATAAATCAATTATATTTGCATCCACTAATTCATAGAATTTAATTAAATCTCGTTTACGTCAAACGATAATCAATTTCTACGCAAATTGATGATATCCATGTGAATGAAAAATTACTTAAGTTTTATAACCAATTTAAATTGATTTCGACTCAATTCAATTCCATTTTAATTTATTCACAACCATTTTATTTATCTTGACACATTCCATGCTTGTGTACTACTAACCATTCCCAAATTAATTCAACCCAAGCTTTTATTTAATGGGCTCTCACCCTTATTCGAAGTCAAGCTTCCATAAATTTTAAAGTTAAGTTAATTTACTTTAATTTATTCCAACATCAAACTTAAGTTCACTTCTATTTGATTCTCATTTAATCAAATTCCATTTAATTCAGCCCATCCATTTTAATTTTAATTTTAATTCACATTCTCAATTTATAGAAATAATATCCAAGCACCTATTTAACTCATTTATACTCGAATTGGATTTTATTTGTAACTCAAATCATTTCTATTATAATCCAATTCCATTTTTTTTACAACATCTCTACTTATTTTAATTCATTATCAATCCAAATCGAACTCTATTTTAATTCAAGTTTATTTTCAAACTTCATTATTAACTTACAATCCATTTTATTTAACCGAGTTAAATTCTATTAACATACTCTATCAAATAATTATTTAGCTAATTAGCTTACTTCCAACTTTTAATTCAATATTCGATTTTTTTTCATAATTCCAGTTTGGATTTCTTTCATTTTTCAAAATTCCAACAATTTTATTTTAAAATTTTTAGAAATACTTTTAAATTCACACAATACTATTAAAATAGCTTTTTGTAAAAATACTTCTTATAACTCGATGTCTCAACCAGTCCATTCTTGTTCTCACAGAAATTCAGTCATACTTTGATCAGGTGTAGGACTGAAAATCTATAAGTACTTGGTAAACCCGTTTCAACACCCAGTGAAAATAGTTGGGAAAATAATTTATTGAAAATATAGAAAATAGTTTTTGAAAATAGAGGAAATATCTTTCGTGAAAATGCTATGGATATCATCACCCCCATCCATGGTCGCAGTTAAACCTTGGGTTACGTTGCCATCGCAGCAAAAATCCATGTAACTGTAAGCACTCCGCACCCCTCGATTACGCCATGGAACCCACAACAGATCGCAGTTACATTCCAGGGTTACGTTGCCATCGCAGCAAAAGTCCATGTAACTGTAGGCATCAGCGCCCTCGATTTTCGCTGTCAAAAATGAAAGTTCTCCACTCCCACATAGGTCGCAATCTACCGATGTAAAATCAAACGTAGACTGTTGGCTCTCAGCGGCACACACGACTTTCGCTTTGTTACCATAGGTCGCAGTCTACCGATATAAAATTAAACGCAGACTGTTGGCTCTCAACGGCACACACGACTTTCGCTATGGTCTGCAGTAGATCGCAGTGACAACGAGTTACACTGTCGTCACAGCATAACCCAAATGCCTCTGTAGGCATCAGCGCGCTCAACTTTAGCTACACGCTACTCATAATCCTCAGGAACTAGTTTTGTCCGGACTCCTCACAGGATCAACTTTAGAACCCCCCTTAGGGTTCAAGTCAATACCACCCTGTGGCACTCCTGAGAAGTTCATTTCAAGGGAGCACCTTTTTTGCCAGAGCCATTATCAAAACACTTTATACTACACACATATAGTATCTTCCAAATCATACATCTAGCATGAATCTCAAATAAATCTCCTTTCTCAAAATCGATTATCCCAAAATTGATAATTCTCAAACTAGACTTTCCAAATTCCAAAATTGAGTTTACCCAAAAATCAAAAGCCTTTCCAAATCCAAAGGTTACCAAAACCTTTTTCCAAAATCCTCATAAGATCCTTTATATATATATATATAAGTTTTTTTTTTAAAAAAAACTTTGGATCATTTCAAACTTGTATAAAACTCCCTTTATACTTCAAACACTTACAAAATCCTTTCTTCCACTAATAGATTCTACAAGGGGAGATTTATCTTATATAATAAAGACATATAACTTTGTTTATTCAAAATCAAATATTCTAATTTGATTACTCTTTTTTTAATAAAGTTGTTTCCATCTTACTTATCATCATAAAAATATCCAACTTTCACTTTTATCCATTGTATATTTCATAAAATATACTTTCATTTCAAAAGAAATCATTACACATTTCTTATTCATAAATTTTCAATATCAATTTCATTCAAATTCATACGATGTACACATATCATCCGTACACTATACCAATCTGATCGCTCACTCGATCACACAATTTCACTTCCAAACTAGTATCGTCCACCCGACTTCCTAGTGCGGACACAGATTTGGCTTCTTGATCAGAAACCGTCATTCTCCTTGCATAATCATAACTATGATAGAGAATATCCAGAATCAATCAACAATCCATATCCAGATTCGCCGTCGTAAATCGAGTGAAAAATCCCTACTCGGATCGATATAACTATCTCGAAATTCTGAGCTCGAATATGGATTAAATCACTATGCGAATAGAATAATATATATACATCCACGTATCTGTCCTGATTTATTTATTAGCTAAAAAATTTCCTTTCTATTCACATTCACTTTAATTTTCATTGACTTATTAACAATTGCTTCAATCCCATTTGGATTATCACTTTAATCCTTATCTCAATTGGGTAATTTAATCATAAACAGTTTGCACTCTTACCGCTTCAATTTAGAAAATAGCTTGATTTTTTTTAAAATAGACAAGTAGTTGAAAAATAATTATTAGTTTGTAAAATAGCTGTAAAATAGTCAAATAACGATAAAATAGTTGGAAAATAGTCAAATAGTTATAAAATAGTTAGATGATTACAAAATAGTTTAAAATAGTAATTAATTATAAAACAGTTGAAAACCAGTAATTAGTTTATAAAACAGTTACAAAGTAGTTAAATAATTCCAAAAGTAGTTATAAAATAAGTATAAAATAGTTTCGGGTTTAATAAGAAAGGTTGTATATATAATAAATAACTTGGAAAAATAGATTTGTACTAAAACAATTTATTCTGAAGATAGTCCAGAGCCAAACTGTTCAATTTCCAAATCTCCATTCTCAATTAATTCAATTTAAATTTCCATCTCCTTTTAAATTGACTTAATTCCAATCAAAATAACTTCAATTTCCATTGAAATTGATTTAACCCCAATTCAAGTTGAGTCAATCTTTCTTCCCAAATTCAAATCAAATCCCATTTGATTTTAAACCTACTCAACTTTAATTACACTTCCAAATTATTCCAATCAATTTGGACTAACATCAATTGAACCCACTTCAATTTCAAATCATTTCAATTCAATCCAATTCAAATTTTCCATTTAACTTTTTAAACTTATACATCTTCTATCACAAATCCAATTAATTTAAATCAGATTCAATTTGAATGAATTCAATTCAAATTTCAAATTTAAACCATCCCAAATTATATAAATTCGAGTTAAATTTTTAAATGCCGATTTAATCCTTAAATGAAATCAACTTATCTCTTTAAACCATTTAATTCTGAATCCATTTCAAACTTATCTCCATTTAATTTAATTTGGTTGTATTTCTATTACCACTTAATTCTCATTATTAAAATTTTCAAATAATATAACAACTAAGTACCTTAATATTTATTAAAAAGAAATATTGCTTAATATATCAAAATATATTCTTATATAAAATCATTTAAAATCTTTATATAAGAAAATAACAAGAAAGCTCTCATACACACACACACACACACACACACACACACACACTCAACTCATTCTAGGGTACCATTGACCCTATCCTTAATGAGTAATCCCACTGGAGCCAAGGTTCTCGCTTAACCTTCGGCTCTGATACCAACTGTAATGACCCAGAATTTTTGATCCCGAAAACTCCAGATAGTTAGGGAAAGAAGAAAGAGATGGGAGAAGAAGTAGAAACACAACAAAGATTCTCACATTCGCAGCGAATGAAAATATAATTTCAAATAATAACAGTTTATAAAAGAATTCTGTATCTGTCAAATACATTTATAAAACATGAGAATTACACAATATATATACAGACACTGTATATACACAATCATCATGTCTCAGATATAAACAATATAATACAGCGGAGAACACTCCATACGTTCCTACCATCCAGCTCGCCCCCCTTGAGCTCCAGAACGTCCTTACCTGAAAATCTGTAATACTCGGTCTGACCCGAGCATTACATCAAAGTAACACCCGGGTAAGGCTGGAAACCAGCGTGAGTAAACCCATCTAACATGAAAAACAAAGCATACAACTTATATAAAACCCAGGGTAACTCGTATTAATTTACAAATTCACAATTTGTTATGGACATCACTGATTTCACACATCAATTTTCTAAGTACCAAAATTTAGATTAAATAGTCCAATTCACTTAAATCATTTCATTCCAGCCTATTGATTTCACATATCAATCTATAAAAATTCGAAGTGGTTTTGGGTATTTTCTAATACCCGACCCAGATCTCTTCGAGTCTCATTCAAGGCATCCAATACCATTCAATCATCCATAAGCAAAGCTTGATCACTTCCAAATTAATTTAATTAATTCTAATTGAATTACTAACCTCAATCACTTAGATTCCTTCACTTAACATTAATTAATTTCAAATCAATTAAACAATCATCCTTTAATTATCCATCTTAATGAATCACCCTGGATTAATTATCCTTCAATTACATTCAAGTAATTAACTTTAATTAATTTCACAAATTAATTATTCTTAACCAAAATCAATAATTAATCTTTAATTACTTCACAAATTAATTAACTATATTAATTATATTAATCCTTAATTACTTATATTAATTAATTTCTCATATATCACTTATCATTTTAATTTATACTAATCTAAATTAATTACATTAATTAAACCACAATATTAACCACTCTTGATTAATCTCAACCTGTAATTATCTATCTTTTTATTTACTTTATTAAATAAATTAATTACTCCTTAATTAATTATCTTAATTAATCTCTCGATTAATTATAAAAAGTAATTATACCCAATTTACTTCTACTAACAAATCATCATTCAACTAATTACATCCAGTAGTTATTTATTAATTACTTCCCTACGTAATTATATTTTATTAATTACGTTAAGTAATTACCTATCAAACCACCCAATTTATTTTATTTATATTTTAGAATCCCAAATTATACTTATCCAACCATACACAACACAATTTAATTCCTAAATTAATCTTTCACGGTATATAAATAAAATGCATCATCAATTATGAAAATAATTTCTATATCGTGAGGAATTCAGTTGGATCCCTCTAACCTATTTCCCTGCATCCACAGATGTTAGCACAATACCAATTCCACTTCGAGGTGGAATATCGCGGTATATGGAATTTATAAAATATCATCCGCTATTATGCGGCGCATAGGGCCTCATCCGCTATATAATGCGGGAAATCAATCACTCCAATATATACTATATATATACTACTATATATAATATAGCACATCAATTCAATTCAACCATTCAACCAATCATTTAATGTAACCATTTAAATTTAAATAAAAAAAACCAGTTGAGTGAGATTAACTCACCTTTGCTTTTTATTTGCAACCCACTTCAATATTGCCTTGGATTTCCTGATATTTGACCTTGAATAAACAATTTATATGATTTATTTATATTCGAAATAATCGAATAATTAAATTCCCATTTATAAATTTAACTAACCAATGAATTTATTTTAAACCGATTTCCCTTTAATAAAAATATTTTTAGCAACTAAAATAATTGAATAAGTTTATTAAACAAATCTATCTCCATAAAACATTATTTTAAGGTTAAGCTAGTAAGTGAAAATATGCATATACATTCTGACTCCTTATATACATTTAAATTAAATTCAAAACAACTTAAAATTCAAAACAATTTAACCATTTAAGATTTCATTTACTGTAAATAATATATATATATATATATATATATAAATCAACCGTTCAAAACTTACTGTTATACATTATTTACTTATATATTTAATTTAAAACTGTATGTGTGTATGTATGTGTATATATATATATATATATTCCTGTATATACACAAATGAACATTTTTTAAACAGTAAGTTGATGTATATATCTTTTCTTTGAATCTAAATATTTCCAACCCTGTTAAAATAAATCTTCTGGTAATTGAAATCGGAATCACAATTAAATTACAACTTAAGCTTAAGCAACATCAATTCAAATTTTTTTTAAATTGAATTACCTATAAGGGACCAGATGCCGCATTCCTCTACCGACCATGGCATGAGCATAGCACCGCTGCTGCTTTCCACATCTCGACTTTGATGATCATGCCACCGCAACTCTCAGCCAAGACAGCCTCCAAAATTGATGACGACAAAACACTCCTCCCTAAATCCTCGCGAACGAGTCGCCCTCCCTTGCCAGAATTCCAATCAGACCACCCAGTCGCGCTTGCATTTGCCACCCCATAGCCACGAGCCTCACCCTCAATTAACGTGAAGTCAAAACCCACTTGAATATGACCACCTCGAATTCGATTTCCAATTTCGAAACTCGATTCCTGTGGAGGAGGAGATTAATGCGAGTCCCCTCCTTCGTCTTCGATCTGGAGTGAGCACGTAAGGTTTCGGAGGCTAGATTATAGAATCGGTTTGATTTGAAGTGAGCATGAACGAATTTCGTTCGTTCGACTCTTCAATCTGAAGAAGGAAGCCGTGATTTAATTTGAAATCCCCCCTTCTTTTTCGATTTGCTTTAGATAGACGTAGCGGCCATTTTTTTCATTAGTTTTGAATTCGATTGAAAGAAAGTGTCATGCATTTGAAAGAGGGGCAGAACAAACATTTACGTGATGAAGACGCTTTGCTACAGTAGCCTAAAGTGAATAAAAAGACAACTGATGTGAAGGAATTTCAACTGATGTCTGACCAGGATATAAATATAAATTAATTAAAATTTAAATCCAAATTGTCTCGATTTACGTAGCTTAAAATCACAAACTCATATAGAGGCATGCCGCTAGGTGTTTATAACATTATACCCCTATTCCGAACGCAGTGGAAAAGGTTTCAAGTCCTAAATTGCTCGTATGGAGAAGATAGCTTTTTGGACCCTATTATTATATTAATTTTTCGATAAAAATTTCAGCACGTTTACATATCGTATGCTCACAAACAACCGAAATACTACGAAAATTGAAACCTGATAATAATATAATATTACGGATCCAATGGAACTAGTTTCGCCGAATTCCGAGACTGCGCCTCAGAAGGCTATTTTTAAATATCAATTTAAACGATATAATTTCAAAACTGAACAAATCACTGTTCAATTTAATTTTAAAACTTCTATTCTTCTCAGCACTATCAATATAAGTTTTACAAACCCTTAAATTATTATTTTTACAGGCCTAAAATTCCAGATTCAACAACTTACCCAATTCCAGTTTATTAAATCCAATATAATTGCTAAATAAATAATAATAATATTTGAATTCAAGTTAAAAATTAACTTTTAAATATTTAACATCAATTAAATATTCCATTTTGAAACATCCAAAAATTACGGGTCGTCACAAAATGTTTTGTAAAATAGCTTCATGAACTGTTATTTGATTATTATATTTTGTCATTTCGCTGTGAGACTCTATTTTTTATTTCTTTCTCTGCTTTTCTTATTTACCCCAATAACAATCCGCTCTTTTGTATGGTTTGAGTCTAACATGTATGATTTATCGTCGATTTAAACGTACATAAAGGTAGCCTGTTATAGAAACTTAACACATCCTCGGTGTTCGTGTATTGTTTCCCAAGCATCGAAACATGAATTATCATAGGGTGAAATAAAGAACAAAATAGAAAACCTCACAACGAAACTGCTAAATAAAACATAACAGTCAATAGTATATCTGGTTACTCCTTAACAGGGAGTTATCAGAGTTACACAAAAGTACTACAAACCGGCTTAGGCACTTATAACATCCTGCCTTTAAAAAGGCCAAAAAAATACACTTACAAAAACTAGATAAATAATGGAATAGATAGCTAAGTAGAAAAAAGCCTCCTACTCGGATGCCATCTTCAAAAGAGCCTAACAAAAACCTGTTACTCTCGAACTACTCAAATAAATGGTACCCAAGAGTTTAGGAAAACATACAACACGGGTCAAACGATATGTCTGGTATGAGTAAACTTTAAAAACAATGGGTGTGAAATTAAACACAAACATGTAAGACCACACCATTGAACAAGGAGCGAATTTACTCCCACATAAATCAACATCTAAACATAATGAATGGATAAATAATTAAACACCACAAAGAGTGGTTGACTCTTATCGATGCAAATAAAGAAATCAATTTGAAGTTTCGAATTAAATTAGAAAAGGAAAATCTCCAACAAATGACTAGGAAGGTGCACCACCCTTAAGTATACCTCTAGTAATATACTTTTGAGAAGCTCATATACTATGTGGCACTTCTCGTAAATGTACCAGCCGAACCCCGTAAAACCTTACCGAGAATCGGAATATTTAACATCTAAATGCATAAACGATTCTGATCTAGATGAGATGTGAAAATACCTTAATTGGAGCAACCCCACATAGTTGGACATCCTTTCGCGCTTTGGGTTCAATCATTTACCGACAAAGGATAACAATGCTTAATGGAGCAACAAATCGTCTTAGAATGATGATAATAAGGAAGCAGAAGTACCGATGGTTGAGAAACCAACTATCGAGGATATAAAACGATCGTATATGGAAATTAAGTCTTATATACTCACCACCACTCAACGAATTCAAACTTGTACTATTTTTTGGTTAACAATAATACTGGAGAAGTCAAGGTGGTATTACCTCAAAGTCATGTCCCATGGTTATCTTAACTTTTGAAATAGCAACAAGTCTACTTCTTTGATGTTTAGTGCTAATTAGAAAAATAAATTGTTTCCATACAAGTGAATCGCTTTACGAAAATTAATTAATTTCCATAAAAATTCAAAATTTTCTTTTGAAAGGTGGAATTCGTACTTAGCTTCACATTACAAATATTAGCTTTGAAACACTTTGTTAAAGAGTTTACTAACTTTGAAAAATCATTAAAAAGGATTCAACAAATTAAAGCATCCTTATTGATTAATTAACTTTAAAACTTTGCTACTTAAGTTGATTAATTAACTTCAGTAACCTTTAATTAAAAAGGGTAAATCACCTTTAAAACATGATTGATTCAATTAATTAATAATATAATTAATTAAGTAGTTTAATATAATTAAATGTCATTATTTAAAAGTGACTAACTAGTTTAAATCTTTATTTAAGGAAATATTAATTATGGTTAAAATGATTTATTAACCTTCAAACTCATTTATTAAAAAGATTAATTAATTTAAAAACATCGTTGGTAAATTGATTATTCAATTTTATTCCATTATTATTAAAAGATTAATTAGTTATAAACATCATTAGATAAATGATTAATTAACTTCAAAACATCATTAACCAAGTGATTAGTTAATTTTAAACTCATCGTTAATAAGTTAGCTTTAATCCTTATTAACTAAATAATTGTTAATAAAATAATTAATTATCTCGAAAGCATCATTAATTAAAAATTTGCTTAACTTGTAAAATAATTCCAAGCACGATAATGAAACAAAACAGTTTCGATAAAATGTGAATTTCCAAAAGTGCCGATATAGCGACTATCATTATATGGGTAGTTTGAGATTCGAGTATATGACATTTTCAATACAACCACCATCACAAAGTAAGGAGGTGAACATACATACATGGTAGTTTACATTAATCTGACATGTAAAAGCACTTATTATTGACGGAATTAGTTTGGCTACTAGTTTTTCATATAACTTAAGATTCGCTTATGTAACACCCCATCTTATTATAACATCATTTAGGATATTTAGTTGGTTAAATAAAATAATGTAACGATTAATAGGTTAATATTTGATTAAACTAAATGTAGTCGTGTCATATTAATGTGTAAATTGAAATGAGATAACATAAATTAATGTATTAGGAATGTGTAAGGGCAATATGAGAAATGGAAGAGACTTATACCCTAAACCCTTAGGAAAGGAAACTCACGTTCATTTCATTTTAGTAAATAAATATCTAAGGCCGGCCATCATTTTCATTTTCAAGGAAAAGATAAAGCTAGAATTCAAGAGGAAGAAGCTAATCAACTAATTCAACGTCAAATCTCACATCTTTTAATCTCAAATCTAAAATGAATAATTACTACATCCCATTTTCTTATGTGTTTTGATTTTAAGACTAGATCTGAAATGTGTTTGCAAGAATATGTCATGTTTTGATGATTAAAAGTTATATATTTGTTCATGTTAGTATTTATGAAATATTAGACATGAAAACCCTACTAAATACATCCAAATGCCTTAACAATTTAAATATAGGTCAAAAATGTTATTTTAGAGACGAGTTCCAATTTTCATAATTTTCTGAATTTATGTGGATTTTATATTAATTTTCTAGTGAAGAAAATGATTTATTGGGTAATAAATTATTTACGGCTAAAATAATAATTATTTGGGTTTGAAATTTTTTATATGTTGGAAAACATATTAAAATAAATTTTCTAGGATTTTTCTAAATTTTTCCTAAGTGATTTGATGAATATTAAAATTATTTAAGGTATGGGACTTAAATTTTTTATATGTTTAATTAAGGAAAATGAGCATTTTATAAAATAAAATTATTATTTAATTCTGAAATTAATGACAGCACTTTTCTGAAAAGTATTTATTAACCAGTGAGAATTTGACAAACGAAGGCAGGTTAGTTGAAAAGTTATATTTTTTAAGTTAAAAACAAGAAAATCATATTTTTTTGCATATTTCAGCCATTTTAGGCATCAAACCTTTTGACCCAAACATTTTCGACAAAGTCAAAAGGTTATAGCTTTTGACAAGGTCAAAGTTCAATGTATATGGTATCAAGTTACTTAGTACGTAATGATTGAACAAGGTCGAAGGGTACTTAGTCAAAAGGTTGGTTGCCAAAGAGGTTGGGGTATGTTTGTTTTGTAAACCAAAAGATTACACTTTCTTGCTTTCGAAATGGGGCTTTCGACTTGGTTGCTTTCGACCATGTCAATTATTTAAAATAAAGGTTTTAAACCTTTTGACAAAGTCGAAAGGTTACAGCCGCTTTATCATTGTTTTGTTTTGAACCTTCCAACAAAGTCGAAAGGTTTACCTGTTTTTAAAAATCAGCCGCTTCTCCATGCTTTCGAAAGAAAGCTTTTGACCTAAATGTTTTACCCTTGTTTTTAGTTGAAGAATAACTCAAGCTTTTGAAGGAGTTGTTCTAACAGAGGCCTATTGTTTTAAATGATATGTCTTAAACCTTTTGAAGCAGAGCTTTGGACAAAGTCCAATGGTTGCTTCCATTGATTTCGAAAGGTTTTAGTTCAATGGTTTCGAAAGGTTTTAGTTCAATGGTTTCGAAAGGTTTGAGTTCAATGGTTTCGAAAGGTTTGAGTTCAATGATTTCAAAAGGTTTGCTTTGAATGGTTTCAAAAGGTTTAGATGGAAGGTTTTCAAAGGTTTTCTATGGCAATGTTTTAAGTTGTTTTTAAAGTAGGATATCTAAAGTTTTATGCTTTTAAAAGGAATGATTTTTACAGTTTCAAAAGGTTTGATGCTTGGTTTCGAAACGTAAGGTTTTGGCCTTTTGGCTTAGAAAAGTAAAGGGTTTCACTTGGTTTTGAAAGAGATATTTCCAAAAGTTTAGAAAGAGGTACTTTCAAATGTTTAATGTTTTCATCAACTAAGGTTTGAGTAAAGAAGATATATATAACATGGTAATGTAATTTTGAGTAAAGAATAAAGATTATATATTTTCCTTGTTTGAGTTTGATTTAAAGGTTTTAAATCCTTTTGAAAATTATTTCAAGGTTAATTATGGGAGGGATCCTTAAGTGAAAATTCAGATATTAGAATACCATATGGGACTAGTATGGGGTCATGCCTTATACATTAGCTATTAGCCCTAGCTAATTGTTATCCAAAATTCCAGTGTGTAGGGCTTGGTCATAGGTAGACTAAAATTATGATTACACATCAAAAGGAATGTATGTTTGTATACACATAGGTTATTAGTGAGATCGTAAAACCATAAGGATCAAGAAGACCTGGGAGATGATTAAGTTAGAGATAGGCCATTCAAAAGTGAAGCATTTAACACATAGTTAAGGATAGATAGTCCAGAATATGAATAGCTAATAGGTGTTAGATTAATTTGATTATATATTCTGGTAGACCCGAGTCAACCAAAGGTATGTGTTTGAACAGATAGTTCATTATTACCTGATATTTATGTATGTTTACATAACGATGCTTTACAGTATTTAATCAGTTTTGGTGTAGGAAAAAGGTTTTCAAAGATAAATTTTAAAAGGATGTTTGTGAGGGGAAACCCGTTCCGCTAAGCGGCGTGGTCTCACTTAACATATAAAACCGGGATATATAGTATCATTCGCACTAGGTTTTATGTCTGACTCGAAGTTTATGTTTTCCCCTCAAACTCTCGGGTGCTCAAAAATTAATTTAAGTAGGCAGAGGGGTTAGGGTCTTTTTCAGGTTTAGTAGGACGACGAATAAGGCTACCAGAGGCAAACGAATAGCTATTTCGGAGTTGTAGTTTTATGTTTTGTTGAATTTTCACTATGTTTGTATTAAGTCTATTATGACTTATGACTTTGATCATCCAAGGGGGTATCTTCATATACTGCTCTTGGCGTATTTTGTATTAAGAATACTTTATCTGTACTTGGGAACATATTAGGATTATGTATTAAGAATATGAAACATCTGTTTAAATATATTAAAGAAAATCCATAGTAATTAGAGTTAAGATCGGGGTATGGGGTAACGCTATAGTAACGTACTTGTAATTGTTATATATAAGTATATGCTATAACTCTAGACTCCTATCTTAGTTAGGCTATTCATCTATATCTCACAAGACTTGAATACATATATGAAAGGAAGGAGAGGCATAGTTAATCTTGGAGGAGATAGAACCGCCACTAATGGAAATGCCCGACTAAATGCTAGAAGAGGTCCAGGCCAGGCTCAAGCTAAAACTGTTGGTGCTGGTGTTCCCCAAATGGATATAGGAGCTATATATCAGTTCTTTGTAAACATGATGCAAGCTGGAATTGCAGCTAGAATTGTCGGAAGGAAGGCTGCTGGAGGAGGAGTTCAGGAAGCTTCGATAGTCAACCACTATGCTAACTTGAGAGAGACTATACTAGGCTTGGAGGGAAGCCGTTCATTGGAACTGAAGATGCAATTGAGATGATGCTACATTATGAGAGAATCTTTGCTGACCTGGGATTGAATGATGAGCAGAATAGGAGATTAGCTTTGAGACAGCTTCAAGGAGCTGCTCTATTTTGGTGGAATATAATTGTAGCTGTTGTTGATGAGGAAACCATGTCTTGGGCGGAGTTTAGGAGGAGGTTTCAAAAAAGGTTTATGTCGGTGACGGTGCGTCGGCATTGGTTAGGAAGTTTGCTGAACTAGAACAAGGGGAGATGTCTGTTCTAAAGTATGTAAGAAGATTTGAAGAGTTGACCCGGTATGCATATGCCTTAGTTGATACGGTGATCAAGAGGAATGAGAAGTTTATAAGAGGCTTAAGGTCGGAGTTGATAAGTGCTACCTTACCGCACTTAAGAGATCCAAGTGATGTTGTGATAGAAATGGCGCTGAGGCAGGAACAGACGTTAGCTTGTTTGAGGAAGAAAATGAAGAAGGCTCGGGTAGGACAAGGCCAGAAAAGAAAGTTTTTCCATAAGAAGAATGGTCAAAAGGGAGGAGCAGGGAAGAAGGGAAAAGCTAAGGTGGTTTGTTATAAATGCGATAAGAAGAGACAGTATGCTAATGAGTGTTGTACTGGAAAAGGAAAAGAGAATGGAAAGGAGGTGACTGGGAAGAAGAACATCCGATGCTTTAGTTATGATCAGATCGACCATTATAATAACAAATGCCCGGAGCCTATAAGAGAAGGAAAGGGGTAGATGTATGCAATGGAGCCCGCAATTTCAAGGCTAGTTGTGCAGGAGAAAGGGAAGGCTGTTCTAGGAGGATCGCTACAGATTCACGGTATGTCTGTTAGCGTTCTATTTAGTACTGGTGCATTACAATCTTTTAATTCTCGATATTGGGTAGATAAGCTTAACCTAGAACCCTCATATTTAGTTACTTCCTTAAGGGTTGCAAATCCGATAGGAAGGTATGCGACACTTGGTATGGGGTGTGACCATTTAGAGTTTGATTTTCTAGGTCATGCTTTTGATTGTTGTTTATAGATGTTTGATTTGCTGGGATTTGGGATTATCCTTAGAATGGATTGGTTAAGTAAATATGATGCTAGGATATTTTGTCATGATAGGAAAATATCACTTAGTCACCCGGATTTTAGTGACGGGATAGTTTATTCCGTAGAGAACCCTAGTTGCGAAGTGAATGCTTTATTGGGTATTATGGAGTTAGAGGATGAGTTACATCGAGTCTTTGTAGTTAGAGGGTTTGCTGATGTGTTTGAGCTGGTAACTAGATTTCCACTGAAACGAGCCATTAAGATTCAGATTGATTTGGTACCGAGAACAGAACCGGTGAGTAGGACACCAAGCAGAATGTCACCCACGGAGATGAAAGAGTTGAAGGTGCGGTTGGTGGATTTGGAAGGCAAGGTTTTTATTCGACCATGTAGTTCACCTTAGGGAGCTACCGCAGTGTTTGCTAAGAAGCCGGACGGATCATTAAGGCTAGGTACCGATTATCGTAAGTTAAATAAGAAGACGATAAAGAACCGATATTCATTGCCGAGAATTGGCGATTTGTTCGATCAGTTAAGTGGAGCCAAGGTATTCTCTGACCTGGATTTGGTGACAGGATTCATTAGCTTAGAATGGCAGTGGATAGTATTCCTTTGCCAGTGTTTAGGACAAGGTATGGATCATATGAATGGTTAGTCATGTTGTTTGGACTAACTAATGCGCCGGTTTTCTTTGTGGATTTGATGAACCGAATTTTCCAAGAGCATTTGGATAGGTTTGTGTTGGTCTTCGTAGATGACATTCTGATATACTCTAAGGATGGGAAGGAGCATGAAGTTCATCTTAGAGTTGTGCTTGAGATGTTGAGGGAGCATCAGTTGAAGGCTACGTTTTCGAAGTGTTATTTTTGGAAGAAGAAGAAAGTGAAATTCCTTGGACATGTAATCTTAGAGAAAGGGTTATCTGTAGATCCGACCAAGATTGAGGCGGTGAATAATTGCAAGAGACTCGAGACGGTAATTGAGATAAAGAGATTTCTTGGATTAGCTGGATATTATCGAAGGTTTATAAAGGATTTTTTGTGGATAGCTGCATCGATGTCTAAGCTTACGTAGAAAGGTGTGAAGTTTGTATGGACTGATAAGTGTGAGGAAGCATTCTAGAGCTTGAACACTTACTGACCCATGCACCAGTATTGGTGGTTCCAGAGGGGAATCAAAATTTGGTTATTTATACTGATGTGTGTGGAACAGGATTGGGAGCTGCGTTGATGCAAAAGGGTAAAGTAATTGCTTATGCTTCTAGACAGTTCAGACCACATGAAGTTAGGTATCCAACACATGATTTGGAGTTAGTTGCCGTAATATTTGCTTTAAAGGTGTGGAGACATTATCTATTGGGAGAGCAATTGAGCTTTATACAGATCATAAGTCGTTGAAGTACTTGTTCTCTCAGAAGGAGTTGGACATGAGATAGCAGGGATGGTTGGAGTTTATTGCTGCTTATGATTTTGGAATTAAGTACACACCTGAAAAAGGAAACAAGGTGACCGATGCACTTGGTAGGAAACACCAGAATGCAATATTGGTTATGATTGCTGAGTGGAAAGATTTGGAAGCATTATCAGCATATAGTGTGCAGTATAGATCCGAGGTAGGTTCTAATATAGGAAGTGCTGTATTGTCATGCTTAGAAGTTCGACCGATAATGATTGAGAAGATAACTTCTAGAAATGAGAAGGATCCAGTTTTGGCTGAACGGATCGGAAAGTTAAAGGAGGGAATGAAGAGTAATGGCTTAAATGATTTCAGTCTTGATCAAAATGGGTGGTTGAGAAAGAAGGGAAGGTTGTGTGTTCCAAACGTAGAAGACTTGAGGAAAGAAGTTTTGGATGAAAGCCATTGTTCGAAGTTCACTATCCATCCAAGAGGAACGAAGATGTATCAGGATATGAAGAGAACTTTCTTCTGGGAAGGTATGAAAAGGGACATTGGTTTATGTGTTAAGCAGTTCTTGAATTGCTAATAGGCAAAGGCTGAACATCTGAAGCCAAGTGGATTGCTTCAACCGTTGGAAGTTCCGTTATGGAAGTGGGATTCTATCTCTATGGATTTTATCGATGGGTTGCCAGGGTCTAGTAGAGTAAATGAAAGCATATAGGTCATAATAGATATACTAACTAAGAGTGCTCATTTCATTCTAGTAAAGTCAACTAGGACGGTACCTATTTTAGCGAAGTTATTTATGAAGAATGTAGTTAGACTGCATGGAATTCCTAGTAGTATCATCAGTGACCGAGATTCTTTGTTTACTAGTGAGTTCTAGAAGAGTCTACAGGAAGCACTAAGAACCAAGTTCAATATGATTATCGCTTACCATCCACAGACTGATGGGTAAACAGAAAGAGTTAAGAAAGTCTTGGAGGATTTGTTAAGAGCTTGTATACATGATTTCGGAGGATCATGGGAAGACCATCTCCATTTAATCCAGTTCTTGCATAACAATAGTTATAATACTAATATTGGGATGGCACCTTTTGAAGCTTTGTATGGGAGGCTATGCAAATCTCCCGTATGTTGGTTAGAGACCGGGGTAAGGCCGGTTCTTTGCCCAAATTTGGTGAAAGAAGCCATATAGAAGATTGAGTTGATCCGAGCTAGAATGAAGGAAGCTCAGTCTAGGCAGAAAAGTTATGCAGATAGAAGGAGGAAAGACTTGTAATTCTCTGTTGGAGACTGTGTTTATTAAAGTTTCATCGATGAAGGGTGTGATTAGATTTGGAAAATCTAGAAAGTTAGCACGTAGATTCATTGGACCTTTCCGTATTATTGAGAGGATCGGGAAACTCGCTTATAGAGTGGAGTTACAGAATAGTTTGGCAGGAGTCCTTGATGTTTTCCATATTTCTCAGCTTAGAAAATGTATTAGAGACCCGAAGACTACTACAGCACCTACAGTTTTAGAAGATTTAGTAGTAGAGCTGGATTTGGCTATAGTTAGGAAGCCGATTCAGATTGTGGCTAGAGATGAGAAGAAGTTGAGGAACAAGACAGTCATATTAGTAAATGTCCAGTGGAGTGACGATGCTAGAGACTGTACTTAGGAGAGTGAGAGTAGGATTAGAGACTCTTATCATGATTTGTTTGATGGTATGTTTTACCTTGGATTGTTTTGTTGTGTGCCTTATAGTAATTTCGAGGACGAAATTTTTTAAGGTGGGAATTCTATAACACCCCATCTTATTATAACATCATTTAGGATTTAATTGTTTAAATAAAATAAAATAATGTGAAGATTAATAGGTTAAGATTTGATTAAACTAAAGGTAGTCGTGCCATGTTAATGTGCAAATTAAAATGAGATAACATAAACTAATGTGTTAGGAAATGAGTAAGGGCAATATGGAAAATAGGAGAGACTTATACCCTAAACACTTAGGAAAGGAAACTCATGTTCATTTCATTTTAGCAAAATAATATCTAAGGTCGGCCACCATTTTCATTCTCAAGGAAAAGATAAAGCTAAGATTTAAGAGGAAGAAGCTTATCAACTAATTCAACATCAAATCTCACATCTTTTAATCTTAAAGCTAAGGTGAATAATTACTGCATTCCATTTTCTTATGTTTTAGGATTTTAAACTATATCCAAAATGCTTCTACAAGTATATACCTTGTTTTGATGATTAAAGTTATATATTTGTTTGTTGTTGAATTCTGCATGTTCATATTAGTATTTATGAAATGTATGATATCAAAATCCTACTAAATGACATTCAAATCCTTTGAAAATTTAAATATAGGTCAGAAATGATATTTTAGAGAAGGGTTTCAAATTTCATAATTTTATGAATTTACATGGATTTTATATTAATCTTCTAGTGAAGAAAATGATTTATTGGGTTATAAATTATTTGTGGCTAAAATAATTATTATTTGGGAAAAAATTTGAAATTTTTATATATTGGAAAACATATTAAAAAAGATTTTCTGTGGTTTTTCTATATTTTTCCTAAGTGATTTGATGAATATATAAAATTATTTAAGATATGAGACTTAAATATTTTATATATTTAATTGCGGAGAAGGGACATTTTGTAAAACAAAATTATTATTTAATTCTAAAATTAGTGGCAGCACTTTTCTGAAAAGTATTTATTAACCAATGAGAATTTTACAAATGAAGGCAGGATAGTTGAAAAGTTATACTTTTAAGTTAAAAACAATAAAATCATGCTTTTAGCATGTTTAAGCCATTATAGGCATCAAACCTTCTGACCCAGACCTTTCGACAAAGTCGAAAGGTTATAGCTTTCGATAAGGTCAAAGTTCAATGCATATGGTATCAAGTTACTTGGTAGGTAATGAATTGAACAAGGTTGAAGGGTATTTAGTCAAAAGATTGGTTGCCAAAGAGGTTGGGGTATGTTTATTTTATAAACCAAAAGCTTACACCTGCTTGCTTTCGAAAAGGAGCTTTCGACTTGGTTGCTTTCGACCAAGTCAATTATTTAAAATAAATTTTTTAAACCTTTCGACAAAGTCAAGAGGTTACATCCGCTTTATCATTGTTTTGTTTTGAACATTCCGACAAAGTTGAAAGGTTTGCTTGTTTTAAAAAACCAGCCGCTTCTCCACGCTTTCAAAAGAAAGCTTTCGACTTATTTTTAATTGAAGAATAACCCAAACTTTCGAAGGAGTTGTTCTAAAGGCAGAGGCCTATTGTTTTAAAAGATATATTTTAAAGCTTTTGACAAAATGGAAGGGTTTCTTCCATTGATTTTGAAGGGTTTTAGTTCAATGATTTCGAGAGGTTTGAGTTCAATGGTTTCGAAATGTTTGAGTTCAATGGTTTTGAAAGGTTTTAGTTTAATGGTTTCGAAAGGTTTTAGTCCAATGGTTTTGAAAGGTTTTAGTTTAATGGTTTTGGAAGGTTTAAATGGAAGATTTTCCAAAGGTTTTCTAAGGCAATGTTTTAAGTTGTTTTTAAAGTAGGATGTCTGAAGTTTTATTGCATTCGAAAGGAATGATTTCAATAGTTTCGAAAGGTTTATGTTTGGTATAACTTTACAATTGGTTTCAATTAATTAGGATTGCAATAGCTTAATTATTAATTAACTTGCATTACCATTATTACCTTAATTTACATTCAGTTACCATTAATCAATATAATATTTCATTGGTCAATTCAATACTTACTTTTATTTACTTATTTTCAATTTTATAACCAAGTGCAACACTTTACGCTATTTCATTATTGGGATTTCACTCCCATTGTCAATAATTAATTTTAATTACCATTGCTGCATTTCATTTTCAACATATGCTTCATTATAAATTATAAAGTTTTTATTTCTTTCTAATTTTAATTACAAAAATCTTATTAAATTAACTAATTTAATTATCGAAATTTTTGGGTCGTTACAGTTTCATTCCTAGGGGTCAAAAAGTTGGGTCGTCACAAAAATTCTAAATCCCTGTATCATTTTCTAGACTTGAAACCCTAGATCCATTTTCACCACCTAAAATCCTAGATTATCGTTAGAAGCTTCTCACGTTGTTCCTCATATCAACGACAACCGTCAGTAAATATTAGCTATTTGAAAGATACCGTTTTTCTTTCTCGTAACATCGAGCTAGACCGTTTATTTTTTTTACAACAATTGCAATGTAGAGCAACTTTGTGAAAACGATTTATTCATTCTCGTCAAAATCCATCAGTATGGTAACGAAATTGGATTTATTATACTGAAATAAAAAACTTGGTTTTTAAAGATAAGTGACCATTAATTTGTGTTACTCTACGTAGTATGAGATGCAACAAAGAATGGTTAAATAAGGAGTTTTTGTCAAACAAAAATTTTAAAATAAAGAGGGTTACTTAGTAATTTTTTGAGTTTAAATAAAATTAACCTAAATTTATTTACCTAAGGAGAATCTGTTTATAGATCCTTCATTTATCTAAATAAAACAAAATTATTCGCATCCCATATTTTCTTTTCTTACGTCATATTCTATTAAAAATCTTTACACCTCATACATTTCTTATCTCACCCAGTTGTTACAGTCATATCATTTTCATAACTGTATTTCCTTAATCTTCTATTTTTTCTAATTTCCCAGTTCTACCTTTTTTCATTCTCCAATTAGAAAGTTCTCTCGAATCATGAAAATTTACACGTTTTTATTTTCATCAACAAACTGAATAGAGAAACAAAATTAAATGGGTACTTTTTAGTTGATTTGGATCTAACTTTGATTTATGGTTAATTTTTTCTTTTTAAACAATATTGTGGTGAATACAAGGGGGTCAGTAGTCCAAATAATGCTTGGTCCTTGGATTCTTCAAGTTCCTAGTATGGGGGGCTCGAATTTTATTAGTTCCAAGCTCACAACATATGAACTTTTATGAATTCTAAGTGCGATGAGCACTAGGCGTTAATCGATTCTGATCTTGCTTTGTACTACGATTTTGTAGTTTCCAAGCTTGCATTAAACAGTGTTCCCTAACATTTCTAGCATTCAAGGCACTGGGTTTTCCATTTTATGCGATTTTATTGTTAAAAATTTTGTTGGGAAAACAAAATGAAAAAGTGAAAACGAAATTATGGAGTATACGGTATAAGTTTATAGCAAGGTGAATAGTAAATGGAAATTTATTGTTTTTAATGGGACGTTTAAAGAAAAAAATGAGGACTAATAGAATTTACCCATAAATAATTCATAACTATGGTAATAAAAATTTATTACTTTCAATGGAATTGTAAAAATATAATAAAGGATGAATAGAATTTGCTCAAAAATGAGTCATAATTATTAGTACGCCCCTTCTATGATTTTTATACCTTTTCTCTTTGGTGTTATTTTACTACTCTACTAAAATCAAGTTTTCTCTTCTTCAATATCATAATCTCGGCCCTAACTCCATTTTTAATTCAATAACATAGTTGTAAAGTTTGAAACGATAGCTGGTGACTAATCTCGCTTTCCATATGAATCTTCTTTTCATGCTCATCTAGTTAACCCTGATCTCCTAAAACAAAGAAATCTATGGATTTTGGATTACGTTAAAGTTTGGGATTTGACATAAAAACCATTTATATGAGAAAGTAAAGAGAGACGAGGATTATGAGAGTCAAAGTAGGGCTGTCAACGGATGCTTTCGGATACGGATAGTGCCATATCCATATCCGTATCCGAAATCATTTTCGGATATCGGATATCCGTATCAGTTTAATTTTCGGATATCCGTATCCGCTTAATTTTCGGATACGGATGGATATCGGATATTTATCCGCTCTGTCAATAATTGATAAATTTAAAGGTATAAACGAAAAAGTTTAGATCAACATAAAACATTTTTTGTACTATTATTTATAAAAAAACAAAGAAACAAAAAATATGGTGATAAAACATTGTTTTATACTAATATATGTATGTGTATCCAAAAATATTCAAAAGTTAAACACCCATAGCCCTATTTTCCTATTTTAAATTATATAAGTATGCATCAGTTAATCGGACGGATATTTTTCGGATACGGATACCACTATAACCATATCCGTATCCTGAAAGCTTTTCGGATATCGGATATCCGTATCCGCTTTTCGGATAACGGATATTTTTCATATTTTCAGATACAGATTCGGACGGATATCGAATTTTTCGGGTACCCACTGACAGCCCTAAGTCAAAGTAGATGTATGATGGTTGTATAAGAGACGCGGCATTTGATAAAGGAGGAAGAAGCGTGGTTTAAGGTTGAACGAAAAAAATCATGATTTGCAAAAGAAGCAAATGAACGAGAAATGTAATTTGAGGACGGTATGAAATATATGTTTATATCAAACAAGTTTCCAGTAAATATTTTCGTCGTGTATGTTTCAAATTTTTATTTTACAAAGTTCCTTTGTCCTTGTCCAAAACACTTATACTTCTGAATATTTCCAAAAAGGTTGTATAACCAATTTAGGTTGGGATATTTACTATGGAGCATGTACGTAACTTGGAGATAGAAATCTTTTCTTTTAGAGAAAATATCTCACCATTTTCACTATCATTATCACGTTTTTTAATGAATGACGCACACAAGAATTTCATGATGTGGACGACTGAATACAGCTGTGTTCGAGCAAATTGCATGTGCACTAGTCAAAGACATTTAGATTCTAAAGATATCTTAGTCTTAATGGTGCATATGAAGACTACTTCATATTCCTATAAATAAAAAGTAATTGAACTACTATCCCTTCTTTCAACATCAAGCAGCTAATTTGACATAAAGAATGTTAGATATACCCCATAAAAAGCAACCAACACATTTCGAGCCACTCCAACAATGAAGACCCAACATAGGCAACTGTTTAATTGGTTTGAATTCAATTGTTTCCAATATTGGAAATTTCCTTAAAAAGAGGATATGGAATATTAATCACAGCATTGTAGGTTCTAAATTCATTCTTATTATTGCATATATTGCATTTACTACTTATGTATAGTAGCCCTTATGTAATGATATGTGATTACATTTTTCATCTTCTTTTTGTTAGAACTAGGTCAGCCCGCAGTGGAAGTTATGGGTGAATTTCAATTTTTATTACTTTATTAGATCTTTATTGAGCGTATGAATTGTAATTCATTTAGACATTTCTAAATATTATTAAATAAAACAATTTTATTTTATCTAAATTTATGAATTATTCAGTTTTATTTAATCTATATATTTATACACACACATATATACGCATATCATATACACATCTATGTGTGTGTGTGCATGTGTAACTTATCAATTCATGCAAGGTGTAACATATTCATATATAGATGTTAAGATTTACGTTACAACAGACATATTTGCTCATCCAATATGCAGATATATGTTATCCAAATATATGTACGCATAAGCTATTATTTTACATAACTATTGTGTGTGTGTGTATGTTTAGTTAGTTTAAATAATTACACACACACACACACTATATATTTAAAATATATTGATAAATATTTGTGTGTGTAGATATACAATATATTTAAATTACATGTTTAAGTTTGGAAACAGCCTCTTTGCAATGTGAGAGAAATGCCGCATACATATTATTATAATGTATGTTAGAGCCCGCTATCGTGTGCAAGCCTCGTGCACCGGGTTCCACCTTTATATATATTATCTTATAAATAAAATATTAATATTATATATATATATATAATTATATATTAATTCAAAAATATTTTTAAGTTATTTTATATATTAAAAATTTACATTTACATTTTATAAGTCATGAATAATATGTGTAAACATATATATAATAAGGAAATTATTTATACACACACACACACACAGATATATATATATATATATATATATATATATATATATGTATTTGTAATATATAAAAATATGCATACATACATATATTAATAAAATTATTCAAGATAAACTTTTATTTTATTTTATTTCCAGATCATGTGCACAATGCAAAAAAAATTATTTTTTATTTTTAATTTTAAAATGCATTTTTAATTAAATATTCATTTATAATTAATAAAATATTAATAAAAATTAATTTTGAAATTTTATTTCAAATTTTAAAATTAAAAAAATCCTAACTGATATTTTATGGTTTTAAAAAATTTCCATATTTTTTAACTTAAATCCATCTTTAATAATTTATTTATTTCGGTCATTTTAAACAATCAAATTTTAAAAATAGGTAAAAAAAATTTGTTTTTATTTTTTGGTCGAAAGCTTATCTGGTACTAAAATAATTTAATAAAATTTAAAAATAATTTTTCATGACATTTTCAAATTAATATAATTTTTTAATTAAGTAAATTGAATCAAATATAATAAAATATTTATAAAATTATTTTTTTGCTAGCAAAAATTAATAACACTGTAATACATTATAAATAAAATTATGTGACTAATTTAAGAGTGATATAATGTTGTAACTAATTAATAAGCTATATATATGTAATTAAATAATATATATATATATGTAATTAAATAATATATATATATTAATTTAATAAATATAAAAATTATATTATTTTATATGGCTGCACTGACTTGACATATATAAAAAACCTTTTTTTACAGCAAAATATATACATGCATATGACCAAACTTATTTATGACAAATTGCTTGCATAGTGGAATCATCACCTAACCTGTAATATATTATACATATACATATATGATAAAACTTTATACTAAACATTATTGACTATAAAATCATACCTTAATCCCAAAGCTTTGAAGTACACATTGAAAGGATAAACTCTCCTCTTTGAAACCTTTTCCAATACAATAGATTGCTAGTTCTTGAACCGTTGACCTTCAACTATTGAACAACGATTAAATGTGATTTGATTTAAGTTTATATTGATGGAGATGCTAGGGTACAATTTCGTCCAAAAGGAAGGAAAGAAGAGGCATAAAAAGTTCATATCTAACCGGGGTTAAGGTTTCTTATACAGTGGATAAAAAGGAGAGAAAAGTAGATCTAATCTAGAAAAGTAGATCTAATCTTATAATCTTTCTCCTTCAATCTGAGCCATCCAAAATCAAGCCTATCTAATCCTAAATTTGTCACCCATTAGCCTATGTTATTGCCGTAATTACTAGCTCTTATTGTAACAACCCGCACCTTAATTGGTTCGAATTTTGACTAAATCGAAATTCAAGTCCGTTAGGGCACAGATCGTAGGTTTTGATAACCTGTAATAAATACAAATATATCAGAGTGTGATAAATATAAACTTACAGCGGAGTTAAAAAATATAATACAATATACGTATCGATTAAGGCTACTACCTTGAAATATTACCCCTTAGTCAATACATATGTTATATTTTTCAAATCCTCTATGAGTCTATATTTATTGCACTCTAATATACTTGTGTTTATTATAGATTACCAAAACCAACGATCCGTGGCCTAATAGACTTGGTTTTGATTTAGTCGAAATTCAGGCCCATTAAGGTGTGGGTTGTTACATTCATGACGGGCCTTAAGCCCATTTAAGGCCCGCATGAATATTTAGCATTTTAAATCTAATTAGAAATAATTATCGATATTGTATATGATTTAAATATTTATAACTTTTATAAATACATTCATTGTTCGTTTATCAAATCAAAATCAAATTTATAAATATTATTTCATAAATATTATTCAATTTAATTAATTTATAATAATTATAAATTAATTAAATCATTTGGTCAAAGAGAATTTATCATTCCGGTTGTGTGACTCGTCAGGTGTAAATTTGGTCAGTGATTAATATCAAACTATTCGAATATTAACATTCGAAACCTCACTTAGAAGGTGGTGTGGCATTTTGGACAAATTTATTGCTTACTTGGTTTGGTAAAATCCAATTTTACTTTATTAAGCGTTACTCGGTTGTGACTTTATTTACACCAATTTTCTTCATCAAAACTATATCACTTTGGACTTATGGAATTTGGGAATGCTCCAAATTCTATTATGGTCTATATTCAACTCTATAGGGACTAGATGTCGATGTATCCGTTGACACTAGAGTACGTAACGCTCTTCAAATGTTAGGCAATGTATTACTCGTGACTGTCAGGGGCACCAAGTGGTTATGTACTGATAGTTATTAGATAACTATGGAACAACTTAATTAATAATTTTATGTTGGTATAACTAAATCAAACAAAAAAATAGATGTGACTAATTTACACAACTCTCTCGATTTGAGGATACTATCAGTCTTCAATATGAAAGTTCCACTTTGATTATCGTAAAATTGTGGCACAACATCCATCGAACGACTATAGTTGGATCGAGTGAAAGTATTGAAAGTGAAACACTATTCAAGAGAGGATTCATCTCCTCGGTTATATAGGGTTAGCATCACAGTCTACTGAAGTCAACTCAAAGTGAAAGTTTATGGCTAGAACATTTCGGTTAACAATAATTGTTGTTATGAAACCAAGGACTTTGTGTTTGGACTATACATCTTGACTAGGAACATTTAAAATAGTATATTTATTTTTTATTGTGTTAAATTACTCATGGTTACAACAATTTGTAACTACTTTCACAAAACGTACCATTTGTGGATTTTCTATTAAATATACATTGATTAAATTAATTAATTCATGTAACACATTATATTAAGTATATAATAGAAAGAAAAAGACTTTTATTTCGAACAAGATTGGTTATCATGTTAGATATACATAACAAATTACATAATTGCCTCTTGGGTATACACCTAGCTCTATCAATCTTCCACTTGCATTTAGGGTCAATTACGGAATCTTATTCCAACTTCTCTAATCAGTTTTCTCAAAACCAATCGGGTTAATCCTTTAGTGAATGGATATGCTATTATTCTTTAATCATCTACCCCATTAATTAACTCTCTCCGACACTGATAAACTACCTTTACCATGTGAAACAATTCGAAGTATGTCTCTCGACTTCTGGTGAGCTCTAAGTTTTATTATAAACTTGATACGCACGTAATTGTGCATATATTTACATCCATATTTTATCTCTTTTTATTTAAATAATCATCATATTTGGGCATTTTAACATGTTTAAAACCAAAATTCAATTATTTCCAACCATCATATTTTCCTCTTCATTCAGGGGCAAAACGATCATTTTGTGCATGTGTCAATATAAGAATTTTTACTTGGACATTTTTTGACAATTTTTATAGGAATTTGGATGCATATGGAAGAGGCTTATATGAAGATATATGCATGCACAAATGAATACAAAGGAAAGAAGAGGGAAATAATTCAAGCCATGAACATGGAGGACCCACCCACTTACCTAAAAGTACAATTTGGAGCTAATGGACAACTAAGTGGAGGTTAAAGCTTCATGCAAAACAAATGATGGATTAATTAGTGGTTAATGGTTACTTGTTGGCCACACTTCCTAAAGGGCATTTTTGGTAGCCCCCTAAAAATAGAATTAGGATTTTATGCATGTATATATAGCCCTCTTATGTATATGAAACTATCTTCTACTCTTTCATCTTACTTAGGAAATTAAGAAATCAAGTGTAAGCATAATGTTCTATGAAATAAAAATGGCTTCCAAGCCTCTTTCTTCTCTCTTTTCTACATGCTTTTCTTTGTTTTATTGTTAATGTTTATTTCTATGCTCCCTTTCTCCTTATGTTCATAGCTTAGATTCATGTTTATGCAAGTAGTTAGTAGCTAATCTCTTTTGCCTTCTTTACTTATTTTCTATTTTTCTTTTCTTTTTAATGTTGAAACTTACATGTGATGCTTCAATGCCACAAATGAGTAGCTAAACCCCTTCAATTTAGGGGTGATGAAACTCTCTAACTTTATGTAATTTCAACATTTTTATGATTTATGATCTCTTTGTTTATGCTTCATGAATGTGAATTTTGATGTAAGTTTATACAAGTGGGTTTGATAGCTTATATTGCTTATGCAAATGAGCTATTCTTATTCAACATAAACACAATTTACATCATCATTTGCTAATTAATGTTTGATTATGAAATGAAAGTAAAAATGAAATTTGAAGATCTATATTACTAGTTACAATAGTAAATAGATCATACTTAAAATAGCTTTTGCTTTGGCTTCATTTTCATGGGAATTATAAGTGGTATAATTGTTGTATTATAGTTTGATGGTTTGAGTTATGTTAAATAATAACATAAACAAACCATACTTATGATAAATACAATGATTATTCCACTTAATATCAAAGTTAGAGATCATAAATTATGTGTTTGTTGATTTACAAAAATTTGAGAGTGGATTTGCCTCTAAATTGTTCTTTAGTCTAATAGATTTCGAATCACATTTTTCTAGTGTTAGCCTCATTTTATTTCTAGTTAACAATTTCTCAACTTTGGGTTAATTTGATTGAGTAGGAAATTTAAATCAACAATTCCTTGTGGATCGACCCGTACTCGCCGCGTGCTACATTCGTACACCGTGCGCTTGCGGTTATTTTTATCTCTAAATTCGTTTGACGGTTTTCTAAACCGATAGAATTTCCGTCGACGAACAAAACTCTATGTGACATTGTTATATTATAAAAATGTTATGGAATTCTCAATATTTAAAATCACCCTCATCTCAGTTACAAATTTGTGCATTTATATTTATATACATTGCTTTAATTGCAACGATATTCAAGGTGATATACTTAGTCTTTTCCATTGAATCGGCCATAGTATTTTATTTGAAATATTTCCAACTTAAAAGATATTAATTTGAATTTATTATTGACATATTATACTTAATATCTCTTATGAAAGTTTGAGTTCGAGCACTCCTTCATAAGGAGTTTGTTGTTTCTGTAAACAATTCTCGTGACAATTCTCTAGTATTAACGAGAATATCTCAAAAAACATTTAATGATATCAATTTGGATTTGATATTTTCTTCATGTATTAAATACATAAACAAATCACGATATCATAGACAACATAACATGTATGATAATTCGTATTGCCAGTACATAAGTAAGCACCCACATAAGCTGGTGTGGATGAATTGGAAGCAAGAATGTCGGCTTGAGTAATGCAAACATTGGTGAGAATCCAATGCCCCAAAAACCTAAGGGTTCCTCCATAAGGTTCTTCCACGAAGGGTTAGTCAGGGCCTAAGGTCGGCTTTAAATGCATAGTCGATGACACTTACATGTTACGTATTAAACATTTTAATAAGGTATCTTTGCATATCATTCGGGACATTCCCAATATCTTTTATACTTTCTATAAAATAATTATTTATCCAATGTTAAGTATTAAAAAAACTAAGGCTGATTTTAACATAAGTACATCATTAAACCCATCAACGTGTCGTTTACTTATAGTTTAGAAATATCAATGTATGTTTTAACATTCTTTCTTATGAACATACGCTTCCTCTGCATTTTGTTGATATTTCTATCAAATACTTATTCAATTTTGATTCTTTTCTGAATGATAATTATGTGTCCATTCTTTGTTCGTATCCTAAAACTTACAAACTCAGTATCGCACTCACTGACTTCGAGACACTTTGGTTATTATGCATAAACAATTTGCTCTAAATCCTTATTTAGAATTTTCCGTTTCAACACTAACATACCAATATACATAGTCATATTAGTCAATTATTTTATGTCTAAAATGTGAACCAAATAGAGTAAATTGAATGGTGAATCTATTACGATATTCTCAACAATTGAAATTAATGATGTTCTTCTTATCAATGTGGCTCACTATATGCCAACCACATTTGTCTTTCTCTTAAAAACACATTTGTGGCCAACGGATCATATCCCTTTGGATACAACTATCAAAATCATATTTTGATAATGTATTTCGAATCTATTTTGGATTTACACATCATACCATATCATAGAGCCAATATTATAATGGTTTAATTAAACAACTGAGAATTATTTATTCTTGACATTCTCTTTAACGTACAAGGGTACATATTAAGCGTTCTAATGGTTATGTTTATTTAGATTTCGTTAATTTTATTTCATCCCCTACAATCAATTTTATCCTTGGATCATATCTATATCCATTTTATACCAACAATTTCTTAAAGAAATTCCTTCGTTATTAACTTGGTATTTCTTGAAACAACAGTTGTTTCTCTGATCAACTGAATGAGTATTCATAAACATTTTATGAATTTCCTTGTATAAAACTTATTTTGTACCAGTTCACAATATATTTATGTTTACAACATAAATTAGTCATCTAATGACTATCAATCTCAAAATTCTCTTGGAATAATTCATAAAAGATCCCTTACGTTCAATTATTACATGTTGTCTTTTGACCCTCATAACTTGCCAACTTCTTGACCTAGGATATGTAGAGTATCTTGTAAACCCTTTATCTTATCTGGTTTTGTAAACTATTCTTTGGATGATATTAATTTTAACCTTATGTGCTGCTTTTATGCACACACCTTATACAAAAATTTAACTTAACTTCACTCATCATTAATCATGCTTTGTCTAACAAAGTTCGATTACTCCTTATCAATGCTTCATTATGTATTATTGGGAGGAATGGCCTTTTGGGCAGAACCTTTATTCATGTTAAGTACATATAGAACTCCTTCCAATATACTCACCCATTCGATCATATCAAATCATTTCTATCGCATGTTCTATTATTTACTTGATTTTATATTCTATAAGCTTATCTTACACTTAAACATGCATATCAAATACGCATATCCATGCATGTGATGACTCATCGATGAATATGACGAAGTATGTGGAACCGTTTTGTACAAATAGACTTACGATTGCATATAGAGTTCATTAATTCATATGACGCTCCTACTAAATGAGTGCATTACCATTGAATGTTTCAGATATAATCAACTAGTACCGTATGATTCATAATCATATAATAAAAATTATTTCTCAAAACTATGGTTTAGTCTATAATTCGAAAATAATTATAAAATTTTAGCTACTTTAGTATTATCAGTGCATCATTTTTGTTGTGAAAACAAATACCACCTTGTAGTTATATTTCATAACAAATATTCATAATATTCACAGTGACATATAACTATATCTATTTTTCAATCGGCATCGAAAAATTGTCATTATGTTATAATAGATAATGTTTGGTATGTTTTATGAAAACAGTTTTCATAATTTGATACAATCAATGAGTGCACATGGCATACTCCCACTACTTCCACCATTATTATAATAATGCACTAAATTCGGAGATCCATCATTCACATAATATAGACTATTTATTTCATATACTATAACTATTTTACAGTAGAGAGTTCTTTAATTAAATATCTTGAAATCAAAGAAATAAATCTTATAGAAAATAATTTTCTATATAAAAATACATTTCGGAATAGAAATCGTATTTCTCATTCCAATGTTATTTTTGTTTTATTATTATTACAATTCTCGCTTTCAATGTTTTTTATGAAGTAGAAGTGACTATTTATTCTCTTTATCTCAATTGTACCTTAAATTACATCTACTCTTTTACATTCGTTTTTCTTTCTAAATGTTCGACCCATTCAAAAGAAAACTCTTACTATAAATTTGTAACAAACTCTTTACAAAGATGCATTTGATCATCCTAAACATTTAAGGACATCAAATATGACGCACCTTACATAAACTGATCAAAATGACATTTCAGTGATTAAATTCTTAGATCTTTCTTGTAGTTTTTGCGTAGTGTTACATTTAATAAAATGTTATCCTTTTGTAATCAATCAAATCGAATACTCGATCTCACACTACTGTTATTAGAATATTTCGAATGAACTAACTTCATCGAAGTATCGTACATTAAGAATTACGACCGTTAATATACGGATCAAATATTCAAAGTCTTATATTGCTTTCAGAGTTTGAAACTCATAGAATGCAATACAAGGTCTCGACCAAATAAACGCGTAAGCGACCAAATTACGAATGTATTTAGTAGTTGTAGAATCAGGTGCTTACATGGGTATTAAAACATTAACATGTAATAAGTATTTATTAGTAAGTGTATGTTATATTTCTATTTGTCCATTTTCAGTTCAGTTTTTGTATATATTAAGTGATAAACATTTTCAACCATATTAAATGCATAAATTTGTCAGTGTAGATTATTTTAACATTGTATAGCATATGTTCATACAATATTAGAAACGTTAAATTTTATCATTACATTTTTCTAATAAGGCTCCAACTAGTCTTTTATGTTTCACCAAACCTTAAGAGAAACATAGAAGTCTTTCGACTTCATTAGTGGGTGTTAGGACTCGTTTGCCTTGAGATTTTGGTCTTGAGTTTGCTCAACAAATCATAGCCCCACTGTAACGACCCAACTTCCAAACTCCAGGAAGTCGCATCGCTAAGAAGAAAGAAAGGGATAGAAAATAGAAAAGAGGAAAGAAGAAACAGACAACATCAGAATCTCACAGCGGAATCGAATAAATTATAATATATCACATAATACTTTACATAGTATCATATACATCAGAGTAATACAGCTAATACAACACAAATTAGGCAGTTATAAACGTCTGTCTAGCAATTACAATCCAAGTACATCAGACAAAAACAGATACGACTCAAACACAGCGGAACCACTAAATATATCTACACGCTGAAGCCTCCTGCTCCATTATCTCCTCCAGAAACTCGTCAAAGCAATCCTGAAACACTTGACTACTCATACGTAATATGAGTACCCAAGAGTTTAATAAAATAGAAAATAAACACTCAGGTCAGACAGGGGTCTGGTGTGAGTAAACGGGGATAAAAGTTGCTTAACTTTTAGAAAAATCCTTTGAAAACAAAGGGCATCACATAAGACTTTCCACACATAAACATGGAAAAGTTTTTACCTTACGCTAACCAAAACATTTGATAGGAAATCCAGTGATACTATAATAGTGTCTAGGGTTTTCAAGTAAATAAGAAATAGCCGAAATTGTTACATCAAATTCCAGCTACTAGCCACAAAAGTGGGTAATACAATCAAAACCGTAGGGTCTCGTAGGAAGAATGGGTTTCCAACAATGGCAGGGCTACTGGGGTACCGTCCGTCATAGTACGTGGCCTAGATCAACGTACCGAGGAGTACTCCCACTCCCCTGCAACACAAAGCCGGACCCTTCCTTACTGAACAGTTCCGAACAAGACCACCCCGCAGATTGGTCGTCACCAACTGCCACACAGCCGAATATAAAGGGACCTCTAGACAGGAGTAAATCTTGCTCTCCAGTGGGTGCTACCTACGAAGCCTTGCTGCACCTCCCCTGTTTTAGCCATTCCCGGTTGATGAGGCTTGAGGTAACGATTACCTTTATAGGACATATAAATCTTAGAATGCTAATCGTCCACCTAACGATGTTCTGAAAGCATTCAATTCATACAAGTTCGTTCCGGGTTCGAACGAAACCGAAGGCATTATCTCGTTACACTCGTATTGGAATCACCCTCATAGTTAACGACGATAACCCTTGCACTCTAAATCTCCATCTCGAATCTATAAGTACTATTTCGTCAACTCATTACGGAATCGCCCACAGAGTATACTAACGTATATCCCTTACACCTCGAGTCTTCACTTGCTCCACTTGGATTAACGACCTAACGTTTAATTGGAATCGATGTGGTTTTCGGAATTCCAAATATGGAAACCCGATCCCGGTCTCATCGAAACCAAACGCCATCTTAATGTCCAAGTTATACTTAAGGGTTTTAAGTAATTAACTTATTTCATTCTTATCTAATTCACAGAGATAGATAAACTACATCTCACAATAGATAATCACATTCATATCATAAACAGATAATCTGTATCATTATCACAAACAGATAATCATCACAACCAAATAATCCATCACAAACCATCATACTTAAACCAATCATCCATATCATACAGATACAACTAATCTCATTACTGAGATCACAACTATTCAATCAATAGCATCCATAAGCAATGATTCATTAACCATCAATTAATTTGAAATGAATTAAATTAATTACAACCATCTCTAATTAATTTAAAATAAATTAAATTAATTACTTATTAAAAATCCTGCTTAACATCCATTAATTAATTAACCCAGTTAATTAATTTACTTCCTAAGTATTTAACTTGATTAAACATTTTGATTTATCATTTACTAATTACAATAAGTAATTAGTCCTTAATTAATTTTATAAATTAATTAACCTTAATCATAAGTAATTAACAATTAATTACTTCATTTATTAATTAATTATAATTAATTATATTTATCCCAAATTAATTACAATTAATCACTAATTTTAATTTAAACTTAATCAAACAATCCTTAATTACATCGTTAATTATAATAATTAATGATCTCTAATATTTAAATAAATTACATAATTAAAATTAATTACATTTAGTAATTAATCTAATTATTAATCACCTTGATTAATATTAAATTTAGTAATTAACTATCTTTAATTACTTATTAATAAATTAATTAACCAATAATTAATTATTAATTAATTCCTTAATTAATTCCAAAAGTAATTATCCAAATTACTAATTACATTCCAGTAATTATCAATATTACTTCTCTAAGTAATCTTGCTCCACTAATACATTAAGTAATTACTCTCTTAAAATCATCAAATGATTTATTAAAATTAATTAAACTAAATTAATTAACTTAAATAAATCACATATCAAAATTAATTATAATAAGTAATTAATTCCTTAATTACTTTATCAATTAATTATACTTAACAAATTACAATTAATTAGATTCGATTAATCAATCCAGTTAAATATCAAAATTAGTTACATTAATTAATTACTAAATTATCCTTAGATAATTATCACTAATTATTAATTAACAATATTTCAATAATTACATACTTAAGAAAATTTGAATTAGATTAATAAATCATTTCTAATTAATAAATTAATCTAAACCATTATTTAAAATCAAATAATTATGTAAATCTTTAATTATCTTAAATATTTTTCAAAATAATTTAATTACTTTCAAATGACTTATTTATATTCAAAATATATTTAAACAATACATTTCTAAAATTAAATTCAAATTCTATTTAAAAATTTGATGTTTAAAATGTTTAATCATTAAACATTAATTCAAATTAAAATAATTATAAACCTTACAACAAAATGAATGTTAAAGAACATTCATTACCTAAATGTAAAGAAAGATTTAAATTGATTATTTCAATTTCCAAATTTAAATTAAACACTTCATATTTTAATTCAAATACTAAAGGAAACAAATTCTTTCAAGTTTTAAAACTCACTTGAAATCAATTTTTCATTTTCAAATCTATCTTTAAAACATTTGAATATGTTCATCATTTTTAAATTTATAAACTGTTTTGAAATTTAAAACTGGTTTTCAAAGAAACTTGAAATAGTTTTAACTTAACTTCAAAAACAAATTTAAATCTTCCTTAAACCATTTAAATATATTTAAAAATTTAAAAATTTACAAAGCAGTTTGAATAGAAATCTGGGTTTTAAAGAATAAACCTAAAACTGTTTAAATCTTGACTTAAACCCATATTTAAATCTTGTTTAAATTTTAAGATTTTCATTTTTTTAAAAACTTTGAATTCAAAATTACATTTGAATTCAGATTCAAGTTACACTTGAATCAATTCCTGCACTAAATTGAATTTCATTCACCATTTTAAAAACTGCAAAATAACTTTCAGGTTTAAAACCTGAAACTGTTTTTAAACTTAACTTAAAACTGAATTTAAAACTTGTTTAAATTTAAGATTTCATTTTTAAAAATTTTGAATTTCAAACTTTATTTGAATTCAGACTTAACTTACATTGAGTCAAGTTACAACTTTAAACTATGAATTCCATTCAAGCTTTTTTTAAAGAACTACAAAGTTTCAGGTTTTACCCTGCAGCTACACTAACCCGAGAAACCTTATATTCACTCCGAGTTTCAAACCCATTTACTCTGAGTCAAAATCTCAAAAACCCGAGGAATACCCGAGTCAAAAACCCTGCACACCCCATATGAGTTCACCAAAGTTCAATGTGTATAGTGCATATGCACTGTCGCTCCGACGGCTTCCAGTAACTTCAACCTACAGCTAAGAGTCACCAACTATCTCATCACAAGCTTACAATCATCAGAAACCTACTGTAACTCGAATTCAAGCTTTTGAGAAACCACTGCAAACCTGAATACTCAGCTACCCCCTAAACTCAAACCTGACAACAGCCATAACTCACCTCCTCCGATCATCATCATCGCTGCAACTCCGGTAAATAACCCATCTACACCCCCTCTACAACTTCCCAAATCCCACTCTTACTCGATGCAGTGGAGAGCATGTGCATAAACAAAAAAAACTACAACACTTAAGACCAGGGTTTTGAAATCTGAAAAAAAAACCCAATCCCCATCCCCTCCTCTCTGATCACTAACGTTCCAATTTACCTTATTCTTACATCAATATTTCACCTACAGGAAGTATCTTAATATCTAAAATTTACTAAATTAACAGACACCTTTAAAATTCCTATTTCTGTCTAAAACTAAAATGCTAATGCCACAGTTCATTTAAAAAGGTGAAATTTGTTTTAAAATTTCTGATTTATAACATATATTCATGTTATAATCTTGTAATTAATAATTAATGATGTTTATATTTTTGTTTTATTGAAATACCTACTGATGTATTTTCTTCAGAAGCAACAGATTTTACAAAACAACTAATTATGACTTAAGAACATAATTTATTATTAAACAACCATTATTTGTTGCTCATATTAATTCCTAACAGAGATTAAACAAGTGAATAAAGTTTCCTATTAAACTTAGTTTAAACAGCAAACTGTAAATCAGGATTACTGTAATCCCATATATATATATATATATATATATATATATATTCTCACACATCATATTGATCACTAATAAACTCATACAAGCATACACAATTTTACATATTCCCATGCATCAGACAGATTCAAACTTTTGCATTGAGGTTCTCACAAAATAAAAATAAAAATAAATAACAGAGCAGTTTTAATCACCCAGATTTTAATTAGTGAACTAATACTTTCATTCAGGAAATTTTTATATAATTTTGATTTAAAAGAAACTGTTTTTAAAATAAAAAGTTTACTCACTTTATTTATGAAGATGCAGAGCAAATTTTAGCCGCAGATTCCAATTTCCAGGAACTGTTTGAAACTGCATTTTGAAATTGAAGTTGCCTTTGAAATCTGGGTTTCCATTAGCTAGTTGAATTTGCTTTAACTTGATGATGTAATTTGTTGAACATGCATGCAGACTCCAAAACTTTATTGCTCAAATTTGCAGTAGAATTGGTCTTTATTTTGCAGATTTTTGAAAGGTTTTGGTTTGCAGATTTGAGGTGAATGCAGATTTTTAACATGCATTTGTTTTGAAGAAATTTATTGAAGATTGGTTTTAATCTTCACTGAAATTTGATTTTCAGGTTTTTAAATGAGAAAATGTTTTAACAAATGTATTGCCATGTTTTATTGTTCTTGTTAATATATTTTAAACAAAAAGGTTTTTAAATCAATGCCACTTGTTATGTTTAGGTGTAGATAAATTTACAAGTGTCCATTTTATTAGTTAAATGACTAACACATGTATATTTCAATATTTAAAAGCAATTTCTAAATTTATAAATGTATTTGAATTTATCTTAAACCATCTCTAATTTGTTTTAGCAAGTTTTAAATGTTTAATTAACATTAGTCTATAAATAAATACATATAAACTTCTTATAACATTTATATTTTAAATTATTTTTAAAATAATATTCTTTATGAAACTAAATTCCAAAAGAAAAGATTTATAGAAGAAAAAGAAATGTTGAATTTATTTTATTCAAGAGTTTTAAATCAAATGTTATACTTAAACAAGAATGAATTAAATCTTATTTTAAAGAAAAGCAATTTTAAAAATAAAACAAAACAAATTTTTATTATTACATAAAATCTAAACTATATTTATTCTTATAAACAAATAAATACTTATTTACATTTCTATGAAAATATAAGAAAGATTTTTAAAACAACCTTTTGAAAAGTTTACAATACTAATTTAAATTACTTTAAGTCAATTTACAATTTATACATTTATATAATAATTACAAAATATCCTTTATTTAATATAAATTAAAATTAAAAGCAAATTCTCTATTTACAATGTATAAACATTTATACATTATAAATAAAATATTTTTAAATCAGCTTAGAAAGATAAATTTATTACTTAAATAATTTTAATTTTGAAAAGAATATCACTTAACAAACTAAATAATTATAATTTTCAAAAGAGAATTCCAGTTTGAATTAAATGATTAAATCAATATTTCACATTTTAAAATAATTATTAATGAAATTATTAAATAATTATCGCCTAAATTTTCGGGACATCACATTTCTCCCCCCTTAAAAGAATTTCGTCCCCGAAATTTAAAAGCAAAGGTAATTTAATAATCCCATACAGATTTTAAATTTTAAAAGAGCAAACATATACTACCAACCAAATACTAGCAATCATAGCAACCAATTCAAACAAATAATTCTAACTATCCAGATAAAATTCTGGATAAAAAATTCCTAGAGTCTTCCAGGTACAAATACTGGGACAGTCGCCCTACAGAATCTAAACTAGCTACACCACTCATATCTAGAGCTCCTATATACCTAGATCTACAAATCTAAACAGAATACAGGACTACAGACAAGTCCTGATCAACTCCCAAATCTCCTAGAACTACTGATTCTAAAACTGGAGATAAACCATACACGTACTCCCTCAGAGATACGTGAAAAACAAAACAAATTCCAGCCATCAGAACTGGCAATTCAATCCTGTAGACCAAACACTTAGTCCTTAAGAGAAAACAGAAAGATCCAATACTCATATCCACAAGTCTCTCATATCGATCCAGGGCTGCCTTCAACTTCTAGATCAATCAAAATCCACCACACAAACTCTACTACAGATATCAGAAGACTTCAGACATACTACCCTATCCGAAAAACAAAACAGATGCTCAAAACATCCAAGCTTCCAGATTAAAACGACTTTCCTGTAGAAATCCTCTGATCCAAGACAAAACTCAAATTCCAAAGAATCGGGTGCTGCTTCTATTCTGGAATAGCTGCCACCATGCTTCCACTGCGCAACTCTGATTCGAGAATGTTGTTGATGAATACAAGTATAAACTTGATCAACTTATCTCGGAATATTGTTCATCAAATTCCATAAAATCTCAGTGACCTATCCGATTCGGTCACAACACCACAGCAAAAATCCAACCAGAAAACTGGATCCAATAAATCCTACCAACTTAAACAGATCATAGTCACAAAGAACCTCCTACTAATCTGATTCACCGGTAAAGCTCCAAGAACCAGTCGAAACAGAACTCAATCTCTCGATGCGGATGCAAATCTTAACTCCTTCGAAGATATCCAGAAAATACCACTTCTATAACTCAAACATCCACTAGAGATGCTTCAATCCAAACAAAGATTACTCAAAGAACTTCCGAACCGTCGCAAGCCACTTTTGCGATTCCACTCAGTTCAGATTCCAAGAAATCATTCTCACTTCAACAATCAGAACAGCTAATGCCTTCTAATCTAAAGAAGAACTAGTGGTCCACCTCTTAACCACTAACATCACACCCAACTGAACTTCCAGAAGAAATGGACAAGCTTCACCATCTGCCCGGACTACTGACAGAAGAATCACAGAGATTTCTGAACCATCGAAGAACAGGCACTCACTGCTGCCAAAAACTTCCTAATCCAAAAGCTCATCGAACCTCAAAGCTACACCTGCCTCTTCACAATAGAGCCATCCAGATAGGCAGATATCTCTCAGGAAACTCGCTCCCAAACCAAGCTCAAAACACTCTGCCAAACTGAGTCTCAACTCAAATACAGACAGAACTCCTCCCTGAGGTTGCCAAGATACCATTTCTGGCTTCAACACTCTTAACTAATCCAAACTCAAGAAAAACCACTCACATGAGTGCAATCCAGCTTACAATCCAAAGATAAATTCCGAATCTTAAAAAGATTTCCTTCAGAGGTCGGTGAAATTCTTCACACCAACTGCAAAACTTCCCAAGATGACCAAAACTGCTCTAGCAGACCACTACCAACTTCAAATACTCGAACTCCAACCATTGGTAGTTGTGTTACACACACCACTACCCTATCTACCTTTATTACTTATATTGGAAAATCCGAACAGGTAACCCAATCTAATTGGTAGAAATAAATAATATATATATATATATTCAAAATTACAAATACGCTCTATCAAGAAGGACACCACTCCAGAGTCTAGGTATTCGCTCAACCTAGAGCTCTGATACCACAATGTAACGACCCAACTTTCAAACTCCAGGAAGTCGCATCGCTAAGAAGAAAGAAAGGGATAGAAAATAGAAAAGAAAGGAAAGAAGAAACAGACAACATCAGAATCTCACAGCGGAATCGAATAAATTATAATATATCACATAATACTTTACATAGTATCATATACATCAGAGTAATACAGCTAATACAACACAAACTAGACAGTTATAAACGTTTGTCTAGCAATTACAATCCAAGTACCTCAGACAAAAACAGATACGACTCAAACACAGCGGAACCACTAAATATATCTACACGCTGAAGCCTCCTGCTCCATTATCTCCTCCAGAAACTCGTCAAAGCAATCCTGAAACACTTGACTACTCATACGTAATATGAGTACCCAAGAGTTTAATAAAACAGAAAATAAACACTCAGGTCAGACAGGGGTCTGGTGTGAGTAAACGGGGATAAAAGTTGCTTAACTTTTAGAAAAATCCTTTGAAAACAAAGGGTATCACGTAAGACTTTCCACACATAAACATGGAAAAGATTTTACCTTACGCTAACTAAAACATTTGATAGGAAATCCAGTGATATTATAATAGTGTCTAGGGTTTTCAAGTAAATAAGAAATAACCGAAATTGTTACATTTATTAAATTCCAGCTACTAGCTACAAAAGTGGGTAATACAATCAAAACCGTAGGGTCTCGTAGGAAGAATGGGTTTCCAACAATGGCAGGGCTACTGGGGTACCGCCCGTCACAGTACGTGGCCTAGATCAACGTACCGGGGAGTACTCCCACTCCCCTGCAACACAAAGCCGTTCCTTAGTGAACAGTTTCGAACAAGGCCACCCCGCAGATTGGTCATCACCAACTTCCACACAGCCGAATATAAAGGGACCTCTAAACAGGAGTAAGTCTTGCTCTCCAGTGGGTGCTACCCACGAAGCCTTGTTGCACCTCCCCTGTTTTAGCCATTCCCGGTTGATGAGGCTTGAGGTTACGATTACCTTTATAGGACATATAAATCTTAGAATGCTCATCGTCCACCTGACGATGTTCTGAAAGCATTCAATCCATACAAGTTCGTTCCGGGTTCGAACGAAACCGAAGGCATTATCTCGTTACACTCATATTGGAATCACCCTCATAGTTAACGACGATAACCCTTGCACTTTAAATCTCCATCTCGAGTCTATAAGTACTATTCCGTCAACTCATTACGGAATCACCCACAGAGTTATACTGACGTATAGCCCTTACACCTCGAGTCTTCACTTGCTCTACTTGGATTAACGACCTAACGTTTAATTGGAATCGATGTGGTTTTCGGAATTCCAAATATGGAAACCCGATCCCGGTCTCATCGAAACCAAACGCCATCTTAATGTCCAAGTTATACTTAAGGGTTTTAAGTAATTAACTTATTTCATTCTTATCTAATTCACATAGATAGATAAACTACATCTCACAATAGATAATCACATTCATATCATAAACAGATAATCTGTATCATTATCACAAACAGATAATCATCACAACCAAATAATCCATCACAAACCATCATACTTAAACCAATCATCCATATCATACAAATACAACTAATCTCATTACTGAGATCACAACCATTCAATCAATAGCATTTATAAGCAATGATTAACCATCAATTAATTTAAAATGAATTAAATTAATTACAACCATCTCTAATTAATTTAAAATAAATTAAATTAATTACTCATTAAAAATCCTGCTTAACATCCATTAATTAATTAACCCAGTTAATTAATTTACTTCCTAAGTATTTAACTTGATTAAACATTTTGATTTATCATTTACTAATTACAATAAGTAATTAGTCCTTAATTAATTTTATAAATTAATTAACCTTAATCATAAGTAATTAACAATTAATTACTTCATTTATTAATTAATTACAATTAATTATATTTATCCCAAATTAATTACAATTAATCACTTATTTTAATTTAAACTTAATCAAACAATCCTTAATTACATCATTAATTATAATAATTAATGATCTATAATATTTAACTAAATTACTTAATTAAAATTAATTACATTTAGTAATTAATCTAATTGTTAATCACCTTGATTAATATTAAATTTAATAGTTAACTATCTTTAATTATTTATTTACAAATTAATTAACCAATAATTAATAATTAATTAATTCCAAAAGTAATTATCCAAATTACTAATTACATTCCAGTAATTAACAATATTACTTCTTTAAGTAATCTTGCTCCACTAATACATTAAGTAATTACTCTCTTAAAATTATCAAATGATTTATTAAAATTAATTAAACTAAATTAATTAACTTAAATAAATCACATATCAAAATTAATTATAATAAGTAATTAATTACTTAATTACTTTATCAATTAATTATACTTAACAAATTACAATTAATTAGATTCGATTAATCAATCCAGTTAAATATCAAAATTAATTACATTAATTAATTACTAAATTATCTTTAGATAATTATCACTAATTATTAATTAACAATATTTCAATAATTACATACTTAAGAAAATTTGAATTATATTAATAAATCATTTCTAATTAATAAATTAATCTAAACCATTATTTAAAATCAAATAATTATGTAAATCTTTAATTATCTTAAATATTTTTCAAAATAATTTAATTACTTATCAAATGACTTATTTATATTCAAAATATATTTAAACAATACATTTCTAAAATTAAATTCAAATTCTATTTAAAAATTTGATATTTAACATGTTTAATCATTAAACATTAATTCAAATTAAATAATTATAAACCTTACAACAAAATGAATGTTAAAGAACATTCATTACCTAAATATAAAGAAAGATTTAAATTGATTATTTAAATTTCCAAATTTAAATTAAACACTTCATATTTTAATTCAAATACTAAAGGAAACAAATTCTTTCAAGTTTTAAAACTCACTTGAAATCAATTTTTCATTTTCAAATCTATCTTTAAAACATTTGAATATGTTCATCATTTTTAAATTTATAAACTGTTTTGAAATTTAAAACTGGTTTTCAAAGAAACTTGAAACAGTTTTAACTTAACTTCAAAAACAAATTTAAATCTTCCTTAAACCATTTAAATATATTTAAAAATTTAAAAATTTACAAAGCAGTTTGAATAGAAATCTGGGTTTTAAAGAATAAACCTGAAACTGTTTAAATCTTGACTTAAACCCATATTTAAATCTTGTTTAAATTTTAAGATTTTCATTTTTTTAAAAACTTTGAATTCAAAATTACATTTGAATTCAGATTCAAGTTACACTTGAATCAATTCCTGCACTAAATTGAATTTCATTCACCATTTTAAAAACTGCAAAATAACTTTCAGGTTTAAAACCTGAAACTGTTTTTAAACTTAACTTAAAACTGAATTTAAAACTTGTTTAAATTTAAGATTTCATTTTTAAAAATTTTGAATTTCAAACTTTATTTGAATTCAGACTTAACTTACATTGAGTCAAGTTACAACTTTAAACTATGAATTCCATTCAAGCTTTTTTTAAAGAACTACAAAGTTTCAGGTTTTACCCTGCAGCTACACTAACCCGAGAAACCTTATATTCACTTCGAGTTTCAAACCCATTTACTCCGAGTCAAAATCTCAAAAACCCGAGGAATACCCGAGTCAAAAACCCTGCACTCCCCATATGAGTTCACCAGAGTTCAATGTGTACAGTGCATATGCACTGTCGCTCCGGCGGCTTCCAGTAACTTCAACCTGCTGCTAAGAGTCACCAACTATCTCATCATAAGCTTACAATCATCAGAAACCTACTGTAACTCGAATTCAAGCTTTTGAGAAACCACTGCAAACCTAAATACTCAGCTACCCCCTAAACTCAAACCTGACAACAGCCATAACTCGCCTCCTCCGATCATCATCATCGCTGCAACTCCGGCAAACAACCCATCTACACCCCCTCTACAACTTCCCAAATCCCACTCTTACTCGATGCAGTGGAGAGCATGTGCATAAACAAAAAAAAACTACAACACTTAAGACCAGGGTTTTGAAACCTGAAAAAAAACCCAATCCCCATCCCTTCCTCTCTGATCACTAACTTTCCAATTTTACCTTATTCTTACGTCAATATTTCACCTACAGGAAGTATCTTAATATCTAAAATTTACTAACTTAACAGATACCTTTAAAATTCCTATTTCTGTCCAAAACTAAAATGCTAATGCCACAGTTCATTTAAAAAGGTGAAATTTGTTTTAAAATTTCTGATTTATAACATATATTCATGTTATAATCTTGTAATTAATAATTAATGATGTTTATATTTTTGTTTTATTGAAATACCTACTGCTGTATTTGCTTCAGATGCAACAGATTTTACAAAACAACTAATTATGACTTAAGAACATAATTTATTATTAAACAATCATTATTTGTTGCTCATATTAATTCCTAACAGAGATTAAACAAGCGACTAAAGTTTCCTATTAACCTTAGTTTAAACAGCAAACTATAAATCAGGATTACTGTAATCCCATACATATATATATATATCTATATATATTCTCACACATCATATTGATCACTAATAAACTCATACAAGCATACACAATTTTACATATTCCCATGCATCAGATAGATTCAAACTTTTGCATTGAGGTTCTCACAAAATAAAAATAAAAATAAAAATAAATAACAGAGCAGTTTTAATCACCCTGATTTTAATTAGTGAACTAATACTTTCATTCAGGAAATTTTTATATAATTTTGATTTAAAAGAAACTGTTTTTAAAATAAAAAGTTTACTCACTTTATTTATGAAGATGCAGAGCAAATTTTAGCTGCAGATTCCAATTTCCAGGAACTGTTTGAAACTGCATTTTGAAATTGAAGTTGCCTTTGAAATCTAGGTTTCCATTAGCTAGTTGAATTTGATTTAACTTGATGATGTAATTTGTTGAACATGCATGCAGACTCCAAAACTTTATTGCTCAGATTTGCAGTAGAATTGGTCTTTATTTTGCAGATTTTTGAAAGGTTTTGGTTTGCAGATTTGAGGTGAATGCAGATTTTTAACATGCATTTGTTTTGAAGAAATTTATTGAAGATTGGTTTTGATCTTCACTGAAATTTGATTTTCAGGTTTTTAAATGAGAAAATGTTCTAACAAATGTATTGCCATGTTTTATTGTTCTTGTTAATATATTTTAAATAAAAAGGTTTTTAAATCAATGCCATTTATTATGTTTAGGTGTAGATAAATTTACAAGTGTCCATTTTATTAGTTAAATGACTAACACTTGTATATTTCAATATTTAAAAGCAATTTCTAAATTTCTAAATGTATTTGAATTTATCTTAAACCATCTCTAATTTATTTTAGCAAGTTTTAAATGTTTAATTAACATTAGTCTATAAATAAATACATATAAACTTCATATAACATTTATATTTTAAATTATTTTTAAAATAACATTTTTATGAAACTAAATTCCAAGAGAAAAGATTTATAGAAGAAAAATAAATGTTGAATTTATTTTATTCAAGAGCTTTAAATCAAATGTTATACTTAAACAAGAATGAATTAAATCTTATTTCAAAGAAAAGCAATTTTAAAAATAAAACAAAACAAATTTTTATTATAAAATAAAATCTAAACTATATTTATTCTTATAAACAAATAAATACTTATTTACATTTCTATGAAAATATAAGAAAGATTTTTAAAACAACCTTTTGAAAAGTTTACAATACTAATTTAAATTACTTTAAGTCAATTTACAATTTATACATTTATATAATAATTACAAAATATCCTTTATTTAATATAAATTAAAATTAAAAGCAAATTCTCTATTTACAATGTATAAACATTTATACATTATAAATAAAATATTTTTAAATCAGCTTAAAAAGATAAATTTATTACTTAAATAATTTTAACTTTGAAAAGAATATCACTTAACAAACTAAATAATTATAATTTTCAAAAGAGAATTCCAGTTTGAATTAAATTATTAAATCAATATTTCATATTTTAAAATAATTATTAATGAAATTATTAAATAATTATCGCCTAAATTTCTGGGACATCACACCCACAAAAGATGGATAACTTCTTATCGGTTGTATCACATATAACCTTTAACCCGTATTCCATGTTCTAATCTCATTTCGACCTTAAGTTTGCTCAATAAATCAAAAGAGATTGTTTACTCGTATCTACTATATCATGACGGCCTAAGTATAGTATATGCACCTTGAATTTGCTCAACAAATACGTATGGTTATCTTACCTTGTCTATTCAATATATTGATATACTACACATAACATCCCTAGCTTGAGTTTATTTAACAACTAAGGAGTATGCAAGTAATATATATATATATATATATATATATACACACACACACACATATATATATACATATATATCTGTATATATATGGTAGAGGACGACATTATATTGAAGATTCGTAATTTTCAATATATTATATTAGGTAATATCGACTTATGGAATAATATAATTCTTATAAAATACCTACATGATTCAAGTGTCAGACACATCTGAAATCACGGTATGCGTAGATTTACATTTTTAACTATTCCTTAAGCCTGTTTAGGTTTCTTTGATGTTCCACCTAGTTTATACATTCATATTATATAAGTTTTATTATTATATAACTTTTATATTTCATATTACTTATATAATAGTCTTATGTATAATATTATATTAATTAAATATTATTTAACAATTTTTAATTAATTAACATTTTAACTAATTTTATATAATTTTAATATGACATTTATATTAAATATTTATCACACACTATAACATTTATAGTATTACACATATATCATATATATGTATATTATTTAATTAATCTACTTTTAATTAATTAATTAAATTAATTAACCTTTTATTTATTTATTTATTTATTTATTTAACCTTTAATTTATTTATTTAACTAAATAATTTTTAATTAAATTATATGAATTTCAAAATTCATTTCATATGCATTCATGTATACTTATTTATTTTAACATTTTAAATTATCATAACATATCTCATAATATATAATACATGTATATATTTATTAATTAATAAACTTATTTAATTAATTTATCTTATTAATCTTGGTAATAAATTATGTAAAAATTTCGAAATTAATTTATATTATTTTTAACATTTTTAATTTTTTATTATGTTATTACTTTTATAATATATCTATATTATTTTAATTTTAAAATCTTACATTTTTTATTTTCAAACACATTTGAAAATTAGCCCAAGTAAAATTGGGCCTTTTTTATTAGAGGCAACCCTTGGGCTCACATATCTATTCGGGTCAGGCTGGCAACTAGATATGGTAGAGTATTAGATTATCCAAACTCAATCCTTTGATACTACCTTTCTAGACACCCTACTTTTGGGCTGCAAGCTTAATAGTTAACCCTAACAAGACTAATTTTGACCAAATAGACTATTGGGATTTGACACCTTTATTGGAACGAGGATAGCTCGCAACGGAACTTATGGGTGAATTTAAAAAAAAATATCTACTGGATCTTTATTGAGCCTATAAAATCTAATACATTCAAAACATTCTTAAATATTGTTTAAATAAAATATTTTTATTTTATTTAAATTTATAAATTATATAGTTTTATTTAATTTATATATTGACACACACACACATGTGTATCATATACACATATTTGTGTGTGCATGTGTAACATATCAACTCGTGCAAGATATAACATATTCGTGTGTAAACGGTGAGATTTACATTGCAACTGATATGTTATGTGACGCTCCACCCCAAGATCCACATTAATAAAGAGTATTACTGGGTAATACTGTCTGCTAATGCGGAGAATAGGCCTGGTTAGGAGCGATCATCTATAGCCTCGTCTTAAATATCTATTGAATAAGTCGATAAATGATATATATATATATATATATATATTTTTCTATCTCAAGTGGATCGACATATCCAATAAATACTTAATACAAAGCCATAGGTGGCTACAGGATCTATCAGAACAAAATACAACAAATCGAATGCAAAACACATCACAGAACATCAGATCATCACATATATATACATATACAGATACATTACACGGTATACGAAATGATACATGTCAAGTGGTATAACAACCACAATATACAAGCGAGTCAAAAGAATATACATATCGGAGTAGCAAACAAAAAGGACTACACAAAAAGCTATGACAAAAATGCGGAAGCAGAATAGTCCATGCGGAAGCAGAATATGCTAAGTCCAAATGTACCTAACCTAAAACACCTCAGTCTGAACCGAGTATAAAATACGGGCCAGCCTAGCTAAACAAATCAATTTATAAGGATAAACAATAATATGAGTATATGGATAAAGTAAGTGAGAAGGGACAATTTAAAGTGTATAGTTACTTCATGTGATGAAGGGTATTACTACACAACATATAATCTCAAAAGAGATAGTACAACCCATAAAACTCTAAAAGTAGCGAGCCTCATATCATCGACATTTCAAAAAACATCAAATATGGTTTAGGGGAATACCTAAACCCGCCAAATCAACAACCCAAAACATGCACAAAGAGATTCCATCTCAAACGCGCCATAAGGAAAATATATCTTCAAAGAGGAGAATAAAATCTCAAGTAAACGTCAAAAGGCAAATCTCAATAATGTCGGTGTAGGCAATACAAACCTCAAAACTAGAACTCCCAAGAGTTCAGATTCCCAAAAGGTAGTCGCCGCAAATATACATCGAATGATTCAAAGGACCAATTCCGAAAAGGGGCGATATACAAGGGAAAATAGTCAAAGAAATCATCTCAAAAGTTTAGCACGTGCATATGGCCGAAGACTTGCCAAGTACCGTTATCTCAAATAGGTACCTCGCCAGAAGGCAAAACGTCACAATGAGTAATATGCCACAATGGCAAATGTCTCGAAGACAAATACGTCACAATGGCAATTACTCGAAGGTCCAATATTGGCATGCTGCAATGGCCAATGTATCACAAACTCTCAGATAGGAACCCGAATAGTGTTAATGTGTATCCCATACCACACGTTCGCACTAAATGGTTTACTAACCACTAGTAAATTTCACACTCAAAGCAGTAAAAAGTTTATCTCATCTCATTGGTAAACTCGACTCGAAGGTCAAAACGATCAAACAGACTAGTCGTGAATTAACCGATAAGATAACACATGTGTCCCATACCACATGTTGTACCAAACTATTTAATTCTCCTTCTCATTCTCTTGAATAGTGCAAAAACATGTAATTTATATATAAAAATAATTTACTTTGGAAAACCAGCTTTGAAAACCGATTTTTGAAATCAATTTGAAAGCCATATTTGAAAATTACCTTATTATAGAGAATAAATAAATTTTTCACTTGAAAATACTTCCATATATTATATAATAATTATTTTGAAATGCCCATTAATTTTAAATATCATTTCAAAAAGATTCGGAGAAAACCATGCTCGAAAATGAATAAAACCAAGGAAATTCACCAAATTGATATTCGAATTTAAATTCAAATTAAATTCAAAATAATTAAAAATTCAAATTTTTAAATCTCTAAAATTTGGCTAGTCTATTGATATACATCATGGCCTATAATCATCATCAAAACATCACGAATATAGTTGGAAAAGTAAAGCAAATGAAAGTCAAAATCATCAAAACACAAAGGGGCAAGGCAACATTTTGCCTTTTGCCAGGTCGACCACCTTGGTCCTTAGGTCGATCGTACGGTCGACCTAGGAGACACTGGGTCGAGCTGCATGTCGACCCAGGGAAGGTGGCAGTCGACCTAGCATATAGACTTTTGTTCAGGCAATTCCTACTCGCAAACTATTTTTCTAGCTAGAGTTTAGCATAGCAAATAACCTCAGTTTTCAACAAAAATTTACAGAGAGGTATTTCAACATGCATGCTACCAAATGCAAGAAATAAGTAGTATTTCGTTGTCGGAATCACAAGGTACAAGGTCTTAAAGTAGCAACATAAACTAGATTATAGCAGAGAAATTCAACTGTAGAAAAACAACGAACATAAGCTAATATTCAAATTTTCAAGCTTTGTCACTTTTGTTTTTGCTAGACTGTGAGCTTATACAACACACCTTGATGGTTTGTTACAAAAGCACAGATTCTGCAGCAAAGTTGAAGCCTTTTGGCAAGATTGGAGCTTCTAAATACCTGTATAGGAGATAGGAAGAACATGCAAATAATATTTACAGTAAAAATTAGAAACCCATTTACTGTAAAAGAATTTGGTGATGGAATTTAGTAGTTTGGAGTTTTTTACCTTTTATTTACCACCAGATTGTAAAAAGCCTTGAATTTGTTGAATTAAAATGAAGGAATTGTTCGATTTTTGAGAAATTGGTAAAGAGAAGTTTATTTTCTTTTGTTTCAGCTGAAGGAAGAAGAAGATACCTTGAAATGAACATACAACACTCCTCTTTCTCACTTCTTACCAAGCCAAGGCTAAATGGCTAAGATGAGTTTGAAAATAAAAAGAAATAAAATGGTTTAGACTAAAAATCAACACGTAACAAAGAAATATGTATATATCACATACACATACAAATAAAAATTCATTTTCTTCTTATTTACACAAAAGAAAAATATGAAAATTTGCATACTTGTAAAATAAAACATTTCTTACCATATAAAAGAGATTAATTAATATTTTTAAAACACTTTTATTACTAAAATCCTTTGTTTAACAAAAATACACCATTTACTCAAATAAATGAATAAAACATTGTTTTTAACTTCTAAAATTCCATAAGATTTATTTTCTCACTAAGAAAATTATTTCAAACCATTTCAAAACATTATTTGTAGCCAAAACTTATACTTAACCCAATTTCCACCTTTCGTTTCAATAAACCACCTTTAAAAATTACATATTTCTTTTAAAAATTATTAAAAGAAGCTAATGGACAATAATTAATTATTGCATTTTTTCTAAATAAAATCATACTCCATCTATTATCACTCCAAACAAAATAAAATAAAGCTTGGAATTTCATTTTCTCATTTTAAATTCTGGAATCCATTGTTTATTCCAAATAAACAATTTAATTTCTCCAATTTTAATTTAATTTACAATATTAAATTATAACTGACATTATAATTCAATATTGAAAGGTAATGTCCAAACCAGGTTGTTACAAACTCCTCCTCTTAAAAAAATTATGTCCTCACAATTCCTAGAGAAGAATTTGTATTCAACTAATTAATTTCATCACTCAAAAAGAAAAGAAATAAGCTTAAGATAAATAGATATTCTCACCATCGCTATGCGAAGATAGAAAACTGGTATAGGATCGCTCGAAAAACTCTATGGGTTCCCAAGTCCAGTCATTGGGATTCGCAGACCATTGAACTTAAACGAACGGCACGTCCTTGTTTCAAAGGCGTCTCACCTCCGAAGCAAGTGCATGAAAAGGCTGCTGCACAACTGATAGGTCTAGTGAGATCTCAAGCTCTTGTAAATCGGGAGAATCAGTAACAGAATCCGACTCTTGAAGACACTTCTAAAGGAAAGAGACGTGAAACACGTCATAAATACCAGACAGATGAACTGGAAGTGGAACTCTTTAAGCCACATGGCTGATACGTTCAGTAAGATGAAATGGTCCTATAAAGCGAGGAGCCAATTTCCCAATCGCATTGAAGCGCATAACGCCTTTAAGAGGAGAAACACGAGTGAAAACGAAATCACCAACAGAGAACTCGAAAGGCTTCATACAGTTGTCCACGTAGGATTTCTGACGGCTCAGTGCCTCTTTCATTCTCTGATAAATAAGAACAATCTTCTCAAAAGAATCATGAATAGAATCCGAGACAAGAATAAGTTTCTCTCCAGATTCCAACCAACACAAAGGTGATCGACATGGCCTTCCGTAAAGGGCTTCGAAAGGAGCCATACCGACACTAGACTAGAAATTATTGTTGTAGGAGAATTCCACAAGAGGTAGGTGATCCTTCCAACTACCATCAAAATCTAGAATGCAAGCACGAAGAAGATCCTCAAATATATGATTCACCCATTTTGTCTGCCCATCAGACTGCGGATGATATGATGTACTGAAATTAAGCTTTGTTCTTAAAGGTTGCTGAAGACTTTGCCACAAATGGCTCGTGAAAAGCGGATCACGGTCACACACAATCGAACTAGGAACATCGTGAAGTCTCACAATTTCCTTGATATATAACTTAGCAAAATGAGAAGCACTCCTATAGATTTAATAGGGATTAAATAAGCTGATTTGGTGAGGCGATCAACAATAACCCAAATGCTACAATGGCTCGATCTAAAATCCATGGAAATCCGATCCCATTTTCACAATGGAATCTCTAGAGGCTGAAGGAGACCAGAAGGGCGTTGATATTTGGCTTTGATAAGTTGATAAGTCATGCAATCACCGACATAACTTGCTATATCATTTCTTCATGCCTTCTCAATACTAAAGGCGATGCATATCGGCATACATCTTACTACTACCGGGATGAATGGTATATTTAGAATGATGATAGTCATTTAGAATGTCACGCCTAAGTGCAGAATTAGAAGGCATGACAAGACGGTTCTTCTTATGAAGACACCCATGAGAATCAGTGTTGAAATCCCGCAACTCCTCATCATGGGACTCAGACTCACAAATCTGGATAAGGTGCACAAGATCGGGATCACGACGCTGAGCATTGGCAATACAATCCAATAAACTAGGCTGAGCGTCCAAACTGAATAATAAAATAGGATAATCAGAAGATGGAGCTCGATCATGAATATCACAAAAGGATAAGGTCTCTAGAATATCCTTTTTAGCTAGCATCATAGAAACAACAGCCGATATTTGCGACTAAGCGCATCAACTGTAACGGTCCGGGTAACAGCATAGAATCTCACAATCGCAGCGGATACAATTTATAATATAAAAATAGCAACATTTTACAGAAGCTGTAACTGTCAATTTATACACAAATATCAGAGTACAGCAAAAGATGGATAGTTATAACAACTTGTCCCGAATACTATCTATTCAACCCATAATATACAGCGGAATATAATCAGTACGTCTCTGCCATCCAGCTCGTCTCCCGAGCTCCAAACGTCCGAACATGAAAATCTATAATACTCGGTCTGACCTGAGCATTACAATAAAGTAACACCCGAGTCAGGCTAGAAACCAGCGCGAATAAACTCATGGTTATGAAATACTAAGATTATAAACTTCTTTTAAAAGCCAGGGTAACTCGTACATTACTACGAGTTCTTATCTTATTTTGGTCAAACGCTTATTACACATATCCATTGGTGTTTAAAAAAAATATCTAAGTAACGTTACTTAATTTAAATGGCCCAGTTTACTTAATTTATTCCATTCCAGCTTATTTGATTCTATAATCAAATCTATAAAGAATTATGGCACTTATTAAATCGAAGTGGTTCTGGATATCGCTGATATCCGATCCCGGTTCCTTCGAATCCAAATGCATCTTTAAGCCAAAACAATGCAATTCCAAAATGTCAATATTCGCATAAAAATTCCATCACAATATCTGTTCAAATAAAGCGTCTGACATTTTATACTTAACAGTTCATTTCAGTTTATTTCACATCACAGAACAACTGGAAACAACATACTAGAGAAACAAAGCGATCCAATGTACTCAATCCAATTTAAACTATTCATAGACTAGATTAACTAGTCACACAAATTATTAATTTATTTTTAAACAGAATTTACTAATTATTTTCAAATCATGTTTAATTATCATTAAACTAGTTTCAAACCATTCATTTTATGTTAATTAAATATCTGAAATTAATTAGTTAATAACAAGTGCAATTTACTTAAGTCTTTAATTAATTAATGGTTAGAAAATTTTATTTTATCATTAACCATTACTAGTTACTATTTATTTATTTTAATAAACTTAACTAATTAATTAAATGATTAACATACATTTACTTACCCTAAACTTAAATAATTTAAGTTCAAATCCCTTTAGCTAGCTATTAACTAACCTAAGTTTGGGTCAACTTATGGTTTAAATATTACTCATAAACTTATTAACTTAAACATTTTTTTCCTCTTTCGCTTACTTTTTATTTATTTAAAAAGTAGGCCCAAGGCCCAAATCCGAAACACGAAAATCCTCCCCCTTCTTCTCTTTTCTCCTTCTTCTCTATTCCTACAGCAACAACCAATACCACGCTGATACTCCAGTGCACCGTGCACACGCACACACGATCGAAGATGCTCCAACCTCCGTCGCCACCGCCCCTAAGTCTTTGACGATCTCGTATACCACCTCAGCTACCTAGTTCCACTCGAAAATGCTCGAATTCAAATTCGAATATTTCGCCACTACCAAAAAGGAAATCCCCTCCAACATCCACCTTGTACCACCGACATAGGCCACCGGAACCCTCGCCTTATCTCCACAAGCTTCTTCGGGCATCCCTCTTTCCATTCCCCCTCCACCGAACAACCCCGATGTCGCCTCGTCGCCGCACTAGCCAGAAACCCAACCTCGACTCGAACAAGCCCTAAAACCCTACTTCACCTTCGCCGCGCCACCACGATGATCTATAATCTTGCCACTATTTTTCCCATGATCCCCATCCGACTAGCTTCCTCCAGCCACAAACCTGATGCCTAAAAACCTCGCGATCATTGAAAATCACCCAATGACCGATCTCCGTTCACCCTCGGATACCTCTCAAAGCACGCACTTAAAAATTATGAAATTTCCACCTAAATTCATCAATTCCTAAGACGAATCTGATAATATAAGTGAAACATGAAATTGAAACAATTGATTTCATGTGATGTTTTGTTTCCCACTGTAAATCCTTCCTTTCGAGTGATATTACTCCCTAACTCCTCACGAAAACATTTTTAAAAATAGTAGTACTATAATAAAAACATATTTCCTTTAATTACCATAATCTATAAGTGTTTGATGAAGAGGAAATGAATTTGGAATGATTTTTGAGCCTGTTTGAACAAGAACAGAGCAATATCCATATATACAGGCATTTACAAGCTTATACTCCCAGGCACACATACTTTTTCATCCATGCAAGACATATTCAAGTCATTTATACCATTAATTCTTAAATGCACATTGTTATAAAGAAGATTTAGCTTTTTAAAAATAAAAGTTTACTCACTGTTAGAAGTTTGAACAGAGGAAACAAAGATTTGAAAAACCACAGGCTTGTACTTTGATCTGATTCCCTCCTTAATTGAATTTGTACTTTGTTTTACTTCAATTGTAAATGATAATTTTTTGTTTCTTCACTCTTTTTTCCTCTGGTGTTGTTTTTTTTTTCTAGAAAGAAAGAAGAGATTGGAGAGATTTACATAAAAGAGGATAACTACCTGCACACAACACCTAATTTTAGTTTCTCGCCTTTTTTAAAAATAAAGAAACCTATTAAAGAAATTTTCATTCGTGGGCTTGATGTATAGGTAATTAATATGTCTCATTTTCTAGCTTACATACAAATCTCATTACAAAAGCATATATATATTCTTGTCTCCAAGCCTTACAAATGTCCATATGTATATTATTATTTTATATTTTCCTTTTTATTTATTTATTTCATTTATTTTATCCCAGGATAACTTAAATATTTTTGCTTAATATTATATAACCTTCTCTTTACTTGTTCTTATTTTTATCTCTAAACATATATTCTTACTATTTTTATTTCTATTTTATATTTTATTTTATTTTATTTTAAGCTTAAGTTATTAATACTTCAACTAATAATCACATATATATACTTATATCTTGTGTTTTAAATGTAGAGTTTAAATTTAAATCATTTTTGGGGGAGTTACTTTGAATTTCCAAATCATAGTTTCTTTCCACAATCTATATATGTATATATGAATAAATAGTAAACAGCTAGCATATTATTTCTCATGGCATATACATACATACATATATATATGAACTTGTATATGTATACACTTATATATATTTTCTACAAATTTCATCATACCCAAAATGTTATAACTTAAGTTCGTACATAGTGTTTAAACCAATTTATATTTATATCCAAATATTTTAAATTATCGGAATTTTACTTGTTTGACTTATAAATTAGTATTTCTAATGATTTAATCCATTTAATTACCAATTAACGACCGTTAAAAATCCGGGTCGTCACATTCCTCCCCCCTTTAAAACTTTTCGTCCCCGAGAAGAAACAAAGAAAGAATTTTAATTATAATGTTTATTATCAGTTAAATTATTCTTTAGATATTCTTAACTCTTTACTCTTTTTATTCTAAAGTTTTAAAACACTTTAAAATATATATAATACTACCAAAATAGCTTTATAAAAATACTTTTTATAACTCGATGTTTAAATAAGACCATTCATACGTTGATCAGGCGTTGGACTGAAAACTATAAGTATTTAGTAAACCCCTTTTTAACACCCAGTTAAAATACTTGGAAAACATTTTTTTGTGAGAACGTAGAAACCATTTTTGTGAGAATGCTCTGGAAATCATCACCCCCTCCATGGATCGCAGTTAGCTCAATGATTATGTCGCCATCCCAGCGAAACCATAGAAAACTGTAGGCATCCGCATCCCTCGATTTCACCATGGAACTGCTACAGATCGCAGATACACCCAGGGTTACGTTGCCATCACGGAAATAACCTTGTAACTGTTGGCATCAGCGCCCTCGAATTTTGCTGCCAAATGAAACTTCATCACATTGATCGCATACTACATTAGTCGAGTCCTAATGTGGCCTGTAGGCACTCACTGCCACTTGACTTTCGCTATGGACCACATAGATCGCAAATTACCGATGTTACATCACTCTCCCAGCGAAATCAAACATAGAATTTAGGCAATCATTGCCCCTCAACTTAGGCTATGGAACGCAGTAGATCGCAGTTACACTAGAGTTACACTGTCGTCATAGTATAACCCCAATGTCTCTACAGGCATCAACACCCTCGACTTTCGCTACCCCAACCACAATCCACAGGAACTACAGTTTAGTCTGGACATCCTCTGGGATCAAAATTTAGAACCGCCCTTAGGGCTCAAGGCAGAACCACCCATGGATCTCCTACTACAAGTTTCAACTCTAAATCGGGGCGCATTTTTCTCCATTGCATTCTCAAAACACTTTATACTATACACATATAGCATTTTTCAAATCATACTCTTTATATGTATGATGTATAAATCCCATTTTCACAAAATCGATAGTTCCCAAAGTTGGCTTTCCAAATTTCTAAAATTTGCTTTTTCCCAGAATCAAAAGCCTTCCAAATCAGTGCGTTTCAAAAACTTTTCCCAGTTCCATCCTCATAAAATTATTCATATATATATATATATATATATATATATATATATAGGTTTAATCCTTCAACTTGAAAAAATCTTTGGATCACTTTATGCTTATATAAATTCCTTTTTATACTTTAAATATTTTTCAAAGATCTTTTTGTTCTGGTTATAAATTCAACAAGGGGAGTTTATAATATATATATATATATATATATATATATATATAAACACACACATACTTCATTTATAGCAAATCAAATATTCAAGTTTGATTTCCTTTATAAAGTTATTTACCACCTTACTTACTCTTCATAAAGTGAATGTCAGTTATAGTGATATCCAACTTCCACTCTTATTCATCATATATTTCTCAAAATATACTTTTCCATTTCAAAATCAATTTTACTTCAATATCTGGTTTCGCTTTCACTACACAATTGCTTCAATTTCCATTTCGGTTATCACTTCAATTCTTACCTCAATGGGTATTTAATTATAAACAGTTTCTACTATAACTAGTTTGGATTTAGAAAATAGCTTGAAAAGTTTAAAATAGTTAAGTAGTTGTAAAATAGTAATTAGTTGTAAAATAGTTAAATGGTCAATAGTTATAAAATAGTTATTAGTTGTAAAATAGCTATAGAATAGTTAAATAGTTGCAAAATAGTAGTAAAATGGTTGAATAGTAAGTATAAGATAGTTTGAATTTTAAAAAGATTGTTTTGTATAGTAAATATCTTGGAGAGATCAAATAAATCTAAATATTTTAGGACATAGATTTTAGACAGTTTATATTGAAAATAGTTCAGAGCCAAACAGCTCAATCTCCCATTCTCCCGTTCCAATCAATTTTCAATTTCCACTTCCTTTTAAATTGATTCAATTTCAATTCAATTTGAATTAACTTTAATTACTTTCCAAAATTCAAGTCAATTCCTATTTGAATTTAAACTTATTCAACTTCGATTACAATTCCAATTAATTCAAATCAAATTTTAATTTGAACTAATTTCAATTGCAATCTCAACTTGAAACCGTCTCAAATTGTATAAATTCGAGTTAAATTTTTAAATGTTGATTCAATCCCTTGAATCAAATAACCCCTAACCTTTTATTCATAACCCAAATCTTTAAACGATTTAATTCTGAGTTCAAATATCAAATATTCATTTTAAATTATCTTTACTTCTACATAAAATTATTTCAAGGTTCAAGTGAGAGTTAAATCTTTTAAACAAATCAATTTTCGATATTCAATTGATTACCCAATTATACTTCAAATTTTTAAACCCAATCCCTTAAACAAAGCTTGTTGATAAATCCATTTTTAACATCTAAATCTTAAGTTCAAAGTGATTCCATTTTCAAATGTTTAATCTTTATTTCTAAAAAATCAAGATCATTTAAATAATTTCAAACTAAAATTTTATTTCCATTTAATTTCAGCAATGGATGTATATCATTTCAACCCACTTCTTTATTCATCCAAAATAATTCAATTCACAGTTTCATAACTTACTAATAACAACAAGATGATAGCAGGTTATGTCTATGCAAATTAACTTTCAAATTATCTAAACCACCAATCAATAGCATCCATCACACATTTCCATAATTTGAAACCCATTTGAGATCATACATACTTCCCTTTTCAATTTAAATCATTTAACTTCCAAAGTTAAATTTCAATTTCTTCTTAAAATTTTACAATTTCAGATTATAAGTCCAAACTTATTTAACTTGTCCAGAGTTAAATCCCAATTTATTTAATCAATTCAACCCTCTCAAATTAAGTTTTCCATTTCAAATTTAAATTTCTTATCAATATCCCTTCCCGCTTACAAGTTCAAGAAATTATTTCTCTTTAGGCTATACTCTCGTTCTCAAGGGGATTTCAGATTTCAACAGTTAGTATTTATTTCAAATCAACTTTGAAATCATATATATATATACACACAATATACGTATTTATCCCATTCACATATTAAGACACACTTTCAATTTTAAACCATTCTTGGTTTTAATTCAAACAAATTCCTTTAAATAATTTAAAGCTACTCTTGTTTTAAAATAAGATTCCTACATTCAAAAATATTCTAAATAATATCATTTATTATACCTTTTAACTTTTTGAAACAATTTCAAATTTTTGGACTTAGATTTTAAAACTTCACAATTTAAATCCTTTTCAATTTATGAATCATACTTATCTAATTTGTTACTTCCTTAAACATTTCACTCTTGTTTCATTATTGTTTATTCTGTAATAACCATCCTTTATAAAGATACAACAACCAGTTTATGATATATATCATATCTAGAAATCATACACTCTATATATTTCATCATAATTTACTGGAAAAATAAAATCAGGTAACTTATTTTGTTTTGAAAACACTTCTGTAAATTTTCACAGTTTTAAATTCAGGTTTGAATACATTTTTACTTATCTTATTTGCAAAGTTAATCTTTACCCAAATTTCTATTTGGTTATATGTGCTTTACCACTTAAATCTTATGATTCTTATTCAATTTCAATATTTAACAACCAATTGTCTTAATATATATGTTGATTAGAAAAAAAACTATTTCTTTATATATTAAAATATAAGCTTATATTAAAATCATTTTTAAAACCGTTTTTTAAAATCATTATATAAGAAAATAACAAATACTCCCTCATATAATATGCTCAACTCATTTTAGGGTACTACTGACCCTATCTCTAATGAGTAACCCCACCAAAGCCAAGATTCTCACTTAACCTTCAGCTTTGACACGGAATGTAACGGCGTGGAAATTTTCGACCCCAAAAATCGACACGAATACGTTCACTGTATAGAGTGCCGAGAAATCGAGCGCTGGAAACACCAGACTGTTAGGGTTAAGAAGAAAAGAGGTAGAAGAAGAAACAGAAAACAACAACATAGAATCTCACAATCGTAGCAGATACAATTTAAAATATACAAATAGCAGCATTTTACAGAGAAAAGCTGTAACTGTTAATATATATACAAATATCAAAGTACAACAAAAACTGGACAGTTATAACAACTTATCCTGAATTCTATCTATTCATCCCATAATATACAACGGAATATAATCAGTACATCTCTGCCATCCAACTCGTCTCTTGAGCCCCAAACGTCCCAACCTGAAAATCTGTAATACTCGATCTGACCCAAGCATTACAATAAAGTAACACCCGAGTCAGGCCGGAAACTAGGTGAGTAAACTCATTCAATATGAAATACTATGGTTATAAACTTCTTTGAAAATCCAGGGTAACTCATACATTACTACGATTTCTTATCTTATTTTGGTCAAACACTTATTATATATATCCATTGGTGTTTAAAATAAAAAAAACTAAGTACCGTTACTTAATTTAAATAGGCAAGTTTACTTAATTTATTCCATTCCTGCCTATTTGATTCTATAATCAAATCTATAAAGAACTATGGCGCTTATTAAATCGAAGTGGTTTCGGATATCGCTGATATCCGATCCCGGTTCCTTCAAATCCAAATGCCATCTTTAAGCTAAAATTCCATCACCATAAAAATTCCATCACAATATCTGTTCAAATAAAGCGTCTCACTTTTAAACTCAACAGTTCATTTCAGTTTATTTCATATCACAGAACAACTGAAAACAACATACTAGAGAAACAAAGCGATCCAATGGACTCAATCCAATTTAAATTATTCATAGACTAGATTAACTAGTCACATGAATCATTAATTTATTTTTAAACGGAATTTACTATTTATTTTAAAATCATGTTTAATTATCATTAAACTAGTTTCAAACCATTTATTTTATTTTAATTAAATATCTGAAATTAATTAATTAATTAATAAGTGTAATTTACTTAAGACTTTAATTAATTAATGGTTAGAACATTTTATTTTATCATTAACCATTACTCGTTACTATTTATTTACTTTAATGAACTTAAGTAATTAACTAAATGATTAACATACATTTAATTATCCTAAACTTAAATAATTTAAGTTTAAATCCCTTTAGCTAGCTATGAACTAACCTAAGTTTGGGTCAACTTATGGTTTAAATATTACCCATAAACTTATTAACTTAAACATTTCCTTTTTCTTTTTCTCTTAACTTTATTTATTTATTTATGTACTTTTTTAAAGTAGGCCCAAAGCTCAAACCCGAACCACTAAAATCCTCCCTCCTTCTTCTATTTTTTCCTTCTTCTCTATTCCTGCAGCAACAACCAATACCACAATTGTAACGACCGTAAATTTTAATGATCTTATTTATTTAATTTATTGAAATTTTGTAAAATTTAATTCATTATATTTTGAAATAAAAATTTAATATTTGGAATACGTCTACTTTAACATAGCAAATGGTGAATTTTCATCTGATAATATTGAAGTTTATTTTATTGAGTAATTTTATTTCAATTTAAATCAGTTAAAAATGGATGATAATAAAATATTTTACGAAACTTAAATATGTCAACATGAGAAAATTTATTTAGAACACTCTGAATCAGACTGCGAAATTCGTTTCGCAAAATTCGGACGCTTCTAGCTCTGTTTGGAATTTTCCGTACGGAAAAGCAACGTATATCGGTACCGATTATCGACTTTTGATAGGATGATCGTACCACTGATATTTGTATACCGATTTGATCTTTTCATCATGCCGATCTACGTAGTACATATATTGGTATGTTTTGATGTCCAGTGCACGACGAAATCGATGAAACGATTTGCCGTATCGGTTCCGTATTCGAGCTTTTTGTATTCTTTACCTTTTTATTTTCCAATGGTATAAATCAAACAACCATTTGCCATTATGGTTTGTGCAATACAACCGGCATCGACAGGTTTCATCTCTTTATTTCAATTTATTAATTGCAGGTGCTTTTATTTTGGGTCTTTTCAATTCTTTTCCATGCTTGCTTTATAAAGTAATATATTTATTTTCTGACTTTAGCTTTATATTTAGATCTACGTACATCTTCACCTCAACCTATGCCTCCTCTCTTTAACTTCCCTTTCAACCCATTAGCCTTCAACCGCCTCCTTCCACCACAACCGAATCACCGATCACCCTTCCCTCTTCATGCCCATACCCATGGCCGAATCTCTGCTCTCCTCCCTCACCTATAACGGCCACGCAACCCCAATCTTATCTTGGCTCGCAAGTCGACTTCACCAACCACCGTGATGAAGACCCCACACAATAACTTCCTCCTCTAGATAGCGTGCAACCAGCTCATGTTCAGAATATTCAAGCCCAGCCCAGCCCAGCCCAGCCCCTTTGTTGCTTTAAGTAAGTTGTATACATTAGTTGTATAAGTTTTTAAATATATATATATATAGTTATATATATATATATATGTATGTATATTACTGAGTTAGTATATTAGCTTGGAAGTTGTGTATAATATTTAATATATTTGGTTAGTATATGTATATATTTGTGGTTGTGTAAGTATTTTGTAAAGTATAAGCCATGTTATTAATTATATAAGACATTATAAACTTATATATTAAGTGTCTGGTGACGGGTTTTTATAAAATATTACTAAGTGTAGGTATAGTTATAGACAGTTAAGGTTCATGTTTAGGTTTTTTATATATTTGTTATTATATAATCTACGTGTATAGGCAAAGTATTTTTATGTAGCAAATATTGTTATGTAGTAATTTTTGCTTTTTTATATATATATATATATATATATATAATTGTTTGAAGCTTCCTATCTTGTTTTGGTTCTAATGTATATAGTACAGAGCTATTTATATTATATGAAGTATAATTTATGAAGTACCTACTTTTGTATCGTGAGTTTAAATATAAGTAAGTCGTGTAGTATAATAGGTTTTGTTTTAAAGGAAAATTTGTATATTGTTTTTACAGTTTATATTTTACAGTAAAAAAGTTATATACCAGTCACCAGATATAAACATTTTTTGCATAGGTATGTATAATTGTAAATTGTGTCGATAGACAAAAACATTTGTTTAATTAATTTTGAAATCTTAAGTTGTATATACATAAGAATATATAGACGCTATTATACATAGGTTATATATATTTCGTGTGTATATATTACAGATTTTTCATAAGCTACAATAGTCGTTTGTATATATGTCCCTATACATTAGTTTATATATTATTATATATATTGTTGATTCCAAAGTACTTTATGTATCTAAGTTTATATATATATATATATATTAGTTTTTATATATATAAGTAATGATATGGCTGAGTATATATAAGTAATTATTTCAACATATATTGTGTATATATATTTGACTTTAATATATGAGTTTAATTTAAAACAAGGATTTTGAAATATATATATATATATATAATATATATATATATATATATATATATGTATCCATGTATACTTAAATTTTAGAAATGTGTTTGAATATAAATATGATTTTTATATGTACATAGTTATATATATATATTCACTTATACCACTGATCTTCATCGATCCAGTTCTAATTTGATTACGTCAATTCCTATTTATCAGCTTGTCCGTCCAACTCGACTCCATCATGCTTTGCTTCGAAATTCGTGCTTGAATCCATAACTCATTCTATTATATACTCTCTCTAGCCTTGAAAGGTGAGCAATCACTCACGACTAACGTTCTTATATTTATTAAATTTGATGTCAATAGAAATATGCTAGCTTTAGTTACATTGCTATATATATGTCATTATCTGTATCTGTTCACCTATAACATCTGACACCATTATCTGTTATTTATATTGATGATATATGCCTGTTATTTATTATCATATCTATTATCACTCTACAAGTTCCCTGTTAGTATATAATTCACTATGGATTGAAATAATACATACCCGAACGATCTGTAGAATAGAAGAAAATCGTTATGGGTTGAAATGATAGACCCAAGCGATTTTTATTTGAATTGAATTTGGTATTGCGGGTTGAAATGATATATACCCGTATATATTTAAATTACGGCTTGAAATGATAAATACCCGCATCACTTGACGATAGGATAGAAAATTATATACAGGCACCGTTGGTCTATATATAAATATTTTGAAAAATGATTTCTATGGTTTGGAAAGAAATATATGGTTTAATAAATATTGATTTTTGATATTATATAAATATTATTTTATATATAGTTAAATTCTTAAATTTAAGCTATGTATAAATTTGTTTAATATAAAATAGGTTTAATAATAAAATTTGATTTTATTAAAATATAATATGGTTAAGTATTTATTTAAATTATATTTTAATATAGAGTTTATAATGATTTTAATAAATTATGGTTAAGAAGATGGATTTGAAATTGTTTTGAAATTGTATTTAATTAAGAGTTATATTTAATTAAAATCGATTTGGAACTTACTGAATTTGAGATTTTAAAGGCTATGGTATTATAACTTGATTTTGGTTTAAGGTGATTTAAATGAATATATCGAGTTTAAATAAATTGAAGTAATATTCAGTTATTTGGAGTTAAAAGTTTTATTTAACCGATATTGGATTTATTAAGTAAATATTTCAAAACTAAATAATAGCAAAGTGAATTTGATATATATATATATATATATATATATATGGAATTATCAAAAATTTAGTTTTGAAATTATTGAGTATTTAGAGCTTTGAAATATATGGAAATTAAAATGGTTTATTTTGTGGTTCAAATCTATTTTTTTGAAATTGATATAATTGGAATGGTTTATTGAGAAACTGAAAATTGAATTGACATTGATGATTTGAGATTTGATTAAATTTGAATTCTGAAAATTCGAATTGTTTTGGAATTGATCTGTGAAATTTGAGGAAATTATTCTATATTTTACTTTATAAACTATTTTTAATATAAACTATTTTAATTTACTAACTATTTTAAGATAAACTATTTTAACTTAGAACTCTTTTAAACAAACTATTTTACTTATAAACTATTTATTTATATATATTATTTTAATATATAAACTGCTTAAGTGGTGGAAGTTATGTTTTCAAAGTATTATGTTTTGAAAGGGTTAGATTTCCAAAGTGTTCTGGTTTCGCAGTGTTATAACTTTGAAGTACTATGATTTTTGGAAATGGATATATTTGAAATGATATCTTATTTGGTTTTGAAATGGAATTGATATCTTATTTGGTTTTGAAATGGAAATGATATTATATTGATATGGTTTTTGAAATGGCAATGATATTTTGGTTTTGAAGTGTAAACTATTTTGAAATGACCGCGGTGTTATAATAACGTTTGGTTGTTAAAGAGACCGGGATGGGAAGTTGTCCTACTCTCTGCCAACTTCAAAAATCACTTTAACAACTGTGTACACGGTGGAGATTCCAGAATGAAGTAGGATGGTGGCGACTATCCTATTGAGGTATAGACGTGGACCCGACTCCTGTGAGTTGGCATAAGGTGGCTAAAACAGGAGCAATTGACAGGCTGATGAAGTAGCTCCTCTGATCAGACACACTCCTTCGATACCATTCTATTACTTTGTGATTGATTGGGTGCACCTTTGATTTTTTTTGGGAGTGTGGCTCGAGGTGGGCGGTAGTGGCTGCTATGCGTTACCACCGGTCCGGAAGTGTAATTGGTATATCTACCCTGGAATTTCCTAGTCGTGTCGTGTCACCTACCCTAGCACGCCTTGTACGAGTTTTGATTTGTGTCGTACCTATGAAGTATTTATGGTAGCCTCCTGATCTGCAGGTATGATGGTACTGTATAGACTATTGGCACTATATACATGTTAAGGTGGAAAATGTAAAGCCTTAACGCTATTTTCAAGTAAGTCTACTTTACTTTAGACAGTATTATAATAGCGTATATTACTACATAGTAGATAGTTTGACGGATCCTTAGTGGATGGCTACCCCAAACATCCTTTGAGTTACTTGTATTTCAGTTGTTATTTCACTTGAGTTGGATTTATTGATATAAGAATGTTAATCCTGTCTCGAGTTTTTTGTGTTTTGCTTTACGCTCGGGTCAGACTGAGTGATACAGCTTTTGAGACTCACCTTTGGAGTTGGTGCTTCGCTTGGAGATCCAGTTATCTATCCATCCTTCATATATTCAGTTGATTCTAGTGATGTATTCTGATATTGTATCTGACTATTGTATTCGAGACTTCTGTTGTATCTTATTTGACTCTGTTATATATACAGTAGCTTCATGAACTACTATTCTCTTGTTTCCGCTGCATTGTTATTATATTACCCTGTGTATGTGATTCTATGATTATTTTATTTACTGTGTATGCTGAGTTTTGCCAAATATAAATTAACAACTTGATATTTTGAGCAATTCAATTCGGACATGTTTGGATGCGAATGGTTGAAAATATTGGGTCGTTACAACATTGATACTCCAGTGCACCATGCACATGCACACACGATCGGAGATGCTCCGACCTTCGACGCCATCACCCCTAAGTCTCTGATAACCTCATCGACCACCTCGGTTACCTAGTTCCACTCGAAAATACTCGAATTCAAATTTGAACATTTCACCACTACCAGAAAGGAACTCCCCTCCAACATCCGCCTCGTACCACCGACACAAGCTTCGTCTGACATCCCTCTTTCTATTCCCCCTCCAACGAACCACTCCGATGCCACTTCGTCGGCGCACTAGACAGAAACCCAACCTCGACTCGAACAATCCCTAAAACCCTACTTCACCTTCTCCGGACAACCACGATGATCTATAAATCTTGCCACTATTTTTCCCACGATCCCCAGCCGACTAGCTTCCTCCAGCCACAAACTCGATGCCTAAAAGCCTCGCGATCATCGAAAATCACCTAATGACCGATCTCCATTCATCCATCGATACCTTTCCAAATACACACTTAAAAATTATGAAATTTCCACCGAAATTCATCAAATCCTAAGACGGATCTGATAATATAAGTGAAACATGAAATTGAAACAATTGATTTCCTGTGATGTTTTGTTTCCCACTGTAAAGCCTTCCCTTCCGGTGTTATTACTCCCTAACTCCTCATGAAAACATTTTTAAAAATAGTAATTCTTTAATACAAACATATTTCCTTTAATTACCATAATTTATAAGTGTTTGAGCGAAGAGGAAATGAATTTTGAATGATTTTTGAGCCTGTTTGAACAAGAACAGAGCAATATCCATATATACAGGCATTTACAAGCTTATATTCCCAGGCACACATACTTTTTCATCCATGCAAGACATATTCAAGTCATTTCTACCATGAATTCTTACATGCACATTGTTATAAAGAAGATTTAGCTTTTTAAAAGGAAAATTTGCTCACTGTTAGAAGTTTGAACAGAGGAAAGAAAGATTTGAAAAACTACGGCTTGTACTTTGATCTGATTCCCTCTTCAATTGAATTTGTACTTTGTTTTACTTCAGTTGTAAACGATAGTTGTTTGTTTCTTCACTCTTTTTTTCTTTCTTTTTCCTCTGGTGTTGTTTTTTTTCAAAAAAGAAAGATAAGATTGGAGAGAATTAAAAAAAGAGGATAACTGCCTGTACACAACACCTAGTTTTAGTTTCTCACCCGTTTTTTAAAATGAAGAATCCTATTAAAGAAATTTACATTTGTGAGCTTGATGTATAGCTAGTTAATATGTCTCCTTTTCTAGCTTACATACAAATCTCATTACATAAGCATATATATATTGTTGTCTCCAAGCCCTACAAATGTCCATATGTACATTATTATTTTATATTTCCCATTTTATTTATTTATTTATTTCATTTATTTTAACCATGGATAACTTAAATGTTTTTGCTTAATATTATATAACCTTCTCTTTACTTGTTCTTATTTTTATCTCTAAACATATATTCTTCTTATTTTTGTTTCTATTTATTTTTTTTATTTTTTTATTTTTTTTATTTTTTTATTTTTTAAGCTTAAGTTATTAATCCTTCAATTAATAATCACACACACACACATATATATATATACTTATATCTTGTGTTTCAAAATGTAGAGTTTAAATTTAAATCATTTTTTGGAGATTTACTTTGAATTTCCAAATCATAGTTTCTTTCCACAATCTACATATGTATATATGAATAAATAGTAAATAGCTAGCATATTTTATTTCTCATGGCATATATATATACATATACATAAATATGTATATACACACTTATATACTTGTATATGTATACACTTATATATATATATATATATATATATATATTCTACAAAGTTCATCATACCCAAAATGTTATAACTTAAAGTCATATATAGTGTTTAAACTTATTTATATTTATATCCAGATATTTTTAATTATCAGAATTTTATTCGTTCGACTTATAAATCAGTATTTCTAATGATTTAATCCAGTTAATTAACAATTAATGACCGTTAAAAATCCGAGTCGTCACATCGGCCACATGTTACCCTTACTAAGGGTATACTGGATATCGAAGCCATAGGAGGCAAAGAACTCGAGCCAACGCTATTGCTCATATTGAGCTCCTTCTGAGTGAATAGATATTTCAAGGGCTTGTGTTCGGTATAGAGAATGAAGTGCTTGCCTAATAAATAGTGTCACCATATCTTCAAGGTGATGATAATGGCAACTAACTCGAGGTCATGAGCGGCATAGCGAACTTCATTCGGCCGTAGTTGCCTAGAAGCATAAGCAACTACCCAAACCTTCTGCATAAGCATGACATCAAGGCTACAATGACCTGCATTGGTGTAGATAATAAGATCATGATTCCATTTAGGAACAACTAGAATATGCGCATTAGTGAGAAGCTCCTTCAACTGCTGAAAAGAAGCTTCACACTTATTAGACTAAATAAATGGAACACCTTTTCAAGTAAGGCCGGTAAGAGGAAGCACAATGCGGGAAAAATTCTTAATGAATCGGCGGTAGTAACCTGCCAATCCAAGGAAGCTATGAATCTCATGAACATTCTCAGGCTTCTTCCAATTCTGGATGGCTTCGATCTTCGAGGGATTGACCGAAATGCCCTCGGAAGAAATAACGTGGCCTAAGAACTTAACCTTATTCTCCCAAAAATAGCACTTGGAGAATTTGGCTTTAAGCTAATGGTGACGAAGGATACTCAAGACAATTCTCAAGGGATTAGCATGCTCGGCTTCAGACTTCGAATAAACAAGAATATCGTTGATGAACATAAGGACGAACTTATTGAGATATTCCTGGAATACTCAATTCATAAGATCGACAAAGAAAGAAGGAGCGTTCGTCAAACATAACGGCATAACGAGGCACTCGTATGCTATCTTTCACAACTCGGAGCTGATGAAAACCAGTGGCAAGGTTGAGCTGAGAAAAGACCTTAGCGCCACTCAATTGATCGAATATATCATCTATCCTAGGCAACGAATATCTATTCTTGATGGTCAACTCGCTAAGCTTGCGATAGTCGTGCAAAGCTTAAGAGTTCCATTGGACTTCTTCATGAAGACGACCGCAACACCCTATGGTGAAAAACTGGACTGAATCAAATGCTTGGACTCAAGATCTAAAAGCTACTTTATGAGTTTTTCATTTTCCTTTGTAGACATCCACGTAGGAGGATGAATAACTGGCTGCACGCCCGGAATGAGATCAATGTGGAACTCGATCGCCCGCTTGGCTGGCAAACCCGAAACAGGCTCAAATACATCAGAGAAATCACAAACAATAAGTATACGAGATATATCATCATTATCTCGTGAGTCTAGAGAATATAAATCCATTTTGGAATTTTCCACATTCCAAAGAACAAGTGATAGCGAAGCGAACGATTCTAGATGTCGAAGATATAAAATTCTCTCAGAATAAATAATCCGGGCATCGTGTTGCAATAGCCAGTCCATAAGCAAAATCATATCAAACCCAAATAAGAAATATTGTGTAGACTCGCACGAAAAGAAAATCCACATAAAAGTCTCAATATCTTCATAAAGCATGCTGAGGTTTGCGGATCCCTCAATAGGATTCATAATCCTTAATGAAGTAATAAGGCATGAAACATCAAAGAAATAGAATAAACAAACTCTTTCGATACAAATGACTACAACGCATTGTGTCGAAGAGAACTCGAATAGAACGATCATGGAATAAAATAGAGCCTTCAAGGATACAAGGAGATATACCTATGTGTTGAGAAGACGCTTCAGAAGCATCCACTACATTCAGTTTGCTAGAGTGGGTATTACTAGGAGAAATGAGACAAGTGGAAAGATGGTGGCCTTCTTGCAATAACAACGGAAGAGAGGCTTAATACAATCACGAATCATGTGGTCGGAAGAACCACAATTCAAACACCCCTTCCGAGTAGGAGGTGTTCCACTAGGCTGAGAACTAGGACCAGATCCAACGGGCTTCTTCTTCTTGGAAGGGAAAAACATCAGCTTCCGACATGGGAACTTCTTCTTATTGGGGTTCTTCTTGTTGGAAGTGCTGATGTATTCAAAACCATACTTAGATAAGGCCTCGAATGATGAAACATAATAAAAAATGGATGATTTCCCTTGCTTCAACTCAAGGAAGCAATGGGAGAATAAAGCTTTCTCAGATTCAAGAACGAACTTGAGCTCGAATTGTTCCCTAAACTTAGTCCAAGAAAGAGTAAGCTCATCGAGCTCAACCATAAGAAGCTCGTACCAATCAAGGGAACACTCTTGCGACATGCTAGATGCTACGAGAACTCTATCGTGGTTAGAAAGATCCATGCGAGAGAAGATGTGCTCGCACGTACGAATCCAAGCTTGGACCTCAAGAACCGACTCGGAGCCTTTGAACGGCTTTCCTTCAAGATGAGAGAAATCACTGCACAAGCACACAAAGATAGACTTGCACGGAGTAGATTCTCGAGTAGGAGCTGGAGGCTGAGTGCTTCTAAATAACTCCATAAACTGATCGGCAGACATATATACGCCGTCCGGATATGAGCCACTGGATTGCCCAGCATCCGAGTGTCGTCCTCTGCCTCTTCCAACCATTGGCTGAAAGTTAAGATAAGATAAAGATTATTCACAGGGTAGATATCATCAATTCAATAAGGAATACAATGGAATTAAAATGCATTCCTAGACGTATTTCCAAACTTCCATCTACTCCAAAGGACACGAAAAAGTCAAAGGCGCGATGATTAAGGGATTTGTAACACTTCTATGACACTTAGATGTACCGTAATATATGCTTATGTTCTGTGTTTATAATATATTTTTTCGAACTCAGCTCTAATACCAAGATGTGATGCCCCAGCTCAAGATCCACATTAACAAAGAGCATTACTGGGTAATACTGTCTGCTAATGTGGAGAATAGTGTTGGTAAAGAGAGACCATCTATTGCATCTTCTTAAATATTTATTGAATAGGTCAACAAATGCTATATATATATTTCTATCTCAAGTGAATCGACATATCTAATAAATACTTAATACAAAGCCATATATGGTTGTAGGGTCTATCAGAATATAATACAACAACTCGAATGCAAAACACATCACAGAATAGCAGATCATTACATATATATACATATACAGATACATCACAAAGTATACAAAATGATACATCTCAAGTGGTATAGCAATCATAATATACAAGCGAGTCAAAAAAAATATACGTGTCGGAGTAGTAAACAAAAAGGACTACACAAAAAGCTATAACAAAAAGAGCTAGCAGAATAGTCCATACGAAAGCAGAATATACTACGTCCAAATGTACCTAACATGAAACACCTTGGTTTGACATGAGTATTAATACACGGGTCAGTCTATCTAAACAAATCGGTTTACATAGATAAGCGATTATGAGCATAAGGATAAAGTGATATATTCCCAAGTGAGAAGGGACAATTTAAAGTGTATAGTTACTTCATGTGATGAAGTGTATCAATACACAACATATATTCTCAAAAGAGTTAGTACAACCCATAAAATACTAAAAGTAGCATGCCTTGTATCATCGGCATTTCATAAAACATCAAATATGGTTTAGGGGAATACCTAAACCCTCCAAATCGGCAACCCAAAACATGCACAGAGAGATCCCATCTCAAACATGCCATAAGGCAATATATCTTCAAAAAGGAGAATAAAATCTCAAGTAAACGCCAAAAGGAAAATCTCAATAACGCCAGTGTAGGCAATACAAATTTCAAAAATAGAACTCCCAATAGTTCAAATTCCCGAAAGGTAATCGCAAAAATATATATCGAATGGTTCAAAGGACCAATTTCGGAATGTGGCGATATACTAGGGAAAATAGTCAAAGAAATCGTCTCAAAAGTTTAGCACGAGCATGTGGCCAAAGGCCAAACGTCACAATGAAAGATACTCCGCAATGAAAAACAAGCCGAAATGGAAAATTCTGCAATGAAAAACGTCTCGAAGACAAATACGCCGCAATGGCAATGACCCGAAGGTCCAGTACTAGCACGCCGCAATAGCAAATGTGTCACAAACGCTTGGATAGAAACTCGAAAAGCGTTAACATGTGTTCCATACTACATGTTCGCACTAAACGGTTTATTAACTGTTAGTTAATTTCACACTCAAAGCAGTAAAAAGTTTACCGCATCTCATCGGTAAATTCGACTCAAAGGTCAAAACGGTCAAACGAACAAGTAGGTAACTAACTGATAAGATAAATGCACATGTCCATACTGCATGTTTTACCAAATCGTTGAATTAACCTTCTCATTCGCTCAAATAGTGCAAAAATGTGTAATTTATATATAAAAATAGTTTACTTTGGAAAACAAGCTTTGAAAACCGATTTTCGAAATCAATTTGAAACCCATATTTGAAAATTCCCTTATTATAGAGAATAAATAGATTTTACACTTGAAAATACTTCAAAATATTATATAATTATTATTTTGAAATGTCCATTAATTTTAAAAACCATTTCAAAAAGAATCGGAGAAAACCATGCTCGAAAACGAATAAAAACAAGGAAATTCACCCAAACCGATATTCGAATTTAAATTCAAATTAAATTCAAAATAATTAAAATTCAAATATTTAAATCTCCAAAATTAGGATAGTCTATCGATAGACGTCATGGCCTATAATCATCATCAAAACATCATGAATATAGCTGGAAAAATAAAGCAAACAAAAGTCGAAATCATCAAAGCACAAAGGGGCAAGGCAACATTTTGCCTCTTGCCAGGTCGACCTTAAGGTTGATATGAAGGTCAACCTCCTTGGTCCCTAGGTCGACCGTACGGTCCACCTAGGAGGCACTAGGTCGACCTGCATGTCGACCCAGGGAAGGTGGCAGTCGACCTGACATACGGACTTTTGTTCCTGGCGATTCCTGCTCGCGAACTGTTTTTCTAGCTGGGCTTCAACATAGCAAATAACCCCAGTTTTCAACAAAAATTTACAGATATGTAATTCAACATACACGTTACCAAATGCAAGAAATTTGGTAGCATTTCATTGTAGAAATTGCAAGATACAAGATCTTAAAATAACAGCAGAAACTAGATTACAATAGAGAAATTCAACTCAGAAAAACAACGAACATAAGCTAATATTCAAAATTTTCAAGCTTTGGCACTTTTGTTTTTGTTAGATTGTGAGCTTAGACAACTCATCTTGCTGATTTGTTACAAAAGCTTGGGTTTTATAGCAAAGTTGAAGCCTTTTGGAAAGATTGGAGCTTCTAAACACCTGTACATAGGAAGAACATGCAAACAATATTTACAGTAAAAATTAGAAACCCATTTACTGTAAAAGATTTTGGTGATGGAATTCAGTAGTTTGGAGTTTTTTTACCTTTTATTTATGTAACGACCCAATTTTTCGACTTTTGAAAGTCGACATCGATACGTCCGCTGTATCCAATGCCGCACAGTCGAATGCCGGAAAACTGAACCGTTAGGGTTTAAGAAGAACAAGATAGAAGAAGAAACAGAAAAAAATACCGAATCTCACATTTTGCAGCAGAACAATATACAATAGATAAATAAATAATCTTTAAAACAAATGCACTATATCGGTTTATACATCACATTATCAGAGTTTACAATGACACGACACAACACTAGCAGTTGGTATAACTTGACTTACATGAAAATTTTACTTTGCACCAACCATAGGCAGCGGACACTACATAGTAAAGAGATACGTCTCGCCATCCAGCTTTAACTCCAGATCTCCACAACAACTCTTTTCCGACTTCGCTCCAGAATAACTGATAACCTGACTCTAAGCTGCCCGTGTGAAAAATTGTGGAAACCCAGAGTTTAGAAAGAGAACAATAAACTCCAGGTCAGTCATGGGACTGGTGCGATATCTAAAAATATAGTTATTTTTCACAAAGAAAATAAAAGAAATCCGCTATGCTTTTTGAAAATGAAACCACCATAAGGCCTCCTGGCACACACACAATGCAATCGCAAATTCGAGGGAGATTTCTCCTTATGATAATCAAACATGCTTGATATGCAGAAATCTTTTTAATATTGTCACTAGTGCATATTTTGGAATTTTATTCAATAGGATTTCATTATAGATTTTCTACTTAAATTTAAAAATCCAATTTTATTTATTTCTGGTATCCTATGATACCAAAAATATATTCAGCAAAATTTTATTCTTCAACGATTTCAATCACAATATAATCACACACAGATTATAAATAATCAACACACAATATTGAAACTAATTCAAATAGTTGAGGAATCCTGTTGGATCCCTGCATCCATAGATATTAACACAACAATTAAATACCAATTCCATTTCGAGGTGGAATATCGCGCGGTATATGGGATTAAATAATATCATCCGCTATTATGCGGCGCATAGGGTCTCATCCGCTATATAATTCAGAAAATCTATCACTCCAAATACATATATAATACCAATTCCACTTCGAGGTGGAATATCGCGGTATATGGGTTTAATATAATATCATTCGCTATTATGCGGTGCATAGGGTTTAATCCAATACAATTGATAATAATTTATCGTCCAAGCACATGATCACTCAATTTTAAATTTAACTATTTAAAATTAAACTGGAAATTCCAGTTGAGTGAGAAGGTCTCACCTTTGCTTTGCATGCAATCCATTTTCATTCAAGATTGTTCTCTTCATTGTATTATACCTTGTATAAACAAATTTTATACAATTTATTAATATTTGAATAAATCGAACAATCTATTAACATTTAATAATTTAACTAAACTAATTATTTTCCCTTAAAAAATCTTTTAGCAGCTTAAGATTAATTAAATAAATTAATTGAACAAATTCATCATCTTAATACATTATTTTAAAATAACTTAGAAAATTAAAATGGATATTTGTAAAGTATTTTTATTAATATTCAAAATAAATTGAACAACTAATTATCATTTCTATTTATATTTAAAAATTACATTTCTGTAAATCAAATTATCTTTTACTGTAAATAATTTTTCTTCTTCTATATTATCAAAACATATTTAACTTTAATTTAAATTTAACTGAGAAATTAATTCGAAAAACGAATACCTTACTGTTAACAACATTTCCTTAACTTGTATATATACATACATATGTACATATCACTGTCTTTATAAAAACTTATTGTAATTTAATTTTTATACTGACTATACCGACCAGAATCCGTATACACTCAACAAACCAATCATCACAATATAAAACAATTTTTATATTCACTAACAAATACGCGCTCATATCTATTATTACACTCAACTCATTCTAGAGTACTACTGGCTCTATCTCTAATGAGTAATCGCCCCAGAGCCAAGGTTTTCGCTTAACCAAATGCTCTAATTCCAAAAATGTAACGACCCAATTTTTTGACTTCCGAAAGTCGACATCGATACGTCCACTGTATCCAATGCCGCACAGTCGAATGCCGAAAAACCGAACCGCTAGGGTTTAAGAAGAAGAAACATAAACAATAACAGAATCTCACATTTCACAACGGAACAATATACAATAGATAAATAAATAATCTTTAAAACAAAAGCACTATATCAGTTTATACATCACATTATCAGAGTTTATAATGACACGATACAACATTAGCAGTTGGTATAACTTGACTTACATGAAAATTTTACTATGCACCAACCACACGCAGCGGACACTACATAGTAAAGAGATACGTCTTGCCATCCAGCTTTAACTTCAGATCTCCACACAACTCTTTTCTGACTTCGCTCTTAGAATAACTGATAACCTGACCCTAGGCCGCCCGTGTGGATAATTGTAGGCACCCAGAGTTTAGAAAGGGAACAATAAACTCCAGATCAGTCATGGGACTGGTGTGAGATCTAAAAAAACAGTTATTTTTCACAAAGAAAATAAAAGAAATCTGCTATGCTTTTGGAAAATGAAACCACCATAAGGCCTCCGGGCACACACACAATGCAATCGCAAATTTGGGGGAGATTTCTCCTTATGATAGTCAAACATGCTTGATATGCAGAAGTCTTTTTAATATTATCATTAGTGCATAGTGGAAAACAATTGCAAGTATAATATTAATCTTAGCCAACATACGTAGCATTATAGTATGCCTACTATAGCTACCATGTTAAATGGCAGGTTCTACAACTAAAACCGTATAAGACGCATATTGATGATTGGATTTCCAACAAATGGTCAGGCTAAGGAACTTCTTATGCCACATGGGTATGCCTCTGGAGGGATGCCTTGAGAACTTAACCTGCTCTCTGCCAACACAAGGCCGGGTTACCTCTATAACTAGGTAATTACTACACAAGTATGCCATCCACCAGTCGTTTGCGATCTTTATCCGAGGATCTTCAACCACAAAGCAACAACCACAAAGTATAATAAATTTGCAGCATCAACATAAGTAAAATATCGGGGCTGCATACCATGATACTACCCTTTTCCAGAAGGAAATGGCATACCCTCAGGGGGCACTACCCCCAAATAACCTTGCCGCATCCTTCCTGTTTCGACCATTTCCAGGTTGTGAGGTCCGATGAGGTCACGTCCACAAAGCTACACTTTTTCACAAAGTCATGCTTCGATCAACAAATAATCAGTAGCACTTCGTATGTCACACTACCAAATTGGGAATATATCACTAGTAACCATCAACTACATAACCTCTGAGCTCGTATGTCTCAGAGAAGGGTGTTAAGCTAAGAGAATAAATTCTCCGCCACCAACAGAAATATATTTGATAGAAATCAGCTTTATATAAAGTGTAACGTCAGACACACATCCATACAAGTCCGTTCCGGGATCGAACGAAGCCGAAGGCACTTCAAAAGAAGCCCTTGCAATCCAGATATTCACTAATCACGTCCGGAATCCCTATCACAAAGGGTGATAAAATCTCTATACCGGAGCAACCCGATGTAAAGACATTCGACATATAATCCTTTCGCTTTCAAAAATACCCGGTCTTCAACACCATCTTCAAATGCAATCCCATTTCGTCGTATCATTATTCGAAATGGGTTTTATGACACAAAGTCCTCTCCCAGCTAATCCAAATAATGAGCGCTTATTTAAAAAGATAAGTATTCAATCAGATTTCAATCAAATCACAACAAATTTCCACTTTGATCTTAAAAGATCCATCACATTCATAAAGGTTCGATGTGGTTTTCGAATGTCCATTTGGAATCCGACCCCCGGTCGCATCGAAATTCAAATGCCATTTAAATCCAATATTGATAGTCGGTTATTTAACTATCAATGAATATTCACAACAATCACCATATTTTGAATAATTTTCCCCAATTACTTATTTTTAAAATATCTTTGTAAGATATAATTTTAACACTTCCACCATTTGGAAACAAATTTCAAATCACTTTCCACATTTTAATCCTTTGAAAAAAAATTCAAATCATTTTTAACTTACGAGGAATATATTTCCAAATATTTATTCATTTCCACTGAAAAACTGTAGAGTTCAAATATTTAAAAAAAAATTCAAAGACTTATCAAAAATATACTTGGAAACATTTAAAATAAAACTATTTTAAAATACTTGCTTAAATATTAGTTGTGAAAAATATTATACTAATATCTCATATAAAAATTCAAGTCCAAACTAATTTTAAAATAAAATTAGTAGATAGAGTATAAATATTTAAATTACTAATTTCTAAATCAAATATCAATTTAATCTTTAAAACAATCCCTTCTATACTTAATTAAATAAATCTTTACTTTAAAGATTTAAAACAATTCCCAAAAAATAATTTCTCCAACAATATTATTTTAAAACCAAATCTAGAAATTTTAATTTTATTTCAAAGGTTATTTTAAAAACATACTCGGCTTTCCAAGGTAAGCACATCTTCCATTCTAAAATGGTTCATTCTAATCAATCAATAAATCTTTCTGAATTTATTTTAAATTTACGTTCCAAATCCGTAAATTACTTTCCTCACTTTTAAAAATAAAACAATCTTTATTTTTAAAACAAATTTCCCTTTCCTTTTTAAATTCCCATTGTGAATTCAAATTCCTAATTATCCACTGATATATGACTTTCAAATCGATTTCAAAAATCATTTACAAACACCAAATCAATTTCCAAATTGATTTCAAATTTATTTTAAACACCAATCAAATTCCAAATTTATTTCTAAATTTATTTCAACACCAAATCGATTTTCATGTTGATTTCCCGAAGATTTATTCTTTTAACACCAAATCAATTTCCGAATTTATTTTTAAAATAAATTCCTTCATCTTTTCCAAATCATTTAAAAGCCATGTTTTTAAAATAAATTATTCACCTTTTGAATATTTTCACTTGAAATCCATTTATTAAACTTTTTCCCATATTTTGGAATTTTATTCAATAGGATTTCACTATAGATTTTCTACTTAAATTTAAAAATTCAATTTTATCTATTTCTGGTATCCTATGAGACAAAAAATATATTCGGCTAAATTTTAGTCTTCAGTGATTTCAATCACAATATAATCACACATAGAATATAAATAATCAATACACAATATTGAAACTAATTCAAATAGTTGAGGAATCAAGTTGGATCCCTCCAACCTATTTCCCTGCATCCATAGATATTAGCATAACAATTAAATACCAATTCCACTTCGAGGTGGAATATTGCGGTATATGAGATTAAATAATATCATCCGCTATTATGCAGCCATAGGATCTCATCCACTATATAATGCAGTAAATCAATCACTCCAAATACATATATAATACCAATTCCACTTCAAGGTGGAATATAGCGGTATATGAGTTTAATATAATATCATTCGCTATTATGCGGCGCATAGGGTCTAATCCAATACAATTGATAATAATTTATCATCCAAGCACATAATCAATCAATTTTAAATCAAACTATTTAAAATTAAACTGGGAATTCCAGTTGAGTGAGAAGATCCCACCTTTGTTTTGCATGCAATCCATTTTCATTCCAGATTGTTTTCTTCATTGTATTAGACCTTGTATGTACAATTTTTATACAGTTTATTAATATTCGAATAAATCGAATAATCTATTAGCATTTAATAATTTAACTAAACTAATTATTTTCCCTTAAAAAAATCTTTTAGTAGCTTAAGATTAATTAAATAAATTAATTGAGCAAATTCATCATCTTAATATATTATTTTTAAAATAACTTAGAAAATTAAAATGGATATTTGTAAAGTATTTTTTATTAATATTCAAAATAAATTGAACAACTACTTATCATTTCTATTTATATTTAAAAATTTCTTTTCTGTAAATCAAATTATCTTTTACTGTAAGTAATTTTTTTCTTCTATACTATCAAAACATATATAAATTTAATTTAAATTTAAATGAGAAATTAATTGGAAAAATGAATACCTTACTGTTAACAACATTTCCTTAACTCGTATATATATAGATACATATGTACATATCACCGTCTTTATAAAAACTTAATGCAATTTAATTTATAAAAAATTTAATTGAACAAGAAATATACCTTACTGTCGATCGACTCCCACGACACCTTGAGCCCGCCATGAAGACTCCATCGCGTCACCCAAATTGTCGCCGACTCGAAACATCACCGAGAACGCGACCTAAAAATCAAACGCCGCCATTGCTACATTCGCGCGATCGACTACGGCCATCACCACTTACGCGTGACCTAGCTCTCGAACGCGACGCTCCCTGCCTTCGCCGCCACTTACTACCATGCTCTGACATTGCCGTGCCTACCAAATGTTCGAGACCCAGCCATTCTTTGACCTTATGTGGAAATAAATATGCGACACACCCACGGCGGAGTCGCCATTGCCATCATCGGAGTTCACGCTTGTGAGCCCTAGCTCGATCGAGATCCAATTCAATTTGAAAACGAATGCTTTTCTCTTTTTTTTGTTATACGGATTGATTATAATAGTGCTTGGATGCCATGAGTGAAAATTTAGGAACGGTTGTGAACTTTTGATATCGATTTCGTTTGATTTTTTTTTTACTTTATTCGAATAGCTTAGCCAAAATTTAAAATGAAACGTAGAAAATTAACAACGCATGTTTGTTTATTTGTTCTTGATAGGACACGTGCTAGAAGGGATGAAACGTGTAAAATTTTATCTGTTGCGTAAGAATATGTATATATTTAAATTTAAATTCAAATTCAAACCGTCTCGGTTTCCCCAACACAAAATCTCGATCTCCAATCAAGGCATGCCGCCAGGCGTTTATAAAGTTTAACCTCTATTCTAAATGCAATGGAAAAGGTTCCGAGGCCAATTTCGATCGTATGGAGAAGATAGCTTTTTAAACCAGTTATTTGTTTTAAATTTCGATATAGATTTCAATGCGTTTGCTTATCGTACGGCCAAATGATCACTCCAAACATTATGAAAAATTGAAATCCAATAATTATACAATATTGCGGATCCAATGGAACTGGTTTCGTCAAAATCCAAGACTCTGGCTCAGAAGGCTATTTTTAAATATCGATTTAAACAATATAAATTCAAAACTGAATAAATCAATTCCGAATTCAATTCTGAAGCTTCCATTATCTTCAGTATTGTAAATATAAATTTTCTAAGCCTTTGAAATATTTTTAATCAGCTTATAACTGAATATTCAAATTTTTATCCAACTTCAATAAATTAAATTCAATAATTACCAAATTCATTCTGATATTTGAAATTCAAGTTAAAATATTATTCAAATATTTAAAATCAATTGAATATTTCGATTTCAAACGTTCAAAATTTCAGGGTCGTCGCATCCTTCCCCCTTAAAAGTCGTCCCGAAATTACTTGTCAAGAAGAATGAACCTTAAATCATTTATCATTTTTCCAAAACCAAACAGTTTTATCTATTTGCCAAAACAAATCTTTTTATCAACGACCCCTTATCACTTCAACTAATTTTCCAAACTCAACAATAAGTTCCAGACAATATCGTTTTCTTAACAATTAAATTTTAAATTCAAATTCAAATTTTAAATTATCAAAATTTTCTAACTCCCTAAATTTTTGAAAAATTTCGCTAGCGTCTCCTTTGCGCGGCTTGCTCGGTACGACTACGAAATGGCACCACGAGCCCTCAGATTCAAAAAGAAAACGAAAAGCCAAGTGGCTAGACAAGAAAATCTCAAATTTTTATACAAATTTAAATACATACCTTTTCGAGCAATTCAATTTTATCTTCTAAATCAAAATCCCAATTCCTTTTCCTTTATAATACCTGTATGCTATTTAATAACCATATTCAATTTTTATATTCAAAAATCATTTTTTCACATTCCATTACAAAAATTTGAATATTTACTTCTTATACCATCTTTACTTCACTATTGAAGTTATATTTCCATTTTCATTCAATCTTACATTTTCAATTTTATTTGAATTCAATTCACAATTTCAACTCTATTTGGATTCAATTTACCTTCTGAATATTGAATTTTATCAACTATCTTTCATTTTCCTGCAGTTGTAAATTTATTTGTTCATTCCCAACTTTATCTTCGCCTTATTTAACACAATTCAAATTCAATTTTAAACTTCTATAATTTTTCTCACTTATTTTGTTCCCATATTCACTTTAGTTTAACTCAATTCTTTAAGTCAAATTCACCCTATCAAAATTCAAATTATACAAGTTATCAACTCATAAACACTTTAATAAATCTTCCAGAGTTTTAAACGATTTTTCAACATTTCAAAATCACCTTTGAAATCAATTATTTCCTTTTTAACTTTTCTTCAAGTTAAATTTTTTTATTCCAACAACTTCAAATTTATAAGTTGTCAAACTCAATTATCTTCTATAAATATTTTATATAGGATTCCAGAGTCTTTCCAACATTTCAAAGCCATTTTTGAAATCAATCCAAATTATCCTTTGAATTTCCAAAACCAACCCCAGTTTTCCAAACAACTTCAATTTAAAATATTTTGGCAAGAATTCCTTTCTTGGAAACTCGAAAATGAACACCGATGATGTCGCGATCATCATCGGAATTATTTTCCAACGACCGAAAAGAGTTTAGAGCTTTTTATCCCTTTAAAACATTTTTCCAAACCTTTGAAAACTATTTCCAAACCCAAAAGGAATTTAATCTTTCCCTAATCTCAAAACTTCAAATCCTTTCAAATTCTTTTAAATATTCCTCTGGTATTCTATTATAAATTACATTTACAATTTACAAATCTCATTTGTATATAAATTTTATTTCTCAGCTTTTGATTATGATTTCAATTGCTTATTCGACTTTCACACTTAAATGATAATAATTTAGTATTATCTCTTCCTAACAATTAAACAACCATATAGTTCATGGAAAATCATTCCTTTTATATACAAAAATAATTTGGGTAAAATTATTTCATTTACCCTATTTTAAAACAATATCGTGGCGAATTGTTCTGTACAAGTGTTTAGGAATCCCTATCGATAGAGTTGTATAGACTATACCAACCAGAATCCATATACCACTCAACAAAACAATCATCACAATATAAAACAATTTTTATATCCACTAACAAATACGCGCTCATATCTATTATTACACTCAACACATTCTAGAGTACTACTGACTCTATCTCTAATGAGTAATCCCCACCAGAGCCAAGGTTGTCGCTTAACCAAATGCTCTGATACCGAAAATGTAACGACCTAATTTTTCGACTTTCGAAAGTCGACATCGATACGTCCACTGTATCCAATGCCGCACAGTCGAATGCCGAAAAACCGAACCGTTAGGGTTTTAGAAGAAGAAGATAGAAGAAGAAACAGAAACAATAACAGAATCTCACATTTCACAGCGGAATAATATACAATAGATAAATAATCTTTAAAACAAAAGCACTATATCAGTTTATACATCACATTATCAGAGTTTACAATGACACGATACAACACTAGCAGTTGGTATAACTTGACATACATGAAAATTTTACTTTGCACCAACCACACGCAGCGGACACTACATAGTAAAGAGATACGTCTTGCCATCCAGCTTTAACTTCAGATCTCCATACAACTCTTTTCTGATTTCGCTCCAGAATAACTGATAACCTGACTCTAGGCTACCCGTGTGGAAAATTGTGGGCACCTAGAGTTTAGAAAGGAACAATAAACTCCAGGTCAGTCATGCGACTGGTGTGAGATCTAAAAAAATAGTTATTTTTCACAAAGAAAATAAAAGAAATACGCTATGCTTTTGGAAAATGAAACCACCATAAGGCCTCCCGGCACACACACAATGCAATCGCAAATTTAGGGGAGATTTCTCCTTATGATAGTCAAATATGCTTGATATGCAGAAGTCTTTTTAATATTATCATTAGTGCATAGTGGAAAACAATTGTAAGTATAATATTAATCTTAGCCCACATACGTACCATTATAGTATGCCTACTATAGCTACCATGTTAAATGGCAGGTTCTACAACTAAAACCGTATAAGGCGCGTATTGATGATTGGATTTCCAACAAATGGTCAGGCTAAGGAACTTCCTATGCCAAATGGGTATGCCTCTGGAGGGACGCCCCGAGAACTTAACCCGCTCTCTGCCAACACAAGGCCGGGTTACCTCTGTAACTAGGTAACTACTACACGAGTATGTCATCCCCCGGTCGTTTGTGACCATTATCCGAGGATCTTCAACCACAGAGCAATAACCACAAAGTATAATAAATTTGCAACATCAACATAGGTAAAATATCTTGGCTCCATACCATGATACTACCCTTTTCCAGAAGGAAATGACATACCCTCAGGGGGCGCTACCCCCAAATAACCTTGCCGCATCCTTCCCGTTTCGACCATTTCCAAGCTGTGAGGTCTGATGAGGTCACATCCACAAAGCTACACTTTTTCACAAAGTCATGCTTCGATCAACAAATGATCAGTAGCACTTCCTATGCCGCATTACCAAATTGGGAATATATCACTAGTAACCATCAACTACATAACCTCTGATCTCGTACTTCTCAGAGAGGGGTGTTAAGCTAAGAGAATAAATTCTTCGCCACCAACAGAAATTTATTTGATAGAAACCAGCTTTACATAAAGTGTAACGTCTGACACACATCCATACAAGTCCGTTCCGGGATCGAATGAAACCAAGGAACTTCAAAAGAAGCCCTTGCATTCCGGATATTCACTAATCACGTCCAGAATCCCCATCACAAAGGGTGATAAAATCTCTATACCGGAGCAACCCGATGTAGAGACATTCGACAGATAATCCGTTCGCTTTTGAAAATACCCGTTATTCAACGCAATCTTCAAATGCATTTCCATTTCGTCGTATCATTACTCGGAATGGGTTTTATGACACAAAGCCCTCTCCCGGCTAAACCGAATAATGAGCGCTTATTTTTGAAAATAAGTGTTCAATCAGATTTCAAACAAATCACAATAAATTTCCACTTTGATCTTTTAAATAAAAGATCCATCACAATCACAAAGGTTCGATGTGGTTTTCGAGTATCCATTTAGAATCCGACCCCCGGTTGCATCAAAATTCAAATGCCATTTAAAGGTCAATATTGATAGTCGGTTATTTAACTATCAATCAATATTCACAACAATCACCATATTTTAAATAATTTTCCTCCAATTACTTATTTTTAAAATATCTTTGCAAGATATAATTTTAACACTTCCACCATTTGGAAACAAATTTCAAATCACTTTCCACATTTCAATCCTTTGAAATAAAATTCAAATCATTTTTTCCTTATGAGGAATATATTTCGACATATTTATTCATTTCCACTGAAAATCTGCCGAGTTCAAATATTTAAAAAAAAATTCAAATACTTATCCAAAATATATTTGGAAACATTTAAAATAAAACTATTTTAAAATACTTGCTTAAATATTAGTTGTGAAAAATATTATACTAATATCTCATATAAAAATTCAAGTCCAAACTAATTTTGAAATAAAATTAGTAGATAGAGTATAAATATTTAAATAACTATTTTCTAAATCAAATATCAATTTAATTTTTAAAACAATCCCTTCTATACTTAATTAAATAAACCTTTGCTTTAAAGGTTTAAAACAATTCCCAAAAAATAATTTCTCCAACAATATTCTTTTAAAACCAAATCTAGAACTTTTAATTTTATTTCAAAGGCTATTTTAAAAACATACTCGGCTTTCCAGGGAAAGGACATCTTCCATTCTAAAATGGTTCATTCAAATCAATTAATAAATCTTTCTGGATTTATTTTAAATTTACGTTCCAAATCCGTAAATTCCTTTCCACACATTTAACAATAAAACAATATTTATTTTTAAAACAAATTTCCCATTCCTTTTTAAATTCCCATTGTGAATTCAAATTCCCAAATATCCACCGATATATGACTTTTAAATCGATTTCAAAAATCATTTACAAACTCCAAATCAATTTCCAAATTGATTTCAAATTTTATTTGAAACACCAAATCAAATTCCAAATTGATTTCTAAATTGATTTCAATACCAAATCGATTTTCATATTGATTTCCCAAAGATTTATTCTTTTAACACCAAATCAATTTTCGAATTTATTTTTAAAATAAATTCCTTTATCTTTTCCAAATTATTTAAAACCATGTTTTTAAAATAAATTATTCACCTTTTGAATATTATTACTTGAAATCCATTTATTAAACTATTTCCCATATTTTGGAATTTATTCAATAGGATTTCACTATAGATTTTCTACTTAAATTTAAAAATCCAATTTTATTTATTTCTGGTATCCTATGATTCCAAAAATATATTCGGCTAAATTTTAGTCTTCAATGATTTCAATCATAATATAATCACACATAGAATATAAATAATTAACACACAATATTGAAACTAATTCAAATAGTTGCGGAATCCAATTGGATCCCTCCAACCTGTTTCCCTGCATCCACAGATATTAGAACAACAATTAAATACCAATTCCACTTCGAGGTGAAATGTCACGGTATATGGGATTAAATAATATCATCCGCTATTATGCAGCGCATAGGATCTCATCCGCTATATAATGCAGTAAATCAATCACTCCAAATACATATATAATACCAATTCCACTTCGAGGTGGAATATCGCAGTATATGGGTTTAATATAATATTGTTCGCTATTATGCGGCGCATAGGGTCTAATCCAATAAAATTGATACTAATTTATCATCCAAGCATACAATTAATCAATTTTAAATCTAACTATTTAAAATTAAACTGGGAATTCCAGTTGAGTGAGAAGATCTCACCTTTGTATTTCATGCAATCCATTTTCATTCCAGATTGTTTTCTTCATTGATTAGACCTTGTATATACAATTTTTATACAATTTATTAATATTCGAATAAATCAAACAATCTATTAGCATTTAATAATTTAACTAAACTAATTATTTTCCCTTAAAAAATCTTTTAGTAGCTTAAGATTAATTAAATAAATTAATTGAAAAAATTCATCATCTTAATACATTATTTTTGAATAACTTAGAAAATTAAAATGGATATTTGTAAAGTATTTTTATTAATATTCAAAATAAATTGAACAATTAATTGTCATTTCTATTTATATTTAAAAATTTCTTTTCTGTAAATCAAATTATCTTTTACTATAAATAATTTTTTTCTTCTATATTATCAAAACGTATATAAATTTAAATTAAATTTAACTGAGAAATTAATTGGAAAAATGAATACCTTACTGTTAACAACATTTCCTTAACTCGTATATATATAGGTACATATGTACGTATCACTATCTTTATAGAAATTTACTGCAATTTAATTTATAAAAAAAAATTAATTGAACAAGAAATATACGTTACTGTCGATCGACTCCCACGACACCTTGAGCCTGCCGTGAAGACTCCATCGCGTCACCCAAATTGTCGCCGACTCGAAACATCACCGAGAATGCGACCTAAAAATCGGATGCCGCCATTGCTACATTCGCGCGATCGACTACGGCCATCACCACGTATGCATGACCTAGCTTTCGAACGCGACGTTCCATGCCTTCGCCGCCACTTACTACTGTGCTCTGACATTGCCGTGCCTACCAAATGTTCGAGAACCAGCCAATCTTTTACCTTACGTGGAAATAAATATGCGACACACCCACGGTGGAGTCGCCGTTGCCATCACCAGAGTTCGCGCTCGCGAGCCCTAGCTCGATTGATATCCAATTCAATTTGAAAACAAATGCTTTTCTCTTTTTTTTTGTAACATGGATTGATTGTGATAATGCTTGGATGCCATGAGTGAATATTTGGGAATGGCTGTGGACTTTTGGTTTCGATTTTGCTTGATTATATTTTTTTATTACTTTATTCGAATAGCTCAGCCAAAATTTAAAAAGAAACGGAGAAAAACAACAACGTGTGTTTGTTTATTTTTTCTTGAGAGGACACGTGCTAGAAGGGATGAAACATGTAAAATTTTATCTGTTGCGTAAGAATATGTATATATTTAAATTTAAATTCAAATTCAAATCGTCTCGGTTTCCCCAACACAAAATCTCGATCTCTAATCGAGGCATGCCGCCAAGCATTTATAATGTTTAACCCCTATTCTGAAGGTTCCGAGGCTAATTTCGATCGTATGGAGAAGATAGCTTTTTAAACCAGTTATTTGTTTTAAATTTCGATATAGATTTCAGCGCGTTTGCTTATCTTACGGCCAAACGATCACTCCAAACATTACGAAAATTGAAGTCCGATAATAATACAATATTACGATCCAATGGAACTGGTTTCGTCGAAATCCGAGACTGTGCCTCGGAAGGCTATTTTTAAATATCGATTTAAACAATATAAATTCAAAACTGAATAAATCAATTCAAAATTCAATTATGAAGCTTCCATTGTCTTCAGTATTGTAAATATAAATTTTCTAAGCCTTTGAAATATTTTTAATCAGCTTATAACTGAAGATTTAAATTTTTATTCGACTTCAATAAATTAAATTCAATAATTTAATTACCAAATTCATTCTGATATTTGAAATTCAAGTTGAAATATTATTCAAATATTTAAAATCAATTGAATATTTCGATTTCAAACGTTCAAAATTTACGGGTCGTCACAATTTACCACTAGATTGTAAAAAACGTTGAATATGTTGAATTAAAATGAAGGAATTGCTTGATTTTTGAGAAATTGGTAAAGAGGAGTTTATTTCTTTTGTTTCAGCTGAAGGAAGAAGAAGATAATGTGAAATGAACTACGTCACTCCTCTTTCTCACTTCTTACTAGGCCAAGGCTAAATGGGCTAAGATGGGTTTGAAAATAAAAGGAAATAAAATGGTTTAGGCTAAAAATTAACACTTAACAAAGAAATATATGTATATATCACATATACACAAATACAAATTCATTTTCTTCTTATTTACACAAAAGAAAAATATGAAATTTTACATACTTATAAAATAAAACAGTTTTTACCATATAAAAAAGATTAATTAATATTTTTAGAACATTTTTATTATTAAAATCCTTTATTTAACATAAATACACATTTTACTCAAATAAATGAATAAAACTTTGTTTTTAACTTCTAAAATTCCACAAAATTTATTTTCTCACTTAGAAAAATATTTCAAACCATTTCAAAACATTATTTATAGCCAAAACTTATTTTATCCCAATATCCACCTTTTGTCTCAATAAAACACCTTTAAAAATTACATACTTCTTTTAAAATTATTAAAAGAAACCAATGGACAATAATCAATATAATTATTATATTTTCACTAAATAAAATCATATTCCGTCTATTATCACTCCAAAAAAAAAGCATGGAATTTCATTTTCTCATTTTAAATTCCAAAATCCATTGCTTATTAATCTATTTAAGCTCAATAATAATATTAGTCTATTTAAGTATTTTAGCTCAATAATAATGTTTTTAACATTAACAATTGTTGCATTAATATTTTTTCAAACTCAAATGATGATTTAACTGTGTATCACGATTTTATTTTGACCAAAGATCCATAAGAACATTTTTAAGATTTGTTTCTATTAATGTACTAGTTATTGTCTGTATTAGCTTATCGATTTAGTTCTTTAGTTTTTGGATTCTATTAGCATTTCTTAAATAGTTTTTATTTGTTTGATAGTTTTTCTTCTCTCTTTTCTTTATTTTGTCCAGTTAGCCTTTCTTAAATATTTTAACTCCTATCTTATTTATACATATATATGTATATAAATTTTATTTATATATATATGTGTATCATTCTAATTATTTTCTTAGTCATTCATCAGATACAGGTATGGGTGATAGTGTGTTACATTCTCTTCACTGGTATATAGGACTACGGATTAAAGGATTTCAGATTGTAGTGTGGGTCTCTTCTCAGTACATCTTCAGCTTTATCATGGCAGCATTTTTTCAGAGAGATTCACTCTATATCTAGGCGCTGCTTCCATTTTTATAGAGTCATCAGAGCCGAGTTTTCCTTTCAGGACCACTGGCAATTCCATCTCAGCTTAATTACATCCTCATTCTTTTCGAGTTAGTAGCATGGAGCTTGTTTATTAGATGGTGGTGGCTTTCCGTATCTTTGGTCGTGTGTTATTCTTTAGATTATCGGGTACTCCTAACACCTTGATATTGAATGGTGGGCATGCCGGAGCTCGTATTAAGGTGTAATGGACGGTGGCCTTGCCATAGCTCATTATAGGGTACTTGAGTTATTATTTTTTGATACCTGTACTTAGATTAACTACCTGCTGGCATGTTGGCAGCACCTTGCTTTGTGTTATATATATATATATATATATATATATATATATATATATATATAGTTGCACGTGTGCTCTCCTTTATTTCTAGTGGATCACACATTTCTCTTAAAAAATTAAACTATTCAAGATAATATTTTATTTCTAAGTCATGTGCACAGTAAAAAAAATTATTTTTAATTTTAAAATACATTTTTAATTAAAAATCCATTCAAAATTAATAAAGTATTAATAAAAATTAGTTTCGAAAAAGTATTTCAAAATTTAAAATTCTAGAAAATCCTATCTAATATTTAGTGGTTTGAGGAAATTTTCCATATTTTATCAGCTTAAATATATTCTTAGTAATTTATTTATTTCCAACCATTTTAAACAATTAAAATTTAAAAATAGGAAATATAATTTTATTTCATGTTTTTTTGGAAGAAAGCTTATCTAGTGCTAATATAATTTTATAAAATTTAAAAATATATTTTTATGACATTTTAGAATTAATATAATTTATCAATTAGGTAAATTAAATATAATAATATCCATTATATTAATTTTTTGTCGCTGAAAATTAATATTACTAATACATTATAAATAAATTATATGACTAATTTAATAATGATATAATGTTGTAACTAATTATAAGCTGTTATATGTAATCACATAATATATATTAATTTAATAAATATTAAATTGTATTATTTTATATGACTGCACTGACATGATATATATATATATATGATTAAAATAACCTTATTTTAAATCATAAATATATACATGAATATATCCAAACTAATTACTGACAATGTTGCTTGCATATTAGAATCATAATGAACCGGATTTTCGACCCTCGAAAATCGACATTAATACGTCCACTTTATTGCATGTTGAGCATTCAAGTACCGAAAAATTGATCATTAGGGTTGAAAGAAAGGAGAGATAGAAGATAAGAAACTAAATAACAAGAATCTTACAACCAATGGAACAATATATATTATTCAACATATATTACAAAGTCATTTCAAAAATGTTACATTAGAGTTATACTGATACAGATTCTACCCTGGTACAGTTATAACAGTCTATCCCTACCTAACTGATACAATATACATAAAGTACAGTGGAAAGCAAGGTTATAACTAGCTATCGATGAAGCCACCTGCTCCAAGCACCTCCAAAATGAATCTGCGGAAAAACATGAACTATTTGTCTACCCATTCAACTTTGAGCACCCTAGAGTTTAGGAAAAGAAAATAAACTCTGCGTTAGACATAGATCTGGTGTGAGAAAAGCATAAGTCTTTAACTTTATAAAAACCTTTAAATCAAAGGCATCTTGTAAGACCACGTCGCACATGAACGTGGACAGGTTTTTTACCTTACGATAAGAAAAACATTTTTATATAAAATCCAATGAAATTATAATAATGTCTATGGTTTCAAATAAAATATACATATAGCTGAAATGCTTGCATCTCATGTTTCAATATAGTTGGGTATATCTAAAACCGTAAAGGCACGTATTAGAGAACTAATTCCATACTATGGCAAGTTAAGGGACTACCTTTCGATGATACACCCCTAGAAAATGCACCTGGAGTTTGACAAGAACTTCTTGTACCCCTGCTACACAAAGCCAGCTGCCTCTTTAATACGATGAACTGGATTACCCTATCCCTTTTTGACACCGAGGCCTTATACTACCATGGTGTTTGCGTGCAAAACAACTCGAATATGGACAATCTAGAATTGGATGGCCGCTCCTAATGGTAGCTGACTACATAGCTCTGCTGCATACCCTATTTTTTCTTCCATTTTCTTGGTTGTGAGGCTTGAGGCTACGCTTTACCTTCTTTAATACTAGCAAACTATCAAGGAATGCTAACATTACCCTCCAGGTAGAGATGCAATGCCAGCATTCATCCATGCAAGTTGTTTCGAGATCGAACAAACATTCCACATTACTATCTTCCATTTTGGAATCACCCTCACGAAGAATAGTATAACTCCACAGCAGACTTCAATATGATTTACGAACGATATTAATTTGGAGTGGTTCAGACAAATTTGGAAACTGATATCTTCAAAACTAAGCGATAATTTCTAGCTAATTTACTTTCGATTTATTTGGAAGTATCATTAAGCAATTGATTCCTCACCGGGGAACTCGAATATCTTCGACATACCGCCTGAGTCAAAACAGGTCTAGATTTGATAGTCGATTATTTAACTATCAAATAAACAAACAACAACCAATTCCATTTGAGATTTTTTATCCACAATAACCACTAAGCCTAAAAAAAATCTTTACTTAATAAATCTCTTTTCAAACATTTGTCTAAAACATTCATATACTTATCTCTTTGAGATAAGTATATTCACAAAACATTTGCGAATAACTTCTTACTTCCAAATCATGTTAAAAAGGATTAAACAAACGTTATTTAAATTAGAGCTAAGGACAACCCTAAACACAATTCCTTCTGTGTTAACTGTGGAACGAATGTTCCATACCACCATTTTGAAAGGTCGGTTTAGAAAAACCCAGATCTTAAATTCTTTTTATATTTCTTTCGGTAAATCCTTTTTAATCAAATCTATTTCATTCATAAAATCTCTTTTACTTGAAATCCAAATCCATTTTAAAATACATTCTAAGTTTCCAAATTCATTATAAAACTCTTTATAAAACTTCTTTTTATATCATTAAAAACCATTCCTATTAGTTAAAACATCATTAGTAAAACCATTTGCCAAATCATCCTTTAAATGTCTTGTTCAAAAAGAAATAACTTCGGAACCATTTCAAGAAGGAAATAAATATTTATCTTTACGAAATCAAACAGAGGCTTAATGACCACAATAGTTCTTTTAATTTGGTTTTATTTATCAAATTTAACCTAGGTATTATATAACATTAAGTATGTAAGGGATCAACACATAATAATCAATCAACATAATTAAATGTCCAAGCTAATTGTAATGGCAGAATGGTGTTTGTACTGCTAATATATGTCTTTTAGTTTTCTTAATCATGTGGGTTTACTTAAAGGTAAACAGCATAGAAATCCCTTGATTTAAAATAAACTTGAAAAGAAAAAAGTTTAAACAAAACTGATTACTTAAACTCAAAGCGATTATAAAACAATTAAAATCTTATTAGTTTGAATCAAATCTATGTTAAACATTAATTAAACTCTAATTAAAAGCAATTTAGCCTTAATTAAACCTCACCAAAAACATACTTTAACTTTAATCAAAGATTGGTTAAATAAATCCCCTTTAAAATAATGATCAATTAATAATTATCTTAAATAAACAATAAATTATAATTAATTAATAATTAAATAATAATTAATTTTAATTAAGTAACAAATCATGATTAACTTAATTGATTAGCATTTAAGTTTAAAAACCATTATTAGCCAATGATTAAGTACTAATTGCCTTTATAATTAATTAATCAATTAAATAATCATTAGAAAACAAATAATTAAATAATTGTTCTCTAATTACTTAATTAAAGTTAGAAAACATTTCCAAAATGATTTCTAAGTGAAAACAAGTTTGGATTAGAAAACTAGTTAAATTTTTCCGAACTGCGCGTATAACGATTATTGCTATACGAACCGTAACTTCAAAACTTGAAATTTTCTTTTCTAACTTTCAAAACTTAAACTTTTTGAAAACTTATCATTTCTAAAACATAATGGAATGTTTTGATCCAAAACAAATATTCAAACTTGAAATACTTTAAATCCAAATTTCAAACTTTTAATAAGAGATTTCATGTCGCTTTAAGTTAGTAAGTGCTAACTTTCTTCAACATGAACTAACATACACTAAACTTCACATCCATATCACAATTCATATTATATCACATAAGCACTAGCATTAGCAACATCATTTACAACCTTTACTAACCAACTTTCAAGTTCAAGTTAACTTATTCCACAATCCAACATACACATCCATAACCAATCATCATGACATCCAAGTACATCAATGCATAACCATTAAACATCATAATTACACCATATAAGAATCATTATTGACTACTAATTACAATTTAAATTTAAAGGTAATAACTTGGTTTAAAAAAGAGAATTTTACTCACTTTAAAGCTACCAAACTAACTTCGGTCTTTACTAACTCTAGCAATCAACTTAGATCAATGCCTTGCCTTAGAAATAAGATGGTTTTGTGGGCTTTGGTGGCAAAGTGGGCTTGGCCAAGATAGTGTATGGGCTCGGACTAGGAAGGTTTGGGAAGATGGTGCTAGTTTTTGGTAGAGGAGGGTTTGCAAAGTGAAGTGGAGTGATTTTAAGCTAGTTTTGAAGATGTTTAAACTAGTTTTCCTCTTAGGAATTTATTTTGGAGAAGCCATGGAAATGCATGAAGATAGGAAGGAGATAGAAATAGAAAATAAAGAAAATGAAGCAAGGGAAAGAAATTAAGAAGTGGGTATAGTATCTATAGGCATAGGAAAATACTTGAATTACTAAACTACCCATGTATTAAATAATATTAAATTTCCCTGAACATGCATGCACACATTGATCTCCCCTTGTCCCTTCTTCACTATGCTTTGTGTACTTCTTATATGTATTTATGTGATGGTAGTGTTCTTAGGCTAGGGTATTTTGGTTATGTTATATATTCTTATGTTCATAAATTGTCAAATCATGCATTACCTTAACCTAAGTATATTTAATTAAATAATAACGCTCACTTACTTTATTATTAGATGTAAATATATGTATGTGCGTTATATACAAAATGTGCACAATATTTTCCGACAACTTTCCGGTGTCGAAAAAACAAAATTTTGAAAAACGATTGCCGATCATATTTTCTATTTTTATTTGAACTTCCTATTTTTGTAAACAAATTTGAAAATCTATTTTACCATCATTTTTATTTTTTTTAAAAGAGTTATATTTTAATTATAAAACCTATTATTTTAATATTTAAAATTTATTAAATACTCGCAAATCAAGGCGGTAAAATTCTGGGTCGTTACAAGAATAATCACCGAACTTACAATATAATATTTATATACATATATAATAAAAAGTTATACTAATAGTTATTGACTATAAAATCATACTTAATCCTAAAACCTTGAAGTACACCTTAACAAGATAAACTCTCTTTTTTGAAACCTTTTTCGATCCAGTAGATTGCTAGTCCTTGAACGGTTGACCTTCAACTATCAAATATCTTTCATATCTGACTTTCATTTGAGTTTGTATTGATGGAGAGACTGGGATATAATTTCGACCAGCAAAAAGGGAAGAGGAGGCAACACAAGATCATGTCTAATTAGGGTTTGGATTGCTTATGTAGTGAATAAAAAAGAGAGAAAAGCTGATCTAATCTCATACTCTTTCTCCTTCAATCTGAACCATCCAAAATCAAGCATATCTAACCCTAAATGAGCCACCTCTTAGCCTACTTTGTGATCGAAATTACCAACCCTTATGATGGGCCTTAAAACCTTTTAACGCCCAAATGAATATTTTGCATTTTAGTTCTTATTTAAAACATTTACGGATATCGTATATTGATTAATGTGTTTATAACTTTATATATACATTAAATATTCATTTATCAAAAAAAATTATAAATAATATTTCATAAATATATTTTAATCTTATTTAATTAATTAATAACAATTATAATTTAATTAAATAATTTGGTCAAGAGAGAATTTATCTTTTTTGTTATGGAAGTCGCAGGTGCAAATTTAGTCAGTAATTAATATCGAACTATTCGAATATTAACATCCACGCGTCACATAGCAAGTGATGTGACATTTTACCAAAATTTGTCGCTTACTTGGTTTCGGTAAAATTCAATTGTAGTTTACTAAGTGTTAACCAATTGGGACTTTTATTTACACCATTTTTCTTCATCAAAACTATATCACTTTGGACTTATGAAATTTGGTAATGGCTGAAATTCCAATATCGTATATATTCAACTCTATAGTCTAAACATAAAGTCCTTCGTTCGACAATAATAATAATTATTAACCAAAATACTCTGTATAAAGGCTTTGACTTTAAGTTGACTTCGGTTGACCGTGATCTTAGCCCATACAACCGAGGAGACAAATGCTCTCTTGGATAGTGTTTCACTTACAATACTTCCACTCGACCCAACTATAGTCGCTCAATGGACGTTGTGCTATGGTTCGACTATAATCAAAGCGGACCTTTCATAATAAAGATCGACAATATTCTCAAGTCGAGAGAACGATGTAAATCAGTCACATTAATATTTTCTGTTTGATTTTAGTTATATTAACCAACAAAAAAACCGTCGATTGAGTTATTCCATAGCTATACAATAATTATCAGTACGCAACCTCTTACCAATAGTCATGAGTAATACACTATCTAAGATTTGGGCAGTGTAACGGACTCTAGTCTCAACGGATACTTCTGTGATGCCTTGCCATTTTGAACAACTTAAGTTGATAGTAAATCACACATGTCTAACTCAAATAATCCAAAAGACAGATAATCAATGAGGTTAATAAAGAAAGTAAGAAGAAGAAAAACAATAATTAAAATCTCACAGTGAAATGATAAAATATAATTATTGCATAAGCAGCTCATGAAGCTGTTTTACAATATAAATTTAACTTTCATTTTACAACATAATCAAAGTACAATAAACAAACATATCAAACAACACAGTGCAATAATGCTAATAAATACGATCTCCAATCTCCATCCTCATCTTCAAGGAATAATGTCTTTAAACATTGAAATACTCATGCTGACCCGAGCATAATGAAAAGAAAAAACATTCGAGTCAGAACTAAAAAATTCTTATGCAAGTTAAATTAATATCATAAGAAATAAGGGTACAAGTAACTTAAGAGATGTTACAGGGTTTTTCATCTCCTAAGGATCTGTTAAACTATATATATATATATAGTAAGATACACTATATATATAGTGTCTATCAATAAGTAAATATTTTTCTTAGCGTTAAGGCTTTACATTAATCCATCTTAACACATTTTAAAGCATTGTCCTACAGTTTGCCTTAGTAGCACAACATAAACGTCGGTAGCCAATGAGGCACCGTGATAGGACAATACTAAATCAAATCGTAATGGGCTCGTATAAGGTTAATTGTATGATAAGGCATGTGAGACAATGCCCAAGGTAGGATTCTACCAGTTTACTCTTTCTAGTTGGTCTTAACACATCGTCGCAACACCATCATTGCAACAACTGCTAACCGAGTCCATCACCCCCAAAATCAAATCTAGGTGCACCGATCAAGTCAAAATCAAAATAGTAATATGAAGGGGTGATGGCCCTAAAGGTATCCAAACCCTTGGCCAGACATAGGCTTCTATTTTAGTCATTTCAAATTGACGCAAGTATCAGGGTCATCCATCATCATTCTTTTACTTCAATCCAGCAAATATACGCCAATCCAACTACTTCATTCCAAAACATCCTCTACTTGCATAGTTATTAAAGTGGTTCTAGTATTAACAGAAAGTATGGTAATATCCGACCCGGGTTTCTTTAACAACCATACGTCATTCTTCACACCAGTTAGTTCTTTTAAATTTCAATAAAATATAACATATTTCATATTACTAATAAGTTCAAATTAGATTTAAATTTAAATTTTCATATTTCATATCACAAATATCATTATTTAATTCAATGCTTTACACTTAAAACAGTTTCGGGTTTAACAGCTTTGAATTTAAAAATAGCTTGAATTAGAATGATTTCTAATATAAAAACAGTTTAGATTTAAATATTTTTGAATTAAAAATAGATTTAATAAAAAAAGTTTGAATTAAAAATAGTTTGAGATAAAATAGTTTTAATAGACATAGTTGGACTTTAAAAATAGTTTGAAATAAATAGTTTGGAATGAAAATATTTTTAATTATTAAACGATTCTTTTTCTTTTAAACCATTTAACCTAATTCCAATTTTTGAATTCACTTTAAACAACATTTCAATTTAAGATGAATTTTCGATCTCAAACTTTAGTTTAAACTAATTCAAATTTAAATTTACAACTAATTCAAATTCCAACATCGATTTAAACGGTTTCAATTTCAAATAATTCAAATATTCAAAGAATTCAATATTTAACCCTTTAAAATAATTCAATTTCGATGAATTCAAATTAAATTTCAAAATCAGCCTTTAAGATTTAAAATCGTTATATTCAATTTAAATCCTTTAAAACAATTTCATTTAAACATATTCAAATTCAAAAGTTTAAAACCATTTCATTTGACCAAATTCGGTGTCCATATATAATTTCCTACCCAATGGCCAAGTGATCATTTTATTTTTAAATTTTAATGACCTAGTTATATATCATTTCAACCCATATTTAAATGCCACAGGTGTATATCATTTCAATCTATTTCTTAGTCCAATTATTAAATGTTCAAATGATCCCGATGACAATTTATACAGTCTAGTAGTATATAGGGTTACAATAGAGATATAAAAAAAATTAATAATATCATTCTAATAAAAAATATATCATCCATAATCAATTTATAAGCACACACATGCAATCAATATTCAAATAAACGAGTTAACATATATCACAAAATATTAATTATCACATATCAATGTGTTCATTAGCAATGGTATTCAGCTTAAATGTCAATTTGATTTCTCAAATAGCAATCAAAATAATCTATTGCATCGTGATTTTTAATTTAACTTGCAGAAGAAATTTAGTATTACGTGGGTGGGTTTAATCATTGATCTTTGATTTTAGCCCCTTAAAATCAAAACAGAAGCCCAAAATCTCATTAGTCCCCAAACTCGACCTAACCAGTTTCAAGTTGTCTAGAATTTTAATACGAGTCTAACAAAAGAAACCGCGCTTGAATAGGAGTTCATATGCAAAAGTTATTACGATTAGAAGATAGGATTTTATTTTAACAAATAAAAGAATACGTACACAGTAACGTACACTATTTCCCTCTACAATCAAGATACGCTTGATGAACTTAAGCAACCATCAAGTTTGAGCCACCAACACTACCGCTACACGCCGTTTTGCTACGATCGACCACCACCATTGAACTCCTCATCCCAAAACAAGTCAGCCGACCTTGCCAGAGCCACCCTGATGCTCCTCCTCGGCTAGAAACGGCCATGACCGTCGCCCCCTTTACAAGAAGATCCTTATGGATCTGTATACCCATGGCATGATCCAGCCATATGGATCGACTTCCCTTGTTGTGCTCTATACAACCATGGCCTTTGATCGTCCTATTGTCTCCGATTTGCCGTTGGTTTCGAAACTCTAAGATGGATGGCAAGGAATAAATCGCCAATTTATGATCAAACTGAGCCTTGAATTGGAAAATGAATTGCAGTCTTTAATTCCATTCGTCAAGAGCTTTGCAACAATATATTATGTGATAGGTTTTGAGCAGTTTGAATTTTAACCACTCAATTTAATTTATTAATCTCCATTAGACAATAATTAGGGTTTAATTCAGGATTAAGGAGAAGAAAATGTGATGAAGGCTGTTGCTAGGGTTTATAAATTTTATTTATACTAACGAGGAGCTGGTTTAGTTGTCTATACCCGTTTGGTCCAAAAATAGCTATGTACCCAATTTAACACTATAAAGCTGTTATTTTACACACTATACCTCTGAATTCAATTTTGAAAGAAATAAATTTTCCTATATAAACATGCTAACTTTCCAAGTTAATGGAAATAAATTTTTCTAAGCTAAACAGCTAAATTTTCAAATCAATTAACTAACTGTTTCTAATCAAAAATATACAGGAAAATCTTTCAATTTGTTTTCTTAACAACTTATTTTATTATAAGTTAAATTCGAATCAAGTTTGAATATTGAAATAAATGAAATATTCTAACTCGAAACGTACAACAAAATTAAATTTCTTTATTTAGTGAAATTAAAGTTATATTCACAAATGAAATATTCATTTTATTCGATAAAAATGTTCTTTTCATTAAATCAGATTTTTCTTTTATTTTCGCAAAACATAAGCTACGTTTAATTACACCTAGTAATTTACAACTTAGTGTCCTCCTTTCTATTAATTGAAATTATTCAATTACATTAATTTCAATTGATTACAATAGTGAATTTCAAAATGGACTAAATAAATGTAAGGAGAAATAGAACAATTATTTCCTGTCTAATAGTAATTTAGCCACATTCATACTCTATTGACTACAAACATGAGTTATACATTTCTTACTAAATAATAGTTGCTCATCTTTATAATCAATCTGTAAGCTAAAATGCATTTCAAAAAAAAAATTGTTTACTCCTTTAATAGATTTATTCATTTTATTCTTTATTAAATTAACACTTATTATTCTAATCAATTGAAATTGCATTCAAACAGTTCTTAATTGCATTCAAATCAATGTTGTTAAAATACACCCTAACATATGTTCTCATCATTTTTCTTATTGTAATAATTTATTTAAGGTCATAATTTGCATTCTAATAAAATCCAGACTAATAATTCATAAATTTTCATTTCTATCCATTTTTATTTCAAAATTTCTTACTCAATTTAATATTATTAATTGTATAAAATACGGGGCGTTACAACATCAATATCCAGTCTCGTTGCATCTTAACTAAGAACATTTAAAATAGTATATTTATTTTTTATTATGATAAATTGCTCATGGTTACAATACTTTGTATCTACTATCACAAAACATACCATTTATCGACTGTTATATACTTTTAATTAAATTAATTAATTAATGTAATACATTATGTCAAGTATATAACAGAAAGAAAACACCTTTTATTTCGAATAAGATTGGCTATCGAGTTAGATAGTTATAGCAAATTACATAATTTCCCCTAAAGCAAACCCCTAATTCTATCACTTCTTCCTCCATTAAAATAAGAAACAAAACTTATTTTCTTCGATGGGCATAAGTCTCAAACCAAAACGTATTAAAATAGTAACTTTTTGCATGTTTGAATAATTCATATCCGTAACATATGATTGGTTTGCGTTGATAAATTGATTACTAAATAAACATCCTCAAATTAAATGTTTAACTACATTTGTACGCAATAAGTAAACAATGCAAATTTCAAAAAAGATACTTAGTTCTTTTTTTGAACATGATTCATTAATGCCAACAAATGTAGATCTCAGGGATCGAACTCATGACCTTTAATTTTATAATAAAGTATCAACCAACTGAGCCAACCCTATTTCATTTTAATATTAATATTTTAAATAATGTTGTGTTCGGTGAATTAATGATATAGAATTACATAAACATATTATATATCAAATAACTAAAATATTAATTATGTCAATAAAAATTGTTTTGTTATAATCTGAATACCGGATGTTCAAACTTAAATAATACTAACATGTGAATCTACATAACTTACAGTATAAGTATGTCTTATACAAACATGTGTATCTATTAATTACTATTAAATACAATGATATATGTATACACACACATACATACATATAATCATTGGGATTTGTGATAAAATATATTTACACATAAATACATAAGTTGCAATATATGCAAAAATATATTGGTTTTACATTAATACATATATTTAATATTGGAATATATTGAGTTGATAAAGAGTACCATTACTTCCATTGTATTATATTCGTTACTAATATAGCAACTACCTAATTTTTTTTACATAAAATTAAAAGCATTTGTGTTGATTTCTTTTGGGGGAGGCAAATTTCATAAAATAGCATGGAATTTGCTATGTGGAATAAAGGCAGAGGGAGGTATAGGGCTGCGATTATTTACAGATCTTAAGAGACAGCGGTGCTGAAGTTACAATGGAATCTACTTACCAAACAGAGATAATGGAATTCATGGATGAGGAACAGTTATTTACCACATCACCATTTTTGGTGAATGGCAACTAATAGCAATTATTCCTATACCATGAAAAACATACTTCGTAGTAAAGACATTGGTATTCACTTATTACAAAGAATAATTATTGATGGCAAACTGACTTCACTATGGCATGACCCTTGGATAAACCAAAAGTCCATAGTTGACTTATTGGGATAGAATATAGTAAGCCCATCATCTTAGGCTAACTTAATGGTTGACATTATTATTGAGCAAGGAGTTTTACACGCACATATTTTACTAGCTGCTTGAGAACTTACTACTGAGGTCAACAACATTAGAATGGCTACCGATTGTGATTCTGATTATTGGACAATTTTAGATTCAAAAACATTTAATTTCAACTCAGTGTGGAACAAAGTCCGAGAATCTTATCCTACGCAGGTTTAGGGTAGAGCTATTTAGCATAACACTAGCTACAACAAAGAAAATAAGTTTAATAGCTTATAAAGCATGTTTGGGTCGACTACCGGCCAAGGATAGGTTACATGCTTGGGGTCTTGTGCAGGATACTATGTGCATGTTATGTGGACAAGATCATGAAAGCCACAAACATCTATTTTTCAAATGTAATGTTAGTATCTACCTTTGGAACCGATTTCGTCATTGATTCAACCTCCTTCCCATCTCAGAACCAGACCTATCTTATGAGATCCAAGAGTCTATATGTTTGTTCAGATATAAAGAGCTCAGGTGGAGTATAGCTTATACCGGTTTCGCCATGGTCATATATCATATTTGGCAGGAACGTAATTGTCGTATATTTAAACAGAAACAACTATCTTGAGATCAAAGAGTTGATAGATTTGGAGGTTGCAGCTTAATTTTACGGTCGCAGTGGAAAGATTAAAGTGGAAGATGTGGAAATTATTCAAAGCTTTAATATCATACTGGTTCCAAGATAGCGGCTATAGGGTTTAGCAAATATATTTTTTCTCTTTTGTAGTTTCTAGGTTATTTAAGGTATGCCAGGTAAAAGTTGATATGTTGGTTTGGTTGTGTTCTTGTATTTGTTCTTTTAATTTTGTTGTATTTAGGATGTTTAAGACTCGCCATCATTAAGGAGGCGTGGTCTTAGTGTATTATTTGTTATTAATAAAAAGTACCTATTTTCAAAATAAAAATATTGGAATATACTTATTTTGATATCTATATATATTTCAATTTTTATTTACTTTATGAAGTTTATAATATATATATGTATATATATATATATAATACTATGTTAACTTGAAAAGGCTGTAAGAAAATAATAATAACAACTTTTTAATTCAAAATTCTTTTTTGTTACTTTTATAATTATATAAAGTAATAATAATAGAACTAAAAATAAAAGATTTTATTTTAAAATATTATATTCTTATATTACATCAAATCTAATATTATAACAAAAAAACCAAAATTTTATTTTTTTTCAAAAATATCTTATATAATTTTCTGAAATTACTTTTAATTTATATTTATGTGAACATAACTTTATGGTAATAAATTACATGTATATATATCATAATAAAAAATAAAAGCTATAAAATTAATTCATTTGGAATCAAATATTAAATTAATTACAAAATTGTTCGAGAAAAAAATGTTTTTTTTTTTGGGCAAAGCCAGCGGGGTTAACTGGTCCCATACCAGTTTATTGCAACACGATATAATTGACTCAAAACAGACTTTGAATCAGAAAAAGAAAGTACTGGGAAAACAAAGAAGACAACAAAGAAAAAAATGTTTTTACTGAAAGTCAAATCAATTTTTTTTATAGATAATATATAAATTACAAATGTTTAATTGTACTATTTTCAATAAATAAATTACCTATTTGATCCTTTTGGTCTTATCACCTTGAAATGTCAACGACTCCTCCTTAAGAACTCTTCCTCCATCTAGATTATTGAATTGTAAGGTCAACCATCAAAAGGACTTAATAATGGAGAATAAAAAATTTTACCGTTAAAAATGAGGCTTTAGGTGGTAGTTATAGTATCATATACCATATAATATCTACTTATATTTTATCCACGGGGCTTGGCTTTCTCTATATAAATAAGATATTATCTTATTTAAATAAACAAATAATTTAATTTGTCAAAATGCCATATTATAAGGTCGACCACATATTTTTACATAAAAACAACTTTTTGGCCGATTATTTTAATTTATTATTGTTATTATTTTTTAATAATTTAAAGAATTAACTACACACACACATATATATATGCCAATTATGTATGTTATTAATTAATCTTAGCCCCTCTTACAATAATAAAAATAAATTATTATAACCATTATATATTTTTTCATAATAAATTCATAGCTTTTTAACTTTTTTTATTAAGGCCAACACTGAGAGTTATAGTTATGAAGCTTACAGGCATGACATTTGGCCCTAAGTAACATTTGAACAATTCAAATATAAAACTTTGTACGATCTTCGACGAAGCACAGTGGTGGACTCAAGGTTAGTTGCTTACATATCACCTAGATAGGTCCTACACATAATAATGTAAGCTACACCTTAATGTAATGATATATTATGCACGTTTGTTACTACATCAACACCATGTCGCTAGGACATGTAGAGCACTGTCCGTGGTCAACACTCTAATAGTGGCCATGGCCAATTGCTAAATTTAAACTTTGAAGTCAATTGGGTCAATCCGGTACCAATTTATCAACCAACGTATTGCCTTAGCCATGGTTATTATTACTACATATTAATTTTCAATTATGATGATGCCAACCATCTGTATTGAAGTAAATGAATCATCTCTTGAGTAGTGTTTCACTTTAATGTATATTAACATACATCCAACTGTGGTTGAAAAATGATTTTCATATTGCAAGATTGTCTATAATCAAAGTATGATCTCTACACATTATAAATATTCACCATACACTCAAGTCAATATATCATTTCATATTTTCATGTTAGATCTTCCATTTGGCTTAGATAAAATAACTTATATAAGACCCATAATGAGTTTTCTTTATAGTTGTCCCTTAACAACCATAAGCATATAACCGCTTGGTAGCTCCAACTATCATGAGTGAATCATGGTCCATTTTACAGAGAGCATTATGTATACTAGTATAGTCGGTGTATCGATATCTCATTCTCAAAACACATTTACTAGGAAAATTTAAGGATAAGTGTTTATTAGTATGACCAAATACTCATGGTTGTTTGGCAACGTTGATTGATCACTTCATCCCATGTATTTCTAGTTTTATGTTATAATGTGATCTCAAAACATTATATAGATACAAACAACAAAAATGAAACAAAAGGACGCTTTTTCACCAATAAGATTCAATATAAGAGTTCAGTATGTAATAAAATTATAGAATTTTCCTAGAGCATACCCTTAGCTCTATCGATCTCCCTCTTGTGCTTAATCAATTACAGTGTCCTATGCCCATACCTTCAACTTGATTCCTATATTAAACTGGAAAATGACCTTAGTGAGTGGATTTGCAATATAACCATTGGTATATACTCAGTCGATGACAATTTATCCATTATTTATAAACAAATTTACCATGCGATACGAAGGGTATATCCGATCTCTAATAAGATACTTATTTTACTGCATTCTAATGTATCATTGGATCACATTATATGGGTATTGGATTCTCAATGATATGAATTTCTCAAGCTTTTTTATAAATTCGTGTAAACATACTGGTTCATTTTTGGCATCATCCAAGGAAATATACGTAGCTTTTATAGTTGAATATGCCATAACTCCTTGCTTTGAACCTTTCGAACTTACATCACCACAGTTGAGGGTGAACACAAATATCAAGATTGACTTACTTCATCGATGTCGCTTTAAAGATTGAGTACGAATACCCCTTCATAAGGAGTTTATTATTTCAATACACTAAAAAATTCTCTAGTATTTTGTAAATACTTGAGAATACTGCTTATAATAATTCAGCATTTTTCACCTGGATCTAACTTATATTTACCTACATCACTAAGTGCATAACTAATAGCGGGTCTTATACATGACATAATGTACATAATAGATCCTATTGTCGATACATAAATATTCCTTCTCATATACTCTCATTCCTCATTTGTTGATAGGAACTCTTTCTTGAAAGGACAATTCCATATTGTACATGAACCTTACCTCGCCTAGAATTTTCCATACTAAATCTTCTTAGTATGGTGTCTACTTACATGGACTGGGATAGTCCCAACATCTTTTTATATGATCAGTACAAATAGAAGTCTATACCTAGTATATAAGATTTCTTGTTTAAATCCTTCATTGAAAAATTGAGAAGACAACCAAGCTTTAATTTACTATAACACGGGTACATCACTAGCAATCAGTAGCAAGTTATCTACATATAAAACTAGGAATTTTATGGTACCATTCTTTTTCCTTATTATAGATACATGCTTCCATTGTGTTTTAATAAAAACAAAACTATTTCATTAACTTGTCCAAAGATTTGTTTCAACTTCTAGATGTTTGGTTAAGACTGTTCTATGTAGTTAAAGCCCTGCAAAATCCCCACTATAATGTATAACGCTCTTCGACTGCTACACTTTTTTAATTTAGCTCTATTGAGTAGTAGATTCATTTTAACCTCGTTATTTTTCGTTATGCCTACTAAATCAAAACTTTTTAGCACCCGCTTTGGCCACATTAATATAAAAAGTTTGTTTTGACTAATTTTCTTTTAAACAAATAAAAAAAGTTAGGGTAATTGCCTATTTTAAGGCACAAGTGCCCAATATAAGTTAGCCACATGATATTCTTCGAATTTGTTACATACGATTAAATAATATTTCTTTTTTCTACATGAATGACGTGAGAATGAGAATGGATTAACTTTTAATATTTAGTTTTATATCTAATGAAGCATTTTGCACATCCGTTATTTTTCGCTATTTCCATGCTTTGCCATCGCTACAACTTTTTATAGCTCCACCGCTATAGAACCTTTAAGCACTTTGATGCATAGGACTATTGATATATCCAAAGAGCCTATAAGCTTTTGTGACGCCCCACTTTTATACTCACGCTAGCCAAGGACACTACGGAGTAATGCCGTCAACTAGCACGAAGAATAAGGCTGTTGAGGAGCGACCATCCGTGTTATTACTTTGTGCGAGCATCGATATGTCAGACAGTATAACATGCATTTCATTTCGAGAGGAAATCCGACATGCCGATACAAACTCAAAGCTACTACACAGTGGCTATGTAGTCTTCAAAAACAAATATAGAAATAAACATAACATAAATCAGTCACAGATATCCATATCACAAAGGCGGAAATAGATATGAATATAACACAAAGAAGTGTACATCAGAGTAGTGGTCAAACAAGATCCATAATATCACAAAAGAATAGATACAAGTGCTAGACAAAAGACTATGTATACATTAAGGAGTCTCTATCTCAAATGTATAACAACAAAAACTACCAATCTAATGTAGTTAGACAAAAGTCAGATGATGATCCCTGATAAGGAGTCAAGCAGAAGCACTTGTAATATCTCGGTCTGACCCGAGTATTTTTTGATAAGAAAATAATAAACGTATCAGTCTAGCTATAAGTATCAGATAAAATGAGATAGAATAAGAGATATGACGAAAACGTATGATAACAATAATGCCATACTATGAAAAGTATACATTTAACAACAACAAAAATCATACAATATCTCAAAAATCTCACAACATCAAAAAGAATGTCATATTATTTACCATATTCATCAAACCACAAATATTGGCTATCATATCAAAGCCAACTATAAAAATTGGTGAAAAACAAATTCTAGAAATTATCAATTAGAAATCCAGAAATCACAAAAAGGGGGAGACCTATCATAAACGGAAGCATGAAAACTCTCCAACACGTGTATCACAAACGGGACGCTATCCCATGGTCGCTAACCATAAAGCCGGAACATCGACGCAGTACAATAACGGTACGTCCCATGAACCCAAACTCAAATAATTCGGAACATTGACGCAATATAATAACGGTACGTCCAGTGAACCGAAACTCCAATAATTTGGAACATTGACGTAGTACAATAACGGTACGTCCAATGAACCGAAAAATCGGGACATCGATGTAGTACAATAACGGTACATCCGATGAACCAAACACCATAAAAGAACATGGGTCGCTAGCCCATAAGAATTGAGTCGAAACTCCAAGAAACACATAGATCATTAGCCTATAAAAGAAATGAGACGAAGCTCAATAAAACGAGGTACCGTCCCCTATGTGGACAAAGAGACATCGCACATTTCTAGTCTAAACCGTAACAATGATCATCAATGATCAGTGAAAAGTGTGAATTACACTAAGCTAGCAAATAAATGAGTTTAGCTTCATGTCCCATAACAACTGGCTTAACTTAAATATTTACGAACAAATTGTAGATCTCTACTCGAAAGTTGTCACAAGGGTTTCAATCGAGCAAGTCTAAAAATTAACCGACGAAGTAAACGCAAGTGTTTCATACCATTAGTTTTACTAAGCCGTTTAATTAGATTTCTCAAACGAATGAGGTAAAGGTTTGTATATACTAATAGATTGGAAAACGGTATTATAAATGAGTTTGATACTGAAAATAGAGTTGAAATCATCTTTGTGAAAGAGTTTGAATATTTACTACTAGTATAGAAACCTTTGTATTTTGAAGTGACAAATCATAAAAATGATTGTAAAAACAATCAATCACTAAAACTCACATTCGAAGAAGTGAATCAAATCCATAGAAATCGATACCGAATCCATCAAGATGGATATTCCCAAAAATCCCCAAAAAGAAGTCATCAAAGTCGAGTAAATGATAACAACAACTCAGAAAATCATGAATCGATATAAATTGGAATCTCAAGCAAAATATGCAAATTAGGATGAAGCAAGCAGGTCAGTCGACTAGACACTGAGTTCAGTCGACTGGCCCAATTCCTGGAAAACTCTCGGGTTCCAGGTCAGTCGACTGGACTCAGAGAGCCAGTCGACTGGAACCTGTTTCCCAGTATTTCCAGCCTTTCACAATAAAGGGCAAACTCTCAACAATTTACGATTGGACGAGCAATGGGTGCTAGGAGTTTATGCCAATCGACAGCCCAGCCCTATAGGCTCTTCGATACACCACCAAAAGCATGTTTATACATCAAAGCCATGATTTTTAAAGTTTTTGACTTCAAAACACCAAAAATTGAAATGTTCACCAAATCAATTTAAACCAAAAGTAATAAACATGAATAGATGTTAGGAATTCATATCTAACAATAATGATAGTCATAGACATGGATGTGAGATAAAAATCTCACCTTTTCTCACAAATAATGAAGGAGAAGCTTGAAAACAAAAGGAAGATCAACCCCTCTTCAACTTTATCTCTAGAAACTCCAATCTAAGATTATAAACAAGTATTTCCTAAGTCAAGTTATAGGGAATTTCTGAAATTGGAGAGAGATTGAGATGGAGAAGAAGATGATGATGCTTACCTAAGCTTTTCTTGGATTTTGGAGTTAGAACTTGAATTTGCAAAGGAGCTAGGGCTTAGGAATTTTAATTTCCAATATCTTCCCCCATTGTTCCTAAAGCTTGAAGTGTTAGTAAATAGAAATGAAATGGATGAAAAGGAGTAGGGGTGGAACTAGGGTCTTAAGTTGGGGTAAATGGGCTGAAACCCAAACCCAAAGCCCTAAGTAAAAAGGTCGAAATTCTAGCTAACTCCAAACATATCAATGTTTATACTCAAAAAGATCGCAAACATCATTTTGAACTCAATGGAAGGATCTCGAGTCCCAATTTAACTTTTTGCAAAAAGTGGCATTTCGGACTATTGTAATATCTCGGAATTTTGGACAATATAAATTTAATAATCTGTGTTTATTAAATTAATTTGATAATTTTTGTAGATAAATTTGATTTGATTTAATAATCTTCTTTATTTAAATATTTAATTCATGAATTTATTTTTAATAAGTTAATAAATTGTTTTCTATTTATAAAATGTATATGTATATTTATGTAGATAAGTTGTTTTTAATTAAATTAGTATAGCATAATTTTAATATTTTGAAATTAGGAATTGTGATTTATTTTTGGATTTAAGCTTTTCAGAAATATTTAATAAAATAACTAAATAATTTTAAATATGAGATAAATGTTTTATTGGTTTAAAATTCATTTTGACTTAAGTTTGAATATTTAAAACAAGTTATAAAAATGTTTGTGTTATTCTTTTTAAAAATATTGATTTAAAAAAAAATGTGATTTGTTAATTTAATATGAAATTTAAAATACAATTTAAAATATGAAACATGTGTTCGTTTAAGTTACAACCTCTTTTATAAATTTATTTTAATCGTTTAAAAGTATCTTTGTCAAATGATTTATTTGTATATTGTTTTATTTATAATAACACTTTGCTTTATTCTTTAGAAATTAACTATATACATAACTAGGTGTTAAAGAAACTAATTAATTAAGTTTAATTTTCTTTAACACATAATTAAAATAGCAAATCGTTTAAAATGACATGTGTAAATAATTTAAGACACAAGTTAACATGTGTTAAGTGTTTAAGCAAGATATTTACAAGTGTTAATAGCTTAAGTCATGTGTCAATGTTTAATTTTAATTTTTCCTTGATTTTAAATAAATCATAAACAAGCTATATAAAAACTTGCATTCTTTCTTTCTTTTCCTCTTTCTCATTTTTCATTCTAAATCAAAATTTCTTTCAGCTGAGAAACTTTTTCCATCTCTTTAAAAATCTGCATTCTACATTCCTCAAATCAGTAACCATTTTCTAACTCAAAGTTCATTTTCAAACAAATTGTAAAATCTGCAAAGTTCATCTCCTCAAACCTGCATGTAAAATCTGCATTCCAATCAAGCAAGAAACCTGCATTTTGTTTCTTTCAATCTGCTTTCAAGGCCTGCATGTTCTTGTTTACTGAAGCATGCCTGCAAGATTGTGGATTAAGGAGCAAATAGGCATTCAATTCTTTAAATCTGGAAATAGCAATTACAAGCAAATGTTGTCTTCAGCAACAATCAAGATAAAAGGCAAAAAAATCCATTTTAAGGCAAGTTAAAGGCTGTTTTCAAACCATAACAAAGGATGTTCTGCTGTGCATGTTAAATCAAGTGAGTAACTCATTTTAAAATTTATTTAATAGGTAAAGTTGTACCATGCTTTTTAGTTCGAAATGAATTTATATGAAATTTGCTGTGAATATATACCTGTAAATATATGTATGTATACATGATGATAACTGTCGCATGTCTGTTCTTCAAAATCCCAAACTCATGTTTGATCCTTGAATTCTTTTCTTTGACTTGTTTTCTGTTATGACTTAAACTTTTGAATAAAACCTGTTTATTTTAGAATAGGGTAAGTTTAAATTTTATATAACTTAAATAGAATTGTCTATAACCTGGGAAATTAAATTACACAGAGCAACAATTAGCATAGAGTGAAAATTCAAACTTTATAATTTAATGTTTCAGGTTTATAAATAAAAACATCAAGTAAATTCATGAATTCTAAATCAAAAATTACGATTTATAGTGTTTTAAACAAAATGAAGTTTTAAATTTACTGTATTTTACATATTGGTTAAGCACAGTTGATGCTTGCATTTGATTTGGTTGAATTTGCTTCTGAAGATGGTGTAACTATCAAAGATTATAGAAAAAAAATTAGTTTGAATTGAAATTTATTTGTGATGTTGTAATTTGGGATTTTCAGTTGTGAACTCTAGTTTTATTGGGTCACTGTTTTTGTTCGAATGTGATCTCCTCGGTTGATCGAGTTCAACCATGATTTGCGTATTGGTAGATGGTGGTTTAAGGAAGTCTGCGCCGGAGTATGGAAGGTGATGGTGGTCGGAGTTTCGTGGGGGAATGATGTTGACAGGTTGGGGATGTGTATGCTGTCTGCAGTTCCAGGTTTTGATCTTAAACTTGAATTTGAATTCGAGTTGAATTCTGGGGGATCTGAGGTTTGAAGGGTGATGTGGGGTTACTGGCCGATGGGAGATGGCCATTGATGATGGTCAGAGGTGGCTGGAGTTGATGTATGGTTGCACAGTGAAGTGTGTGCATGTTGGTGATGATTAGTGGGTTACAGGGTTTGGTTTCTCGTGATGGTCTCGGGTAAATTGGAGGGTGACTCGAAGCAGGTAGGTCTTTGACTCGAAGTAAATCTTTGGGTTGCTCGTGCATTATTTGGTGTTTCAGGTTTCTCAATAAGCAGAACTCGTTTTCCAGTTTTTTTTAAAAATTTAAACAAAGGTCTTGATGCTAACTAAAATTTAAAACTAAGATTTAAAACCTGAATTTAAATTTTGTATTCTATTAGTTTAAATCTTAGGTTTTGAAATAATTTAAAATTTGAAACTTTAGTTTGGTCTTAGCTTAATCAGGAAATCTGTTTACAGTTTTTTTTAAATTTTAAAAGTTAAAATTTAAAATGTAAACTTAATTTGAACTTGGGTTTTAAAACCTGAATCTAAAATATGAATTCAAATAAGTTTGAATGTTGGTTTTTAGAAATAATTTAAATTCAGAAAAATTTAAGTTTGGAAACTGTTTTCTGTTTTTAAATTTAAAAGTAAAGTTTCAAATTGTAAGTTGAAGTTCAAACTAGAATTTTTAAACCTGAAATTTAAATATGTAATCAATAGTTTGATTCTTGGATTTTGAAACATTTTTTGAATTCAAAAATTTAAGATGTTTAAACCAAAACAGAAAACTATTTTCTGTTTTTAAATTTAAAGGCAAAATTTAAAAAAAAATGTAACTGGAAGTTTAAATCTGGAAACTGAAATATGGAATTCAAGTAGATGAATCTGAGTTTGAATTTAATTTAAAACTGGGAATTTAAATTTAGATTTTAAACTTTTTAAAGTATAAAGGAACATGGGTTTTGAATTTAAAACTATAAGTTTTAATTTATGAAATAAAGTTTAAAATAAGTTTAAATCCAGTTTTAAAAACCTGAAATTTGATTTAATGTCAGTTTTAAAAATTAAATAAGTTTTTAAATTTAAATTTGTTTTAACTATTTTAGAAAAGGTTTAATAAATTGAATTTAAAAATGAAGATTTAAATTGTATTTCAATTTGAAATTTAAAAGGAAAATTTTAAAATTGAATTTGTTTGAAATAAATTTGTTTAAAAAAATCCTTTATATAAGGAGAATGTTTCTTAATTTAGAACTTAAGAAATTGGTTTCATTTAAATTATTAAATTAATTTAAATAGGATATTAATTATTTAATTAATGAATAATGTGGATGTTTAATTAAGTAATTAATAATTTTTAAGTTAATTAATCAAGACTTGAGATTAATTAATTAAGGTTAATTAATCAATAATTAAGGATGGTTAATTAAATTTTAATTAATGATTAAGATTTATTTAATCAAGTGATTAAAGAAAATTAAGATTTTAATTAACACTTAATTATTTAATAATTAGAGATTAATTAAATTGTAATTAAATATTAATTAATTGATAATTAATAATGATTTGTATAAGTTAACTCTTAATTAGTAATTAACAAATGATAATGAAGGTCATTAACTTAAGATTATTTAACAATTAATTAATATGATTAATTTTTGACAATTAATTAATAATAATCAATTGTTTTAGTTTAATTACTTAATGAAAGTAATTAATGAATTAATTACTTTGTGTAATTAATTTGATTAATGTGATTAGTTTAGATTAATTAAGTTAAATTAATTTAAACATTTGTGGATTGTTTGATTATTACTCTATGTAATTTATGGATTTGTAATTACTTAAGGGAGTAATTAATTAATAATTACTGAATGTAATTAAGGATATTTATTATAGAAGTAATTTGGATTTAAATTACTTTGAAAATTAATCAAGGGATAAATGGAAATAATTAATTAAGAGTAATTAATTTAGGAAATGGGTAATTAAGGGAAGTTAATTACTGAATGGTTATTAATCAAGGGTGATTAATATGTATGTGGTTAACTGCAGATTAATTATTTATGTAATTAATTTATATTGAGAGATTAATTAAATGTAATTAGAAATCATTAATTAATAAATTAATGATGTATTTAAGATTGATTAATTAATGGATAATCAATAAATGAGATAATTAATTAATAAAGATTATTATAATTAACTTTAGTTAATTAATTGATTAAGAAATTAAAGGTTAATTATTAGGTATAACTAACTTGTGTAATTAATTTAGAAGCTAATTACTTATTATAAATAGGGAATTGTTAATCAGTAATGATTTATTTGAATTGAATATTGAATGGATAATTATTTAAATTGATTTGTAATCAATTAGTGATTAAGTTAAGCAGGATTTTGATGATGAAGTAATTAATTTAATTCATTTTAAATTAATTATAGAAGTGTGATCATTAGATCATTGCTTATGTTTGATGAAAGATATTGGTTGCCTGGTATGATTTGTAATCTCAGCTACGAGATGAGAGATGTATGTAATATGGATGCATTGGTTGCTTTTGGATGATAATATGGATTATCTGATTGGGATATGAATTATCTGTTGGTAATGATAATGTTGATTTTCTATTGTATTGTGAATTATCTATCTGTATGTATATAGATAATGAATTGAATTGTTTTAAACTCTCAAACAACTTGGCCTTAAAAGACACGTTTTGGATTTTGATGAAACCGGGACCGGGTTTCCATATTTGGATATCCGAAAACCACATCGATCCAAATTAACGTTAGGTCGTGAATCTCAAGTGAAGGTGAAAATTCAGAGTGCAAGGGTTATCGTCGCTAACTCTGAGGGTGATTCCAAGATGAGTGTAACGAGATAATGCCTTCGGTTTCGTTCGAACCCGGAACGAACTTGTATGGATTGAATGCTTTCAGAACATCGTCAGGTGGACGATGAGCATTCTAAGTGTTATGTCCTATAAAGGTAATCGTAGCCTCAAGCCTCATCAACCGGGAATGGCTAAAACAGGGGAGGTGCAGCAAGGCTTCGTGGGTAGCCCCCACTTGAGAGCGAGATTTACCCCTGTCTAGATGTCCATTTATTTCGGCTTAGTGGTACGGTTGCTGATCACAACTGCGGGGTGGTCTTGTTCGAAACTGTTCAGTAAGGAATGGTTCCGGCTTTGTGTTGTAGGGGAGCGGGCGTACTCCTCGGTACGGTGATCTAGGCCACGTACTGTGATGGGCGGTACCCCAGTTGCCCAGCCATTGATGGAATCCAAAATCCAATAAGTGCCAACGGTTTTGATCGTATTACCCACTTTTGTGGCTAGTAGCTGGAATTTAATAGATGTAACAATTTCGGCTATTTCTTATTTATTTGAAAACCCTAGACACTATTATAATATCATCGGATTTCCTATCAAATGTTTTGGTTAGCGTAAGGTAAAAACTTTTCCATGTTTATGTGTGGGAAGTCTTACGTGATACTTTTTCTTCTCAAAGGTTTTTCAAAGTTAAGCAACTTTAACCTGTTACTCACACCGAACCCATGTCTGACCCGGAGTTATTTCTGTTTTTCTTTAACTCTTGGGTGCTCAAATTTTTATGAGTAGCCAAGGGATTCAGGTTAGCTTTGACGAATTTTGGAGGAGCATACGGAGCAGGAGGCTTCTGCGTATTGTTATATAGTTTTCCGCTGTGTTGGTATCTCTGAGTGTCTTCTGTACTACGATTGAGTTGTAATAATTAGACAGATGTTTATAACTGTCTAGTACGTGTTGTAATGTCTGTGTAACCCTGATATCTGTTGTATACTATGTAATACTTATGTTATTAATATAATTTATTCGTTCCGCTGTTGAGATTCTAGTGTTGTTTCTTCTTTCTCTTCTTTCTTTTCTCTTTTCTATCCCTTTCTTTCTTAAGGATGATACGACTTTTTGTGGAGAAAAAGTCGGGTCGTCTCAGTTGGTATCAGAGCGCTAGGTTGAGTGAATACCTAGGCTCTGTAGTGGTGGCTATCTTGAGAGAGCGTATTTGTATTTTTTATATATAATTATTTCTACCTATCTGATTGGGTTACCTGTTCGGGTTTTTCCAATGTTAGTTATAATGGTAGATGAGGTAGAAGTGTGTGTGACACGACTACCATTGGTTGGAGTTTGATGGATGAGGTTGGAAGTGTATTTGTCAAGACTGTAGACCTAATACCATCTCGAGTGAGTTTTGCTGTGATGAAGTACTTCATCGATCTCCGAAGGTAACCTGTAAAGGTTCAGAGTTCATCTTTGAAGTGCAGAATTGAGTTTTGATCTGTCGATAAGGCTGAAGCAAGTGAGTGATGGTATCTTGATATCTCAGGAAGTAGTAGCTGCGTGATGAGATGTAGTGACTATGGATATTTCCGAAGAAGTTTCTTTGGAACAAGAGTAAGAAGTGAGTCTGCTCGGTGATGTGGCTGAGTTTAGCAGAGTGTTCTGAGTTGGTAGGGAGTCTTCTGGCTGAGTAGTTTCTCTGAAATGGAGATCAAAAGCAACAGAGTAGATCGGTTTCTTCGATGGATTGGCTAGGCCAGCATAAGCTGTTCTGTTTGTAAGAGAGAGAGCAGTTTTCTTTGGTATTAGGCAGAGTTGATCGCAAAAGTAACTTGCGATAGTTAAGTGTTATTTTGGTACTGGTGGTTCAGTTAGTAGATAGATGTTTCCTTGAGATAGAAGTTGGTGAAGCAACTCAGGTTTCAGAGGAACATCTGAGTTTTCTTTTATGGATCTATAGAACCATATTTCTGTGCTGGGTTGTCTAGTATGTGCTCATGCTCTTCGTCTGCATTTTCTTCTACTTCGGATCAGAGTTGTGCAGCAGAAGCAGTTTGGAAGTATTTCTGATTTTCTTTTCCGGATAAGGAGAAATTTGTTCCGTCTTCTGATAATTGTGGAGTAGAGACTGTTTTTGGGTTTCGGTTAAGTTTTTCTCTAATCCAAGGAGCTACAAGTCTGTGAAGCTAGCTCTGTAGTGTTTTAGGTTTCTTCTGTGTTTTGGTATGATAAGTGTTTGGTTTTCAAGAGTTGAATTGCCGGTTTGGATAACTGGGATTCAGTATGTTTCACGTATCTCTGAGGGAGTACGTGTTTGATATTTTTGGTTGTAGAACCAACAGTTTTAGGATGGATTGGTTGTTGAGTCGGACTCGTTTGTAGTCTGATATTTTGTATAGAATTGTTGATATGAGCTCTATAGCTTAGTAGTATTGATTGATTGGATTGTATAGAGTGAGTATCCCAATATATGTACCAGGGAAACTCGTGAAAGTTTTATCCAAAATTCTTTTGGATAATTAGATTTGTTCTGATTGTGTGAATTGGTTGCTATGGTTATCAGCATACGATTAACATATGTTGTATTTTAAAATAAAATCTGTAAATAGATTATTAAATTACCTTTGTTTTAAATTTCGGGGACGAAATTCTTTTAAGGGGGAAGGATTGTAATATCCTGGAATTTTGGACAATATAAATTTAATAATATGTGTTTAAATTTAAATTAATTTGATAATTTTTGTAGATAAATTTGATTTGATTTAATAATCTTCTTTATTTAAATATTTAATTCGTGAATTTATTTTTAATAAGTTAATAAATTGTTTTCTATTTATAAAATGTATATGTATATTTATATAGATAAGTTGTTTTTAATTAAATTAGTATAGCATAATTTTAATATTTTGAAATTAGGAATTGTGATTTATTTTTGGATTTAAGCTTTTCAAAAATATTTAATAAAATAACTAAATAATTTTAAATATGAGATAAATGTTTTATTGGTTTAAAATTCATTTTGACTTAAGTTAGAATATTTAAAACAAGTTATAAAAATGTTTGTGTTATTCTTTAAAAAATATTGATTTATAAAATGTGATTTGTTAATTTAATATGAAATTTAAAATACAATTTAAAATATGAAACATGTATTCATTTAAGTTACAACCTCTTTTATAAATTTATTTTAATTGTTTAAAAGTATCTTTGTCAAATGATTTATTTGTATATTGTTTATTTATAATAACACTTTGCTTTATTCTTTAGAAATTAACTATATACATAACTAAGTGTTAAAGAAACTAATTAATTAAGTTTAATTTTCTTTAACACATAATTAAAATAGCAAATCATTTAAAATGACATGTGCAAATAATTTAAGACACAAGTTAACATGTGTTAAGTGTTTAAGCAAGATATTTACAAGTGTTGATAGCTTAAGCCATGTGTCAATGTTTAATTTTAATTTTTCCTTGATTTTAAATAAATCATAAACAAGCTATATAAAAACTTGCATTCTTTCTTTCTTTTCCTCTTTCTCATTTTTTATTCTAAATCAAAATTTCTTTCAGCTGAGAAATTTTTTCCATCTCTTCAAAAATCTGCATTCTACATTCCTCAAATCAGTAACCATTTTCTAACTCAAAGTTCATTTTCAAACAAATTGTAAAATCTGCAAAGTTCATCTCCTCAAACCTACATGTAAAATCTGCATTCCAATCAAGCAAGAAACCTGCATTTTGTTTCTTTCAATCTGCTTTCAAGGCCTGCATGTTCTTGTTTACTGAAGCATGCCTGCAAGATTGTGGATTAAGGAGCAAATAGGCATTCAATTCTTTAAATCTGGAAATAGCAATTACAAGCAAATGTTGTCTTCAGCAACAATCAAGATAAAAGGCAAAAAAATCCATTTTAAAGCAAGTTAAAGGCTGCTTTCAAACCATAACAAAGGATGTTCTGTTGTGCATGTTAAATCAAGTGAGTAACTCATTTTAAAATTTATTAAATAGGTAAAGTTGTACCATGCTTTTTAATTAGAAATGAATTTATATGAAATTTACTGTGAATATTATACCTGTAAATATATGCATGTATACATGATGATAACTGTTGCATGTCTGTTCTTCAAAATCCCAAACTCCTGTTTGATCCTTGAATTCTTTTCTTTGACTTGTTTTCTGTTATGACTTAAACTTTTGAATAAAACCTGTTTATTTTAGAATAGGGTAAGTTTAAATTTTATATAAGTTAAATAGAATTGTCTATAACCTGGGAAATTAAATTACACAGAGCAACAATTAGCATAGAGTGAAAATTCAAACTTTATAATTAAATGTTTCAGGTTTATAAATAAAAACATCAAGTAAATTCATGAATTCTAAATCAAAAATTACGATTTATAGTGTTTTAAACAAAGTGCAGTTTTAAATTTAATGTATTTTACATATTGGTTAAGCACAGTTGATTCTTGCATTTGATTTGGTTGAATTTGCTTCTTAAGATGTGTAACTATCAGAGATTATAGAAAAAAAATTAGTTTGAATTGAAATTCATTTGTGATGTTGTAATTTGGGATTTTCAGTTGTGAACCCTAGTTTTATTGGGTCACTGTTTTTGTTCGAATGTGATCTCCTCGGTTGATCGAGTTCAACCATGATTTGCTTATTGGTAGATGGTGGTTTGAGGAAGTCTTCGCCGGAGTATGGAAGGTGATGGTGGTCGGAGTTTCATGGGGGAATGATGTTGACAGGTTGGGGATGTGTATGCTGTCTGCAGTTCCAGGTTTTGATCTTAAACTTGAATTTGAATTCGAGTTGAATTCTGGGGGATCTGAGGTTTGAAGGGTGATGTGGGGTTACTGGCCGATGGGAGATGGCCATTGATGATGGTCAGAGGTGGCCGGAGTTGATGTATGGTTGCACAGTGAAGTGTGTGCATGTTGGTGATGATTAGTGGGTTACAGGGTTTGGTTTCTCGTGATGGTCTCGGGTAAATTGGAGGGTGACTCGAAGCAGGTAGGTCTTTGACTCGAAGTAAATCTTTGGGTTGCTCGTGCATTATTTGGTGTTTCAGGTTTCTCAATAAACAGAACCTGTTTCCAGTTTTTTTTTTTGAAAAATTTAAACAAAGGTCTTGATGCTAACTAAAATTTAAAACTAAGATTTAAAACCTGAATTTAAATTTTGTATTCTATTAGTTTATATCTTAGGTTTTGAAATAATTTAAATTTTGAAACTTTAGTTTGGTCTTAGCATAATCAGGAAATCTGTTTACAGTATTTTTTAAAATTTTTAAATTTAAAATTTAAAATGTAAACTTAATTTGAACTTAGGTTTTAAAACCTGAATCTAAAATATGAATTCAAATAAGTTTGAATTTTGGTTTACAGAAATAATTTAAATTCAGAAAAATTTAAGTTTGGAAACTGTTTTCTGTTTTTAAATTTAAAAGTAAAGTTTCAAATTGTAAGTTGAAGTTCAAACTGGAATTTTTAAACCTGAAATTTAAATATGTAATCAATAGTTTAATTCTTGGATTTTGAAACATTTTTTGAATTCAAAAATTTAAGATGTTTAAACCAAAACAGAAAACCGTTTTCTGTTTTTAAATTTAAAGGAAAAATTTTTAAAAAAATGTAACTGGAAATTTAAACAAAGTTTAAATCTGGAAACTGAAATATGGAATTCAAGTAGATGAATCTGAGTTTGAATTTAATTTAAAACTGGGAATTTAAATTTAGATTTTAAAGTTTTTAAAGTATAAAGGAACATGGGTTTTGAATTTAAAACTATAAGTTTTAATTAATGAAATAAAGTTTAAAATAAGTTTAATTCCAGTTTTAGAAACCTGAAATTTGATTTAATGTCGGTTTTAAAAATTAAATAAGTTTTTAAATTTAAATTTGTTTTAACTATTTTAGAAAAGGTTTAATAATTTGAGTTTAAAAATGAAGATTTAAATTGTATTTCAGTTTGAAATTTAAAAGGAAAATTTTAAACTTGAATTTGTTTGAAATAAATTTGTTTAAAAAAATACTTTATATACGGAGAATGTTTCTTAATTTAGAACTTAAGAAATTGGTTTCATTAAAATTATTAAATTAATTTAAATGGGATATTAATTATTTAATTAATGAATAATGTGGATGTTTAATTAAGTAATTAATAATTTTTAAGTTAATTAATCAAGACTTGAGATTAAATAATTAAGGTTAATTAATCTATAATTAAGGAAGTTAATTAAATTTTAATTGATGATTAAAATTTATTTAATCAAGTGATTAAAGAAAATTAAGATTTTAATTAACACTTAATTAATTAATAATTAGAGATTAATTAAATTGTAATTAAATATTAATTAATTAATAATTAATAATGATTTGTATAAGTTAACTCTTAATTAAGTAATTAAGAAATGTTAATGAAGGTCATTAACTTAAGATTATTTAACAATTAATTAATATGATTAATTTTTTAATTAAAAAATTAATTAATTAATAATAATCAATTGTTTAAGTTTAGTTACTTAATGAAAGTAATTAATGAATTAATTACTTGGTTTAATTAATTTGATTAATGTGGTTAGTTTAGATTAATTAAGTTAAATTAATTTAAACATTTGTGGATTGTTTGATTATTATTTTATGTAATTTATGGATTTGTAATTACTTAAAGGAGTAACTAATTAATAATTACTGAATGTAATTAAGGATATTTATTATAGAAGTAACTTGGATTTAAATTACTTTGAAAATTAATCAAGGGATAAATGGAAATAATTAATTAAGAGTAATTAATTTATGGAACGGGTAATTAAGGGAAGTTAATTAGTGAATGGTTATTAATCAAGGGTGATTAATATGTATGTGGTTATTGCAGATTAATTACTTATGTAATTAATTTATATTGAGAGATTAATTAAATGTAATTAGAAATCATTAATTAATAAATTAATGATGTAATTTAAGATTGATTAATTAAGGGATAATCAATAAATGAGATAATTAATTAATAAAGATTATTATAATTAACTTTAGTTAATTAATTGATTAAGAAATTAAAGGTTAATTATTAAGTATAACTAACTTGTGTAATTAATTTAGAAGCTAATTACTTATTATAAATAGGGAATTGTTAATCAGTAATGATTTACTTGAATTGAATATTGAATGGATAATTACTTAATTTGATTTGTAATCAATTAGTGATTAAGTTAAGCAGGATTTTGATGATGAAGTAATTAATTTAATTCATTTTAAACTAATTATAGAAGTGTGATCATTAGATCATTGCTTATGTTTGATGGATGATATTGGTTGCCTGGTATGATTTGTAATCTCAGCTACGAGATGGGAGACGTATGTAATATGGATGCATTGGTTGCTTTTGGATGATAATATAGATTATCTGATTGGGATATGAATTATCTGTTGGTAATGATAATGTTGATTTTCTATTGTATTGTGAATTATCTATCTTTATGTATATAGATAATGAATTGAATTGTTTTAAACTCTAAAACAACTTGGCCTTAGAAGACACGTTTTGGATTTCGATGAGACCGAGATCGGGTTTCCATATTTGGATATCCGAAAACCACATCGATCCAAATTAACGTTAGGTCGTGAATCTCAAGTGAAGGTGAAAATTCAGAGTGCAAGGGTTATCGTCGTTAACTTTGAGGGTGATTCTAAAATGAGTGTAACGAGATAATGCCTTCGGTTTCGTTCAAACCCGAAACGAACTTGTATGGATTGAATGCTTTCAGAACATCATCAGGCGGACGATGAGAATTCTAAGTGTTATGTCCTATAAAGGTAATCGTAGCCTCAAGCCTCATCAACCGGGAATGGCTATAACAGGGGAGGTGCAGCAAGGCTTCGTGGGTAGCCCCCACTTGAGAGCGAGATTTACCCCCGTCTAGATGTCCCTTTATATCGGCTTAGTGGTGCGGTTGCTGATCACAACTGTGGGGTGGTCTTGTTCGAAATTATTCAGTAAGGAATGGTTCTGGCTTTGTGTTGCAGGGGAGCGGGCGTACTCCTCGGTACGGTGATCTAGGCCACGTACTGTGACGGGCGGTACCCCAGTAGCCCAGTCATTGATGGAATCCAAAATCCAATAAGTGCCAATGGTTTTGATTGTATTGCCCACTTTTGTGGCTAGTAGCTGGAATTTAATAGATGTAACAATTTCAGCTATTTCTTATTTACTTGAAAACCCTAGACACTATTATAATATCATCGGATTTCCTATCAAATGTTTTAGTTAGCGTAAGGTAAAAACTTTTCCATGTTTATGTGTGGGAAGTCTTACGTGATACTTTTTTTTCTCAAAGGTTTTTCAAAGTTAAGCAACTTTAACCTGTTACTCACACCAGACCCATGTCTGACCCGGAGTTATTTCTGTTTTTCTTTAACTCTTGGGTACTCAAATTTTTACGAGTAGCCAAGGGATTCAGGTTAGCTTTGACGAATTTTGGAGGAGCATATGGAGCAGGAGGCTTCTGTGTATTGTTATATAGTTTTCCGCTGTGTTGGTATCTTTGAGTGTCTTCTGTACTATGATTGAGTTGTAATAATTAGACAGGTGTTTATAGCTGTCTAGTACGTGTTGTAATGTCTGTGTAACCCTGATATCTGTTGTATACTATGTAATACTTATGTTATTAATATAATTTATTCGTTCCGCTGTTGAGATTCTATTGTTGTTTCTTCTTTCTCTTCTTTCTTTTCTCTTTTCTATCCCTTTCTTTCTTAAGGATGATACGACTTTTTGTGGAGAAAAAGTCGGGTCGTCTCACTATAATCCGACTAACGATGCTATATTTAAATAAAATATTTAAATACACAATAGTAAAATATGCGGGTTGTTACAGATTTATTACCAACCCCATTAACCTTGAAATCCTCTACCTAGAACGCATATATGGTATCTTCTAAACCACCATTTAGATGATATAGTTAAAGATATGCCACATGGGAAACTATGTAAGTTGATTAAAATTTAACTCTTATAATAGATCTTGTTCAAAAAAATTATGCTTTTGGATTTTATTTCTGCTGTATGTCTGAAATATATTTATATACACATACATGTGTGTGTAGGATAAATTGTTTAGTTAATAAAAGTAACAAATTTTTTCGTAACCATAAGTATTAGATCATACGAATAAACACTCATCCTTGAGTGTTCCTAGTCAAAGGTGTATTAAGATCGTGATATTAATGCATGGACTAAACTAGTTTACGTAATGCTTTTTGTAACGACCCACACTTTTACATACCAGTAGGTATGTAAAATATTATTTACATAACCAAATAACCTTAAAATAGACTAAACTTTGGAAAATAAAATGTTTACATTTTTGGCTTAGAAAACTTGTGAAGGCCATAAATTTTGATAGAAGCGAAATTATGATTTGACTTTTTTCCAAATAAATGATTTGATGGCTACATTTTGGTAATGTGTTCATAATCGTAATTTAGTCCAACCATTTGAGAGATACAACTGCTTTAATTTTGGTATAATTTGATATATTTTGTAATTAAGGCCTGCCTTTTTTCCGCTCTAATTAGGCGATTTCGAGATTTATGTTAATTATAGGGTTAGAGTAGCCGCTAAAACATTATTCTAGCTTCCTATAGCTATCTTAAAACCACCCTTAACATATATCTATCAAAATCAATCAGAAAAACATAGTACTTTGGCTATAATCAAGCGATTAAGTTAATCAAGCTTAGGGAAATCCTTAGAGATAAAATAAACTATAATATGAGAGGGGATTTTCATCTACCTTGTTGTTCATTACTGATTGCATTGATTTTGGGCCGATTTTGTGTTACTACCATCTATATGTGAGTGGTTTATAACCTTTTATTGGTATATAATGTTATATATACTTAAAAGTGTTTGGCATTCATTTTTCAACCTAAAAACTATGTTTTGAACTCTGCCCTGATTTGAAAATGAATTTTAAATGTTGTTTTGATAATTCTAAATGGTTTAAATCTCATATTTGAGTGATATGGGTTTATTTATGCACATTTGGTGTCTGATAGAATGTTTGTATGGTTATAATGCTTAGTATGACGATATGTTTACTATTATTGTGATTTCATGTTTGTACATATCGATTAAACACTCATAGGTGATTATTTATAGACGAAGAATTCTAGAGTGTAGGGGAAGACAATTAAGATGGAATCTTCGATGATTACACTAAAATGGAGGATTCATAACCATAAAATACTTCAATGGATTAAATCTAGAGTGTTTGTAATTGATCACTATAAATAAGGATGTACATAGATCGAAGACGTAAAATGAAGATGGATCGATTATTGGAGTTGCTGCTAAAAGACTTAGTGAAATTTCACCAAGTGGATGGATCGATGTCGATCCATATGGATTGATGTCGATCCATACCGATTGAAGGATAATTACCATTTTTAGCAAGGAAGGCAAGGAGTGTCAATTACGGTCTAAAAGTGAAGAAAACTAACTAAGTAAATGGATCGACACCGACTCATGACAAATCGATACCAATCGATCATTACTAGTTTATTGGGTTCCTAGAGCTAAATGGATGGAGTTGGAGTTCATATAGATGATTCGTAAGCATTTGAGCTCGCGCCCACTATTGTGCTTCAACAAAGTTTGCATAGGTTTTAATATTTCAATTTTTTAATATTAGCTAGGACCGACTGTCACACCCATGTGTCCTACATTTGCCACCCTTAATATCCAACAAAAAACAGTTGATTAGAACAATTAATTATTTTTAATATAATGGTTATATATTAATTCAATTAATATTAAAGGCTTGGATTTAGTTAATAAAATGAATATAAAATTAATATATATTTGTTTAATTTAATATGCTTTTAGTAATAAATAAATTTGTCCAAAAGAATTAATTATTATAACTAACTTAGATGCACTTAATTTTAATTATACAGTGTCGTTTAATTATATATAAGGGACAAAATTTATTTATTGATAATTTAAATAATATATGAAGGCAACTTCTATAATATAGTATAGATACTTTCAAAGTTATGAACATAGATGGCTTCTTGGATGAGTTCTCAGTTTGTTAGAAGATATATAGATTTGTGACGACATCAATAGCTCCACCTCTCTAATATAACTAAGACCATAGGGGTCATTATTTTCTACGTATTTTTCTTTCTCTAATTTCCAATAGTTGTTCTCTTAGTTTTTGACGCAGCGGATAAATCGAAACAAATTTCAATTGATGGAATGTAGCAATCGGTGAGTTGAGAATACTGCAAGGCCCAAATCCGTTGATCCAAAGATACCGGATTCTAGCTATCTTCGTCTCATTGATCGCGCACGATGCCGAGAAAGAAGCTCTACGATTCTTCGCACGTTGATCTAGTGCACTAGATACCGTGAATCGGCTTCTACGATCGTTGAATCGAGCGCACTCGATTAACCGAAAGAGGAGATAGGAGATCGCACTCAACTACCAATTTGTATGAAAGCACAAAGCTAACAAAAGAGAATTTTATTCAAATATCAACAACGTTACAAATAACACCATCGGCCTATTTATAGGCGTTACAATCCCAACATTACATCACACTTAGGTCGCATTCGACCTTACATACAACACATCACACGACCTAAACAGCGGCCGACTTACCATAGGTCGTTAACGACCTAAAATACAAGGTACAACACACACTGGTACGCGATTTATAGTAATTGCGACCTAACACATGCAAGAGAACGACCTAGAAACATATTATAGTGCGACCTAACAACAGAACGACCTAAGAAATGCGGCTCTTCCAATTAGCAGGCGGTATAAGGTCGTTGACGACCTTACTTCAACCAGGCATTCTTCACGCGACCTATGAGTTAGGTTGTTCGCGACCTAAAAAATGCGGCAACAGGAATTCACGCGACCTACCTTCCTTCACGCGACCTATCTCCTCGCGACCTATCTTCTCGCGACCTAACTTCAGCTCACTTTCATCATAAGGTCCTGGAGCGACTTACTGGACGTGTTAGGTCGTTCGCGACCTATATTTACTTCCTTTTGCGTTATCTCGTTAGGTCGTTCCTCGCGACTTTTCTTAGGTCGTGAACTTCCTCCTTCAGCATACCCACTAGGTCGTAGGCGACCTAAAATGTTTCTCTTAGGTCGTAGCCGATCTAAACTTCCTTCAATAGGTCGTGACCGACCTAAAACCAAGTCTTCCTCCATACGACCTAAAGAACCCGAACGACTTAGGCTCCTGTTAGGTCTCTGCTCTTTTCCACACGACCTGTTAGGTCGTTGCTTCTTCCCTCGTGTGCTGTTAGGTCGTGGCCGACCTTCATTAGGTCGTAAACGACCTATAACTTGAGAATTTTCAGAGTTTTCAGCTTGCACTGCATCATCCTCTCCGGGTTGACAGAAATTCGACCTCGAATTCGCAACATCTTCTTCCACAACAATTTCATTTCCTCGATACGGAATTAAATGTTTGACATTGAAAACATCAAAAGTATGAACATCGTCTGGCAAATTCAATTGATAAGCATTCTCATTGATTTTCTTCAAAATTTCAATTGGACCAATTTTCCGCGCCTTTAATTTATTATACGTTCCAACCGGAAAACGATCTTTTGTCAACACTGCATAAACCAAATCACCTTCGTTAAATTCAACACTTCGTCGCTTCAAATCTGCAGATCGTTTATACTTCTCATTTGCCTTTTCCAATCGCTCCTGAACGATTTTATGACATTCAGTCAATCCATCAACAAAATCTACAGCCCGTTTAATCGTCGCCTTTGGTTGTGGTACTACCGCCAAATCCAACGGTCCCTTAGGCAAATTTGAATATACAATCTGAAATGGGCTATAACCTGTGCTTCTATTAACCGCATGATTATGAGCAAACTCTGCTTGGCATAACTTCATGTCCCAACTCTTCAGATTATCTTTCACCAAACATCGTAACAAATTTCCCAACGATCTGTTAACTACTTCTGTCTGTCCATCTGTCTGCGGATGATAAGCGCTGCTAAAGTTTAACTTCGTTCCCACCATCTTCCACAAACTAAGCCAAAAATGACTCAAAAATCTGGTATCCCTGTCTGAAACGATAGAATCCGGCAACCCATGTAAGCGATAGACTTCCTTAAAGAACAACTGTGCAACCCGAACAGCATCCACCGTCTTCTTACAAGCAATAAAATGTATCATTTTAGAAAATCTATCCACCACAACAAAGATGGAATCATTTCCCCTCTGAGTCCACGGCAATCCCAACACAAAGTCCATACTCACATCAACCCATGGTTTAGCCGGTACAGGCAACGGCATATACAACCCAGCATTGGTCACGGTTCCTTTCGAAACTTGGCAAATATGACATCGCTCCACAAATCTTCCCACTTCTTTCCTCATCGACGGCCAAAAGTAAGACTATGAAATCAATTGCAAAGTACGATCACGGCCCACATGCCCTTCCTCGTGTAACTCCTTGATAATTTTCAATCTCAAACTACAATCTGGAATACATAATTGATTCCCCTTGAACAAGAATCCATCAACCATCACAAATTCATCGGTATTTCCTTCCTTGACTTTCTCTACACATTTCACAAAGTAAGGATCTTCTTCAATCAGCTCTGGCAACATTTCAAACCTTATCACCTCAACCTTCAATGTTGTTAATAAATGACTCCTCCTGCTTAATGCATCTGCTACACGATTCGTCACCCCTGACTTATGTTTCACGACAAAAGTAAACTGTTGTAAATAAGCAATCTATGATGCATGTCTCTCTGAAATCTTATCTTGCCCCTGTAAATGCTTCAATGCCTCATGATCAGTGTACAGAACAAATTCTTTCTGAAATAGATAGTGCCTCCAGTGCTTAACAGCTTGTACTACAGCATAGAATTCAACGTCATATGTACTGTATCTCATCTTTGCTCCTGATAACTTTTCACTGAAATAAGCAACTGGCTTCCCATTCTGACTCAGAACTCCTCCAATACCGACCTTCGATGCATCAGTATGCAATTCAAACAATAACTGAAAGTTCGGTAAAACAAGAATTGGTGCAGACGTCAACAATTCCTTGATCTTCTCAAAAGCAACCCCCGCTTCCTCTGACCATACAAACTGTTTCCTCTTCATGCAATCAGTAACTGGAGCCATCACGCTACTGAAGTGCGGAATGAATCTTCGGTAGAATGATGCTAGCCCATGAAAACTTCTCACCTCTGTAATCGTCCTCGGCTGTGGCCAATTCCTGACTGCTTCCACTTTATTCTGGTCAACTTGAATTCGTGCTTCCGAAACAATATACCCCAGAAATAAAACACTTCTTGCCATGAACACACAATTCTTCGTAGCAGCATAAAATTGTTCCTCGCGAAGAATAATCAACACTTCCCTCAAATGTAGAACATGCTCCTCCATACTCCTGCTATATATCAGAATATCATCGAAATAAACCACCACGAACTTCCCAATGAATGGTCTAAAGATTTGATTCATCACCCGCATGAATGTACTAGGTGCATTTGATAAACCAAATGGCACAACCAACCATTCGTATAACCCCTCTCTCGTCTTGAACGCTGTCTTCCATTCGTCTCCAGGTCTAATCCGAATCTGGTGGTAACCACTCTTTAAATCAATCTTCGAAAAGATAGTTGCCCCACTCAACTGATCCAGCAAGTCATCCAACCTCGGCATTGGAAATCTATATCTCACGGTAATCTTGTTCAATGCTCGACTGTCAGTGCACATCCTCCACGTCCCGTCCTTTTTGGGTACCAATAAAGCTGGCACAGCACATGGACTCAGACTCTCCTGCACACGTCCCTGTTCAAGCAACTCTTCCACCTGCCTTCTCAACTCTTCATGTTCCTTCGGACTCATTCGATAATGTGGTCTATGCGGTAATACTGCTCCCGGAACAAGATCGATTTGATGTTGAATGTCTCTCAGTGGCGGTAACTCCTTTGGCAACTCTTCTGGAAATACATCTTCAAACTCTTTCAAAACCGGCTTTGCTTCTTCGGCAATTTCAACCTCTTCACTGCTCTCACGCCCAATCAACAAGTATACTTCAGGCCCCTCTTCAACCTCCTTAACAAACTCCTTCAAAGTCAACAGAGTTTTCAATTCCTCAATCTCCTCCAGCTTGCTCTCCTTCTGTTGTTGCTTCTTGGGAACCAAAGTGATTTTAGTACCTTCGAACATGAAACTATAGCTATTGGTCCGACCATCGTGTTGTACTGCTCGATCAAACTGCCATGGCCTGCCCAACAACAGATGACACACATCCATGTCCACTACATCGCACCAGATTTCATCTTTGTATTTCTTCCCAATAGAAAATTTCACGCAAGCTCTTCTCCCAACTTTCACTTCACCACCCTTCCTTAACCAAGCTAACTTGTATGGTTTAGGATGCTTCTCGGTTTTCAACTCCAATTTCCTCACTGCCTCTGTAGAGATAATATTATCGCAACTCCCAGCATCAATGACAAATTTACAAACTTTCCCAAGAATAGTGCAAGTAGATTGAAATATGTTATTCCTCAACCAACTATCTTCCTCCTCTTGTTTTGGCGTCAAACAAAACCTCCTCATCATCAGATTACAACCTTCGTCTCCCGACACTTCTTCTTCCTCCTCAACATAAGGTGAATTAGAACATTCAGCTTCTTCCTCCTCATCCTCAGCTTCAACTATCATAGTTCTCTTCTTCGGCTTCGGACATTCATTGCTTTTATGACCCATCTCCTGGCAGTTGTAACATTTGAATCCACTGCCAACTTTTGCCTTCTCACCCTCCTTCACAACTGGTTTGGAAACAGCTTTAGGAACATTAGAACTTCCTCCGACACCCTTCGCTTGATTGTTGGAATTAGTAAACACACCACCTCCACGCCTTCCCTGCTTCTCCCAAGCTAACGCCTTTTGATGTGCTTCCGCCACAGATCTTGGATCAAACATATTAACCATATCCTGGATCTGCATTCTCAGCCCTCCAACAAACCTAGCAGTCAGCTGTTCTTCCGTTTCCATTATATCATTTCTGGCAATGAGTTGGTAAAATTCATCTGCATAGTCATTAACTGATTTCGTCCCCTGCCTTAAATTCTGCAATCTCTGGTACATAAGTGATTGATAGTTGTATGGTAAGAAAGTAGATCTCATCAATTTCTTCATCTTCTCCCAAGATTCTATCTTTGACTTCCCCATTCGTTCACGAGTAAGTTTAGTTTGCTGCCACCACGCCAAAGCTCTCCTCCTCAGCCTTGTAGCAACTAACTTCACCCTTCGATTCTCCGGAACCTCCTTGAAATCAAAGATTTCCTCTACATTAGATAACCAGTCTAAAAATTCTTCAGCAACCATCCCACCTTTAAATTCCGGAATCTCCATCTTCATTCCCGCTTCCCAACGTCGATCATCATCCATAACCCGATACTGACGTTGTCCTTGATCTTGATCTCGGAAATGAACACTCACTCTATCACCATCAAACTCCTCATCAAAGTCTGATGCACATCGTTGTCTTTCATGCCCTCCAACATCTCTACCACCACCACTTCTACTTCCAACATCCCTTCTATCATGATCATCAACATTCCTCCTACTTCGATTGTCAACACTTCGATGATCTTGGCTCTCTCTCCTCTCCCGATCTGAATGTTGTGAAACTCTGCTTCCTCCACGAATGGATTCAGGTGAATTTCTTCTTCGACTTTGATTCATATCGATCATCAACTTCTCCAACCTACCAATGCCTTCATCAATCTTCTCATGCATACGTTGTTCCATTTGATCGGCTTCTTCTCGTCGATACAAAGCTTCAACGTTTTGATGTCGGTTAGCTCTTCTAGGCGGCATGATTGAACAACAAAATCTTCAAGTCACGGCTTCACAAGCTTCCACACAACTTCAGAAGGCTCGGCCTTAAACTTCTCTTGACTCGGCCTATACCACCACACAACTTAGCTCGGTTCAAGCTCAAGTACTTCAACACAAATCAAATTCAAACAAATCTCCACTCTAGATCCAAAATGGAATGGATCGGAATCTTCAAACTCGTTGCAACTTCAAGATGAACACGATAAACTCCAAATAATTGGCTCCAAGAATCAATTTAGCTATGATTGGCTAAGTATGGCTCTGATACCAAAAAAACTGACGCAGCGGATAAATCGAAACAAACTTCAATTGATGGAATGTAGCAATCGGTGAGTTGAGAATACTGCAAGGCCCAAATCCGTTGATCCAAAGATACCGGATTCTAGTTATCTTCGTCTCGTTGGTCGCGCACGATGCCGAGAAAGAAGATCTATGATTCTTCGCACGTTGATCTAGTGCACTAGATGCCGTGAATCGGCTTCTACGATCGTTGAATCGAGCGCACTCGATTAACCGAAAGAGGAGATAGGAGATCACACTCAACTACCAATTTGTATGAAAGCACAAAGCTAACAAAAGAGAATTTTATTCAAATATCAACAACGTTACAAATAACACCATCGGCCTATTTATAGGCGTTACAATCCCAACATTACATCACACTTAGGTCGCATTCGACCTTACATATAACACATCACACGACCTAAACAGCGGCCGACTTACCATAGGTCGTTAACGACCTAAAATACAAGGTACAACACACACTGGTACGCGATTTATAGTAATTGCGACCTAACACATGCAAGAGAACGACCTAGAAACATATTATAGTGCGACCTAACAACAGAACGACCTAAGAAATGCGGCTCTTCCAATTAGCAGGCGGTATAAGGTCGTTAATGACCTTACTTCAACCAGGCATTCTTCACGCGACCTATGAGTTAGGTCGTTCGCGACCTAAAAAATGCGGCAACAGGAATTCACGCGACCTACCTTCCTTCACGCGACCTATCTCCTCGCGACCTAACTTCTCGCGACCTAACTTCAGCTCACTTTCATCATAAGGTCGCTGGAGCGACTTACTGGACGTGTTAGGTCGTTCGCGACCTATATTTACTTCCTTTTGCGTTATCTTGTTAGGTCGTTCCTCGCGACTTTTCTTAGGTCGTGAACTTCCTCCTTCAGCATACCCACTAGGTCGTAGGCGACCTAAAATGTTTCTCTTAGGTCGTAGCCGATCTAAACTTCCTTCAATAGGTCGTGACCGACCTAAAACCAAGTCTTCCTCCATACGACCTAAAGAATCCGAACGACTTAGGCTCCTGTTAGGTCTCTGCTCTTTTCCACATGACCTGTTAGGTCGTTGCTTCTTCCCTCGTGTGCTGTTAGGTCGTGGCCGACCTTCATTAGGTCGTGAACGACCTATAACTTGAGAATTTTCAGAGTTTTCAGCTTGCACTGCATCAGTTTTTCACTTGTAACTAAAGTTAGAGTTGAAAAATAAATTTTCTAAAGTAATACTAATAATTTAAGATTTTCATTCTAGGCTGGATGAACATTTAATATGTCACCATCCTATAATATATTTTCGAGTATAATAAAACATGACTATTTTTGAATTTAGTTTCAAATATAATATATGTATATATGATTTATTCTTTGAACTAAAATTTAGTTTTATAATATAAAATTATATGAAAAGGTTTTCAATATAAAAAATTAATTAATTATTTTCAATTATCATATTATTTTACATAATTTATTTTAAATTATTAGTTTTGGATATTTAATTATTTAAATAATATATTTCAAAACCAACTTAAAAATAAAAAATTAATATTAACTATAATATTTCTCTCATGTCTAAAAATATCTTCCAATACTATATAAATTAATAAACACATGACTATTTACTTAATCATTTTTTAAATTAATATAAATTTTACGATTAGTATAAAAATTATTGCTTATTGCTTATAAATTTTTTAGTAAAAGTATTTTTTGATAATTATTAAATAAAGTTATCAAATAGCTTAAATTAAAATATATAGTATATGCATATTTAAAAACTCTTGAGATATAAATTTACTTTTTAATTAATATTTGTAGTAACATTTTAAATTCAAAGCATGAATTCCTAAAATGTAATTTTTTATTTAAAATTAATCATTAATTGATTTTTTTTTTAAATATTAAAATAAATAAAATTTTGGTTTAATGTCACATAGCATACACATATACATTGATGCATAATATTCATTTCAAAATACATACATATATATATATATAGCGCATGCTACTAACTCATTTATATTTTTAGTTATAAATTCCAATAGTTGTGCATCTATGTGTATGTGCGCCTTTATATATACATATACATATACATATATCACCAATATAATATTATATGCATAGTCCTATATACATCATATCGATATCAATGTCTTTGCCAAAATAAATGAATATCAGATTATACAAATAACATATCAGTTTATTTTTCAAAACAAATTCAAAATATATTAACGATGATCTAATATGAAACTAAAATTATTTATAATAACACGATTCAATTTTAAGCTACTCTGATAGCTAGAAAAAAAATGAAGTCACCCATTTTATGCGCTATTTAATGCACTTGATCCAACAATGATGTCTAAGCGAGTTTTGGTAGAAACCAATGCGATAGCGGGTTATCATAGTGTTATATATAATGAAGCATTAGCTTTTACACCTACACGTCCTAAAAGGTTGTGTGAATCGAGAGGTTGCCTATTAAATTCGCTCGTTAGGTATCTTGTTATGTCAACCAAAGTTGTTTGGTTAAGAGAAACAATGATATCAAAGTCTTTATATGTTATTATTAATAAAATTAGCCAAAATTTATTGAAATTGTTGAATATTCGCATTAGATGATGGCTAAGGCATACATATTTAAGGTGGAGGGTCAACTATGGAAGGTTCTTATGAACCAATAACCTCCCACACCACCCGACTCTTACCTAACTAATTTTATGCTTTAGATTGATTCAAAAGCATGTATGAATATTGTATTATATTAATTTATTAAAGTTGTAAATTTTGAAGTTAACATTTCATACTTGAAATAAAAATATAATTGTGAAAACTGTAAAATTCGAAACTGTTTTGAGTTCAAAATAAAATCTATAATTATTATAACTATAATTAAGAGGTTTATATATACAATACATTCATATGTGTGTGTGTATAATTTTTAAAAGTAAAAGTTACACATAGGATGAACTAAAACCCAGATATAAGGGATGCATACATTATATTATGCAATGACTTTGGTTCCATTAAATATTTTGCATAACTACCCCTACAATCGATAACACATAGTTTTGTACCTATTATGGATTAACAAATAGATGGTTGCGCTATATCATTTACACTAAATAAATACGTACTAAGACATAATGATTATTTAGCACACTTAAGCCATTTATATCTTTTGGTATTGCTTTGAACGTCAATAGATTGGTAAGACATACTATATGAGTTTGTTGAGCACACTCACGAGTTATGTGCGTCTACTTATACGATCACAAAATGATTGGTCATGAATATCTAATACGCTTTTTAGTTTGTTGAGAAAACTCAAAGACACAAAGATGATTAGGATCAAAGATTATAATGTTAGGAGTAATATTTAAGATATAACCAGTAAAGAGTTATTCAACTTTTGTGAGAACCTTTGCTTATTGAGCACACTTTAGATCATGGTAGTATGATAAATGGATCCTAACACCACTAGAGGAATTTATTGAAATTAACATATCTCTATTTTGGTTTGAAAATATATGTAAAATTTGGTAGGACATTTATATGAAAAATATGTTAAACCAACTTAATAAGTACGAATACGTATGCAATAATTAATATTCTAATCTAATTAAGTAAATTTGCAAAAAAGTGTTTCTTGAATATAATGTATTAATTGAGGAAAACTATAAATATTGACTAAGTAATATCTGACTTACATATAAAATTTTAGCATGTATTTTCTTTGGTCTCATGTAAGAGCCAAGTAATTTGGCCACTGTGAATAAGATCAAAACTTTCTATTCTTGATCATTGGACTACAATTTTTCCTAGTGTTATATGTTACCCTCTATAAGACGACAAAAGAATATGGATATTTTCTTCATATTTGATTTCCTATAAAAAAAAATGGTGAAATATTCTTTTAGTAAGGTACGAGAGTTAGCAAAAATGATTCATACGAATGTGGGTAAGGAATCATAGTGATAGATGATTTGCTCAATATGATTGGGTACATTCATAAATTACTGAATTGGAAATAACTCTAGACCAAGAGATGCAAATAGATCTCATTCTTGGATCACCAACATCTCAATTTGATCTATTTGTATCAATGAACTTATTGAGCGCGATGTAGTCAAACTCCTTAAAATGTTGAAGACCGTCAAAGGAATTTGGTACAGTGCTTGTAGTAAAGGGTTCCTCAACTTTTAAGGTTTAGACTTCTAAAAAGAGAAGGAAAAGTCAATGGGTGGCAGTAATAAATTCATGGTTGGGAAATAGGATAAGGGTGAATGTTACCATTGCTTGAAGAAGAGACGCTGGAGACATAATTTTTGGATTATTTAAGATTCTTAAGGGGAAAGCACTTAGACTCCTTACGACGACCATCCTAATTCTGCTCCTATCAAAAGTTATAGGCCTGATAATATTTTCATGGTCGAAACTGTCTGAAAAAGAATTTTAAGGATGAAAAATGTCACTAGTTAACACTTCCCGAAGTTATAGAGTCATATGACGTCATATGGATTTACAAATAATATTTTATGATCCCCCAATATGAAAAATGCAGGCAGTCACACTCCTGTATTAAAAGTATTTTCTTGTAGAAGATTGTTTATTTATGAGTTTCAATTCTTGAGTTTTATATGCTAGATCTTAAAATCACATATGTTATTGTTATAAAAGCCTAAAGGTTGAAAACCCAAGTCAAGAGGTTTTGTGGAACTTTACATCACAAGTGGTTTTATTATTGTAGCCAAAGTAGTGTGAGATTTCTAACGAACATAACATAATTTTTAATAATTATCATCATGTGCCGAATTTTTATGTGAAATATTACCCACTTCGTGTTTAACCAAAAGTGGAGACAAATATATTTAGTAAGAAATGATATGAGTATCCACCTTGGGAATAAAACTTTTTGGTACTTTAAAATGGCATTCATGGTCTGAATGATAATGATGTATTAACCATTGAAAATAAGAAAGCGTACAAAATAAATGAAAATTATTTTTGGAACTATAGGCTAAACTATCTTTCAACGAAGAGCAATTGCATAAGTTTAGAAACGAAAGTTACATCCTTTTATTTGATTTTTAATCGTATGATATTTGTAAATCATGTCTTAAAAGAACAATGATCATCACCCCTTCAGTAGGAGAAATGAAAGAGTTGGTGAACCCTTAGGACTAATACATATAAATGTATGCTGTCAAAGTCTATTATACCAACTATGGATCCACATACTTTATAACGTTAGACTATGAGTTCTCTAGACATGGATTTGTGTATCTTATGAAGTACAAAATTGAGGTCCGTGAGAAATTTGTAAAATATGACATGGAAGTAGAAAACAAAACATGCAAGAATAGAATAATTCGATCATTTAACGATGTGAGTGTCTTGTATATGAATTGATGATATTTTAAGGAGAATCAAATTATCTCTCAAGTCACTTGCTACACAATTGTGTTTCAAGAGGGAGAAATCAAACTTTATTAGAATTTGTTTGATTTACAATAAGTTAAGCTAAGTTACCTCTTTCCTTAGGGATATGAATAAAAGAGTGCATTTTATATATTGAATGCAGTATCATCTAAAGTTAGGCCTTCAAATCCATACAAGATACTGATTGGGAAGAAAATGTGTCTTAATATGTTAAGATATGGGTTCTCTTGTCTACATTAAGAAAATAATCCCCAAGGACTTAGAGAACATATCGACTATTTGTAAGTTCATGGTCACTTTTAGATACCTATTTTATCATATCGAGGAACAAAAGTTACTATTTCGAGATAATCCACCTTTTAAGTGAAGAAATTTCTTTATAAATAAATTGGTGATAGTATGGTAGACTAAGGTAAAATCCATGATTCTAAAATGGAAACCAATCAAGTAAATGATATTAATACAAGTGTACTTCTAGAGATACATCATATTAAAAGGTCTAATAAAGAATATTGCGCATCATATTAAAATTTCAATTTTCTCATTGATGGAAAGAAAGAAGATTGTATCATTCATGATGACTATCCTCTCAATCACCAATAAGACCAGGAGAGTAAAGGCTTTGCCTTATGGCTAAATGCTATAAAATTCAATTGATTCCATATACATTGACAAAGTTTGGACTCTGGAATGTACTCGAAGGGATTATATCCACCAATTGCAAGTGGATCTTCGTTAATAAGATTAGTGAGAGTGGAAAAGTATAGACCTATGAAGTAAGGTTGTTTGGAAGCAGGATTCTATTAAAATCATGTGTATTATGAACCTTTTTCACCAATCGCCATACTTCAATACAGTCATATTCTACTATAGTTGTTACGCACTATGACCATGAAACAAGATGAATGAATGTTCAAATTGTTTTTTAAATTATGATCATAGCTATAAATTGCAACCAAAGTTCTCAAAGTCAATGAGAGCGGTAATAAAGAATGCAACCCTTAACATCAATTTGTGATCATTAAAAAGAATCAAGAAGTTGGGAAATGTGTTTTTACAAGGCAAAAAATAGTTTGATCAGTGTCAAATTACATAGGAAGTGTATGTCTATAGAAGGAAACGGATACTATCGCATTGCTAATGACAAAAGTAGATGACTTGGTACAGATTAGTAATGATGTACACATGTTACAATCAGTTAAAGTGGTGTTATCTACAAAATTACCAACATAAACTTTAGGCAAGGAATCCTATACAATATAAGTACAAGGATCTATACAAAGTAATCAACTAAGATGTTGATTTTGTCTCGGTCTACATATATAGACACCATATGAAAAGGTTCAGCATCGACATTTCAAGAGAATGAATGTTCCTACGTGACTTGGAATTATCCTCTCTACAAAGGATTCCTTATTTTCAAATGTGGATAGAAGGCACGTGAGAAGGATTCTTGATGCATCGACAACAAAATCCGTTATGTATGTTATATTGCAATACACCCAATATCACTAATGGACTCAGTGCGGTAAGCATATATCAATCATACCATAGTAGCAAGCACTATGTAGCTAGTAAAATATTCTCAATTATTTATGAAATACAAGAAATTTGTTGTTTGCTTAAAATTTGTATAACACTACCAAAGAGGCTATGTAGAATCAATGATTCGGTACATGATCATTGATTATGGTTTGCAAGTGGATTCTGCCTCTATTTATTGTAATTTGTGAGTTCTAACAATTCAATCTTATATTTAGATCTATAAAATACAAGAAGCAAGAAGAAAAATACAAGGAAAACTCACAAAACGATTTATAGTTGTTCGACTTTTGCCTAGATATACTTTAACATTTTTTATTTCATTTTTATCAGTAGCTAGAGGTATTGAAAATAAACGCTCAAAATAAATGTTAAATTTGAGATAAGAAAATGGAAAACCCTTCACTTGGTGAAATATATGTCGATCCTTTTCTTAATTGACGTCCCTCTATATTTATAAGCATGGAGGGATGAGTTGGATCTCTAAAGTTAAGGTCTTCTCTTAGAAAATTCATCCAAATTATATCACTATTCCAGATCCATGAGTGTAGGAGATCAAATATTAGAAAGATATTTGACTCTGCCCATCAATTGGTACCAATCGATACCATGAACCGATACCAATCAATGGACTTGCCATTTTCTTCTGCTTGGTGTTCCATATGTCCATCGACCCTTCATATCTTCACGCCTTAGCTTTGTTCCATGTTCCAAAGGTAGAATATATCAAGATTCATTAAGAATTAAAGATTTATGGACCGACACCGATCCATGCCATGGATCGGCACCGATTGGTGTACTTAGATTTTTTTTCCTTTACCATTCTTTGTATTGTCTTTCAGTCAATCGTTTATAAGCCTTACATTCAATAATTCTTTCATCATCTTGAAGTCCATTATCACCAAATAATCATGTGTGAAAATAAGACAAATAATACTTACACCCTAAGTATGCTACATAGAGTGCTTCTTTCAAAGAAAGCAACTAGATCTCGAATTGAATAGACGCTCTCATTACTTAGAATGACTCTATGGAGAGTCGCGTCTTTTAAAGAACACTTTAACTCCATAAATTAGGTCATGCCTTTGCAATTAGTATTAATTCGATAGTTTCTCTAGTGTGAAATTTTAGTCCATGAGATGATGGTTTTGATGACAACAACCTTAGAATAGATTATAAAATATAAATACTAACATTAAAAATTTAGATATATATGTATATGCAGGATTTAACCATGCAGATACTGAAGACTGTACAGTATAGAGATTCAAGATATCAAGATAAAATATCAAGATAGAAGACCCATGAGTATTGACACTATCAAGAGTTCAAGATTTCAAGGATAAGTATTTTTTATTATTATTAGGAATTTTTGTTAAAACTCGTAGAAAAGCACTGGCATCTTAAAATCCAATTTATTCGTGGAATGGAATCCACTTCGAGTCCGTTAAAGGGATGGAACCGTAAGTAGGATGGAACCCACGAAAATTCTAGTGGAACATTGTTTTGTATCCGCTAACTTTATTCAAAATGATTTTTCAAAATTATTTCCTGTTTTCAAAATGTTTTCAAAAATTTCCTTTTGAAAGATTCAAAACCCTCGATCCCGATTTTAAATAATTTTAGCCTCAACAACATTTTTATTTTCAAAGTCAAATTACTCCTGATTTTAAACTATCTTTTTAAATAATATATTTAACTTTTACATATTTATACTTAGATTTAAATATAAAATTATAGTCAAAATCTATATATATTATTCTTTATATTTACTTATGAATTTTAACTATAGTCAAGTATATTTATAAAGTTTAAAATAGTTTTTATATAAGATAAAGGTTATTTTCAAAGAAAATCAAAAACACCAAAAAATCCTTTGGGATGTCGACATGCCTAGCATGACCATGTCGACATGGTGACAGTTTGATTCAAAATTCAAATTTCAAAAGAAGTGTCTATTCGCCATAACTCTTCATGAATGGTCATGGCTGTTGTTCTTCTATAAATAGGGGTCGGTTTCAACGAATTTTTGATCACTTTTTTCTGGTTTTCACTCCTCTTATTCTTCCTCATTTCTTAATACATATTCTTATCATTACTCTGCCGAAATCAACATTGAATCATACTGGATTACTTCTAGTTTGATTCTCTATCACTATCTCTACAAGATTCTCAGTGCTATTTAGAGTTATAGACTTCTTTGTAATCTATTAAGTGAGAAAAGGTGTGATTGTAGCCTTGGAAATCAATCAAAAGGGAAAATGTGTGATTGTAGCCTTGGTAAATCAATTGGGTAAACTTGTGGTTCGGAAATCAAGTATCTCTACCTAGAGGATCGAAATTCTGGAGGGTGTACCTCGTGGCCTTGAAACCGAGGGTGTAATTGTACAATTGCTTTTGAACGGAAATCCGTACTTATGTTGCGGGACTGGATGTAGGGTAACTCCGAACCAGTATAAAATCCGGTGTGTTCTTTCCTTTACTGCTTTTATTTTATTTCTGCATCTGTGATTGTTTTTGTGATCATATCTGTGTCTGTATATTGCATACTTTTGTGTCTAAATTAACATAAATTAAAAAGATTTAGTAATTCTTTATTAACACTATTCACCCCCCCTCTAGTGTTAATCTTAGCCTTAAGATCCGTAATCCGCATTTCTCATAATTGGTATCGGAGCAAGGTTTTCAAAGTTTCATAATCTGATTTTTGAAAAGTTTTCAAAATGACTACCAACACTGGTACTGTTATTAACACTAGTATCCCTGTCACTAGTTCATTTGTAGAGGGTCAGTCTACTGTCAGACCACCACTTTTTAATGGTAGTAACTATGCATATTGCGCATGTAAGATGAAAATATATTTACAATCTATATGATTAGACACTTGGAATATCACACAAACTGAATATTCTGAACCCACAATTGATTTTGCACAGTGGACCACCGAGCAAAAAACTGTTGCAAAAAATAATTCTAAGGCAATGAATATTCTGTTTTGTTCACTATATAGAAATGAATTCAATAGAGTGTCAGTTTGTAAGTCTGCATATGAAATCTGGAAAACTTTGCAAGTTACTCACGGAGGAACAAGCAAAGTTAAACAGACCAAAATTTCCATGCTCACAAATCAGTTTCAATTATTTAAATGAATGCTAATGAGTCTATTTCAGATATGTATAGTAGATTTCAGGATATTGTGCATTCTCTAATATCTTTCGGAAAGGAATTTTCTGAAGAAGATCAAGTCAGAAAAATTTTAAATTCTCTAACTCCAGAATGGGATCAAAAGACACTTGCGATCGAAGAGGCAAATGACATCAGTATTTTGAAGATAGAAGAATTAATTGGAAATCTAATGTCGTACGAAGTTCAAATGATCGGGAGAAGAGAAAGTAAATCATTTGAAAAGAATCAATGGCATTCAATGCATTGACCGATGGATCAAACTCAAACAGTTATAATGATGAAGAGATAGCCTTTATGACCAGAAATTTTAGGAGATTCCTGAAATACAGAAAGATGAATAATCTCAAGAGAAACAACTATAAGAATTCTGGAAATCAAAATATAGTGCCAAATAATGACAAGTGTTACAACTGTGATAAACCAGGCCACTTCAAAAGAGACTGTCCGTATCGAGAAAGGCAGAATGCTCATATGAACAATGAACCAGCAAAGAAACGGAAGCATGCATTTACTGCTACTCTAGATGACTCAGACTCGTCCTCAAGTGATGATGATCAGAAGACGGATAATTCGAATTTGTGTTACACAGCTGTTCACGACTCCGACGAATTCAGAGAAAAGGACTCAGAAAAAGGTACACGTTTACAATACAATTGGTTGAAATTGCTTGCTTAAGATTAGTTGCTTGATTGTTTGATTGATTGATTTTGAATTGGTGTGTTATTTGAATTTTAAAATTTATTTTCTATTTTCTATTATTTTTATTATTATGTCTAATATTTTTTACTTTCTGAAATATATTATAAGTATAATAATATTTCAAAAATATATAATAGACATTAATAATAATAATATATATTAGAGATCTTAGGAAAAATCAAGTCATGAAAATTCAAAAGCACATGTCGACATGGTCCCTACCATGATGTCGACATGGCTACCTGAATTTGAATTTTAAAATTTGAATTCAAATGTTCGAATTTCCCTTCACCTTTTCACTTCATTCAAATCTCTGAAAAGGTACCTTTTGACCAGAGAATATGTCCTTTAAGAATCTATTTATTCACTATCTTTTATCATATCTTTTCACTTTCATTTTCAAATTCAAACTCTCTCTTCATAGGGTGCCCACTATTTTCCACACGGGCAGTCTAGAGTTAGGTTATCAGGTTATTCTGGATTCGGGAGTTGCTGTGCAGATGTTGGAGGCGAGCTTGGATAGCGTAGTCTATTATCTATTGTATATAGTATTCTTTTCCGCTGTTTTATTGTTGTACACTCTGATGATGTGATGTATGTATAAAATGTATAGTTCTTTGGTTTTAATGATATTCATTTATCTATTATATGTTGTTCCGCTGCGACTGTGAGATTCTGTTATTGTTTCTCGTTCTGTTACTTGTTTTTCTGTTTTCTCTTCTCTTTCTTTTCTTTCTTCTTCTACCTCTTTCTTCTTCTAAAACCCTAACGGTTCGATTTTTCGGCAACGAAAAATCTCGATCGTTACACAAGCTCTCTACTCTCTACTCTAATGGCTTCTTCAAGCAACCCCTCAACCATGAGAGTTTCTAGAAAAATCAAAGAGCAATTATTCAATGATCCGGAGGCTATTAAAGCATACATCAATTATGCTAACTATGCCAAAGTCCATCTCGGAAAATTTGCTATTTTTCAAGATTTTTCTTCTTATGAAATTGATTCTCTTTTTGCAAACAATGGTGTTCTTAGTCTTATTGATGCTTCTCAAAATGATTTTGTTTGCTATCCTAATCTTGTCAAAATTTTCTATGCGAATTTAAATCGTGGATTTTATGTTGGAAACGAAGATGAAATTTGGAGTAGTGTCAAAGGCACTCAAATTGTTTTGAATTATGATCTTTTGGGTACCATTCTCAGTTGCAAGAGTTTGGGAATAGATCTTTCTAACTTTAAAATCGATGAACATGATCGTGAGACATTTCATCACATTTTCGAAAGAGATGATGATTTTGATTTTAACAATAGAAATTTTCGACCAAAAGCAAGAATTGTTAATTTTCTTTTGCAACATACTTTGACCCCAAGATCGGGAAATTTTAACAATCCTACTTCAAAAGTTTGCAAAGTTCTTTTTGCTATTTCGGAAACTATGACATAAATTGGGCGCAAGTTATTTTGGATGAACTTCGTCCTAAAAATCTTGAAATGGGTGAGAATACTTTATACCATGGAATTTATCTCACTCGAATTTTTAACTATTTTAGAGTGGATTTCAAAGGCGAAGAATTTGTTTCTAGAAAAGTTTTCAATCATTCCACATTTCGCTTATGAAAATTCCATTTGTTTTTCAACCTTATGAGACACTTACCGAAAAGGAAGAGCATTTGGCTCATGAGGAAATGGAAGACGAGGAAGTTGAAGAGGAAGAAGAAGAAGGGGATGAAATGGAAATTGAAGAAGAAGAAGAAGGTGAAATGTCTTTGGAAAGCATTGAATATCCTTCCAATCCATCTAACAAAACTCTTCTCAAAAACCAAAAGATAATTGTGGAGAATCAACAGATTCTAAAATGATTCGTTAGTAAAAAGTTGGATAACATTTCTTCGAAGATGAACAAGTTCTTTTCCAAAGTCAGCAAGAAACTTGGACTATCTTCATCATCTTCATCCTCTAACTAGTTTTATCTTTTCGTATCTTGTTGTATTTGTTTGCTTTATTTTGAATGTTCATGTAGTTTGTTGTGTGCTTAATCATTGTATTATCGTAGTATGCAATGAAATGAAATTTCCTTTCTGTTATCTACCTTATCTTATCTCTAGAATAAATGTTAGTATATATTATATATATATATATATATATATATCACAATTATTCACAAAATCAAATTAGTCATAACATTTCACTAACCCATGTCGACATCCCCTATGTGACCATGTCGACATGTACTGGTCAGAAATGGCAATTGATTTTGAATTTTAAATTTGAATAACTACCGCATGTCTATTCAATTCAAACGAATTTCTACACCTATATATATACCTGTTTCTTCCAGAATTCTTCACTGAAATTTATTTCTTATAATCTATATCCTCCATTTCTTTCACAAATTCAACTATGGCTAATCCTATTCACAATTTATCCGAAAATCTTGAAGAAACTCTTAATTCGTTCAAGAATATTTTCTCGTTTATTCTACGAAACCAGCGTCATTTAGAATTAAGTCAAATGCAGATGATAAAGGAACAAGAAAGGCACTTCGATGCGATACGATGGATGATCTCCTCTCTGCACAAGGATGATAACGAAGCACATCCTCCTGTCTCTCTCACCAATGACAATGATAATTGGGATGCTATTAAGGCAGACCCAATCTTTGGAGAAGAAGGATGAGTGGAAGTTCCACGTAACGTTTGATTTTTTACTTTGTTTGATTTGTTTGAATTGATTTGGTTTGAATTGATACTTTGTGTGGATTGATTTCTTATTGATTTGAAGATTGGTGTGTAGAACACACACACACACACACATTGAAATGTATATAATCTTTAAATTAGTTATCATGCTTAGAAGTATAATTATTTCCTACTCTATATATTCCGTTGTATAGTTTATCAATGCAGGTACCGAGGTCCAAGAATGAGGGGGAGTAAGTTTTTGTTGATGACAAAGGGAGAGAAATAGAAAATAGGGTAGTTAGGTATAGATTAAGGGGGAGCTGTTAGTTTTAGGGGGAGTTATTAAAATAGAAATAATATTTTATAAACAAAGGCCGTCATCATTAAAAGGGGGAAATTGTTAGTCCGTGAGATGATGATTTTGATGAAAACAACCTTAGAATAGATTATAAAATATAAATACTAACATTATAAGTTTAGATATATATGTATATGTAGGATTTAACCATGCAGGTACTAAGAATGAAGACTATACAGTATAGAGATTCAAGATATCAAGATAAAATATCAAGATACAAGACTCATGAGTATCGAAGCTATCAAGAGTTCAAGATTTCAAGGATAAGTATTTTTTATTATTATTAGGAATTTTTGTTAAAACTCGTAGAAAAGCACTGGCATCTTAAAATCCAATTTATTCGTGGAATGGAATCCACTTCGAGCCCGTTAAAGGGATGGAACCCTAAGTAGGATGGAACCTACGAAAAATCTAGTGGAACATTATTTTGTATCCGCTAACTTTTATTCAAAATGATTTTTCAAAATTATTTCCTGTTTTCAAAATGTTTTCAAATCTTTCCTTTTAAAAGATTCAAAACCCTCGATCCTGATTTTAAATAATTTTAGCCTCAAAAATATCTTTATTTTCAAAGTCAAATTACTCCTGATTTTAAACCATCTTTTTAAATAATATATTTAACTTTTAAATATTTATACTTAGATTTAAATATAAAATTATAGTTAAAATATATATATATATATATATATATTATTCTTTATATTTACTTATGAATTTTAACTATAGTCAAGTATGTTTATAAAGTTTAAAATAGTTTTTATATAAGATAAAGGTTATTTTCAAAGAAAATCAAAAACACCAAAAAATCCTTTGGGATGTCGACATCCCTAGCATGACCATGTCGACATGGTGACAGTTTGGTTCAAAATTCAAATTTTAAAAGAAGTGTCTATTCGCCATAACTCTTCATGAATGGTCATGGCTGTTGTTCTTCTATAAATAGGGGTCAGTTTCAACGAATTTTTAATCACTTTTTTCTGGTTTTCACTCATCTTCTTATTCCTCATTTCTTAATACATGTTTTTATCATTACTCTGCCGAAATCAACATTGAATCATACTGGATTACTTCTAGTTTGATTCTCTATCACCATCTCTACAAGATTCTCAGTGCTATTTAGAGTTATAGACTTCTTTGTAATCTATTAAGTGAGAAAAGGTGTGATTGTAGCCTTAGAAATCAATCAAAAGGGAAAATGTGTGATTGTAGCCTTAGTGAATCAATTGGGTAAACTTGTGGTCCAGAAATCAAGTATCTCTACCCAGAGGATCGAAATTCTGGAGGGTGTACCTCGTAGCCTTGAAACCGAGGGTGTAATTATGCAATTGCTTTTGAAAGGAAACCGTACTTGTGTTGCGGGACTGGATGTAGGGTAACTCTGAACCAGTATAAAATCCGGTGTGTTCTTTTCTTTACTGTTTTTATTTTATTTCTGCATCTGTGATTATTTCTGTGATCATATCTGTGTCTGTATATTGCATACTTGTGTGTCTAAATTAACATAAATTAAAAAGATTTAGTAATTCTTTATTAACACTATTCACCCCCTCTAGTGTTAATCTTAGTCTTAAGATCCATAATCTGCATTTCTCACATGAAATGCATTTATCCATAGGTAAGATAGCATCTATAATCCGCCAAAATTCAGTTCTAACCACCTCAATGCAAAATTTCCCAAAGAAAATCCAAAACTTTGATTTTGGTAAATCAGTACCGAATTATAGGCATTGATCGGTACCAATCGATGCTCTTCAATGTAAGTACAATATGACTTAGACATGTTTCTTCACTACTATCTCTTCCGCTACCATAGACCTTTCACTCCTAGTGCTTGCAAACTCGACCAATTTCAGTCTAATTCATAGCAAATCAATCCAACTAAACTCGGTAGTTGAATTCCACCCAAGTCCATGCCTATTTACACTTGAATCATGTCAGTACATGCTTTTCAATCCTCAGTTTGGGGTTAATCAACCCTAAATGGAGTATTTCATTTATTTGAAGCATATTTCTTGTTTACTTGAATCCATACAATTGTATACAAGTATATTGGATCAACTTGGAATTAATTCCAACACTTTGGATCAATCGTTGAAACCCTACATCGATCAATGTAGGACAAATATGATAATCTGCATCTTTCAACATATCGATCCAAAGCATAGTGTGACTTTCAAACTCTTCTCACGCCGAGAAATACGAGCTATCGATTTTACATAACATTATAGAGACTAAAACAATATATATAATCTAAGGTATACTGCAATTTAAGAACTCGCAGTAGAAGAAAGAAAAACATATATAATATTAAAAAATATCCATCTTTGAAAATATCCCTAACATATAGTCTCTAAAAATTAGTACATAGTCAAATACAAAGTACATAGAAAATATCACTTCAAGTTTGATAACAGAAATACAAAGTACTAATAAGATAGATAAATGGATACATGGAGAATAAATATGATAATAAGCAAACTCCTATGATAGGCTTGCCTCTTCAGGTATCAAGAATGGGCCAATCAATTGCTATCATGTCCACTTGTGGTGGGGAGAAAGAAAGGAAAGGGTGGGTTAGACAAAAGTCCAGTGAATAAGTACAAGTTTAATATATGGTGATTATATGCAGTTAAATTTAATTCTACACTAATTGACATAGGGTATACTATAAGTGTCTAGGTATTCCTAGGATCCATTTCTGAAGGGTATCGGTCCAACACACATCCACATTACAAATTGTGCAGGCTACTATAGGGATCAAACTATGGATCAAACCTTAATGTCTAATGATTAGCCACCCCTTCTAGAGATACTAGTCATTGAAACATGACCACTATGCTACTACAGAAATAAATTTCCAGCACCATCATGGCGATTAGGCTATTGGGAAATGAATCTTTCCCTAACTACGACTACACGTAACCCCACTACTAATCGAAGAGGAAAACCTGAAATCCCGACTCGTCGAAGTGTCTCATCATCTATAATTCGTGCCTTCCTCTCAACCGTAGTCTACGCCTCTTATAGCATGCACCGGGATCCAACCTCTAAACTATACCACGTCGCGTCACCATCTATGCGTACCATGGACTCTAGTTGTTTTAGGCCCATACACTTCATTAAGCATCAGTCAGTGCTATGCGTCCACCGTAGAACCTTCTGTGAGTGTCAATTATGATAAAAATACCCCAATCAAATATTCGACCCTCCATTGGGTAAAGAAAATTTACCCAACACTGCAACGTCCTAGCATTATCTCATATGGAACTAGCTTCCCTACAACTCCTAACCTATAGCAAATAGTAAATAGGATCACACAAAAATTAACGTTTATATTTTTTTATATTACCAACTAGGTCTTAGGCTAAGGTTCAGACTATCCATTTCAGACTATAACCGGTTGACCAGTACACCCTATCGGCCGACCGCTTGCGGTCAACCACTCAGATTGAGGTTAGATTGGGCCGATCGCTTGCGCTCAACCACTCAGGGTGATGTTCGATTGATCACGGTATGAAAATTAGGGTTTGTTTATTTTCTTCTTCGATTTTGATTGTTTTTAATTTTATTAATTAAGCATAAACAGTAAACGAACCCTAAGCAATTAAATGACAAGTTTCCCTTTAAAATTATACACTAATTTCAATGGTCTGGGATTTATGATTTAACATGTTTATACTAACAATTAATCAATTTTAAGGTTTTCAAACTAAAAAGGGTTTATAGATTCATGAATTTACAATAACTTCAACCTCCATATTCCAGGTTATATAATTATGATTTACAATTTCTATTTTAAAGTACTAACACCCTAACTCAATCAGAATAGATTAAATTTAACTTAATAAATTATCTTATCAAACCTATTCCCATTCACCTTATATCCAAGCTCTTCCAACATGCACTGTTAGAGAATCGCCCCCCGTAAGCTTACTACTTCCAGTTATGATCTACTATTGTGTATTTTATTTTAATTTTGAAAGAAATTTGAGAGTGGAGAGGAAGAGTTTTGGCAAAGTTTCGGTAGTATTTAAGTTTTCTACTAATCTTAAGGTGAGCATAGGTTTCAATTTATGGAGGTTGGGAATCAATTTGGTACGTTGATTTGGTCTGGAGAATATTTCAGTGTGATCACGTATGCTCATCAAAACTGGGTGACAAAGCAAAAAATCACAACCGTTCGAACAAGCTCCAAGTGTCTTGAAGTTTCCACGTGCATGGTTCATCGCCTCGCCCCCTAGGTCTACCGCTATCGGTCAACCATCGACCATCCTGGGTTGACCAGTGGTTATTTAAATTTGGGTACTTTCATTTTAAATTTTATTTTATTTTGAATTTTCAAACGTCCATAACTTCACTGTACTAACTCCGATTTCAAAATGTTATATATAAAAAATGTCCAAAAAATCGCTGCAAATGCAATAGTGCAAGTTTCGTAGCCAAATTCGAACATCTGTAAAAATTTCATTTAGTCCTTATTTTATTTAAGTTAAATTTTATTATTAAATTATAAATTTTAGGGTGTTACATTCTCCTTCTTAAAAGGATCTCATCTCCGAAATCTCAAAGGACCAAAACATGTAAATTATATATAGAATAACCAATAGCTACAACCATCTACTCATCTATTTTAATGACTCGAAATTTTGAGTCTTCGAATATAAATATTTAATTAATTTAAATATTCAAATTTGAATTTGATTATAATAAAATCTATATTTCAAATTAATACTTGATTTTTAATGACATAATTTTATTTTAATTTATTGAATTTTCCATAACTTTTTAATTTGGAAACAATTAAATTTTCGTTTGACGCATTTTGCTGCAAACGTCGATATTTTGAAACTTTATAGAATATGATAACCGGTGTATTTTATTATTGTTTTGTTATCATGTTGCATTGTTGTGCATGATTGTATATTTATTTCTGCTATTCGCGGTTCGTACACACATATGATATTGTGTGGCGGTGTACCACATAAAACTATACAAAAACTTATATTTACAAGTTACACATACAATCACTCTTTTCTCATTATCTTTTCTTGTCCTGATGCCTTACTTTTGTTGCTCTGCATTAAATGTTAGTACTTTGGTTTCCTTAGCTTTTAAGTAAAACTTAGTTTATATATTTGGAACACGCATGAACAAAAAAAGAGAGGAATGTAACATGTTTTATTCTCTGCCAGCAAACATTTCCTTTCACTTTTCAATTTGATAATTCTTATAACTCCTTAAATACCACAAATTAGCCAAAGTCTCTAGCAACAAAGTTGTAAAGGATGAGAGATCTACATTTTCCATTTGTATTGCATTCGAAATGGAGGCACCGTGATTCCGTGAAGGAGATATCCTCTTATAAGCTTGTTACAGTGTGAATGTTTATGTATAGGGGTGCATGTATGCTACAGTATGGTGTTGGGCCTTGCAAGTGTGGTCGTGTGTGTGTGTTCTGGTACGTATGCATGCATGAAGTATTGCAGCTGTGAGTGTGTTGGGCCTTGGTGAGTTGGAGCTTGCATGTGAGTGTATTCATTTAAGAAGCAGTTGCATTCTTTTTGATGGGAGAGAGGACATGTAGCGGGTGTTGTGTGCATGGCTGTGGTGGGAGTTGGACCTTTGGCCGTGGTTGGTTCCTGGCTTTCACGCAATTGAAGCATGCGAGAGAGGTGTACTGTACGTAAGTAGCGCATGTGTATAAAAACAAATGAAGGAAAAAAGGGAAAAAAATAGAGAAAAAAAAAAAAGAAGAGAATGGAAAAAAGAAAGAAACAAGCCATGAGCAGGTGCACGTTGAAGGAGAAAACAAGCATCATGCGCATGCAAAATATATGGGAAAGTACGAATTGTTGTAAAAGAGGGAATTTGCATTTTAGCCCCTTTAATGTGTTCAATTGCACATGCTCGGGGGGTTTTGTTTTGTAGGCGCATGGGAAAGGATGATGCAAGTTGCATGCATGGGCCGTGTTTTAGTATTTGGGCTTTGGGCTTTGGGCCAGGGAATGGGGGTGAGAATAGTTTAGTTAGTTATATTTTAGTTATTTAATTTAGCTAATAAAGTGTGTTAACTTTAAAATGGAATAACTCCTTCACACGGAATCCTTTTAACCTACGGATTCTGATATTAAATTTGCATTAACGAATAGAACATTCTTTAGTTTTAATAGTTGATAATTTTAATGAAATATAAATTAGTGATTAAATTATAGTAATTCAATTACGTTTAATGTGGTTAAATAATTATATCTCATTTGTTACATTCAATTAGCATAATAAAACACCGTTTTGCTATAATTAAATTGAGTAGATTATTATGAACATATATTTAGCAAAATAAATCTCCATTAACTATTATATTAATTTATTGGTTATAATGATGTGTTCGCATTTATTACTGGTTATGAATGTGTTCGCAATTTATTATTGTTTTTGATTGATTGTTTGGTTGTTTGAATTGTGCTTGGCCAGTTTATGAGCATTTGCTATTGTATATTGATTGTTGATTTTGCTTAACTAGTTTATAAGCGATTATCCTTTTTATGCATGGGTTAGGTTAACCATAATTACAAATGCATTGAGAATGGACATTTTGTGATTAGAATCTCACAATTTGATTATAAGATGTTTGATTACAATATCGATTAAGGAATTAGTTATAATAAAAGGGAGTTTATTATAATTTTAAAAGGAAAGATTTAACTTTTGAATAAAATGTTTTCCTAAGAGATATATAGATATTATGGAAATAAATATGTATAAAAGTGTTTTTCGATATTTTGATATAAAAAATATTTTGGGAATAAATGTTGGTTTAAATGTTTTGATCAAAGAAGATTAAAAAACTATTATATTGAGAACTTAAATCCCGATGGTTTTAAAACGACTTTAGAAAGATTTTGAGAAAATAAACAGTACTATATTGTAAGTATTTATGATTATCAGTGTAAAATGATTTTTTTGCTTCGGGAAACAAATGATTTGTTATCTTACCAATGGTTCAGGTAATCCATAAATAAGAAGTCGGTGGAGGATTTACGTAACCCTCAGTATAGTCTGCTCTTAACTAGAGGGATATACTTATTTATTAATTTTTGGGAATGCTGAGACCTATTTGCCTTATTTATGAGAGAAACCTCATGATCTGGTTGCATATATTTTAATGTGCTTTTATAGTAGAGCATTTGGGATTTCCAAAGTGATTTGTTTTTAAATCATGAAGTAAAGTATAATTTAATACAAAAGATGTATATATTATTATTTCAAAGAATTTGAAATGAAGCCGCGAATTTACTTCGAAGATATTATTTCACAAAGGATTATATTTTGAAAAATAATAAAGTTAATTAGATTTTAGAAAATCTAAATATGAAGATTAAGCCTAAATGGGTAGTTTGAGAATTACATATTTGTTTGTGCATCGTCAGCTCCTTAAGTCTTATTTGTGGTAGGAGAACTACGTTGGCTTGATCTTGTATCTAATTGAGTACCTAATTTTACATGAGTACGTAGCTAGTCACAAGTGGTAGTGATGCAGCCCCAATAATAATATAACATTTTCTTGTTTATTGTTTGCTATTTGTCAAGTGCTGTTGTATGTTAAGCAAATAATATTGAGTATTAAATTGGTAGTTTTAGAATGGACGGGTTTTCAGGAATTTTGACTGGTCAAGAATCCATGTTATCATAGCCGGTGTCGGAACTTAGGTTAAGTGTCTAAATAAAATTTATCTAATTTAGTAAATCAAGCTAGGAATTTAAAACGAAACTACCTTAAATTGATAAATAAAAATGGATAGGATAAGACAACATACCTCCAACCGAGGTTATAAGTGATACTATTTTTGATGTGCTTAACTTTTGTTAATTGTTTGGTTTTTGTTATATTTTTTTGTCCTTGGAATTTCGTGGATGAAATTCTTTTAATGGGGGAAGAATGTAACGACCTGTGATTTTGTGGCTAGGATTTGAATACTTAATTTATTTAAATATTCGAATTCGAATTTAATATAATAAAATCTATGTTTCAAATTAAAACTTGATTTTTAGTGACGTATTTTTAGTTTAATTTATTGGATTATTTCATACTTTTTAATTTGGAAAACGATTAAATTTTCATTTGATGTATTTTACTGCAGACGTCGGTATTTTTGAAACTTTACAGAATATGATGACCAGTGTATTTTATTATTGTTTTGTAATCGTGTTGCATTATTGTGCATAATTGTATTTTTTTCCGTCATTCACAGCTCGTACATGAATGTGATATTGTGTGGCAATGTGCTACAAAAACTAACTTTTATAATAAAACTTATATTTAAAAGTTACAACACAATCACTCTTTTCTCATTATCTTTTCATTGTCTTGGTAACTTACTTTTTTGCTTTTCATTAAATGTTAGTACTTTGCTTTCCTTAGCCATTAAGTGAAACTTAGTTTATATATTTGAAGCATGCATGAACACAAAGAAAGAGGAATGGAACACTTTTTGTTCTCTGCCAGCAAACATTTCCTTTCACTTTTCAACTATAATTCCTATAACTCCTCAAACAAAGAGAATTAGCCAATGTCTTCGATGTGAAAGTTGTAGAGGGCGAAGAGATCTACATTTTCCATTTATGTTGCATTCGAAATGGAGGCATCCTAAAAGAGATATCCCTTTATGAGCTTGCTGCAGTGTGAATGTTTATATATGAGGGTGCATGTGTGCTACAGTATGATGTTGGGCCTTGCAAGTTGGTCGTGTGGATGTGTGTGTGAAGTAGTGTGTGTGTGTTCAGGTGTGCACACATGCATGGAGGAAGTGTAGCAGCCGTGAATGTGTTGGGCTTTGGCGTGTTGGAGCTTGCATGTGAACATATTCATTTTAGAAGCAGGTTTATTCTTTTTGATGTGAGAGAGCGAGGACATGTAGCGGGTGTTGTGTGCATGGCCATAAGGGGAGTTGGGATTTTGGCCATGGTTGGTTCTTGGTTTTCATGCAAATGTAGCATACGGGAGAGATGTCCTATACGTAAATAGTGCATGCGTATAAAATGAAGAAAGGGAAAAACAAGAAAGATGGGAAAAAAGAGGGGAAAAAAAGAAAAAAGAAAGAAAGAAACAAGCCATGAGCGGGTGAATGCAGAAGGGGAAAACAAATATCATGCGCGTGCAAAATATATGAGAAAATAAGAACTGTTGTAAAAGAGGGAATTTTCATTTTAGCCTTTTAAATGTGTTCAATTGCACATTTTTGAGGGTTTTGTTTTGAAGTGCATGGGAAAGGATGGTGCAAGTTGCATGCGTGGGCCATGTTTTAGTATTTGGGATTTGGGCTAAGGAATGGAGGTGTGAAGAGTTTAGTTAATTACATTTTAGTTATATAATTTAACTAATAAAATGTGTTAACTTATACATTGTTATCGACATCCATTTAGCAGAATAAATCCATGTTCTGCTATTATTAATTTATTGGTTATACTGATGTGTTCGCATTTATTATTGGTTACTGATGTGTTCGCTATATATTGTTGTTGTTGATTGATTATTTGGTTGCGCTCGACCAGTTTATGAGAATTTATTATTGTATACTGATTTGAGCAATTATCTTTTTCATTAATGGGTTGGGTAGATCATAATTACGAATGCACTGAGAATGAACATCTTGCGATTAGAATCTTACAATTTGACTATAAGATGTTTGATTATAATATTGGTTAAGGAATTAATTATAATAAAGGAAGTTTATTATAATTTTAAAAGGAAAGATATTTATCTTTTGATAAATGTTTTCCAAAGAGATATATAAATATTTAGAAAATAAATATTTATAAAAGTGTTTTCCCATATTTGATATAAAAAATACCTTGGGAATAAACATTGCTTTAAATGTTTGGTTAAAGAAAATTTAGAAAGCTGTTATTTTAAGAAGTTAAATCTCGGTAGTTTTAAAATGGCTTTTGAAAGGTTTTGAGAAAATAAATAGTACCATGATTGAAACTATTTTTGATTATTAGTGCAAAATGATTTGTCATTTCGGGAAACAAAATGATTTGTTATGTTACCTATGATTCAGGTAACCCATAACTAAAAAGTGGGTGGCGGATTTAGGTAACCCTCAGTATGGTCCGTACTCTGATAGAGGGATATACTTGTTTATTGATTTTTGGGAAGGTTAGGATCCATTTGCCTTATTTATGGGATAAACCTCCCGATTTGGTTGCATATTTCGATATGCTTTTATAGAAGAGTATTAGGGATTCTCAAAAGTGATTTGTTTTTAAATCCCAAAGTAAAGTATATTTTGATTCAAAAGATGTATATTTTATTATTTCAAAGGATTTGAAATGAAACTCTGAATTTAGTTCGAAGATATTATTTTTGAAAAGGATATACTTTGAAAAATAATATAAAGTTGATTAGATTTCAGAAAACCAAATTTGAAGATTAAGCCTAAGTAGGTAGTTTGAGAATTGCATATTTGTTTGTGCATCATAGGCTCCTTAAGTCCTATTTATGGTAAGAGAACTACGGTGGTTTGATCCTGTGTCTAAATGGGTACGCAGATAGGGGTACGTAGGCAATCACAAATGGTAGTGCTGCTGCCCCAATAATAATATAATATTTTCTTGTTTATTTTTTGCTATTTATCAAGTGCTGTTGTATATTTATCAAATAATATTGAGTATTAAATTGGTAGTTTTCATTCGTATTTTTAGAACGGATGGGTTTTTGGCAATTTTGACTCGTCCGAAAATTCGGATCGTCACATCCATCATTCACGGGTAATCATTGTCCTTAGAAATTTTCTATTGTAATATGTACATATATATGCAGCGTGAAATGCATGTGAACCTATACTAACCCAAAGAGTAGGCGGTCTTCTGATCTAGTCTATTTCCTATCATGCAAATGCTTATATCATACATCCAAAATGTTTTCAGCATCCTAAGAAAGCATATTGGCATTGGCAATGCTACATGTATGCGCAACCATTCCATCCATATTCAACATCCATATGCATGATATTCAAATAGAAAAACCAAAAACCAAGCATCCAAATGCATAATATCTAGCAACCTAAACAAAAAGTAAGAGATGATGTGAATGTGTGTGCACTATCTAGAGGATATACTATCCTAAGTGTGTAAAAGAAACAATCTAAACAATACATCCACTAGCATCCATCATTTGTAACATGTCCTATTGACATGTTTACAATAATTCCTACCATCCAACGGTCTTTACCTAAAAGGTATACTAAGCTAAGTCCAAATGCATAAGTAGTCTATACTTACTAAACTTAAATTGGAAATGTACTAGAGAAGAGCTATGGGTGGGTAGCATGGATCTTCTTCTCAGGCCTCTATGTACTCTTCGTTGGATCGCCTCCCTACTAGACCTTAATAAGCTTCCTCTCACCAGCCTTACTTGGAAAGGCATTCGTTTTATTTGGTCCGACAAGTGTGAAGCTTGCTTTCTGTCATTAAAGGAACTTCTCACTAATACTCCTATTCTTGTGGTTCCCGAGGGGAATCATGATCTTGTTGTCTACACCGATGCTTGGGGTAGTGGTCTCGGTGTCGTTCTTATGCAGAAGGATCGGGTAGTTGCTTATTCATCTAGGCAACTGCGTCCGAATGAAGTTCGCTATGCCACTCATGATCTTGAGTTAGCCGCCATTGTCTTTGCCTTGAAGATTTGGCGACACTATTTATTGGGCGAGCGCTTCATTCTCTATACCGATCATAAATCCTTGAAGTATTTGTTCACTTTGAAGGAACTCAATATGAGACAACAGCGTTGGCTCGAGTTTCTTGCTTCCTATAACTTTGATACCCAGTATACCCCTGGTAAGGGTAATTGTGTGGCTGATGCACTTAGTCGCAAACATTCGGCTATTGTTTCGATGATGCTTGCCGAATGGGATATTCTTGAGACTCCATCTTTTTGTGAAATTCGTGATAGAGGTTCATCTTCTGATTCTCCTATTCTATTATTTAGTTTGGGAGCTCGACCCATTTTGTTGGATCATATTGCCGATGCTCAATGACGTGATCCTGATTTGTTGCATCTTATTCAGCTTTGTGAGTCTGGATCCTGTGATGAGGCGTTGCGGGATTTCAGCATTGATTCTCATGGGTGTCTTCGTAAGAAGAACCGTCTTTTTGTGCCTTCTGATTTTGCGCTTAGGCATGACATTCTTGATGATTGTCACCGTTCTAAATATACCATTCATCCTGGTAGTAGTAAGATGTATGCCGATATGCATCGTCTTTATTATTGGGAAGGCATGAAGCGCGATGTGGCGAGTTATGTGAGTAATTGCATAACTTGTCAGCGTATTAAGGCCGAACATCAGCGTCCTTCGGGTCTTCTTCAGCCTCTAGAGATTCCATTGTGGAAATGGGATCGGATTTCTATAGATTTCATTGACGGCCTACCTCATTCGAGATCGGGCCATTCTAGCATTTGGGTTATTGTTGATCGCCTCACTAAGTCTGCTCATTTTATTCCTATTAAGTCTAATAGGACTACTTCGCATTTGGCTAGGTTATATGTCAAGGAAATCGTGAGACTTCATGGTGTTCCTAGTTCTATTGTGAGTGACCGTGATCCTTTATTCACGAGCCATTTTTGGCAGAGTCTTCAGCAAGCTTTGGGAACAAAGCTAAATTTTAGTACAGCTTATCATCCGCAGTCTGACGGACAGACTGAACGGGTGAATCGTATCTTGGAAGATCTCCTCCGTATTTGTATTTTTGATTTCGGTGGTAGTTGGGAGGATCATCTACCTCTTGTAGAGTTCTCCTACAACAATAGTTTTCAGTCTAGTATCGGTATGGCTCCTTTCGAAGCTTTATATGGAAGGCCATGTCGATCACCTTCTTGTTGGTTGGAATCTGGGGATAAGCTTATTCTTGGTCCAGATTTTTTTCATGATTCTTCCGAGAAGATTGATCTTATTCGGTTGAGAATGAAAGAGGCACAGAGCCGCCAGAAATCCTACGCTGACAACCGTAGGAAGCCTATCGAATTCTCGGTTGGTGATCTCGTTTTTATTCGTGTTTCTCCTTTGAAAGGGGTGATGCGTTTCAGTACGACTGGGAAATTGGCTCCTCGTTTTATAGGACCATTTTCTATTACTGAACGTATTGGCCCTGTGGCTTATTGAGTTTCACTTCCTGCTCATCTATCTGGCATTCATGACGTGTTTCACGTCTCTCAACTTCGGAAGTGTCTTCGGGGGTCGGATTCTGTTATTGATTCTCCTAATTTGCAAGAGCTTGAGGTCTCACCAGACTTATCTATTGTACAGCAACCTATTCGCGTACTTGACACGGAGGTGCGACACCTTCGAAACAAGGACGTGCCGCTTGTTAAAGTTCAATGGTCCGCTAGCCCCAATGACTGTACTTGGGAAACCAGAGAGTTTATCGAGCGATCTTATCAGGGTTTTCTATATTGGCTTGGCAATGGTGAGAATATCTTTTCGTCTCAAGCATATTTCCTTTTCTTTTGAAAGTCGTATGTATGTAGTTGTTACAAATATCTTCTCTAGGAATTGCGGGGACGCAATTTTGTAAGGAGGGGAGATCTATAACAACCCGTATATTTAACGATTTTATATTTAAATGTTTTATTTAAATATAGCGTCGTTAGTCGGATTTAGGTCCGAAGTGTTACTTTTTGCAAATGGTCGAATTGGAACTCGAAACCACTTCCATTGAGTTCAAAATGGCGTTTGCGGTCTTTTTGAGTATAACCTTTGATATGTTTGGAATAAGTTGAATTTTGCTACTTTTTCTAATTGGGTTTTGGGTTTGGGTTCAGCCCATTTGCAAGTTTAATAACCTAACTCAGTCCTTCTCTTCCCCATTCACTCATTTTCACTTCTAAACTCAAGCTAAAACTGAAAATGGGGGAAAGAAAGAGGAATTAGAAATTCCAAGACCTAGTTTTCTTGTAAACTTGAATTCTTACTCCAAAAATCAAAGTGAAGCTATGGCTAAGCCCTCTCTTCATCTTCTCCAACTCTTTCTCCTTCAATTTCAGAAAGTTTCCTAAACCTAACTTAGGAAAATACTTGTTTTGATCCTAGATTGAAGCTAGTAGAGTTGAAGTAGAGATTGGTTGGTCTTCTCCTTGCAATTGAGCTTCTTCTTCTTGTTGTGAGTTAAAAGGTGAGATTTTTATCTCACATCTATGCTTATATCCATCTTTGATTGTTGGGTATGAATTCCTAACACTTGTTCATGTGCACTTGCTTTTGGTTTGGATTGAACTGGTGAATATCCAAATTTTTAGTGTTTGGGTTCGATTCTTTAAAGATCCCAACTTTGATGTTTGAACATGTTTATGGTGGCGAATCGGAGAGCTAATGGAGCTGGGGTATCAATTGGCTAAGGCTCCTTAGGTCCATTGCTCGACCGGTTTCGTTTTGGGAGTGTTTGCACTTCGATGAAATAGGGCAGGAATTGCAGAAACTTGTAGTTCGGCCGACCGAACCCCCTGGGCCGGTCGACCGAAGCTGTAGCCGAAACTTTCTGTTTCTGGTTCGGTCGACCGACTTAGGGAGTCTGGTCAACCGACCTGCTCCTATTTCCCTGTTTTGCCTTGTGCGCCTATTTGTTGGTGATTCCAACTTTTATCGATCTAAGTTGATTCCAATTAGTTGTTTATGCATATTTGACCTCGATAATTCCTTTTTGACTTCATCCACGGGGTTTTATAAAATAATCTTTTAAATTGTATTAAAAGCTTGCTTCTCCAATTTATAAATCTTATTTAAAACGCACACACAATTTCTCACTTCGAGCGGAGTGGAAGGGAGATTAAATGGTTAGGTAAAACACGGACCATGAATCCATGCGTTTATCTTTCCGATTAATCCCCGACCTATTCGATTGATCCTTTTGGCCTTTTGGTCTGGTTTACCGATGAGATGAGGTAAACTTTGAACTGCTTTGAGTGTGAAATTAACTAGCGGATAGTAAACCGTTTAGTGCGAACGAGTGGTTATGGGACTCATGTTACCACTTTTCGGATTCCTTTTTGAGAGTTATGACACATTATGCCTGTTTGTGGTGTCCAGTACTGGGCCTCCGGACCTTCACCACTATGGTTTGTTGCCTTTGGGATAGTGCTTCGGACTGTCTCCTTCAGGTTTGTTGCCTTCGGGTATGTTTCCTTCGGGTATGTTGCCTTCGGGTTTGTGCCTTTGGGTTTGTGCCTTCGGGTTTGTTGCCCTAATAGTGTCGCTTTTGGAGTTGGTCTTTATGAGCCGCTCGAGCGATATTTGGTTTGGAGCCTTCGGGCTTATGGATCCTTGTTTATACAGTACTGAGCACGTGCAAATTTTCTGATGTTTCATTGATATGTATATTCCCTAGGTAGTGCCCTTCGGTGTTGGTCTTTTTGAGCCGCACGATATGTAGCGATTACCTTGTGGAACTTGTGTTACCTTCATTGGTATTTGTTATTTGCCTTTTTGGCTTGTTTTGGGATATTCATATCCTTTGTTTCTTTGTATTGCCAATGATACGAGGCTTGTCTTATTTTGATTCATCTTTTGTTAGATGATTGTGCTATCTCTTTTAGAGATATTTGTTATACATTGTGACCTTGCAGGTTATTGTTGTTTAGTTTATCTAACTGATTTGTTTAGCTAGACTGACCCGTGTATTTTACACTCGGTTCAGACCGAGATGTTTCAGGTTAGGTGCTTTTGGACTTAGTCTATTTTGCTTCCGCATGGACTATCCAGCTTGTTCCTTTTTGTTAAGCTTTTTGTGTAGTCCTTTTTGTTTCAACTCTGATACATGTATTCTTTTGGATTCGTCTGTATATTGTGGTTTGCTATACCACTTGACATGTTTCAGTTTGTATACTCTGTTATGTACAAGTATATGTGTATACGATGATCTACTGTTCTGTGATGTATATTACATTTGAATTGTTATATTCTGTTCTGATAGATCCTCCAACCACCTATGGTTTTGTTTTAAGTATTCATTGGATATGTCGATCTGCTTGGTATGACTATTGTCGATGTATTCAATAGATAGTTAGAGCAAGGCTATAGATGGTCGCTCCTAACCAGCCTTATTCTCCGTGTTAGTTGACGGCATTACCCTGTAGTGTCCTTGGCTAGCGTGGGTATAGAGGTAGGGCGTCACAGAAATATATATATATATATATATATATATATATATAAGATGAATTAAAATATGCAGTAAATACATTAGACAAATTCTAATATCATGCTAACTATAGGATTTTATTTATATTACCAAAGCAACAAGACTAAAGACAAAGAAAAATATATACATTCAAGTGTGAAGCTTGCAAAAGAAGACAATGTTATATATTCAAGTTGAACAAATGTATATAGATAAGTATGTAGATTTAAAAAAAAATACAAAGATCATTAATGCAAGATATTATAGCACACAATATAAATTATATCAGCCGAAATAACAACATCATCAACCACCAAACAAAAGAAGAAAATCAGCTTAGCCACCAAAGAAAATATCTTTGACCCTGATATTGTACAAAACAATATAATTACGCTGTAAAAAATTTCCTATATATCAACCTGTAACTTGTTTCATAAATATCGATTCCATATTCCAGTTCGTCCATCCAAACTGCGAAAATCTGGAGTAAGCATCATCTCAAAACTTAAACAACAATTCAATCAACTACAACCAGAAATCAAAAGGGTTTCAACTTGCAGTTCAAAAGCCTATTTCAAATTGAAGGAGCTCTGTTTATTTTAAAAATCAAGGTGAGTAAACAAACTATTCAATACTTAAGTATCATTAAATCTGTGCATGGATACATTGTGTCTTTTGTGTGTGTGTGTGTGTGTGTGTGTATTCAAGTTTGTAGCTCTGTGTACATATTTGTGATTATTCAATAGAAGATGTCTGTTCTTCTTCTTGTTTCGGGTTACATGGGAAAAACAAAACAAGATATTTAAATTCTTCTCATCTAACAATTACCAGACTTAGAATATAAACAAATGATGTTTGTTTGATTATAGATTGAGTTTTAAAATTTTATTTAAGTTAAAGTAAAACTGAAAAGGGTTCTGGAAATTAAAACTACATAAAAATTTAATATAAAGCACAAAATCAAACATCATGATCCAATGTTTCAGGGTTAGGATCTGAAACCTCATCCAAGAACATGATTTTTAAAGCTAAAATTTTACTTTTTAGTTTGGGAATGAATGTACATTTCTGGTTTGACCAGAAATGATATTTTGGGTTATCTCTGATTACTTCGATGGTCTGGAGGGTCGGCATCTTATCTGGAGACGTAGTGATGATCGGGGAATCAAGGAAAAATATCAAGAAGGCAACAGTGGTCAATGGCGATGGTGGTTGATCTGGAAAGTTTGTAACCCTAGTTTTTCTGTTGATTTGAAATTTGATTGTCGCGACTTCTAAAGATGATCGAGTTCGACGAGGTTTGGCATGATGGAAGCTTGGTCGTTGACGAGTAGATGGCTGAAGTTGTAGAGTTTACAGTGATCGGAGCTTCGAGGACGAGGCGTTGACAGGGTTGATGGTGGTTCCAGTAATGTTTTTCCAGGTTTCGACTTCGAGCTCAATTTCGATTTTGAGTTAACGACGAAGTTTTGGTGATCAAGGAAAGGTTTGTGGATGGTCGTCGACTTGCTCGACGATGTGATGACGATCGGAGATGCTCGTCGGCGTCGTGCACGTGCACCGTGCATTGTTCTGGAATCTGGAAGTTGCTTAGCATTGAGTTTAAGCAGGGATGAATTCTCATTTTTGACTCGAGTAGTTTGAGTGTTCTACTCGAAGTATTTTGCAGTTTTGTTTGAGGCAATGGGAAGTTTGACTCGAAGTTAGTTTTATTTGGCTCGAGCAAACAATTTTGTTACAGGTTTTTGTTTAAACCTGTCAGTGTTTAAGTTGCTAAACTTAAACTAAATTCAAAAGTGTAAAGCAAGTTTGAAACAAGGTTTTAAAACCAGTTTGAAATCTGATTTCAAATAAATTTGAATTCCAGTTTTTTTATATAAAAAAATTTTATAAAAAAATTAGTAACTTTAAATTGTTAAAGCATTTTATAAAGCAATTAAAGATTTAAACAGAATCTAACTCGGGCTTGTTGAATTGAACATGTTACAGGTCTGGAAAAAATTTTGAAAATAGAATATGTACCAGGTTTTAAGTTGTAAATATCATACCAAAGTTTAAAACTAAAGAAAGAACAAGATCTGGTTTTGGAAACTAAATTATTAAAATAAGTTTGTAAACTTAAAGATAAAAGCAAAAGTTTTTATTCAGTTTATGTTAAACAAGATTTTAAAACAAAGTGTTAACAATAATTTCCCAGTAAAGTTTTTCCAGGTTTAAAATGTTAATTTAAATGTTTTGAAATTCAAATTTGTTTTGATTTGGAAATTTTATCCCAAAGTGTTTTCAAAATAAAATAAAATGATTACTTAAAGCTTAATTACTTAACGAATGATTAATCAATTAAGGATAACTAATCAAGGGATTAATGTATAATTACTCGATGTAATTAAATTGTGATTTATTAGAATAAGTGATTGAGGATAAGCACTTATTGTAATAAATTAAGAATGATTAATTAAATGGTAATTAATTAGGGATTTATCAATTTGTGATTAATTAATTGGTAAATTAATATTTAGGTATCTAATTTATTTGCAATTAAGAATTGTTAATGATAATTAATTACGAAGATGGTTAATTAAAGATTTTTAATGATAAGTTAGTGATTAATGAAAAGATAATCCCTTATCGTAATTAATTAAGAATAAGTAATTAAATAGTAAATAATTAAGGTTGATTAATTTATTTAATTAAGGGAAATTAATTAAAGGATAATTGAATAATTAAAAGTTAATTATTTAATAATTAGAAGTTAATAAATTTATTTAATAAATGATTAAAAGACATTTAATCAAATGATTTGAAATCGATTAATGTTAATTAACCATGATTGATGACCCATCTGATTTAAATAAATCACATAATTAATTGAGCTTATTTGTGGATGCTTGAATTCTATTGATTGTTGATATTTCTGATATGTTATGCTTTGTGCTATGATTTGTTTGGGTGTGATCTATGATGAATGTAATTTATTTATAATGCATTCATATTTTCTATCTGTGAATCTGTGTATATAGATAAGCGTTATTGGGATATACCGCTTATCGATATTGTTGTGATTGCAAATCTGTGATGATTTATGATGTTGCACTATTGTGTAAAACCCCTGGACTACACCATACACACACAAATATGGATTGCACGAGGAAATCGGCTAAGTCGCATATTTTTATCAATTTTAAAGATTGAAGTCTTGAATTCAAAATAGTTGTGGAATTGGAATTGAAAGCTTTGAAAATGAGTTTTCAAAAATAAAAGTTATTTTAATAAAACTTGAAATTTAAATAATTTGATTTAAATTTGAATTCAATATTTGAAATTGAATTCGATGATTTGGAAATTTTGATCTAAAACGATTATACAAGTTATAAAGGTGTTTATATGGGTTTTTAACCATTTAAAAAATTTGGTTTTTGAAATTTAAATTTAAACCCAAGTTTTATACTTCGATGGCTTTAGCTGTGTAAATTGTAATCAGTTTTCCCAAAACGAAAACTAATTGTTTCAAATAATAATAGCTTTTATAAAAAGAAAAGATTTCAAATTTGTATCGAAAGATTTCAAGTTGAAATGAAATTGTAAATAGTTTGGGTAAAACTATAAATTAACCTTTGTGAAGATGACTAAATCTTGTTTTGAAACCGAAGAGGATTTTATATAATAAAGATTTGAATTAGAACTGGTCTGAAAGTTATGAATTAAATCTTTAATTGGAAGATTGAATGAGTTAATCCAATTTGAAATGGAAATTGTTTTGAAATCTGTGAATAGATCTTTGTGAAAATGGGTGAACTTTGTGGAATAAATCTTTTTGTTTAAAAGAATTAAAATGGTAATTTTTTTAAGCCATTTGAGAGAAAAGTTTTGGATATTAAGTTGTGACTTAACTGAAATCCCATATCCATATGTTTTTTTGAATATTACGCTCATTATTCGGTTTAGCCGGGAGAGGACTTTGTGTCATATAACTCATTCCGAATAATGATACGTCGTTATGGATAGCATTTGAAGACCGGTGGTGAAGACCGGGTATTTTTGAAAGCGAAAGGATAACCCGTCAATTGTCCCTGCACTGGGTCGCGGTGGTATAGAGATTCCCGAAGTGATAGGGAGTCCGATCGGGATTGTGAATACCCGGATTTGCAAGGGCTTCTTTGGAAGTACCTTCGGTTCTGTTCGAACCCGGAACAGACTTGTATGGATGTGTGTCTGACATTACACTTTGAGATGTAAAGCTGGTTTCTTTCAAATACATTTCTGTTGGTGGCGGAGAATTTATTCTCTTAGCTTAACACCCTTCTCTGAGACGTACGAGCTCAGAGGTTATGTAGTTGATGGTTACTAGTGATACATTCCCAATTTGGTAATGTGGCATACGAAGTGCTGCTGATCATTTGTTGATCGAAGCATGGCTTTGTGAAAAAGCGTAGCTTTGTGGATGAGACTTCGTCGAGCCTCACAACCCGGTAATGGTCGAAACAGGAATCATGGCAGCAAGGTTATTTGGAGGTAGCTCCTCTTGAGGGTATGACCATTTCCTTCTGGATAAAAATTGATATCATGGTATGGAGCCCAGATATTTACTTATGTTGATTTTTTATGAAAGTGGTATCATGGTATGGAGCCCAGATACTTTACTGTGTGGTTGTCGGATTGAGAGCTCTCGGATAAAGGTCGGCAACGACCGGGGGATGGCATGCTCGTGTCAGTTGTTACCTAGTTACAGAGGTAACCCGGCCTTGTGTAGCAAAGAGCTGGTTAAGTTCTCGGGGGAGTCCCTCCAAAGGCGTTCCATTTTATGTGGGAAGTTCCTTTGCCTGACCATTTGTTAAAAATCCAATCATCCAATACGAGCTCTTTACGGTTTTGGTTGTATAACCTGCAATTTACTTATGGTGGTCACCACTGTATAGATGGTAGCTATAGTAGGCATAGTATAAAATGTCTATGCTGGCTAAGATTAATATTATACTTTCGAAAGGTTTTCTGCACTATGCACTAATAATAATATCAAAATGGATTTCGTGTATCAAGCATGTTTGACTGTCATAAGAAGAAATCTCCTCCAAGTCTGCGTTTGCAATGTGTGTGTGGTGGAAGGTCTTATGGTAGTTTCATTTTCCAAAAAGCATTGCAGTTTTCAATTTAAATTCTTTGTTGTTTGTTTTAAAAGATAAATACTATTTTTGTTTACTCATACCAGTCCCATGACTGACCTGGAGTTTATTGTTCCTTTCCTAAACTCTGGGTGCCCACAATTTTCCACACGGGCAATCTAGAGTTGGGTTTTTCAGATAATCCCATAATAGGAACTGATTTTGTAACGACCCGCCATTCATCTCCACAGAATGACGCGTCATAGAAAAGAGAAAGAAAGAGAAGAAAGAAGAAACAACACATTAGAATCTAAACAGCGGAACGAATAAATTATATTAATAACATAAAGTACTACATAGTACAACAACTATCAGAGTTACACAGATAATACAACACATACTAGACAATTATAAACAGCTGTCTAGTTATTACAACTCAATACAACACAAAGAAAACACAGAGATACCAAACACTGGGGAACACTAAACATATTTACACGTAGAAGCCTCCTACTCAATTTGCTCCTCCACAATTCGTCAAATCTAACCTGAATCCCTTGGCTACTCATAAAAATTTGAGTACCCAAGAGTTTAAGAAAACAGAAGATAAACTACGGTTCAGACAGGGATCTGGTGTGAGTAACAGGTTAAAGTTGCTTAACTCTCAAAAAACTTTGAAAAGAAAAGGTATCACGTAAGACTTCCCACACATAAACATGGAAAAGTTTTTACCTTATGCTAACCAACACATTTGATAGGAAATCCAGTGATATTATGATAGGTGTAGGGTTTTCAAGTAAATATGAAATAGCTGAAATTGTTACATTCATTAAATTCCACCTACTAGCCACAAAAGTGGGTAATACAATCAAAACCGTTAGCACTTATTGATTTTGGATTCCATACAATGGCAGGGCTACCGGGGTACCGTCAGTCACAATACATGGCCTAGATCACCGTACTGAGGGTCACTCCCAATCTCCTGCAACACAAGGCTGGAACCATCCCTTACTGGATAGTCCCGAACGAGACAACCCCGCAGTTGGCGCTCGATTCCAACTGCTTACTAAGCCGAAATAAAAGGGACATCTAGACAGGGGAAAATCTCATCCTACTTGGGCATGACCCACTTAGCCTTGCTGCACCTCCCTTGTTTTACCCATTCGCAGTTGATGAGGCTTGAGGCTACGATTACCTTTATAGGACACATTTATCTTAGAATGCTCATCGTCCACCCGACGATGTTCTGAAAGCATTCAATCCATACAAGTTCGTTCCGGGTTCGAACGAAACCGACGGTATTATCTCGTTACACTCATTTCGGAATCACCCTCAGAGTTAACGACAATAACCCTTACACTCTGAATCTTCATCTCGAATCTGAAAGTACTATCTCCGTCAAACTCATCCCGGAATCACCCTCAGAGTTATACTGACGAATAGTTCTTACACCTCAAGTCTTCACTCCTTACTTAAGATTCACGACCTAACGTTAATTTGGATCGATGTGGTTTTCGGATATCCAAATTTAGAAACCCGATCCCAGTCTCATCGAAATCCAAAGCGTGTCTTTTAGGTCCAAGTTGTTTTAAAGTTTAAAACAATTCAATTTCATTATCTATACACACACAGATAGATAATTCACAGATTCACAATAGATAATGATCAATATCATCACAACAGATAATCCATGTTATCATTATCAAAAGATAATCCATATTATCATCACAATGCAACCAATGTATCCATATCACACAACATTACTTATCTCATAACTGAGATTTCAAACCATTCAAGGAAACCAATATCATCCATATATATAAGCAATGATCTATAATCACACAATCTATAATTAACTTAAAATGAATTAATTACATCATCTCTAATTAATTTAAAGTGAAATAAATTAATTATTACATCAATATAAAACTTGCTTACATCACCATTAATTAATTACAATTTAATTAATTAATTATCCTCTAGTTAATCAACTTAATTAATCACCCTTGATTAATTATTCTTTGATTACATTCTAGTAATTATTCATTAATTAATTGCACAAGTTAATTGCTCTAAACCAAATACAGTAATTAACCCTTAATTACTTCATTAATTAATTAACTATAATTAATTATATTAAACCTTAATTAATTACAATTAATTAATTACCCTTAATCATTTATCATTGATTAATTAATCTTAATTAATCAATATTAATTACATCATTAATTATATTAATTAATGATCCTTAATTAAATTTAAATTAATTACTTATTTAAAATTAATTACTTTAAGTAATTAATCTCTATTACCTTATTATTACTCACCTTTGATTAATCACATTCTGTAATTAACCACCTTTAACTACTTATCAGATTAATTACTCCTTAATTAATTTCTTTAATTAATCTCTTGACTAATTATACAAAGTAATTTAATCCAGATTACTTCCACAACTAAACCATCTTCCACTAATTACATCCAGTAATTATCTTTAATTACTTCACTGTGTAATTACATTCCATAAATTACGTTAAGTAATTATTTACCAAAGCATCTAGTGTTAACTTAATTAAACTTAATTAATTAACTTAAAAAAATTACATTTAAACTTAATTAATTACATTAAGTAATTAATTCCTTAATTACTTTCATTAAGTAATTAAACTTAAATAAATTTCACAATTGATTATCATAAATTAATTAATCTAATTAATTATTAAAAATTAATCACATTAATTAATTGTTAAATAATCCTTAGTTAATGACCTTCATTAGCTATTAATCATCTTTTAATTACTTTCTTATGTAATTAACTTTCATTAATCAATATTAATTTAAAACTAATTAATCTTGAATAATAAATTAATTAACCTTTAATTATTAATTTAATTAAGTGTTAACTGAAACTAAATTAATTCTAGATTACTTGATTAATTAATTCTTAATTATTAATTAAGATCTAATTAATAATCCTTAATTTCAAATTAATTATTCCTAATTAATTAATCTCAATCATTTATTAATTATTTTAAACCTTTAATTACTTATTTAATTAATCCAAATTATTAATTAATCAACTAAATTAATTATCCATTAAATTCCTTAAAAATTTAATGAATTACAAATCATTAAATCCTAATTTTACTTTAAGATAAAACTTTATTAATAATCAAGTTACCATTTACAAAGTACTAAAACAATTTACTTTCAAATTTCATTTTAAATTTAAAAGTTTAAACTGAATACAATTTTCTTTAACAAGGTTTAAAACACATTCCTAAAACTTTTTCATTTTACAAGTTAAAGAAATACTCATTTAATAAAGAAGCTTAAAAGGATTTAAAACCAAATTCATATTTAAATTCAAATCAATTTGAATTACACTTTAAACAATTCAGAATTGTTTTAAATCATTTTAAATTTAAAACTTTTCAAAATTTGAATACATGTTTGTATTCAGATAAATTTTAGATTTTAAAAACTCTACTTATATTTTAAAACTTTATTTTTAAAATTCAGCTACTTAAACATTTTTAAAGTATTTAACAATTCAAGTTTAAAATCTTAATTTATTTTAAAACTGTGATTTAAACTTAAATTTGAATTCCAGAATTTAAACTTGGATTTAAATTTAGTTTAAACCTTTGCTTTTCATCTTTAAACTTCAGTTTGAAATTTTTAAACAAAACATTTTAAATCTTACTTTTAACTCATTATAGTTGTTTTAAATAATTTAAATTTATAAAATTTCCTAAAATTTCAAATTAGGATACAAAAGTTATTTGGATCCATATTTCAAAATCTGATTTAAACTTTATTTAAAAACTGTTTTCAAATTCCAAAATCCATTTAAAAAATTTATTATAACATAACAGGTTTCAGTTAAAACCTAATACCATAACTATAACCGAACCAGTGCAAATTTTGCTTCGAGTCCACAAGTAAAAATCTTCGAGCAACATAACTACGGACTTTGAGTAAAAACCCAGGTGACCCTCTTACTCAAAAACAAACAGCCATCATCAGCATCAAAGTGCACCGTGCATGTGCACGGTGCCGTTGATCATCTCCGGCCATCTCCAGTGGTCTTCCCACATCGTCCTATCAAACGTCACACCACGATCATCAGATCGAACACCTACTCTCGAAATCGAGTTCGAGACTTCAACCCCAAACCTGGAACAGAAAACAGGTATCAACTCCAAACCTGTCAACACTTCATCCATGGCCCTCCGACCACCAAAGAGCCACCACCACCGGCCACAGCCTCGTCTACAACCAAGCTTTCAAATCCTAAAACCTAGTTGCACTCGATCACCACTACAGCCCGCGCCGACCCAATCAAGTTGCCTAGTTAAAACTAGGGTTCCAGGAGAAAATTTGTCACCGCTGCCTCCTCGACGAAGTTTATCGCCATCCAGTATTTTTTTTCCTTTCTCTGTTCACCCCTCCATCAATGTCAAAGCTTCCGACCACCTAGAAAGCAGAGACCACCCAAAAATCCAAATATCCCCTTTCTAGTTCAACCCAAAACTGCATGCTTATTTCTAAAATTAAAATTAAAATTTTAGTTTTAAAAATCATGTTTTAGGATGATGTTTCAAATCTTAGGCCTGAAACAATAAATTGCAAGGTTTTGAATTTCACTATTTTCAAGTTTGATCAATTTTTATGATTTCCAGAGGCATTTCATAATTATTTTTAACTTAAATAAAATTTAGACTACGATTTAGGATGAAACAAACAAGTTTCGTTTAAGTCAAAAATTCAAACCAAGCCTAGATCAAGAGGTAATGATTTTAAATCAAACTGAAGTTTGAAAACAAAGAACAGGATGTCACAGGAAACAAGTTTGCACACATACATTCATCATTCAATATACACAGTCAATTCATATATACACAAGCATACATATTCCCAGATATGAACATGCAACAGGTTATTTATACTTAAGCTTTTAAAAGGTTGATGCTACTCACCTGTAAACAAAATGAACAGAGCCTCCAGAATGTTTTGAAAGCTGTTTTGATACTTAGAACGGGGATATGCAGTAGCCCCTTTTTTCTAAAACAAACTTGAATTGCTTTGATGAAGACTGAGTTGCTTTATTATTATTTTTAAACTGGAATGCTTGCTTTTTTAATTTGAAACTGCATGCGTGCTTTTGACTTCCAAATTGAATAAAAATGCAGGCTTCAGATCTTTTGCATGGTGACAGGTTTGCTTGCATGCTACAGATTTACAGGGTTTTGAAGATTTACAGGAAAGTGATTTGTAGGCTTGATATTTGAAGTGGATTATAGGTTTTTAAATGTTTCAGGTTTTAAAAATGAAGATGAGATTTCAAACTTGTTCTTGTTTCTGATTTTGGTTTCAAAGGAAGTGTTTTTTTTCATATTCTTAGCATCATAGATTTAGAAAAAGAATAAAATGAAAGAGGATTTGTTTATATAAAAAATGAAATGCTTATTAATAAAAATAAAAGAAAAACAAAAATAAATGACACTTGTATTCAATTTTAACATTTGTCATAATCCTTACTTTATTAACTAACACATGTCTTTTAATTTATAAAATGTTTACATTTTTCTTTTAAAGTTAATTAGTTATAACTAAATGTTAATTAGTTATTTAGTTAATAGATTAATATAAGATAAATGTAAATTTATGTTTAATTAATTAGTTAATATATACTTATTTACATGTAGATAATTTTGAAATGAATAAATCCAATTATATTTATAAAATAAAGGGTTATACAAATATTTTAAAATCCAAAACAAATAAAAACATTTATACTTTAAATTTTCAAAGCTTCAAATTCAAATTCAAATCAAATTCTAAAATTCAATTTTGAAATCAAGTTACATATGTACATATATAACTACACAATTTAGTTTTGAAAAACAAACTATTTTTTATAAAAATCTATTTGTTGAAAACAATATCTTATTATTATATTGTAAAAATTACACATTTGATACTTTAAATAATTTATAAAAGAAATTGTTTCTTTATCAATAAATTATTTATTTTATCCAACTATATTTAAAAAGAAATCAAAATAAACCTTATTGTAAATTTTATTTAAATTTAAACTTAAGTTAAAACATATTTTAAACCATTTAAACATTTACCTTATGTATTTAAAATCATATAGTTATTTATTATATACTCTTAAAAAGATTAATATCAAATAAATTAATTTAAACAAATTAAATTTTTATCTTAACAATTTAAAACCATATATTATTTATTCAATAGCTTTTAAAAGTTTAACTTTAAATAAAATCATTATTCCCAATTTCACCAAAAATATTTGTATTTAGAAAACAAGATCTATTTATTTATTAAATTTAAAACAAGGTTTATCTATTTACAATATATATAATTTCTATATATATTATAAATAGAAAATAATTATTATCTTAAAGATAAAATTTATCGATTAAATATTTATTTAATTGGATTATTAAATTAATTCCAATCTTATTAATAAAGATTATCAAATCAATTTAATTTTTAATTCAAAATATTAAATTGATATTGCCTAAAATTCCGGGTCATCGCATTCCTCCCGCCTTAAAATAATTTCGTCCCAAAATTTAAAACAAAGGTAATTTAATAATCTATTTAAATATTTTAAATTTTTTTCTTTAAAACACAAGCATATATCAAACATATGCTAACAACCGTAGCAATCAATTCATCTAATCAAACAATCTAACTATCCAGACAAAATTTTGGATAGAGTTTCCTCGAGTTTCCCAAGTATATATATACCGGGATACTCTCTCTACAGAATCCAAACAATCAAAACTACGAAGCTACAGAGCTCCTACTCATCTAGATCTATAGAACTAGACAGCATATCAGACTATAGACGAGTCTGACTAAACAACCAAACCTCTTGAACTGCTGGTTCCACAACCAGATATAGATCATACATGTACTCCCTCAGAGATACGTGAAACATATCGAACCCCCGTCATCCAAACTGGCAATTCAACCCTGAAAACCAAATCTCCGACTCCGGAATCCAAATTCCTCCATCTTTTATCCACAAAATTCTTCGGACGATCTTGGGCTGCCCACATCCTTCCTGATCAGCTCAACCCTTGCTGATTCCTCTAGAAACATATAAAACCAAAAACAACCCAACACAATGATCTCCTCAAGATCAATCCAAAAACAAGGACACACTCTACTCCTCAAGCAACAGAAGACAACAAACTTCTCCTTATCCGGAAAAGACAAACAGAAACACTCCCAAACTGCTTCCGCTACACAACTCTGATTCGAAGTATATTAGAATGCTAATGATGAACATGAGCACAAACTGGGCATCACTTCCCAGAAATATAGTTCAACAGATCCATAAAAGAAAACTCAGAAATTCCTCCAAAACCTGAGTTGCTTCATCAAACTCTATCTCTAAGAATCATCCTTCTACTAAGCTGAACCACCGGTTCCTTCCTGGAATTCTAGATGATAAGAAAACTCAATCTCCAGATGCGGACAAACCCCTGAAGACATCCAGAAAATCTCTGATAACCGAAGAGAACACTCAAACAATCGCAAGTCACTTTTGCGATCAATCCAACCTAATTCCAAAGAAAACTGTTCTCTCTTTACTAAAACAGAACAGCTTACACTGGCTTAGTCCAATCATCGGAGAAATAGATCCACTCTGCTGCTTTTGAACTCCACCTCCAGAAAAACTACTCAACTAAAGACCTTCCTGTCATCACAGAACACTCCGAGCTGCACTGTTGACACCAAAGCCAAAGACTTCCAAATCCAAAGTTCTTCGAAAAACTCGGACTTCAAAGCCAACCATAACATCCTGCTGAATCCATCCAGAACACCGAAGCAGACACGCTTCCTAAAACTTGTTCCAAAGAAAACATCTTCGGAGACAATCCATAGTCACTGCATCTCATCACGCAGCTGCTACTTCCTGAGGTATCAAGATACCATTACTCACTTCTGCCTAACCGACAGATCCATACTCTACTCAACTCATCCAACTTCAAAGATGAACTCTGAACCTTAATAGGTTTCTTTCACAGATCGATGAAATACTTCATCACAACAAAGCTTACTCGAGACGGTATTAGGTCTACAGTCTCGACAAATACACTTCCAACCTCAACATACAAACTTCAATCAATGGTAGTCGTGTTACACACCACTACCACATCTACCTTTATAATTTATATTGGAAAACCTGAATAGGTAACCCAACAAATAGGTAGAAATAGATAAATATATATATATACATATTTAAAATTACAAATACGCTCTCTCAAGAAAGAAAACACTCCAAAGCCTAGGTATTCACTCAACCTAGAGCTCTGATACCACTGTAACGACCTGCCATTCATCTCCATAGAATGGCGCATCATTAATAAGAAAGAAAGGGATAGAAAAGAGAAAGAAAGAGAAGAAAGAAGAAACAACACATCAGTCTGTAAACAGCGGAACGAATAAATTATATTAATAACATAAAGTATTACATAGTACAACAACTATCAGAGTTACACAGATAATACAACACATACTAGACAGTTATAAACACCTGTCTAGTTATTACAACTCAATACAACACAGAGAAAACACAGAGATACCAAACACAGCGGAACACTAAACATATTTACACGCAGAAGCCTCCTGCTCCATTTGCTCCTCCACAATTCGTCAAAGCTAACCTGAATCCCTTGGCTACTCTTAAAAATTTGAGTACCCAAGAGTTTAAGAAAACAGAAGATAAACTCCGGGTCAGACATAGGTCTGGTGTGAGCAACAGGTTAAAGTTGCTTAACTTTCAAAAACCTTTGAAAAGAAAAGTTATCACGTAAGACTTCCCACACATAAACATGGAAAAGTTTTTACCTTACGCTAACCAAAACATTTGATAGGAAATCCAGTGATATTATGATAGGTCTAGGGTTTTCAAGTAAATATGAAATAGCCGAAATTGTTGCATTCATTAAATTCCAGCTACTAGCCATAAAAGTGGGTAATATAATCAAAACCGTTGGCACTTACTGGATTTTGGATTCCATACAATGGCAGGGATACCGGGGTACCGGCCATCATAGTACGTGGCCTAGATCACCGTACCGAGGATCACTCCTAATCCCCTGCAACACAAGGCCGGAATCATCCCTTACTGAATAGTCCCGAACGAGACAACCCCGCAGTTGGCGCGCGATTCCAACTGCCTACTAAGCCGAAATAAAAGGGACCTCTAGACAGGGGAAAATATCGTCCTACTTGGGAACGACCCACTTAGCGTTGCTGCACCTTCCCTGTTTTAGCCATTCCCGGTTGATGAGGCTTGAGGCTACGGTTACTTTTATAGGACACATTTATCTTAGAATGCTCATGATCCACCTGACGATGTTCTAAAAGCATTCAATCCATACAAGTTCGTTCCGGGTTCGAACGAAACCGAAGGCATTATCTCGTTACACTCATTTTGGAATCACCTTCAGAGTCAACGACAATAGCCCTTACACTCTGAATTTTCATCTCGAATCTGAAAGTACTATCTCCGTCAAACTCATCTCGGAATCACCCTCAGGGTTATACTGACGAATAGTTCTTACACCTCGAGTCTTCACTCCTTACTTAAGATTCATGACCTATCGTTAATTTGGATCGATGTGGTTTTCGGATATCCAAATTTGGAAACCCGATCTCGGTCTCAACGAAATCCAAAGCGTGTCTTTTAGGTCCAAGTTGTTTTAAAGTTTAAAACAATTCAATTTCATTATTTATATACACACAGATAGATAATTCACAGATTCACAATAGATAATCATCAATATCATCACAATAGATAATCCATGTTATCATTATCAAAAGATAATCCATATTATCATCACAATGCAACCAATGCATCCATATCACACAACATTACTTATCTCATAACTGAGATTTCAAACCATTCAAGGCAACCAATATCATCCATATATATAAGCAATGATCTATAACCACACCATCTATAATTAATTTAAAATGAATTAATTACATCATCTCTAATTAATTTAAAGTGAATTAAATTAATTACTACATCAATATAAATCTTGCTTACATCACCATTAATTAATTACAATTTAATTAATTAATTATCCTCTAGTTAATCAACTTAATTAATCACCCTTAATTAATTATTCTTTAATTACATTCTAGTAATTATTCATTAATTAATTGCACAAGTTAATTGCTCTAAACCAAATACAGTAATTAACCCTTAATTACTTCATTAATTAATTAACTGTAATTAATTACATTAAACCTTAATTAATTACAATTAATTAATTACCCTTAATCATTTATCATTGATTAATTAATCTTAATTAATCAATATTAATTACATCATTAATTATATTGATTAATGATCCTTAATTAAATTTAAATTAATTACTTATTTAAAATTAATTACTTTAAGTAATTAATCTCTATTACCTTATTATTAATCACCTTTGATTAAGCACATTCTGTAATTAACCACCCTTAATTACTTATCAGATTAATTACTCCTTAATTAATTTCTTTAGTTAATCTCTTGACTAATTAGACAAAGTAATTTAATCCAGATTACTTCCACAACTAAACCATCTTCCACTAATTACATCCAGTAATTATCTTTAATTACTTCACTGTGTACTTACATTCCATAAATTACATTAAGTAATTATTTACCAAAGCATCTAGTGTTTAACTTAATTAAACTTAATTAATTAACTTAAACAAATTACATTTAAACTTAATTAATTACATTAAGTAATTAATTCCTTTATTACTTTCATTAAGTAATTAAACTTAAATAAATTTCACAATTGATTATCATAAATTAATTAATCTAATTAATTATTAAAAATTAATCACATTAATTAATTGTTAAATAATCCTTAGTTAATGACCTTCATTAACTATTAATCATCTTTTAATTACTTTTCTTATGTAATTAACTTTTATCAATCAATATTAATTTAAAACTAATTAATCTGAATATTAAATTAATTAACCTTTAATTATTAAATTAATTAAGTGTTAATTGAAACTTAATTAATTCTAAATTACTTGATTAATTAATTCTTAATTATTAATTAAAATCTAATTAATAATCCTTAATTCAAATTAATTATTCCTAATTAATTAATCTCAATCATTTATTAATTATTTTAAACCTTTAATTACTTATTTAATTAATCCAAATTATTAATTAATCAAATAAATTAATTATCCATTAAATTCCTTAAAAAATTTAATGAATAACAAATCATTAAATCCAAATTTTAATTTAAGATAAAACTTTATTAATAATCAAGTTACCATTTACAAAGTACTAAAACAATTTACTTTAAATTTACTTTCATATTTCATTTTAAATTTAAAAGTTTAAATTGAATACAATTTTCTTTAACAAGGTTTAAAACACATTCCTAAAACTTTTTCATTTTACAAGTTAAAGAAATACTCATTTAATAAAGAAGCTTAAAAGGATTTAAAACCAAATTCATATTTAAATTCAAATCAATTTGAATTACACTTTAAACAATTCAGAATTGCTTTAAATCATTTTAAATTTAAAACTTTTCAAAATTTGAATACATATTTGAATTCAGATAAATTTTAGATTTTAAAAACTCTACTTATATTTTAAAACCTTATTTTTAAAATTCAACTACTTAAACATTTTTAAAGTATTTTACAATTCAAGTTCAAAATCAAATTTATTTTAAAACTGTGATTTAAACTTAAATTTGAATTCCAGAATTTAAACTTGGATTTAAATTTAGTTTAAACCTTTGCTTTTCATATTTAAACTTCAGTTTGAAATTTTCAAACAAAACATTTTAAATCTTACTTTTAACTCATTAAAGATGTTTTAGATAATTTAAATTTATAAAACTTCCTAAATTTTCAAACTAGGATACAAAAGTTGTTTGGATCCATATTTCAAAATCTGATTTAAACTTTATTTAAAAACTGTTTTCAAATTCCAAAATCCTTTTAAAAAATTTATATAATATCCCAGAATTTTGGACAATATAAATTTAGTAATTTGTGTTTAAATTTAAATTGAATTGATAATTATTGTTGATAAATTTGGTTTGATTTAATATTCTTCTTTATTTAAATATTTAATTTGTGAATTTATTTCTAATAAACTAATAAATCTATTTTCTATTTAATAATGTATATTTATTTATATATATTTAAAATAGATAAGTTGTTTTTAATTAAATCAGTATAGCATAATTTTAATAATTTGAAATTAGAAATTGTGATTTATTTTTGATTTAAGCTTTTCAAAAATATTTAATAAAATAACTAAATGATTTTAAGTATACGAGATAAATGTTTTACTAGTTTAAAATTCATTTTGACTTAAGTTTGTATATTAAAATAAGTTACAAAAATGTTTGTGTTATTCTTTTTAAAATATGGATTGATAATTATGATTTGTAAATTAAATATGAGAATTTAAATACAACTTATAAATGAATCATGTATTCATTTAAATAACAAATAAGTTATAATCTCTTTATAAATTTATTTAAGTGATCAAAATATTATTTTTAAATAATTGATTTGTATATTGTTTTTATTTATAACTATAATTGGTTTATTCTTTAATTATTTATCTATACATAACTAAATATTAAAACTAATAAAATGTTTAAAACTTTCTTTAACACTTAATACTAATTACTTAGATTTACAAGTGTAAATATCTTAAAGCTTAAACTAAAAAATGTAAACTAAATACCATTTTTAAATGACAAGTGTTAATAGCTTAAGCCATGTGTCAAATTATATCTCTTATTTTTCTTTGTTTTTAATAAATCATAAATTTAGTTTTTATAACATTGCATTCTTTCATTCCTGATTTTTCTCAGTTTCATTTCTTAACCAAAGAAACATTTCACACCAAAGTAATCTTCATTCCATTGAAAATCAGTAAACAAAAACTCCTCAAAATGCAAATCATTACCCTGTAACTCCTCAAAATGCAAATCATTACCCTGTAACTCCTCAAACCAGAAATAAATCTCAAATCCCTTATCCATTTTCACATTAATCAAGTATGAAGCCTGCATGTTTTCAAAACAACCTGGGTTGAAACTGCAATTTCAAGTTTGCATCTGCATACCATTCAAGCAACCTGCATTTATCTAGAACATGCAAATGAATCTGGAAAAGCAAGATGTCTGCGTTCATGAATTTTCAAATCTGGAAGCATTTTTTTAAAAAAAACAAAGATTAAAAGCATCAAATTTGAAACAAGTTTCAAAGGGGCATTCAAAACTTTTGCAATGGATATTCTGCATGCATAATCAAAGGGGATAGGCTCTGTCTGCATAATTAAGGTGAGTAACTCATTTATAAATTTATTAAATAGGTAAAGTTGTTCATGCTTTTTTTATAAATTTGAAATGAACTTATATGAAATGGCCGTGAATATTATGCCTGTAATATATGCCTGTAAACATGATGATGAATGTTGCATGTCTGTTCTTCAAGATTCCAAACTCATGTTTGATCCCTGAATTCTTTTCTTTGACTTGTTTACTGTTATGACTTAAACTTTTGAATTAAACCTGTTTGTTTTAGAATAGAGTAAGTTTAAATTTTATATAAATTAAATTAAATTGTTTGTAACCTGGAAAATAAGTAACAGAGCAATAGAAATTTTATAAGTGAAAATATGAAACAATGCAAATCAATGTTTCAGGGTTTCAACTCAAAACATCTTACAAAATTAAGATTTTTTAAAATAATATTACCATTTATAATGTTAGAAACAAAGTGCAGTTTAGATTTGACTGTAAATTAAATTATGGGGCATCTCTGTTGCTACATGCAATTGGAAATGATGAGATTGTTTCTGGTGATGGTGTAGCTATCAGGGATTATAGGAAAATTTCTGGTTTGTATTAAAATTTAGTGTTGATGATGAGATTTGGGAATTTCAGTTATGAACCCTAGTTTCTACTGGGTTTAAGAATTTGAATACTGCGGCTTTAACTATGGATCGTGTTCAACCATGATTGGCATGTTGGTAGATGATGTATTGATGAAGTCTTCACCAGAGTATGGAAGGTGATGGTGGTCGGAGATGGGAGGAATTGATGTTGACAGGTTGGGGATGTTGGTTGCTGTCTGCAGTTCCAGGTTTTGGAATTTGAGTCTCAAACTAGAATTCGAGCACATGATGTAGAAGTGGGTGTTGAGTTGGCCTGAGGGAAGGATTGTTGACCGTGGGATGGTCGTGGGTTTGGCCATTAATGGCCGGAGTGGATGGGCAGGTGTACAGTGCAGTAGTGTACATGATGGTGATGTTGGGTTTTCAGGATTTTGTTACTCGGGATTGTCTCGGGGGATTTAGGTAGTAACTCGAAGCAAGTGTACTTGTGACTCGAAGTAAACTAGGGTAGGCTTGGGTTAATTTTTGGGTTTCAGGTTTTGAAAGAGCAGAACCTGTTTCCAGTTTTTTTTGTAAATTTGAGGTGAAAGTAAAATGCAAACAAAATCTAAAAATAAGTTTGAACCTGAAATTGAATTTGAATTCAATAAGTTTAAATTTTAGATCTTTGAAATAAATTTGAAATGCTTTTCAACTCAAGTTTGGTTTTAAACTAAAACAGAAACTGTCTTTCTGTTTTAATTTTGTTTTAAAGTAAAGTTTAAAAATTGAAAGATGAAGTTCAATCTGAAATTTTTAAACCTGAAATTTAATATGTAATCAACTGTTAAAATCTGGGATTTTGAAACTTTTTTTTTGAATTCAAAAATTTAAGATATTTAAACCAAACAGGAAACTGTTTTTCTGTTTTAAATTTAAGAGTAAATTTTATAATGCAACTGAAAATTTAAAATAAAGTTTAAATCTGGAAACTAAAATATAGAACTTAGGAAATGAATCTGAGTTTGAATTAATTTAAATCTGGGAATTTAAATTTAGTTTTTTTAAAACTTTCTAAAGTATAAAGGAACATTGGTTTTGAATTTAAAACTATGGGTTTTAACTTGTGAATAAGGATTTAAAATGGGTTTAAATTCTGTTTTAAAACCTGAACTTTTATTTAATGTCAGTTTTTAAAATTAAATAAGTTTTTAAAATTTAAATTTGTTTTAACCATTTTTAGAGAAGGTTAATAATTTGAATTTAAAATTGAAGATGGAAGTGTAAGTAAAGTTTTAAATTTTTAAGTATGAATCTGGAATGAAAATTTAAATTGTGGTTCAGTTTCAAATTTAAAAAGAAATTTTTAGATTGAATTTGTTTGAAACAAATTGTTTAAAAATACTTTGTATAAGAAGAATGTTTCTTAATTTAGAACTTAAGAAATTGGTTTCATTAAAAATTATTAATTTAATTTAAATGGGTAATTAATTATTTAATTAATTAATAATGAGGATGTTTAATTAAGTAATTAATAATTTTTAAGTTGATTAATTAGATTTAAGATTAATTAATTAAGGTTAATTAATCTATAATTAAGGGTGGTTAATTAAATTTTAATTAATAATTAAGATTTATTTAATCAAGTGATTAAAGAAAATTAAGTTTGTAATTAACACTTAATTAATTTATAATTAGAGATTAATTAAATTGTAATTAAATATTAATTAATTAATAATTAAAAATGATTAATTTAAGTTAATTCTTAATTAAGTAATTAAGAAATGTTAATGCAGGTCATTAACTTAAGATTATTTAACAATTATTTAGTGTGATTAATTTTTGATAATTAATTTAATTAATTAATTAATATTAATCAATTGTTTAATTACTCAATGAAGTAATTAATGAGTTAATTACTTGGTGTAATTAATTTGATTTATGTGATTAGTTTAGATTAATTAAGTTAAATTAATATGAACATTTGTGGGTATGATTGATAATTACTTATGTAATTAATGGGTTTATAATTACTTAAGGAAGTAATTAATTAATTAATAATTACTGAATGTAATTAAGGATATTTATTATAGAAGTAATTTGGATTCAAATTACTTTGAAATTAATCAAGGGATTTATTTAGATAATGAATTAAGAGTGATTAATTTATGGGATGAGTAATTAAAGTAGTTAATTACTGAATGGTTATTAATCATGGGTGATTAATATATATGGTTTAAATTGCAGATCAATTACTTATGTAATTAATTTATATTTGGAGATTCATTAAATTGTAATCAGAAATCATTAATTAATTAATTAATGATGTAATTTAGAATTGGTTAATTAAGATATAATGAATAATGAATAAATGATTAATGTAATTAATTTTAGCTAATTAATTAAGCAATTACAGGTTAATTATTTGCAAAGGGTTTAATATAATTAACTTATGTAATTAATATTAAAGGCTAATTACTTATTGTAATTAGGGAATTATTAATCAGTAATGATTAATCGAAATGAATATTGAGATGGTGTTTTATTTTATTGATTTGAAATCAATTAATGGTTAGGATAAGCATGATTAATGATGAAGTAATTAATTTAATTTATTTTAAATTAATTAGAGATTAATTAATTTAATTCATTTTAAATTAATTATAAATGGTGTGATCATTAGATCATTGCTTATGTTTGATGATTGGTATTAATTACCTGGTATGGGTTGTAATCTCAGTTATGAGATGAGTAATGTTATGTGGTATGGATGTATTGGTTGCTTTTGGATGATAATATGGGTTATCTGATTATGATATGAATTATCTGTTGGTAATGATAATGTTGATTATCTATTGTGTTGTGAATTATCTCTCTGTGTGTATATAGATAATGAATTGAATTGTTTTAAACTTAAACAACTTGGACCTAAAAGACACGCTTTGGATTTCGATGAGACCGGGATCGGGTTTTCATATTTGGATATCCGAAAACCACATCGATCCAAATTAACGTTAGGTCGTTAATCCAAGTGGAGCGACTGAAGACTCGAGGTGTAAGGGCTATACGTCAGTATAACTCTGTGGGTGATTCCGTAATGAGTTTGACGGAATAGTATTTATAGATTCGAGATGGAGATTTAGAGTGCAAGGGTTATCGTCGTTAACTCTGAGGGTGATTCCAAAATGAGTGTAACGAGATAATGCCTTCGGTTTCGTTCAAACCCGGAACGAACTTGTATGGATTGAATGCTTTCAGAACATCGTCAGGTGGACGATGAGCATCCTAAGAGATATGTCCTATAAAGGTAATCGTAGCCTCAAGCCTCATCAACCGGGAATGGCTAAAACAGGGGAGGTGCAGCAAAGCTTCGTGGGTAGCCCCCACTTGAGAGCGAGATTTACCTCTGTCTAGATGTCCCTTTATTTCGGCTTAGTGGTGCGGTTGTTGATCACAACTGCAGGGTGGTCTTGTTCGGAACTGTTCAGTAAGGAATGGGTCCGGCTTTGTGTTGCAGGGGAGCAGGCGTACTCCACGGTACGGTGATCTAGGCCACATACTGTGACGGGCGGTACCCCAGTAGCCCAGCCATTGTATGGAATCTTAAATCCAGTAAGTGACAACGGTTTTGATTGTATTACCCACTTTTGTGGCTAGTAGCTGGAATTTAATGAACGTAACAATTTCGGCTATTTCTTATTTACTTGAAAACCATAGACCTATTATAATATCATCGGATTTCCTATCAAATGTTTTGGTTAGCGTAAGGTAATTTTTTTTCCATGTTTATGTGTGGGAAGTCTTACGTGATACCTTTTCTTTCAAAAGTTTTTTCAAAGTTAAGCAACTTTAACCTGTTACTCACACCAGACCCATGTCTGACCCGGAGTTATTTCTGTTTTTCCTTAACTCTTGGGTACTCAAATTTTTACGAGTAGCCAAGGGAATTCAGGTTAGGATTCAGGTTAGCTTTGACGAATTGTGGAGGAGCAAATGGAGCAGGAGGCTTCTGCATATAGATATATAGTTTTCTGCTGTGTTGGTATCTCTGAGTGTTTATCTGTAATGTATTGAGTTGTAATAACTAGGCAGGTGTTTATAACTTTCTAGTATGTGTTGTATTGTATGTGTAACTCTGATGTTTGATGTATACTATGTAATACTTATGTTATTAATATAATTTATTCGTTCCTCTGTTGAGATTCTTGTGTTGTTTCTTCTTTCTCTTCTTTCTTTCCTCTTTTCTATCCCTTTCTTTCTTAAGGATGATACGACTTTTTGTGGAGAAAAAGTCGGGTCGTCACAGTTGGTATCAGAGCGCTAGGTTGAGCGAATAACTAGTCTCTGGAGTGGTGTCTATCTTGAGTGAGCGTATTTGTATTTTTATTATATATATATATATATATATATATATATTCATGGTTCTACCTATTTGTTGGTTTACCTGTTCAGGTTTTTCCAATGTAAGTTATAAAGGTAGATGAGGTAGAAGTGTGTGTAACACGACTACCATTGGTTGGAGTTTGATGGATGAGGTTGGAAGTGTATTTGTCGAGACTGTAGATCGAATACTGTCTCGAGTAAGTTTTGCTTGGTGTAAGGACTTCATCAATCTCTGAAGGTAACCTGTAAAGGTTTGGAGTTCATATTTGAAGTGCAGAATTGAGTTTTGATCTGTCGATAAGGCTGAAGCAAGTGAGTGATGATATCTTGATATCTCAGGAAGTAGTAGTTGCGTGATGAGATGCAGTGACTATGGATATTTCCGAAAATGTTTCTTTGGAACAAGAGTAAGAAGTGAGTTTGCTCGGTGATGTGGATGAGTTTAGCAGAGTGTTCTGAGTTGGTAGGGAGTCTTCTGGCTGAGTAGTTTTTCTGAAGTGGAGTTCAGAAGCCGCAGAGTGGATTCATTTCTCTGGTAAGTTGGCTAGGCAAGCATAAGCTGTTCTGTTTGGTTGAGAGAGAGCAGTTTCCTTGTAATTAGGCTTAGTTGATCGCAAAAGTGACTTGCGATAGTATGTTATTTTGGATTGTTGGAGATTGTCCGGATTTCTTCCAGGAAGTCAAAAGTTTTTCAGCATCTGGAGATCGAGTTTTCTTTCCAGGAATGGAACAGGTGGTTCGGTTAGTAGATAGATGGTTCCTTGAGATAGAAGTTGGTGAAGTAGCTCAGGTTTCAGAGGAACTTTTGAGTTTTATTTCATGGATATATGGAACCATATTTCTGTGCTGGGTTGTCTAGTCTGTGCTTGTGTTCTTCAGCATTTTCTTCTGTTTCGGATCAGAGTTGTGCAGTGGAAGCAGTTTGGGGGTGTTTCTGTTTTGTCTTTTACGGATAAGAAGAAGTTTGTTCTGTCTTCTATTGTTGAGAAGCAGGGTTTGTGTTCTTGTTTTTGGATTTGAGTGATCTTGAGGAATCATTGGATTGTTTTGATTCAGTCTGTTTCTAATGAAATTAGCAAGAGTTGAGCTGATTAGGATGGATGTTGGTAGCCCAGGATCATCTGAAGAGTTTTTATGGACAACAGACGGAGAAATTTGGATTCTGGAGTCGGAGATTGGGTTTTGGTTAAGTTTTTCTCCGATCCATAGAGCTATGAGATTCGGAGGGTCTGTGAGCTAGCTCAGAAGTGTTTTGGTTTCTTCTGTGATGGGTTAGATCAGTGTTTGGTTTTCTAGAGTTGAATTGCCAGTTTGGATAACTGGGATTCAAGGTATTTCACGTATCTCTAAGGGAGTACGTGTTTGATATTTCTGGTTGTAGAACCAGCAGTTTAGGATGGATTGGTTGTTGAGTTAGACTCGTTTGTAGTCTGATATTTTGTATAGAATTGTTTTAGGAGCTCTGTAACTTTGTAGTATTGATTGAATGTATTCTATAGAGCGAGTATCCCGATATATATATACCGGGGAAACTCGTGAAAGTTTTATACAAAATTCTTTTGGATAATCAGATTTGTTTTGATTGTGTGAATTGGTTGCATTGGTTGTTAGCATATGATTAACATATGCTGTATTTTAAAATGAAATCTGTAAATAGATTATTAAATTACCTTTGTTTTAAATTTCGGGGACGAAATTCTTTTAAGGGGGAAGGATTGTAATATCCCGGAATTTTGGACAATATAAATTTAGTAATTTGTGTTTAAATTTAAATTGAATTGATAATTATTGTTGATAAATTTGGTTTGATTTAATATTCTTCTTTATTTAAATATTTAATTTGTGAATTTATTTTTGATAAACTAATAAATCTATTTTCTATTTAATAATGTATATGTATTTATATATATTTTAAATAGATAAGTTGTTTTTAATTAAATTAGTATAGCATAATTTAAATAATTTAAAATTAGGATTTGTGATTTATTTTTGATTTAAGCATTTCAAAAATATTTAATAAAATAACTAAATGATTTTAAATATACGAGATAAATGTTTTATTTGTTTAAAATTCATTTTGACTTAAGTTTGTATATTAAAATAAGTTACAAAAATGTTTGTGTTATTCTTTTTAAAATATGGATTAATAATTATGATTTGTAAATTAAACATGAGAATTTAAATACAAATTATAAATGAATAATGTATTCATTTAAATAACAAATAAGTTATAATCTCTTTATAAATTTATTTTAAGTGATCAAAATATTATTTTTAAATAATTGATTTGTGTATTGTTTTTATTTATAACAATAATTTGTTTATTCTTTAATTATTTATCTATACATAACTAAATATTAAAACTAATTAACAATGTTTAAAACTTTCTTTAACACTTAATACTAATTACTTAGATTTACAAGTGTAAATATCTTAAAGCTTAAACTAACAAATGTAAACTAAATACCATTTTTAAATGACAAGTGTTAATAGCTTAAGCCATGTGTCAAATTATATCTTTTATTTTTCTTTGTTTTTAATAAATCATAAATTTAGTTTTTATAACATTGCATTCTTTCATTCAGGATTTTTCTCAGTTTCATTTCTTAACTAAAGAAACATTTCACACCAAAGTAATCTTCATTCTATTGAAAATCAGTAAACAAAAACTCCTCAAAATGCAAATCATTACCATGTAACTCCTCAAACCAGAAATACATCTCAAATCCCTTATCCATTTTCAAAATCTGCATACACTAATCAAGTATGAAGCCTGCATGTTTTCAAAACAACCTGGGTTGAAACTGCAATTTCAAGTTTGCATCTGCATACCATTCAAGCAACCTGCATTTTATCTGGAACATGCAAATAAATCTGGAAAAACAAGATGTCTGCATTCATGAATTTTCAAATCTGGAAGCATTTTTATAAAAAAACAAAGATTAAAAGCATCAAATTTGAAGCAAGTTTCAAAGGGGCATTCAAAACTTTTGCAATGGATATTCTGCATGCATAATCAAAGAGGATAGGCTCTGTCTGCATAATTAAGGTGAGTAACTCATTTATAAATTTATTAAATAAGTAAAGTTGTTCATGCTTTTTTTTAAAATTTGAAATGAACTTATGCCTGTAATATATGCCTGTAAACATGATGATGAATGTTGCATGTCTGTTCTTCAAGATTCCAAACTCATGTTTGATCCCTGAATTCTTTTCTTTGACTTGTTTACTGTTATGACTTAAACTTTTGTAAACCTGTTTGTTTTAGAATAGAGTAAGTTTAAATTTTATATAAATTAAACTAAATTGTAACCTGGAAAATAAGTAACAGAGCAATAGAAATTTTATAGGTGAAAATATGAAACAATGCAAATCAATGTATCAGGGTTTCAACTCAAAACATCTTACAAAATTAAGATTTTTTAAAATAATATTACCATTTATAATGTTAGAAACAAAGTGCAGTTTAGATTTGACTGTAAATTAAATTATGGGGCATCTCTGTTGCTACATGCAATTAGAAACGATGAGATTGTTTCTGGTGATGGTGTAGCTATCAGGGATTATAGGAAAGTTTCTGGTTTGTATTAAAATTTAGTTTTGATGATGAGATTTGGGAATTTCAGTTATGAACCCTAGTTTCTACCGGGTTTAAGAATTTGAGTACTGTGGCTTTAACTATGGATCGAGTTCAACCATGATTGGCGTGTTGGTAGATGATGTATTGATGAAGTCTTCACCAGAGTATGGAAGGTGATGGTGGTCGGAGATGGGAGGAATTGATGTTAACAGGTTGGGGATGTTGGTTGCTGTCTGCAGTTCCAGGTTTTGGAATTTGAGTCTCAAACTAGAATTCAAGCACATGATGTAGAAGTGGGTGTTGAGTTGGCCTGAAGGAAGGATTGTTGACCGTGGGATGGTCGTGGGTTTGGCCAGTAATGGCCGGAGTGGATGGGCAGGTGTACAGTGCAGTAGTGTACATGATGGTGATGTTGGATTTTCAAGATTTTGTTGCTCGGGGTTGTCTCGGGGGATTTAGGTAGTAACTCGAAGCAAGTGTACTTGTGACTCGAAGTAAACTGGGGTAGGCTCGGGTTGATTTTTGGGTTTCAGGTTTTGAAAGAGCAGAACCTGTTTCCAGTTTTTTTTAAAAATTTGAGGTGAAAGTAAAATGCAAACAAAATCTAAAAATAAGTTTGAACCTGAAATTGAGTTTGAATTCAATAAGTTTAAATTTTAGATCTTTGAAATAAATTTGAAATGCTTTTCAACTCAAGTTTGGTTTTAAACTAAAACAGAAACTGTCTTTCTGTTTTATTTTATTTTTTAAAGTAAAGTTTAAAAATTGAAAGATGAAGTTCAATCTGAAAGTTTTAAACCTGAAATTTAATATGTAATCAACAGTTAAAATCTTGGATTTTGAAACATTTTTTTTTTTTGAATTCAAAAATTTAAGATATTTAAACCAAATAGGAAACCGTTTTTCTGTTTTAAATTTAAGAGTAAATTTTATAATGCAACTGAAAATTTAAAATAAAGTTTAAATCTGGAAACTGAAATATGGAACTTAGGAAATGAATCCGAGTTTGAATTAATTTAAATCTGGGAATTTAAATTTAGTTTTTTTTTTAACTTTTTAAAGTATAAAGGAACATTTGTTTTGAATTTAAAACTATGGGTTTTAACTTATGAATAAGGATTTAAAATGGGTTTAAATTCTGTTTTAAAACCTGAACTTTTATTTAATGTCAGTTTTTAAAATTAAATAAGTTTTTAAAATTTAAATTTGTTTTAACCATTTTTAGAAAAGGTTAAATAATTTGGATTTAAAAATGAAGATGGAAGTGTAAGTAAAGTTTTAAATTTTTAAGTATGAATCTGGAATGAAAATTTAAATTGTGGTTCAGTTTGAAATTTAAAAAGAAAATTTTAAATTGAATTTATTTGAAAAAAATTGTTTAAAAATACTTTGTATAAGAAGAATGTTTCATAATTTAGAACTTAAGAATTGGTTTCATTAAAATTATTAATTTAATTTAAATAGGTAATTAATTATTTAATTAATTAATAATGAGGATGTTTAATTAAGTAATTAATAATTTTTAAGTTAATTAATTAGATTTGAGATTAATTAATTAAGGTCAATTAATCTATAATTAAGGGTGGTTAATTAAATTTTAATTAATAATTAAGATTTATTTAATCAAGTGATTAAAGAAAATTAAGTTTGTAATTAACACTTAATTAATTTATAATTAGAGATTAATTAAATTGTAATTAAATATTAATTACTTAATAATTAAAAATGATTAATTTAAGTTAATTCTTAATTAAGTAATTAAGAAATGTTAATGCAGGTCATTAACTTAAGATTATTTAACAATAAATTAATGTGATTAATTTTTGATAATTAATTTAATTAATTAATTAATAATAATCAATTGTTTAATTACTTAATGAAGTAATTAATGAGTTAATTACTTGGTGTAATTAATTTGATTTATGTGATTAGTTTAGAATAATTAAGTTAAATTAATATGAACATCTGTGGATTTGATTGATAATTACTTATGTAATTAATGGGTTTATAATTACTTAAGGAAGTAATTAATTAATAATTACTGAATGTAATTAAGGATATTTATTATAGAAGTAATTTGGATTTAAATTACTTTGAAATTAATCAAGGGATTTACTTAGATAATGAATCAAGAGTAATTAATTTATGGGATGAGTAATTAAAGTAGTTAATTACTGAATGGTTATTAATCATGGGTGATTAATATATATATGGTTTAAATTGCAGATCAGTTACTTATGTATTTAATTTATATTTGGAGATTCATTAAATTGTAATCAGAAATCATTAATTAATTAATTAATGATGTAATTTAGAATTGATTAATTAAGATATAATTAATAATGAATAAATGATTAATGTAATTAATTTTAGCTAATTAATTAATTAAGCAATTACAGGTTAATTATTTGCAAAAGGTTTAATATAATTAACTTATGTAATTAATATTAAAGGCTAATTACTTATTGTAATTAGGGAATTATTAATCAGTAATGATTAATCGAAATGAATATTGAGATGGTGTTTTATTTTATTGATTTGAAATCAATTAATGGTTAGGATAAGCAGGATTAATGATGAAGTAATTAATTTATTTTATTTTAAATTAATTAGAGATTAATTAATTTAATTCATTTTAAATTAATTATAAATGGTGTGATCATTAGATCATTGCTTATGTTTGATGATTGGTATTAATTACCTGGTATGGGTTGTAATCTCAGTTATGAGATGAGTAATGTTATGTGGTATGGATGTATTGGTTGCTTTTGGATGATAATATGGGTTATCTGATTATGATATGAATTATCTGTTGCTAATGATAATGTTGATTATCTATTGTGTTGTGAATTATCTATCTGTATGTATATAGATAATGAATTGAATTGTTTTAAACTTAAACAACTTGGACCTAAAAGACACGCTTTGGATTTCGATGAGACCGGGATCGGGTTTCCATATTTGGATATCCGAAAACCACATCGATCCAAATTAACGTTAGGTCGTTAATCCAAGTGGAGCGACTGAAGACTCGAGGTGTAAGGGCTATACGTCAGTATAACTCTGTGGGTGATTCCGTAATGAGTTTGACGGAATAGTATTTATAGATTCGAGATGGAGATTTAGAGTGCAAGGGTTATCGTCGTTAACTCTGAGGGTGATTCCAAAATGAGTGTAACGAGATAATGCCTTCGGTTTCGTTCAAACCCGGAACGAACTTGTATGGATTGAATGCTTTCAGAACATCGTCAGGTGGACGATGAGCATCCTAAGTGATATGTCCTATAAAGGTAATCGTAGCCTCAAGCCTCATCAACCGGGAATGGCTAAAACAGGGGAGGTGCAGCAAAGCTTCGTGGGTAGCCCCCACTTGAGAGCGAGATTTACCTCTGTCTAGATGTCCCTTTATTTCGGCTTAGTGGTGCGGTTGCTGATCACAACTGCAGGGTGGTCTTGTTCGGAACTGTTCAGTAAGGAATGGGTCCGGCTTTGTGTTGCAGGGGAGCAGGCGTACTCCACGGTACGGTGATCTAGGCCACATACTGTGACGGGCGGTACCCCAGTAGCCCAGCCATTGTATGGAATCTTAAATCCAGTAAGTGACAACGGTTTTGATTGTATTACCCACTTTTGTGGCTAGTAGCTGGAATTTAATGAATGTAACAATTTCGGCTATTTCTTATTTACTTGAAAACCATAGACCTATTATAATATCATCGGATTTCCTATCAAATGTTTTGGTTAGCGTAAGGTAATTTTTTTTCCATGTTTATGTGTGGGAAGTCTTACGTGATACCTTTTCTTTCAAAAGTTTTTTCAAAGTTAAGCAACTTTAACCTGTTACTCACACCAGACCCATGTCTGACCCGGAGTTATTTCTGTTTTTCTTTAACTCTTGGGTACTCAAATATTTACGAGTAGCCAAGGAAATTCAGGTTAGGATTCAGGTTAGCTTTGACGAAATGTGGAGGAGCAAATGGAGCAGGAGGCTTCTGCCTATAGATATATAGTTTTCCGCTCTGTTGGTATCTCTGAGTGTTTATCTGTAATGTATTGAGTTGTAGTAACTAGACAGGTGTTTATAACTGTCTAGTATGTGTTGTGTTGTATGTGTAACTCTGATATTTGATGTATACTATGTAATACTTATGTTATTAATATAATTTATTCGTTCCGCTGTTAAGATTCTTGTGTTGTTTCTTCTTTCTCTTCTTTCTTTCCTCTTTTCTATCCCTTTCTTTCTTAAGGATGATACGACTTTTTGTGGAGAAAAATTCGGGTCGTCACAATTTATAACAACATAACAGGTTTTAGTTAAATCCTTATACCATAACTATACCTGAGCCAGTGCAAATTTTGCCTCGAGTCCATAAGCAAAAATCTTCGAGCAACATAACTACTGACTTCGAGTAAAAACCCGAGTGACCCTCTTACTCAAAAACAAACAGCCATCATCAGCATCAAAGTGCACCGTGCATGTGCACGGTGCCGTTGATCATCTCCGGCCATCTCCAGTGGTCTTCCCACATCGTCCTACACTCAAACGTCACACCACGATCATCAGATCGAACACCAACTCTCAAAATCGAGTTCGAGACTTCAACCCCAAACCTGGAACAGAAAACAGGTATCAACTCCAAATCTGTCAACACTTCATCCATGGCCCTCCAACCACCAGAGAGCACCATCACCGCCACGTCTATGACCAAGCTTTCAAATCCTAAAACCTAGTTGCACTCAATCACCACTACAGCCCGAGCCGACCAAATCAAGTTGCCTAGTTAAAACTATGGCTCCAGGAGATAATTCATCACCGTTGCCTCCTCGATGAAGTTCATTGCCATCCAGTATTTTTTTTCCTTTCTCTATTCACCCCTCCATCAATATCAAACCTTCCGACCAACCAGAAAGCAGAGACCACCCAAAAATCCCAATATCCCCTTTTCAGTTCAACCCAAAACTGCATGCTTATTTCTAAACTAAAAATTAAAATTTTAGTTTTAAAAATCATGTTTTAGGATGATGTTTCAGATCTTAGGCTTGAAACAATAAATTGCAAGGTTTTGAATTTCACTATTTTCAAGTTTGATCAATTTTTATGATTTCCAGAGGCATTTCATAATTATTTTTAACTTAAATAAAATTTAGACTATGATTTAGGATGAAACAAACAAGTTTGGTTTAAGTTTAAATTCAAACCAAGCCTAGATCAAGAGGTAATGATTTTAAATCAAACTGAAGTTTGAAAACAAAGAATAGGATGTCACAGGAAACAAGTTTGCACACATACATTCATCATTCAATATACATAGTCAATTCATATATACACAAGCGTACATATTCCCAGATATGAACATGCAGCAGGTTATTTATGCTTAAGCTTTTAAAAGATTGTTGCTACTTACCTGTAAACAAAATGAACAGAGCCTCTAAAATGTTTTGAAAGCTATTTTGATACTTAGAACTGGGATATGCAGTAGCCCCATTTTTTTTAAAAAAAACTTGAATTGCTTTGATGAAGACTGAGTTGCTTTATTATTATTTTTAAACTGGAATGCTTGCTTCTTTAATTTGAAACTGCGTGCATGCTTTTGACTTCCAAATTGAAGAAAAATGCAGGCTTCAGATCTTTTGCATGGTGACAGGTTTGCTTGCGTGCTACAAATTTACAGGGTTTTGAAGATTTACAGGAAAGTGATTTGTAGGCTTGATATTTGAAGTGGACTACAGGTTTTAAAATGTTTCAGGTTTTTAAAATGAAGATGAGATTTCAAACTTGTTCTTGTTTCTGATTTTGGTTTCAAAGGAAGTGTGTTTTTTTTTCTTCTTAGCATCATAGATTTAGAAAAAGAATAAAATGAAAGAGGATTTATTTATATAAAAACTGAAACACTTATTAATAAAAATAAAAGAAAAACAAAAATAAATGACACTTGTCTTCAATTTTAACATTTTTCATAATCCTTACTTTATTAACTAACACATATCTTTTAATTTATAAAATGTTTACATTTGTCTTTTAAAGTTAATTAGTTATAATTAAATTTTAATTAGTTATTTAGTTAATAGATTAATATAAGATAAAAGTAAATTTATGTTTAATTAATTAGTTAATATATACTTATTTACATGTAGATAATTTTGAATGAATAAATTCAATTATATTTATAAAATAAAGGTTTATACAAATATTTTAAAATCCAAAACAAATAAAAACATTTATACTTTAAATTTTCAAAGCTTCAAATTCAAATTCAAATCAAATTCTAAAATTCAATTTTGAAATCAAGTTATATATATACATATACAACTACATAATTCAGTTTTGAAAAACAAACTATTTTTTGTAAAAATCTATTTGTTAAAAACAATATCTTATTATTATATTTTGAAAATAATCCATTTGAAAATCTATTTCCCTGCTGGCTTTGCCAAAAATAACACATTTGATACTTTAAATAATTTATAAAAGAAATTGTTTCTTTGTCAATAAATTATTTATTTTATCCAACTATATTTAAAAAGAAATCAAAATAAACCTTATTAAAAATTTTATTTAAATTTAAACTTAAGTTAAAACATATTTTAAACCATTTAAACATTTACCTTATGTATTCAAAATCATACAGTTATTTATTATATACTTTTAAAAAGCTTAATATCAAATAAATTAATTTAAACAAATTAAATTTTTATCTCAACAATTTAAAACCATATATTATTTCTTCAATAGCTTTTAAAAGTTTAACTTTAAATAAAATCATAATTCCCAATTTTACCAAAAATATTTATATTTAGAAAACAAGATCTATTTATTTATTAAATTTGAAACAAGGTTTATCTATTTACAATATATACAATTTCTATATATATTATAAATAGAAAATAATTATTAGCTTTTAAAAGATAAAATTTATCAATTAAATATTTATTTAATTGGATTATTAAATTAATTCCAATCTTATTAACAAAGATTATCAAGTCAATTTAATTTTTCATTCAGATTATTAAATTGATATTGCCTAAAATTCCGGGTCATCACAGATTTGATAGCCTTCGAAGATTTTTGGATCATGGATCGCATTTTCTACACTTCGGCTTTCATGGCTAACCTTGCTTAGCTTGGTGCAACTTGATGGTTGTTCGAGCTAGTTCTGGATTGGAGATGGATTATTTGGTGTTTGACATTGAAGATATTCTTTTTCGTTGCTATTCCTTGTATTTTTGATAGTATTGATATCTATTGTATCTGATACTGTATCAAACATTGTATATCAAATGATATTATTCATTTCTTCAGCTGTGTTGTACTTGATGTGTTATATGCTCCGGCACGAGTCAAATTTTAATGGTTGAATCTGCGGCATTCAAGTACGAGTGAGGTATGGGTGTCGATTTTCGAACGCTGAAATTTGGAACGTGACAGAAGAAGATGAATATGTCATGGCTTTTATTGCTAAGAACTTTAAGAAATGTTTAAATTTTCGAAAGATTAAGAAATTCAAAATAATAAGAGAGACAATACCAACAAACCATCAGCTTCAAATCTCGAATGTTATGAATGTCATAAAAAGGGTCACATAAAGAAGGATTATCCTAATCATAAGAAAGATAGATACAAATCAAAAGGGACAAATATAAGAAGAAGCAAGCATTCTTTGGTACATGGGATGAATCAGAATCGTCTTCCACATCAGACAGTGACACCGACAGTGACACCGAACAAGCCAATGTGTGCTTTATAGCTTTATCAGATGATGTAAGTAATCCAACCTTTGATGATTTAATTGATGTAAACTCAAAGCTATTGGGTAAGAAAAAAAATGTTAAAAGAAAATATAAAGAATCTTTATAAAAATTAAAAAGGAGTGAAATAGAAATTGATATGCCAAGAGATGAAAAGAAAATCTTAGAAGAAGAACTTATCAAAACACAAGAATCTTTGTCTTATATATCTTCTCAACTCACTATGATATCAAACGAGATTGAAGTTCAAAAAGAAAAGAATACAAAATTAACTATAGATAATCATGGTTTAAAATCAAATGTTAAAATTCTTGAATTAAGCAATACTAGTCTCAAAACCGAGTTAGAAAATATTACTAAAAAAATTTCTAACTTTAATAAAGGCAGAGAAAATCTTTCTAAAGTTATTAATAACTCTCAAACCTCTTTTAATAAGAAAGATTTGGGATATACAAATTCCTCAAAATCTAGTTCAAAGAGAAACATTCCACTAAATAAAAATTTCAATATACATAAGAATTTTGTAAAAGCAAAACCAAAATCAAAGGTTTTCACTCAACAGAAGGATAGTTACACCACAAAAAAATAAAGATTTGGGTACCAAAAACTAATGATAATTCAATTAGAAATAAGTATATTAAGGCTTTTATAAATACTGTACATAAAAATAAAAAATTTACTTATAAAGGGAATTCAAAACACTCTTGGGTTTTGTTTGCTAAGACCTAACTCTTAGGACCCTAATAAAAGGTGGGTCCTAACGTTATCTCTATATTTTTTGCAGTACCAACTAAGAAAAAAGAAAAGTGGATGCTTGACAATGGTTGCTCGAATGTATGACATAAAACAAGGATATGTTGACTAACATTATCTACCATAATGGAGGATCTGTCACATTTGGAGATAATTCCAAAGGATATATCATCGGCAAAGGCGATGTGAGCAATGACGGTTCATCTAACTTACCTCTTATTACAAATGTTTTACTAGTTAAAAATTTAAAACATAATTTTCTTAGTATAAGTCAACTATGTGATAAAGGTTTGAATATATCTTTGTCGAAAAATAAATGTAACATATTTGATCAAAACAAGAATCTTATCTTTGATGGAACTAGAGAACGTAATATATACATATTAAATATGAAAGTTAATCATAACACAAATATGTATCTGGTAGCCAAAAAAATTGATCCTCGGTTATGGCACAAAAGATCTTGTCATATGTACTTTAAAGTGAATAAGAAAAGTATCTAAAAATAATTTAGTTACCAAAAATGAATTTTAAATTAAATAGTATTTGTGATGCTTTTCTATTAGGAAAATTAACTAAATCTACTTTTAAATTAAAGAAAATTATTTCTACATTACAGCCACTTGAGTTATTACATTTAGATCTTTTTGGACCAACTCAAGTTCAATCCATAAACCATAATAAATATATTTTTATAATTGTAGATGATTTTTCAAGATACATTTGGACAATATTTATGAAAAATAAAACATGCTACTTTTGAAAATTTTAAAAACTATGTTAAGAGAACTCAAAATATTAAAAATTAAAAATATTCGAAGCGGTCATGGTGGCGAATTCAATGATGATATTTTTGAAAAATATTGTAATAAGAAAGGAAATTTTCATAATTTTTCATTTCCTAGAACTCCACAACAAAACGGAGTTGTGGAAAGGAAAAATAAAGCACTTCAAGAATGTGCTAGAACCTTATTAAATGGAAGAATTCTACCTAAATATTTTTGTTCAGAGCTATAGCATCTGCTTGTTATGTTTTAAATCGAGTTTCCATTAGACCAATAACTGAACATACCTTATATGAACTTCTTAATGGTTAAAATGCTTTTTATCAAATACAAAAGACCAACTTGGTAAATTCGATCAAAAATCCGATGAAGGAATATTCATTGGATACCCGGAACGAAGCAAGGCATATATAATTTATAATAAAAGAACTAAAATAATCAAAGAAACACTTCATATGTCATTCGATGAAAATTTAAAATTTAATAATAAAATTGAAGATGAAGCAATAATTCCTAAATTAAACATCATAGAAGATGATATTGAAAATATTGAAAATAATACTGAAACTTGAAATAATAATTTACCAAATGAAAATGAGATTCGATCTCCACCTAGACTGCTTAGAAATCACCCAATTGAAAATGTTATTGGAGAAATAAATTCTAATGTGGGAACACGAAATCAACTAGATAAAATGGGTCATATAGCCTTCTTATCGAACATTGAACCTAAAAATGCTAAAGAAGCCTCAACTGATGATTATTGGATTATAGCTATGCAAGAAGAGTTAAATCAATTTGAAAAAAATGAAGTTTGGGACTTATTTCTTAGACCTAGTAATCAAATAGTCATCGGTACTAAGTGGATTTACAAAAACAAAGCCTATGTGCAAGGGAATATTACACGAAACAAAGCTAGATTAGTCGCTCAAGGTTACAATCAAGAGGAAGGAATAAACTACGAAGAAACATTTGCTCCTGTAGCTCAACTAGAAGCAATACATATTTATTAGTTTTTGCATGTTTTCATAACTTTAAAATATATCAAATGGATGTAAAAGGTGCTCTTCTAAATGGTTTTATAAAGGAAAATGTGCATGTAGAACAACCACCTCTATTTGCACATGAAAAATTTTCAGACCATGTTTATAAATTAAAGAAAGCTTTATAATATTTAAAACAAGAACCTCTTGCTTGGTATGATCGTCTTAAAATTATCTTATAGATTCTGGTTTTAAAATTGGAAAAGTAGATCAAACTTTGTTTATAAATCAAGACGAAAAGGATATTTTAGTTGTACAAGTTTATGTGAATGACATTATTTTTGGTTCCACGAACGAAAAATTATGTTAAGAATCTTCTAATATTATGACAAAAGAATTTGAAATGTCTCATATGGGAGAACTTTCATTTTTTCTTGGATTACAAATTAAACAATTATATAATGGAATATTTATTATTCAAGAAAAATATTGTAATAATCTAATAAATCATTTTGATATGGAAAATACTTCTACTAAACCAACACCTATGAGTACTATGGTAGATCTCGATCGAGATAAAAATGGCAAAAGTATTATCCAAAAACTATATTGAAGTATGATAAAATCATTACTTTACTTAACTGCTAGTCGTCCAGATATAATGATGAGTGTATGCTTATGTGCACAATTTCAAGCAAATCCCAAAGAATCACATTTGCGAGCAGTGAAACGAATTTTGTGATACTTAAGCAAAACTAAAGATTACGGTCTCTTTTACCTGAAAGAGTATCCTTTTGAGTTAGTATCATATAGTGATGCTGACTTTGGAGGATGTCGAACGTATCAGAAGAGTACAAGTGGTATATGTCATTTCATTGGACACTCTTTAGTATGTTGGTTTAGTAAGAAACAAAATTGTGTTTCACTTTCGACGTGTTGAGCAGAATATATTTTTGTTGCTTTGGCATATGCTCAAGTAATATATATGCAACAAACACTTCAATATTTTGGTATAAACTTATCTAAATCAAAAATTTATTATGATAATACAAGTGCTATAAATTTATCAAAAAATCTTATAAACCATTCTAGAACTAAATATATTGGCATCCGACATCATTTTCTTCGTGATAACATAGAAAAAGGTAATATCTCTCTTAATTTTGTATCTTTAGAAAATCAAGTTGCAGATATATTTACTAAGCCTTTAAATGAAAATATTTTTATGTCATTATATGATTTATAATTCGATATTAAAATGTAAAAAGTTATAAAATAAATAAAAATTTAATAGAACAAAAATTAAAGATGATAGCACTCGAACTCTGCACTAATGGGAGGAAGTCACATGTCATTCCAACGTTCTATTGTGTTATTTGTTTTAAGGCCTTACATTCTTTCTATTAAATATATAGCTATAATCTTTTTAAATTTTTTAACCTTACAATCTTATATCTATTTATAAGTTATAAATGATAGTTGAAATTTATTGATTAATGCTAAACGGAAACTATATAATTTTAGAAATAGAAAGAAAAAACAATATATACATGAAGAGAAATTTTTATTCATATAAAACTAACTTTAAGAAAATATACACACGTTATCTTGAAAACATGTCACCTCAAGAAAGTTCCGATCTCTCATCAATTATTTTCAGCACTCCAACTTCGGATTCGTCAAATAAATCTACTCCCGTGTATGTTCCAGTGAAGATTACTCCATCTCCTAATCATCATACCGGATATACATTAAACGGGAAACGAGCTAAGAAAAATTTAGACTTTGGCTTACCTTTAACCAACAATAAAATTGATGATATTCATCACCATTAGCATGAAACTATAGTTTACAACGTGAGATGTATTATGAGCAAAAACGTCATGGTAGACGTTTAAATTTTCTTGAACAATTCGCTCTCAAATTCTGTGGAACGACTCCTAAGCAAGGTGTGCACAATCCATCTCCTCAACAACCTCATGTATCTCCAAATTCTTGGAAACAAGGTGCTCAACGTAATGTTTGGTCTCTTATTAATCCATTACGTGATATCACCAAAGTTGAACCAAGCTCAAACGAGTCCAAGACTTCGGAACAATAAAATTTATATTTTTTTTATATATAAATTTTTGTTGCAATATGGATATGTAACATGTTTACTATACAAATTATATTTATTTTAACACGAGAATGAAGCTTGAAAAACAAATATATATATATATATATATATATATAACTTGTTTGTTAACCAAATTTGACTGAATTAAAAATAAGCTTCACCTTAAAAAAACAGATTCAGCCGATTGAGCATTAGGGTTCAGCCGATTGGACCTTCATATATATTTAAAAAAAAATCATCATTTAATCGATTGAAGTCCCCAATCCAGCTGACTGAATTATACCCATTTTGAACTATGTACTTGCAGGTTGCAATTTTCCCCACTTCAGTCGGCCGCCTTTATCATTTCAGTCGGCTGGTCCATCTAATTTCTGTTTTCCTAAATAGCCTTGCACGGATTTCAATGCAAGTACCCAATCGGATCTACTTCATATTCTCATCTACCCCTTCATTTTCAACCTACCAAAACATTCACTTTTCAACAAAACCCAAAAATAAACCCTAACCTCTTCAAAATTTTCAATTTTTCTTCCAATTTCATTAATCAAAATGGCTCCAAGTTCAAAGGGAGCAAGAGAATCAACAACCAGGCCTTTCGAAAGCCAAATTTGAGTATGGTTATACAATGATACAGCGGTTAATAGATTCAATAGCGTGCGAAATTCGAAGCTCTTTGAAGGAGCCTTCATGAAATTTCTGAATTTCAATGGATATGCGATTAGAGAAACAGCCGAAGCTCATGGTTACGATTCACTTATTGAGTGTGACTCTAATAATGTTAAGATCTACCCTCTTTTAATTAAGTTTTTCTATGCAATATGAATCTCGATCATCAAAATCCCCAAAACAAAGATGATTGTATATGAAGTTATTTACCCTTTAAAGATTAGGTCATATTCAAAGATATCCATCCGAAGGGTTGGATATTGACGATGTTGTTGTTGATATGTACAACCACGATGAAGTTTCCCATCTATTCTTATAGGATTATTTAACCATTCTAAAATCTAGTGCCTTACATCCAAAGGCAAGAATCATCCATCGTGCACTTATTCTATCCCTACAACCCCAGATCGAAAGTTATGAAAATGCCTACAAAAGGGATTTTCAAGCTTTATATGCTATTTACTCCTGTCGACGAGTATATTGGGGCAAAATAATATTGGATGAATTTCTTACCATCAATCATAAAAGGAGCTACAAAATGATTCACTATGGAGCTTACATATTGCAGATTTTACAAAATTTTGGAGTTCCATTGCCCCATTCAGATTTCATGACTATAGGTGAGCATAACTCCAAGATACTTAGTCTAATGGGTCTTCCCAAGCATCCCGAAAACCAACATATCATTAGCTTTCAAGAATGGGTCGAAAATCATAATCGAGGAATTCCGCAACCTAGAGATACAAATATTGCTTCCTCCTCTTCTCAAGTTCCTCAACAAGAAGAAGATGACGACAAAATTCTTTGACTTCATATTGACATGCCTCTAAAGAAAGCTCTTGTAATGTTATCGTGGAATCGAATCTAACTTAGTCGACATTTAGTTAATGTTGAAAAGAATATTTCTAAAATAAATAAAGGCTAAACTCAATAAAGGGTTTTCTAAATAAAATTTGGAAAAATATTTCTGGTTTCGGGTTCACTTCGACCAGTATTCTTGAAAATCCGGCACCTTTCTCTTGGATGACTTTGAAAGAAGGAGATGAAGTAGAAGGTAGTGAAGAATACTAGACTCTTTTTTACGTTGCTATGCTATTTAATTCATTAAATTTTATAGTACTATTATTTCATTTAAGACATATTTTTATGTGTTTGTTGTATTTCTGTCAATCAAAATGTTCTTTGTGAAGTTCCTATGTAAGATGGTTATTTATTTATCATGTCTATATGCTTGTATGTCTATGTTAAATATCCTATTTCTCATATAAATTATTTTTTCCTTTTTGTCGATGACAAAGGGGGAGAATATGATTGATAGGGGGAGTATTCGGTCAAGGGGAGAAAATTACTTTGTATATCTAAAACCTTACATAGTTGTCATCATCAAAAAGGGGGAGAATGTTAGAACCTAAAATTTTAATGTTTTGATTATGAAAACTATATAAGTAAATATTGTTTGAAATAGCCATACTTGCAGGAGAAGATTTTGTTTTTACTCGAGAAATAATCTAACAATTCATAGACTAGATTCCAGATTGAAGCTTCAGCAATTAGTCTAAGGTTCGAGTTTAGTAATTAATTCATGTTAAAATCTCTTCGAAGTGGTATATGCATGCACACACAAATTAAAAAAATTCAAAACTTTGATATGCTAGAAAACAAGCAATTCAGCCGGTTGAATAGTCTGATTCAGTCGACTGAATGTTGTGCATGTGCACTATTTATTTTGAATATTCAGAAGGCTGAACTTGCTATTTCAGCTGGCTGAATTGGGTCATTTTTGAACTATATTTTTTGCTGGATCAATTTTAAATCCATTTAGCTGGCTGAATTTCTCCATTCAGAGGGTTGAATCTTCATAACGTCTATATTTTTAAAAGACACATCAATTCAATAAATAGAAATAACTCTTGATTCAAGAGTTGCTTCTTATCTCTTCATGGCTATCTTTCATGAACAATTATGTTAGTCCTTAAGATAATGGTTTTGATGACAACAACCTTAGAATAGATTATAAAATATAAATAATAAAAGTATAAGTTAAGATATATATGTATATGCAGGATTTAATCATGCATGTACCAAGAATGAAGACTATATAGTATAGAGATTCAAGATATCGAGATTGAAGACGCATGAGTATCAAGATTATCGAGAGCTCAAGAGTTCAAGTAATTTTTATTTTAATTAAGAAATTTTGTTAAAACTACTAGAAAAACACTGACATCTTAAAATCCAATTTATTCGTGGAATGGAATCCACTTCGAGCTTGTTAAAGGGATGGAACCCTAAGTAGGATGGAACCTACGAAAAATCTAGTGGAACATTGTTTTGTATCCGCTAGTTTTTATTCAAAAAGATTTTTACAAAATTATATCTTGTTTTCGAAATGTTTTCAAAACCTTCCTTTTAAAAGCATAAAAAACATCTATCTTGATTTCAAAATACTTTTAGCCTCAAAATAATCTTTAATTTCAAAATCATATTATCTGTGGTTTTAACTATCTTTAATAATAATATATTTAATTTTTAAATATTTATACTTAGATTTAAATATAAAATTATAGTAAAATTTTGTATATATTATTCTATATATTTACTATGTATTTTAACTATAGTCAAGTATATTTATAAAGTTTAAAATTGTTTTAATATAAGATAGAAGTTATTTTCAAAGAAAATCAAATCACCAAAATATCCTTTGGGATGTCGACATGCCCATGTACCCTATGTCGACATAGTGTCAGTTGGTTTCAAAATTTAAATTTCAAAAGAAGTGTTTATTCGTCATAACTCTTCACGAATGCACATGGCTGTTGTTCTTCTATAAATAGGGGATGTTTTCAACGAATTTCTATACAAATTTTCTGGCTTTTAACTCCTCTTCTTCTTCCACATTTCTATATACATATTCTTACCATTACTCTACCGAAATCAACATTGAATATAACTAGATTATCTCTGATTTGATTCTCTATCACTATCTCAATAAGATCCTCAATGCAATTCAGAGTTATAGGCTTTTTGTATTCAACTTAGCGAGAAAAGGTGTGATTGTAGCCTTGGAAATCAATCGAGCGAGATAAGGTGTGATTGTAGCCTTGGAAATCAATTGGGTGAACTTATTTATCGAGAAATCAAGTATCTCTACCCAGAGGATTGTGAATCTGGAGGGTGTACCTCGTTGCCTTGAAATCGAGGGTGTAATTGTAAAGATTGTTTTTGAAAGGAAATCCATACTTGTGTGCGGGACTGGACGTAGGGTAACTCCCAACCAGTATAAAATCCGATGTGTTCTTTCCTTTATTAATTTTACTTTATATTTGCATCTGTGTTTGATTCTGTGATCATATGTGTGTCTGAATATTACATACATTTGTGTTTAAATTAACAAAAACTCAAAAAGATTTAATAATTATCTAAAACACTATTCACCCTCCTCTAGTGTTTATCCTAGCCTTAAGATCCTTAATCCGCATTTCTCACATTTGGTATCAGAGCAAGGTTTTCAAAGTTTCATAATCTGATTTTTGAAAAAGTTTTCAAAATGGCTACGAACACTGGTATTGTTACTAACACTAGTATCCATGTCACTAGTTCATTTGTAGGAGGTCAGTCTACTGTTAGACCACCACTTTTTAATGGCAGTAACTATGCATATTGGGCATGTAGGATGAAAATATATTTATAGTCTGTAGGATTAGATACTTGGAATATCATACAAACTGAATATTCTGAACCCACAACTGATTTTGCACAGTGGACCGCTAAGCAAAAGACTGTTGCACAAAATAATTCTAAAGCAATGAATATTCTGTTTTGTTCACTTGATAGAAATGAATTTAATAGAGTGTCAGTTTGTAAGTCTGTATGTGAAATCTGGAAAACTTTGCAAGTGAATCACGAAGGAACAAGCAAAGTTAAACAGACCAAAATTTCCATGCTCACAAATCGGTTTCAATTATTTAAAATGAATTATAATGAGTCTATTTCCAATATGTATAGTAGATTTCAGGATATTGTGCATTCTCTAATATCCTTGGGAAAGGAATTTTCGGAAGAAGATCAAGTCGGAAAAATTCTAAATTCTCTTACTCTAGAATGGGATCAAAAGACACTTGCGATCGAAGAGGAAAATGACATCAGTACTCTAAAGATAGAAGAATTAATTAGAAATCTAATGTCGTTTGAAGTTCAAGTGATTGGGAGAAGAGAAAGCAAAGCATCTGAGAACAAATCAATGGCATTTAATGCATTAACTGATGGATCAGACTCAAACAGCGATAATGATGAAGAGATAGCCTTTATGACCAGGAATTTTCGGAAATTTATGAAATACAGAAAGATGAATAATCTCAAGAGAAACAACTATAAGAACTCTGGAAATCAGAATATAGTGCCAAACAATTTCAAGTGTTTCAACTGTGATGAACCAGGGCATATCAAAAGAGACTGTCCGTATCCAGATAGGCAAAATCCTCCTATAAACAATGACTCGGTAAAGAAACAGAAGCGCGCATTTACTGCTACTCTAGATGACTCAGACTCATCCTCAAGCGATGATGATCAGAAGACGGATAATTCAAATTTGTGTTTCACGGCAGTACACGATTCCGACGAAATCGGAGAAACGGGCTCAGAAAAAGGTACACATTTACAATATAATTGGTTGACATTGCATGCTTAGAATTAGATGTTTGATTGATTGATTTTGAATTGGTGTGTTATTTGAATTTTAAAATTTTTACTATTATTTTATTATTTTTATTAGTATAATAATATATTATTGAAAATACTATAATTCTAATAATATTCCAGATATATAGACATTAAAAAAATAAGTAAATATATATATTAGAGTACTTAGGAAAAATAAATCATAGAAATTCATAGGAACATGTCGACATGGTCCCTACCATGATGTCGACACGAGTACCAGAATTTGAATTCAAAATTTGAATTCAAATGGTTGAATTTCCCTCCATCTTTTGACTTCATTCAATTCTCTGAAAATGCATCTTTTGACCAGAGAACATGTACTTTGAGAATCTATTTATTCACTATATTTTATCATATCTTTTCACTCTCATTTTCAAATTCAAACTCTCCCTTCAAAACTTCAAGCTCTCTACTCTCTACTTTAATGGCTTCTTCAAGCAATCCCTCCATCATGAGAATTTTCAGAAAAATACAAGAGCAACTCTTCAATGATCCGGAGGCAATTAAAGCATATATCAATTATGCTAACTATGCAAAAGTCCATCCCGGAAAGTTTGCTATCTTTCAAGATTTTTCTTCTTATGAAATTATTTTCTTTTTACAAACAATCAAATTCTTAGTCTTGTTGATGCTTCTCAAAATGATTTTGTTTGCTATTCAAACCTTGTCAAAATTTTCTATGCGAATTTAAACCGTGGATTTTATAATGGAAATGAGAATGGAATTTGGAGTAGTGTCAAGGCACTAGAATTGTTTTGAATTATGATCTTTTGGGTACCATTCTCAATTGCAAGAGTACGGGAATGGATCTTTCTAGTTTTAAAATCGATGAAAATGATTGTGAGACATTTCATCACATTTTCGAAGGGAATGATAATTTTGAATTCAAAAATCAAAATTTTCGACCAAAAGCAAGAATTGTCAATCTTCTTTTGCAACATACTTTGACCCCAAGATCGAGGAATTTTAATAATCCTACCTCAAAATTTTGCAAAGCACTTTTTTCTATTTTTTGAAAACTATGACATTAATTGGGCGCAAGTCATTTTGGATGAACTTTGTCCTAAAAATCTTGAAATGGGTGAGAATACTTTGTATCATGGAATTTATCTCACTCGGATTTTTAACTATTTTGGAGTGGATTTCAAAGGAGAAGAATTTGTTTCTAGAAAAGTTTTCAATCATTCCAACATTTCGCTTATGAAAATTCCATTTGTTTTTCAACCTTATGAGACGCTTGTCGAAAAGGAAGAGCGTTTGGCTCATTAAGAGATGGAAGAAGAGGAAGAGAAAGAAGAAGAAAAAGGGGATGAAATGGAAACTGAAGAAGAAGAAGAAGGTGAAACTTCTTTGGAAAGCATCGACTATCCTCCTAATCCATCCAACAAAACCCTTCTCAAAAACCAAAAGACCATTGTTGAGAATCAACGGATTCTTAAACGATCCGTTAGTAAGAAGTTGGATAAAATTTCATCAAAGATGAACAAATTTATTTCCAAAGTCAGCAAGAAGCTTGGAATAGCTTCATCATCGTCATCCTCTAACTAGTTCTACCTCTTCGTATCTCGTTGTATTTGTTTTAGTTTATTTTGATTTGAATGTTCGTGTAGTTCTTTGTGTTTAATCGTTGTATCGTCTTAGTATGAAATGAAATGGAATTTCTTTTCTATTATCTAGCTTATCTTATCTCCAGAATAAATGTTAGTATATTATATAAATATATATATACACACAATTATTCACAAAATAAAAATAAGTCACAAAAATTCATTGCCCCATGTCGACATACCCCTTATGACTATGTCGACATGTACTGGTCAGAAATGACACTTCATTTTGAATTTGAAATTTGAATGACTACCATATGTCTATTCATTTCAAACGAATTTCTGCACCTATAAATACCTATTTCTTCCAGAATTCATCACTGAATATTATTTCTTATCTACTCTATCTCTCATTCTTCTCACAAATCCAAATATGGCTAATCCAATTCATAATTTATCCGAAAATCTTGCAGAAACTCTTAATTCATTCAAGAATATTCTCTCGTTCATTCTTCATAACCAGCGACACTTAGAATTGAGTCAAATGCAGATGATCAAGGAGAAAGAAAGGAATTTCGACGCAATACGATGGATGATTTCCTCCCTGCACAAGGATGATAACGAAGAACATCCTCCAGTCTCTCTCACCAATGACAATGAAAATTTGGTTGCTATTAAAGCAGACCCTATTTTTGGAGAAGAAGAATGGATGGAAGTTCCTCATAACGTTTAATTTTATTGTTTTGTTTGAATTATTTGCTTTGATTGATTTGATTTCATTTACTTTAATTTGGTTTGATATGGATTGATATTTAATGTGGATTGATGATTGTACAAAACATATATAAATATACATTTGATATTGTTTGATTATCAAGTTTGTTAGTTCAAACTATCTCTTAATATATCTATTGTATACTCCATTATATAATTTATTAATGCAGGTATTTTAGTCCAAGAATGAGGGGGAGTTATATATTTGGAGTTAGTTTTTGTTGATGACAAAGAGGGAGAAATATAAAATAGGGTAGTTAGGCATAGATTAAGGGGGAGTTATTAGGGTAGAAATAATATTTTATAAAAAAGAGGTTGTCATCATCAAAAAGGGGGAGATTGTTAGTCCTTGAGATAATGGTTTTGATGACAATAACCTTAGAATAGATTATAAAATATAAATACTAACAGTATAAGTTTAGATATATATGTATATGCAGGATTTAACCATGCAGTTACCAAGAATGAAGACTGTACAGTATAGAGATTCAAGACATCGAGATTGAAGACTCATGAGTATCAAGATTATCAAGAGCTCAAGAGTTCAAGTAATTTATCTTTTAATTAGAAATTTTGTCAAAACTCCTAGAAAAGCACTGGCATCTTAAAATCCGATTTATTCATGGAATGTAATCCACTTCGAGCCTGTTAAAGGAATGGAACCCTAAGTAGGATGGAACCTACGAAAAATCTAAGGGAACATTGTTTTATATCCGCTAATTTTTATTCAAAATGATTTTTACAAAATTATATCTTGTTTTCAAACTGTTTTCAAAACCTTCCTTTCAAAAGCATCAAAAACATCTATCTTGATTTCAAAATAATTTTAGCCTCAAAATAATCTTTAATTTCAAAATAAAATTATCCGTGGTTTTAACTATCTTTAATAATAATATATTTAATTTTTAAATATTTATACTTAGCTTTAAATATAAAATTATAGTAAAATTTTGTATATATTATTCTATATATTTACTTATGTATTTTAACTATAGTCAAGTATATTTATAAAGTTTAAAATTGTTTTAATATAAGATAGAAGTTATTTTCAAAGAAAATCAAATCACCAAAATATCCTTTGGGATGTCAACCTGCCCATGTACCCTATGTCGACATAGTGTCAGTTGGTTTCAAAATTTAAATTTCAAAAGAAGTGTCTATTCGTCATATCACTTCACGAATGGACATGGTTGTTGTTCTTCTATAAATATGGGATGTTTTCAACGAATTTCTATACATATTTTTTGGTTTTTCACTCCTCTTCTTCCATATTTCCATATACATATTCTTACTATTACTCTGTCGAAATCAACATTGAATCTAACTAGATTATCTCTGGTTTGATTCTCTATCACTATCTCAACAAGATCCTTAGTGCTATTTAGAGTTATAGGCTTTTTGTAATCAACTTAGTGAGGAAAGGTGTGATTGTAGTCTTGGAAATCAATCAAGCGAGATAAGGTGTGATTGTAGCCTTAGAAATCAATTGGGTGAACTTGTTGCCCGGGAAATAAAGTATCTCTACCCAAAGGATTGTGAATCTGGAGGGTGTATCTCGTTGCCTTGAAATCGAGGGTGTAATTATAAAGATTGTTTTTGAAAGGAAATCCATATTTGTGTACGGGACTGGATGTAGGATAACTCTGAACCAGTATAAAATCCAATATGTTCTTTCCTTTACTGCTTTTACTTTATATTTTCATCTGTGTTTGATTCTGTGATCATATCTGTGTCTGAATATTACATACATTTGTGTTTAAATTAACAAAAACTCAAAAAGATTTAATAATTCTCCAAAACACTATTCACCCCCCCTCCCCCTCTAGTGTTTATCCTAGCCTTAAGATCCTTAATCCATATTTCTCACAAATTATAGCTCTTCAACCTCTATAAATAGCCTTGAACTCCATTGTTTTAATCACTAATATTCATTCTAATTCTCATTCTTATATTCAAAACTATCTTGCTCTAAAAACTCAATACTTCATTTTAGTCACTTTTACATTCAAGCAAAATTCATTAGTGATTTAATAAGCTTCCTGTCTTCACAAATTACATGATAAACCACAAAGGAGAAGATTATAGGAATGGTGTATGTTATTGACTTATCAGTGCTATTCAAGAGCATACTCAGTTAGAAACATTTCTAATATTTGTATTGGAAGTCCTGTAAATTGCTCAGGCGGTTGAAATCATATTCTGTTGCTTAGGTGGTTGAAGTCTTATTCGGTTTCTTAGGCAGTATAATACATGTTCCTTCGGGTTAAGTGAGGGTTGATAGTTAAATTCCAGAAGAAGTCTGAGACTGGACGTAGAATGGGAAGTTCGAACCAGTATAAAAATCTCTGGTGTCGTTTACTTTATTATTTTACTTTTATATTTATATTCCGAATAAGTAAATTGTTTAGTTAATATTCCATATTACACAATCCTTAGTCACTTTCAGACCTCCTAGGATGTAACAATCTATACCAATTCAAATTCTTATCCATCGGCATAAGTTTGGCCAATCACTCTTTAACATCTATGGCCTTCAGAGTATGGAAGATAAAGTCTAGTGCTGGAACTTTATTTATCCCTTAGAATAAATGTAAGAAGCATTAAGCCTACTAAAATCCCACACCTACATAAGTCTCGATGAGAGAAGAGAAAACTTACCCCTTGTTGTCCGAAGACATTTAAACCCTTCGGCACATCAAACGAAGAAATATTGGGACTTGAACTGGGATAAGTTGCTTTGGAGTAGCAATATGATTTTGTGATTTCTCTGAGCATCAATAGTCATAAGAGATGAAAATTTCTCTCTCTATTTAATTGAAAGGAAGTATCTCAATTCTTCGAAGCTTGAGCACGGTTGAATGTCGGTATAGACAAAACACGAGTACAAGTCAAAATTGCATAACTGTTAGGATGAATCTGAAATGGAGCTATTCCCAAATTCAGAAGAGTGTCTCTCAAGAAATAGTTGAATGAGGGCACTGCACCATCCAAGCACATGTACCGATGGCAGACCGTGTACCTCGAAGGTGGCATGTGTGCAAACTCATTTTTTTAGTTCAAGGCGCACATTGTCATCTGGAATACCATGCTATAAACAAATATTATGCAAAACTTTAGTAGAAATGATAGTAGAAGCTCTCTCCAAAGGGTTATGTAAAATTCAAAAGTTCAGAGGAGTTCGATTGCCAACCGGACAAATCGACACCAATTGACCATATTGAGCTTGTGGTGTCGAAGAAGTAGGCGTTCCTGGAATCGTTTGCAAAGGCATAACTGATGTCGATTCTGCTTCCGAAAATACCGAGCTTCCTCCACTGGATTTACGTCAAGATGATGGACGCTTCATTCTATATGGTAGAACTTGTATCCAACATGGTCAGATAACTCTATTTTCAAATAGAAATCCCATAAGTTTAATGCCTGAATTCTAAAAAGGGTTGACTCATGCCAACTCATCGAATTCCAAGTGTTAAATGGGAAGAGTGCAGTGTGTTATCTATATGAGATGGGCTAGGTGTCTTGAACACTATGAATGCTCTATCCTGTGTAGATAGTTCACTCACGGCAGAAAAAGGAAAAAACTTTTCATATCCTTAAAGTTATTCCTCCTACAGTTACTAGTTATTGGTCGACGATCGATAACAGATCTGTTGCCTAAAGCAACATGGAAAGCACATTGTCTAAGTGATAGTAAGACTAATCCGGGATGATCAAGTCCATAGTAAAATGCATTATTGGAACCATCGAGGCCATGAGCTAATCGATTTTGATTTATTGGACAAAGATAGTAGAATGCATCAAGTGCAAGACACGAATCCACTATCTGCCTCTAATAAGTTGCAATCAACCTGCTTTATTCACCATTCTCCTCGATCGCCCCAAGTTCGCTGGCAACCATGCCTAATACTATAATCACGTCATCACCAACTTCGAATCAAAGGTAAATGGGATTGACTTCGGGTTCATGGCGATCCAAGCTAGGGTTAGCGACCTGCAAGGTCGGTAGCGATCCAGAAGCGGCTATTCTAGTGCTAGGGTTTGGCTCGGGGTGATGGCAGAGGTAGTAGAGGTTGACGGCAGTAGACTCTGACGGTAGAAATCAACAGTAGTGGCAGCAAAAGATTGTTAGGTCATGGTTGTTTTAGGTCGTAAGAAAATAAAATAAGGAAAAGTAGGAACGGTCGGCTCGAAGATAGTGTTAGATAGGAAAGATTTCAGTGGAAAAAAAATCAAAGTGATTGGATCGCTAGCGATCCAATCGTCTCACATTAATTTTCACTCGAACTTTTTAAACCCAACCCCCTTACCATTCGTAAACATGTTGAAAATTATAGAGTCAAAATTGAAATGTTTTTATGAATAATGACATTGCACATCCCGAACCCAACAAAAATTGAAAATAAAAAACAATACTTCACGACAAGCCCGATATGATCGACTGGATTTCATGGAATACGAATTCAAGGACAACCAGTTCTAGAGAACACTTTTTCCAATGAAAGCATACTCTAGGGGCAAATGTTAACATCATTTTTAACCAGTAGAGTTCAATAGGACTTAAAACTTAGGGACTATATTAGAATGACTTGAAACTTGAACAAAATACCCAAAAGAAGAAGCCAAAAGCACTCAAGAATAATTACAAAAAAATCAACTAAAGGGATGGATCACAAGCGATCCATACGGAAGCTTTATGGGTCGTTCAAGCCTCTTACATCATGAATCAATATCTCTTCTAAGTACGTTTTCCAAGTTCCATGGCCTTTCAAGCAACCAAGTTCGAGAAGTGAAGACCCGTCTGATTCCAGTCATTGTTCAATCCAACATGTGCATGAATCATCATCAAAATAAGGAAACAAGCTACAAAATTACATGGAGAGCACCAACATAAGACAGGAAGTGAAACACCCCTAATTTTAAATAATATTATTCAAGAGATTTAACTAGATCAGTTAAATAGAATAATTTGAAGAATAAAGTGGTTAAGAGATTGATGTTTGTATAATTATAAGGAAGTTGTGCCTTAAGTAATGAATAAACGAATGGAAATTTAAAATGAAGTAAGTAAAGATAATAAGATAAGGAAATAATAGGAATAGGTTATATTCTCAAACCCTAAACGCTTATCCCATTCTCATTTGCAACATTCACAAACAAAACTAAACATAGAGTTTGGCCAACCACCATGAAAAGAAAACAAGGGGAAGATAAGCAAGAATTTAAGAAGGAACCTTAATAAAATCAATACAAGGGAAAATATGAAACTCCTTAACAACAGGCTAAGGTGAATAATAGATTACATCTCGTTTTTATTACTTTCGGTTTCTAGATGAGATCCGAATTTATTTACAAGAAAAATGTCATGTTTTGATTGTTTAAATGGATATATATACTTGTTGGTGATTTATGTTGTTTCATATAGATTTTATGATAAGATTTGATTTGGAAAACCTATTAAATGACATTCAAATGGCTTGCATTTTTATATAAGATCAGAAACATTATTTTAGAGATGGGTTTTAAGTTTCATAATTTTCTAAGTTGTTGTGGATTTATTATGAATTTTCTAGTAAAGAAAATAGTTAAATTGGATTTAGATTATTTTCGACTATTATATGTCAGCTTTGGGCCAGAAATTTAAATATGTTAGAAAACATATTAAAAGTGATTTATGAGAATTTTTGGAGAATTTTCCTAAGTACTTTATTAAAGATATAAAAAATTTCAAGGTATGGTACTTAAATGTTTTATATGTTTAGAAAAGGAGAAGGGGCAATTTGTTGAAAGTTTTAAAATTGTTAATTACTAAATTTGGCAACACTTTTAGAAAAAGATATTGTAAAAGAATTGGCAACCAATTATATGCTGACAAATAAGGCAAGTTAGTTGGAAAGATATTACTTTGAAAGATTAAAAATCAGTTTTGTAACGGATTACTGCTGTGCCACTTATAGCAGCCACCTTTCAACACCATACATCCGCCCCCAACCAAGTCGGAACCAATACACATGGTATCAATGCCTTGGTACATAGTAGATTGGAGTTAGGCGGATGTATAGAGTCCAAACATGCTTTCAAAGGGGTAGAAGTAGCTCTTGTAAACTTAAAACTATTTTGGTTATAAATAATGCCTTAGAAGGGGTTGGAGCTTTCGACTTAACCAACTTGCTTCTGTTTATATAAAGAAAGGACTTTTGAATGAATTGCTGCCTTTTGTTTTTAAAATAAGCTTTCGAAGGGGTCGGAACCTTTCGTGCCGCATTCAACCCTTTGAACCAATGCTTTCGAAAAGGTACTTTTGTCTTTAAACTTTGAAGCCGCTTCTCCATGCTTTCGAAAGGGTTGGTTTTGAAACCATCCACTTGCTTTTACTTAGGAATAATGCTTTCAAAAGCAATGCTTTTGCCCTATTTTTTTGGACCATTTGTTCCATTAAAAGCTAAACCCAAAGGTTTCATAAGGAATGGTTTTAAATGGTTTCGAAGATATGTTCAACAAATTTTTACTTGAACCCAATGCTTTCGAAAAGTTTGTTTTAAGTAAGGGACTTTAATGTTTTCAAAAGGTATATACTGAAGGTTTCGAAGGGGAGATTCCTCAATATTTCCGAAAATCAGTCTAAGGTTTTATAAAGCTTTTGAAGGGATACTTTCAATAATTTGGAAAGGTCTATTTTAAAGGTTTCGAAAGGTATGTTTTGATCTTTCGGCCTAGTGTTTCAAAGTAAAGTAGTTAACTTATTTTGAAAGGTGTACTTTCAATGGATTCGAAAGGGACTGTTAAAGGTTTTTAAACAAGGGTTTTGAAAGTGATATCTTGGATTTAAAACCTAATGTTTTCTAAGTTTAAGAAGGGCTTTAACTTGTTTTAAAAGGGATAGGTAACCCTATTGATTTAGGTTTTCATCAACCTTGTTTTGTGTGAAACATATATCATGGAAAAGATATTTGAGTAAAGCAAAAAAGTATATTTTCATTGTTTAAGTGTGATTTAAAGGGTTAAATCAATTTGAAAGAAATGTTTTCAAGGAAAATTTTATGGGGTAGTTAACCCTAAGTAAATGAATCAGATATTATAATACCAAATGGGACTGGTATAGGGTCACGCCTATATTTTAGCTAATAGCCCCTAGCTAATATAAGTCCAAAATTCCACTGTGTAGGGTTTTGTCACAGGTAAAACTAAAATGATGTTACATACATAAAGGAATATACGGAGAAAGATAGGCTATTGGTGAGCCGGCAAAACCATTAGGATCAGTTGACACTGGGAGAAGTAAGATAAGGACAGATTATCCAGAAGTGTGTCTAACAGAAGTTAGATTATTTATTTTGTATGGTGGGCTAAAGTTAGCCAATGGGTTAGTAGTTAGCCAAACAAAACTATACTGTTCGGATAGATAGTCCATTGATTGCATGATCTATGTGCATATATGATATTGCTATTATTGTATCAATCAGGTTAATTGCAGGATTTAGATTTGCAAAAGATATGTTTTAAAAGGGATATTAGTAAGGGAAAACTCATTCCGCTAAGCGGCATGGTCCCACTTAAAATCAGCAAACCGAGATGTAATGGTATTATTCACACCAGGCTTTATGTCTAACTTAAAGTTTATATTTTTCCCTTAAACTCTCGGGTGCTCAAAATTAATTTGAGTAGATTGAGAGTTAAGGTTTTACAAGCTTAGTAGGTGGACGAATAAGCTTCCGAAGACGAGTAAGAGGTAAAGTTAGCTATATACGAGTAATCAATTTTATTTCTGCTGTGATATATTTAAGATTAATATGTCTATTTAGTATTCTTATCATCCAAGGGGGCATCTTCATATGTCCTCTTGGCGTAATTTATAATAATTCTATTTGATCAAAACCTAGGAATTGCTTTGGGATTATGTATCTGAATATGAAATATTGATTTGAAATGTATCAAAAAGTTATTTTAAATCTATGTTGGTTTTTATTTCATATTCATGTGTTTCTGATATTATGGAAACTATTAACATTACCGTCTTTTGTCATCGGAAGTTAAGCTTATAGATGACTGCACCATTTGTAGCGCTTAGCTTCTCGCCTTGAGATAGGGGATTACAACTTGGTATCAAAGCACGGGTTTATAAAAGAAATTTCAAACTTAAAATGATTTTGAAAACATAATCCTAAGTAACTAGAGAAAAGATTGGGGCATGGGATAACGCTATAGTAATGTACTTATATTTGCTATATACAAGTATATACTTTATCCCTATTCTCCTATCTCCCTTTGGCTATTCTTCTGTATCTTACAAAGACTCAAATGCAGATTTTACGGAAGTAAGATACGGATGCTAGAAGTGGAAATGTTAGTATTGGTGGGGGAAGCACACAACTAAAGGGAATTACGTACAAAACACTAGAAGGAATCTAGGTCAGGCACAAGCTGCTAATGTGGTTGCTGGAATGCCACAAGTAGATATGGGAGCTATGTATCAGTTCTTTGTTAACATGATGCATGCTAGAGTTGCTACGTGTTTAGTTGGAGGAAATGTTGAAGGAGGAAATAAGGGAGCCCCAGTGTCTAAAAATTATGTTGTGTTCAGTAGAGATTATGCCAGGCTGGTAGAAAAACCATTTATTATCGGGATTGAGGATTTCTACTGATTTGGAACTCAATGATGAGTAGAAACGGAGGCTTGCTTCTAGGCAATTATAGGAAGCAGCACTGTACTGGTGGAACAGTGTTACGGTTGGAGCTAATGAGGATACCATGACTAGGGCTAAGTTCAGGAGGAGGTTTGAGGAAAGATTTATGTCAGAGATTGCGAAGTTAACTCTGCTTAGGAAGTTCATTGAGTTAGAGAAGGGAGACATGGCAATGCAACCAGATTTGAGGAGCTATCAAGATACGGATATGCTACGGTTGATACAGTTATTAAAAGGAATGAGAAATTCAATCGTGGGTTGAAGCCCGAGCTTGCTAAGGCCATATTATCGCATATTAGATATCCGTGCGATGTAGTTGTTGAGATGGCTTTGAGGCAGGAAGAAATGCTTTAATTTTTTAAAGGTAACAAGGCAGGGGGAGCTTTAGGTGGGAAGAACCAGAAGAGGAAATTTTTTCATAAGAAGGGAGCTCAAAAGATTGGAGCTGCCAAGAAGGGAAAGACAGAAGTTATCTTTTATAAGTGTGATCAAAATGGACATTATGCTCATGAGTGTCGGACAGGCAAAGGGAAGAAAGCTACTGATAAGAAAGGAGTAAGATGTTTCAATGCGATCAAATTGGACATTATAAGACCAATACAAGGAGCCAATCAAGAATAGGAAAGGGGAAGTGTTTGCATTGGAGCCAACTACCTCAAGACCAACAACAAAGGAAAATGGAAAAGCTGTGATGAGAGGTATGTTTTTGATCTATGGTGTATCAGCTAGAGTTCAATTTGATACCGGTGCATCGCATTCTTTTATATCTCATTATTTAGTAGATAAGCTTAACCTAGAACCCTCATACCTATTTACTTCCTTAAGGGTTGCAAATCTGGTAGGAGGATATGCGACTCTTGGGATGAGATGTGACCGCCTAGAGTTTGATTTGTTAGGTCATGTATTTGCTTGTAGTTTGTATGTGTTTAGTTGTGTAGGGTTCGGAATTATTTGAGTATGGATTGGTTAAGTAAATACGATGCTAAGATATTTTTGCATGATATGAAAATATCACTTGGACACCCTGACTATAGTGATCGAATAATATACTCCGTAGAAAACACTAGTTTTGAGGATAATGCTTTGTTGGGTGTTGTGGAGGTAGAAGACGAGTTGAATTGAGTTTTCATTATTAGAGAATTCGCAGATGTCTTTAGTAGGACAACTACCGAAACGAGCTATTGAGTTTCAGATAGATTTAGTACCGGGAGAAAAACCGACGAGTAGACCGCCAAGCAGAATGACACTACTGAGATGAGGGGGCTAAAGGTGCAGTTGGTGGATTTGGAAAATAAGAACTTTATCAGATTAGGTAGTTCGCTATGGGGAGCAACAGCAGTATTTGCTAGGAAACTGGGCGAGTTATTAAGGTTATGTATCGATTATCATAAGTTGAATGAGAAGACGATAAAAAAATGATATTCATTACCTACAATTGATGATTTGTTCGACCAGTTGAGTAGAACCAAAGTATTTTTCCCAGTTGGATTTGGCAACGGGGTTCCATCAGCTTAGAGTGGCTGAGGATAATATTCCTTTGACGGCGTTTAGAGCCAGATATGGATCGTACGAATGGTTAGTAATGTCATTTGGACTAATTATTGTGCCATCATTCTTTGTAGATTTGATGAACCGAGTTTTTCGAGAGCACTTGGAAAGGTTCGTACTGATATTCATAGATGACATTTTGATATACTCTAAAGATGAAAGAGAGCATAAAGTTCATCTTAGAGTGGTGCTTGAGACGTTAAGGCAGCATCAGCTGAAAATGAAATTTTCGAAGTGTCATTCATGGAAGAAGAAAGTGAAATTTCCTGGTCATGTAGTCTCCGAAAAAGGGTTGTTTATAGATCCGGCTAAGGTCGAGACGATGAATAATTGGAAGAGACAGGAGACAGTGACTGAGATAAAGAGTTTATTTGGATTAGCTGGTTATTATCGAAGGTTCATTAAGGGTTTTTCACGGATAGCGGCACAGATGACTAAGCTAACACGGAAGGATGTGTAGTTCGTTTGGACGGATAAGTCTGAGGAATCATTCCAAAAGCTGACACACTTATTGACAAAAGCACCTATGTTAGTTGTCTCGGAGGAGAATCAGGACTTAATGGTGTACATGGATGTCCGTGGAATAGGGTTGGGAGCTGTGTTAATGCAAAGAGGTAAGTGATTTCCTATACTTCTTGACAGCTCAGACTGCATGAAGTTAGGTATCCAACTAACGATTTGGAATTAGCTACAGTAATTATTTCATTGAAGGTGTAGAGACATTACCTTTCCGAAGAAAGATTCGAGTTGTATATGGATCATTAGTCGTTGAGATATTTATTCTCTCAGAAGGAGTTGAATATGAGGCAGCAAAGGTGGTTAGAGTTTTTAGTTGATTATGACTTTGGTATTGAGTACACACTAGGAAAAGGCAATAAAGTTGCAGATGACTTAGCAGGAAACATCAAAATGCAGTATTGGCAATGATAACTGAGTGAAAAAATTTGGAAGCATTGAGTACATGCAGAATACAGTGGAGATCTAAGGCTAGGTCTAATAAGTAAAGTGCTATGTTGTCATGTTTAGAGGTTCGACCGATAATGATCGAAAAGATCGCTTCTAAACAAGGGGAGGATTATTAGATGAATGGATTAAAAAGTTAAGGAATGAAACAGGGAGTGATGAGTTGAAAGATTTCAGTCTTGATCAGAATGGGTGGTTAAGAAAGAAAGAAAGACCGGGTGTTCCGAATGTGGGAAACATTAGGAAAGAAGTTCCGGGAGAAAGAATGCCATCGCTCAACGTTCACTATTCATCTGGGAGGAACTTAGATGTATCAGGATATGAAAAGAAGTTTCTTCTTAGAAGGCATGAAGAGAGATGTAGGCTTATGGGTGAAACAATGTTTGTACTATCAACAAGTAAAAAATGAACATCAGAAACTAAGTGGTTTACTTTAACCTTTAGAAGTTCTGTTATAGAAATGAGATTCTATCTCAATGGATTTTATAGATGGGTTTCCAAGATCAAATCGACAAAATGAAAGCATATGGGTTATAGTGGATAGGTTGGCCAAGAATGCCCATTTCATTCTAGTTAAGTCAACCAAAACTGCACCTATTTTAGCTAGTTGTTTATGAAGAATATAGTTAGACTGCATGGAATTCCTAGTGGTGTAGTGCGTGATAGAGATTCCTTATTCACTAGCGAGTTCTAGAGGAGTCTATAGGACACTTTGGGTGCCAAGCCTAAAATGAGTACCGCTTACCATCCATAAACAGATGGAAAAACGAAAAGAGTTAGAAAGTCTTAGAAGATTTGTTACAAGCTTGCGTATGAGATTTTGGGGGATCGTGAGGAAACCATCTACACTTAGTCGAGTTTTCATATAACAACAGTTATCAGGCTAGTATGGGGATGGCACCATTCAAAGCTTTGTATGGAAGGCCATGCAAATCGCTCATTTGTTGGTTAGAGACTGGAGATAGGATAGTTCTTGGTCCGTATTTGCTTAAGGAAGCTGCAGAAAAGATTGAGGTAGTTCTAATTAGAATGAAGGAAGCTCGGTCTGGGCAAAAGAGTTATGCTGATATGAGTTGGAAAGACTTAGAGTTCTCAATTGGAGATCATGTTTTCGTCAAGTTATCACCGATAAAAGGTGTAATTCGATTTGGAAAATCAAGAAAATTGGCACCAATGTTCATTAAATCATTTCCTATTGTAGAAAGGATCAGGAAACTTGCATATAGAATAGAGTAAGCGAACAGTTTGGCAGGAGTCCACAGTGTTTTCCATATTTCTCATCTAAGGAAGTATATTCGAGATCCAGAGACTACTATAGAAAAGACTGGATTAGATGACTTAATAGTGGAACAGAATTTGACTATAGTTAGAAAACTAGTTAGTATAGTCGCGAGGGATGAGAAGATGCTAAGGAACAAGACAGTCAGATTAGTCAAAATCCAGTGAGTGACGACGAGAGAGACTGTACTTGAAAACTGAGAGCAGAATTAGAGACATTATCCTGACTTATTCCATGGTATGTTTTATCTTTATGATTGATTGTTATGAGTATCTTATCGTAGTTTCGAGGACAAAATTCTTTAAGAAGGGAAGTCTATAACACCCTTAATTTTAAATTACATTATTTAGAAGATTTAATTAGATAAATAAAATAAAATAATATAAAGATTAAGGTGGTTAAGAGATTGAGATTTGTATAATTATAAGGTAGTCGTGCCTTAAGTAATGAGTAAAAAAATGGAAATTTAAAATGAAGTAGGTAAAGGTAATAGGATAAGGGTAAAATAGGAATAAGTTATATTTTATACCCTAAACCATTATCCCATTCTCATTTCCAACATTCACAAACAAAACTAAACATATAGTTTGGCTGGCCACCATTAGAAGAAAACAAGGGAAGATAACAAAAATTTAAGAAGGAAGATTAATCAAATCAATACAAGGGCAAATCTCAAACTCCTTAACAACAAGCTAAGATGAATAATAGATTACATCTCATTTTTATTGCTTTTGGTTTTCAGATGAGATCCGAATTTATTTTGCAAGAAAAATGCTATGTTTCGATTGTTTAAATGGATATATATGCCACGTTTTGATTGTTTAAATGGATATATATGCGTGTTAATGATTTATGTTGTTTCATATAGATTTTATGATAAGATTTGATTTGAAGAACCTAGTAAATGACATCCAAATGGCTTGCGTTTTTGATATAAGGTCAAAAACATTATTTTAGAGACGGGTTTCAAAGTTTCAATTTTTTTAAGTTTTTGTGGATTTATTATGAATTTTCTAATAAAGAAAATGGTTAAATTGGGTTTAAATTATTTATGGCCGTTATATGTTAGCTTTGGAGTCAGAAATATAAATATGTTAGAAAACATATTTAAGGAGATTTATGGGAATTTTTGGATAATTTTCATAAGTACTTTATTAAAGATATAAGATTATTTAAGGTGTGAAACTTAAATGTTTAGAAAAGAAGAAGGGAATTTTTTTAAATGTTTTAAAATTGTTAATTACTGAATTCGTCTTCACTTTTAGAAAAAGGTTTTGTAAAATTGGCAACCAATTTTATGTTCACAAATAAGGCAAGTTGGAAAGATAGTACTTTAAAAGGTTAAAAACCAGTTTTGTAAAGGGTTACTGCTTCGCCACTAGCATCACTTTGACACCATACATCCACCCCCAACCAAGTCGAAACCAATATGCATGGTATCAATGCCTTGGAATGTAGTGGATTGGAGTTAGGCAGAAGGTATTGAGTCGAAACATGCTTTTGAATGGGTAAAAGTAGCTCACGTAAACTTGGAACTATTTTGGTTATAAATAGGGCTTCTGAAGGGGTTGGAGCTTTTGACTTAACCAACTTGCTTTTATTTAAATAAGAAAAGGACTTCCAAATGGGTTGTCCCTTTTTGTTTTTAAAACAAGCTTTCGAAGTGGTTGGAACCCCTGCTACCGCATTCAACCCTTCGAATCAATGCTTTCAAAAGGGTACTTTTGCCTTTAAACTTTGAAGTCGATACTCCATGCTTTCGGAAGAGTTGGTTTCGAAACCATCCACTTTATTTTACTTAGGAATAATGCTTTCGAAATCAACGCTTTAGCCCTAGTATTTTTAAGACCCTTTATTCCATTAAAAGCTAAACCCAAAGGTTTCGAAATGAATGGTTTTACATGGCTTCGAAGCTATGTTCCACAAACTTTTACTTGAACCCAATGCTTTAAAAATGTTTGTTTTAAGTAAGGGACTTTAATGTTTTATAAAGGTGTAAAATGAAGGTTTCGAAGGGGAGATCCCCCAATATTTTTGGAAGGTTTACTCGAGTCATTAAATGGAAGGTTCTTAATGCTTTTGAATGGCAAGTTTAAAGTATTGTGAAAAGAAGATGTCTAATGTTTTATAAAGCTTTCGAAAGGATACTTTCAATGATTGTGAAAGGTCTATTTTAAAGGATTCGAAATTTCTTCTTTGGCCTATCGGCCTAGTGTTTTGAGGTAAAGTAATTAACCTATTTTGAAAGAGGCACTTTCAATGGATTCGAGAAGGACAGTTTAAAGTTTTTATACAAGGGTTTCAAAGGTGATATCTTGGATTTAAAACCTAATGTTTATAAGTTTAAGAAGGGCTTTAACTTGTTTACAAGGGATATGTAACCCTATTGATTTAGATTTTCATCAACCTTGTTTTGCGTAAAGTATATATCATGGCAAAGATATTTGAGTAAGGAAGAAAAAAATATTTTCCTTGTTGAAGTATGATTTAAACAGTTAAATCAATTTGAAAGAAATGTTTTAAGGAAAATTTGATGGGGTAGTTAACCCTAAGTAAATACTCAGATATTGGAATACCAGATGGGACTCGTATAGGGTCGCGCCCTATACTTTAGCTAATAGCCCTTAGCTAATATAAGTCCAAATTCCAGTGTGTAGGGCTTTGTCGCAGGTAAGACTAAAGTGATGTTACATACATAAAGGAATATACAGAGAAAGATAGGTTATTGGTGAGCCCGCAAAACCATTAGAATCAGTTGACCCTGGAAGAAGTAAGTTAAGGACAGACCGTCCAGGACAGACCGTCCAGAAGTACATCTAACGGAAGTTAGATTATTTATTTTAACTAGTAGGCCCGAGTCAGCCAATGGTTAGTAGTTAGCCAAACAGAACTATATTGTTCGAACAGATAGTCCATTGATTACCTAATCTATGTGCATATATATTATTGCTATTACTATTTCAATCAGTTTGATTGGAGGATTCAGATTTGCAAAAGATATGTTTTAGAAGGGATATTAGTAAGGGGAAACCTGTTTCGCTAAGCGGCGTGATCTCACTTAATATCAGTAAATCGATATGAAATAGTATTATTCACACCAGGCTTTATATCTGACTCGAAGTTTATGTTTCCCCTTACACTCTCAGGTGCTCAAAATTAATTTGAGTAGATTGAGAGTTAAGGTTTTACAGGCTTAGTGGGTGGACGAATAAGCTTCCAAAGATGAGTACGAGGCAAAGTTAGCTATATAGAAGTAATTAGTTTTATTTTTGTTGTGATGAATTTAAGACTGATATGTCTATTTAGTTCTCTGATCGTCCAATGGGGCATCTTCATATGTCGCCCTTGGCGTAATTTGTAATTATTATATTTGATCAAAACCTGAGAATCGTTTTGGGATTATGTATCTGAATATGTAATATTGATTTGAAATGTAATCAGAAAAGTTAAATCTATGTTGATTTTTATTTCATATTCATGCGTTTCTAATATTATGGATACCATTAACATTCGTCACTGGAAGTTAATACTATAGATGGCTGCAGCATCTCTAGCGCCTAGCTTCAGGCCTCAAGACAGGGGATGTTACAACAACCCAAAGGAAGAAGCCCAAAAATTTCCCAAGTACATGGATCGCTAGTGATCCATCACATTATGTTGAATCTTTATAATATTTTCAGAGAACCTTTGTACCATCGAGTGTAGGCTTCTAGCAAAGCGGCCTAGCCCAATTGCTCTCCAATGCCTATAAATACAATCATACCTGCAACATAAAGGGGATCTTCGGGACTGACTGTTGAAACTCTACAGAAATTATTCTTCACTCTTCTCCTCCGACACAATAGCCATCTAGCGTTTCACTGTGATTCTCCAGTGAACACTATTTGTGACTTGATCTAATTTAGAAAATTCAATCATATTGTAATCAGATTCAAGTTATAATAGCAGTCAATTAATAGAAAGTTATAAAGTGTACGTAGGCTTCATTGATAGCTGAACCACTATAAAAAAATCTTGTCTTTTTACCATTTCTTCTCCTTTTGCAATTATTTTCTATATTATTGCTCTACAAAAACAGGGCTGGTGCTTTCATATTCAATATAGGGTGTTGATCCATTTTTTGGGTTAACATAAATCATTTTATTTACCCTCCAATTTTATTTATTTATAAATATAATTTAATTTAATTTTAAAATACCAAAATAATTTATCGAATCTTTCAAAAATATTATAAAACTAGAAAATCAATTGAACGTCCAAAACTCTCCAAAATCGTCAGTAATTCATCAATATAAATTTTTATCGTGTGGCTGAGTTGTATTCCATCGAATTTCGACCATCAATTCATTGTACACACAATATAAATAAATTAGGCAGATTGAAATGCAAACGGACAACATCTCCTTTGCATTTCAAACATCAAACAAACACAAAACTCAACTATCAAAATCAAATAACATCCCATATCACAACAACCAATCGAATATACCAGTCAAACAATTTATGAGAAACCAATCAACATTCACAAAACCAATCAACATTCACAAGTCATTCAACCAAGCAATTTTATAGATAATCGGGATGATAATATATATATATATAAGATACGAGTGCAAATTGATATAGTTGTGGGTAATAAATACTCGCTGAAATGATGCTCAATTTATCAAAACAGTGACTATCACTGCTGCATTACCCTTGCCTTCGTCAAACTACAACAGCCTCTTGCTTAATGCATCATGTGATGCTTGAATCCACTGCTACTTACATCAGCATCATCTTCACATTCCTACAGCAACCCCGTCATCGCCAGTCTCGTTCATCCACCACGTCGCACCACCATCCACCCTGTCACAAGCACAACCAAATCGCACGAAAAAAATCAGAAGCGCCTGAGTAAATCGGCCTCCCCTCCATTGGCAGTCATCAGGTCGTGCTCCCTAGAGTCGCCTGCCTTCGACCTCCAAACTCACTACTACAACGTCAGGCACGGACATCATCAGCGCCTCAAAGTCACACACGCCTCTACTTACGATGTCGATGCTACCTCAACCATCGATGCCAGGTTTTGGCTACCTCTGCAATTGCTCGCCTTTGAATCACGATTCACTCTATTCTTCTTTTTTATACGAAAATGCAATTTTTGTAATTAGGGAATTAGACTTAAAGAATGGTTGGGCATGGATTTGATTTTGAGCTAAAGTGAAGAAGCACGAATATTCCAAAATAATGAAGAGAAGGGAAATGGGATTGGATTGAGGTTTTTAGGCTTTGATTGAATGTATTTTATTCTTCTTTCTTTTATTTTATACAACTCTTTTTAATTTACTTCAAACTAATCCAATCATTTTGAAATTATTTACATTTAAATATTTTATATTGATTAAAACATTTTATTCGATTCCAAAATATTATTTGAAAGTAGTTTATTAATTTATTTCAATTCACCAAATCAAAATATTATATTAAGTAAAATTTAATTAGCTAAAATATATTTCAAAATATAAATTATGAATTATTGAATTCAAACAAATTTTATTATAATTAAATTTATTAGGTAGTTTATTAATTTATTTCAATTCATTGAATCAAAATATTATATTAAATAAAATAAATTAACTAAAATAAATTTTCAAAATATAAATTATCAATTATTGAACTCAAACAAATTTTATTATAATTAATTTACTTATCTATACGGCGTACAAAGCAGGCTTGTTACACACTCCTCCCTTTACACAAATTGTATCGTCGTAATTTCTTGTAGGCAACTCGTACCCTGACTTTCTTCGTAATCTACAAACTTCTAACAACTAACATAATCCATTAGTAGCTCTCTCTCCGACACACCTTATCGTATGCTATAGATTCATTCATCAACTTTTACTTTTCGCATACGTTGATTTGTGAAAAAATTACAAGTGTTGGATTTTTCGAAGAAAAATTGGCAGAGTCTTCTTTATACAGGAAGCGTTTCGAAAAATCAAAATACAATATAATTACATGATATACATCTCCGAAGAGACATCTCAACACGGGGCATCCCGAAACATGAAAAAATAAGATAATATCATACAATATATCGATATAACCTAAAAACGTATATTTTTATTAGCGTTTTAAGTAAGTTCGTTTATTATTTAGTGAGCACAAGCGACCCAAACGCGAATAAGTCCAAATATGTTTCATGTGTACCCATCTCAACTCAAACAACTCACATGAGCTTCATATATATATATATAAAGTCTAATAATATGAACATTGGAAGTTGTTGAAATGAAATCTAGAATGCCAATTTAGTTTCTCAAGATTAGCATATTACAGTATTACGAAAATTAAGGTCAATTAGTTGTGTACGCCTTGCACCTACTAGCAAAACCAAAGGTAGAACAGTGTTAGCGAATCTCTCTATGATGACACATGGGACATGTATAAGTCGTCTATAAAGTAAGAATGAATTATAATCTGTATTTGTAAAAGTAGCACTTTTGATTGGAAACAATTTGCAAACCACCGAAGAACTAACATCGTAGCAAGATGTACAGGTATCATAACAGAAAATTTTGCAATGCCATGTCCTTTGACTAAATAAAGATCAAGTGTAGTACTTTAACTAAACAATTTGCAAACCAAAAAGATAACAGCATAGCTATAATTCGTTACACAACTTTTATTAAGTTACTTGGCCTTATCTTTTAACTCCCATTTTATTGGTACAGTATAATATAAAGAGATAACTTAGACGGTACTCACATGTTGGAAATGTGTTTGGTTCTCATATATTTATATTCTAATTGCGTAAAAATGTAGAATTGATTGGTTGAATATAAAAATAAACCTTTCATGTTTATTTATTTTTCTGTTTATTTTTAATATAAGAAAGTTAATAGGCTTAGTAAGTGGATAAGATTTATAGTACGATGGGTCAGTAAGCAGTTTCCCAAAAAGTTAAGATTGTATATATAAAGGTTGGAATGTTTTAAGATTTACAAGAGTGCAGACAAAATTTTATTTAACAGCACACAAGATGACTGTAAGATTATTTTATTTTTTTCCTAGCGATGTGAAATTATGTAAAAGGGAAGGTCAGTGCTGAAAAACAATGAAAAAATGTCAATAGTTCACGCGATGACAAACTATGATCATGCTTTATTTCCATCGCACTATTAACAATTTGCAGGAATACACTGCAGGCAATGAGCTGCGATGAAGCATTTCTTGATGTGAGAAACTCTTCCAAAGATCTTGAAATTTTAACATTAAGAATAAGGAAAGAGATTGTTGAGACTACACAATGCACAGCTAGTGCAGGAATTGCGAAAAACATGCTGCGGGCTCGATTGGCAACTAGGTCAGCCAAGCCAAATGTTATTTCATATTAGAGGTTATGCATACAATTTTGGTGCATATTGATCATTTTAATTTAGTATCCATCAAACTCGCTATTTTGTTTTCCGCATTATACTACACACACAAACACATACACATATATACATAGTATAATTAAAATTTACAACTATTTTCTTTTTCCATTTCAAAGATGTGCTTTTATTTTATTTTCCTAAAAAAATTGATTTCTTATCCAAAATATTTAAATAACATGCTTATTTTAAAATTACTTTCAACAGGAACTCATATATTTGTCTTCAATACTTTAGTATATATTCTTATCAATATCAATGTGTGTGCTTGTATTTTTCACCAAATCAGATTAAATAAACTCAACTCGTTTTTCTTTATATATTTATCTCTGCATACTATTATTATCATTATCTACTTCACAAAGTAAATTGTCTCTTTTTTCCTAAATCATAATAGCACTATAAAATTTTCAAAATATTATACTTTTTTTAAAATGTTGTTTAACTCATCTCAAATGTTTTCCCTTTAAAACATTGTTATAATATTTCCTAAAATATTATTTCATTTTTTGAAACATTATACTCATTTCAAAACGTTGTATATTATTAATTTTTTCCCTTGGACATGGTATTGTTCCAAAACATTTTATTCCCTTTCAAAATATTATGTTTTTCATAAATTATTGTGTCGAAATATCTTGTCCTAATATTTAAAAATCCCTATCGAAAATGTTGGCTAGACGCCTTAATTAGAATTCTTAAATCACTAAACAGACAAATTAACACGACATACTTTATAATTGCTTCAAATATTCTATTCATATACCCTTATATAAACTTCATTCTTTATGAGTTGTCACTTACATATAATATTACTTCATCAAATACCACTTATATAAACATGTAGTTTATCCAAAGATTTCTAACCAAAACTTCTCCTTACTTTCATAAAATTATTTCTAATTCTATGTATATTTGAAACAAAATCATAAGCTTGCTTACATTAAAATATTTACCAAAATGCTTTTTCAACCATACTAAATAATAAATCACTTCTAATAATTCGATCATCACACAACATTAAGTAAGCAAACATAAATATAAACAAACATCCAATTCATCAATCAATAATGATGAAAATCATCGCACTTTCAAATAAACAAACATATGCCTTCAACGGAAAGCTATCGATCAATTTTCACCATATATGCAACTCCGATCACTACTGGATCACTACATTCGCATCAAGCCACACAGAGGTTTATTCATCATCATCAATACTAACACTGCTCGTTGGGCTAACTACCCCTTACTCAATACCTCCCATAATAATTTTTACTTTAGCCGAAAATAAACACATACTAAAGTGGTCATCGCTAGCTAGTCTCGTTCATCCACCACATCGCACCACTACTCGCCCTGTCACATGCACAGCTAGGTCACACACAACAAATCAGAAGCGCCTGAGTAAATGGCCTCCCCTTCATTTCCAGTCGTAGGTCACGCTCCCTAAAGTCGCCTACCCTCAACCTCCAAACTCACCACTACAACGTTAGGCATGCGCATCATGAGCACCTGAAAGTCACGTGCATCTGTGCTTACGATGTTGATGCTACCTCAACCGTCGATGCTAGATCGCGGCTATCTCCACATTGCTTGCCTTCGAATCGCGATTCCGCCTTCTCTTGTTTTTTTATATGAAAACGTGATTTTTGTAAGTGTGTTTCTATTCACACCCCAATTTCCTCTTCTGGTCACCTTTAAATTTTTAATAGATGTGATTATTTTTTACCTACTTCTGGCCACCAATTCATTTCTTTTCACTCAGTCATTCACAGTCGTTTTCTTTTCTTCTCAAACAACGTATTCTTTCAGATATCAAACCTAAACCCTAAGAAAAGAAGATAATTTTGTTGCTGAATAGAGGGTGGAAGATGAAGATTAAAAAGAGGTTATTTTTTTCTATCATGATGTATAGGGTATTCTTTGTTGTTTATAAAATTTTGTTTAGGGTTTTCAATTGCTTAGGGTTTTCTATTGATTTTTTTAGGAGATTTCTTCCCATCCCCTAGCATTTCAAGCTTGGAGGACATTAAATTTGATGACATTGTGATAGAGAATGACAATGTAAGTTATTGATTTTTAGAATTTTTTTAATTGTACAACATATGTGTCCTATTTTACAAAATTTACAATTAAGTTGTATTTTCCGTTTCGTAGATGGACAATTTGAATGACAATAAAATTGAGAGTTCCCTTATTGTTTCAACTAAGCAATATGTGGATGATGGCAATACGATGCAAGATGATCGGTCAAATGAATCAAAAGGCATAAAAGTTGATTTGACAAATCATTTTACAATCGATGAAGTATTCATTTAGTACTTAATTTACAATCGCTAATGTACGTATAAAAATGAAGTACGTTAACTTTGTGTTGTTAAACTATTTGATTTCAGGTATTTGATTCGCAGAGCATATCGATCCGACGGTGTAAATAATTGGGAAAAAGTTGCATACCGTTGTCGTAATTCTAAAGTTCGATAAATTAGGGCCACGAAAAAAACCAAGATTACAATTAGAGTGTGAAAGAGCTGGAGTTTATCATACTCGTCAGCCAAAGGCAGCAAAAAAGGAAAACATTGTAAAACGACTTAGAGCTTGCACTAATAGGAATTGCAATTGTCCATTTCGATTGAAGGGTGTGTATGTAGATGAAGATAAATAAAAAATATCTGTAATCAATGTAGTGCATAATCATGAACTTCCTCACTCTTTACAAGGAAATCCGTACGCGGCACGGTTGATGGACATAGAGAATTTTTTTTTAGAAAACATGAGTATTGCAGGCGTTCCTCCAAGAGTGGTATTAGTTACCATCAAAAAGTCCTTTCCATAAAATTCCTTAACTTTGAAAACTATCTACAACACTAAATATAAAATGCAACTGTCAACGATGGAGTGTAGATCTGCGATGCAACATTTAATGAAATTGCTTACGGAGAAGCATTATGTGTATTTTGACCGAGCTGATGCGGAAACCGATCATTTGATAGATATAATGTGGTCTCATCCGGAATCGTCCATATCGAGCAAGTGTTTTCCATCAATCCTTTTGCTAGATTGTACATATAAAACGAACTGGTATAATATGCCTTCATTGTAAATGGTTGGTATGGCTTCTACGGGCCAAACATTTAGTATTGCTCATGCATTTCTAACACATGAGAGAGAGAGAAGAACTAAGAATGGGTGCTAACGAAGTTAAAACATTTTTAATTACCCGATAAAGAACCCGAGGTAATAGTTTTCGATAGAGAATGGGTGTTGATAAATGGAATCAAGAAAAAAAGTTCCATAGGCAAAGTTGATGATATATGTTTCTGGCACATGGCAAACTGAAATTTAAAACAAATGAAGTTTTCGAGATGTTTTTGCAAAATTGAAAGAAGGTGGTTCATGCACCGACCAAAGATGAATTTTGGATATACTGCAATGACTTTAAAGAAGATCGGGTAGACTATCCCAAATGCTTGAAGTATATTCGTAATCAATGTTTGGAATACAAAGAGTATTTTTCTTTTGCATGGACAAATTAAATTAAACACCGCAATAATAGAACAACAACTTGAGCTGAGTTTTCCCATGCTCAATTGAAAAACATCTTGGTATGTTTAGAGCAACATTTGCCGTATTATGCTCAAAAATGGATAACATGTTATGTCTACAACATACGGAAATAATATCCACTTTTGAAAGAAGCATAGGAGCCATATGGATTGCATATCAAGTTCCATTGTTAAAACAACTACGAGGTAAGACATTTTTTTGCATTGGATTTGATTGTGAAAGAAATGGGAAAAATAAGTTATGTTGTTTTGGATGCATCAGTTTACGATCATTTGAATCAACTTATGTATGGTCTTCCATGTGCATATGGGATATACAAATATCACGGTGATAACCTTCAAATTCCAATTGAAATTGTAGATGATCATTGGAGACAACTAAATTATATACCACAAGCTGAAGAATCACTCAAGTTTGCCCACACAGTTGAGTTTGAATACGTTAAAAAATTATTTGATTCGAGCACTACTGAGGAGAGGAAAAATTTTCTACTGAAGTTAAGAGAATTTGGATTACCAGCCACGACATCTACTTTAGAACCGAAAATAGAGAAACATAAAGGGAGACCAAGCGGAAGTAAGAACAAATCAATTAGCAAACAAGGAAAATGTCAAAAATATACAAAACGAGATCCCTCTACTTTTGAGAATGCAAAAACTGCTAATGAAATTCTTTCTCAAGCTAGCTGAACAAGAAATTGCCTTCCAAACAGAAAAACCCCGTTATGATATTTGATAAGTGTGATGTAAATACAACAAATTCGGACTTTAAGTATTTAGCTTACCTACCGGCTTTTCTACACCAATATATTGATAACGTTGAAGATTTTATGAGAGATGGCAACTGTGGAATTCATTGCGTTGCTGAACAAGTTGACGAATTAAATTCCGATTGGGGAGAAGCAAGGAAGTCGATATTAGCCGAAATTGATGAAAAAATGGGATTTATATATTAGACATTTTGATATAACAAACTGCGAAGAATTAAAATCAGCTACCGATTGCGATACTAGTCCTTGTTTTTAACCTAACTGGATGATAATGCCTGAAACTGAATACTTGGTTGCAAATGCATTCAATAGAGCTGTGGTTTATATATACAATCGTCAAAGTTTGACATTTTTTCCACATGTAAAAGGGCCATGTCTTGGACACGAGCAATGATTTATTATTTTTGCAAATATTCTAGATTACCACTTTATCAAATTAACGCTTAGGGAAAATGCACCCATCCCACCGGTCGCTAGATTTTGGAATAGATTGGCAACTAAAGAAGCTAAAGTATGGAGCGAACTATACGTTGATAGGCAAATAGAGTTTGTTAAATCGTGCCCGTCGGATATGACCATGAAAGATGATCACTAATGTAATGAAATGTAAACTTGAAAATTTTGTCATACGATTCAAGTTGAATGCTAGTTAATTTTGTACTTGATGTTGACTTATACGCATTGATATGGTTGAAATTTTGTGTAACGAATGACTCAAATTTATTGCATTCCAAGTTTAAGTAATATTTGTGTACACTTTGTTCGCATTAGCATTCACATGTGCATAGACAATGAAAATATATAAACATTTTGATATACAAAGAAACAAACAAGTTTAAGTAATATGGTTAGTAGCCATGGAATCAACTTCATATACAAGTTAGTATACATAAACAAGATGATATACAAGTTAACATATAGACTAGTATTCAAGTGCACTATTGTTTCCAGGAACAGACAATGTAAACGGTTGGTAACAACCGCACAGTTTATGGTTCAACCAGCGTACCACCACCGAGTCATAAAATCATTTATACTAAATCTACAATGAACGGCATACTGCCATCGAGAACTCAATGCAAGTGATGACTAACTATAGCCATACGGTGATGCAATGCAAGTGAACGAACAGAGAAACCATTTGTTTTACTTGTAAAATACAACAGAAGTTCAACAACTAGTAACCGAAGTATCAGGCAAACCAACGGCATCTACAGACCACACGGTGACGAATACAACCGACCAGAGAAACCATTTTTTTTAATTGAAAACAACAACAGAAGTTCGGCCATCTAGAACCGAAGAAATAAGAAAACAAACGACATATATGGGCCGTATGGTTATGGTTGCCACCGACCAGAGACACCATTTATTTTATTTGCACAACACAACATAAGGTCGGCAGTAAGTAGCCGAAGATGTAGGCAAACAAATGGCAGTTGAAGACCGCACGGTGATGAACACAACCGAACAGACAAACCAGTTTTTGTATTGAAAACAACAATAGAAGTTCAGCCATCTATAACTGAAGAAATAAAAAAACAAACGCATATTGGGCCATACAGTTATGGTTTCCACTGACCAGAGAAACCATTTTCTGAGTTGAAAGCATCAATAGCTGTTCGGCTATCTTTTACCGAGGAAGCATGGAAACAAATGGATGTTTTGGGTTGTACGATAACGAATGCCACCAACCAAAGAATAGAAGCCAAAATTGTGCATGTGACACTTCGGCTATATGGAACCGAAACTGAGATATAAGTAACGGCTTCTGGTGGCCGAACAGTGGTATGTGAGAAGAAATGTAAAATGGAGTAATACACTTGGTTAGTAATAATCGAATGCATAACGTGATGGATGACTATTGATGGCCAAACAGTGGTACAGATGCACAATGTTTAACTGGAGCATATCAGTCATGTATAAGTATATCGGTCCATTGTATAAATATCAGTCGGTATCATTTAATCTGCAGGCATTTCATTCAAGTAACAATAGAAATACAAATACATTTAATTTGCAGGCATTTCATTCAAGTAACAACAGAAATACAAATACATTTAATTTACAGGCGTTTCATTAACAAATACAAATACTGCAGACGATTCATTTCATTTCATTCAACTACCAATAGAAATACTAATACAAAACAAGCAAAACTCCAATTTCATTCAACTGCAGACAATTCATTCAACTACAGGCACTATTTCCAAGTTAGAACAACCATTTTATTTCAGTCAGCATAACCCACACAAACAAGCAAAATTTCCATTTTCATGTCAACATAACTCGCAAACAAAATAACCATTATTTTCAACCAACCAAATACAATATATCCATTGTTTCCAAACAGCCACGTAAAGAATAGCCATTATTTCCAACCCATATACAAAACAATCATTGTTTTCAAACAACCAACATGCAAAATAACCATTTACATTTTATGATCATTCTTTCCTTTTGTACGTTTCTCCTGTTTATCCAGTTCGTTCAATGCTTCCTCCAACAAGTCAATTGCTACATGTTCCATAGTAAGACACCGGTTAACGGTTCTTGCGCGAGTTACTTTGATATTTTTCTTCAGTTTCTCCACAGCTTTCCCAGCAAAAATTCTCTGTGCTAAATTTACAAAAACATAAAATTCAAGTACACATAAAATAAGTAAAGATCGTATGTACTCACCAACTTATCATTATTGTCAGCTTTCCTTGAGCAACTTCTCCTCATGTCCGGGTGTTGAAAAATGGATGCGACACACTCAAATGCCATGGCATTTACTTAGCCATACAATCCCAAGGATCAACTACCGAAGTAGACCGTGATTTTATAGAAAGTAGATGATCTTGCTAATTTTCTGAATACCAAAATCCATTGTCAAATACAATTTTATATTGATTAGCATTTCGAACTCTACGACATTTGCTCGAAACCATTGAATTTGTTGGGATACGCTGAGCAATACTAAATTGACGTAGCACGCTGTTGGGCAGTATGGTTTCACAATATCAAAACACAATATCACACCGTTGTAAAATGCGACTTCAGGCAAGGGGTACCGAGATCTCACAGTATGGTATGGATCCCAACATCCCTAAAATAAATATGCCATTTACATTTGTATGTTTTGCAAAGCAACATAGACATTAAATATTTAACTTACGTCATGTGGAGATAAATCATCTAATTGTTCTCGAAGCCTTATTATGGCCGAAGTCGTATCTCCATATTGTTTCACCGGTTGCCATCTACACATCCTTGGCATTGTGTCATCGTAATCTTTACTAGGAAAAGCATTATGAAGCATAGGAAAATGATCGTAAATCTAAGCCTATAGCAATATTAATCACTACTTATTTTACTATTGCGAATATTTGGAAAATGAAAATAGAAACGACTTACCGTTAACAATGTCAAGTATCCAGCCATTTGCTTTACATCCCGTCTTGAAGCCAACCCCAATTGACGGTACAGAAAGGCTAATTCTCCCGTTCCCCGGGCTTGTTCATTCAAATGATTTACGTCCTCCAAACATCTCAAATACTGCACGGGAACCTTCGTGCCCGACTTATCACGGAATAAAGTGCAACCTAATAAATATAGCATATACACACGTGCAACGATTACATAATCATCTTCATTAGCATTCTCTTTATTTGTCTTTTCTTTAAATGTTTCCAGTAGAAAGTTTGGCTTGACTGAAGTAGAATCATTGAGTTTTTCCTTCACTACAGCCCCGTCAACACCAAGATAATCAACTAACAGTTGAGTCGAAATACGATCATCCGCTTTCGCATAAATACAACTACCAACGACTGCTATATTTAGAATTTGGGTGACATCGTCCAATGTTATTGTCATTTCTCCAAAAGGCAAATGAAAAGAATTTGTTTCGGGATGTCATCTCTCAATGAAAGCTGAAATAGTCACGTAGTCGATGTGCTTGTATGAAAATTGTGCCAAAGTGTACAAACCAGAATTTTTAATTTTTTAAGCAACTGCACTCGGCATATCATCTATACTCCATTCTTTCAACTTCGCTATATAGAAAATGCATTTTAACGGGCCTCGCTCCTACAGAAACAATATAACATAAATTGTCGTACAAATTGAGATTTTTATATGATAAATTGCATATAATAATAACCAACTAACCTCATGGTTATTCCAAGTAGCAAATGCAATATGCGACTCGAAACTTTTTAATAAAGAAGTATTAACCGACATAGAATCAACATATTTGCTAGAAGATGGCACCCTCGAAGGACGAAGAACTATTTGAAACTCCGCTTCTTCATTACGTGCATCATCAGTATTTGATTCCTCGCTCGGACCACTTTTAGATCCTCCTGCACTAGAACCATCCCCCAAGCCACAAAAACATCCCCCGAACCATGTTCACTGGAGTCGACCCCCAAATCATCATCTTCTCTATTTTTTTCTACATTCCCACCTTCTACTACATCAGCCATTTTCCTCTTCTTCTCTAGTTCCGCAACCCTCGCCCATCTTAACGAAGCAGTCATGACTTCTCGATCTTTTCCTACAAACAACATAACAAATATTATAAATATTCAATAAATTGCAAAGAAGTGTGCAAATATATTTACTTACTATATATAAAATTATAAAAAGTCAACCAAAATTTATTTAAGCTCAAATGTTAGAAGTGTAAATCAATTGTTTAGTTAAGAATGTCCCAACAATAAGTCTGACAATTCAACTTAACATAGATTCATTTTATTCAAAGTACGATATTTTTTATGTTAACGCAACCGAACAAACTTGCATGAAAACAGAACTATCAGCCTAACGTAAATAATTAGACTAGAAACCAACAATAAAAAGGTATCTTAAAAGGAAAATAAAACCAACAACAACAAGGTATCTGTGATAGGAGTTCGGCTATACAGAACAAAGCTATTTCAATTAACGGACGGCAGTTGGTGGCCGTACGGTGGTACAAGCAGCCGAACAGAGAATGGTTTCCAATTTCAACTTCTTTTAGCCCCTAAACGGCGGTCAACCACCGATCACCTAGCGTGTTCTACGGTCAAACATCGCCGTGATTGATAACTGTGTACACATGGACTATTTATGTCGTTTGTACATAGCCGAATGTTGCTTAGGGGGGACGGTCAGTCGTCACCGAATGGAAATAAAAATCAAAATGATTAGCATTTCGATGCCAGTAGCAATCTCTAAACCTATAGCGACCAAACTACTGATTGTATCGAATGGAAAAACATAGTAGAACTTGCATCGATTTCAGAAAAAATGAAGAAAAAAAATTAGGGTTAGAGACGTCGACTTGCTCGACTGTGTTGAGGACGACTTCTGGCTTCCTTGCATAGTCGAATCACCTTTCTTCATGATTTCTTGGTTCGCTTGAGAACGAGAGCGCAATCGACATTAATGGAACGAGAACTACAATGAAGGACGGAGGAATTTGAATGAATTTGAGGTGCCGGTACAGAATGGAAAATAATAGATGGTGTAAGAAAGTGGAAAGGGGTAAAAGTTGGGGTGGCCTTAAGTTTGAGGTGATCATAAGAGAAAATAGGGATATCAATAGCAACACTCTTTTTGTAATTAAGGAATTTGGGCCTAAGGAATGGATAGGCATAAATTTGATTTTGGATTGAAGTGAACGCTTCTCGGACACACACAAAGAGAGGGAGACAGTCGCACACAAACTGTTAGTTTAAAGTTTCATAAGGTAAAGTTTTGGGAAGTTTTATTTAATTATTTCTCACGGTAGAGTTTGCATTCCACAGAATATATATAAGTGGAGTTCAGGCTGATTCACCCATCGGAAAGGTTGGATCGGTTTGATAGATCAAATTCCTATACTTTTCAGGTTCACACTCCCTTGAAGAAACGCATCCTCCAAACTAAAATAAGGGTTGTTACCTTATTCCTATCCTCTGTAAATTAATGATCTTATAGCAATTAATTTTATAATTTCTTGATTACTACCTTTGGAAAAGTAATCTAGAGTGCATACATTACATACGGAAAAACTATTTCAATTAGCAATATTATTTCGGCTTCATCTATTAACACCCCTACAAGTGCCTTTGACCTCCCAATATATTTCAAAAATATTTCATACCCCACTTAAATCTTTTGACCCCCTCTCATTCCAAAACTACCATTTTCTTCATTTCTCCTATTACTGTCATATTTCATTCCACTTCATGCTGGATAGAATCAATTTCTCCTCACATCTAATTCATGATTTCACCTTTAAGAATTAAACAATTCCTAGCTCATCTTTATCAAAGTTAGAATAGAGCGGATTCAAATCAAAATATGGTAAGATAAAAAAAAATTATGATTTTAACTTGTGTATGTGAATTGTTTAAACCCTAACTGTTTGGAACTAGTTTGCTGAAGCAAATTGTTTAGCTAATTCATTTAATAAAGCTAATACTGTATTAAAATATATGTTTTGTGTCCTGAAAGAAAATTCATGTTCATACAAGACATAGAAGAAATTAAAACCATGTCGTGATCTTATGTTATTCGTTGAAAAGAAATAGATATATCTGAGTGCAAGTAGTGAATAAGGGTAAAATTGTAATAAAAGTTAATAATTTAAGGTGAAAGACAAATTTAAGGATGGTAATAGAAGCAGCCTATTATTTCCAAATCATACCAATATCATTATCATATGAAAAGAAAGTTGATGAACGGAAAGGATCCTTCATCAGGGTTAAAAGGTTGGTTAACCGTGATTTCTATCAAACCAAATTAAAACATAGGTTTCATCATGATTCAATTCAACTTATGTTCAGCAAATGAACTTTAAAACGTACAACCATCTAACATTACATTTAAGTGTTGAAATCAAAATTATAGTTTGCAGCAATATGAAAACAAATTGCTACATTGCCGCCACTGCATAGAGAGGTTGTGCGACTTTTACACATTTTCAATAATTTCCTTCTATTTTAGTCTGAAACGTTTAAAATGAAATTTCAAGTTTAAGGGACAATAGCTGAACATGAAATGTTTCCACAGCGCGATTCTGGAACTATAGTGTAACAGGGAGAAGACAGGTGCCACGAAACAAGAATACTCTCGATCAAGCAAGCAAAAAATAATAGAAACAATAATAGTCAGTGACAGAAATGTGTGGGCTCTTGAAACAAAATCTCCACCGAGATGTTGCACATTATTACAACTCCCTCAATTAAGATAAAAAGAAAATATATAAATTGTTCAAAATATAAAGGAAATTACACATTGCCGATGGAAACAAAAATTACATCCTTAACCTCCTCTTTAACAACAGAATACATAAATCAAGGATGACACTTTCGAATTGAAAAAAACAAAATTACAAAAAAAAAACAAAAAATTGGTTTAATCGGCCACCATAAAAGGATCTATATCACCTGCGTCAGCAACTAACGGTTCTAGTTCAGAAGTATTTTCTTCTTCTGATATAAAATAAGTAGGGAACGGTAGCTGTTTTACTATGTTTTCATCTTTAATAGGATTCTTGTAAACAGCGTCCTTAATGAATACAAAGTTGCCTTCAGCGCCAGGTACCTGAAACAAGAAAATATGTAAGCCGTTACAATCTATTGCCAATGAAATTGACCTTATTTCTTGGATATTTGATTTTAGACAAAGTACTGGTTTTGACAGAAACATTCAACTTATACTGATAATAAGCAAATCAAATTTACAATTTAAACAAAGCTCATACAATCATTTAATGTCGACAAGTCTTGAATAAAAATTTATACTACCAGATAGTAAAAATGATACCTGGCCTTTCACCCACATCAAATTTCTTGCAGGGTCAATTTTGTAGACCCAGACATTTTTCACAGTTCTTTGCACGTTTCCCATGTGCCCAGGCATTTTTTTTCCTTTAAAAACCTGATTACATATCAAGCTCAGTTTTCTCATTTAAACAAATTAATCGACTTTCATATACATGTTTTTTAGCAGACAGGCTATAAAATGGTATCTGCTAATAAACCAAGTGATTTATTTGAAAAGATAAGTCTTCCAACAGCAAAAGTTTTTCTTGAGCACTTATCAGGTAAGTGACATTTTTAGTAACCTAAAAAAAATTATTTGAGGTCAAATATTAAGCAATGATAAAATTTGTTGTCAGTGTTCTAAATTATCTTTCTAATTTAGCAAGACTAACACATAGCGGCGTAGTAATGCTAAAGATTCATACCTTTCCTGGAGCATCTCTTTGTCCGGTAGAACCGATATTTCTGTGTGTCAATGAAGTACCATGACTTGCAGGCATTCCTTTAAAGCCCCACCTTTTCATTCCACCCTTTTGTTAAGCAACAAAAGAAAAAAAACATTTAGTAAATAAAACAACGCAAGCAGAGATGGAAAGGGCCAAATAGAAGACAGCCTGCATCCCAGGTTCTGTTAAAAGGAAATTTTCTTCTTCTTCTTGTAATTTTTTTTTTTTTGGGTGCAACCCCCAAAAATTGATTATCACATTAACGAATATGCATATGCAAATTATGGTATAATAAACTAGTTATATACGTCCAACTACTTATATACATACATGGATGGGGTTCCACATCTCCTTGGCCCAAATATCTTACTTCCTATGGGATTTTTCTTAAATTTTTTGGAAGCAGCCAAAATCTTAACAAACTTATTACCAAACACACACGATTCATTTCAGACTTTTAACTCATTTAGGAAAGAATACTTTAAATATTGGATTTGTAGAGTAATTTTTGAAGGAAATTAGCATGGAAAGTAAATTATATCATCGAGCTCATTTTCAAAAAAGGAGTATATATGAAAAACTAACAGAGAATACAAGTGAATTGCAAGAGAAATATGAATATTCCTTTACGTCCACGTACTGGGTGGCCTCAAAGTAGTCAGTAGGATAACTGCACTGATATGATCTCACAATTACCAATATTTTTTAACTAGCATTTCACATAAATATCAACTATTACCCAAAAATTTATCCACCAACAGCATACATGTACTAAAAGAATAGAAAGTGGCAACAACAGAAAACCTTGAAGTCAAATTTGTAACATTGTACTATTTTATTAGCAATCTAAAATAAAAGGATGAAGGTTGCCCATATTCAAAACTAACACCCTAGGGCCTGAAGAGTTATGACCATTGCAACTTTATCGTAACTTAATGATCAAATTACAATATTTGAATTCAAACAAAATGTACGAATTTTCACGTTTCTTTCCAATAATTTTTAGTATGTATTAGTTTAATCCATTGCTAAAAAAAATTATCCTTTATATTGAAAAATTGTCAGTTAAAAAATCTATTTTTTAATCATATTTTAATATATCGTTATGGAGGTTTAACTTTACTATGGCAATATCTGTAGTGCACGGTGATCTAAAGACTTTTAGCAATAGAAATAATGGATCGAGCAATCAAAGTCTGATTTTGAAAGAATAATGATGCGTCAAGAATATAACTAATTAGTTCACACTGACCGTTCTGTTTACTATACAAAATTTCGTAAAAATTAGAGGATGTAACATAGTAAGACCCTATAATAAAAAAAAATTATATATATTATTTTACACACACACAGTTAATTCACTTTAATTAAATTATTTTAAATTTTAGACTTCGCCTTACTATTAAAAAATAAACTCAAATTTAACCAAGCGATGTCTGTAAACTAATCATATTTTTACCACATTCATTAATTAATCTACATGTTCACTTCATGTCCGCAAAGGAATACATAGTTCAAAATGACTCTAATGCCACCTCATCTTGAACAAACAGTTGATTTGTTTTTTACAAAATACAAAAACATTAATAAATTTGGCTGACCTACAACTTTCTTAAAATTTGTTGACTTGCCTTGTATTGAGAAGTTAGAAACGGAACACTTCCAATTTCAAGCCATATTATAACATTCTTGTGATATGAGTCTAAATAGGGATGTTATCGTAACGATAAATTTACTATTACTATACCAGTACCAAGCAATTAATAATCAACTTTGAGTAGCATCAATCGGTATGCAAATACCATCCGTATGGTAACAGTAAACTTACCACGGTTACGGTAAATGTAGTGATAAAGAAATGTCAATACTAGTGGTAGCGGTAAATTTACTATTGATATCAATTTTGTTTTTTCACTATTTTAATTAATTCTAACCATAAACACTTTCGAAGGTTTATCATATTTTACAAAGATGTTCGTAGTATTATTTATGATGGCATTTCTATTTAGCTTTATTAACTTCAAAGCTTAAGATTAGAAAATTTATTGTTTCGCGTGGTTGTAAATAATTTGTGATAAATATTGAAATAAACATTAATGGAGATAGAATCGGTAACAAAATATTTACTTTTTTATCATTATCAAAATTCTAATATAATAAAATTTAATGTTTTTATGTACTAGTAAATTTATTGTTACCAATCAACGGTATACCAATTTATCAGCAATGCCAATGATCATTTTATAAACGGTAACGGTTAACAGCCCTAAGGGTGCATTCGTATAAATTTGTTTGCCTCTTTCATGTCCATCTCAGACATGTCAGACGTGGAGTCCACCAAATGCACCGTTTGAGCCAACCATTAAAAAATTAGTAGTTGGCTTCAAACGGTTCAGACGCGTTTGCCTTTTCCACCTCTTTCATACCATTTCCCGTGCCCCTTTCGTACATAAAAACGCATTCCTCATCCACGAACCATTCACCTTTCGTGCCCCTTTCTCATGCCCCTTTCGCGTACCTCTTTTGTGACGCATAAGAATGCACCCTGAGTCTAACAGAATGGCAATGGATAATCTAAATAGCCACGGTCATTGATACGTTTTTTTCCATATTAGCCAGGTAAAAATCTTTATGATATGCAGAGTGATTATGAATCAAGAAGCAAATCTGTCCAACTACGCTGACTTGCAAATTTTAGACTACTGCAGAATGCCTGAGAGGATTTTTTTTTTTTTCAAACCTAGAAGGCCAACAATACACAAGAAACTGATATTGTTGCCAGCGGCTGATAAAGAAATACAATATTTACGATATAACAACAACTGTCATGTTATTAAAATCTAACGCATTCACAATTCTAGGTTATTACAAAATGCCAATCAGCTTTCAAATGTAACGTCATTCTCTAGTGCCAAGGTAACGTTGTGCAGCAGATGATCGGCATCTAAATATTCTAAATGTTTAAGATCATTCCAGTAAATCATGACTGATCAGGTAAATTTCATAATTGTTCCACTAGACAACATCCTAGTAAAGTCATGACTTATCAGAATGTTTCCACGAATTGTTTACACTAGAAACTAAATGATGCACAAACTAAATTTACCTTAGTAACAAAGGTACAACCACATATTGCATAGTTTAACATAAACATGGGTAAAATGTACATGCTAGTGATATGATGACAAATAGAGCACAGCAAATCATATAATACGTCATATGTGTTAACAGTCATTTTATTGTACTATATCACAACAATAGTCAAATACATACATTTGCCTGACTATAACACCATATATACTATGAAAACTGCATATAGTCGTAGAATTATGTTGTGCATTATACCCCATCCGCCAGTTCTGTGACGTTGTGAGAATTTTCCACACTTATAAATGACACGAGGTAAACTTATTGCGCTTAACCCTATAATTTAACAGTACCAGCCAAATTCAGTACAATAATAATAAGGGGAAAATATCACTTAAGTTACCTGAAAACCTTTTCCACGTGTTATACCAACGACATCAACATGTTGCCCTGGGACAAAATGACGAACAGTAATCGGAGTGCCAACGGGTAGAAGAGCATCCTCTGTAACTGGAAATTCTCTTAATTTTCTTTTTAAAGGCACTCCCTGAGACCTAAAATGGCCCACCTCAGGTTTTGTTAAATGTTTTTCCTTCTTTTGCCCCATACCAATCTAGCTAACGCCACAATACAACCAAAAATGAGTAAGAATATATTCATTGGAATCTAATACGTTTACCATAAAAAAATGCAGTAAGTGAATTACATATGAATAAGACAAGTTACCAACAGAGGGATCACATCCCCAATAGAGTTAGTTTTACCTTTTTCGAAAAATAGATAAACGAAATCATAGCGCAATTAACAAAAAGTTAAGTCAATCTCCTCATAAACAAAACTTTCTTACAAAAAAATTGGTTGGGTCACCTGAAGAGCAGAAATGCCTTCTTTTTCAGGAGTTTTAACCTGAGTGACAATATTATCATCCAACCATAAAATGGTAATTGGAACCCTGGCGCCCCATTTATCCCACAGCGCCGTCATCCCACACTTAACGGCAATCGCACCTGTCCGTTTGGACGTATTCGTGATTTCTCTCGGCGAAGCAGACAGAACCCGAAGGGCATTCGACTCGAGATCCGAGAAGGTTCTTATTTGAGAAGAGGGATTGTAAAAGGGGGATTTCAATGAGGAGCGGATCACTGCAAACATGATACAAGGTGAAGCTGTGGCTGCGGTGGCTGCGGCGGAGGAGGAACGCGCGTTGGGAAATTAGAGGTTTAGGGTTTGGGATGGTGGGAGAAATTAAGATATTGAAGGAACTTTGGTTCCAAATAGTTTTAAGGCTCCTCTATGGACATCTTTTTAAAGTCGGCTAACTTTCGAATCAATTTCGCGATCGGTATTGGTTTTGAAACTTATTACCAAACAGGGCTAATTTCTGTCCAGTCAGCATAAGCGCAACTATGAAGTGCACATAAATTTGGGTTTGAATTTTTTACGCAGCGCAATTACGAGTTGTGCATGGAGGGATTTTGGTTTTGCGTATGCAGACGCAACTCTTAGTTGCGCGTGCTATAATTTCGTACAGGCGCAGCTCATAGTTGCGCCTGCATAGGTTGCTGCTGCTAAAACAGAGGCAGCAGCAACCCTCCTCCCCATAATAGCAAAACTCTTCCCAACCTTCAACCCTTCTTCCATGGCCGAACCCAACAACTCCCAACCTAAAATTTAGCCAATTACCACCATTTTTTCACAAAATTTTCAAATTTCTTTCTCTTTCTTCGATTAAACCAAAGCTACAACAATCCCTTCACACACACTCACATTATCACTAATTAATATAGATAATTGAGAGATTCCAGATGCAGTATTGGTGCAATATGTTGAAGGATGGAAGCTGAAAATGAATTTGTTCCTGAAACTCGGTTTGAAACAGTTCTTGAAGCTCAATTTGAGATAGTTCCGTCGGCTAATGATGTTGATGTTCAATCTGCTTTGGATAATCAATTCTGCTTAGGCAAACCGAATCAAAGACCGGGAAAACAAATTAGCGGCGAAGGACGAGTGAGACAAGATAAACATCCACTTTGCCACCGTGGAGATGTTTGTGAGATAGTTGTATGCAAGACTCAAACAAATGTTGGACGTCGGTTTCATGGATGTGTCGATTACCTTGATCATATAACTAATCCGAAAGGTGTTGAGTGCTGTAATTTCTTCAAATGGCTAGATCGTCCATTGACCCCGAGGGGAGTGGAATATGCACTAGAGATGCAAGCCGAAGTAAGACGTTTGGAAAAGAAAAACAGACAACTTCGACATCAAGTAGACTATTTGCAGTCGGTAAATCCAATTTGGAAAGGGGTCTAATAAACTGGGTAGTGCAACTGTACTGTAATGGATCTGTATCAGACTTGGTTGTTGTAGTGGATATGCAATAGATGATTTAATCAAAGTAACATAACAAAGCAAGTAATTTAAATGTTTGACATAAGATATCCTTTGATGACAAAGTTGCGTACAGAATAAAAATATAAGTTATACAGTTCACGAATGACAGAAGTAGTAGAAACAGGTAAAATATTTATTGCTTCCCACACGTTCGTCTCTTATGACCCAAGTTACCGCATTGTCCACATCTGTCCTGTCTTCTGTCCTCCATTTCGTCCACGACTCCCCTTATTCTTGTGGACCTCGGTCTTCCTGTATTCCTTCGCGTTAGTGGTGGGAGTATAGTAGGGCCTTCATGTACATCCCAATATCTACTGTCGGACACTGGATGAAAAACTAGAGAATAACTATGTCTATAAATGTCTGCCGTAAATCAGGATGAAATAAGATCATGGTAAGCTCTGTTCTCTCATCCTCTACATCGTGCACATGCAGCTAAAACATGGAAACATGGAAAATGGGCTAGAATAGGAATATTGCATGAACAGCTGCATCTGCCATTGGTAATATTTACTGTGTAATTGCACGCGTTTGTGTCTGTTACTTGCCACTCCGTTAATCTGAACCTGTTAATGCTCATATTACGTGCTTCTGCTGAATATTTTTCCATCATTTTGTCATAATTTGGCGTGAGCGAAGATGCGTAATCCATTCCATCGGTACGTCTTCTGTAGAAGTAGCTATTAAGACGATGAAAGGTACGTGCCACTAACGCCTTGACCGGTAACGATCTTGCACTTTTAAGAACTCCATTGAAACTCTCCGAAGCATTGGTAGTCATCATACATAACCGTTCACCGTTGTCCTTGTAAAGAGCTCATTGTTCATCCTTATGTCGGAGACTTCTATCAATCCATCTGTCAACAGCCGGACTCACATTTTTTAGTTGCTCTCTGAGTGCTTTGTATGTTATCTCATCTCTTACTTCAGTAGAAGCATGAAATAAGTTTTGCAAAATCTTGCTACCAAAACCAGCTTTTTTAAAGTTTGCTTTCAAATGGCGTAGGCAGAAGCGATGATGATGTGGTCTTCTCCACTTCTATTGCAAGGCGGTTGGAATTCCTTTCATTCTATCGGAAATGAATGTAATGCATCTTGCATTTAACGATGGAATTAAGTGTCCCACGCATGAAAAAAACCAAACCCAAGTTTCCGCAGACTCCGTCCTTACAGTAGCAAATGCCAAAGGGAAAAGAGAGTTGTTTGCATCAACTTGTGTGGCCACAAGTAACATACCTTGATATTTACCATACAGATGTGTTCCGTCAATAGAAAGAGCCGGATGGCAATGGTTGAAACCTGCAATGCTCGGTCCAAATGCCCAGAAAGCACTCTAGAATTGTACTCCTTCTGTATGTACATGATAAACAGTACCTGGATTGCATTTCTGTATAGCACGAAGAAATTGAAGCAAGTCATTGTACGAAGACTTCCAATCGCCAAAAATTGTAGACACCGCTTTGCTAAGTCCTTTCCAGGCTCTCATGTAGCTTATTTGAATTTTGTAAGTGTGTGCCATAAGCTCTTGGACATATTTTGCTGTGTAACTTGGGTTCGAACGAACATATGGAAGGACTTTGGTGCAAATGAATTTGGCTGTTACTTGTTTGTGGTTCGAGTTGATGATTGGATTTGATCAAGCGTGATCACCACCGTATTTTTTATCATCCACCACCCAACATGATCTCTTTTAGACACAATAGCATGAAGCCGCCATGGACAATTAGCATCAACATCACATATAGCAATGAACTCTCTAGCACGAGACTTTATGTTTTAAATGAAACTGAACACTTTATAGACCATTCACTTACATGTTCAATTAAAGATTCCTTCGATTTAAAAATCATACCAACTCGAGGGCCTTTCCTCACACATTCCAGCCCGAACATTTCGTCGGTAAATTGAAATTCTTGCACAACATATCTTTCCATAATTGTATCATTGCTTTGTCATCTTCTAACGATTCTTCCATCTCGATAACCTTATCAGTGTCATCAACTTCCTCTGAAATATCCTCGGTGTCAACATCTTCATCTGCAAGTTCATGCAAGTAGTCGTTTGAATTCGGAGTTGGAATTGACTGTGGAGGATACGATGGATATGGAAGGAAACCATACCCGGGTGACTGTGATGGATATGCCACGACAGCGTACCTGTACACAAACATTTGACTGTTAAGTGCCAAAAACATGAATAAAACATTAATACAGCACATAAAAGCATACCCAACTGCTTGTGCGTAAATGTTCGGTGGCTGGTAGGAGTAGTGTTGGTAATACGTTTGACTTCGCTCAACAGTATTACTAGGTCGGGGTTGACTGGTATAATCAAAGATTTGAGCTCGCTGTTCAGCTGTATTTGCCACCTCCGTCTTCTTAACATACAGCTCAATTACTTTCATCCCCACACAAAACATAGAATAGACGTCGTCGTCGTCGTTTACCTCAATAGCAATTGGTCCATCATCCGTTACCCACTTACTAACCAACGAGATGTCGAACTCCGTAGAAGCAATCTTCGTAGCTTTGTAAATTGTCGTTTTTAGCTCAAGAAAATTGCAACCCCTTCTGACTTTCGATCCCTTATGCTTTCTGCCAACATAGGTTGGCTTGCTATTTTCATCGATGACTAAATCATCGTCATAGTGACAAATAATAGGCAGATAGTCATTGATCTATCAAAATTACAGAAAGTTAATTGTCAACACCATACCTATCAAAATTGGTGGAGTAGGGTTTCGATTCTTTACCTCAAGTGTAGATGAATGTGCAATTTTTTGTTTATCTCCGTAGATTAAATGATTTTGAGTGGAATGTTGTATTGATAGTAGTGAAAATAATGGAAATGGATGTCAGGATTTCTGAAAGAAAATGGGTTTGAGGAACTGTATTTGTTTTGGGAGGAGTTGTGTTGTTTATATGCAGCTGTTGGGCCAAGGAATAGCCCAGGTATGCAGGCGTAAATCTATGTTGCGCCTACAGGAAATTATTAGGCGCAACTCAAAGTTGTGCATGCGCAACTACTGGTTGCGCCTGCAACTTTCCACACGCGCGATTCAAAGTTGCGCCTGCAACTTTCCAGAGACCATATAACATATGCAACTTTCATTACACGTCAACTTTCATATAATAATAACATATAAGTACAACTGTTCATCCAAATAGGTGAAATATTTCATACAACTCATCATATTTCATATAACAAGATGTTCCAAGTCAATAATACAACATCACAGCACTTACAAGCCAACAAGTTTCAAGCCAATACAAATTCAAAACAAAGCAACCAAATGACAGATCAACACAACTCTATCTTCTTATTATATTTTTACGGCCGCGTAGTATTCTTTAAGTTTGCGTCGGAGGCGGTTGAGATGGTCCAGCTTCAACAATTTCCTGCCCCGGCTGGCTACTTATGAAGCCCCCCCCCCCCCCCCCCCCCCCGTGCCTCTAAAACGTCTTCTTTGGTAGGTACGACTAAAAGCCTGGGGCGGACAAGGCATATACGATGGTGGTCTTTCTAGCTTATGCCTACCCAGAAACGACTTGATAATTTCCTTGATGTTGAAGCACTTTCCTTTTACTCTGTCCTCATATGCAGGATCTGCCACGACATCGTCAACTTCATTGGAAATCATATACAACCCTTGAACCTAAAACAAAAGAATCAATGACGCAAGTAAGTAAAGCTTGTTAAGGAAGTTCAAAGAGTAAAACTTGTAAACACTTACCAAATCACGTTTCACTGGTCCCCGTGGAGCATATCTGGGCAGTCTAGTTGATGATTCTTTAAGACCAAATCGCCGTGTGATATGCCGGTACCAATTATATTATTGTTCGATTGACATTCTTGGTACGTGTTCTACCTGAACGTGATCCAATCTGTGATCCCACCTTGCGACATACGTGTTGTACAAGGCTCTATTCCAACCGTGTGGAAAAATCTGCTCGGCCGAATCCGGTATATGCTGGTTAAGGCCAAATTGCCTCATCACTCTGTCGGGGTAGTGCATGGCTACACTTTGCAAGCAAATAATCGGTGTCCTTGCATACCAACTATGCTCCCCGTCCAAACAAATAGGCGGGAGATTCTATACGATCTCAGCCGTGTATGGTGTCCGGTCAACAGCATGCTCGTCCATAACATCGAGCTCGTTGCGATAGAATGTAGGATGTCGGGCTGGATTATCTCTCCAACATCTATCTCCGGTCCATCTACAGTCATAATCAAAATAGTATGTGAATATTGGCAGAAATCAAAAAAATTTCAGTGCTAATTTCAAGTTGCTTTTACCTTGACCCGTACGGTAATCCCGGAGCAATGTTGGCACTAACATTTGGCCGTCCAACACAATTATGCGTTCAAGACCATACCTGCAAATTATGAGGGTTAAGAAACGTGTTCAAAATATTTCATAAATTTGGTACACCGATAAGTCAAATCCTACATACCTGCTGAAGGGTTAGGCAACCTGCTAATCCGTTCGTCTTTCTTAGTGCCACATCATCCAACTCCTTATACAATGCGCACAAAACAGCGCTAACCCATGAATAATCGAAAATGGTAGCAAAATCCTCTAGCAAGTACAACCATTTAACGCTAACTCTACCCTTCGAATGGTTCGAAAATAAACGAGATGCGATTAGAAGTAATATGACAGCCCGTGTGAACTGTTCTATCTCCTCAATAAATGAATCTACTGAAATCTCCCGACCGATTATAAGGTCATTCAGCCATTTTACCTTCAACTCTCTTCTATTGACCACCGCTTTTGGAGGTGGAATTTCACCAAGCAAACGTTGACAAACCTCATCGACGTCCACGTTACCACCGTAGTTCAACACGGCACCTTCGATGGGAAGGCCAAGCAAAATAGATATGTCTTGCAATGTAATGGTCATTTCTCTAACAGAAAAATGAAAAGTGGAAGTCTCCAGTCTCCATCTATCGCATAAAGCTGTGAGTAAGGGCCTGTCAAATCTGATATATCTAATCTGCATGAAATACCAGAATCCCGCTTGATATAGTAATTGTTGAATCCATTGATCTTCAACCATCTCCATCAAATCTTCAAAACTTTGCAAATGATTCAGGCAATCCACCAGTTTTACACTCTGCAAAACAAAGAATTATATCTTTTAGTTAATTCAAAAGGCGAAATAACTTGTAAAAAATTACTATAATTACAAGACGAATAATATTACCCTCATTAACTCTTCAAAATTAGAGCGGTGATTATCTTGCATATAAAGCACGCTACCGTCTACCGGTCCGCTTTCCGGTTCTTCAAAGTTCATGCAAAAAAAACCGATTTGTACAAATCGTTCACAATCAATTAGTGATTCAACGCTTCAAATTGGATTATTAAGATGTACAACAAGCTCTTTGACAATATTTCTAGCAAATACAACCAAATAATAAGCAAATTTTAAAATTATCAAACAAACTAGGGTTTAGAAATTAGCAAAATCTATTTGTGTTGAAGAGGATCCCGCTTCCATTGTTGTAGCTTTGGTTTAATCGAAGAAAGAGGAAGAAATTTGAAAATTTTGTGAAAAAATGGTGGTAATTAGCTAAATTTTAGGTTGGGAGTTGTTGAGTTCGGCCATGGAAGAAGGGTTGAAGGTTGGGAAGAGTTTTGCTATTATGGGGAGGAGGGTTGTTGCTGCCTCCGTTTTAACACAAGCAACTTGTGCAGGCGCAACTATGAGTTGTGCCTGCACGAAATTATAGTACGTGCAACTAAGAGTTGCGCCTGCATATGCAAAACCAAAATCCCTCCATGCACAACTCGTAGTTGCGCTTCGTCTGGAAATCTCATGCGCAACTATCAGTTGTGCATTCTCGTGTCAGTTACAAAAACGTGACTGGGATGCTGACTGGGCAGAAACTAGCCCTGTTTGGTAATAAGTTTCAAAACCAACACCGATCACGAAATTGATTCGAAAATTAGCCCACATTGAAAATTTGTCCTTCCTATATTAGGAAGAGGAAATTAGTTTAAAAGTAAAAACTTTAAACTAATTTTTAAACTAAACACAAGCAAGATTTAGAATTTAGGTAGGAGGACAATAACACGTTTTTTCAATTTCTTGACTTCGACAATTTCCTTCGCCTTCATCCAAGCTTTCCGTAGCCGCCGTCCACCTTCAGCTACTGCTTACCAAACCGTCGTCGTTCAAGCAATCGTCGTCCGAAGTCGTCGTTGTCCAAGCCGCCATCGTCCAAGCCTTTCTCTTGTCGATATTCGAATTGAATCGAATCTTCCATTGTCGAGTCGATTTCTCCAAAATCAAGAAAGCTTAAGTTGACGGCTCAATCCAAACCTATGTCATAAATTACTCGACCTTTGAATTCAAGAGCTAAGAAACGAAATGGAAAAGCATAATCTAGAAGAAGAAGAAAAAAAAAGTTCAAAAAGTACCATGAATTTCGAATGATATTTGGATAGAACATTTCTATATTTGAACACAGTAGATTATGTTTAATATGCTAAATGATAGGCTAATATAGCATTTGTACTTTTAAACATAGTACCATTATGCGATAATGCAAAATAATAAGGATATAGCATAAGCATATTTCAATTGAACAAGGATGAAAAAATATGCAAAATGATACTTGAATTTAGCATAAATATATTTAAAGCGAACTAGCATGAATAAAATATACAAAACGAAATAAGTATTCCTAAAGAGAACTACCATGAATAGAATATGCAAAATGATAAGTACATATAGCATCTGTACTTTTTAGTGTAACATTTTAATCACAAAGTTCATTACCATGCTTATTATGATATGCAAAATGATAGTTTAATGTAGTATTTGAGTTATATAGTCCACTATCATGTTTAAAATAGGCAAAATGATAGTTTAATGTAGCATTTTAATTATGAAGTCCAACATTATGGTTACAATATGCAAAATGAGATTTAATGTAACATTTTAATCACAAAGTCCACTACCATATTTATGGTATGAAAAATGATAGTTTAATGTAACATTTAAATTATGAAGTCCACTATCACGTTTAAAATATGCAAAATGGTAATTTGATATAACATTTTACTTATGAAGTCCAATATCAAAGTTACAATATGCAAAATTATATTAAATGCAGCATTCTAATCACAAAGTCCACTAGCATATTTAAGGTATACAAAATAATAGTCTAATCTAGCATTTGATTTATGAAGTCCGATGTCATATTTACAATATGCCAAATGATAGTTTAATATAGCATTATAGCTATGAAGTCCAATATCGTTTTAATTACAAATTCCACTAGCATATTTAAGATATGCAAAATGATAGTTTAATATAATATTTGAGTTATAAAGTGCACTATCATGTTTACAATATGCAAAATGATATTTTAATATAGCATATCAATTAAAAAGTCCACAAACATGTTTAGGATATGCAAAATAATAGTTTAACATAACATTATAGTTATCAAGTTCACTATCATGTGTAAAATATTCATATTTTAATGTAGCATTTTAAGTACAGAGTCCATTATCATGTCATGGACTCGGTCAAAGGCTCGATCACGGGATAGGTGATGGGCTAGGTCACGGGCTCGGTCACCGAGATATATTATTTAACCAGCGTACCATAGAATGAAAAAGCTAACTAGATGTCAAGCCTAATCGAGTACGCATGGATGCAAAATTCAACCTGATGCCAAACCTAACCAGGTACGTATGAATGAAAAAACAAACTGGATGTCAAACCTAATCGGGTACATATGAATGCAACAGCTAACCGGATGCCAAAGCAAATCAGGTACGTACGAATGCAAAAGCTAACCGAATGCCAAGCCTAATCGAGTATATATGGAACTAATCTATACCTAAGATATATTGTTAATTACTATCGGATGTAAAAGCCAACCGAATGCTAAGCCTAATCGGGTACATATGGATGCAAAAACTAACAGAATGTCAAGCTCAATCGGGTATATATGAAACCAATCTATACCTAAGATATATTGTTTAACCGAGCATACCATCAAATGTAAAAGTTAACCGAATGTCAAGTCTAATCGGGTAGTATGAATGCAAAAGCTAAACTGAATGCCAAACCTAATCATATACATATGGACACAAAAGCTAACCGGATACCAAGCCTAATCGGGTACATATTGATGCAAAAGCTAACCGGATACCAAGCTTAATCGGATACATATGAAACCAATCTACATTTGAGATATATCGTTTAACCGAGCGTACAATCGAGTGTAAAAGCTAATTGGATGTCAAGCCTAATCAAATACGTATGGATCCAAAAGCTAACCGAATGTCATGCCTAATCGAGTACATATGGATAAAAAAGTAAACCGCAATCGGGTACGCATGGATGCAAAAGCAAACTGGATGTCAAACCAATCTAATGTCCAGTAGCATTTTATGATATGTCAAATGATATTTTTATGTAGCATTTGAACAATGAAATCCATTAGCATGATTAAAAAATATAAATTGATAATTTAATGTAGCATTTTTGTACAAGGTCAAGTAGTATATTTGTGATATGTGAAATGATAGTTCCATATGACAATTTAACTATGAAATATACTAGAGTGTTTACAACATGAAAAGTGATAGTTTAATGATGCATTTTTTAACAAAGTCTACTAGTATGTTTTATGATATCTGAAATGATAGTTTGTTGTGGCATTTTAGCTATAAAGTCCACTAGCATGTTTAAAATATGCAAAGTGATAGTTTAATGTAGCATTGCAATTCAAGGTTCAGTAGCATTTATAAGATATTTGAAATGATAGTTTGATGTGGCATTTAAGTATGAAGTGAATTATCATATTTTTGGAATGATGAACTGCTAGATAATTGCAAAAGTATGAAAAGTTTGCAATACAACATTAAATTACACTATAGTATGTTTATTCCTATTACTTTCAATTATATTGAAATACTATATACAACTAGCATAATGAAAAAACATGATGTTAAATATTTGTACTGTGAAAATCATAAACAACATATACTGTTGAGTACTTAGGAATGTTTAAAAATATTAAATACGTCTGTAAATTCCACCATATTTATGAATAATACAAATAGTTAACATAAAATGCTACATACATATAGCATTACACTTTAACAAATTCAACAATAGCTTAAGCTTACTAGAAATACAATCAACATCAAATACAACATCTAAAACTAACAAGAGCAACATTCAACATCAGATACAAAATGATAAAATAATAAAAGACTAAGTTGCATGATATACACAAAAATGCTAGTTTCATATATCATAATAATATGAAAGATACAATTATCACACGTAGAAACAAAAAAATGATCAAAAAACATTACCAATCTTTATTAATAGTTGGTTTGGAAGCGCAAACTTTTGATCTGACCACAAACTTTAAAAAATACCCTTTACTCATATATAATTTAACGCTCATCTATATATATTACCAAATCCTCTAAAATTGGATCTAACAAATAAACCCACTTTACAAATTCAACACGTGCCTTTACAAATATTAATTAACATTAACATCACTTGAAAATAGGACTTGATAAATAGATTTTTGTACAAATTCAAAACGCTCAAATATAATCAATCTTAATGTCACTTTAAAATAGGATACAACAAATGAAATTTCTTTACAAATTCTTTCTTTTTTAACTAATAAATGAAATATAAATTCAAATTACCAAAAAATTAGATACTTAAACTTAAAAATAAAATTCAAACAAACTATGCATGAGTTCAATGCAAAATATGACTAAATATTTCTTAAAATTATTCTTTAGTGTTTTGAAACACATACAATTTGTAGAGCAACTCACGTGCAAAGCACGTGCCGTAATACTCATCATCAATAATTCCAGTACATGTCATACCTCTAGTTAAGATCAACATCGTGTTAGAATTCCATAGCGTTCACAAGCAGGCGGCGACGCACTCAAACTCAAAGTGCTCACGGCAGCGTCTCCTATTCTCGATATCACAAAGCGCAGCGAGAACGGCGAACTCGACTCAAGCAATCTAGAATCGAGGAGCGACGATCTCGATCTTCATCTGAGAGAAATGGTGAAGTGAGATGCATCTTCGAGGCGGCATCTTTAGACGAATAGCAACGACGAGTTTGGAAAGACCGAGCAAGGAAGTTTATTCAAGGAAAAGCAAAGATCAATTTAATTTTTGGTAATCGGCATGATTTGAGATCGAGATTGAAGAAAAACGAGATTGAAGAAGACGGACGATTTAATTTTTTGTAAATATTTTCCTTCGGCCGAAATTATAAAACCCGCGTCCTTAAAATATATGCGTCTCTCAGGCAAGTAATATGTTTTTCCTTCAGTCCGTTTTCCTGTGTTAGAAATAACTGTGAAATTTTTAATAAATCCTTGCTCTTCTACTTAATAATAAAAAGTTAATACCAATATTAAAGAATCAATCATTTAAAATACACAAATCGTTTCTATCCACATTATGTGTTGTTATATTTTATTTATAAAATAACTAAAATTTCATCACATCATTGGTTAAATAAATTCCTTCCATTTATGAAATTTATTGATAAAAATATCAAGTTGTATTCATGCGTAATCTATTTTACATTCTCACTTCAAATTATATCAAAAATTAAGTTTTAAGATTCAATACTCAAACTAATATGATTCATAGAGTATTGGATTCTCTCTATTTTTTACATAAATTGAATCATATTCAAATTTGATATAAGCCTATAAATTGATATTTTCGGATATGAATATTGTATCTGCATCCGCATCCAAAATTAATTTTGAATATCAGATATCCACATCCGCAGAAACGGATGGATATCGGATAATTATTCAATCAGCTAAGATTGATAAATCGAGAATATAAATAAAAAAATTTGTTAGTGCAACTAGACACGGAGGCAAAAACGAAGCAAAAGAAAGCTTTCCACACTTCAAAATTATGGCAAATCTCAAGTGAAGGAACCTTGATTTTTATGTTTTGATGATGTTGAATATACAATGGTGCTAGTAACTTGTTTGACCAAGATAGTACAAGTACACAAAGGAGTTTTAAATACTAACTCGAACATGCAAGAATACCCAAAGACAAAGAAGACACGCACAACAAAGAAGATCAACCAAGTTTGAGTCTTTGTCTTGTAAACCTTGAGTTTTAATCATGTTAAAATCCATTAAAACATACTTAATAACCAAAAATACTCCTCAACATTGAGGACCACTTCTCCATCAAAAAACCCCATTAAAGCAATAGTCACACACACGTATTTTTTAAAGTCAGAAAGTGAATTTTCAGAAAATTTGAAAAGGTCAATGGTTGATTGATCAGTCTGGCCGAACCGGTCACCTAGTCCAGCCGATTGATTGAACAAATAAGTATATTGAACTACGCTTGTTTTACGCTGCACTCTTTCTGGTTTCTGCACAGATGAACCAGCCGTCTAATCCTAAATTTTCAGTCTATTGATCATGCCTATATTGATAAGTATTTTCAAAATTTTAAAAATAACGCTTCTTGATTTCGAAACTTGCTGCCACCATTCATTTAAATCTCTTTTTTATCAGTCATAATTGTTTCTCAACAACCATGGCTCTTCAAACTAACATGCCTGCTAGGTGGGGTGCCCAAAACGATCAAGAACTAATCAACAGAAAGTATATAAATTCATAACATAGGGATAGTTGTATATATATTATAATAAATATAAGTTAACTTCAGAATAATAAAAAGAGAGCTATGTTGTACAAGTATGCATGCATGCTAACCAAGAACTAAAGAAAGCTTGTAAGCAAAGCACAGTAAACGAGCCTAAATAAGGAAAAGCATGTAGGCAAAGCACAAGTAATATGCGCAGCCAGTTGAATGTACACGAGATGCAAGAAAAGCATGCATTCAGCGTTGGAACAAATGCAAAGCGTACGAGTGCAGCTAAAACTATCACAACAAAACAAATAGACAATCGGAAAGCGGTAGTTGAAGCAACAAAATGGTGGTTGAAACAGCAGCTGGTAGCTGAAAAAATTCAAGGGTGAGTGAAGAATTAAAGGTACGTACGGAGGTGACCGACTGAAAATACCAAGCACTAGATGCGAATCTGAGGAGCCAGACAGAGAATGCATTGGTAGAACGGCAACAAGTAGCAACAAAAAATGCCAATGACTGAAAGCAAGACCCGCGAACGCTTCAAGTGCTGAAAATGGGCAGAATGGAGCATGTCAAAGCAAAATTGATGTTGCAGTAAACAAAGACAAACAGGCCAATGGATATACAATTAAGAAACGAAGCCAGTCGCGATCAATTCCATTCGCGAGCTGGACAAGCGTTGATCCTTGGTCCTTTTTGATCTACAAATGTCGATACTAACAAATCCAATGTATTCACATGTTAAACATTCAAATACCCTATAAACAAATTGTTAGGATTAAAAAAAACGACACAATATCAGAATCTCAACGATAACATATGATAAAAGACAGTACAAAGTGTTACTTTAAGATACATGACATTTTAGAGTTATAATCTTAAGTACTATCATCAGGCTGTACAATTGTAACTGTCCGTCCTCACATATGCTGAGATATACATTATAGTAGTGCAGCGGAAATAAAATACCATTATAGACAAATGGAAGCATCCAGCTTGTCTTCTGATACTCCAAAGAATATCAATAAAAACTTAGGTCCTGTTTGGCATGTTGTTTTTAATTTTGTGTTTTTGTCTATACAAAAGTGCATTTGTTGTACGTATTTTTGAAAAACAAACAATTTTGAAAACTGAATTAACATGTAAAATAGAAATCAAGTTTATTTTGTTTTTCGTGTTTCGAGAGATAACAAAAGCATGGAAAACAAATTAACTCCTCCATTATCCGTTGATTGTCGCAATGACTAAGAATTATAAATTTTTATCTCTTATTTCTTTATATTTCTTAGCCCAACTTGAAAACACAAAACTCAAAATACAAAATGAAACCAAACGGGCCCTTATCTTTCTCGAAAGAACATCCATGCAATTAAGAGAAATGTAAAAACCACGAGTTAGACTGACGTGAGTAACTCAAGAAATACGCGTACATCATATAACAACAACTTTTGAGACCGTTTGAATAACCGTAACAGTTTTGTCCAAACCAAACCATCTAATAAGTATATAAGACGGTATAATAGATAGTGTCTGTGGTGTATAATATAAATAAGAAAATGACTGTGCTGCTTGCATCTCACAACACAATAATATTATAAGTACAACTAAAACCGCTAAGGTATGTTCGCATATGAATTTCTGTAGAGGTATCCCTAGTAAACTAAAGCCGGCCTCCTGTATAATGGTCGAAAACTACCTTCCGAAACCACTTATATCTATAGATAAAATATGTCACAAAAATGTACATAACTGGTCTGAACACGCTATACCCAATACCATTAACTGTCGCGCGTTTCAACCGAAAGCATCTCTAGATACTTGGAGTTGATGTACCCTCTTGGGTTAGCTAAATCCTTTTTGCTATGCGCCCTACGTAGTTAATATCGAATAATATCGTTGATATATCGTCGATATATCTTACATCACTCCTTAATCGTATTTTTTTTCAAAATATCGCTTAAAATATTGTTACTGATGTATTGTTCGATATTTGCCAACATATTGCTCCGATTTTTATTGAAAAATCCCCGATATTTATTGAAAAATCATTCATTATTTTATGTCTTGTAAAAAACAAAACTACAAATAAATACTTTGCATTCTTAATAGTTGTTTTTAGTATATGGTGAATGACAATACGTAGAAATCTCAATGCACTAATTTTTTTTGTTTTAACCCACTACAACAAAAAAGCCATATTACATCTTTTACTTTACAACTAGCACAAACCGATAGTTGTTATAGGTTATTTTTGACAACTGTTTATTTTCAGCCATTGTAACAAAGGTACTTTTAACAAGTTTATTTTTACAGCAGTTGTAATATACGTCTATAACAACTAATTTTTTTATGTCCGATGTAAATGTTTAATTATAACAACCGTCTGTGTAGCTTTTCAACACATAAAATACCAATTTCCAGCTTCATAAAAAATTCAATTTCCCTCACATCGTTTCGTTGGCCGCTCAATTTGTTAAATAAGTAAACGAAAACTCACTGTCAAAATTTCATAAACCTAATCCCTAACCTCACCGCGTTGTGCTTGCCGCCTTGTTAAACCCGCTCGCTACCGATAACCAGCCACTCTCCGCCAAACCGCGCTGTGCTTTGCAAGACGCTAACCCTAACCCTCTTGCAAACGCTAACCAACAAATCTGCCATATGGTTTTCTCATCGTTGTTGCCGCTGATATAGGTATGGCATCTGAATGGTTTCCCTCTGTATTGATTTATCTCTAGTTGATGCAACTTTTTTACTTTTTTTTTATCCAATTTGAATTAGGTAAGGTGTTTGTTCAGTCAGATCCAAACCCTTTTTTAAGCCAGTAGATCATCTATTAACTGTAAGGTAATGTTTGGTTTTATTTGAATTATCCAGTTTTTAAGTTTATTCTCCACTCTTAGCCTTGAGCTATTTTTGTAAAGTTACAAATACGTTTGGTAATAATAATAAATGCAACAGCGATGGTATTTGAATTATCCAGTTTTATTTAAATATTGAGTTTGGCTATGAAATAGTGATGCCAACCAAACAGTGACGATAAATGCAACAGTGATGATACTTGAATTATCCAGTTTGGCAATGATGATAAATGACACAGTAATGGTATTTTAACTATCCAGTTTTATCTAAATTTTGAGTATGGCCATGAAATAATTTTGAGTATGCCAACCAATAGTGATGATAAACATGAAACAGTTTTTAAGTTCATTCATGGTGAATTTCCAACGCGCAAAAGCTTCAACGCAAATATTGCTCCTTAGCGATTGCATCACGCAAGAGGTTTGAAAAGTTAATTCTATTCATTCCCTGCTTATTTATTTAGTCACCCCACTAATTTAAAAAAGAATGAAACAGCGCATCAAACACTTAAACACCCCATTTAACACCATACCCTTCCTTTCTTACATGATTAGTTTTACTGATATCCTCACTTCCAAAATCACTTTACTTAAGCACAAATAAATTCTTCCAAAATCATTTTTTGTGCTGCACAACTTACATACACACACGCATGCACGTGCACACAAACACATACATATGCACACGGTATAATAAAATAAAATCTATGCCAAAAACTGAAAAGTTAGTGTTTTACTTTTGTATTTATTTTGAAAATGTGACGACCGCCCATGACTCCCACACTAAAACAGGGAAATGGTGCGCTGAAAGGTGTGCCAGGCAGCCATGGACGATAGTCAGGGTAAGATAAAACAGAAAACTCTATCGTATTACTCACAGCGCAGGGATAAAATACAATAGAAAAGTATACATAGTGAAGCTCATTGAACAGAATCTTATCATATAAACTCATAGTAGTTTTATACATTCATCTGAATAGTCAATACATCAAGCCTCACTACATAACACTCAGAGTATCAAACAAACAGCGGAACATCTAGTAAATATAGTAAGAAAACAATATGCAAAAGCCTCCAGCTCGTCTTCATCATCAACAGCGTTGGTTACTAAGAACAGCACATGTCACCTGCTACCTAGTCTGTCCATCCCAACATAGATGAACAGCCCAAGGTGATAAAAGTTAAACATAAAACCTTAAGTCAGACAAAAGTCTTAGTGAGCAGTAAATCAACTATCAAACATACCAAAAGAGCATAAAGGGTAAAAAGAAATAGGAACTTAACCATCCCACTCCACCTCTTTCTACAGTGATAGCCCCAAACACACTAAGCAGAAGCAAACATAGCAGTTCAAACATTCAAAGCAAAGCAATTATCACTCGAGTCAAGGTCGATGTTTTCCAAGTACAAACCCCCAAGGCCTAAACCAAGATCAGATAAGCACCCTGAAAACATCGCTCTTGGCCCAAGCGACGATACAACCAAACATCCATGACTCTGGCTATCACTGTTATCATTGCCTTGATTTCACCGTTAATTGAATGACCGTCACATTATCTCATCCATCCGCCAAGGGCTAATGGTAACCCCGGTTCTAGATATAACCCCGCACGTCGTCGTGACCCGTGCCTAGGACTTTCGCATCTGCAAAGAGTACTAGCACGTCATCGTGACCCGTGCCTGGAACGTCATCGTGACCCGTTCCAACATACTCTTGCTTTGAGCATGCTAGAACCTTCAATAACGATGAAATCTCGGCCTTCTAGTCGTCCTCCTCGACGACTATTTCCATACTAGCTCAAGCGCCTCTCAAGCCAACCATTATCCACAAACTCGAACCACATCATCGAGTTATCAACGTGCTTGGAATGATCCCGTCTGGATTAAACCAAGGCTTTCTCACATCATGCTTTGCTTCATCGCATCATAGCAAAGTCCCATCTCAACATCATGATCAAATCTATCCATATGAGCTTCAACATTCGCTTCATATGCCACAAGCAGCTTTCCTTATTCAAGAGCCTTTCCACTTAGCTTTTGAATCATCTTCGACTAACTTGACCAAACCAAGTTATCAATCAACTAATCATTCAAATCAAACATTAATCCAAGTAATCAATCAAACAAGATCTAAATAAACAATTACAGCAATAATGGCAATTTCGTAAATAAAGAGTCCAAATCTAATAAGTATGAAATCTAAGCAACATTCCTACAACTTAATGAATGAACTTGCATAGGTGAACATATAGTAAAATAGGTGTAGAATCATCATAAACCATAGATCTACATGCAGACTTAAGGAAAATGCATGAAATCGCTATCTTTAACACACAAACAAGCCACCAATCCAATATACTCCTTTGGGTCCGTGTGAGAGATAACCACCACTCACCGAATCACCTAAACACCTTAAAAACAACCAACTCCAGATCTAGACAGCGAAGAACTAAGCTTGATCCGACAAGATTTCGCTTCAAACGATGAAATCTCTCTCGAATGGATGAAGATCTTCAACTTTGGCCCTTGGATCTTCAATCTTGATCTTCGATCTTGGATGGATGTAAGCACTAGATTAGAGTGGAGAAAAGAAGTGAAGAAGTGTTGTAGTCGAGCTCTCAAAATGGCAGCACTTCGTCGCTTCAAAATCCGGTACCAAAAAGTGAACCAAAGCCCTCTATTTATAGGCTGAATCCTTAAGTCGCCGCCCCCGTAAGTCGTCCACGACCTAACCCATAAGTCGCCCCCGACCTAAGACTCACGACCCATAACCTCAATGACCTAAGACCTAAAGCAGCGGCATACGACCTAAAACACTGCCGACCTAAAGCACTGTCGACCTAACACATAAGCCTCAATACACCTACCTAGTATGCGACTTAACACTAAGCATAAGCTTCAACGACTTACGACTTAACAGGTCCTACGACCTAACACACACACGACTTAACTATACACAGGACCACACGAGTTAAGCCTTATCTCGTCTACGACTTATCACCTAGCCGACCCAACGACTTAAGACTCCCACGACCTATCTCAACACAGTACTAACCTCAAGGTCGCCATCCTCCTTAAGTCGTTCCAAACGACCCATGACCTAAGCATCTAACGACCTATCCCCTTAGGTCGCCTAAACCTTAAGTCGCTCACTATACTCAGGTCACTTACTATACTTAAGTCGCTTAATCCACTAACTCGCTAACTACTAGGTCGTACTGTTTTTAAGTCGCTCTTCTTCCTTAGGTCGCTCACCCCTTAGGTCGCTCAACCGACCTAACTTCCTCACGACCTAAATCCTATACGACTTAACTCTTAAGTCGCTTACCACCTTAAGTCGTTAGCTCCACTAACTCACTCACTCCTTAACTCTTTTAGGTCGTCTAACGACCTAACTATAACTTAGGTCGTTTATGACCTAACTACCTTAGGTCGCTCCGCCTACTAACTCCTATAGGAGGTTAACTCGCCTAGGTCGGCCTACTCCTATAGGTCGTTACTTCTATAGGTCGCTCCACTCGACCTAAGCTCCACACGAGCTAATTCTTCACGGGCTAACTTACACATGACTTAGGCTCTAGATGACACTTAATACTAACAACCTAATTATAATTATACCATGATTTATCGACACGTACAGTACGGGTCGTTACATTCTCTCCCCTTAGGAATTTCGCCCCCGAAATTCCAAACAAACAAGAGCATCCAAAACTATTCTGCATGCCTATCATCCATAGCAACCAACAAACCATGCATCCAATTTCTAGCCTAGCATGCAGAATTCTAAAACCAGAACAAGTTACAAATTCATGAGATGTCACGACATCTTAGGGCCATACCTCGAAGAGTTCAGGATGAGCTGCCTTCTCCTCTCTTCCTCCTCCCACGTACAGTCGTTAACATCATCACTCCATTGTATCTTGAGTAACGTAGTCGTCTTCCTCCTAAGCTGTTTCGTGTCGGTTTCAATAACACGAAGCGGCTTACGAGGTCTCGTAACAACTGGATCAACCTCCAAATCTTCACAGCTATTAGCAGAAACCACTGTATTCGAGTCGTGCACATACTTCCGTAGATAAGATATATGAAAAACATTGTGCACACCCGCCATCTTTTCTGGTAACTCCAATTTATAGGCGAGCTTTCCAATTCGCTCGATGATCGGGAATGGTCCAACAAATCTCGGAGTCAATTTCCCTTTCTTCCCGAATCGAATAACATTCTTCAGTGGAGAAATCTTCACAAAACCATATCACCTACGTCGAATTCCAAATCCTTACGACGATTATCGGCAAAACTTTTCTGATGATCTTGGGCCGCCTTCATTCGTTGCCGAATGATCTCTATACAATCCGAAGTCTGACGAATCATCTCTGGCCCAAGTATCAGCTTTTCTCCTGTCTCTAACCAGCATGTCGGAGAGTTACACGGTCTTCCATACAGTGCCTCATATGGTGCCATACCAATACTTGACTGGTAACTGTTATTATATGCAAATTCCACCAAATAAAGATGATCTTCCCATGATCCTCCGAAATCTAAAACACAAGCTCTAAGAAGATCTTCCAAAACTCGGTTGACTCTCTCGGTCTGACCATCTGTTTGGGGGTGATAAGCTGTACTCAAACACAACTTGGTTCCCAAAACTCCCTGGAAGCTCTTCCAAAATTCACTAGTGAACAATGGGTCTCGATCGCTCACTATACTCTTCGGAATACCATGGAATCGAACTATCCACTTAACATACAACTCAGCCAAATTCGACGCAGTCCTAGTTGATCGAACAGGAATGAATCTTGCACTCTTAGTCAAACGATCTACAATGACCCAAATCCCTTCATTTCCCGTTCTTGTTCTAAGTAGTCCATCGATAAAATCAATCGATATCTTCTCCCACTTCCATGTAGGAACTTCTAATGGCTGAAATAATCCACTGGGTTTCTTCTGCTCGGCTTTTACCATCTGGCAGTTCATACACTTGGAAATAAAATTCGCAACATCCTTCTTCATACCTTCCCAGTAATAGGTTCTCTTCATATCCCGATACATCTTATTTCCATCTGGATGAATTGTTAACTTCGAGTGATGACTCTCGTTCAAAACTTCATCTCTCAATCCATCTATATCGGGAACAACCAATCGTCCTTGTTTTCGAAGCCAACCCTCTCGATCGACTTCGAATCCTTTATCCTTCTCTGGGTCTGATCCAGATTCCATTTCACGGATAATCTTGACAAGCTTATCGTCTCGCTTTTGGCTCTCGCCAATTCTTTCCACAAGAGTAGGTCTTATTGATAAGTTTGCCAACATCTCAGGTTCCAATTCACATCTGGGCCTGAAGTCAAATCCAGCCAAATACTCGAGACTCTTCCATTTTGAAAACATGGCTCCCAATCCTACATGTCTTCGACTTAACGCATCAGCCACTGTGTTACCTTTTCCCGGAGTATAGGCTATACCAAAATCATATGATGCTAAAAACTCTAGCCATCGTTGCTGTCGAAGATTCAAATCCTTTTGGGAGAACAGATACTTCAACGACTTATGATCTGTAAACAACTCAAATCGAACTCCCAATAGGTAATATCTCCACATCTTCAGAGAAAATACAATCGCCGCTAACTCCAAATCATGAGTCGGATAATTCCTTTCATGCGGCTTTAGTTGTCGACTTGCATATGCAACAACTTTATCCTTCTGCATTAGCACTGCTCCAAGTCCAGTACCACATGCATCGGTGTAAACCACCATCTCATCATTCCCACTTGGAATAGTCAAAACAGGAGCACTTGTCAGTCGCTCTTTCAGGATTCCAAAAGCTTGCTCACACTTAGCATCCCATTTGAACACTTGGTTCTTTTTCGTCAATCCTGTTAACGATGCAGCTATCTTGGAAAAGTCTTTGATAAACCGACGATAATATCCTACTAATCCAAGAAAACTTCTCACATCAGATGCATTCTTAGGTCTAACACAATCCTGGATCGCTGCCACCTTGGCGGGATCAACTGCTATTCCACTTCCAGAGATAACATGGCCTAAGAACCTCACTTCGCTCTTCCAGAAGTGACACTTCAAAAACTTAGCCCTCAGCTGTTGTTTTCATAAGATTTCCAAAACAATCCGCAAGTGCGTCTTGTGCTCTTCTTCAGTTCTGGAATAAATCAGAATATCATCCACGAACACAAGTACAAACTTGTTCAACTGATCTCTGAACACTCTATTCATAAGATCCACAAAATATGCTGGTGCGTTGGTCAATCCAAACGGCATTACCAGCCACTCATAAAAACCGGATGGTGTCCTAAAAGCAGTCTTTGGAACACTATCCTTTGCTACTCTCAACTGGTGAAATCCCATTGCCAAATCCATCTGAGAAAACACCTTAGCTTCGTGAAGCTGATCAAATAAGTCATCTATTCTCGGCAATGGATACTTGTTCTTCTTAGTCACTTTATTCAGCTCACGATAATCCACACACAACCTCAACGATCCATCCGCTTTGGTTGCAAACACAACTGGTGCACCCCATTCGGACACGCTACGCCAAATGAATCCTTTCCGTAAAAGGTCATAAACTTGCACCTTCAACTCTTGCTGTTCCCTAGGCGCCATCCGCCTAAGAGGCATCACAACGGGTCTGGCTCCTTCAACTAGATCGATACGAAACTCGATCTCTCTATGCGGCGGCAACCCTTTGACTTCATCAAAGACGTCCTCAAATCCATTCATGACCGACATCGATGACAGTCCATCCCGTGGAACAACCAGCGAATACATGAAGCTCATGAAGACGCCTTTTTCATGCTTACATCGTATCACAACCTTTCGCCCCTCCACATTCTCGACTGTCACCTCCAGCCTCTTACAATCAACCCTTGCCGCATACTTCCTAAGCCAGTCCATACCCAAAATAATTCCGAACCCCGCAAAGTTCAGAACAAAGCAATCACAAACAAAAGAGCAATCATGACTCGATAAAGCAAGACCACGGCATATCATACACAAACATGACGAACCCCCAACTGGATTAGTCACAACCAATGGTCTATCAACAATATCCGGTTCTAAACCCAACCGGCCTACAAGATCATTACAAAAAAACAAATGCGACGCCCCAGTATCAAGTAACACTCTTACTAGAACACCACACATGGAAAGAGTACCTTGAACCACCACACTCTTCCCCTTCTCTTCAGCAGTAGGAGCTTTCAAAGATGATGGAACAGCTCCCAAAGCATAAGCTTGCACAATCTGCTTATCTTTCCTCGGTTCTGGACAGTCCTTCCTGATATGCCCCAACTTATCACAGTTGTGGCACTTCAACTGCACCTTTGGATTCTTGCAATCCCTAGAGAAATGGCCCTTCTACCGACAATTGTAGCGGGTCACTTCACCCTTTGGCTTTTTCTGGCCATCCTTACCCTTCTGCTGTTGCTGCTTCCTCTTTTTGTTTCCACCCTGCTGCGGTTTGGACTCTTCCTTGGTCACAACAACAACAGACCCTTCCTTAGGAAACAAACTCTCGTGCCTGAGAGCTTTCTCCACAAGCTTCTCAAATGGATCGTCCAGATGATCCACCAACTGTCTCCCAAGATAACTATCCAAGTCTGTCACAAACTTCTCGTTCTTCTGATATGGGGATTCAATATATGACCGACCATACTTGGACAAAGCTTCAAACTCAGAAACATACTCAAGAACTGATCTTCCACCTTGCTTGAGTGACGTGGCGGATTAATCAAAACAAACTTCAATCGGTGAAAGTAACAATCGGTGGATTGATGAATACCAAAATGCCCAAATTCGTTGATCCGAAGATACCGAATTCTAGCTATCTCTAACACGTTGATCGCGCACGATACCATGAAAGAAAATCTTCAATTCTTCAAGCGTTGATCAAGCGCACTTGATTCCGCGAATCGGCTTCAACAATTGTTGATTCAAGCGCACTCGAATAACCGAAAGTGGAGATAGGAGATTATACTCAACTACAAATTAAGATGAAAGCACCCAGCAACCAACAAGAAATTTTATTCAAAACTCAATCACCTTGAAATGTACAACGCACTCCGTATTTATAGCATTTTACAACACAGCCCCTTAGGTCGTCCCCGACCTAACACTCACGACTCACGACTCATCCAAGGTCGTTAGCGACTTAGCAAACAACACACCTATGTACATCACGCGACTTACCATAGGTCGTTAAGGACCTATATTACAAGACTCAACATGACCCAGGTCGCACGCGACCTATCCACCTTGCGCTTCAACACCCAGCGACCTAACACAAAGAAACCGACTCAACGTAGGTCAACAACGACCTAACACATAAAGAATTACAATCACGCGACCTAATTACAACGCACACGACCTACGACTTAAGTACAAACGACTCAAGCATATAACGACTTAACAAATACAACGACTTAAGAACATAGCTTCAAGATATCTTTACGCGACCTATCTTAGGTCGTAACATGTTGCAGCAACTTATCCCGTTCCACATTAGGTCGCTTAACCATAGGTCGTAACTCGTCCTCGTTAGGTCGCTGAATCGGCTTATCGTAACATGGCACTATCTTGTTACCTCGTAAGTTGATGAGTCGTGCTTCCTTTAGGTCGTAACCCGTAAACTCGTTAGGTCGCAAACTTAGTGCCACTTCCCTCTCTTGTTCCTTGTTAAGTCATGACCGACTTAGAGTTTCTTCGTTAGGTCGTGAGCATACATTCTTTAACTCATTCCCCTTTACCTCGTTAAGTCGCTCGCGACTTAAGCTTACCCCGTCTTCATTCTTAGGTCGTTGGAACGACTCATACGTAGACTTAGGTCGGTCTCTTCCTAAGTCTTTATTCAGATGGCCTGCATCATCCTTCCCGGGTTGAGAAAAATTCGTCCTCGAATTTGTAAGCTCTTCCACATCGGATTGTTCATTCCCATAATATGGTACGAGATGTTTAACATTGAACACGTCAGAAGTGTACACATCCTCTGGCAGCTTCAACTTATAAGCATTTTCATTAATTCGTTTCACAACTTCTACAGGACCAATTATTCTGGCTTTCAACTTATTATAAGCACCTACTGGAAAATGATCCTTCGTTAACACAGCGTAAACCAAATCACCTTCGTTAAATTCAACATTTTGTCGCTTCAAATCTGCAGTTCGTTTATACTTCTCATTTGCCTTCACCAATCGTTCCTGAACGATTTTATGACATTCAGTTAATTCATCAACAAAATCAACAGCTCGTTTAACCGCCCCCTTTGGTGGTAGAACTGCTAAATCCAACGGTCCCCTTGGCAAACTTGAATATATGATCTGAAATGGACTGAATCCCGTACTACGATTCACTGCATGATTATGAACAAACTCTGCTTGGCATAACTTCATGTCCCAACTCTTCAGATTATCCTTCACAAGACATCGCAACAAATTTCCCAATGATCTGTTAACAACTTCTGTCTGTCCATCTGTTTGCGGATGATAAGCGCTACTAAATTTCAACTTCGTTCCAACCATCTTCCACAAACTTAACCAAAATTGACTCAGAAAACGAGTATCCCTATCCGACACAATAGATTCTGGCAATCCATGAAGTCGATGGATTTCCTTGAAAAATAACTGAGCAACACGAACAGCATCCGCCGTCTTCTTACAAGCAATAAAATGTACCATCTTCGAAAATCTGTCCATCACTACAAATATAGAATCATTTCCCTTTTGAGTTCTAGGCAAACCCAAAACGAAATCCATGCTGATATCAATCCACGGTTTAGTCGGTATAGGTAACGGCATATACAATCCTGCATTTGTCGCTATTCCCTTCGAAACCTGACATATATGACATCTCTCCACAAACCTTTCAACCTCTCTACTCATTGACGGCCAAAAGTAAGATTGAGAAATCAAATGCAATGTACGATCACGGCCCACATGTCCTTCCTCGTGCAACTCTTTGATAATCTTCAATCTCAAACTGCTCTCTGGAATACATAATCGATTTCCTTTAAACAAGAATCCATCAACCAACATAAATTCATCAGTATCTCCATCCTTAACTTTCTCAACGAACTTTGCAAAGTAAGGATCTTCGTCAATCAACTCTGGCAATAATTCAAACCCTATCACCTCAACTTTCATTGTAGTCAACAAATGACTCCTCCTACTCAAAGCATCAGCCACACAATTCGTTACCCCAGACTTGTGCTTAACAACGAAAGTAAACTGTTGCAAATAAGCAATCCACGATGCATGTCTCGCAGAAATCTTATCCTGTCCTTGCAAATGCTTCAACGCCTCATGATCAGTGTAAAGAACAAATTCTTTCTGAAACAGATAGTGTCTCCAATGCTTAACAGCTTGCACTACAGCGTAAAACTCAACATCGTATGTACTGTATCTCATCTTTGCCCCTGACAACTTCTCACTGAAATATGCAATAGGTCTTCCACTCTGACTCAACACTCCTCCAACCCCAACCTTTGATGCATCAGTATGTAGCTCAAACAACAACTGAAAATCTGGTAATACAAGAATTGGCGCTGTCGTCAAAAGTTCTTTGATTCGTTTGAAAGCAACCCCCGCTTCCTCCGACCAAGAAAACTGCTTCCCTTTCATACAATCAGTAACCGGTGCCATCACGCTACTGAAGTGTGGAATAAACCTTCGGTAGAATGATGCCAATCCATGAAAACTTCTAACTTCAGTGATAGTTCTCGGCTGTGACCAATTTCTAACTGCTTCAACTTTACTCTGGTCCACCTGGATTCCCTTCTCAGATACAACATATCCCAAAAATAAAACACTTCGAGTCATGAACACACATTTCTTCGTACCTGCATAAAATTGTTCCTCACGAAGAATAATTAACACCTTTCTCAAATGTTGAACATGCTCCTCTGTGCTCGCACTATAAATCAGAATATCATCAAAGTAAACTACAACAAACTTCCCAATGTACGGTCTGAAAATTTGATTCATCACCCTCATAAATGTACTTGGTGCATTTGATAGATCAAACGACATAACCAACCATTCATATAAACCTTCCCTCGTCTTGAATGCGGTCTTCCATTCGTCTCCCGGTCTAATTCGAATCTGATGATAACCACTCTTCAAATCAATCTTTGAAAAGATAGTAGCCCCACTCAACTGATCTAGCAAGTCATCCAACCTTGGCATAGGAAACCTGTAACGAACAGTAATCTTGTTCAAAGCTCTACTATCGGTACACATTCTCCATGTTCCATCCTTCTTTGGCACCAACAATGCTGGTACTGCACAAGGACTCAAGCTTTCCTGAACACGTCCCTGTTCTAACAACTCTTCCACTTGCCTTCGTAACTCCTCATGTTCCTTCGGACTCATTCGATAATGTGGTCTATGCGGTAATACTGCTCCCGGAACAAGATCGATTTGATGTTGAATGTCTCTCAGTGGCGGTAACTCCTTAGGTAACTCTTCTGGAAATACATCCTCAAATTCTTTCAAAACTGGCTTCGCTTCTTCTGGAATTTCAACCTCTTCATGACTCTCTCGTCCAATCAACAAATAGACTTCAGGCTCCTCTTCAACTTCTTTAACAAACTCCTTTAAAGATAGCAAAGTTTTCAACTCTTCAATCTCCTCCAACTTGCTCTCCTTCTGTTGTTGCTTCTTAGGAACTAAAGTGATTTTAGTACCTTCGAACATGAAACTATATCTATTAGCACGACCATCATGTTGTACTGCTCTATCAAACTGCCATGGTCTGCCCAACAACAGATGACACACATCCATGTCTACAACGTCACACCAAATTTCATCTTTGTACTTCTTCCCAATAGAAAAATTCATACAAGCCCTTCGATACACCTTCACTTCACCTCCCTTCCTTAACCATGCTAGCTTGTACGGTTTAGGATGCTTCTCAGTTTTCAAGTTAAACTTCCTTACTGCTTCTGTAGAGATAATATTATCACAGCTTCCAGCATCAATAACGAACTTGCAAACTTTCCCTAGAATAGTGCATGTCGACTGAAAAATATTGCTTCTCAACCAATTAGAATCTTCCTCTTGCTTTGGTGTAAGACAAGATCTCCTCATCATCAAATTACAACCTTCATCTCCGGACAATAAGTCTTCCTCCTCAACACAAGGTGCATTTGAACATTCAGCTTCTACTTCTTCATCTTCAGCTTCCGCAACCATCACTCGCTTCTTAGGCTTTGGACACTCATTGCTTTTATGACCCAACTCTTGGCAATTGTAACATTTGAAACCACTGCTAACCTTTGCCTTCTCAGCCTCCTTCACCACTGGTTTTGTAACAGGTTTAGGAACATTAGAACTTCCACTAACACCCTTCACTTGATTATTGGAATTAGTAAACACACCACCTCCACGCCTTCCTTGCTTCTCCCAAGCCAACGCTTTCTGATGTGCCTCTGCCACTGACCTAGGATCAAACATATTAACCATATCCTGGATCTGCATTCTCAATCCCCCAATGAATCTAGCAGTTAGCTGTTCTTCCGTTTCCATAATATCATTCCTGGCAATGAGTTGGTAAAATTCATCAGCATAATCACTAACAGACTTCGTCCCTTGCCTCAGATTCTGCAACCTCTGGTACATAAGTGATTGATAGTTGTAAGGTAAGAAAGTAGCTCTCATCAACTTCTTCATCTTATCCCAAGACTCAATCTTTGACTTCCCCATTCTCTCCCTCGTAAGTTTAGTTTGCTGCCACCACACCAAAGCTCTCCCCCTCAACCTAGTAGCAACCAACTTCACTCTTCTATGCTCAGGAACCTCCTTGAAATCAAAGATCTCTTCAACATTTGACAACCAATCTAAGAATTCTTCAGCTACCATTCCACCTTTAAATTCAGGAATTTCCATCTTCATACCCGATTCCCATCGACGATCATCCTCTACATCCCGATAAGAATTTCGAACTTGGTCTCGATCTCGATAATGAATGCTAGCTCTATCACCCTCTTCATCAAAATCAAAAGTACGCCTACATCGATCTCGACCATTATCATCCCTTCGTTCATGCATGCTTCTTCGACTTTGTCTCTCTTCATCTCTATATGCCTCATTCTCAAATTCTCGTGAAATTCTTCTTTCTTCATGTCCATAGTCATGATGATCTCTCTGTGATGAAATTGATGTTTCTCTTCTATCTCTGAAAGAATGCGGTGATACCCTCCTCACTTCCGTAACCGATGGCGATTCCTCCATGGTTCGAGTTTGGTGATCTCCTCCTTTGAGTTTGATTCAAATCATTCATCAACTTCTCTAACTTTCCAATGCCTCATCAAATTTCTCATTAATACGTTGTTCCATAAGCTCGGCTTCTTCTCTTCTATACAACGCTTCAACATTTTGATGACGGTTAGCTCTCCTTGGCGGCTGATTGGAAACTCTTCACAAACACTTCAAAACTTCTCAAATACTTCAACAAATCAAACACAAAACTTCAACACAAGACCAACAAGTCACGGCCTCAACCTTGACTCGACAATAGCTCTACACGGCTTAACTCCTTAATTCGGCAACAACTTAACTCGGCCTCCACTTCAACAAAATGTACTTCAACACAAACTATGCTCGGCCTTCAAACACTTCACGGCTTAACTTGGCTCGGCTCAAGGTCTCCAAGCAACTTCAAATTCAAACACTTCTCCAACTCTAGATCCAAAATGAAATGGATCAAAATCTTCAAACTCGTTGCAACTTCAAGATGAACACGATAAACTCCAACTTCAAACTTCAACTTCAAAAATTGGCTCCAAGACTCGGCTTAGCTATGATTGGATAAGTCTAGCTCTGATACCAAAACTGACGCAGCGGATTAATCAAAACAAACTTCAATCGGTGAAAGTAACAATCGGTGGATTGATGAATACCAAAATGTCCAAATTCGTTGATCCGAAGATACCGAATTCTAGCTATCTCTAACACGTTGATCGTGCACGATACCGTGAAAGAAGATCTTCAATTCTTCAAGCGTTGATCAAGCGCACTTGATTCCGCGAATCGGCTTCAACAATCGTTGATTCGAGCACACTCGAATAACCGAAAGTGGAGATAGGAGATTACACTCAACTACCAATTTAAGATGAAAGCACCCAACAATCAACAAGAAATTTTATTCAAAAATCAATCACCTTGAAATGTACAACGCACTCCCTATTTATAGCATTTTACAACACAGCCCCTTAGGTCGTCCCCGACCTAACACTCACGACTCACGACTCATCCAGGGTCGTTAGCGACTTAGCAAACAACACACCTATGTACATCATGTGACTTACCATAGGTCGTTAAGGACCTATATTACAAGACTCAGCATGACCCAGGTCGCACGCGACCTTTCCACCTTGCGCTTCAACACCCAGCGACCTAACACAAAGAAACCGACTCAACGTAGGTCAACAACGACCTAACACATACAGAATTACAATCACGCGACCTAATTACAACACACACGACCTACGACTTAAGTACAAACGACTCAAGCATATAACGACTTAACAAATACAACGACTTAAGAACATAGCTTCAAGATATCTTTACGCGACCTATCTTAGGTCGTAACATGTTGCAGCAACTTATCCCCGTTCCACATTAGGTCGCTCAACCATAGGTCGTAACTCGTCCTCGTTAGGTCGCTGAATCGGCTTATCGTAACATGGCACTATCTCGTTACCTCGTAAGTTGATGAGTCGTGCTTCCTTTAGGTCGTAACCCGTAACTCGTTAGGTCGCAAACTTAGTGCCACTTCCCTCTCTTGTTCCTTGTTAAGTCGTGACCGACTTAGAGTTTCTTCTTTAGGTCGTGAGCATACATTCTTTAACTCATTCCCCTTTACCTCGTTAAGTCGCTCGCGACTTAAGCTTACCCCGTCTTCATTCTTAGGTCGTTGGAACGACTCATACGTAGGCTTAGGTCGGTCTCGTCCTAAGTCTTTATTCAGATGGCCTGCATCATCGAGCTCCACAAACTTCTTAAAACAAAACAGATTTCTGAGCCGTAGAAATAAACTTAGCTTCAAATCTATCTTGGAATTGCTCCCAAGTAATCTCTTCCTCTGGAGTATCAATGGTGATAGAGTTCCACCAATCAGAAGATCTTCCTTGAAGCTGTCTTGATGCAAGCTTCCTCTTAGTTGCATCCTCAATTCCCAAATCACCGAAAATCCTTCTACAAGCATCAATCCATCTCTGAACTTCAATAGTTGATTCGGTTCCCAAGAAAACCTTTCCTCCAAGAGCAGTATAGTCCTTACACAACTTAGCAAAATCCACTGGTCTTGGGGCTTGAACTTGAACTCCAACATCTACTGATGGCCCTGGAACCGGCATCCTTCTCATGATCGAAGTCATCATAGCCTCGAACATAGAAGCATAATCAGCAGCCCCCTCAACAGCATGGCCTTCCCTAGCAGCTGGTCTCCCTCTTCGACTCATTACTAATATCTATAAAAAGAATGATTAGAACACCTTGAGAAACAACTACATAAGGAGTTCGAATCCTTCTAAGCTACTATATTGTATATAGTAATCATCCATCAAAATACAATTACGTCTCTCATACGTAGTTATGTCAGCGAGCGTTGGATAAAATCGATTAACCAAAGCTCTGATAGCAAATGTGACGACCGCCCATGACTCCCACACTAAAACAGGGAAATGGTGCGCTGAAAGGTGTGCCAGACAGCCATGAACGATAGTCATGGTAAGATAAAACAGAAAACTCTATCGTATTACTCACAGCGCAGGGATAAAATACAATAGAAAAGTATACATAGTGAAGCTCATTGAACAGAATCTTATCATATAAACTCATAGTAGTTTTATACATTCATCTGAATAGTCAATACATCAAGCCTCACTACATAACACTCAGAGTATCAAACAAACAGCGGAACATCCAGTAAATATAGTACGAAAACAATATGCAAAAGCCTCCAACTCGTCTTCGTCATCAACAACGCTGGTTACTAAGAACAACACCTGTCACCTGCTACCTAGTCTGCCCATCCCAACATGGATGAACAGCCCAAGGTGATAAGAGTTAAACATAAAACCTTGAGTCAGACAAAAGTCTTAGTGAGCAGTAAATCAACTATCAAACATACCAAAAGAGCATAAAGGGTAAAAAGGAATAGGAACTTAACCATCCCACTCCACCTCTTTCTACAGTGATAGCCCCCAAACACACTAAGCAGAAGCAAACATAGCAGTTCAGACATTCAAAGCAAAGCAATTATCACTCGAGTCAAGGTCGATGTTTTCCAAGTACAAACTCCCAAGGCCTAAACCAAGATCAGATAAGCACCCTGAAAACATCGCTCTTGGCCCAAGCGACGATACAACCAAACATCCAAACATCCATGACTCTGGCTATCACTGTTATCATTGCCTTGATTTCACCGTTAATTGAATGACCGTCACATTATCTCATCCATCCGCCAAGGGCTAATGGTAACCCCGGTTCTAGACATAACCCCGCACGTCGTCGTGACCCGTGCCTAGGACTTTCGCATCTGCCCAGAGTACTAGCACGTCATCGTGACCCGTGCCTGGAACGTCATCGTGACCCGTTCCAACGTACTCTTGCTTTGAGCATGCTAGAACCTTCAACAATGATGAAATCTCGGCCTTCTAGTCGTCCTCCTCGACGACTATTTCCATACTAGCTCAAGCGCCTCTCAAGCCAACCATTATCCACAAACTCGAACCACATCATCGAGTTATCAATGTGCTTGGAATGATCCCGTCTGGATTAAACCAAGGCTTTCTCACATCATGCTTTGCTTCATCTCATCATAGCAAAGTCCCATCTCAACATCATGATCAAATCTATCCATATGAGCTTCAACATTCGCTTCATATGCCACAAGCAGCTTTCCTTATTCAAGAGCCTTTCCACTTAGCTTTTGAATCATCTTCGACTAACTTGACCAAACCAAGTTATCAATCAACTAATCATTCAAATAAAACATTAATCCAAGTAATCAATCAAACAAGATCTAAATAAACAATTACAGCAATAATGGCAATTTCGTAAATAAAGAGTCCAAATCTAATAAGTATGAAATCTAAGAAACATTCCTACAACTTAATGAATGAACTTGCATAGGTGAACATATAGTAAAATAGGTGTAGAATCATCATAAACCATAGATCTACATGCAAACTTAAGGAAAATGCATGAAATCGCTATCTTTAACACACAAACAAGCCACCAATCCAATATACTCCTTTGGGTCCGTGTGAGAGATAACCATCACTCACCGAATCACCTAAACACCTTAAAAACAACCAACTCTAGATCTGGACAGCGAAGAACTAAGCTTGATCCGACAAGATTCCGCTTCAAACGATGAAATCTCTCTCGAATGGATGAAGATCTTCAACTTTGGCCCTTTGATCTTCGATCTTGATCTTCGATCTTGGATGGATGTAAGCACTAGATTAGAGTGGAGAAAAGAAGTGAAGAAGTGTTGTAGTCGAGCTCTCAAAATGAAAGCACTTCGTCGCTTCAAAATCCGGTACCAAAAAGTGAACCAAAGCCCTCTATTTATAGGCTGAATACTTAAGTCGCCGCCCCCATAAGTCGTCCACGACCTAACCCATAAGTCGCCTCCGACCTAAGACTCACGACCCATAACCTCAACGACCTAAGACCTAAAGCAGCGGCATACGACTTAAAACACTGCCGACCTAACACATAAGCCTCAATACGACCTACCTAGTATGCGACTTAACACTAAGCATAAGCTTCAACGACTTACGACTTAACAGGTCCTACGACCTAACACACACACGACTTAACTATACACAGGACCACACGAGTTAAGACTTATCTCGTCTACGACTTATCACCTAGCCGACCCAACGACTTAAGACTCCCACGACCTATCTCAACACAGTACTAATCTCAAGGTCGCCATCCTCCTTAAGTCGTTCCAAACGACCCACGACCTAAGCACCTAACGACCTATCCCCTTAGGTCGCCTAAACCTTAAGTCGCTCACTATACTCAGGTCACTTACTATACTTAAGTCGCTTAATCCACTAACTCGCTAACTACTAGGTCGTACTGTTTTTAAGTCGCTCTTCTTCATTAGGTCGCTCACCCCTTAGGTCGCTCAACCGACCTAACTTCCGCACGACCTAAATCCTATACGACTTAACTCTTAAGTCGCTTACCACCTTAAGTCGTTAGCTCCACTAACTCACTCACTCCTTAACTCTTTTAGGTCGTCTAACGACCTAACTACCTTAGGTCGCTCCGCCTACTAACTCCTATAGGTCGTTAACTTGCCTAGGTCGGCCTACTCCTATAGGTCGTTACTTCTATAGGTCGCTCCACTCGACCTAAGCTCCACACGAGCTAATTCTTCACGGGCTAACTTACACACGACTTAGGCTCTAGACGACACTTAATACTAACAACCTAATTATAATTATACCACGATTTATCGACACGTACAGTACGGGTCGTTACAGAAAATATATAACATTGAAAGGAAAATTAGGCTCAATTATGAGAATATTTTCAGTTAGTTAAATTGTTGGGAATGTGTTGAATTTTGCTTGAATTTTGTTGTAATTTTGGTTAGATCATCTTCAAATAACATGCATGAGCTATGCATATGTATTGAAAAAGTATATCAGATAATTAAAACATGGATCCCGTGATGTCTTCCGTCTTCGTATTGAAATCTTCTGTTACTTATCCAAATAATAACCATTATCTGAATAATTAAAAAATTAGGTTTATTTTTCGTTTTTGTACATGCACATTTTGAAATGGGCATGTATAAAATCAAAAACAGAACATATTTTTACAGTACATTTCTGATGATATTTATTTGTGAAATAAGTTTCCACTGAGGTTTAGTTTTGTAATTTACTTTTTCTAAAAGGTTAGGTTTCGCAGTAGGTTGTGTAAGGTGAAAGATGGGGTTTCAATAGAATTCTCCAGTGTAAAAACGCTATTACAAAAATGTAACACCATTATCATAATAAGAAATATTTGTGTGTTAATGCAATGATTGTTGCACTATTATGAGTTTGTCAATCTTCTACCATTGCTCGCTCTTGCAGATTATGTCATTTACCTAAAACAGAAAGTTATGTTCTTATTTTAGCAAATGCAACATGAAGGTAAAAGTGAGTTTCTAACGGTTTGGATGTACGGTATATTCTCATTTTAGTGAAATGCACTTAACTTGCTTGAAAATAAGCTCCTCTATTTGCATTAGGCGATTCTATGATTTTTAATAGCAAACTCAAATTTAATACGCTTGCATCAAATCAAGATAGAGAAACAGATAAGACGTTTCCAAAAGAAAGAAAGATTGGTAAACCATCGATGTGGGATAATTAGTTATTTGTCCACCCTTTTTGGTTACTGCTTTTACTAGAATTAATCGGTATAAGTCATACACCTAAGTTAGAGTACAAAATAGCTGTAAAATTAAGCCTTTAGTTAAACTTGATGTAAACAGCTAAGACTAGTAAATGGAAGCTGTTGAAGTGTGGTAGGCATGAAAATTATGTCAAATGATGATGAATACTAATTTAATTTTCTGCAAAAAGGAACATACAACACTACCACATTTCCTCAATACTGTTCTATACTTCCCCTTCTATGAATGAATGCGTGCAAGCGTGCGTGTGTATTGGAATTCGACCTCTAATAAGTCCATTTGCTAAATGGAAAAAAAATACTGGTAAAGAAAATAGGAACCAATGTGAGACAATTAGTTATTTGTCTATTACTTGGAAAGTTATTTTATTAATTTTTAGTTTTGCTTACTGCTGCTTTTACCTAGAATTAGTGATCGGCTTAAGTCATACACCTAACTTACAGTACAAAATAACTGTTAAATTCAAGCCTTTAGCTACTTAACTTGATATAAATAGTTGAGGCTAACAACCAGAAAATCGTAAATTCAAAAGATTCCATATTTTAATATTTGTACACACTTTGAAATCCATATTTTACTGTTTGTGCCATGAAAATTGTGTGACATCAATGCATTCTTGAAGCTTTCGCTATCCATTGTTAGCATAGGCCTGGAGTTGTATATTTTGACACTGACTTGCAGATGTGCATTTATCATTACGTTGGCTTTCCATCCTGGTGTTATGCAAAAATTGCACAGATGCGGAAAAACAGTAAACAAGATATAGATTTGCCAATTTGAGCATCGCTCAATCTAGCAGCAATTATTCCATTACTTTAAATAAATAGCAAATAACTATAAAGAAGAAAGAGACGCACAATATTTGTACTGGTTCCACTACCATCAAGATAGTGTACGTCCAATCCAAAGGAGAGAGATTTTATTACACATGAGAAAATCACAAGAGATTACAAGATGAGAGTTTACATACCAAAACCCTAAATTAGGGATAACAAGAAGAGACACCATTTGGGGATCGCCGGTTGAATATCAGGATGAGTTTACAATGAAGTCTACCCTCAATATATAACCAATGTAAATTCATTGAGTCATCAATCAAATCGCGCTAACATAGCAAGTAATTCACTCATTCCAAAGATCAAAGAAAATAATCCCAAAGCAATGCGATTACGAAAAAAGAAATAATATGCATATCTTTTTGCATATATATATATATATATATATATATATATATATATATATATATATTATTCCATAACGTGCGCATGCATATATTTCCTTACCATCTCATTCAAATGCAATCCAATGATATATGCATTTTCATAATGAGAAAACGTGATTACTTTTCTTCTTGCATATTTGTTTCCTTCTATTTGTGATTTTGTATCACCAAAATTTAACACTCCACCTTGGTGTAAAATCACACATCTGCAACACCCCACCTCGGCTTAAGTTCTCTTCTCAACATAAAACTCTTAAAATCAAACTCCACCTTTAATCAAAATCTCTTAACGAGATATAGACTAAAAATGAATATTTACCCAGTAGGTTCCGGCAAGGCCATCCCCATCACACCTTGCTAGCGAGCTCAGACTATGTCCCCCCCCCCCCCCCCCCCCCCCGTCAACAAAATGTTGCAAATCAAAATGAAATTAAGGTAGATACCAAAATAATCGCAAAGCTACCAAGGTCAAAAAATCCTCTCAATCACCAATCCAAATACAGTGCCAAAAAACAAACGTCAATGACATAACAAGACTAATCAAAATTTCTAAATGCAAGATAAATCTCTCTCCTCCCACATACCTTATCTACCAAACAACATATTTCTCATGAAAATCAACATAAGACTCTCACATCAACATTGAGCCATGAAGCAGATATAGGTTCTCAAATCCATTCGTCCCTTCAATATAGTAAACTCCTTTTACCAAATTTTCAAAACTGGAACGCTATTCTCTCTTAACATAATCTCCTCCGTCTTTATCTTCCATATTGCACAAAATCTCCTTTTCCATCTAAATGAGTAATAGCATAATCACCACCGGATCTGCCGCTCTTTTTATAAGCCATTGATGCATAAATTTAAACAAATCGCCTTACTCTGATACCAATCTGTCGTGCAAAAATTGCACAGATGTGGAAAAATAATAAACAGGATCTAGATTTGCCAATTTGAACATCACTCAATCTAGCAGCAATTATTCTATTACTCCAAATAAATAGCAAATAACTATAAAGAAGAAAGAGACGCACAATATTTATATTGGTCCTACTACCATTAAGATAATACACGTTCAATCCAAATGAGAGAGAGTTTATTACACCTGGGAGAATTACAAGATAATAATTTGCACATCAAAGCCCTAAATTAGGGATAACAAGAACAGACACTCCATTTGGGGGTCACCGGCTGAATACTAGGATGGGTTTACAATAAAGTCTACCATCAATATATAACCAATGTAAATTCATGCGAGTCATCAATCAAATTACCAAGATATGGTAAGAAAATAATGGAGGCAAATTACAATGGTAACAAATCGCGCAAACATAGCGAGTAGTTCACTCATTCCAAAGATGGAATAAAATAATCGCAAAGCAATGCGATTACGAAAAAAGAAATAATATGCATATATTTTTGCATATATATTATTCCGTAACGTGCGCATGCATATATTTCCTTGCCATCACATTCAAATGCAATTCAATAATTTATGCATTTCCATAATGAACAAACGTGATTACTTTTCTTCTTGCATATTTGTTTCCTTCTATTTGTGATTTTGCATCTCCAAAATTTAACACTTGGTTGCATCTCTACATCATGTGCTAATGAGTAATTGATATATGTTTAATTTATTAGTGCATGTAACATTTTTTTTTTCAATAGAACATCAACGGTAAACAAAATGTAGTGGAAGAATCAGCGACTCCTCGTTGCAATACGCCTCAAGTATTTTCGAAACAAATTTATTATATTTGAGTATTTGATCACTGTAATTGACATTTGGGTGCATTGGGAATTTTTTATTAGGATGCCACTGATCACTGTAAATTTAAGCACATATAGCTTGCAAAAAAGGTTAAACTAAAGAATTAATAGCTATAAAACATACTGTACAATTAATGCCATTGATCATTGATGTTTAGGGCCATACTTTGTAATTTAGCATGTGGGTGAATGGTGATTGTGCTTGAACAATTAGGAATTGAGATTGATTAGGGTTAGTGACTGATGCTGACCTTGTATGCACTGAGGTGTTTAGCACTTGATATGTGTCTTGCATTTGGGTAAGTGTGGTTTGCTTGTTTTACGCCAGGTCTTCCTTCCATATAAATGTTTGCTGCTTGTTTTTGCATTGCTAAACATATTTGAACTCTCAAGGTTAGGATTACTCAATCAAAGCTATGAGACCAACATGCCTACCCTTCCTCTAAGATGTTGCTTTTGGATCTAATAAAATAGTCTAATTAAATGTAAACAATTAACTTTTTCCCACAGCTGATAATAACATAATGCAAAGCAACTTTGATCAAAAGCAATATATCTAGGATACTTCTAAGCCTGCACAAATGTCGGGTTGCACAAATGAGGTTGAGTTGGGTAGGGTTAAACAATGTTGGACCGGGTTACAAAAATCTTGTACATAAAAGTAAAAAATGCTAAAAAAATTATAATAATTTACCATAACGATCTGTTTTGAAATGGAATTTTTACGTCATAGTTAGCACATTACAGTATTACATCATATAAACTTGATTCGCTATAATTTTCACACATTTTATAAGAGTTTTGTTACATAATTTACTGCCATTATTCAACAATGCATGTGAAGCCATACGAATGATGTTAGAAAGGTGAAAGTGGCAGTGATGACACTGTCCTTTAAATGACTGTAATGAACTTTGCAGTGATTAATACGTCTTTGAACAAAAACTGAAAAATTTCTATCTTTATTTTCCAGTCTTTAAATGAATATTTATTTTAGTAGGTGAAATCTAAGATAGGGTAAGAAGATTAAAAATAGACTTAGCATGAATCATTTGGTAGCTTATCTTAAATAGTAAAGTGGGAAAGAAATAATTGGCCAAGTTTAATTCATCAGGCTATATAACCCAGGATCACCGCTAGATCCTAAACAAAAAGCAATCCACCAGATGACGCAAGTTTGTAGAGGAAGATTTTGTATTATTAATTTGTTTGGTGTGATGTTCAAAGAGAGGAATGTTTATATATGTTGGATTATAGTAGTACATTCTTACATAATTAATATTTGCAATTTACTTGTTTTTGTTTGGACTAGAGGGATATCGGATCTCATAAATTAGGACCAAACCTTTTATTTTACTTAGTATGTTGTGTTATTTTGCTTTCTATTTATAGTTAAGCTTGTTTCTTCATTTGCATACAACCTTAGCTTACTGGGGCTTGCTGCATGTGTTTCACCTATGTTTCTTTTGCATGCTTGTATAATTGATCATGTGAATTGCTTACTTTGTATATGCTTGTATTTTTCTTGTTTTGGTCTTGTCATGTTAAAACTTATTAGCTGTTGCAAACTACATTAGTGTACAAATATATACACACGTGCAAGTTTTTATTGAAGTACATACACACACACTTTTATATTTAGAATATGAACTTGACTTGTTGTTGATGTGATATTTGAAAACATGGACTTGTGTTGCATGAGTATAGCGTGTGTGTGTGTGTGTGAAATGGGTATGCGTGAGTTGCTGTAGAGTGTGCGCGCATTTATACTGCCTGGTATTATTGTGTTTAGTGTGTATTTGCTCATCTTTATGTTAAATTGATTTCATAATATTGCCTCGACGTGGTTAGGTTAGTGTTTTTTAGATCAGGAATTGATATTTATCTCTTTAGTCTATATTGGGGAAGAAATTGATTTCATATGGGATAACGTGTTTTCTAGAAAACTATATATTCTAAATCAGGGACCATGTTTCTTTTATTCTACTTCCATGTTTCTTTTACTACGTGCATATTTCATCGGTTTTCATCCTCTTTGTTTTAATACTCCATCTTTTGACTAAGCTATTTCTACAATTGAGCAACAAGTTAGTTTGCTTCATATATTTAAGTATCAGCTCACTTGAATGAACTTTTTATAGGAGATTAAGTGTTACCAGCTCTTGTAAAGGATACAACTATTTTCCCTTATGGTCAACTGACTTAAATCTTTACATTTTGTGCATTGGCATCTGAGTATTAGACTAATTAGCAGAATGATTATCCTGCATAACTTATATCAGCTATATTTTGTCAATTTTATTTACTAAACTTGTTTTTAACAAAAAGATGATTGTTTAGTTTTGAGTTTAATTGTCCTTAGTTGTGAGATGAAAAATTATAGTTGTTGTAGAAAAATTTCTAATTCAGGTCTGCTAAAATTTTAAGAATTTAAATTTTAACAACTTTTTTTCATTTGTAAAACTTATTTGCTTTTGATTAGTAAAAGTTTCATGTTGGTCTGCTTGCTCTCTATTTGTAGATATTGTATCTAGGTATGACTTAATGGCAAAGCTATGCTATGCTATCAGTTCTGCATGTTGTTTGCTTTATTTGATTGAATTATTCGATTCCGTAAATAATATGTTGTGAAAATGCACATGTTGTACATTCGCCGCTACTTTAGGACTACAGATCTTGGTTACACATGCATTGAGGCATTGGGTTTTTGTTTTGGTTTTTTTTTGGGGGGGAGGGGGGGTTGGGGGTTTGGGGGGGGGGGGGGGGGGGGGGGAGGGGAGGGTGGGATGACAAATTAGCAATACCTCTGGGTTTTCTCCTGTCCTAAACCGACCGTCGCATCCATTATTTTGAGCCATCCTTTTACTGCAGACACTTTGAAAACAATACACATAGGGCACAGATTTAAATTTTTTTTTCCAAGACATCAGTTATTGGCATTAAATGACATGTATTTGAAGAATGTTCATTGCTAATTTAACTTAAAATAGTTGATATTATGAACTGATTGCTATTTTGAAATGGTTGCTATTACCTATTTGCGATAGTTCATTTAATTTATGATCCACTGCTCTGTCTTGAACTTTGTTCTACCTATTCTCCATCGACTCATGACGTATCCCTATAAAACACTGAAGTAAATATCAACTTATTTTTTCATACAGTTGAAACTCGTTACTTTCCTAAGCTGCTTTCTAATATGATTTTCATTGGGATGAATGTTTGACACAACTCGCAAATTCTTTTCTATACCTTAATGAGTACCACCATGTTTTACACTTATTGCAAATATTTTTAGGTGTCATCTTTTAATGCATAGTAAAATATTTCTCTATTTTCATATCGATGGTAATGTATTTGCACGACAGCAAGTTCTACTCTTTTATAGAATTGTCAACTCTCCATTTTTCCTATTCCTACATGGGAGATTAACTGTACTTTTCTTTCAATGCCATAAAGTGCATCATTTCAATAAAATGTATTATATAGCGTATGAACCATCGACTTTCTTGATAACAAATTTATGTTTCTAGAGTGGATTAAAGTGCTTATACTGAACGATAATATATTTGATACAACTTTTTTGTAAATAGGAGATTACACTTTCATAATGCTTTACTTTTTTCAACCATAATGCTTTATTTTTGCAGTCTCATCAGAGTTGCAATGTCACAACTGGTGTTAATATACAATTTTAGTAGCAGCCTACAAAGTGCAAGTGATTGATTTGGCAAAGGAATGTTGTCGTAGAAGCAACAAATGCATCTACCGACCTTATTGTGCATCATGTACCACTAGGAGGAGATAGTTGGAAAGTTTGCGTCGGTGCGGTAGTGGATCCTGAAGCTCTTCTATTTAGGCCTACTTCAGATATCTATATGATTGGACAAACGGTTGTGACGCCTACTGTTTGACAACGAATTTATCTCTTTTGATTAGTACGTATATATACTTTTACTAATTTATGTTATGGATATAGTTATGTTTTGGAATGGAGTTATGAATTCATAAATGGCGTAAACTTGAATTGTAAATGTGAATTGTTCGTGTTGTTTTAAGTATTTGAATAATTGTGGTTATTATTAACGAAATATTGGTTTTAATTATAATATCATGAAATTTATGGTTAATAGCAACTGTGAAAAGATGAATTATAGTAGTTTGTAGCAATTGTAAAAATATTTGCAGCAGTTGTAAAAGATTTTATTACAACAGCTGCTCACAGTTGCAAAAGAGTCTTATAACAACTGGTTTTGATTACGGCGATAAACTTTAATACAAGTGTAGATAGCAGTTGTAAAATGTCTTTTACAACTACCGAAAGCACTTGTAAATAACTCTTTTACAACTGCTATTTGCAATTGTAAAAAGACATTTTACAACTGCTTTTGCAACTGCACATACCCCTTGTAAAATAATCTCGCTTTATTACAACTGCGGATATAAAAGATTAGCAGGTGCCAGTTGTAATGGACCTATTACAACTGTTTTTGACAGTTGTGAAATGGTATTTTTGTTGTCGTGACCATAATTTTTTTGTCTATTTCATTCGACTTTTAACAAAGAAAACTACATTCCATTACGTTATTTGTTTTATTTCATGTGAAGACTTCATGACTAGAAACTAGATCGTTTAAGAACTACTTGTCTTTTTAATTATATTTTAGTTCACTTTTTTTAATTGGTAAGTTAGGTTATTAGAATTGATTTTATTAGTTATTATCATGCACCAAGAACTAATACTTTGAAGAGTAATAAAGATGTATATTTGAAAAATCGATAATGAATATGATAGAAGTTGTAATTTATGTCAAATCAACATTACTTATCTGAAAAATTAAGTGAAAATGAAAACGAAGAAAATGTTAATATGGAAAAAATTTCAAATTAATACATATGATTATATGACTCAAAAATGAATATAGTATAAAAATTAATAAAATAATAAAGATGCATATTATATGAATTTCTTGATTTTTATATGCTTATTCTATGACTTGTGTTTCATAGAATATCATTATATAATTTGTAGCTATATATAATCACTCTTTAATAGTAATTTGGCAATATTGATCCAAAACATAACCTCGTTATAACATTATAAAATATTGTAATATGGTTTATAACATGTTTTACACATGTCCGATATATCACCGATATTACCACGATATATTAAAATATCTCATATTTGTACTTCACTGATAGGTATCTGATACAGATTTTAACTACTTAGAATGTACCTACTTTGTTTTCTATCATTACTGATGATGAAGTGATGTTCAGCATTTCAACACATAAGTCTTCATCACTCAAATAGATATCAAACCTCTCTATGGATTCCAACATCTCGAATAGTTCATGGATATCTCTATGGATTCTAGCATAAGTCGGTTAACGAATGCTAAAAATGCCTCTCCCTTAGACTTAACCTTAGGATAGATAGTTCAACTCTATAGCATTCCACTCCATATCCGCTTCCAAAACATAAAACCCGTATATCAATTTTAAAGTATTTTTCGATAAGTGGTACACTTATCCGATCCCACACTCTTCAAAATTAAATCGGTGAATGTTTAGTTAACTCAATTTCGATTCTTTAAGAAGCAACCGAATGAAATAAAGAAGTCCTCCCATGGGGATCTCATATATACATTCTTAAAGCAAGAGACAATTCATATGAATGAGTCCTCCATGGTGATCTCCAACATATCAATACGTGATGCTTACATATACTTTTCTAGTTAATTAGTTAAATTCGATAGTCGACTTATCGACAATCTAGTATGAAATAGAATCGATCACATATGCAACCAAATCTCATATATTTACCATGTTTTCGACCTTCTCAACTTACTCTATCCCTTGATCAAGAGTGAAGCCGGTAGGTGGTAGGTGAGAGCACTGTTGCTTCTAAGCCCTACTTGAACATCATTCTTATCTCTCATAGGTAAAACAAATCTATTTTGTTGGTTTTTGGTGCTAAGTATAGCATTAAAGCATTAAATACTTTCCATACACAAGTAAACACACAAAGCACGATTAAGTCACATATGTGACTTCTAATCTCCTTTTTATTTGATTAATTCTTTTATTATTTAAAACTCCTTTGTAAATACTTTTTTTTTTGAAATGGTACTTTATATACAACAAATCATTGTGACAACATATCACATGTCAATAAATGTTCGAGTCACGCTAGGCAAGTTTCGAACTTGTGACCTCTCGCACCAAAGCCAAATCACTTAACCACTGGGACAATGGTGCTTGTCTCCTTTGTAAATACTTGTGTATATATATATATATATATATATATATATATATTTAAAATACCTTTATAAAAGCTATATATATATGCATACTACTATTTCACTATTCATTTCTACTCTTTTCATTACTCATTTTTGCTCCTTCACTATTCAATTCTACTCTTTACAATACTTAGAAAACTATTCATATTCTTATCCCCATGATATAAGATTATTTACAAATCTCTTAACAAGATTTCACATTTTCAAAAGTACACTTAAATGGGTTAAAACCAAATGTTATTAAAATATTGTTACTATAAACCCAAAACCATTTTATACTTAACTTTATCTTCAAAATATTCTAAGATCTAACTACATTATACTTATTTAATAAGGTAATGTACTTTTACATCAACTTTTCGAAAACCATTCATTATAACTTAAGGTTATAACAAAACCACTTTTATCCCTTTATAAATTACTTAACTTACGCTTCTAAACTTGTATCGTTATCCAGCATTGTGATTAGTCCATATTTAGATGCATCATGTCGATTAAACTGAGAAGTTATCAAATATGAATCCACAGCAACAATAGCCAAACTCAAGTGCCAAAGGAGACCGAGAATGGAATATAGTGATAGCATAGAATGTTCAAATGAAGCCCAACACACCTCCTGCAAAGATCACCAAACTCAAAATTTCACCACCCAATATATGTTTCGGGCCTCAAAATGGGGGATGTTCAAAGTTGGTGTCAAAGCATATGTTTATGTAAAACTTAAAAAAGAATTTTAAACCTAAAGAGTTTTGAAAATAAAATCCTAATGAATTAGAGAATAAGATTAGGGGTGTAGGAAATTGCTATTATAGCATACTTGTATTTGCTATATATAAGCATGCATTCTATCTCTATTCTCCCTTCTCTCTTAGACTATTCTTCTGTATCTTACCATGGCTTATATGCAGATTACGAGAAAGCAAGGTATAGAAGCAAAAAATGAAAGAGTAAATCTAGGTGGTGGAAGCACTGTTAGTCCGTGAGATGATGGTTTTGATGACAAATACCTTAGAATAATTTATAAAATATAAATACTGACATTATAAGTTTATATATATATATATATGTATATGCAGGATTTAACCATGCAGGTACCAAGAATGAAGACTGTACAATATAGAGATTCAGGATATCGAGATAGAAGACTCATGAGTATCAAGATTATCAAGAGTTCAAGATTTCAAGCATAAGTATTTTTATTTGGAATTTTTGTTAAAACTCGTAGAAAAGCATTGGCATCTTAAAATCTAATTTATTCGTGAAATGGAATCCACTTTAAGCCTGTTAAAGGGATGGAACCCTAAGTAGGATGGAACCTATGAAAAATCTAGTGGAACATTGTTTTGTATCCGCTAACCTTTTACTCAAAATGCTTTTTCAAAATTATCTTGTTTTCAAAATGATTTCAAAACTTTCCTTTTAAAAAACATCAAAACCCTCTATCCTGATTTTAAATAATTTTAGCCTTAAAATTATCTTTAATTTCAAAAGTCAAAATTACTCCTGATTTTTAACTATCTTTTTGAATTATATATTTAACTTTTATACTTAGATTTAAATATAAAATTATAGTTAAAATCAATATATATTATTCTCTGTATTTACTTATGAATTTTAACTATAGTCAAGTATATTTGTGAAGTTAAAAATAGTTTAAATAAGATAAAGGTTATTTTCAAAGAAAATCAAATCACCAAAAATTGCTTTGGGATTCGACATGCCTAGGGTAACCATGTCGACATGGTGTCAGTTGAATTCAAAATTTAAATTTCAAAAGAAGTGTCCATTCGCCATAACTCTTCATGAATGGACATGACTATTGTTCTACTATAAATAAGGGTCGGTTTCAACGAATTTTTTATCTAATTTTCTGGTTTTTCACTCCTCTTCTTCTTCCACATTTCTTAATACATATTCTTACCATTACTCTGCCGAAATCAACATTGAATCGAACTCGATTACTTCTAATTTGATTCTCTATCACTATCTCTATAAGGTTCTCAGTGCTATTTAGAGTTATAGACTTCTCTGTAATCTATTAAGCGAGAAAATGTGTTATTGTAGCTTTGGAAATCAATCAAAAGAGAAAAGGTGTGATTGTAGCCTTGGTAAATCAATTGGGTAAACTTGTGGCCCGAAAATCAAGTATCTCTACCCAGAGGATAGAAATTCTGGAGGGTGTACCTCGTAGCCTTGAAATCGAGGGTGTTCGTACTTGTGTTGCTGGAATGGATGTAGGGTAACTCCGAACCAGTATAAAATCCGGTGTGTTCTTTCCTTTACTGCTTTTATTTTATTTCTGCATCTGTGTTTGTTTCTGTGATCATATCTGTGTCTGTATATTGCATACATCGGTGTTAAATTAACATAAGCAGAAAAAGATTTAGTAGTTCTTTATTAACACTATTCACCCCCTCTAGTGTTAATCCTAGACTTAAGATCCGTAATTCGCATTTCTCACAATTGGTATCAGGGCAAGGTTTTCAAAGTTTCATAATCTGATTTTTTGAAAAGTTTTAAAAATGGCTACCAACACTAGTACTGTTACTAACACTAGTATCCCTGTCACTAGTTCATTTGTAGAGGGTCATTCTACTGTCAGACCACCACTTTTTAATGGTAGTAACTATGCATATTGGGCATGTATGATGAAAATATATTTACAATCTATAGGATTAGACACTTGGAATATCACACAAACTGAATATTCTAAACCCACAACTAATTTTGCACAGTGGACTGCCGAGCAAAAGACTGTTGCACAAAATAATTCTAAGGCTATGAATATTCTGTTTTGTTCACTAGATAGAAATGAATTCAATAGAGCGTCAGTTTGTAAGTCTGCGTATGAAATCTGGAAAACTTTGCAAGTTACTCACGAAGGAACAAGCAAAGTTAAACAGACCAAAATTTCCATGCTCACAAATCAGTTTCACTTATTTAAAATGAATCCTAATGAGCCTATTTCGGATATGTATAGTAGATTTCAGGATATTGTGCATTCTCTTATATCTTTGGGAAAAAAAATTTCTGAAGAAGATCAAGTCAGAAAGATTTCAAATTCTCTAACTCCAGAATGGGATCAAAAGACACTTGCGATCGAAGAAGCAAATGACATCAGTACTTTAAAGATAGAAGAATTAATTGGAAATCTAATGTTGTATGAAGTTCAAATGATAGGGAGAAGAGAAAGTAAAGAATATGAAAAGAAATCAATGGCATTCAATGCATTGACCGATGGATCAGACTCAAACAACGATATTGATGAGATAGCCTTTATGACCAGAAATTTTAGAAAATTCCTGAAATATAGAAAGATGAATAATCTCAAGAGAAACAACTGTAAGAATTCTGGATATCAGAATGTAGTGCCAAATAATGACAAATGTTATAACTGTGATAAACAAGGCCATTTCAAAAGAGACTATCCGTATCCAGATAGGCAAAATTCTCCTATAAACAATGATCCAGCAAAGAAATGGAAGCGTGCATTTACTGCTACTCTAGATGACTCAGACTTGTCCTCAAGTGATGATGATCAGAAGACAGATAATTCGAATTTGTGTTTCACAGTTGTTCATGACTCTGACGAATTCAAAGAAACGGGCTCAGAAAAAGGTACACATTTACAATACAATTGGTTGAAATTGCTTGCATAGAATTAGTTACTTGATTGTTTGATTGATTGATTTTCAATTGGTGTGTTGTTTGAATTTTAAAATTTATTTTCTATTTATTATTTCATTATTTTAGTATTATTTTTATTATTTTTTAATAGTACAATAATATTTTCTGAAATATACTTGAAGTTTAATAATATTTCAGATATATATAGGCATTAAAAATAATAATAATATTTATATATTAGAGAACTTAGGAAAAAAATCAATTCATGAAAATTCAAAGGTACATGTCGACATGGTCCCTACCATGATGTCGACATGGGTACCTGAATTTGAATTTCGAAATTTGAATTCAAATTTTTGAATTTCCCTCAACCTTTTCACTTCATTCAATTCTCTGAAAAGCTACCTTTTGACCATAGAATATGTCCTTTAAGAATTTATTTATTCACTATCTTTTCACTCTCATTTTCAATTTCAAACTCTCTCTTCATAACTTTAAGCTCTCTACTCTCTACTTTAATGGCTTATTCAAGCAACCCCTCCACCATGAGAATTTCCAGAAAAATCAAAGAGCAATTATTCAATGATCCGAAGGCAATAAAAGCATACATCAATTATGCTAACTATGCCAAAGTACATCCCGAAAAATTTGCTACTTTTCAAGATTTTACTTCTTATGAACTTGATTCTCTTTTTGCAAACAATAGAGTTCTTCGTCTTATTGATGCTTCTCAAAATGATTTTGTTTGCTATCCAAATCTTGTCAAAATATTCTATGCTAATTTAAACCATGGATTTTATCATAGAAATGAGGATGAAATTTTGAGTAGTGTCAAAGGCACTAGAATTGTTTTGAATTGTGATCTTTTGTGTACCATTCTCAATTGCAAGTGTACGGGAATGGATCTTTCTAATTTTAAAATCGATGAAAATGATCGTGAGACATTTCATCACATTTTCGAAGGAATTGATAATTTTGAATTCAAAAATCAAAATTTTCGTCCAAAGGCAAGAATTGTCAATCTTCTTTTGCAACATACTTTGACCCCAAGATCGGGGAATTTTAACAATCCTACGTCAAAAGTTTGCAAAGCTCCTTTTGCTATTATTGAAAATTATGACATAAATTGGGCGCAAGTTATTTTGGATGAACTTCGTCCTAAAAATCTTGAAATGGGTGAGAATACTTTATACCATGGAATTTATCTCACTCGGATTTTTAACTATTTTGGAGTAGATTTCAAAGGCGAAGAATTTGTTTCTAGAAAAGTTTTCAATCATTCCAACATTTCGCTCATGAAAATTCCTTTTGTTTTTCAACCTTATGAGACCCTTGCCGAAAAAGAAGAGCGATTGGCTCATGAGAAAATGGAAGAAGAGGAAGAGGAGGAAGAAGAAGAAGGGGATGAAATGGAAATTGAAGAAGAAGGTGAAACCTCTTTGGAAAGCATTGACTATCCTCCTAATCCATCCACCAAAACCCTTCTCAAAAACCAAAAGACGATTGTTGAGAACCAACGGATTCTTAAAAGATCCGTTAGTAAGAAGTTGGACAAAATTTCATCCAAGATGAACAAGTTCATTTCCAAAGTCAGCAAGAAACTTGGACTATCTTCATCATCATCATCCTCTAACCAGTTTTATCTTTTCGTATCCTGTTGTATTTGTTTTAGTTTGCTTTATTTCGAATGTTCATGTAGTTTGTTGTGTGCTTAATCATTGTATTATCGTAGTATGCAATGAAATGAAATTTCCTTTCTGTTATCTACCTTATCTTATCTCCAGAATAAATTTTAGTATATTATATTAATATATATATACACACAATTATTCACAAAATCAAATTAGTCATAATTTTACGCTAACCCATGTCGACATCCCCTATATGACCATGTCGACATGTACTGGTCAGAAATTACATTTGATTTTGAATTTGAAATTTGAATAACTTTCTATTGTCTATTCATTTCAAACGAATTTCTACACCTATAAATACCTGTTTCTTCCAGAATTCTTCACTGAAATTTATTTCTTATCATATATATCCTTTATTTCTTTCATAAATTCAACTATGGCTAATCCTATTCACAATCTATCCGAAAATCTTGAAGAAACCCTTAATTCGTTCAAGAATATTCTCTCGTTTATTCCACGTAACCAGCGTCACTTAGAATTTAGTCAAATGCAGATGATCAAGGAACAAGAAAGACACTTTGATGCGATACGATGGATGATCTCCTCTCTGCACAAGGATGATAACGAAGCACATCCTCTTGTCTCTCTCACCAATGACAATGATAATTGGGATGCTATTAAGGCAGACCCAATCTTTGGAGAAGAAGGATGGGTGGAAGTTCCACGTAACGTTTGATTTTTATTTGTTTGCATTGATTGATTTGGTCTGGATTGATACTCTGTGTGGATTTATTTCTTGATATTGGTTTGAAGTTTGTTGTATAAAACATATATATATATATACATTGAAATGTATATAGTCTTTGATTAGTTATCATGATCATAAGTATAATTATTTCTTAATCTATATATTATATATTCCGTTGTATAGTTATCAATGCAGGTACTGAAATCCAAGAATGTGGGGGAGCGAATTTTTGTTGATGACAAAGGGGAGAAATATAAAATAGGGTAGTTAGGTATAAATTAAAGGGAAGTTATTAGTTTTAGGGGGAGTTATTAGGATAGAAATAATATTTTATAAACAAAGGTTGTCATCATCAAAAAGGGGGAGATTGTTAGTCCGTGAGATGTTGGTTTTGATGATAACAACCTTAGAATAGATTATAAAATATAAATATTGACATTATAAGTTTAGATATATATGTATATGCAGGATCTAACCATGCAGGTACCAAGAATGAAGACTGTACAGTATAGAGATTCAAGATATCGAGGTAGAAGACTCATGAGTATCAAGATTATCAAGAGTTCAAGATTTCAAGCATACATATTTTTATTAGGAATTTTTGTTAAAACTCGTAGAAAAGCACTGGCATCTTAAAATCCAATTTATTCGTGGAATGGAATCCACTTTGAGCCTGTTAAAGGGATGGAACCCTAAGTAGGATGGAACTTACGAAAAATTTAGTGGAACATTATTTTGTATCCGCTAACCTTTTATTCAAAATGATTCTTCAAAATTATCTTGTTTTCAAAATGATTTCAAAACTTTCCTTTTAAAAAAACATCAAAACCCTCTATCCTGATTTTAAATAATTTTAGCCTCAAAATTATCTTTATTTCAAAAGTCAAAATTACTCCTAATTTTAAACTGTCTTTTTGAATTATATATTTAACTTTATACTTAGATTTAAATATAAAATTATAGTTAAAATCTATATAAATATATATATATTATTCTCTATATATACTTATGAATTATAACTATAGTCAAGTATATTTGTAAAGTTTAAAATAGTTTTAATACAAGATAAAGGTTATTTTCAAAGAAAATCAAATCACAAAAAATTGCTTTGGGATGTCGACATGCCTAGGGTAACCATGTCGACATGGTGTTAGTTGAATTCAAAATTTAAATTTCAAAAGAAGTGTCCATTCGCCATAACTCTTCATGAATGGAAATGACCGTTGTTCTACTATAAATAGGGGTCAGTTTCAACGAATTTTTGATCTGATTTTCTGGTTTTTCACTCCTCTTCTTCTTCCACATTTCTTAATACAGATTCTTACCATTACTCTGCCGAAATCAACATTGAATCGAACTCGATTACTTCTAGTTTGATTCTCTATCACTATCTCTACAAGGTTCTCAATGCTATTCAGAGTTATAGACTTCTTTGTAATCTATTAAGCGAGAAAAGGTGTGATTGTATCCTTGGAAATCAATCAAAACAGAAAATGTGTGATTGTAGCCTTGGTAAATCAATTGGGTAAACTTGTGGCCCGGAAATCAAGTATCTCTACCCAAAGGACAGAAATTCTGGAGGGTGTACCTCGTAACCTTGAAACCGAGGGTGTAATTGTACAATGCTTTTGAATGGAAATCCATACTTGTGTTGCGGGACTAGATGTAGGGTTACTCTGAACCAGTATAAAATCCAGTGTGTTCTTTCCTTTACTGCTTTTATTTTATTTCTGCATCTGTGTTTGTTTCTGTAATCATATCTGTGTCTGTATATTGCATACATTGGTGTCTAAATTAACATAAACAGAAAAATATTTAGCATTTTCATGGGACTGAAGATGCTATTGAAGTAGAGAATTGGCCATTGCATTATGAAAGAATTTTCACTGATTCAGGCTTGAATGACGAGCAGAAAAAGAGGTTGGCTTTAAGACAGTTGCAAGATGTTGCGTTATTCTGGTGAAATGGGGTGACCATAAGAGTACCAGAGGAGGAATTGAGTTGGGCAGAATTTCGAAGAAGATTTGGAGAAAGATTTTTATTTAAGGTAGCCAAGTCAGCCCTGCTTTGGAAGTTCATGGAATTGAAGCAATGGGAAATGTCAATGCTGGAATACTCTGCTAAGTTTGATAAACTGTCCAGATACGGTATTCCACTATTGATAACGTTATCAAGAAGAATGAGAAGTTTATCCAGGGATGAGGCTGGAGATTGCAAAGGCAACTTTGCCACATCTCAGGGATCCATCGAATGTAGTGGTGGAAATGGCTATTAGGAATGAGGAGATGCTTTCTGCTTTTGGGAAGGAGAAGCCAGTTGGAACCCAGGGTTCTTAAAATAAGAAGAGGAAGTTCTTTAAGGGAAAGAGCACTTAGAAGGGTGGAGTTGTCAAGAAAGAAAAAGTAGATATCATTTGTTATCAGTGCGATAAGAAGGGACACTATGCTAATGAGTGTCGATCGTGTGATGACAAGATGGTTGTGGGCAAGCATAATGTGATGGCGACCAAGTGGGACATTATAAGAACAAATGTCCAGTAATGGCCAAGGTAGGAAAAAGAAAAGTCTTTACTTTAGAACCATCTGTATCTAAGCCAACACCAAAGGATAAGGGAAAAGCTGCAATGGGAGGTATGCTTTTGATTAATAACATACCGTTAGAGCAATATTTGATACCCGTGCATCGCATTCTTTTACCCCTCAGTGTTGGGTAGATGAGTTAGATTTAGAACCATCATACCTTTTTACTTCCTTAAGGGTAGCTAATCCAATAGGAGGGCATGTATGTGACTCCCCACCTCTGTGCTCACAATAACAAAGGTTATTATAAGGAATAACGTCTGCTATTGCGAAGAATAAGGCTTATTAGAAGCGACCATCCGTAAGTTATGCCTTAGACGAGTATTGTTTACATCGATAGGAGTTGTGTAAATTACTCCCAAAGATATATATTAAATTCAAATCTAAAACGAAACTACGGTGGCTAAAGAAAATTCAAAACAACTCATAATAACAACAACACAGATAAGTATAATCACATCAGAACAGAAATATCAGATATATAGCGGAAGATAAGTCTGGATACATGCTACAACAATTGATAGTTCACATGTGCCAAATGTACATATACATAAATATCAACATACATGAGACGAGAGTCAATACACCAAAAGTAACACCTCGAAGTCTAGACAAAAGATGATGTGGAACCCCAAAAGCTGAAGCGGCAACAGAATCAGAGATAGCGATTATCCTGAAATAACTCGGTCTGACCCGAGTATTATTTAAAAGAAAATAATAAACGGATCAGACTTATTTAAACTCAGAAGTGAATGCATCATAAACAACATCAAAGCAAAATAATCATAGTCTCGAATGAGACCTTTCAACATAAATAATCAATCATTGTTTAAATGAAGAAATCTCATTAAACTCCATCAAATTCAACTCATTAAACTCCATCAAAATCAACTTTCAAATTCAAAATTGAATTCAAAATAGCAATACACAAAAATCTAGAAATCAAAATGAGATAACTAGACAAATCAGCATTCACAAAATCTAGAAATCAAAATAAGATAACTAGACAAATCAACGTAAAAGTGGATCGATCCTATCATATGGCAAGTCTAAGCTACGCCGCACGTGCATCATCATATGGCTGAAGCCTACCAAGTACTGTCATCATAATTTTTGGCGCCCAACAAATGACCCGAAGGTCCAACATATGACACGATCATAGTGGCTCGAAAGCCCAGCAAAATCATCAAAATTTTCAAACAACAACACCTCGGCAAATATTTCAATTAACGAGTCCGGATTCAACCGAATTAGTAAAAGCGTGGTTCCATATTCCGCACTTTTGCTAAATCGTTTAAATCACTTCATCGTTTCCTTAAAACTGCAAAATCGTGTATTTTATATAAATGGTATTTTACGTTCTCAAATGGACAAGTCCAAAATTAACCGAATCAGTAAAAGTAAGGGTTCATAGTCCTTAATTTTGCTGAAGCGTTTAAATCGATTCCTCATTCTTTTGAAAGTGTAAACTGTAAATTTTTTGGAAACAATTTTATTTTAAAACGATTTTAAAACACGTGATTAAAACAACAACATCTATAGCCATTTCGACAAGGAAATTGCACTTCACAAAACACCATAAAAACGGATATCAAATCAGCGTTGCGGGATAGCCGCTTGAAAATTCACTTTAAAATTGATGGTTACTGAAGTCAAAACAACAGTAATTTTTATTCGTAAAAAATCTCATCAAAACAACATGCTTCAAAAATATAACACCGTAGTAAAAATCCGTTACAAAAATAACGACACAAAAAAATGTTTTAAAACCAAACACCGGTTCAAAATAAATTAAATAGTGGACAACACCACTATACTTTCATCAAAAATATTGCACTGCGTCAATATACACGTGCACTACAATATACATGCGTGAATTAAAATAGAATATGCACAAAATGAACTTGACAAAATATAAAAATGACCTGGACGAATACACGTACACAATATAATTTTTGCATGCAAGTAATTTAGAAGTGATTTGGCAACCCAATATAAGCGCACTCACTGAAATATATGCACACCACCTAAAAATTCCTGATACACGCACTCAACAATATAAACAAATTTCACTAAAACTACTATACACGAACACACACGTAACACTAATGTTTCAACACACTAATGTTGGCCTGCATGAAAATGAAGGAAGAAAATATGTGACCTGGCCAATTTTTTTTCTAGTATTTCACGCATGTAAAATTGATAATCATAAAATAAGGGATAGGCAACAAAAATAACAACCAGGACAACATTTATGCATACTACACTTGTATATGAATTGAAGCAATGGTCAGGATACTCTATCTTTGCACACTAGTCTGGACGCATAAACATGTACACACAAATATATAATGCAAAAGGGAAGTGGCATCTTTGTATGCAAATGATAAAAGAATAGTTTGGGCATACTTCTTTTCACGCAAATGTGGTCTGGACTTACATATATATATATATATATATATAGTTTAACTGCAAACATTCAAGCTACTCAGGCACGCTTTAATTTGTACGCATGCAATTGATGTCTGGGTGATGTGTACAAGTGTACACTCGAATGGAGTAGGCAAACAAAAATAAATGATGTAACCTGGAACTTGCTATTTAGTGTACACATTTGAATGCAGCAATGAAGTAGAAGAAAATAAACTATAACTTGAACTTGGACCCATTTTATATAAATACCACTTGCACACACATAAGATTCAAGTAACGTGTAATTGTCTGCAAAACAATATTGTGAAAAATTTCCAGAAATCATAAGATACGGCCTACGTAAAATATTGCATACAAACGTAACACACTTTATTAACTAAGTTGTGACCATAGCTTTTAAATTGGAATTGTGAGTTTTCACTCACCATAGTTTGCTTCAAAATTGTTAGCAACCGAGATTCAAAGAAAGGAAGCAAGAATTTATGAACCACCATTAACACTTTGCAGAGCTACTGGAAAGTTGAGTAAAAGCATTCTTTTCTCTTCTTTTCACAAATATTGTACAAGTCAAAATGAAAGATGTGCTGGCCTTCATTTGTACATATGCATTAAATGAAAATGTGCAATTTGAAAGAAAGGACACGACTACAAATAAAAAGAAATGATGGTGAAAAGTGTTCACTTGCTTTTTGAATTAGACCCATGTTCACACGTGAAGGTAAATGAAGTTACAACATGAGTTAGCTATATAAAACTGACTTTACAACATTTTTGCATTGGAAATTTATTTTTCAAATTTCAATTTAAAATTTCAATTTAAATTTTTTATTACGATGGTAATTAAAAATCTCGGTTGTTACAAACTCCCCCTTATAAAAATTGCGTCCCCACAATTTTCATACTAGAAGTTGTTTATAACACCAATTAATTCATCACAACAGAGATTTAAATAGAAAAGATAAAGAATGCTCACCCCCACCCGAAGAGGAGCGAAAACCAAGATAAGAACGCTCGATGAATTCTTTGGTTTCCCAAGTGCAATCTTTGGGGTTTGCGGACCACTGAATTTTCACAAGCGGGACTTCTTTATTCCGAAGGCGTTTAACCTCCGAATCTAGCACACGAATAGGATTTTGCACCATAGATAAGTCGGGTGAGATCTCAAGATCTTGCAACACATGAGGATCAATAATACAATCCGAGTCTCGAAGGCATCAACGAAGCTGGGATACATGAAATACGTCATGAATTGCCGAAAACTGAATAGGTAGCGATACACGATAAGTAACAGGGCCAATGCGTTCCGCAATAGGAAATTGTCCAATATACCGAGGAGCCAATTTCCCGGAGCTACTAAAACGCACCACACACTTCATCGGAGAAACACGAATGAATACGCGATCGCCAACAGAAAATTCCAAAGGCTTCCTACGATGATCGGCATAAGATTTCTGCCTATTCCGAGCCCCCTCCATTCTCTGTCTAATAATATTAATCTTCTCAGAAGATTCACGAATATAATCGGGGCCGAGAACTAACTTTTTCCCGGATTCCAACCAACAAGATGGTGATCGACACGTTCTTCCGTAAAGAGCTTTGAAAGGAGCCATACCGATACTGGATTGAAAACCATTGTTATAAGAAAATTCAACAAGAGATAAGTGGTCTTCCCAACTACCACCAAAATCAAGAATGCATGCTCGAAGGAGATCTTCTAAGACTTGATTTACCCTTTTAGTCTGACCATCAGACTGTGGATGATAAGCTGTACTGAGATTGAGCTTAGTACCCAAAGCTTTCTGAAGGCTCTGCCAGAAACCACTAGTAAAAAGCGGATCTCTGTCACTAACAATGGAACTAGGAACTCCATGAAGGCGAACGACTTCTTTAATAAAAAGCTTAGCCAACAAAGGAGCAGTCCGATTGGACTTGATAGGAATAAAATGGGCTGATTTGGTCAATCGGTCAACAATCACCCAAACATTAGTATGGCCCAACCTCGAACGAGGTAGACCATCAATGAAGTCCATAGAAATCTGATCCCATTTCCATAATGGAATCTCAAGAGGCTGCAAAAGACCACTAGGACGCTGGTGTTCTTCTTTAATAAGTTGACAAGTCATGCAATGACTCACATAATGTAACGACCCATAATTTTTAGAAATTAAAATTTGAATATTTAATTAATTTTAAATATTAATAAGTGAATTTATAAGTCAAATAAATTTTTATTTGAATTATTGGATTTAATTGGATTATTAAATCAATAATTTAATACGCTAAATTATGGAAATAATTGAAAATTGGGTTAAATATGATTGAAAATGATTTGTAAAATTTTATTTTATCATATGGGAGTTAGAATGATATTTTAGAACTTTTAAAATCGAATTAAAAGTTAATTTGTGAAAATTGAATATTTTAATATTAAATCGACTAGTGAAAATAGTCAATTTTTGAACAGTCTCAGAATTGAACGAAACCAGTTCCATTGGATCTGTAATAGTTAGTTATTACCGGATTTCAAATTTCGTGTCAATCAGAGTTATCGTTTGAGCGTGGCAGCTCGAAACGCATCGATTTATTTTTAATTTAAATTTGACGAGTGAAAATAGCCATTTTTCAAAAAGTCTCGGATTTTGACGAAACCAGTTTCATCGGATCCGTAATGTGATATTATTGTAAGGTTTCAAATTTCAAGTCAATTGGATTTACCGTTTGTCCGGTACAAATTAAAACGCCTAGAAATCGACTTAAATCGGTTTAATTTAAATTGAGCGTTTATAGCCATAACTCGCACATACTTCCGAATTAGCTTCCGAAACCTATTCCATTGTGTCCGGAACGCGGGGTAAACCCTAGAAATGCTGGTTACGGCACGTAAATCGGAGTTCGGAATTTCCGGGATGAATAGTGTTCGTCGATTCTTTATAAATAGCCCCTACCCCTTCACTAAAATAAAAAAAATAAAAATAAACCCTAGCCGCATATACAGAACTAAAGGCTGAGAATGCTCCTCCTTCTTCCCTCAATCACTCACAATCCGTCGACATTCACGCGAAGTGTTCAACAGCAAGATCGTAGAGCGTATCAAGAGCTTTAGATCCGTACGGTTGAGATGTAGTTTGGTCGACTCGAGGCGGAGCAAATGGGGGCCGACACCTACGTGTTGCGCACGGAAATTAAGGAGGTTGGGGGGGCCGAGTTCCAAGGTGTTGAGGCCGAACGTGGCTCTTGCAGTGGGCTACGAGATGAAGGTCCCTGATCGCGTTCAAGCTCGTCGAGGCGGTGGAAAAGTCGAACCCTAGTTCTTGTGTCATGGGTTGTGTTGCGTGTGCTAGCCTGGGCATTTGCGTGAAAGAGAGGGAGTAAGGAGAAGAGGGGGACGTGCAGATCTGAAGGAATCAAGGGTCTTGATTGGATTTAGGTTTATAAAAATCTAATTTAAGTTGTAATTTATATATTAAAACTCGTGTAACTTCAAATATTTGTAACTTTTTCATACGAGGTCGAAAAAATGCAAACTCAGTTGCGTTGGAATCGTATGGACGAGCACTACGCGATGGAGTTGGTTTGGAATCATTTGGAGTTAGTGAGAATTTTGGGTAAAATTAAACGTCCGTTTAATTTTATTCGAAATAAATCGCTAAAACGGAATTTAAAATCAAGGTGAGAATTTCTCACTCAATCGAATCAGTTTCGATTTTATTTTAAATAGTTAGATTTAAAATATTTGAATGCATGTTTGAATGTTGATTGATATCTATTGATTGTTAAAATAGACATTATGCGCCGTTAGTAAGCGGATGTTATTTATTAAAAACATATACCGCGAATATTTCATAAACAGTGAAATTGGTATTATAAATAATATCAATATATATATATATATTGGCATATGTATATATTGCAGTTGTTGATTTCCCGCATTTATTTGTTTAGCGGATGAGACCCTATTACGCCGTTATTAAGCGGATAATATTTAATAAGAACATATACCGCGATAATTTCGTACTGGAGCGAAATTGGTATTGTGCTAATGTTTGTGGATGCAGGAAAACAGGTTGGAGGGATCCAACTGGATTCCTCAACAGTATTTATTTGATTTCAGATATTTTGATATTTGATTGATTATCATATCGATATATGATATCGTTGTAGTCGTGATTTGACTATTTGGTGTGTAGCATCATTGGACCCAAATTTTGGGATTTTAAAATGATTATAAAGTGATTTTTGAAAATATACTATATTTTTAGAATTGATCCATTTTAAATAAATAAACGTTATAATTTTAAAAGTTATAGAATTATGGTTTTTGTGAAATATAGTTAAAAGCCAATTTTTGAGAAATATGGATTAATGATTTTTTTTAAAATAGTTTAAATTGAGATTTTTGAGTTTATTATTAAAGTTTAAATATAGGATTTATAAAATTTGATTATTTTATAAATCAAAAATGGTGAAATTATAAAGGAGATTAAAGACGTTTTAAAATATTAATATGAATTGATTTATATTAAGAGATTTATAAATGGATATTTATAAATTGAAATATGGACATTATAAAACGAGTTTTTATAAGTGTTTGAATGAAGTGAAAATGAATTTCATAATTGAATGGAATTTATAGAATTTTATACGGTGAAGTTATAAATGGAATTTTATAAGCAATAGGTTTATAAAATTTATTAAGTTATTAAAATAATAATTTTGGATAAATGAATGAATGAATCTTATAAGTTATAAGATTTATAATTTGGGAAGTTAAAAAGAACGATTTTGTAAAATAATCGTTTTATAAGTATTTAACTTATAATATGAACTTTTAGTTTATAATTGAGTTATAAACTGGAATAGGTTAATAAAAGAATTTATAAAAAGGAAGTTTTTATAAATAAATAGAAATGGAATTTATAAACGTTGTTTTATAAATTCGCAAATGACTTATTTTGACAAGAAAATTTGTTGAAACCTATAAATGGAGTTATATTCACATTTTTGAATAGTGAATAATCCTTTGAATTAAAATGAATAAAAGGATGAAATTGTTAATGAAGTATATTCACATTTTTGAATAGTGAATAATCCTTTGAATTAAAATGAATAAAAGGATGAAATTGTTAATGAAGTATATTCACATTTTTGAATAGTGAATAATCCTTTGAATTAAAATGAATAAAAGGATGAAATTGTTAATGAAGTATATTCACATTTTTGAATAGTGAATAATATGTTAAAGAAATTGTTTTGAATGTGATATTTTAAATAGAATTAAAACGATCGGACAATGTTTTAAAATGTGTTGAGATTCGAAACCATAGATTTCAACATTTATTGTTGAAATAGACGTTTTCGAGAAATAGAAGGAGATGATGGACTATAACACTGTTGTTATAGTAAATGATTTTCGAAAGGAAATGTTTTGTATAGTATTGGGATTTATATATCTATTTTAATTTCGAATCCCTATACTAGTGATTTTGGGTTGTCGTAACGATGTTCTACGCAACATTCGTTTTGGCCCAAATAAATATGTTTAAGTGAATGATTTCCTTAATAGAATGAAATATATACTTAATTCGATTTAAGTATATTGAATATTTTCCAAGTGTAGAAAATAAAAAGATTTGTGAATTACTTATTTAATAAGTATGGAAATGTTTTCCAATATGAAGTGAATAATTAAAATTTATCTTTTTGAAGATAAATTGAAATGGATAATTGAAATGATATGCATGGATATTTTGAAATATAAATTCATTATGGGATTTATAAATAGAAAGTGGAATTTGTATGAAAATAAACATTGATTTATTTTTGAAGTGTTGAAAATTATATATCTAGTGAAGATATTTTGGAAAATAAATAATTTGGAAAATTATTTGGAAACTGGTGATGTGTGCATATCCAGTGATAGTTCAATAGCCGACTATCAATATTTCCCTTTGAATGGGTATTTGATGTGATTTGTTTGAATGTGAATGCTACACTTATTTTTAAATAAGCGCTCACTATTCGGGTTAACCGGGAAAGGACCATGGGGTCGTATAACCCATTCCGAATATGTGATACGTCGTTATAATTGCATTGAAGATCGGTGTTGAAGACCCGGTATTTGCGAGAGCGATAGGATGACCTGTCGATTGTCTCTGCACTGAGTTGCAGCGGTATAGAGACTCCCTAAGTGATGAGAAATCCGATCAGGATTGTGAATATCCGGATTGCAAAGACTTCTTTGTAAGTGCCTTCGGTTTTGTTTGATCCCGGAACAGACTTGTATGGATTGTGTGTCTGACATTACAAATTGAGATATAAAGCCGATTTCATTCAAATATATTTCTGTTGGTGGCGAAGAATTTATTCTTTTAGCTTAACACCCTTCTCTGAGACGTACGAGCTCAGAGGTTATATAGTTGAAGTTATCAGCGATATATTCCCAATTTGGTAATGTGACATGCTGAGTGTTGCTGAAATGATCATTGTGTTGATTATTGTGATAGGATCGTTTATTTGATCGTCTATCTTAGTGATCATTGTGTTGATCATTTGTTGACCCAAAGCATGGCTTTTGTATAAAGTATGTTTTTGTGGACGTGACTTCGTCGAACCTCACACCCCGGAAATGGTCAAAACAGGAAAGATGCGGCAAGGTTATGAGGGGTAGCACCCTTTAGGGTATGTACATTTCCTTCTGGATAGAGGTTGTATCATGGTATGGAGCCCAGATATTTAACCTATGTGGTTACTACGAATTTATTACTTTGTGGTTGTTGGTTTTCGGGATCCCGTGAGAAAGGTCGTTTACGATCGGGGAATGGCGTGCTCATGTCAGTAGTTACCCAGTTAGGGGTAACCCGGCCTTGTGTTGGCAGAGTTCCGGTTTGGTTCTCGGGGATGTCTTTCCAGAGGCATTCTCATGTGGCAATGGGAAGTTCCTTGGCCTGACCATTTGTTGGAAATCCAAAGAAACAATACGAGACTTGTACGGTTTTAGTTGTATAACCTGCTATGGAATGTGGCGGTAACCTGCTATTGAACATAGTTAGCTATAGTAGGCATACGATAATGGTCGTATGTTGGCTAAGATTTATATTCTACTTTCGAAATGAATTTCCACTACACTATGCACTAGTAATAATATCAAATGTTCTTTTTAAATGCGTATCAAGCATCTTTGACTATCATAAGGAGAAATCTCCTCTGATTCTGCGTTTGCATGTGTGTGTGTGCGGGAGGCCTTATGCTAGTCTCATTTTTAAAAGCATTGCGAATTGAAATAAAAATATCTCTCTATTTTGATTTTTAAAGAAAAATAAACTGTTTTGAGTTCTCACACCAGTCTTGTTAAGCTTTGGGCTATGTGATGGGGGGTTCTCGCTTCGCGGTTAGGTGGCAAACGGGAGACTCTTACTCCCACACATCCTCTTTTAGGGGGTTGGTTAGGTGTACCCTGAGACAGTCGAGAGGCTGGCCGTAAAAGCAAGTTTGGGATACCAGTTGTTGCCACGGTGGGGCTAGGATGGTTGAAAAGCCTACCGGTTGTGACTGCTGTCGAGGGTTGAAAAGCCTGGATCTGACAATGTGGTATCAGAGCTTATGGTTAAGCGACAACCATGGTTCTGTTGGGTATTATTCATTAGAGATAGAGTCAGCAGTACTCTAGAATGAGTTTGAGTGTAATAATAGCTATGAGAGCGTATTTGTTAGTGAATATAAAATTGTTTTATATTGTGATGATTGGTTTATTTAGTGGTATATGAACTTTCGTCAGCGTGGTCCACAAGACTATGCCGAAGGGGTTTCTAAACACTTGAATAGAACAATTCGACACAATATGGTTTTAAAATTGGGTAAATAAAATAATTTTGCCTTGATTATTTTTTATATATAAAGAAATAATTTTTAAAAATTATTAAAGTGAAAATAAGTTGATTGTTTAGTTGTTTGAATAATCTAAATAAAAGAATAATTGTATAAGTAAAAAGAATTATAAGAATTGAATTATAATTAAAGTGATTTACAATTGTGAAATAAACTTATATATAAGAAGTGAAACTATATGAATATATTTATGAATATGAGTAGTAAATAAAAATGAATTTAAAGTTAAATGGAATATAACTTAAGTGATATTGAATGAAGTTGATAGTAGTATCAAAGTAAAATTTATAAAGTTAAGTGATGAATATAAACTTGAGTTATATAAATGAATTGAATGAATGGATTGAATGTTAATCAATTAAATGTAAATTTAAGTTGATATGAATAATGAATATAAGTGTTAATTCATTAAAATCTAATGTTATTAGAAGTTGAATAGTTGAATAAAAAAATCAATTAAATTAAACCAATTGTAAGCAAAGGAATTTGGTTGTGATAGATATACTTTGGTTGTTGTATGATTGTTAGTTGATTGTATATAATTCATTAAGTATTAATGAAATTTAAAGCTATGTAATTAAATTCAAATTAGAAGTAAATAAATTTGAATAGAATTGAATTTGAATTGGAAGTGAACCAACTTGAATATGAATTAGTGAATATAAACTAATTGAGAATGAATGTTAATAAGAACATCCACTGTTAATGAATCAAGTGTGATTTAAATTAAAAACCAATTTCATTGAATATTAATGAGAATATGAATGAATATTTAGTTGGTTGATGGTTGAATATTTTGCATTTATTGCTTTAGTTGCATTTGCTATGTTGACATATATAGTTATTATGTTACTACATGTTGTATATCGATACTATTTTCATATGTACATGTTCTCATGTTGTTTGTTGAGTATTTAGTAGGTGCGGATCGCGTTTGCTTCGCATTTGGAGCTCGCTTTTGCACTATATTAGCCGTATATGCTTGCTAATAAAATATAAGGTACATATCTCGGATTAAATACAGTACTTTTACACTTTTTTCCCTTCGGGATGCCTCATTACTTGATGAGATGTATATTTGTGATATATATACTGTCATTTTTTTTTCGGATCGAGCCACGCAAAGGAGACTATGGCGAATTTTTCCGAAAATTTAAGGCGTTAGAAAAAATTTGAGAAAATTGGAAAATTGTGAAAACAATAACTTTGATTTGGAATTGAAAGTTAAACCATGGTAGTTGTTTTTGAAAAGATAACTAAGTATGATTTGAAAAACTTAGTAAAGTTATTGTAAGAAGTTTAACTATGAATTTTGGAAAGTTAATAAATTCTGTAACCTTTCTTACTTAATAATTTCGAGGACGAAATTCTTTTAAGTGGGGAAGATTGTAACGACCCATAATTTTTAGAAATTAAAATTTGAATATTTAATTAATTTTAAATATTAATAAGTGAATTTATAAGTCAAATAAATTTTTATTTGAATTATTGGATTTAATTGGATTATTAAATCAATAATTTAATACGCTAAATTATGGAAATAATTGAAAATTGGGTTAAATATGATTGAAAATGATTTGTAAAATTTTATTTTATCATATGGGAGTTAGAATGATATTTTAGAACTTTTAAAATCGAATTAAAAGTTAATTTGTGAAAATTGAATATTTTAATATTAAATCGACTAGTGAAAATAGTCAATTTTTGAACAGTCTCAGAATTGAACGAAACCAGTTCCATTGGATCCGTAATAGTTAGTTATTACCGGATTTCAAATTTCGTGTCAATTAGAGTGTAACGACCCGTATTTTACGTGTCGATAAATCGTAGAATTTACAGGTCGTTAGTATTGTTTATGTTGTTTCTAGCCTGAGTCGTTTAGAAAGTTAACTCATGTGTTAGTGATGAGTTTGAGTTCTCAAGTTTTGAGTCGTTAACAAGTCAACATGTTGAGGGTTGAGTTTGGACCGAGTTAAGGTAGGCAGCGACTCATGGTCTTGGACGAGTCAGTGGGTTAGCCTGTTAGAGTTTGGACCGAATTAAGGTAGTGGGCGACTCATATGGTAACCGACTCATAGAGGCAGCGACTTATAGGTATGGTCGAGTTAGTATGTGGCCGAGTTAAGGGGTTGACCGACTCATAGGGGTGACCGACCTAAGAGGATAGTGAGATAAGAAGTGTGGCCGAGTCAACGAGTTACGACTCATAGGGATTGCCGAGTTAAGGAGTTGAGTCGGTGGGTGTTGAGTAGGCAGAGGTTGTTGAGTCATATGCAGTTGAGTCGGCTAGGGCTTAGGTCGGCCATAAGACTAAGTCGTTAGGTCGGTAGGTACCCAGTATGACCTAGTGTAGTTGAGTCGGCATGTTAGTTGAGTCGCCATACGACTTAGGACTTAGGAAAATACGGCAGTGTCTTATGTCGTAAGCCATTGAGTCGTTAGCATGCTGTGCCGTATTTGGTTAGGTCGGTAGGTCGTGTGACCCTTCGTGCGTGTTGTGTTAGTTAGGTCGTATGAGTCGTACACGGGTTAAGGTTGTTAGGAGTTAAGACATGAGGCCCTGCGTTGTGTTGAGTTGGCAAGTGGCATGGGCGACTCAGGGAGATGAGTCGGCAACGACTTAAGAGCGGCCGAGTCAGGGAGAAATCAGCCTATAAATAGAGGGGTTTGGCTCACTTTTTGGTACCGGTTTTTGAAGCGACGAAGTGCTGCCATTTTGGGAACTCGACTACAACATTTCTTCATCTTCTTTTCTCTATTCCAATCTAATTCTAACATCCATCCAAGATCGAAGATTGAGATTGAAGATCTAAGAGACAAAGTTGAAGATCTTCATCCAACGAAGCTAGATTTCATCGTTTTAAGCGAGATTTCGCCGGATCAAGCCTTGATCTTCGCTATCCAGATCTGAAGTGTTTAGTTTTTGAGGTGTTTAGGTGATTTGGTGAGTGGTAGTTATCTCTCACGCGGACCCAAAGGAGTATATTGGATTGGTGGTTTGTTGGAGTGTTGTAGATAGTGATTTTGTGCATTTTCCTTAGATCCAAGTATAGATCCATTGTTGTGAAAATGTTTATCTATGCAAGTTCATTTATTAAGTTATAGAAACAAAACCCATGTTTTATATTTGATAGATCTATGCTTAAAACTATGATTTCATGTATGTTAGACTTATGCTCATTTATTTACGAAATTGCCACTATAGTTAATATTGCTTATTAGATCTTGTTTGAATGCTTGAATGTTTGGATGCATGATTGATTAGATTGTTTCAAGTTAGCAAATGGTTGATTTGGAACAAGATGGTTGGAGATGATTCGAAAGCTAAGTGGAAAGGCTCTTGAATGGTGAAAGCTGTTTATGGCATATGAAGCGGATGTTGAAGCTCATATGTATGGATTGGATGATGTTGAGATGGGACTTTGCCATGATGCGAGGAGGCAAACCATGATGTTGAGTTGGGATGGGTTATGATGACGTTCCAAGCACGGGCTACGACGACGTGCAAAGTTATGTTGATAACTCGGTAATGCGATCCGGGTAGGTGATGATGGTTAGCTTGAGAGGCGCTTGAGCTAGTATGGAAATAGTCGTCAAGGAGGATGACTAGGAGGCTAAGATCTTATCGTTGTTGAAAGTTCTAGCATGCTCAAAGCAAGAGTACGTTGGAACGGGCTGCGACGACGTTCCAAGCACGGGCTGCGACGACGTGCTAGTACTCTGGGTAGTTGCGAAAATTCCTAGGCACGGGCTGCGACGACGTGCGGAGTTATGTCTAGAACCGGGGTTACCATTAGTCCTTGACAGGTGGTCATTCAATTAACGGTGAAATCATGGCAATGATAACAGTGATAGCCAAAGTCATGGATGTTTGGTTGTATTATCATTCGGTCTCAAGAGCGGTATTTTCTGGGTGCTTATCTGATCTTGGTTTAGGCCTTGGGGGTTTGTGTTTGGAAAACATCGCCCTTGACTCGAGTGATTATTGCTTTACCTTAATTATCTGTTATGTTATGCTTGCTTCTTCTTATTGTGTGTCTGGGGGCTATCACTGTAGGAAGAGGTGGAGTGGAATGGTTTGGTTCCTATTCCTTTTATTCCTTATGCTCTTTTGGTATGTTTGATAGTTGATTTACTACTCACTAAGACTTTGTCTGACTCAAGGTTTTATGTCTCCTCTTATTACCTTGGGCTGTTCATCCATGTTGGGATGGGCAGACTAGGTAGCAGGTGACAGGTGCTGTTCTTGGAGATCTACGTTGATGATGACGAAGACGAGCAGGAGGCTTTGCATATTAGTTTTCTTACTATTTGTACTGGGTGTTCCGCTGCTTGTATATATTCTGAGTGCTATGTAGTGAGGCTTTGATGTATGGATTTGCCTGGATGATTGTATCAAACTACTGTGATGCTTATATGATGATTTCCTGTTATGAAGCTTCACTATATATATATATATATATATATATATATATATATATATATATTTCTCTATTGTATCTTATCCATGCGCTGTGAGTTATGCGATAGAGTTTCTGCGATGCTTATTTTATCCTGACTACTGTCCATGGCTACCTGGCACGCCCTTCAGCGCTCTTTTCTCTTGTTTTGGTGCGGGAGTCATAGGCGGTCGTCACATTTGGTATCGGAGCTTTGGTTAATCGATTTTAGCCAACGCTCGCTGACGTAACTACGCATGAGAGACGTAATTGTATTTTGATGGATGATTACTATATGTAATATAGTAACTTAGAAGGATTTGAACTCCTTATGCAGTTGTTTCTTAAGGTGTTCTAATCATTCTTATTACAGATATTAAGGATGAGTCGAAGAGGGAGACCAGCTGCAAGGGAAAGCCGTGCTGATGAAGGAGCTGTTGATTATGGAACTATGTTCGAAGCGATGATGACTTCGATCATGAGAAGGATACCAGCTTCAGGATCATCAGTGGATGTGGGAGTTCAAGTTCAAGCTCCAAGACCGGTGGATTTTGCTAAGCTTTGCAAGGATTATACTTCTCTTGGAGGAAAAGCTTTCTTGGGGACAGAGTCGACTATTGAAGTGCAGAGATGGATTGATGCTTGCCGAAGGATCTTTGGTGACTTAGGGATTGAGGATGCAACTAAGAGGAAGCTTGCATCGAGACAGCTTCAAGGGAGAGCTGCTGATTGGTGGAATTCTATCACCATAGATACTCCAGAAGAAGAGATTACTTGGGAGCAATTCCAAGTTAGATTTGAAGCTAAGTTCATCTCTATGGCTCAGAAGTCTGTTTTGTTCAAGAGGTTTGTAGAGCTCAAGCAAGGTGGGAGACCAGTTCTTGAGTATATTTCCGAGTTCGAAGCCTTGTCCAAGTATGCCAGATCGTATATTGATTCTCCCTACCAGAAGAACGAGAAGTTTGTGACCGGTTTGGATGCTTATCTTGGGAGGCAGTTAGTGGATCATTTGGACGATCCATTTGAGAAGCTTGTGGAGAAAGCCCTTAGGCATGAGAGTCTGTTTCCTAAGGAAAGTTCTGTTGTGGCTGTAACCAGGGAAGGATCTAGACCACAGCAGAGTGGCAAGAAGAAGAGGAAGCAGCAGCAACAGAGGGGTAGGGATGGCCAGAAGAAGCCGAAGGGCGAAGTGACTTGTTATAATTGCCAGCAGAAGGGCCATCTCTCCAAGGATTGTAGGAATCCAAAGGCGCCGGCGAAATGCCACAACTGTGATAAACCAGGGCATTTCAGGAAGGACTGTCCAGAATCGAGGAAGGACAGGCAGATTGTGCAAGCTTATGCTTTGGGAGTTGTGCCGTCATCTTCAAAAGCTCCTACTACTGAAGAGAAGGGGAAGAGTGTGGTGGTTCAAGGTACTCTTTCTATCTGTGGTGTTCCAGTCAGAGTGTTGTTTGATACTGGAGCGTCGCATTCTTTTGTTTGTAATGATTTGGTAGACCGGTTAGGTTTGAGACCGGATATTGTTGATAGGCCATTGGTTGTGACTAATCCAGTTGGGGGTTCGTCATGTTTGTGTATGATATGCCGTGGTCTAGTTGTGTCGAGTCATGATTGCTCGTTTGTTTGTGATTGCTTTGTTCTGAACTTTGCGGGGTTCGGAATCATTTTGGGTATGGACTGGCTTAGGAAATATGCGGCAGGGATTGATTGTGAAAGGCTTGAGGTGACAGTCGGGAATGTGGAAGGGCGAAAGGTTGTGATACGATGTAAGCATGAGGAAGACGTCTTCATGAGCTTCATGTATTCGCTGGATGTTCCACGGGATGGACTGTCATCGGTGCCTATTGTGAATGGATTTGAGGATGTCTTTTACGAAGTCAAAGGGTTGCCGCCACATAGGGAGATCGAGTTTCGTATCGATCTAGTTGAGGGAGCCAGACCTGTTGTGATGCCTCTTAGGCGGATGGCGCCTAGGGAGCAGCTAGAGTTGAGGGTGCAGGTTGATGACCTTTTGCAGAAAGGATTCATTCGGAGAAGTGTGTCCGAATGGGGTGCACCAGTTGTGTTCGCAACCAAAGCGGATGGATCGTTGAGGTTGTGTGTGGATTATCGTGAGCTGAATAAGTTGACTAAGAAGAACAAGTATCCATTGCCGAGAATAGATGACTTGTTTGATCAGCTTCATGAGGCCAAGGTGTTTTCTCAGATGGATTTGGCAACGGGATTTCACCAGTTGAGAGTGGCTAAGGATAGTGTGCCGAAGACTGCTTTCAGGACACCATCCGGTTTTTATGAGTGGCTGGTAATGCCGTTTGGGTTGACTAACGCACCAGCATATTTTGTGGATCTTATGAATAGAGTGTTCAGAGATCAGTTGAATAAGTTCGTGCTTGTGTTCGTGGATGATATTTTGGTTTATTCCAGAACTGAGGAAGAGAACAAGACACACTTGCGGATTGTTTTGGGGATCTTACGGAAACATCAGCTGAAGGCTAAGTTTTCGAAGTGTCACTTCTGGAAGAGTGAAGTGAGGTTCTTAGGCCATGTTATCTCGGGAAATGGAATAGCGGTTGATCCCGCTAAGGTGGCAGCAATCCAGGATTGGGTTAGACCTAAGAATGCGTCTGATGTGAGAAGTTTTCTTGGATTAGCAGGATATTATCGTCGGTTTATCAAAGACTTTTCCAAGATAGCTGCACCGTTAACAGGATTGACGAAAAAGAACCAAGTGTTCAGATGGGATGATAAGTGTGAGCAAGCTTTCGTAATCCTGAAAGAGCGACTGACGAGTGCTCCTGTTTTGACTATTCCTAGTGGGAATGATGAGATGGTGGTTTACACCGATGCATGTGGCACTGGACTTGGAGCAGTGCTAATGCAGAGGGATAAAGTTGTTGCGTATGCAAGTCGACAACTGAAGCCGCATGAAAGGAATTATCCGACTCATGATTTGGAGTTAGCGGCAATTGTGTTTGCTTTGAAGATGTGGAGGCATTATCTATTGGGAGTTAGATTCGAGTTGTTTACAGATCATAAGTCGTTGAAGTATCTGTTCTCCCAAAAGGATTTGAATCTTCGACAGCAACGGTGGCTAGAGTTTCTGGCATCTTATGATTTTGGTATAGCCTATACTCCGGGAAAAGGTAACGCAGTGGCTGATGCGTTAAGTTGAAGACATGCAGGTTTGGGAGCCATGTTTTCAGAATGGAAGAGTCTCGAGTATTTGGCTGGATTTGACTTCAGGCCTAGATGTGAATTGGAACCTGAGATGTTAGCAAACTTATCGATAAGACCTACTCTTGTGGAAAGAATTGGCGAGAGCCAAAAGCGAGACGATAAGCTTGTCAAGATCATCCGAGATTTGGAATCTGGATTGGACCCAGAGAAGGATAAGGGATTCGAGGTCGATCGAGAGGGTTGGCTTCAGAAGCAAGGACGATTGGTTGTTCCCGATGTAGATGGATTGAGAGATGAAATTCTGAAGGAAGGTCATCACTCGAAGTTGACAATTCATCCAGGTGGAAATAAGATGTATCGGGATATGAAGAGAACTTACTACTGGGAAGGCATGAAGAAGGATGTTGGAAGTTTTATTTCCAAATGTATGAACTGCCAGTTGGTGAAAGCTGAGCAGAAGAAGCCCAGTGGATTGCTTCAGCCATTAGAGGTTCCTACATGGAAGTGGGAGCAAGTGTCGATGGATTTTATCGATGGTCTACCTAGGACAAGGGCGGGAAATGAAGGGATTTGGGTCATAGTAGATCGTTTGACCAAGAGTGCAAGGTTCATTCCTGTTCGATCAACTAGGACTGCATCGAAGTTGGCTGAGTTGTATGTTAAATGGATAGTTCGATTCCATGGTGTTCCGAAGTGTATAGTGAGCGATCGAGACCCATTGTTCACTAGTGGGTTTTGGAAGAGCTTCCAGGAAGTTTTGGGAACCAAGTTGTGTTTGAGTACAGCTTATCACCCTCAAACAGATGGTCAGACTGAGAGAGTTAACCGAGTTTTGGAAGATCTTCTCAGAGCTTGTGTTTTGGACTTCGGAGGATCATGGGAAGATCACCTTCATTTGGTGGAATTTGCATATAACAACAGTTATCAGTCGAGCATTGGTATGGCACCATATGAGGCATTATATGGAAGACCGTGTAACTCTCCGACATGTTGGTTGGAAACTGGAGAAAAGCTGATGCTTGGGCCAGAGATGATCCGACAGACTTCGGATTGTATAGAAATCATTCGGCAACGAATGAGGGTAGCCCAAGATCGTTAGAAAAGTTATGCCGATAATCGTCGTAAGGATCTGGAATTCGACGTAGGTGAGATGGTTTTTGTGAAGATTTCTCCTTTGAAGAGTGTTATTAGATTCGGGAAGAAAGGGAAATTGACTCCGAGATTTGTTGGGCCATTCCCGATTATCGAGCGAATTGGAAAGCTCGCTTATAGATTGGAGTTACCAGAAAAGATGGCGGGTGTGCACAATGTTTTCCATGTATCTTATCTACGGAAGTATGTGCATGACCCAACTACGGTGGTTTCTGCTGATAGCTGTGAAGACTTGAAGGTTGATCCAGTGTTTAGAAGACCTCGTAAGCCGCTTCGTATTGTTGAAACCGATACGAAACAGCTTAGGAGGAAGACGATTACGCTGCTCAAGGTACAATGGAGTGATGATGTTAACGACTGTACGTGGGAGGAGGAAGAGAGGATGAAGGCAGCTCATCCCGGACTCTTCGAGGTATGGCCCTAAAGTGTCGTGACATCTCATGAATTTGTAGCTTGTTCTAAGTCTTAGAATTCTGCATGCTAGGCTCGAATTGGATGCATGGTTTGTTGATTGCTATGGATGGTAGGCATGCGGAAAATATTTGATTGCTGTTGTTTGCTTGGAATTTCGGGGGCGAAATTCCTAAGGGGGAGAGAATGTAACGACCCGTATTTTACGTGTCGATAAATCGTAGAATTTACAGGTCGTTAGTATTGTTTATGTTGTTTCTAGCCTGAGTCGTTTAGAAAGTTAACTCATGTGTTAGTGATGAGTTTGAGTTCTCAAGTTTTGAGTCGTTAACAAGTCAACATGTTGAGGGTTGAGTTTGGACCGAGTTAAGGTAGGCAGCGACTCATGGTCTTGGACGAGTCAGTGGGTTAGCCTGTTAGAGTTTGGACCGAATTAAGGTAGTGGGCGACTCATATGGTAACCGACTCATAGAGGCAGCGACTTATAGGTATGGTCGAGTTAGTATGTGGCCGAGTTAAGGGGTTGACCGACTCATAGGGGTGACCGACCTAAGAGGATAGTGAGATAAGAAGTGTGGCCGAGTCAACGAGTTACGACTCATAGGGATTGCCGAGTTAAGGAGTTGAGTCGGTGGGTGTTGAGTAGGCAGAGGTTGTTGAGTCATATGCAGTTGAGTCGGCTAGGGCTTAGGTCGGCCATAAGACTAAGTCGTTAGGTCGGTAGGTACCCAGTATGACCTAGTGTAGTTGAGTCGGCATGTTAGTTGAGTCGCCATACGACTTAGGACTTAGGAAAATACGGCAGTGTCTTATGTCGTAAGCCATTGAGTCGTTAGCATGCTGTGCCGTATTTGGTTAGGTCGGTAGGTCGTGTGACCCTTCGTGCGTGTTGTGTTAGTTAGGTCGTATGAGTCGTACACGGGTTAAGGTTGTTAGGAGTTAAGACATGAGGCCCTGCGTTGTGTTGAGTTGGCAAGTGGCATGGGCGACTCAGGGAGATGAGTCGGCAACGACTTAAGAGCGGCCGAGTCAGGGAGAAATCAGCCTATAAATAGAGGGGTTTGGCTCACTTTTTGGTACCGGTTTTTGAAGCGACGAAGTGCTGCCATTTTGGGAACTCGACTACAACATTTCTTCATCTTCTTTTCTCTATTCCAATCTAATTCTAACATCCATCCAAGATCGAAGATTGAGATTGAAGATCTAAGAGACAAAGTTGAAGATCTTCATCCAACGAAGCTAGATTTCATCGTTTTAAGCGAGATTTCGTCGGATCAAGCCTTGATCTTCGCTGTCCAGATCTGAAGTGTTTAGTTTTTGAGGTGTTTAGGTGATTTGGTGAGTGGTAGTTATCTCTCACGCGGACCCAAAGGAGTATATTGGATTGGTGGTTTGTTGGAGTGTTGTAGATAGTGATTTTGTGCATTTTCCTTAGATCTAAGTATAGATCCATTGTTGTGAAGATGTTTATCTATGCAAGTTCATTTATTAAGTTATAGAAACAAAACCCATGTTTTATATTTGATAGATCTATGCTTAAAACTATGATTTCATGTATGTTAGACTTATGCTCATTTATTTACGAAATTGCCACTATAGTTAATATTGCTTATTAGATCTTGTTTGAATGCTTGAATGTTTGGATGCATGATTGATTAGATTGTTTCAAGTTAGCAAATGGTTGATTTGGAACAAGATGGTTGGAGATGATTCGAAAGCTAAGTGGAAAGGCTCTTGAATGGTGAAAGCTGTTTATGGCATATGAAGCGGATGTTGAAGCTCATATGTATGGATTGGATGATGTTGAGATGGGACTTTGCCATGATGCGAGGAGGCAAACCATGATGTTGAGTTGGGACGGGTTATGATGACGTTCCAAGCACGGGCTATGACGACGTGCAAAGTTATGTTGATAACTCGGTAATGCGATCCGGGTAGGTGATGATGGTTAGCTTGAGAGGCGCTTGAGCTAGTATGGAAATAGTCGTCAAGGAGGATGACTAGGAGGCTAAGATCTTATCGTTGTTGAAAGTTCTAGCATGCTCAAAGCAAGAGTACGTTGGAACGGGCTGCGACGACGTTCCAAGCACGGGCTGCGACGACGTGCTAGTACTCTGGGTAGTTGCGAAAATTCCTAGGCACGGGCTGCGACGACGTGCGGAGTTATGTCTAGAACCGGGGTTACCATTAGTCCTTGACAGGTGGTCATTCAATTAACGGTGAAATCATGGCAATGATAACAGTGATAGCCAGAGTCATGGATGTTTGGTTGTATTATCATTCGGTCTCAAGAGCGGTATTTTCTGGGTGCTTATCTGATCTTGGTTTAGGCCTTGGGGGTTTGTGTTTGGAAAACATCGCCCTTGACTCGAGTGATTATTGCTTTACCTTAATTATCTGTTATGTTATGCTTGCTTCTTCTTATTGTGTGTCTGGGGGCTATCACTGTAGGAAGAGGTGGAGTGGAATGGTTTGGTTCCTATTCCTTTTATTCCTTATGCTCTTTTGGTATGTTTGATAGTTGATTTACTACTCACTAAGACTTTGTCTGACTCAAGGTTTTATGTCTCCTCTTATTACCTTGGGCTGTTCATCCATGTTGGGATGGGCAGACTAGGTAGCAGGTGACAGGTTCTGTTCTTGGAGATCTACGTTGATGATGACGAAGACGAGCAGGAGGCTTTGCATATTAGTTTTCTTACTATTTGTACTGGGTGTTCCGCTGCTTGTATATATTCTGAGTGCTATGTAGTGAGGCTTTGATGTATGGATTTGCCTGGATGATTGTATCAAACTACTGTGATGCTTATATGATGATTTCCTGTTATGAAGCTTCACTATATATATATATATATATATATATATATATATATATATTTCTCTATTGTATCTTATCCATGCGCTGTGAGTTATGCGATAGAGTTTCTGCGATGCTTATTTTATCCTGACTACTGTCCATGGCTACCTGGCACGCCCTTCAGCGCTCTTTTCTCTTGTTTTGGTGCGGGAGTCATAGGCGGTCGTCACACAGAGTTATCGTTTGAGCGTGGCAGCTCGAAACGCATCGATTTATTTTTAATTTAAATTTGACGAGTGAAAATAGCCATTTTTCAAAAAGTCTCGGATTTCGACGAAACCAGTTTCATCGGATCCGTAATGTGATATTATTGTAAGGTTTCAAATTTCAAGTCAATTGGATTTACCGTTTGTCCGGTACAAATTAAAACGCCTAGAAATCTACTTAAATCTGTTTAATTTAAATTGAGCGTTTATAGCCATAACTCGCACATACTTCCGAATTAGCTTCCGAAACCTGTTCCATTGTGTCCGGAACGTGGGGTAAACCCTAGAAACGCTGGTTACGGCGCGTAAATCGGAGTTCGGAATTTCCGGGATGAATAGTGTTCGTCGATTCTTTATAAATAGCCCCTACCCCTTCACTAAAATAAAAAAATAAAATAAAAATAAACCCTAGCCGCATATACAGAACTAAAGGCTGAGAATGCTCCTCCTTCTTCCCTCAATCACTCACAATCCGTCGACATTCACACGAAGTGTTCAACAACAAGATCGTAGAGCGTATCAAGAGCTTTAGATCCGTACGGTTGAGATGTAGTTTGGTCGACTCGAGGCGGAGCAAATGGGGGCCGACACCTACGTGTTGCGCGCGGAAATTAAGGAGGTTGGGGGGGCCGAGTTCCAAGGTGTTGAGGCCGAACGTGGCTCTTGCAGTGGGCTACGAGATGAAGGTCCCTGATCGCGTTCAAGCTCGTCGAGGCGGTGGAAAAGTCGAACCCTAGTTCTTGTGTCATGGGTTGTGTTGCGTGTGCTAGCCTGGGCATTTGCGTGAAAGAGAGGGAGTAAGGAGAAGAGGGGTACGTGCAGATCTGAAGGAATCAAGGGTCTTGATTGGATTTAGGTTTATAAAAATCTAATTTAAGTTGTAATTTATATATTAAAACTCGTGTAACTTCAAATATTTGTAACTTTTTCATACGAGGTCGAAAAAATGCAAACTCAGTTGCGTTGGAATCGTATGGACGAGCACTACGCGATGGAGTTGGTTTGGAGTCGTTTGGAGTTAGTGAGAATTTTGGGTAAAATTAAACGTCCGTTTAATTTTATTCGAAATAAATCGCTAAAACGGAATTTAAAATCAAGGTGAGAATTTCTCACTCAATCGAATCAGTTTCGATTTTATTTTAAATAGTTAGATTTAAAATATTTGAATGCATGTTTGAATGTTGATTGATATCTATTGATTGTTAAAATAGACATTATGCGCCGTTAGTAAGCGGATGTTATTTATTAAAAACATATACCGTGAATATTTCATAAACAGTGAAATTGGTATTATAAATAATATCAATATATATATATATATATATATATATTGGCATATGTATATATTGCAGTTGTTGATTTCCCGCATTTATTTGTTTAGCGGATGAGACCCTATTACGCCGTTATTAAGCGGATAATATTTAATAAGAACATATACCGCGATAATTTCGTACTGGAGCGAAATTGGTATTGTGCTAATGTTTGTGGATGCAGGAAAACAGGTTGGAGGGATCCAACTGGATTCCTCAACAGTATTTATTTGATTTCAGATATTTTGATATTTGATTGATTATCATATCGATATATGATATCGTTGTAGTCGTGATTTGACTATTTGGTGTGTAGCATCATTGGACCCAAATTTTGGGATTTTAAAATGATTATAAAGTGATTTTTGAAAATATACTATATTTTTAGAATTGATCCATTTTAAATAAATAAACGTTATAATTTTAAAAGTTATAGAATTATGGTTTTTGTGAAATATAGTTAAAAGCCGATTTTTGAGAAATATGGATTAATGATTTTTTTTAAAATAGTTTAAATTGAGATTTTTGAGTTTATTATTAAAGTTTAAATATAGGATTTATAAAATTTGATTATTTTATAAATCAAAAATGGTGAAATTATAAAGGAGATTAAAGACGTTTTAAAATATTAATATGAATTGATTTATATTAAGAGATTTATAAATGGATATTTATAAATTGAAATATGGACATTATAAAACGAGTTTTTATAAGTGTTTGAATGAAGTGAAAATGAATTTCATAATTGAATGGAATTTATAGAATTTTATACGGTGAAGTTATAAATGGAATTTTATAAGCAATAGGTTTATAAAATTTATAGTTATTAAAATAATAATTTTGGATAAATGAATGAATGAATCTTATAAGTTATAAGATTTATAATTTGGGAAGTTAAAAAGAACGATTTTGTAAAATAATCGTTTTATAAGTATTTAACTTATAATATGAACTTTTAGTTTATAATTGAGTTATAAACTGGAATAGGTTAATAAAAGAATTTATAAAAAGGAAGTTTTTATAAATAAATAGAAATGGAATTTATAAACGTTGTTTTATAAATTCGCAAATGACTTATTTTGACAAGAAAATTTGTTGAAACCTATAAATGGAGTTATATTCACATTTTTGAATAGTGAATAATCCTTTGAATTAAAATGAATAAAAGGATGAAATTGTTAATGAAGTATATTCACATTTTTGAATAGTGAATAATCCTTTGAATTAAAATGAATAAAAGGATGAAATTGTTAATGAAGTATATTCACATTTTTGAATAGTGAATAATCCTTTGAATTAAAATGAATAAAAGGATGAAATTGTTAATGAAGTATATTCACATTTTTGAATAGTGAATAATATGTTAAAGAAATTGTTTTGAATGTGATATTTTAAATAGAATTAAAACGATCGGACAATGTTTTAAAATGTGTTGAGATTCGAAACCATAGATTTCAACATTTATTGTTGAAATAGACGTTTTCGAGAAATAGAAGGAGATGATGGACTATAACACTGTTGTTATAGTAAATGATTTTCGAAAGGAAATGTTTTGTATAGTATTGGGATTTATATATCTATTTTAATTTCGAATCCCTATACTAGTGATTTTGGGTTGTCGTAACGATGTTCTACGCAACATTCGTTTTGGCCCAAATAAATATGTTTAAGTGAATGATTTCCTTAATAGAATGAAATATATACTTAATTCGTTTTAAGTATATTGAATATTTTCCAAGTGTAGAAAATAAAAAGATTTGTGAATTACTTATTTAATAAGTATGGAAATGTTTTCCAATATGAAGTGAATAATTAAAATTTATCTTTTTGAAGATAAATTGAAATGGATAATTGAAATGATATGCATGGATATTTTGAAATATAAATTCATTATGGGATTTATAAATAGAAAGTGGAATTTGTATGAAAATAAACATTGATTTATTTTTGAAGTGTTGAAAATTATATATCTAGTGAAGATATTTTGGAAAATAAATAATTTGGAAAATTATTTGGAAACTGGTGATGTGTGCATATCCAGTGATAGTTCAATAGCCGACTATCAATATTTCCCTTTGAATGGGTATTTGATGTGATTTGTTTGAATGTGAATGCTACACTTATTTTTAAATAAGCGCTCACTATTCGGGTTAACCGGAAAAGGACCATGGGGTCGTATAACCCATTCCGAATATGTGATACGTCGTTATAATTGCATTGAAGATCGGTGTTGAAGACCCGATATTTGCGAGAGCGATAGGATGACCTGTCGATTGTCTCTGCACTGAGTTGCAGAGGTATAGAGACTCCCTAAGTGATGGGAAATCCGATCAGGATTGTGAATATCCGGATTGCAAGGACTTCTTTGTAAGTGCCTTCGGTTTTGTTCGATCCCGGAACAGACTTGTATGGATTGTGTGTCTGACATTACAAATTGAGATATAAAGCCGATTTCATTCAAATATATTTCTGTTGGTGGCGAAGAATTTATTCTTTTAGCTTAACACCCTTCTCTGAGACGTACGAGCTCAGAGGTTATATAGTTGAAGTTATCAGCGATATATTCCCAATTTGGTAATGTGACATGCTGAGTGTTGCTGAAATGATCATTGTGTTGATTATTGTGATAGGATCGTTTATTTGATCGTCTATCTTAGTGATCATTGTGTTGATCATTTGTTGACCCAAAGCATGGCTTTTGTATAAAGTATGTTTTTGTGGACGTGACTTCGTCGAACCTCACACCCCGGAAATGGTCAAAACAGGAAAGATGCGGCAAGGTTATGAGGGGTAGCACCCTTTAGGGTATGTACATTTCCTTCTGGATAGAGGTTGTATCATGGTATGGAGCCCAGATATTTAACCTATGTGGTTACTACAAATTTATTACTTTGTGGTTGTTGGTTTTCGGGATCCCGTGAGAAAGGTCGTTTACGATCGGGGAATGGCGTGCTCGTGTCAGTAGTTACCCAGTTAGGGGTAACCCGGCCTTGTGTTGGCAGAGTTCCGGTTTGGTTCTCGGGGATGTCTTTCCAGAGGCATTCTCATGTGGCAATGGGAAGTTCCTTGGCCTGACCATTTGTTGGAAATCCAAAGAAACAATACGAGACTTGTACGGTTTTAGTTGTATAACCTGCTATGGAATGTGGCGGTAACCTGCTATTGAACATAGTTAGCTATAGTAGGCATACGATAATGGTCGTATGTTGGCTAAGATTTATATTCTACTTTCGAAATGAATTTCCACTACACTATGCACTAGTAATAATATCAAATGTTCTTTTTAAATGCGTATCAAGCATCTTTGACTATCATAAGGAGAAATCTCCTCCGATTCTGCGTTTGCATGTGTGTGTGTGCGGGAGGCCTTATGCTAGTCTCATTTTTAAAAGCATTGCGAATTGAAATAAAAATATCTCTCTATTTTGATTTTTAAAGAAAAATAAACTGTTTTGAGTTCTCACACCAGTCACATGACTGACTTGGAGTTTATTGTTTTCCTTCCTAAACTCTGGGTGCCCACCAATTTCCACACGGGCAGTCAAAAGTTAAGGTTTATCAGGATATTCTGGATATTCAGGAATTGCTGGAGGCAAGCTGGATGGCATGGCGTATTACTACTTATATAGTATTTCTTTTTCCGCTGCACTGTTTGTTGTATGTTGTTGTACACTCTGATGATATGATGATATGATGTAATGAAATGAAATGTATAAAATGTAATAACTGATATAGTTCTTTGTTTAAAGATTATTCATTTATTATTATATGTTGTTCCGCTGCGAATTGTGAGATTCTGATGTTGTTCTTGTTTTCTGTTCCGTTCTATTCTCTGTTCTCTGTTTTTCTATCTCTTCTCTATTTTCTCTTTTTCTTCTATTTTAAAATGTTCTATCTTCTTTTCTGTTTTCTTTTCCCTCTATTTTCTACCTTCTTCTATCTTCTTCTATCTTTTTCTCTCTTTCTCTTTCCTTAAATTCTTTTTAAAAACCCTCAGTGTTCGGTTTTCCGTCGTTCGATTCCTCGGCAGTCGATAAAGTGAGTGTCGATGTCGAATTTTCGAAAGACGAAGAATCGTGTCCTGACACATAACTTGCAACATCACGCTTCATACCCTCTCAAAAGTAAAAGCATTTCATGTCAGCAAACATCTTACTACTGCTTGGATGGATAGTATACTTAGAACGATGACAGTCCTCAAGAATGTCATTTCTAAGATTAGAAACATTAGGCATGATCAACCTTCCCTTCTTTCGAATACAACCATGAATATCAATATTGAAATCCTTTAGATCATCACTTTGGGATTCCGATTTACAACTTCGAATAAGATAAGAGATATATGGATCTTGTTTTTAGGCATCGGCAACACGATCCAACAAATTAGGGCGAGCTTCCATACTAAATAAAAGCACGGGAGAATCAGAAACGAAGGACGGTCTCTAATATCACAATGAGATAAAGTTCAACTTATAGCATCATGGAAACAACAACTTGCTGCTTGCGACTAAGCGCATCAGCAACTCGATTACCCTTACCAAGGGTCTACAGAATATCGAAATTATATGAAGCATGAAATTCGAGCCAACGCTATTGCCTCATATTAAGTTCCTTTTAAGTGAATAGATACTTCATAGATTTGTTATCAGTGAAGAGAACAAAATGCTTGCCCAATAAATAATGTCGCCAAATCTTTAGAGCAAAGACTATAGCGGCTAACTCCAAATCATGGGTAGCATAACGAATCTCGTTAGGCTTTAGTTGTCTAGAAGCATAGGCAACTACTCTATCCTTTTGCATTAGAACAGCACCGAGTCCATAACCACTGGCATCGGTATACACAATAAGATCATGATTCCCTTCGGGAACCACTAAGATAGGTGCATGAGTAAGGAGGTATTTTAACTTCATAAAAGAAGTCTCACACTTATCAGACCAAATAAAAGGAACAGCTTTTCTCATGTGAGCGGTAAGTGATAAAGCAATACGAGAAAAGTCCTTAATAAACCGGCGATAGTAACCTGCCAATCCAAGGAAACTACGAATCTCAGTAACGGTCTCGAGCCTCTTCCAATTCTGAATAGATTCGATCTTGGAAGGATCGACAGGGATACCATTGGAAGTAACAATATGACCGAGAAACTTCACCTTATTCTTCCAGAAGTGACACTTGGAGAATTTGGCAAAAAGCTGATGCTGACAAAGAGTGCTCAAAACAATCTCTATATGCTGAATAAGATCGGCTTCAAATTTGAAATAAATAAGAATATCATCAATGAAAACCCAGAACGAACTTATCGAGATATTCTCGGAATATCCGATTCATAAGATCTACAAAATACGCTAGAGCGTAATGAGCCATTCGTAAGAATCATAATGAGTACGGAATGCAGTAATAGGAATGCTATCTTCCGCAACTCGTAACTGATGAAAACCGGTAGCAAGATCGAGTTGGGAGAAGAGCTTAGCGCCACTTAATTGATCAAACATGTCGTCGATGCTAGGTAATGGGTACCTATTTTTCATAGTAAGCTCGTTAAGCTTGCGATAATCAATGCAAAGCCTAAGAGTACCATCTGGCTTCTTAACAAAAACAACGGCAACGCCCCAAGGAGATGAGCCAGAAAAGAATAAATTGCTTGGCTTCCAATTCAGATAATTGTTGCTTGAGTTCCTCATTTTCCTTAGCAGACATCCTCGTGGGAGGACGAATGACAAGATGAGCACCAGAGATAAGATAATATGGAACTCAATTGCCCTCTTCGGCGACAAACACGAAATAGGCTCGAAGACATCATAAAAATCACAAACAACAGGAATATTAGCTATGACATCCTCCGCTTCGAAGGAAGAACTGATGGATAGTATACTCAGAACGATGACAGTCCCCAAGAATGTCATTTCTAAGATTAGAAACATTAGGCCGATCAACCTTACCTTCTTCCGAATACAACCATGAATATCAATATCGAAATCCTTTAGATCATCACTTTGGGATTCCGATCTAGAACTCTGAATAAGATAAGAGATATCTGGATCTTGTTTCTGGGCATCGGCAACACGATCCAACAAAATAGGACGAGCTTCCATGCTAAATAAAAGCACAGAAGAATCAGCAACTGAAGGACGGTCTCTAATATCACAATGAGATAAAGCTTCCAACATATTCCACTCTGCTAGCATCATGGAAACAACAACTTGCGGCCTACGACTAAGCGCATCAGCAACTCGATTACCCTTACCAGGGGTATACCGAATATCAAAATCATATGAAGTAAGAAATTCGAGCCAACGCTGTTGCCTCATATTAAGTTCCTTCTGAGTGAATATACTTCAGAGATTTGTGATTAGTGAGGAGAACAAAACGCTCTCCCAATAAATAATGTCACCAAATCTTTAGAGCAAAGACTATAGCGGCTAACTCCAAATCATGGGTAGCATAACGAATCTCGTTAGGCTTTAGTTGTCTAGAAACATAGGCAGCTAATCTATCCTTTTGCTTGAGAACAGCACCGAGTCCATAAACACTGGCATCGTTATATACAATAAGATCATGATTCCCTTCGGGAACCACTAAGATAGAAGCATGAGTAAGGAGGTCTTTTAACTTCATGAAAGAAGTCTCACACTTATCAGACCAAATAAAAGGAACATCTTTTCTCGTGAGAGCGGTAAGTGGTAAAGCAATACGAGAAAAGTCCTTAATAAACCGGCGATAATAACCCGCCAATCCAAGAAAACTACGGATCCCAGTAACGGTCTCGGGCCTCTTCCAGTTCTGAATAGATTCAATCTTGGAAGGATCGGCAGAGATACCATCGAAAGAAACAATATGACCAAGAAACTTCACCTTATTCTCCCAGAAGTGACACTTGGAGAATTTGGCAAAAAGCTGATGCTGACGAAGAGTGCCCAAAACAATCTCCTAATGCCGAATATGATTGGCTTCAGATTTGGAATAAATAAGAATATCATCAATGAAAACCAAAACGAACATATCGAGATATTCCCGAAATATCCGATTCATAAGATCTGCAAAATACGTTGGAGCGTTCGTCAAACCGAACGACATAACAAGCCATTCGTAAGAACCATAACGAGTACGGAATGCAGTAAGAGGAATGCTATCTTCCGCAACTCGTAACTAATGAAAACTGGTAGCAAGATCGAGTTGGGAGAAGAGCTTAGCGCCACTTAATTGATCGAACATGTCATCGATCCTAGGTAATGGGTACCTATTTTTGATAGTAAGCTCGTTAATCTTGCGATAATCAATGCAAAGCCTAAGAGTACCATCTGGCTTCTTAACAAAAACAACGGCGGCGCCCCAAGGAGATGAGCTAGAACGAATAAATTGCTTGGCTTCTAATTCAGATAATTGTTGCTTGAGTTCCTCATTTTCCTTAGCAGAAATCCTCGTGGGAGGACGGCTGACAGGATGAGCACCAGGGATAAGATAATATGGAACTCAATTGCCCTCTTCGGCGACAAACACGAAATAGGCTCGAAGACATCATAAAAATCACAAACAACAGGAATATTATCTATGACATCCTCCGATTCGAAGGAAGAACTGAGAGAATTCGAAGCACGATTCATGTCTCGAAATACAATAGATAACTGCTCAATAGCATCGGGATGCTTGAGATACAGTTCTTTTGGGACATAGGATTTGAACTTCATAACGGATGAGCCAATTCATTCTCAAAATCGTATAAAAATCAAGATGATCCATAACATGCAGATTCGCATGAAAGGAAAAACCACATAGAATAATCTCAACGTCAACACATAACAAACCAAGAGTAGAGGATCCACCAATAGGATTAACATTACTCAAAGGGTCGCAAAGAGTAACAATATCCAAAGGAATAACATCAACAAGCTCCTTTGACACGAATGAATGCGATGCACCCGTATCGAAAAGAACTCTAATAGAACGGCCATGAAATAAAATAAAACCTTCCAAAACAGAAGGAGTAATACCTTTAGGCTTAGAAGAATCACCAGAAGCTTTAGCAACATTAAGCTTTCCAGATTTGAAACCCTTAGGAGCAGTAGGACAATAAGAAATCCAATGACCCTCTTTCTTGCAATAACGACAAATGCGAGGCTTAGGGCAACTACGGAGAAAATGATCCAAAGAACCACAATTATAGCACACCCTCTGAATAGAAGGTGCACTACTAGACTGAGAACTAGAGGTAGCTTGCTTCTTCTTCTTCTTGTTGGAAGAAGAATTAGGCCTATGAAATGAAAACCTCTTCTTATTGGGATTCTTAGAAACCTCAACCTCATCACCACTATCACGTTCCTTTTCAACAGCTTCAAGGCAAAGTGCCGAATCAACAAGTTCCTCAAAAGTGAGCTTAAGCTGAAGCAAAAGAACTTTCTTCAAATACTTCTTCAAACCAACAACAAAACGAAGATTCTTCTTACGCAGATTGTTAATGAACTCAACTCCGTATTTGTATAAGGCTTCGAAAGATGCAACATAATCAGAAACAGAGGACTTTCCTTGCCTCAACTCAAGGAAACTGCGAGCAAGATTAGCCTTTTCCGATTCAGGAACGAACTTAAGTTCGAAACGTTCCTTGAACCGAATCAATGAGAGAGAGGACTCATCAACTTCCAAAATAAAAAGCCCATACCAATCAAGCGCACCCTCTTGCAACATGCTAGATGCCACGAGAACGCGATGATGATCAAAAAGATCCGTCCGAGAAAATATGCGCTCACAAGCGCGCAACCAAGTCTGAACCTCCAATACACTTTCCGATCCCTTGAAAGGCTTGCCTCCGAGGTGGGAATAGTCACTACACATGTGAACGAAGGCAGTCTTGTGAGAGGGAGATGCGGGAGTAGCAACAGAAGGCTGAATACCCCGAAATAGCTCCATAAACTGATCAGCTGATATATAGACTCCGTCCGGATGAGAACCACTAGACGGGCCGGTAGAAGAACGCTTCCCTCTACCACTTCTAGCCATAGGCTGAGAGAACAAAAGAAGAAAAGGATTAATTAAACAACACACAATTGAAAAGAAATTTAACAAATGGAATACTACGGAATATGAGATTTATTCCTAGACATACTCCAACATGTTAAAGTGGAAAGAATTAATTAGAAAGGCACGAATAAAACTCTCGAATAGTTGTAACACATGTTCCATTCTGCTTCTGTTTGGTGTTTGTAATAATTTATTCTGAATCTCAACTTTGATACCAAGCTGTGACGCCCCACCTCTATGCTCACAATAACAAATGTTATTATAAGGAATAACGTCTGCTATTGCGAAGAATAAGGCTTGTTAGAAGCGAGCATCCGTAAGTTATGCCTTAGACGAGTATTGTTTACATTGATAGGAGTTGTGTAAATTACTCCCGAAGATATATATTCAATCCAAATCTAAAACGAAACTATGGTGGTTAAAGAAAAATTCAGAACAACTCATAATAACAACAACACAGATAAGTATAATCACATCAGAACAGAAATATCAGATATATAACGGAAGATAAGTCTGGATACATGCTACAACAATCGATAGTTCACATGAGCCAAATGTACATATACATAGATATCAACATACATGGGACAAGAGTAAATACACCAAAAGTAACACCTCGAAGTCTAGACAAAAGATGATGTGAAATCCTAAAAGCTGAAGCGGCAACAGAATCAGAGATAGCAATTATCATGAAATAACTTGGTCCGACCCGAGTATTATTTAAAAGAAAATAATAAATGGATCGGTCTAATTTAAACTTAGAAGTGAATGCATCATAAACAACATCAAGCAAAATAATCATAGTCTCGAATGAGACCTTTCAACATAAATAATCAATCATAGTTTAAATGAAGAAATCTCATTAAACTCCATCAAATTCAACTCATTAAACTCTATCAAAATCAACTTTCAAATTCAAAATTGAATTCAAAACAGCAATGCACAAAAATCTAGAAATCAAAATGAGATAACTAGACAAATCAGCATTCACAAAATCTAGAAATCAAAAGAAGATAACTAGACAAATCAACATAAAAGTGGATCGATTCCAGCATATGGCGAGTCTAAGATACGCCGCACGTGCATCATCATATAGCCAAGCCTACCAAGTACTATCATCATAATTTTTGGCGCTCAACAAATGACCGGAAGGTCCAACATATGACCCGAAGGTCTAGTACTGATAATTGACCCGAAGGTCCAACATACGACTTGAAGGTCCATCATAGTGGCTCGAAAGCCCAACAAAATCATCAAAATTTCCAAACAACAACATGTCAGCAAATATTTCAATTAACGAGTCCAGATTTAACCGAATTAGTAAAAGCGTGGTTCCATATTCCGCACTTTTGCTAAATCGTTTAAATCTCTTCATCGTTTCCTTGAAAGTGAAAAATCATGTATTTTATATAAATGACATTTTACGTTCTCAAATGGACAAGTCCGGAATTAACCGAATCAGTAAAAGTATTGGTTCATAGTCCTTAGTTTCGCTGAAGCGTTTAAATCGATTCCTCATTCTTTTAAAAGCATAAACTGTAAAATTTTTGGAAATAATTTTATTTTAAAACGATTTTAAAACACATGATTAAAACAACAACATCTATAGCAATTTCGACAAGGAAATTGCATTTCACAAAACACCATAAAAACGGATATCAAATAAGCTTTGCGGGATAGCCGCTTGAAAATTCACTTTAAAATTGACGGTTACTGAAGTCAAAAAAACAGTAATTTTTATTCGTCAAAAATCTCATCAAAACAACACACTTCAAAAGTATAACACCGGAGTAAAAATCCGTTATAAAAATAACGGAGAAAAAAAAATGTTTTAAAACCAAACACCGGTTCAAAATAAATTAAATAGTGGACTGCACCACTATACTTTCATCAAAAATATTGCACTGCCTCAATATACACGTGCACTACAATATACATGCATGAATTAAAGCAGAATATGCACAAAATGAACTTGACAAAATATAAAAATGACCCGGACGAATACACGTACACAATATAATTTTTGCGTGCAAGTAATTTACAAGTGATCTGGCAACCCAATATAAGCGCGCTCACAGAAATATATTCACGCACACTAAAAATTCCTGATATACGCACTCAACAATATAAACAAATTTCACTAAAACTAGTATACACGAACACACATGTAACACAAATGTTTCAACACACTAATGTTGGCCTGCATGAAAATGAAGGAAGAAAATATGTGACCTGGCCAATTTTTTTCTAGTATTTCACGCGTGTAAATTGATAATCATAAAATAGGGGATATGCAACAAAACAAACAACCTGGACAACCTTTATGCATACCACACTTGCATATGAATTGAAGCAATGGTCAAGATACTCTATCTTTGCACACTAGTCAGGATGCATACACATGTACACACAAACATATAATGCAAAAGGGAAGTGGCATCTTTGTATGCAAATGATAAAAGAATAGTTTGGGCATACTTCTTTTCACGTAAATGTGGTCTGGACTTATATATATATATATATATGTGTGTGTGTGTGTGTGTGTGTGTGTGTGTGTGTATTTTAACTGCAAACTTTCAAGCTACTCAGGCACGCTTTAATTTGTACGCATGCAATTGATGTCTGGGTGATGTATGCAAGTGTACGCTCGAATGGAGTAGGCAAACAAAAATAAATGATGTAACTTGGAACTTGCTATTTAGTGTGCACGTTTGAATGCAACAATGAAGTAGAAGAAAATAAACTACTAACTTGAACTTGGACCCATTTTATTTAAATACCACTAGCACACACATAAGATTCAAGTAATGTGTAATTGTCTGCAACACAATATTGTGAAAATTTTCCAGAAATCAAAAGATATTGCCTACGTAAAATATTGCATACAAACGTAACCCACTTTGCTAACTAAGTTGTGACCGTAGTTTTTAAATTAGAATTTTGAGTTTTCACTCACCAAAGTTTGCTTCAAAATTGTTAGCATCCTAAATTCAAAGGAAAAGAAGTAAGCATTTATGAACCACCATTAACACTTTGCAAAGCTACCGGAAAGTTGAGTAAAATCATTCTTTTCTCTTCTTTTCACAAATATTGTACAAGCCAAAATGAAAGATGTGCTGGCCTTCATTTGTACATATGCATTAAATTAAAACGTGCAATTTGAAAGAAAGGACACTGCTACAAATAAAAAGAAATGATGGTGAAAAGTGTTCACTTGCTTCTTTAAATTAGACCCATGTTCACACGTGAAGGTAAATGAAGTTACAACATGAGTTAGCTATTTACAACCGACTTTACAACATTTTTTCATTGCAAATTTATTTTTCAAATTTCTATTTAAAATTTGTATTTCAAATTTTTGTTGCTATGGTAATTAAAAATCACGGTTGTTACAAACTCCCCTTTATAAAAATTGCGTCCCGCAATTTTCATACTAGAAGTTGTTTATAACACCAATTAATTCATCACAACAAAGATTAAAATAGAAAAGATGAATAAAGAATGCTCACCCCCACCCGAAGAGGAGAGAAAACCAGGATAAGAACGCTCGATGAATTCTTTGGTTTCCCAAGTGCAATCTTTGGGGTTTGTGGACCATTGAATTTTCACAAGTGGTACTTCTGTATTCTGAAGGCATTTAACCTCCGAAGCTAGCACACGAATAGAATTTTGCACCATAGACAAGTCGGGTGAGATCTCAAGATCTTTCAACACATGAGGATCAATAATAGAATTCGAATCTCGAAGGCATCGACGAAGTTGGGATACATGAAATACGTCATGAATTCCCAAAAACTGAATAGGTAGTGATACACGATAAGCAATAGGGCCAATGCGTTCCGTAATAGGAAATGGTCCAATATACCGAGGAGCCAATTTCCCGAAGCTACAAAAATGCACCACACCCTTCATCGGAGAAACACGAATGAATATGCAATCGCCAACAGAAAATTCCAAATGCTTCTTACGATGATTGGCATAAGATTTCTGTCTATTCTGAGCCTCCTTCATTCTCTGTCTAATAATATCAATCTTCTCAGAAGATTCACGAATATAATCGGGGTCGAGAACTAACTTTTCCCCAGATTCCAACCAACAAGATGGTGATCGACACGGTTTTCCGTAAAGAGCTTCGAAAGGAGCCATACCGATACTGGATTGAAAACTGTTGTTATAAGAAAATTCAACAAGAGATAAGTGGTCTTCAAAACTACCACCAAAATCAAGAATGCAAGTCGATGGAGATCTTGTAAGACTTCATTCACCCTTTCAGTCTGACCATCAGACTGTGGATGATAAGCTGTACTGAGATTGAGCTTAGTACCCAAAGCTTTCTGAAGGCTCTGCCAGAAACCACTAGTAAAAAACGGATCTCTATCACTAACAATGGAACTAGAAACTCCATGAAGTCGAACGACTTCTTTAATAAAAAGCTTAGCCAACAAAGGAGCAGTCCGATTGGACTTGATAGGAATAAAATGGGCTGATTTGGTCAATCGGTCAACAATCACCCAAACACTAGTATGGCCCGACCTCGAACGAGGTAGGCCATCAATGAAGTCCATAGAAATCTGATACCATTTCCACAATGGAATCTCAAGAGCCTGCAAAAGACCACTAGGACGTTGGTGTTCTGCTCTAATAAGTTGACAAGTCATGCAACGACTCACATAACTTGCAACATCACGCTTCATACCCTCCCAAAAGTAAAAGTGTTTCATGTCAGCATACATCTTACTACTGCCTGGATGGATAGTATACTCAGAATGTCATTTCTAAGATTAGAAACAATAGGCCGATCAACCTTCCCTTCTTCCGAATACAACCATGAATATCAATATCAAAATCCTTTGGATCATCACTTCGGGATTCTGATTTAGAACTCTAAATAAGATAAGAGATATCTGGATCTTGTTTCTGGGCATCGACAATATGATCCAACAAAACAGGACGAGCTTCCATGCTAAATAAAAGCACGGAAGAATCAGCAACTGAAGGGCGGTCACTAATATCACAATGAGATAAAGCTTCCAACATATTCCACTCTGCTAGCATCATGGAAACAACAACTTAAGGCCTACGACTAAGCGCATCAGCAACTCGATTACCCTTACCAGGGGTATACCGAATATCAAAATCATATGAAGTAAGAAATTCGAGCCAACGCTGTTGCCTCATATTAAGTTCCTTCTGAGTGAATAGATACTTCAAGGATTTGTGATCAGTTAAGAGAACAAAATGCTCTCCCAATAAATAATGTCACCAAATCTTTAGAGAAAAGACTATAGCGGCTAACTCCAAATTATGGGTAGCATAACGAATCTCGTTAGGCTTTAGTTGTCTAGAAGCATAGGCAACTACTCTATCCTTTTGCTTGAGAACAGCACCGAGTCCATAACCACTGGCATCGTTATATAAAATAAGATCATGATTCCCTTCGGGAACCACTAAGATAGGAGCATGAATAAGGAGGTCTTTTAGCTTCATGAAAGAAGTCTCACACTTATCAGACCAAATAAAAGGAACAGCTTTTCTCGTGAGAGCGGTAAGTGGTAAAGCAATACGAGAAAAGTCCTTAATAAACCGGTGATAATAACCCGCTAATCCAAGGAAACTACGGATCTCAGTAACGGCCTCGGGCCTCTTCCAGTTCTGAATAGATTTAATCTTGGAAGGATCGATAGTGATACCATCGGAAGAAACAATATGACCGAGAAACTTCACCTTATTCTCCCAGAAGTGACACTTGGAGAATTTGGCAAAAAGCTGATGCTGACGAAGAGTGCCCAAAACAATCTCCAAATGCTGAATATGATTGGCTTCAGATTTGGAATAAATAAGAATATCATCAATGAAAACGAAAACGAACATATCGAGATATTCCCGGAATATCCGATTCATAAGATCTGCAAAATACGCTGGAGCGTTCGTCAAACCGAGCGGCATAACAAGCCATTCGTAAGAACCATAACGAGTATGGAATGCGGTAAGAGGAATGCTATCTTTCGCAACTCGTAACTAATAAAAACTAGTAGCAAGATCGAGCTGGGAGAAGAGCTTAGCGCCACTTAATTGATCGAACATGTCGTCGATCCTAGGTAATGGGTACCTATTTTTGATAGTAAGCTCGTTAAGCTTACGATAATCAATGCAAAGCCTAAGAGTACCATCTGGCTTCTTAACAAAAACAACGGCGACGCCCCAAGGAGATGAGCTAGAACGAATAAATTGCTTGGCTTCCAATTCAGATAATTGTTGCTTGAGTTCCTCATTTTCCTCAGCAGACATCCTCATGGGAGGACGACTGACAGGATGAGCACCAGAGATAAGATGATATGGAACTCAATTGTCCTCTTTGGCGACAAACACGAAATAGGCTCGAAGACATCATAAAAATCACAAACAACAGGAATATTAGCTATGACATCCTCCGATTTGAAGGAAGAACTGAGAGCATTCGAAGCACGATTCATGTCTTGAAATACAATAGATAACTGCTCAATAGCTTGAGATACAAAGTTCTTTCGGGACATAGGATTTGAACTTCATAACGGATGAGCCAATCCATTCCCAAAATCATATCAAAATCAAGATGATCCATAACGTGCAGATTCACATGAAAGGAAAAACCACATAGAATAATCTCAACATCATTACATAACAAACCAAGAGCAGCGGATCCACCAATAGGATTTACAATCCTCAAAGGGTTGCAAAGAGTAACAACATCCAAAGGAATAACATCAACAAGCTTCTTTGACACGAATGAATGCGATGCAACCGTATCGAAAAGAACTCTAATAGAACGGCCGTGAAATAAAATAAAACCTTCCAAAATATAAGGAGTAATACCTTTAGGCTTAGAAGAATCATCAGAAGCTTTAGCAACATTAAGCTTTCCAGATTTGAAACCCTTAGGAGCAGTAGGACAATTAGAAACCCAATGACCCTCTTTCTTGCAATAATGACAAATGAGAGGCTTAGGTCAACTACGGAGAAAATGATCCAAAGAACGACAATTATCGCATGCCCTTTGAATAGAAGGTGCACTACTAGTCTGAGAACTAGAGGTAGCTTGCTTCTTGTTGTTGTTGTTGGAAGTGGAATTAGGCATGTGAAATGGAAACCTCTTCTTATTGGGGTTCTTAGAAACCTCAACCTCATCACCACTATCACGTTCCTTTTCAACAGCTTCAAGGCAAAGTGCCGAATCAACAAGTTCCTCAAAAGTGATCATAAGCTGAAGCAAAAGAACTTTCTTCAAATACTTCTTCAAAACATCAACAAAATGAAGATTCTTCTTACGCGGAGTGTTAATGAACTCAACTCCGTATTTGGATAAGGCCTCGAAAGATGCAACATAATCAGAAACATAGGACTTTCCTTGCCTCAACTCAAGGAAACTACGAGCAAGATTAGCCTTTTTCGATTCAGGAACGAACTTAAGTTCGAAACGTTCCTTAAACTGAATCCATGAGAGAGAGGACTCATCATCTTTCGCAATAAAAAGATCATACCAATCAAGCGCACGCTCTTGAAACATGCTAAATGCCACGAAAATGCGATGATGATCAGAAAGATCCGTTAGAGAAAATATGCGCTCATAAGCGCGCAACCAAGTCTAAACCTCCAATACACTTTCCGATCCCTTGAAAGGCATGCCTCCAAGGTGGGAATAGTCACTACACATGCGGGCGAAGGCAGACTTGTGAGAGGGAGCTACGGGATTAGCAACAGAAGGCTGAGTACCCCGAAATAGCTCCATAAACTAATCAGCTGACATATAGACTCCGTCCGGATGAGAACCACTAGACGGGCCTGTAGAAGAACGCTTCCCTCTACCTCTTCCAGCCTTAGGCTGAGAGAACAATAGAAGAAAAGGATTAGTTAAACAACACATAATTGATAAGAAATTTAACAAATGGAATACTACGTAATATGAGATTTATTCCTAGACATACTCCAACATGTTAAAGTGAAAAGAATTAATTAGAAAAGCACGAATAAAACCCTCGAATAGTTGTAACACATGTTCCATTCTGCTTCTGTTCTGTGTTTATTATAATTTGTTCTGAATCTCAGCTCTGATACCAAGATGTGACGCCCCACCTCTATGCTCATAATAAAAACAGTTATTATAAGGAATAACGTCTGCTATTGCAAAGAATAAGGCTTGTTAGAAGCGACCATCCGTATGTTATGCCTTAGACGAGTATTGTTTACATCGATAGGAGTTGTGTAAATTACTCCCAAAGATATATATTCAATCCAAATCTAAAACGAAACTACGACGGCTAAAGAAAAATTCAGAACAACTCATAATAACAACAACACATATAAGTATAATCACATCAAAACAGAATATCATATATATAGCGGAAGATAAGTCTGGATACATGCTACAACAATCGATGGTTCACATGAGCCAAATGTACATATACATAGATATCAACATACATGAGACGAGAGTCAATAAACCAAAAGTAACACCTCGAAGTCTAGACAAAATATGATGTGGAATCCCAAAAGCTGAAGCGGCAACAGAATCAGAGATAGTGATTAACCTGAAATAACTCGGTCTGACCCGAGTATTATTTAAAAGAAAATAATAAACGGATCAGTCTAATATAAAATTAGAAGTGAATGCATCATAAACAACATTAAGCAAAATAATCATAGTCTCGAATGAGACCTTTCAACATAAATAATCAATCATAGTTTAAATGAAGAAATCTCATTAAACTCCATCAAATTCAACTCATTAAACTCCATCAAAATCAACTTTCAAATTCAAAATTGAATTCAAAACAGCAATGCACAAAAATCTAGAAATCAAAATGCGATAACTAGACAAATCAGCATTCACAATCTAGAAATCAAAATAAGATAACTAGACAAATCAACATAAAAGTGGATCGATCCCAGCATATGGCGAGTCTAAGCTACGCCGCACGTGCATCATCATACGGCCGAAGCCTACCAAGTACTGTCATCATAATTTTTGATGCCCAACAAATGATCCGAAGGTCCAACATATGGCCCGAAGGTCTAGTACTGGTAATTGACCCGAAGGTCCAACATATGACCCGAAGGTCCATCATAGTGGCTCGAAAGCCCAACAAAATCTTCAAAATTTTCAAACAACAACATCTCGGCAAATATTTCAATTAACGAGTCCGGATTTAACCGAATTAGTAAAAGCGTGGTTCCATATTTCGCACTTTGCAAAATCGTTTAGATCTCTTCGTCGTTTCCTTGAAAGTGCAAAAGCATGTATTTTATATAAATGACATTTTACGTTCTCAAATGGACAAGTCCGAAATTAACCGAATCGGTAAAAGTAAGGGTTCATAGTCCTTAATTTTGCTGAAGCGTTTAAATCGATTCCTCATTCTTTTGAAAGCGTAAACTGTAAATTTTTTGGAAACAATTTTATTTTAAAACGATTTTAAAACACGTGATTAAAACAACAACATCTATAGCAATTTCAACAAGGAAATTGCATTTCACAAAACACCGTAAAAACGGATATCAAATAAGCATTGCGGGGCCGCTTGAAAATTCACTTTAAAATTGACGGTCACTGAAGTCAAAACAACAGTAATTTTTATTCGTCAAAAATCTCATCAAAACAACACATTTCAAAAGTATAATGCCGGAGTAAAAATCCGTTATAAAAATAACTGCGCAAAAAAAACATTTTAAAACCAAACACTGGTTCAAAATAAATTAAATAGTGGACTGCACCACTATACTTTTATGACGCCCCATCTCTATACCCACGCTAGCCTAGAACATTACGGTGAATGCTGTCAACTAGCACGTAGAATAAGGCTGTTGAGGAGCGACCATCCGTGTAATTGCTTTGCGCGAGCATCGATATGTCAGATAGTATAACATGCATTTCTTTATCAAGAGGGAAATCCGACAAACCGACACAAACTCAAAGCTACTACACAGTGGCTATAATAATCTTCGAAAACAAATATAGGTATAAGCATAACACAAATCAGTCACAGATAATTCATATCACAAAGGAGGAAGATGATATGAATATATAACTAACACATGAAAGTGTATATCAGAGTAGTGGTCAAAAAGATCCACTATAATACAAAAGAATAGCAACACGTGCTATACAAAAGAATACAACTATGAGTCTATATCTCAAGTGTATACAACAAAATAAACTACTAATCTAAGTAGTTAGCCAAAAGTCAGAGAAATCAATCCCAAGTGAGAAGTCAAGCAGAAGCACCTGTAACATCTCGGTCTGACCCGAGTATTATTTAATAAGAAAATAATAAACAGATCAGTCTAACTATAAATATCAGATAACATGATATAGAATGAGAGATACGGCATAAATATATGATATCCATAATGGCATACTATTATAAGTATGAAATTGAAACTCAACATGAGATTAATCAATATCACAAAAATCTTCACAAAGATCCAAAAAGGGGTTTCATACCCAAAACTTGTATTCACAACAAGTCAATGACACACGAATTCACCAATGCACAAAAATTGATAAATCATATCAATAGAAATCACAAAAATAAGTGAAGCATAAATTCCATAATTCAACACACAAAATCCAGAAATCACAAGAAAGGAGGGAGGCCTACCACACGAGCGGGAGCATTAAAGCTCACCAACATATGTATCACATGAACGTGAAGCTATCTCATGGTAGCTAGCCATTAATTTTTGACACACGAACGACCCGAAGGCCATGGGGAGCTACCCCACAAAGGAATGAGACAAAGCTCAATAAAATGAGTTACTGTCCTCCACGTGGACAAAGAGACATCACACAATTGCTAGTCTAAATCACAAAAATTATCGTCATGATCATCAAGAAGTATCAATTACAGTAAGCTAGTAAATATATGAGCTTAACTTCATGTCTCATAACCACTAGCTTAACTTAAATATTTACGAACAAATTGTATATCTCCACTAGAAAATTGTCACAAGAGTTTCAACCGAACAAGTCCAAGAATTAACCGGCGAAGTAAACGCAAGCGTTTCATACCACTTGTTTTACTAAGCCGTTTAATTAGATTTCTCATACGAGTGAGGTAAAGGTTTGTGTATACTAGTAGATTGGAAAACGGTTTTATAAACGAGTTTGATATTGAAAATATAGTTGAAATCGTTTCGATGAAGAGGTTTTGATATTTAATACTAGTATTGAAACCTTTAGATTTTTAAAGTGACAAATCACAAAAATGATTGTAGAACAATCAATCACCAAAATTCACATCCGAAGATGTGAATAAAATCCAAAGAAATCGATACCAAATCCATAGAAATGGATATTTCCAAAAATCCATAAAAAGAAGTCACCAGAGTCGATAATAAGTGATAACGACTAATAGGATCGCTAAAATCGATAAATAATGGAAATTCACACAAAACAGCCTGAATAGGCAAAAATAAACATCTCTAGACGTCTGATTTGGAATCCAGACATCTGGATTTGTTTACTGAAAAATAGTTCAGAAAGCTACCCAGACGTCTGGAATAGCCAAAACAGACGTCTGAGCCATGGCCAGACGTCTGGTTTTGAATCCAGATGCCTGGTTTTTTTCTCTGAAAATAACCCAGAGAACACCCAGACGTCTGAAACATCAAGTTAGACGTCCGAGACTTATCCAGACGTCTGATTTGAATTTCAGATGTCTGAAAATAGTCTCTAGCATTTTTTTATAATATGCGTGCATACATTTTTCTTTCCAGGTCCGAAACAAACGTCTGGACTTGGTCACCAGACGTCTGGTCACCTGGTCTGGGCAACAATTTGCCTAGGCCAAAGTGGCCAAAACGTATCGGAAGCGATCAGAAGAGCAATGTCGACTAAGGATTTACGCCAAGCGACAACCCGACCTTAAAAGCTCTTCCATACACCCCGAATATCAATGTCCAAATGTCCATAAAAGGATTTTCATAAAATTGGACCAAAACACAACAATTGGAAAATTCACCAAATCAATTCAAATTGAAAGCAAATGAATATGCACATATGTTAGGAATTCATACCTAACAACAATGATAGATATAGAAAAAGACGTGAGATAAAAATCTCACCTTTATGCACAAGAACAACGAGGAAGAAGCTATAGAACAATGACAATGACAATCACTCTTCAATTCCAACTCAACAAGCTTGAATCTAAGCTAAAACGAGAAACATCCTAAATTAGGTTTAGGAATTTCTGAATTTGATAAGAGAATGAGTTGGAGAAGAAGAAGAGAAGCTTACCAATGGGTTCTTCTATTAGTTTGGAGCTAGAGCTTGATTTACAAAAGAAAACTAGGGTTTTGGAGTTTTAATTTCCTCTTCCACCCTCCATTAACATAAAGCTTGAGTATAAGGAAATGAGGAATGAGTAATGAAGAGGAGAAGGGGTTGGGACTGAATACATAAGTGGGGTTAATGGGCTCAGTCCAAACCAAAGCCCTAAGTGAAAAAGTAGCAAAAATCAACTAACTCCAAACATATCGAAGCTTATACTCAAAAAGGTCGCAAACGACATTTTAAACTCAATGGGAGTAGTCCCGAGTCCTAATTCGACCGTATGCAAAAAGTATTTCGGACTAAATTCCGAGTATCAATAAAATATTTAAATAAAGTATTTAAATATAAAAATCGATAAATATGCGGGTAGTTACAACTTTCATCAAAAATATTGCATTGCCTCAATATACACGTGCACTATATTATACATGCACGAATTAAAGCAGAATATGCACAAAATGAACTTGACAAAATATAAAAATGACCCAGACGAATACACGTACACAATATAATTTTTGCGTGCAAGTAATTAACAAGTGATCTGGCAACCCAATATAAGTGCACTCACCGAAATATATGCACACACACTAAAAATTCCTGATACACGCACTCAACAATATAAACAAATTTCACTAAAACTGGTATACATGAACACACATGTAACACAAATGTTTCAACACATTAATGTTGGTCTGCATGAAAATGAAGGAAGAAAATATGTGACCTGGCCAATTTTTTTCTAGTATTTCGTGCGTGTAAAATTGATAATCATAAAATGAGGAATAGGCAACAAAACAAACAACCTGGACAACATTTATGCATACTACACTTGTATATGAATTGAAGCAATGGTCAGGATACTCTATCTTTGCATACTAGTTTGGACGCATAAACATGTATATACAAATATATAATGCAAAAGGGAAGTGGAATCTTTGTATGCAAATGATAAAAGGATAGTTTGGGCATACTTCTTTTGCACACTAGTCTGGACGCATAAACATGTACATACAAATATATAATGCAAAAGGGAAGTGGCATCTTTGTATGCAAATGATAAAAGGATAGTTTGGGCATACTTCTTTTCACGCAAATGTGGTCTGGACTTATATATATACATACATACATATATATATATATATATATATATATTAACTACAAACTTTCAAGCTACTCAGGCACGCTTTAATTTGTACGCATGCACTGATGTCTGGGTGATGTATACAAGTGTACAGTCGAATGGAGTTGGCAAACAGAAATAAATGATGTAACCTGGAACTTGCTATTTAGTGTACACATTTGAATGCAGCAATGAAATAGAAGAAAGTAAACAACTAACTTGAACCTGGACCCATTTTATTTAAATACCACTTGCACACACATAAGATTCAAGTAATGCATAATTGTCTGCAAAACAATATTGTGAAAAATTTCCAGAAATCAAAAGATATTGCCTACGTAAAAGATTGCATACAAACATAACCCACTTTACTAACTAAGTTGTGTCCATAGTTTTTAAATTAGAATTGTGAGTTTTCACTCACCAAAGTTTGCTTCAAAATTGTTAGCAACCGAGATTCAAAGGAAAGGAAGCAAGCATTTATGAACCACCATTAACACTTTGCAGAGCTACTGGAAAGTTGAGTAAAAGCATACTTTTCTCTACTTTTCACAAATATTGTACAAGTCAAAATGAAAGATGTGCTGGCCCTCATTTGTACATATGTATTAAATGAAAACGTGCAATTTGAAAGAAAGGACACGGCTACAAATAAAAAGAAATGATGGTGAAAAGTGTTCACTTGCTTTTTGAATTAGACCCATGTTCACACGTGAAGGTAAATGAAGTTACATCATAAGTTAGCTATTTACAACTGACTTTACAACATTTTTGCATTGCAAATTTATTTTTCAAATTTCAATTTTAAATTTTTTTTACGACGATAATTAAAAATCACGGTTGTTACAACGTAACTCTGGGAATGCAACGTGATAATCTAGAGTTTGAGTTGCCAGGTTATACTTTTGCCCGCAGTTTGTTTGTGTTTAATTTTGCGGGTTTCATGATTTTTTTAGATATGGATTGGTTGAGCAAATACGATGCTAGGATATTTTTCTATGATAAGAAAATATCATTTAGACACCCTCATAGTAATGACCGAATTGTTTACTTAGTCGAGAATTCGAGTCTAGAAGTTTTCGCTTTATTGAGTGCCATGAAAGTGTAAGATGAGCTGAATTGTGTTTTATTAGTAAGAGAATTTACAGACGTGTTCGAGCCAGCTACAGGAATTTCATTGAAATGAGCCATTGAGTTTCGTGTAGATCTTGTACCTTGAGTTGAACCCATAAGTTGACTACCTAGTAGGATGACAATTACTGAGATGAAGGAGTTAAAGATGAAGCTGGTGGACTTAGAAGGAAAGAGTCTTATTAGATCAAGCAGTTTTCCTTGGGGAGTGGCCATGATGTTCGTAAAAAACTGGACGGGTTGTTGAGATTATTTCTTGATTACCATATGTTGCATGAGAAGATAATAAAGAACATATATTGCTTGCTGAGAATTGATGATTTATTTGATTAGTTGAGTGGAGCCAAAGTATTTTCCCAATTGGATTTAGACAGGGTTCCATCAATTGAGGGTGGCAGAGGACAATATTCCTTTGATGGCGTTTCGAATGAGATATGGTTTGTACGAGTGGCTAGTGATGCCATTCGGATTAACTAATGCGCCTACTTTCTTTGTGGACTTGATGAACCAGATTTTCTGATAGCACTTGGAAAGGTTCATGTTGGTATTCATTAATGATATTCTGATCTATTCTAAGGATGAAAGAGGTCACGAGATTTAGCTTAAAATAACACTTGATACATTGATGTAGCATCAACTAAAAGTGAAGTTTTCAAAGTGTCATTTCTAGAATAGAGAGGTGAGGTTTCATGGTCATGTAGTTTCAAAGAAAGGATTGCTAGTGGATCCAGCTAAGATTGAACCTGTAAATAATTAGCCGAGATAGTGATTGAGATAAAAAAGTTTTCTTGGATTGGCTAGGTATTATCGAAGATTCATTAAGGATTTCTCGCAGATAGCAGCACTCCTAACTAAACTAACCAAGAAGTACGTAAAGTTTATTTGGTTCGATAAATGTAAGGAAGCATTCCTTAAGTTAAAGCATTTATTAACCAATGTGTCCATGTTAATTGATCCAGATTGGAATTAGGATTTGGTGGTGTATATGGATGCATGTGGAACTGGATTAGAAGCTGTGCTGATGTAAATGGTAAAGTAATTGCCTACGCTTCTCGACAGCTCAGATCACATGATGTTAGATATCCAACTCATGATTTTGGGTTGACAGCCATGATTTTCAAATTGAAAGTGTGGAGACACTTAGGAGAAAGATTCAAGCCATATGTAGATCATAAGTATTTGAGGTATTTATTCTCTCAAAAAGAGTTGAATATGAGATAGTGGAGGATTCTGGAGTTTTTAACAGCTTATGATTTTATTATTGAGTTTACATCGGAAAAAGGAAATAAAGTTATGGATGCACTTAGTAGAAAATATCAGAGTGTGGTGTTAGCTCTGTTGGCAGAATGGAAGGAGTTGGAGGTGTTCGCTACTTGTAGTGTGAAGTTAAGGTCAACTGTTAGTTCTAATCAAAGTACTTGCATGTTGTCTTGCTTAAAAGTACGACCGATATTGATCAAGAGGATTGCTCCTAGGCAGAGAGATGATCCATTATTAGCCAAAAAGGATTAGAAGGTAGGAAAGTGGAATAGAGAACGTTTATTTGAAATATTTTGGTCTTGACTAGAGAGGATGGTTAAGAAGAAGGGACGGTATGTGTTCCAGATGCTGGTGACCTAATAAAGGAAGTTCTTAGGGAATGTCATCGATCAAAGTTTACTATGCGTCTTGCGGGAACTAATATGTTCAAGATATGAAGAAAAGTTTCTTCTAGGAAGGTATGTAAAGGGATGTAGGCTTATGGGTGAAACAACGTGAATTGCCAGCAAGTTAAAGCCGAGCAATAGAAATCGAGAAAATTGCTTCATCCTTTAGATATTCCAGTTTGGAAATGGGATTCGATATTGTAACAACCCTGGTTTGGAGATTACCTTTCAATATAATATTACAGTGGCAATTATAATTTAATATTGTAAATTAAATTAAAATTGAAGAAATTAAATTGTTTTATTTGAAATAAACAATGAAAATTGGAATTTAAAATGAGAAAATAAAATTCCAAGCTTTATTTATTTTGTTGGTGTGACAATAAATGGAATATGGGGCATCAAGTCTGGTGTGCAAGCTATAATTCCCCACTCCAAGACCCACATTAACAAAAAGTATTACTGGGTAATACTGTCTGCTAATGCAGAGAATAGGACTAGTTAGGAGCGACCATCTATAGTCTTGTCCTAAATATATATTGAATACGTCGATTAATGCTCTATATTTTTTTACCAACTCTAGTGGATCGACATATCCAGTAAATGCTTAATACAAAACTACAGGTGGCTATAGGATCTATCAGGACAAAATACAACAACTCAAATGCATAACACATCACAGAACAATAGGTAATCATATATATATATATATATATATATACACACACACACACACATACATATATACTGACATATCCTAATACAATACAATTAATACATCATAAGTGGTATGACAACCACAACATACACACTAGCCAAAACAATATACATGTCAAAGTAGTGACAAAAAGACTACAACAAAAAGGGATAGTAGATAAGTCCATGCGGAAGCAGAATAGGCAAAGTCCATAAGGGTACCTAACTTGAAACACCTTGGTCTAACCCGAGTATATAACACACGGATCAGTCTAGCTAAACAAATCATTTTACAAGGAAGAGATTAAGGGAAACGAAAGCAATATCAAATCTTAACTCCAACAGCGAATCTAAGATGAATAATACATGAACCATATATGTTTTTCTTGTTCTTGAATTCGACTATGGATAGTATTAGAATTATTTTGATGATTTTCCAAGTTATGCTTGTTTAATCATTGTTTGGATAGAATAATGATTTATGGAATTTTTACGAGATTATTTGAATGGGTTTTAAGGGTAAAACCTAAGTTTTAAATCATCAAATGCCTTGATTTTCTAGTATGTTGTATAAAACATTAATTTGGAGATGGGTTTCTAATTTCATAATTTTTTGAATTTCTTAGGGAGGAAATATGTTTATTTGGATTTTAATTATATAAAATTAATAAATAACGATGTTGACCTAAAATTTTGATATGGTGAAGAATAAAGTATCTTCGAATTTCTATAATTTTTGGAGATTTTTCCCAAGCGATTATGAATTATTATGAATTTAATGTACTTGAAAACATTTAAAATTATTAATTAATTAAAGTTATTAATTAATTAAGTTGGAAAATGTTTTGGAAATGTAAGATTGATGTGCGGTTGATTTTCAAAAAAGAATTGTGCAAAGTAACGTAATATCCAACAGAAATTGGACAAAATTAAGATTTGGTGAAAAATAATTGCTTTCATTGGTAATAAATCAGTTTTCATGAAATTTACGATATGCCATAATGCTATTATCATCATCGAGCCTAAAGCAACACCGCGTCGATGATTGTCGACGTCGATGAGGAGGGAAACATATGATAACTACTTAAGTAGTTAGGGAGTGATTCCATCCGTGTCGAGGTGGACATCGCGACATTCCATCATTGACGGCATCGTATTCTTGTAATTCACTTAAGTGCTTAAAAATTAACGCCACGGTCATTGACGCCGTTTGTCTTATTGCCGCATATTATCGCCGCATTTCAATGCCATATTATTCACCTTTGTTTTTAAATGACGCCACTTATTTTCAAATCTTATATGTTTGACAGCATGATAGCCAAAGTAAGCTAAATATAAAGCTTAATAATGATGTCGCTGGTCTTGTTGTTGCAATTCTTCAAGGCAGAGAAGGTTTCTTTTGCAATGTTTTGGGAAATAATGCCATGCGTCATTGTCGTCATGACTCTTTGTGTCGACATTGGAATTTAAAGGCCATATTGTTAAGTCTATGCGCCTTGTTAAAATTTTGTTTCTATAGGTGGATAAGCTATAGTTTATGTAAGTCAACAATAATAGTTTCAATATGAAGTTTTATACTTAAAAAGTTTAAGTTTTTTTTGTCCTTTGATAGAGGTCGATATTGTTTTAATTTCAAAAATGTTCATTACTATCTTAACAAATGACGGCGAGCTGTATGTTTTATGATTTCGACATTATTCATTCGGGGTACCAATGTATTTTATTTATGAATTTAACCGCTAATCATTGGGGATACCAATGTAAAATTTTGATACCAATGCAAAATTTTCTTTAATAAGTTCAACATGGATCATTGGAGATACTAATTCATGTTATATTTGGATTATAAGTTTAAAGTGTATACAACCTAATTGAGGACACCAATAGACATAGGTAGAACATGTAAGCTAAACATGAATTAAATTGATAAGCGATGGGAGGAAAACTATGGGATGTGAGATGGATAGTTCACATCTTGCTAGAGATGGATAATCTATGTGAGGTAAATAAAAGGTTCATAGTTAACTTTGGAAACTTATATGATGTATGATGGATAGTCCACATCATTTTAAATGAATGGAATTTGTGATGGATAGTCCTCATAATTTAAATAGCTAAACCATGTGTGATGGGTAGTCCATATAGTAAAGGATGTGTCATGACCCACCATTTCGTACCATTCAAATCGACAATAATCCACACATATAGGGCTTGAATGATGCAAAGTAACAGATTGTAAACAAATTTGGAGCAAATGAAATCAAATACACAGAACCACAAACATAGAACAATCAGAATAACTCGCAGCGGAATATAAAAATAACATAGTAGTTCATGAAGCTACTATAACAGAGTCTCAAACCAAATACATAATAACAGTCTGAAAACAACATAATAGAAATCCCAAATACATAGAAGTTCACTAATACATGATATAAACTAGAACAGCTGAAACATAAATAGATATAAATGTAGATAGGCAGAAACTCCAGCAAAGACCAGCTCCAGAAAGAGAATCCAAAGCTGTGAATACTCAGGCTGACCCGAGCGTAAAGCAAAACACAAAACACTCGAGTCAGGACAATATATACTTGTATAATGTAAACCAACTCAAGTAAACTGTAATAAGGTACAAGTAACTTAAAGGATGCTTGGGACTGCCCATCCTCTAAGGATCCGTTAAACTATTTACTATATAGTAATATTGCGCGATTATAATAATGTTTATAGTAAAATAAACTTACTTTAAAATAGCGTTCCGGGCTTACCCCTACACCCTTCACACATAATAGTCCCAGTAGTCCATCTAATATCATGATATCTCCAGATCGGGAAACTATCAGAGGATACCACACGGGCTAAGGGAGAAAAACAAACTTGTAGTAAATGCTCGGTATGGTAGGTGACACGGCACACAAGGCAATGTCGGGGTAGATATACCAATTACGCACAGGGGCTGGTGGTAACGTAGCAGCCACTATGCCCACCCCGAACAACACTCCAAAATCAGGGGGTGCACCCAATCAATCACAACAGTAATAGAATGGTATCGAAGAAATGTGTCCGACCAGAGGTGCTACCTCTTTTGTCCCGAGATCGCTCCTGTTTTAACCACCTTAAGCTAACTCAGGGGAGTTAGGTCCACGTAATGTACCTCAGGAACGTCGTCACCATCCTACTTCATTCTGGAATCTCTACAACGTACACAGTTGTTAAAGTGGTTTTCGGTATCGACAGAGAGTATGTCCATATCCGATCCCGATCTCTTTAAGAACCAATCGTTATTATAATCCATGGTTATAATTTAAAATTGGTATTTATATTTCAAAAATCAAATATCATTTAACGATTCAATATCATTTCAAATCCATTTCAAAATATCCAACTTATCATATCATTTCAAAACCACATTCATTTTATTCAAATTTAAAATACCCTTTCAATTCACATTTCAAAATAGTTTATATTTGAAATCGAATTACTTCATTTAAATCATTAAAATGAAGTTATTATATTTAATAATTAAATTATTAAATTTCCAAAAGTTTTAATCTTTCAAAGTTCATTTATTCACTTAAACTTATCAAAACAATGAAAATTCACCTTTCGCAACATTTGGAAAATACTATAGAAAATTACTTTCAAAACAGTTCAATTTGACAAAAGACTGCATTTAAAATGCTGTAATAGGGTTACATTAGTTCAAATAAAACTGTAGTTAAATTCAAGAATTGTAGCACTTATAAAGTGCTATAGTATCCCTTTTTTTTTTTAGAATTTAGCCATTTGGTTCATTCATATCAACCATAGCATTTACAAATGCTGTAATATCCTTTACATTTGAAAATAATAGCGTTTCAAAATGCTGTTAATTAAATTTCAAATATTCAATATAATTTCACTTTTAAAATCATACAATTTCCAATTTAAACCAATTTAAACTTATAAAATCATATAATTTCACTTTTAAAACAATCATTTAATTTACCTTAAATTCATGGTTTTTATAAAGTTAAATTTCCATTCAAAGATCAATATTTAATAATAATCTACTTATTAAATTCCAACGTTCAATTTTAAATTCATTAAATTAAATTTTAACTTAACACTTAAGTTTAAATTTCCAAATATAACTTATCTTCATTTTATTTACTTAACTTAAAATTCACCTTTAAACAAAATTCATAAATTTCCCATTTAAGTTACATTTCAAATTTCAACTTAAATAATCATTTATTTCACATTTTAACTTTATTCGAAAATTAATTAATATATTAAAAATTATTTTAAATTCATTTTAATTAAAAATTTCATAAATCTACCATATTTCACATTTAATTTAAATTCCATATATCACTAAATTATAATTTCTAAAATAACTTATATTTTAGATTTTCTAACTTTACCATTATTAGAAAATCAACAATACTTTACAAAAATCATTTTTAATTAAATTTAAATCAAAATATTATAATATTACATTTCTAAAATATTTTAAATTTTTTAGAAAAACTTATTTTAACCACGGGTCAGTATATAATTTTCTACGCTAGGTAAAGTGATATGGGTAATATATCATTTCGACCCGTAATTTACAAAGAAAACATAGGTTTTATCATTTCAAACCCGCAGTCCCTAGTAAAATGAAATAATTGAAAATCGTTCAGGCCTATCATTCAGCCCATAACGATTTCCCCCTATTCTAAAGTCCGTTCGGGTATGTATCATGTCAACCCATAATGATTCTAATCTAAAGGGTACTTGCAGTGTGGTAAACCGATATAAATAACATAATAGCATCATATAATAGTAACATATGATATAACAGGTGTTTAAGCATGGGTGGACATCATATAATCATAACATGGTGATGCATTTTACAGATTCAAATGTGATCGGTTTACTTTTCATATAAGTATAAAACTGTCTGGTGAGAATAACTCATTGGTATAAGCTGAAGACAACAATCAAATGCACAAATTGAGATCCATAAAATCACGATAGCATGACAATGATTCAAGCGTGGGAGAGACAAAGCTAATTGCATTGAAAACATTCAAACAAAACAATATAAACAATATAAGTTTTCAACCCAATATAATAAAACAATGTTAGAATTAAATGCATATAATAAAGCCAAAGTATTTGCACTTGCTTCCAACCATATATGTTTCAGCTATAAATTAGATATACACGGCCAAGCATGGGTTTTGATCTGGTTTTGGGTTCGTAAGAGGTCGGCCTAGCAAAGCAAAAATGGAGCAAATGGATATATGCACATGAAACAACAACTACAAGGCAACACACAAAGTTTCAAAGCAACAATGGCTCTGCCAAAGAAATCATGGGCACGACCATGCTTCAGGTGGGTCAGGGATTAAGTGGCAGAGGGTGTCAGGTCAGGAACAGCTGGTGGTGGTGATGTAGGTGGCGGCAAGGAGGAGTTTGAGATGGTGGTGCTAAGGTGTGCTCGGCTATGGACATTCAAGAGGAGTTTGGTGCATTTTTATGTGGATCTACTTCATGGGATGGCTTGGCTCGGCTATGGGGTTGGAGAGGAGGTGGTGGAGGCTAGTTTAGGTGGTGGTGGAAGCGGCAACATGGATGGAGATGGCAGGCCGAACCAAAGAGGTGAAGGAGGCAAGTGCAAATCACATGAAAACAATGAAAAAGTGAAAGAGAGAAGAGCTTTACCAAATTTTTTTCACAAAGATGAAGGCCAATTTTTTTATGAGATGAGAAGTTTTTCTTGTACGTGAAAGTGAAATGAAGAAGTCGGCTGAAAGGGATGAGTTATGGCAGCAAATAATGAAAATGTGTTGGTTGAAATGAAAAGACAAGAATATAAAAAGCCTTAAGCAAATCAAATGTCACAAAAACTCTTCAAATTTCAATATTTTCTTTTGAAATTTTAAATAACTGAAAAATACTTATAAATTCAGATTAAAACACGAAAATATAGTAAATAAACAAAATAAATAAATAAATATTAATTAAATTAAGAAAATAGCAAAGAAAATGTAAAATAGGCTTGAAAATTTGAAAATAAATGAAACAAATTTTGGAAAATTTTTATGTACTTGAAAAATATTTATAAATAAAGATAAAAACACAAAATAAAATGCATGCATAAAAATAAATAAATAAATTTTAATTTAAATATAATCAAATGAAGAAAATAGAAGAAAAATGGAAACTAGCCTTTAAAAATAGAAAATAAATGCACTAAATTTTAGAAAATTTTATTATCACTTTAAAATTATTTATAAATGAAATCTTACAAATAAAAAATTTTAAAATATTTTCAAACAAAAATAAAGTCAAATTTAAATTATATCAAAAAAATCTAGGGTTGTTACACTCTCTCCCACTTAAATCTTTTCGTCCTCGAAAAGAACGGGCAAGGAAAATAAAGAGAAACAGGATAGAAAAACAAAATAGTACCTGAAACGAATAATTCCGAATTCGAAGCACGAATGCTCTCCTCCGTTTTCCATGTACAATCTCGATCATCAGTACTGCACTGTACTTTGATCAGATTAACAGATTTCCTTCTGAGCTGCTTCGTACCTCTGTCGACAATACGAAGTGGCTTCCTCTCAACAGTCAGATTAGGATCTATATCCAAACTATCAAGAGCAAGAAGGCTGGACAAGAAGAGATGGATCATGAAGATGTCGGCGAAGATGCAAGACATGGAATACATCATGCTCTCCAAAAAGCTTCTCGGGCAAATCCAGACGATAAGCCAAAGAATACTCTTTCCACAATGCGGAAAGGACCAATAAACCTAGGAGAAAGCTTCCCTCTACGACCAAAGCGAAAGACATTCCTCAAGGAAGAAACCTTAAGGAACACCTGATCACCAACAGAAAATTCCAAATTCCACCTACGCCTATCGGCATACTTCTTCTGCCTATCCTGAGTGGCTTTCAACCTCTTATTAATCTCCTCAACTCTCTTAGACGCTTCCAAAATCACATCAGGACGAAGAACCAAATGATTATCGGATTCAATCCAGCAAGACGGGGATCTACAAGGTTGTCCGTATAGAGCAGTAAACATAGATGTTTTGAGACTAGCCCGAATGCAAATATGGAATGAGATAGATAAAAGGATTAAGAATAGACTGTAAAACAGAAGATAAGATTATACCTGATAGCTATTATTATAGGTGAAGTTGGCAAGATGGAGATGATCTTCCCAAGATCCTCCATAATCAAGCACACAAGCACGAAGAAGATCCTTGAGAACCTGATTCACTCTTTCCGTTTGATCGTCGGTCTGTGATGGTAAGCAGTGCCCAGATTCAAACGAGTGCCCAGAGATTCCTGAAAAGCCTTCCAGAACTGACTGGTAAAGATAGGGTCACGATCACAAACAATACTGAGAGGAACACCATGGAGACGAACGATCTCTCTCATGTAGATCTCAGATAAGCTAGAAGCAGAACGAGTGGACTTGACCGGAATAAAATGAGTGGACTTGGTCAGTCTATCAACAATAACCCAGATACTCTCATTACCCCCTCCGAGTCCTCGGTAAACCATCAATGAAATCCGTGGAAACCTGTTGCAACTTTCAATTGGGAATCTCAAGGGGCTGCAACAAACCAGGGGTCTTCTGGTGATCGGCATTGACTTGCTGACAAGTCGCACATCGACCAACGAAGATGGAGATATCTCTCTTCATCTCCTTCCACCAATAAAGCTTATTCATATCCTGATACATCTTCGACACACCAGGATGAATAGAAAGCCTGGATCCGTGATTCTCCCTAAGCAACTCCTGCCTCAAACGATCAACATTCGGGACAAAAATCCTGCCATTAGTCCTCAAAATCCCTCTATCATCAATCTGAGCTCCACTACTACCACCACCACCAACCTGCTACGAACACTCTTCTTCATCAATCTAAGCATCTCATCCTCATCCTGCTTAGCCATAATACGATCCAGAAGAGGAGAAGAAGAAACAACAAGCTGACGCAATAAAGCCTTCTTCCGACTCAAAGCATCGGCCACAACATTAGCTTTACCGGAAGTATAGCTAATATCGAGGTCGTAAGAAGCCAGAAACTCAAGCCAACGGACTTGCCTCTGATTCAAATCCTTCTGGGAGAAGATATATCTCAGAGACTGATGATCTGTGAAAAGCTCAAACTTGGTTCCAAGAAGATGATGCCTCCAAAGCTTCAAAGCAAAGACAACGACAAGTAACTCTAAATCATGAGCAGCATAATTTGCCTCATGGGGTTTCAACTGACGGCTGGCATAGGCAATGACCCTACCATCCTGCATGAGAACAGCACCCAAACCATCACGACTAGCATTAGTATATACCGTCAATCCCTCACTTCCATTCGAAACGGTAAGAACTGGTGCAGAATTCAGCTTGCTCTTCAACTCATTGAAAGCAGCCTTACACTGATCACTCCATACAAACTTGACAATCTTACGAGTCAAAGCAGTGAGAGGTGCAGCAATCCGAGAAAAATTCTCAATGAATCTCCGGTAGTAACAGGCAAGGCCCAGAAAACTACGAATATCAGATGGAGTCCTTAGAGTTTCCCAATCTTGAAACAGATCAGGGAGAACATAAGAACAACCAAAAAGATAGAATTATTAAAATGATAAAGAAAAGAAAAGGAAGAAAGACTTACATTGATCGCAGCGGTCTTGACTGGATCAACAGAAACTTTATTACTAGAAACAATATGCCCGAGATATCGGACTTCATCCTTCCAGAAATAGCATTTAGAAAATTAGCCTTCAGTTGATGATTTTTGAGAGTCTCTAGAACATATTTCAAATGCGAATTATGCTCATCCTTAGTCTTAGAGAAGATAAGAATATCATCAATAAAGACTAGCATAAATTTATTAAGCATAGCACGAAAGACACGATTCATCAAATCAACAAAGAAAGCAGGAGCATTAGTCAAACCGAAAGGCATGACTAACCATTCATAGAACTCATTCTCAGTGCGGAAAGCAGTCTTAGGAATGCTATCCTCAGCAACCCTGACCTGAGGAAAACCTGTGGTAAGATCAAGCTGAGTGAAAATAGTGGCACCATAAAGCTGATCAAACATGTCATTGATACGAGGCATTGGATATCTGTTTTTCATAGTGAGCTTGTTTAGCTTCCTAAAATCAACACACATATGAAGAAAACCATCAGACTTGGTGACAAAAACCACCGCAGCTCCCCATTCTGAAAAACTAGGCCTAATCAGACCTTTGGAAGACAAGTCCTCAATTTGCTTTCCTAACTCAACCTTCTCGCGGGGTTCCATTCTTCTAGGAGGAAGAACAACAGGTCGAGCACCAAAAATAAGATCAATCCAAAAATCAATTTCCTGCTTCAGAGGCAAAGAAGTGACTTCACCAAATACATTGGGATATAGTCTCACCACAGTAGTTGAATCAAGATCACTGGGAGAAGAATCCAAAGAATAAATAAAGTTGTCAGCAAAATCCAGAGGCATGCGGCACTGAATAATCAAGGAATTTCCTTGGTCATCAACAAGGTAAACTGTCCGGGCTTTACAAGAGATATGAGCATCATGATTCACTAACCAATACTGAATAAGCAATAAATCAAAAGCATTGAAGCCCATAACATAAAAATAACCACAAAAACGATGCTCAGAATGGAGAAGTTTCACTTGCTTACAAATCTGATTAAGGTTAGCGGGACCTCCAATAGGATTTGAAACACATAATGGAACAGAAGCATACTCTGGAGATAGGAGATGCTCAAACTTATCACACAAATCAACAGAAATAAAACTGTGGGAAGCTCCAGTATCAAATAAAACACGAACATGATGATGGAATAAAGTAAATGAACCTTGGAGAATACCTTGGTCATCACTACGAGTAGGAGCAGGTGGAGGAACTGGAGATAATGCAGAAGTGACATCAAATATACTAGAAAGCATATCCCTCTGTTGGGTAGTGCAGTCCTTCTTAAAATGACCAGGCTGGAGACAGATATGGCAAAGATCACGCCTAGCCAACTAAGCAGGTGGAGGAACAGCAGCATCAGGTAGTATAGGACAGCTATTGGCATAGTGTTCCTTCCGATCACACCTAAAGCAAGTGATAGAGGAGAGATCAACTGGTTGCCTTTGAGCAGGAGCAGATGATGAAGATTTCAAACCAGAACGCTTTTTCCAATTCTTCTTCTACCGATGGAAATTAGGCTTACGCTTCTTGGAATTTGCAGAGGAAGACTGCGCACCAGAAACATCAGGATCTTTAGATGGAGGGTTCTCATAGCGAATAGCCATATCCATAAGCTGGGCGAAAGAGCCATGAACATGAGAAATGAGGCGACTATAATACTCTAGACGGGCACCAACAATGAATTTCTCATTCTTCTTAAGAGGAGCATCAATAAGGTTAGGAACGAACTTGGAAAGTTCATTGAACTTCCTCTCATACTCAGAAAAAGACATACTACCTTGCTTAAGATCCATAAATTCACGATAAAGCTGTGATTTCCCGGCTTCTGCCATCCATTTTGCCACAAAAGCCTCCCTGGAAGAGAGATATAGAACAAGCTTAAGATAGATTCAAAAGAAAAGGAAAATAGGAACAAAATTCAAGATAACACAAAGGATACCTAAACTGCTCCCAAGTGATATCAGCTTTGACAGTGTTAGCCGTAACGGACTCCCACCAATCTAAAGCAGAATCACGCGACTGCCAAGCTGCTAAATGATGCTTCTGGGCATCAGTAATATCAAGACCAGTAAATATCCTCTCAAGACTTCGCTACCACTTCTGAGCCTCAATGATGCTCTTTGAACCGGTGAATGGGGTTCCACAAAGTTGAGAGAATTCCTTACAGAGAACAGTGAAACGAACATGAGCAATAGGTTGAGGAGCTGGGGAAATACCACGACCCCTACCTCTGGCATTTCCTCGATTCATCCTGAATATCAAGAATGAATTTAAGACAAGATAAAGACAAGCCAAAGATAAATTAAGATAAGACAAGAGAATTCACTTGGATGAATGTCCTAAAGAAAGAAAGATCTAACAAGGTAGATATGTAAGAAATGAGGTTAGAAAAACATTTGAAAATCCTTTAAAACATGAATTTTTTTATATATCAAAATAATCTTTGAAAATATTTTGAAAACATTTTGAAAAATCATTTATACTTTGAAAATACGTCTCTCATAAAGATATGATTCTGAGATTGATCTCACTCATTCTAGGGTAGAAATACCCTATCTCTAATGAGTTTTTGCTCCGCAGAGGCAATGGTTTGCCAAATAAACCAAAGCTCTGATACCAACTGTCACGACATACCATTTCGTACTATTCAAATCGATAATAATCCACACATGTCGTGCTTGAATGATGCAAAATAACAGATTGTAAATAAATTTGGAGTAAATGAAATCAAATACACAGAATCACAGACACAGAACAATCAGAATAACTCGCAGCGGAATATAAAAATAACATAGTAGTTCATGAAGCTACTATAATAGAGTCTCAAATAACAGTTTGAAAACAACATAATAGAAATCCCAAATACATAGAAGTTCACTAATACATGAGATAAACTAGAACGGCTGAAACATAAATAGATATAAATGTAGATAGGTAGAAACTCCAACAAAGACCAGCTCTAGAAAGAGAATCCAAAGCTGTGAATACTCAGGCTGACCCGAGCGTAAAGAAAAACACAAAACACTTGAGTCAGGACAATATATACTTATATAATGTAAACCAACTCAAGTGAACTGTAATAAGGTACAAGTAACTTAACGGATGCTTAGGACCGCACATCCTCTAAGGATCCACTAAACTATTTACTATATAGTAATATTGCATTAATATAATAATGTCTACAGTAAAATAAACTTACTTTAGAATAGCGTTTCAGGCTTATCCATATCACCCTTCACACATAATAGTCCTAGTAATCCATCCAATATCATGATATCTCCAGATCGGGAAACTATCAGAGGATACCACACGGGCTATGGGAGAAAAACAAACTCGTAGCAAAGGCTCGGTATGGTAGGTGACACGACACACAAGGCAATGCCAGGGTAGATATACCAATTACGCACACGGGCTGGTGGTAATGTAGCAGCCACTACGCCCACCCCGAACAACACTCCAAAATCAGGGGGTGCACCCAATCAATCACAACAGTAATAGAATGGTATCGAAGAAGTGTGTCCGGCCAGCGGCTAGAGGTGCTACCTCTTTTGGCCCGAGATTGCTCCTGTTTTAGCCACCTTAAGCTAACTCACGGTAATTAGGTCCACATAATGTACCTCAGGAACGTCGTCACCATCCTACTTCATTCTGGAATCTCCACCGCTTACACAGTTGTTAAAGCAGTTTTCGGTATCGACAGAGAGTATGTCCATATCCGTTCCCGGTCTCTTTAACAACCAATCGTTATTATAACCCGTGGTTATAATTTAAAATTGGTATTTATATTTCAAAAATCAAATATCATTTAATGATTCAATATCATTTCAAATCCATTTCAAAATATCCAACTTATCATATCATTTTAAAACCACATTCATTTTACTCAAATTTAAAATACCCTTTCAATTCACATTTCGAAATAGTTTATATTTCAAATCGAATTACTTCATTTAAATCATTAAAATGAAGTTATTACTTTTAATAATTAAATTATTAAATTTCCAAAATTTTTAATCTTTCAAAGTCCATTTATTCACTTAAACTTATCAAAACAATGAAAATTCACCTTTCGCAGCATTTAGAAAATGCTACAGAAAGTTACTTTCAAAACAGTTCAATTTAACAAAAGACAGCATTTAAAATGCTGTAGTAGGGTTACATTAGTTCAAATAAAACTATAGTTAAATTAAACAATTATAGCACTTACAAACTGATATAATATCCCTTTTTTTAAATTTAGCCATTTGGTTCATTCATATCAACTGCAGCATTTACAAATGCTGTAATATCCTTTACATTTGAAAATAATAGCGTTTCAAAAATGCTGTTAATTAAATTTCTAATATTCAATATAATTTCACTTTTAAAATCTTATAATTTCCAATTTAAACCAATTTAAACTTATAAAATCATATAATTTCACTTTTAAAACAATCATTTAATTTACCTAAAATTCATGATTTTTATAAAGTTAAATTTCCATTCAAAGATCAATATTTAATAATAATCTACTTATTGAATTCCAACATTCAATTTTAAATTAATTAAATTAAATTTTAACTTAACACTTATGTTTAAATTTCCAAATATAACTTATTTTCATTTTATTTACTTAACTTAAAATCCACCTTTAAACAAAATTCATAAATTTCCCATTTAAGTTACATTTCAAATTTCAACTTAAATATTCATTTATTTCACATTTTAACTTTATTCAAAAATTCATTAATATATTAAAAATCATTTTAAATTCATTTTAATTCAAAATATCATAAATTTATCATGTTTCACGTTTAATATAAATTCCATATATCACCAAATTATAATTTCCAAAATAACTTATATTTCAGATTTTCTTACTTTACCATTAATTTATTTCACTTATAAATTCTTAGAAAATAAATAATACTTTACAAAAATCATTTTTAATTAAATTTAAATCAAAATATTATGATATTTACATTTCTAAAATATTTTAAATTTTTTAGAAAACTTATTTTAACAACGGGTCTATATATAATTTTCTACGCTAGGTAAAGTGATACGGGTAATATATCATTTCAACCCGTAATTTACAAAGAAAACCCGGGTTTTATCCTTTCAAACCCGCAGTCCCAAGTAAAATGAAATAATTGAAAATCATTCAGGCCTATCATTTCAGCCCATAACAATTTTCCCCTATTCTAAAGTCCGTTCGGATATGTATCATTTCAACCCATAGTGATTCTAATATAATGGGAACTTGCAGTGTGATAAACTGATATAAATAACAGAATAGCATCATATAACAGTAACAGATGATATAATAGGTGTTTAAGCATGGGTGAATATCATATAATCATAACATAGCAAGTGTAACATGGTGATGCATTTTACAGATTCAAATGTGATCAGTTTACTAGTCATATAAGTATAAAACTGTCTGGTGAGAATAACTCACAGGTATAAGTTGAAGACAACAATCAAATGCACAAACTGAGATCCACAGAGGCACGATAGCATGACAATGATTCGAGTGTGGGAGAGAAAGCTAATTGCCTTGAACACATTCAAACAAAACAATATAAACAATATAAGTTTTCAACCCAATATAATAAAACAATGTTAGAATTAAATGCATAAAACAAAGCCAAAGTATTTACATTTGCTTTTAACCATATATGCTTCAGCTATAAGTCAGATATACACGACCAAGGCATGGGTTTGAATCTAGTTTTGGGTTCATAAGAGGTCGACCTAGCATAGAAAAAATGGAGCAAAGGGATATATGCACATGAAACAACAACTACAAGGCAACACACGGCCAAAGCAATCATGGGCACGACCATGCTTCAGGTGGGTTAGGGATGACGTGGCAGAGGGTGTTAGGTCAGGAACAGCTGGTGGTGGTGATGTAGGTGGCGGCCAAGGAGGAGTTTGAGGTGGTGGTGCTAAGGTGTGCTCGGCTATGGACAGTCAAGAGGAGTTTGGTGCATTTTTATGTGGATCTACTTCATGGGATGGTTCGGCTTGGCTATGGGGTTGGAGAGGAGGTGACGGAGGCTGGTTCAGGTGGTGGTGGAGGTGGAAACATGGCTGGAGATGGCAGGTTGAACCAAAGAGGTGAAGGAGGCAAGTGCGAATCACATGAAAACAATGAAAAAGTGAAAGAGAGAAGAACTTTACCAATTTTTTTTCACAAAGATGAAGGCCGAATTTTTTTATGAGATGAGAAGTTTTCTTGTACGTGAAAGTGAAATGAAGAAGTCGGCTGAAAGGGATGAGTTATGGCAGCAAATAATGAAAAGGTGTTGGTTGAAATGAAAAGACAAGAATATAAAAAGCCTTAAGCAAATCAAAGGTCACAAAAACTCTTCAAATTTCACTATTTTCTTTTGAAATTTTAAATAACTGAAAAATACTTATAAATTCAGGTAAAAACACAAAAATATAGTAAATAAACAAAAATAAATAATTAAATATTAATTAAATATAATTAAATTAAGAAAATAGCAAAGAAAATGTAAACTAGGCTTGAAAATTTGAAAATAAATGAAATAAATTTTGGAAAATTTTTATGTACTTGAAAAATATTTGTAAATAAAGATAAAAACAAAAAATAAAATTCATGCATAAAAATAAATAAATAAATTTAAATATAAATATAATTAAATGAAGAAAATAGCAGAAAAATGGAAACTAGCCTTTAAAAATAGAAAATAAATGTAATAAATTTTAGGAAATTTTATTATCACTTTAAAATATTTATAAATGAAATCTTACAAATAATTTTTTTTAAAATAATTTCAAACAAAGATAAAGTCAAATTTAAATTATATTCAAAAATCTAGGGTTGTTACAGGATGGGTATTCCAAGTAATAATTACCTGTGAGATAGCAACATAATTTTGTTAATGAAACCATGTGTGATGGGTTGTCCAGATGGGAGGGCATATATAATCCATAAAATACTTATATCTGAGATAGATAGTCCATATATATAAGATGGATAGCCATATTAAACTAAGATGGATGATCATTTGAAATTAGATGGTCAGTCAATTAAACTAGGATATATAATACATTATACGGTTTTGGGTAAGGATGTGGGCAACACTATAAAGATAGATTAGTCAGACTTACCTAAGTTGTGTGATTGTAAAGGTTATTTAGTATGTTCTAACCATTATGGATGCAAGAGCACAATATATGGTTAATATGTTTTGGTTAAGGTACTAATGAAAGGAAATCCCATTCCGCTCAGCAGCGTGGTTTCACTAGATATCTATTTGGTTCGAGATGGTAAGTTAATATTCACACGAGACTGTTGTGTGACCTGAAGTTTTCGTTTTTCCCCTTAAATTCTCAGGTGCTCATATGAGTAGGCTGAGAGTAAGGGATATTAGGTTCTTGTTAGACAAATAAGCTTTCGAAGACGTGCAAGAGGTAATGTAGCTATAGTTGGAGCTTCTATTTATCTGCTGTGTTGTTTAGGATGTAATTGGCAAGTTGTGCAACGCCAATTATCAGATTTTGATCAACCAATGAGGCATCTTCATATGTCACTTTTAGAGTATTTTATAATAATTATAATTTCTCTTAACGTAGGCTTGTGAATGAGATTATGTAATGAATTTGAAATATCATTTATAAAATGAAATGTGAAAATTTGTTATAAAATTGCATTTAAAAATATTCATATTCATGTGTTTCTAGTATTATCAAAATGATTAACATAACTGCATTTTGTCACTGGAAATTAAACGAACTGTAGTATCTGTAGCTCTTAGTTTCAGGCCTTAAAATGTAAGACATTACAAGTTGGTATCGGAGCATAGGTTTATGTAAAACTTAAAAGGATTTTCAACCTAAAGAGTTTTGAAAACAAAATCCTACTGAATCAGGGAATAAGATTGGCGGTATGGGATAACGCTATAGTAATATACTTGTATTTGCTATATATAAGTATGTATTATATCTTTATTCTCCCCTACTATCTTGGACCGTTCCTCTGTATCTACTATGACTCGTATGCATATTACGAGAATCAAGTTATGGAAGCAGGAAAAGAAGAGTGAATGTAGGTGGCGGAAGCATCACAACTGACGGAAATGTTCGACCCAATACCAGCAAGAACCAGGGTCGACAGCCAAATGCTAATCCAAATGAAAATATTAATGTAGGTATTGAAAGCTCACCATGAGATATGGGACTATGTACCAGTTCATATTCAACTAGATGCAAGTTGGAGTAGCGCGGAGCAGCTGGAGGTAATGCGGGAGGAGTTAATCCCACAGTGCCAGTTAGCAATAACTATGCTAAACTGAGGCGAGATTATACAAGTCTTAGTGGAAAGCCTTTTCTCGAGATTGAAGATGTTACTGAAGTAGAGAACTGGCTGTTGCATTATGCAAGAATTTTCATTGATTTGGGCTTGAATGACGAGTAGAAAAGGAGGTTGGCTTCAAGACAGTTGCAAGGTGTTTCTTTATTCTGGTGGAATGGGGCCGACCGTAGGTGTAATATCCCCCACTCGGAGGCCCAAAACTAACAGCTACGGATGCTTTAGTCATCCATAGTTATTAATCCTCGGTGACTAAATACGGTAATGTTAGATACATTGATATAACAGAAACACATAGATATGGAAAAAATTTAAAATCATTTAAAAACTTTCACATTCTATTTCAAAACATTTCAAATTCCCAGATTCGAGAACCACGTTCAAAGAAAATATAATTAGTACAACATACGCCAAGAGCGATGTATGAAGATGCCCCCTTGAATGATCAGATTATATATAATATATATATATATATAGGCAATTAAACAACTTTGCCTTTACATCAAAAAACAGTGAAATCAAAATAGAAAAGATCTCCTATTAGCTAGCTTTCCTCATGCACGTCTTCGAAAGTTTATTCGTCAAAAGAGAATATGAAAACCTCAACTCTCAAACTTCTCAAAATTAATTGAGCACCCAAGAGTTTAAGAGGTAAACATAAACTTCGAGTTAGACATAAAGTCTGGTATGAATAGTAACCTCCATTTCGAACCATTTAGATATCTAGTGAGACCATGCTACTTAGCAGAATGAGTTTTTCTCTCATTAGTATCTTATCCAAAAATTTATAAGAACCATATACTGTGTTCCTACATCCACAATGGTAAAACACAACAATTTAAATATTATGATGATATGCAAACAAGTAAAGTATTCTGGGTTTCCTATCCCCATTCATTTGACTATCTGTCATAGTTATAGTTTCTATGGTTACTATTAACCTATTAGTTTTCATGGACTGACTAATAACCTGTTTAAAACTTATGCACCATCTATCCAATCTCATAGTTTTCATGGGATCGCTAAGAACCTATTGGCCCCTGCTAATAACTTTAATTATTTCATGGGTTCTCCATGAAACTATTGGTGTCTCCAATAACATCCCTCATATCATAGTTTTCATGGGTTGGCTGTGAACCTACCAACTTCTGTCAATAACTTAATCCAGATATAGTTTTCATGGGTTCACTACAAACCTGTTTGCCTCCACCAATAACTCTCTTTAAACATAGACTTCATGGGTTTGATATGAACCTGTCTAAACTGACAACTTCTTAATTAGTCTTTGGGCATCTTATATTTTGGTCCATCTAACCTCTTGGATGCAACTCTATTCATTTAGGAGTTACTTAACTTATATTCAATATTGGGTCACCCTACCTGGTTATTTTGCTATTACTCCCCAAAATATAGTCATGGGTCCATTACTTAGTGAATATATATTTATAGAAGAAACATATATAAAATAATACCAACATCTTTGGTTTAATATCTTTGAAATCCTTTCCCCCTGGAAATTTGATTAATCCCTATAACCCACTATATATATCAAGGCAAGTTTCTTCAAAAATCTAATTTAAAAGAATTTAAAATCTCTTTTATAATGTCATGGGTTTTACCTTTAAAAAAATGATATTTGGTTCTTTGTTTTAAAAACTAAGGCATTTTAGACCTTAGACCTTTACTTTTGAAACCATTGGAAAACCACTTTCGGAAGTATTCAAATCTTCTTTCAAAACACTAAGCATATGCCTTTAAAACATATCATTCAAAACATTTCAAAAGCATCAAAACCTTCCTTTTGAAACCATCAAAAAATTCCTTTCGAAAGTATTAAAGTATACATAGAAGCGTTGCTTCGAAACCATTTGAAAGTACGTCTTTCAAACCATTGGGTTTATCTTTAAAATATCTTTTGGGTAAGTGAATATAAACAAAAGTACCCATTTCGAAGCCATTAACCTTTACATAAAAGAGTTTGGGGAAAATTGATAGCTTCAGAACCATCCTTTCAAAAGCTTAAATCATTTAAGTGAAACATTTGGAAGGATAGCTTCGAAACCTCTTTCGAAGCCATTGTCTTCGAAACCCTTATGTGGCTACTGGAGCCCTTTTGTAAGCTTTGGGAAGTAGCTTATTTTATTTATTAAACAAAAGCTACCTTTCAAACTAGTTGATGACTTCAGTTCATTCGAAAGGTATCAGGTCGGCAGCGTGGTTTCAATTGGGGTTCAAACAACCCTTTCGAAAGCATTGATTTAAGAACAGAGCAACTCATTTGAAAGCTACACTTTTACAAAAAGGCGGCAACCTCATCGAAAGCTATTTTAAACCCTTTCGAAAGCATTCTTTTGAAAACAAGGCAAGTGGCATCTTCGAAAGCTATTTAAATGGGTTTCGACCCCTTCGAAAGCATAGTTTCGACTTTATACATTCCTTCATTCTCCAATCCACTATGTACCAGCGCACTGATACCTTATGTATTGGTTTTGACTTGGTTGAGGTAGAAATATAGGGTCGAAAAGTACTACTGGAAGCATACTTCTGTACAAAAACTGTTTTATTGCCTTTTGAAATAATTGCATTTTAACCAACCTTCCTATTTGTAAAAATTTAGTTAGTTCCCATAATACTATTCAAATCTTTTCTGCAAACTTCCACATTTATTTCAAAACTAAATAAAGGTAATTAGAAAATAATCCAATCCCTTAAGCAAAAGGATTAAAACATTTAAATCCACGAAATAAATTAATTTAATTTCCATAGTAAATTACTTTGGAAAAATCCCTAAAAAATCATATAAATTCACCTTTAATATGTTATCTAACATATATAAATTGGACCCAAATTCCTTTATATAATTACCAAAATTAATTTCTAAACCCAATTATTCTTATTCTCCTTTTAAAATTCATTATAAATTATCCATAGCTTGGATAATTATGAAAAATTTAACCCATCTCCAAAATAATGTTTTATATAGCATGTTAAATCCTCATGTCATTTGAAATCCAATATAAATGATTTTATCCTTAAAACTGAATAAAGCATATATCAAACAAACTTGTTTGAATATAACATATCATGAAATTCAAGCATAACATTATCAAAAACCATCATAATGGATTTGTACTTAAATCCAAAATCAAATGGTCTTGAAAACGAAAATAGAGATGGTTTTGATTATTATTCACCTTGCTTAGGATAAGGAACTTGAGATCTGATCTATGATTAAATCTCCTTGCTTGATTGCTTAACTTAACCGATTTTCCCCTTTTTCCTTCCCTAAATTATGACTGGCTTGCTCTTCTTTGATTTATGTTTTTGAGTTTTCGAAAAACGAACGTATAAAGAAATGTAACGAGATTTTAAGGGCATTGGGATAATAAGTGCGGCGATTACCCATAATGTCCTCATTTTATTCTCTTATTAATTATCTAATAAACCATTTCCATAAACTCATTCTTTATGTTTATTTAAGCACAACCTTTAAATAAGTTTTCAAATCTCAGTCCCCTTATCATACTAGTGTTCACATTATTCTATACTTATTCTAATTAAATTTCTTGAATAATGTTATTAAAAATTAGGGGTGTTATAGGCTCCTCTCCTTAAAGAATTTCATCCTCGAAATTCAGTGAGGACTACATACCAAACATAACAATCCTTTGTAACGTCTCCTAACTACCATACTAGCCTACCTGACCAGCAACAACCTACATAATGCAAATATAGAACATACCCTCATAGCAGATAAAGATAAGTATCTCTAATCCTGTCTTCTGTGTCCCAAGTACAGACCTTCTCATTGTTGCTCCACTGAACTTTCACCAACTTGACTGTCTTGTTCCTTAACCTCTTCTCATCTCTTGCCACAACCTGAACTTTTTGCCTAACAAGAGTCAACTCGGTTCTACTATCAAATCTTCCAACTATGTCTGAGGAATATTAGTCTCTGGATCATGCACATACTTACGAAGATGAGATATATGAAACACATTACAGACACCTGCCGTACTGCTCAGCAACTCTACTCTGTATGCGAGCTTCCCGGTCCTATCTATAACTTGGAACGGACCAACATATCTCGGTGCTAGTTTCCCTGAATTTCTAAATCATACTACACCCTTCATCGGTGATACCTTAATGAAAACCCTATCTCCAACTGAGAATTTTAGGTCTTTATGCCTCTTATCTGCATAACTTTTCTATCTGGACTGAACTTTCTTCATTATCTCTCGGATTAACTCAATCTTCTTTATCGCCTCTCTAATTAGATCTAGCCCAAAGACTAAACCGTCTTCAGTCTCCAACTGACATGCTGTGATGACCCGGATTTTCGAATCAGTCAAAACCGTCGAAAAATCCATCCGTTCTAAAACTTCGAGTGAAAACTACCATTTTAACATACAATATTTGATAAATATTTAAGACTATTTAATATATAGGATACAATTTCAGTTACATAAGTTATCAGAGTAATCAATTTAATATACTAGTTGTGCTTTAATACATCCCAGATACAAATACAAATATCTAATGCTGCACAACTTTGATGAGAGAAACAAAAAATAACCATATCTGCAAACTTATGTGAAATAAAATAGTAAGCAGAAAAGAAATATCAACACACGATAAATAGGAAACAATAAATAGGAAAAATATCTATTATTATTGGGGCTGCATCACTATCACTTGTAATTGTTTACGTACCTCTATCTAGTTGGGTACCTAATTAGATACAGGATCAAGCCAACATAGTTCTTCTATCATAAATAGGACTCATGGAGCTTACGATGCAACAAACAATATGCAATTCCCAAAACTACCCACTTAGGCTTAATCTTAAAGTTTATATTTTCAAAATCTAATTAACTTTATTATATTCAAAATAAAATCATTTTCGTAAATATTTTCTTTGGTCCAAACTCCCGATTTTTATTACAAAACCTTTGAAATAATATATATATATATATATATATATATATATATAAACACACATATTTTCTATCAAATTATAGTTTACTTTGGGATTTTCAAACAAATCACTTCTGATATATTTATTTGTAAATCTCAAATTATTACTATAAAAGCATATCAAAATATGTGCAACTAGATCTGGAGGTTTCTCCCAATAACAAGACAACTGGGTCCCAACCTTCATACAATCGATAAATAAGTACATCTCTCTACTCCAAGAGCGGACTACACCAAAAGAATATGTCCATTTTTTAGTTATGGATTACCCGAATCATTGGTAACATAGAAAATCATTTTATGTACCGAAGAAATAAATTATTTTCACTAATATTCAAAAATACTTCCAATCATAGTATTTTCATTTCCCAAAACCTTTTGAAATCATTTTCAAACATCGAATTTTTAGTCCTTGAAATTCCTTTTGTTTATCAAACACTTTTATAAAACATTCTTTATATAAATCACTTTTATTATCACTTCAAAATATTTATTCCCAAAATATTTCCATTACTTTTCAAAGAAAATCATTTCATTTAAAAGATAAAAAATCTTTTATTTCCAAAATCATAATAAACATCTTTTATTATAATTCATGCTTAACCAATATTTTTATCGAACATCTTGTAGTCAAACTATGAAATTCTAATCACAAGGTGTTCGTATTGAATCATTCTTAATTTATTGTCTACCTAGCCCATGCACATAAAAAGTTAAACTGCTCATAAACTGGTTGAGCTTAATTCGAACAATCAACCAATGAAATAAACACAACAATAAATGATAATTAACGTTTCATTCTATCAAATATTTGTAACACTTTTTATTTTATCTTGGGTTGAAACCGGTTTATATTTATTTTAGAGCATCCGAGCTTTCCCTTCAACATGTTCCGTCCCTCACCCAAGTCTTCTTGGATCTCAGAGACGAAACATATGTACTATTCGTTTCCGCATACCCTATTAAGTATTTAACTTCTAAATTTTAAAAACTTAATTAACCATCCAAACATAATATCAAGCAACACAACAAGTACAAAAGCATGTCATAACATCATAGAAAATAAGAGTAGAGAAGTGGTAGAGTTTTCTTACAAAAGTTTGATTTCCGATCTAACTTTGTTACAACGGAATTGACTATAGCTTTTCCACTACTTCCTGAAACTTCTTGAAATCCGCTATAACTCTGCTATCTTGATTTTGAACATAACTAGACTATTAACTTCCGATTTCTCCATAGAAATTCGTTATTAGTATAAACTAATTTAAGCTAGCATTGAAGCCATTAAATCTCTAAGGAAGAAGAAGGAGAAAGCTTAGAAAAGGAAGAAGAAGAATGGAAAGTGTGTATAAAGGTGAAGAAATAATTTAGTATTTATAGAAGATGTTTGGAATAAAATATTATTATGTGAAATGACCATAATACCCTTACTTCAACTTAAAGTAAACTTCATTTTTTCAACACTTAATATCACCTTTCGCTTCACAATTTTATGTTTTAATCTATTAAGCATTAAGGAAAAAAAGTATGATTTTATTATAATTGATTTGATATTTTTTGTCCTTTTGTGCTTACTTTTTGTTAATGAATTTCTAGAATTTTCTAATCTTGCTTGAAAAACGTAATCTTGTTTAATGACTTTATTAATACTTACCATATGTAAAAATGTGTACATGTATATGTAAATAAAGATGCAACAATGTTGTGATAATTTTTTTTGAACAAAACGTTGATTTTCAACAAAACGTTTTACAGTCACATTTTGACGTTTTTGTTAAACTATTTTTTTATGTAAACAAAACTTGAAAATAAGTTTCGTATCATCTTTAAATAATTAAAACAAGTTCAATTGAGTTATAAAATCATATTTAATAATATTAAAAATCCTATAATAAAAATACGATTTCGATCTACCAAAATGCGACGAAATTTGTCAATCATTATAAAACAACTATATATGTTTATAAATTCATTATAAATCAAATTTATATTATTATCATATCATTATATAACAATTTAAAATAATTTTTCAAATGTATATTAAATTTTATTGAAAACCGATTTTATCAATTTTACGACAAAAATCCAAAATCTCTATATATTTTTTGTAAACCAGTTCTAAAAATAAGTTTATCATTCTTATTTATCGCGTAAAACATGATTATTGTTTTGAAGTAAACCTATATTTGAATATTTTTAAATTAAATATTCATTTTTTCCAAGTGATAAAATTACGAGCCGTTACATACTTCAACCTTAAAAGAATTTCATCCCCAAAATTCCAAGGATGGAAAAGTACAACGAAACCAAACAATAAGTACACCTAAAAGTAAACATCACCCATTACCCCAGTCGAAAGTACGATACCTTATCCTATCCTTTTTTATTTATCAAATTAGGGTAGTTTCATTTCAAAATTCCTAGGTTAATTTATTAACCAAGAAATTTTTTACTTAGGCACCTAACCTAAGCTTTGATATCAACTGTAATGACCCGGATTTTCGGACCAGTCAAAATTGATGTAAAATCCAACAGTCCTAAAACTGCAAATGAAAACTACCATTTTAACATACAAAATTTGATAAATATTTAACATTATTCAATGTATAGGATACTATTTCAACTATATTAGTTATTAGAGTATCCAATTTAATCTGCTAGGTGTGCTTTAATGCATACTAAATACAGATACAAATATCTAACGCTGCATAACTTTGATGAGAGAAACAACAATAGCCATTTCCGCAAACTCAATAATCGTGTCAAACGTGAAAGAAAATAATAAGCAAAAAAGCAATATCAACACACGATAAATAGGAAACAATAAACAAGAAAAATATATATTATCATTTCGGATGCATCACTACCACTTGTAACTGCCTACGTACCCCTATCTAATTGATCACCCAATTAGATATAGGATTAAGTCAACGTAGTTCTCGTACCACAAATAGGTCTCATGGTGCTTACGATGCAACAAACAATATGCAATTCCCAAACTACCCACTTAGGCTTAATCTTCAAATTTAGATTTTCAAAATCTAATTAACTTTATATATTCAATATAAAATCATTCTCGAAAATATTTTCATTGGACCAAACTTTCGATTTTTTAATTTCAAAACCCTTGAAATAATATAGATACACACACACACACACATTTTTGTATCAAATTATAGTTTACTTTCGGATTTTCAAACAAATCACTTCTGAAATATTTATTTGAAAATCTCAAAATATTACTATAAAAGCATATCAAGATATATGCAACTAGATCAGGAGGTTTCTCCTTATAACAAGGAAACTGGATCCTAGCCTTCATACAATCGATAATAAGTACATCCCTCTACTCCAAAAGCAGACAAAACCAATAACATATGCCCACTTTTTAGTTATGAGTTACCCGAATCATTGGTAACATAATAAATCATTTTGTATTCCAAAGCGATAAAATATTTTCGCTAATATTCACCAATACTTCAAATCATAGTATTTTTGTTTTCCAAAACCTTTTGAAACCATTTTCAAACACCTAGTTTTAGTCCTGAAAACTCTCTTGTTTATCAAACACTTTTATAAAACATTCTTTATATAAATCACTTTTATTATCACTTCAAAATATTTATTCCTAAAATATTTTCATTACTTTTCAAACGAAACCATTTCATTTAAAAGATAAAATATCTTTTATTTCCAAAATCATAATAAACGTCCTTTATTATAATTCATGCTTAACCAATATTTTTATCAAACATCTTATAGTCAAACTGTGAAATTCTAATCACAAGGTGTCATATTTAATCATTCTCAATTATTGTCAATCCAGCTCATGCATATAAAAAGGTAAACTGCTCATAAACTGGTCGAACTTAATTCAAAGAATCAATCAGTGAAATAAACACAACCATAAATGATAATCAGTGTTTCATTCTATCAAATATTTGTAACATTTTTATTTTATCTTGGTTAAAATGGTTTGATTTTTTTTGGAGCAACCGGGCTTTCCCTTTAACATGTTCCATCCTTCGCCGAAGTCTTCTTGGATCTCACAGACAAAACACATGTACTATTTTCTTTTGCATACCTCATTAAGTATTTAACCTCTAAATTTTAAAATACTTAATTAACCATCCAAACATAATATCAAGCAACACAACAAGTACAAAAGCATGCCATAAAATCATAGAAAATAAGAGTAGAGAAGTGATAGAGTTTTTTTTACAAATATTTGCTTTTCGATCTGACTTTGTTACAATAGATTTGACTATACCTTAGATACTACTTCTCGAAAATTCTTGAAATCCGTTAAAGCTCCGCTATCTTGATTTTTAAGTGAAGTGGACTATTAACATCCGATTTCCCGATAGAACATCATTATTACTTTAAATTGTTTTAAGCTAGCAAGGAAGCCATTGAAGCTCTAAGGAAGAAAAAGGAGAAAGCTTAGAAAAGGAAGAAAAAGAAGAACGGGAATTGTGCATGAAAGTGAAGAAATAGTTTAGTATTTATAAAAATGGTTTGGAATAAAATATTATTATGTGATATGAACAAAAACCTTACTTCAACTTAAAGTAAACTCAATTTTTTCAACACTTAACATCACATTTTACTTCACAAATTTATGTCTTAATCACTTAGGCATAAGAAAAAATAAAGTAAGATTTGGTCATATTTGATTTAATATGTTTTGTCCTTTTATGCTTACTTTTTGTTAACGAATTTCTGGAAAATCTTATTGAGAAAAAATAATATTGTTTAGTGACTTTATTAGTACTTACCAATTTAAAAATGTGTACATGTATAAGTAAATAAAGGTGCAACAAAGTTGTGATAACTTTTGTTGAACAAAATGTTGATTTTCGACAAAACGTTTTACGGTCACATTTGACGTTTTTGTTAAACTATTATTTATGTTAAAAAAACTGGAAAATAAGTTTTGTATCATCTTTAAATAATTAAAAAAATTCATTTGAGTTATAAAATCATATTTAATAATATTAAAATCCAATTATAAAAATACGACGATCAACCAAAGTGCGACGAAATTTATCAATCGTTATAAAACAAGTATATATGTTTATAAAATCATTATAAATCAAATTTGTATAATTATCATATCGTCATATAACCATTTACAATCATTATTCGAGTGTACATTAAATTTTATTGAAAATTGACTTTTGTCAATTTTACGACGAAAATCCAAATCTTTGTTTTTTTGTAAACCCGTTCTAAAAATAAGTTTACTATTCTTGTTTATCGCATAAAACATTATTATTGTTTCAAAATAAACCTATATTTGAATATTTTTAAATTAAATATTCATATTTTTCAAGTGATAAAATTTCGATCATTACAGTAGGAGACTAGAGGAGGAATTAACTTGGGTAGAACTCCGAAGGAGATTTAAAGAAAGATTGTTATTTAAGGTAGCCAAGTCAGCCTTGCTTTGGAAGTTCATAAATGTGGAGCAAGGGGAAAGGTCAGTGTTAGAATACGTTGCTAAGTTTGATGAATAGTCTAGATATGGGTATGCCACTATTGATACCGTCATGAAGAGGAATGAGAAGTTTATCCGAGGGTTGAGGTTGGAAATTTCTAGGGCGACTATGCCACATCCTAGGGATCCATCAAATGTAGTGGTGAAAATGGCTATTATGAACGAGGAGATGCTTTCTACTTTTGGGAAGAAGAAGCCAGTTGGAACCCAAAGTTATCAAAATAAGAAGAGGAAGTTCTTTAAGGGAAAGAGCGCTCAGAAGAGTGGAGCTACCAAGAAAGAAAAATAGGTATCATTTGTTATAAGTGTGAAGAAGCGGCACTGTACTAATGAGTATCGATCGGGTGATGGCAAGATGGTTGTGGGCAAGCAGAGCGAGAAGTGTTTTTATCGCAAACAAGTGGGACATTACAAGAACAATTGTCCAGAAGCGGCCAAGGAGGGAAAAGTAAAAGTCTTTTCTTTGTAACCATTAGTATTTAGGCCAGCAGTGGGGGAGAAGGAAAAAGCCATGACGACAGGTACGCTTTTGATTCGTAGCATACCTGTTAGAGTATTATTTGATACCGGTGCATCACATTCATTTATCTCTTAGTGTTGGGTAGATAAGTTAGATTTAGAACCATCATACCTTATTACTTCCTTAAGGATAGCTAATCCGATATGAGGGATGTAACTCTGGGAATGTGATGTGACAGTCCAGAATTTGAGTTGCTAGGTTATATTTCTTCCTGTAGTTTGTTTGTGTTTAATTTTGTAGGTTACGTGATTATTTTGGATATGGTTGGTTGAGCTAATACGATGATAGGATATTTTGCTAGGATAGAAAAATATCATTGAGACACCCTGATAGTAATGACTGAATTGTTTACTCAGTTAAAAATTAGAGTCTAAAAGTGTGCACTTTATTGGGTGTCACAGAAGTGGAAGACGAGTTGAATTGGGTGTAAGTAGCAAGAGAATTTGCAGATATGTTTGAGCCTCTTACAGGACTACTACTGAAATGAGCTATTGAGTTTCATATGTACCTAAATCTGAACCCATAAGTAGAACACCTAGAGGATAATACCTATTGAGATGAAGGAGTTAAATGTGCAGCTAGTGGACTAAGAAGGAAAGAGTTTTATCAGACCAAGCAGTTCACCTTAGGGAGTGGTCGTGTTATTCATAAAGAAACCGAAAGGGTTATTGAGATTATGTATTGATTATTGTAAGTTGAATGAGAAGACAATAAAGAATAGATATACTTTTCTATGAATTAATGATTTCGTTGATCAGTTGAGTGGAGCTAAAGTATTTTTCCATTTTGATTTGGTGATAGTGTGATGACCCAAACTTTCAACCTTCGAAAATAGGCATCCAATACATCACCCGTATTCAAACGCCGAAGATTCGACGTTGGAGTTCAAATCGCTGGAGTCATAACACATTAGATAGTAACAATACAGTGGAAACAAAATAACTTTCATTCATTCACTTCATGGATTACAACCTTCTTACAACAAGTGGCCATCATCATTAGAGTCCTATATATTACATAACAACGAATACAACATAATAGCGGAAAAATAACATCAACATGGTCTTCCAAGAGAGTCCAACATACTGCATCTTCATTTCCAAAGCTCCCAAGTCCAAACCAAAAAGTCAAAACCAAAAGCTTCCAAACCAAAGAATTCCAAATCCACATCTACTTCCCAACTTAGCTCCAGAACCTACTGATAACCTGACTCTAGGCTGCCCGTGTGGAAAATTAGAGGCACCCAGAGTTTAGCAAAGGGAACAATAAACTCCGAGTCAGTCATGGGACTGATGTGAGAACTTAAAATAGTTATTTATGCCAAAATTCCGTTCATGCTTTTGGAAAATGAAATTACCATAAGGACTTCCGGCACACACTCAAATGCAATCGCACACATGGGCAAAGTTTCTCCTTATAGTAGTCAAACATGCTTGGTATGTGAAAATCCTTTTGATATTATTTTTAGTGCATAGTGTGGAAAACCATTTTGCAAGTATAATATTAATCTTAGCTAGCTTAGGTACCATTATAGTATGCCTACTATAGCTACCAAGTTAAATGGCAGGTTCTACAACTGAAATCGTAAAGGGCTCGTATTGTTTCATTTGGATTTCCAATAAATGGCCAAGGCTAAGGAACATCCTTTATCCGAATGGGTATGTGATATCCCGGAAATTTTAGCAATATCAATTTAATAATCTATATTTAAAATTAAGTTGATTTGATAAAATTTTAATAAAAATTTACTTGATTTAATAATCCAATTAAATAAATGTTTAATTGATGAATTTTATCTTTTAAAAGCTAATAATTGTATTCCTATTTATAATGTATGTATATATATTTATATATATATTTATATTGTAAATGGATAAGTTTGATTTGAAGTTAAATAAACAAATAAAATCTTGTTTTTAAAATTCTAATATACATTTGATAATCTGAAGATTATTATTTTATTTAATAAATAACTAATTGGTTAAAATACTTAAAGTAATTGTTTTAAATTTGTATAATTGTATTTTAAATATAGTTTAAATTTTAATAAGATAAACAAAAGTTTATTTTATTTGTTTTGAAATATAGTTTAAATTTTAATAAGATAAACAAAAGTTCATTTTATTTGTTTTGAAATATAGCTTAATAATTATAATTTGGAATTTTATGAAATTTAAATACCCTTTATATATTAGACATTAATTCTTTTAATTAAGATAAATAAGATAAGAAATTTATAATTTCCTTATAAATAATTTAAAATTGATAAATGAGTATTTTCTAATGATAATAAATGTATAAATGTAGATATGTTTTAAAAGACAAAATTATTATTGTCAAAGTAAATATGTTAATATAAATTAGTTTTGAAATTGGATTTTAAATGTAAATAGCATTTGAATTTGAATTCATCTTGAAGTTCAAATGAATAAACCTATATGAATCTTGTAAATAAGTTTTCATTTTTATATAAATTGTTTCACTTCATCTTCTTTGAAAAAGGAATGTATATACATTTACTCATGGAAATAACTTACACATATATAAATACAAATTAAGTGAAAGAGTTCTATTTACTTTTAAAATAAAATAAAAAGAAATAAATTTAAATTATTAAACACATTAAGTAGTAAAACAAGTGTTAATATCCTAGGAAACTAATGAGACAAATGTAAATTTATAAGCTACTCAATTTGACAAATGTTAGGTTTGAGACATGTGTCATTTTTAATTTTGGTTTTCTTTTAATTTTTAAATAAATCCTTCATACTTATAAAACATACTTTCTTTTTCCCTCATTCTTTTTTTTTATGATCTTTTTTTTTCAAAGTTAAAGAAAAAAATATTCTTAGCTGAAACAAACTAGTTTCTAAACTCTTCAAAACCAGATTTTTCAAATGCAATGCAACCCTCCCTCAAAATCAAATCTGTAACCATAGTCCTCAAAACAAAATTTGGAAATTCTTTTTAAAACCAAAATCAGAAGTTCCTTTCATATTCATCAACCCGAAATATTTTCAAAAGAAAATGTAAGTCTGCATCTGGAAACCAAAGGCTCTGCATTTTTTTTTTTAAAATCCGAGAATCAAATGTAAAGCCTGCAACTTGAATTCATATCAAAAGCATATGTTACCTGCATGCTGATCTAAATGCAAGCAACTCAGTTCTTTTTAAAGCATGCAACTTCAAGTTTTCCAAATTTAAAGATTCTAATGCATATAGAAGCTAGCCTGCATGCAAAATTCAATCAGTAGGCAACTCAGTTCCTAAAACATAAAACAAAAGCTCTGTTCTTCATGCTCTAGACAGGCGAGTAACTCTTTTTGAAATTTAAATATAACTATTGCTTAAATATGTATGTTTGTGTATGTTATTGATTTCATGTGGATTAGTTGCCTGTGCATATGCTTTTAAATGTATTGTTGAATATATGCATATATATATATATATATATATATATATATATGAGATGTATGTGACTGTGCTTCCTCTGCTTCTAGTTTCAGGTCCTGTTTCTAAACAAATTTTTTTCTTTGCTCTAGTTAAATACTTTGTTAAGGTCCTGAAATAATTATGTTAAAGATACCATAGTTTAGTTTAAAACTTATTAGGTAAAAACACAAAATTTGTAACTTACTCTGAAAATTTTTGTAGACATCAGAGTATGATTGATAAACTTGAAAACTTAAACATTATAAATTTTAAACACAGTGTTATAATCTGGAAACTTAAACAAAAGGATGAATTTTAAAACTAAAATCAAATTGTTTAGTTAAGGATTGACACTGCAGTTCCCATTTGAACTGAAATTGGGTTCTGGCCAATCTCTGATGACCAAGTTGATTTAAGTGTTTGGTATTCTTGGTGATGGTAGAGCAGTGATCAGGGGATGTGGAAAAAATTCTAGATGGTGATGTTTTTCATCGAGGAGGTAGCGGTGATAAGATTTATTCTGTAACCCTAGTTTATCTAATATAGGTAGTTCGATCAATCACTGTTTCTAGAGTGGATCGAGTGTCTCTAGATTTTGGGTGGTGGAAGGTTGGTCTTAAGCGAAGGCGTGGCCGAAGTTACAGCTCTACTGATGGTCGGAGCTTTGTGATTGGAGCGTTGCCAGGTTTGGTATGGAGGTGGTTCCTGTGTTTTCCAGGTTTTGTTTTGGGTGTTCAAAGTTCGTTATCGTGATGCTAGTATGGTTTTAATGGTTGTAATGGGTTTTAGGGTTGGTGGTCGACTTGTTCGATGCATGGGTGGAGGTCGGAGATGGCCAGAGCCACCGTGCATATGCACGGTGGGGTGGTGTATCAAGGGGAAAGTTTGGGTTTTCTGTGTTTGTTTTACTCGGGCTGTACTCGAGTTAATTCGAGTTTTTCTCGAAGATAGCCTAGGGTTTACATGAAGTAAACTGTAGAGTGACTCGGGTACTCTTTCTTTTGAAGTTACAGGTTTTAGAAAACCTGTATATTCCAATTCAAATTGTTTTAAAAATCTGAATGAAGGTTTAGACAGAATTTAAATCTAAATTTAATTCAAAAAGAGCTTTGAATTCCGGGGTTGAAAATTTAATTTAAACCTTTTAAATTAAAATGTTTTAAACATCAATCAAAGGGTTTAAAAATCTGAAATTTAAAATTAAGCTTTGAATTAAAATAGAAGATTTAAAAACAAGTTTAAATCTGGAAATATGATTCAGATTTGAATCATGTTTTTGAAAATAAAAGTAGTTTTTAAAATTTTGAAATGTTTAAAATGTTTTAATTTGTTGAAACATATTCTAATTATGATTTGGAATCTTAAAATTTAATATGGGTGTAAATTTCTTTTATAAGGAAATCTTTAGCATAAGTTTTTAAAGGATTTTAAAACTTTTTTTAAGTTAAGTTTGATTTCTTTTTAAATTTTGAATTTAAAATGTAATTTGAAACAATTTTAAGTTAAATTGTTTTAAGTTACTTTGTTAATGATAAAGTAATCATTAATAAGTAATGTTTATTTTAAAGTAAATTAAAAATTTAATGATTTTTTTGTTTTATTAAATTAGTGAGGTAATTTAAATAATTTAATTAATTAATTTGTTTAATTAATTAAAGATTTGAAATTAATTAAGGTTAATTAAATTTGTAATTAATTTAAGAAAGGTAATTAAGAATTTGTTAATGAAGGTCATTAACTTGTGATTATTTATTAATTAATTAATGTAATTAATTTTAATAATTAATTGAATTAATTAATTTAAATAATCAATTATGAAACTTAATTAGGTATGATTTCTTTATGGAAATAATTAAAGTTATTAATTACTCATAGTAATTAATTAATTTGTTAATTGGGTTAGTTTAAATTAATTAATTAACTTTAATTAATTTAGAAAAATCATTAAATGAGTTGATAAGTAATCATTGAGAAACAATTACCTAGGGAAGTAATTAAGAAAAATAAATTACTGGAAGTAATTAATTGAAGTATGGTATTTTGGAATTAATTACTTAGTGGAATTAATTTAAGCATTATCTGATTAAGTCGTGTTGAAATGATTAAGTGATGTAATTAATTAAAGGTAATTAATTACAAATGAGATTAATCAAGGATGATTAATCAATAGAATTTATTATTAAGTATAATTAATTTAGGAGTGATTAAGAAAGTAATGAAGGTTAGTTAATTACTGAATATGATTAATCAAAAGTGATTAATAATTGTGGTTTAATTAAGGTTAATTACTTAATGTAATTAATTTAAAAAGTAATTAATTTAAATTTAATTAAGGATCATTAATTAATATAGTTAATGATGTAATTAAGGATTAATTAATTTGGATTAATTAATCAATAATAAGTGATTAAGGAAGTAATTAATTAATAACTTATTGAAGGTTAATTACTAATTTTGGTTAAGGATAATAAATTAATTAAGGGTAATTACTTGAATGTAATTAAGGGATAATTAATCAAGGGTGATTAATGAAGGTGATTAATTTGAGGATAATGATTTAATTGATTGATAATCAATTAATGGTTAAAGTAAGCAAGTTTTAAATGGTGAAGTAATTAATTTAATTCATTTTAAATTAATTAAAGGTAAGTAATTAATTTAATTCATTTTTAAATTAATTATAGATGGTGTGTTTGTAGATCTTTGCTTATGAATGGATGATTTGGCTTGACTTGAATGGTTTGAATCTCAGACATGAGATAAATAGTATTGTGTGTTATGGATGCATTGGTTGCATTGTGATGATGATATTAGTATCTATTGACAATGATAATATAGATTGTCAATTTGTGATGATTACTTGTTTATGATAATATTGTTGATTATCTATTGTGATGATATGAAGTATCTATCTGTGCGTATATAGATAATTAGAATTGGATTGTTTTAAACTTAAAACAACTTGGACCTAAAAAACACGCTTTGGATTTCGATGAGACCGGGATCGGGTTTCCATATTTGGAATCCGAAAACCACATCGATTCCAATTAAACGTTAGGTCGTTAATCCAAGTGGAGCAAGTGAAGACTCGAGGTGTAAGGGCTATATGTCAGTATAACTCTGTGGGTGATTCCGTAACGAGTTTGACGGAATAGTGCTTATAGATTCGAGATGGTGAATTAGAATGCAAGGGCTAAGGTCGTTGACGCTGAGGGTGATTCCAATAATGAGTGCAACGAGATAGTGCCTTCGGTTTCGTTCGAACCCGGAACGAACTTGTATGGATCGAATGCTTTCAGCACATCGTCAGGCGGACGATGAGCATTCTAAGTGATGTGTCCTATAAAGGTAATCGTAGCCTCAAGCCTCATCAACCGGGAATGGCTAAAACAGGGGAGGTGCAGCAAGGCTTCGTGGGTAGCTCCCACTGGAGAGCAAGATTGATCCCTGTCTAGAAGTCCCTTTATATTCGGCTGTGTGGGGCAGTGGTTCGCGACAACTGCCGGGGTTGTCTTGTTTGGAACTGTTCAGTAAGGAACGGGTCCGGCCTTGTGTTGCAAGGGAGTGTGAGTACTCCTCGGTACGGTGATCTAGGCCACGTACTGTGACGGGCGGTACCCTAGTAGCCCTGCCATTGTATGGAATCCAAAATCCAATAAGTGCCAACGGTTTTGATTGTATTACCCACTTTTGTGGCTAGTAGCTGGAATTTAATCATGTAACAATTTCGGCTATTTCATATTTATTTGAAAACCCTAGACACTATTATAATATCATCGGATTTCCTATCAAATGTTTTGGTTAGCGTAAGGTAAAAACTTTTCCATGTTTATGTGTGGGAAGTCTTACGTGATACCTTTCTTTTCAAAGGATTTTCAAAAGTTAAGCAACTTTAACCTGTTACTCACACCAGACCCATGTCTGACCCGGAGTTTATTTTTGTTTTTCATAAACTCTTGGGTACTCAAATTTTTACGAGTAGCCAAGGGATTCAGGTTAGGATTCGGGTTAGCTTTGACGAGTATTGGAGGAGCAATGGAGCAGGAGGCTTCTGCGTTAGATATTAATATTCCGCTGTGTGTTCTGTGTTGTCTCTGAGATTGTATTATGTTGTAAATACTAGACAGGTGTTATAACTGTCTAGTATGTGTTGTATATCTGTGTATTCTGATAGTGGTTGTAAATTATGTAAATATTTTATGTTATTAATATAATTTATTCGTTCCGCTGTTTAGATTCTGATGTGTTGTTTCTTCTTTCTTCTCTTTCTTTCTATTCTCATCCCTTTCTTTCTTATTAGCGATGCGATTTCCTGGAGATAGGAAGTTGGGTCGTCACAAGTGGTATCGGAGCATTAGGTTGAGTGAATACCTAGGCTCTGGAGTGTTGTCTATCTTGAGAGAGCGTACTTGTAATTTTGATATATCTATATATATTTATTATTTCTACCTATCTATTGGGTTACCTGTCCGGGTTTTTCCAACATAAGTCATAAAGGTAGATAAGGTAGTGGTGTGTATAACACGATTACTACCATTGGTTGGAGTTTGAATGTTTGAGGTTGGAAGTGTATTTGTCGAGACTGTAGACCTAATACCGTCTCGAGTGAGTTGTGCAGAGTGTAGAGATTTCATCGATCTCTGAAGGAAACCTGTTAAGGTTCAGAGTTATTTTTGAAAGATGGATAAGATGAGTTTGGATCTGTCGGTTGGCAGAAGAGTGTGATGGTATTTTGATACCTCAGGTGGTAGTAGTAACTACGTGATGAGATGCAGTAAATATGGATATTTTCGAAGATGTTTTCTTTGGAATGAGTTAGGAGGTGTGTCTGCTTCGGTGTTGTGGCTGAGTTCAGCTGGTTGTTTGTGTTTGGCTTTGAGGGCCGAGTTTCTCGAAGAACTTCAGCTAAGGAAGTTTTGGCATTGGTGTCAACAGTGCAACTCGGAGTGTCTGTGTTGGCAGAAGTTGATTGGCTGAGCAGTTTCTGAAGGTGGAGTTCAGAATCAACAGGGTGGACCCGTTTCTTCGGTGGATTGGCTAATTAAGAGTAAGCTGTTCTGCTTGGTAAAGAGAGAACAGTTTTCTTTGGGAATTGGTCTGGATTGATCGCAAAAGTGACTTGCGATAGTTTGAGTGTTCTTTTGAGGTATTGAAGAATTTTTGGTTGTCTTTTGAGAAGTCGGAAGTTTGTCTACTTCTGAAGATTGATTTTTCTTATCAACCGGATTTCCAGGAGTAGAGCTGGTGGATCAGCTAGTAGAAGGATGGTTTCTCGAGATAGGTTTGGTGAGGCAGCTCAGGATTGGTGAAACTTTTGAGTTTTCTTTGGATATGTTGAGCCATATTTCTGGGAAGTGATGTCCAGTTTGTGCTCATATTCTTCATCAACAGTGTCTTCTGTGCCAGATCAGAGTTATGCAGCGGAAGCAGTTTGAGAGTATTTCTGTTTTATCTTTCCTGATAGAAGAAGTAAGTTGTTCTTCTGATGTTTGAAGAGTAGAATTGGTGATCTTAGTCTTGGTTGATCTTGAGGAGATCGTTGTGTTGGATTGTTTTTGGTCTAGATTGTTTCTAGGGGAAATCTGCAAGAGTTGAGCTGATCAGTTTGATATAGGCAGCCCAGGATCATCCGAAGAGTTTTATGGATCGGAGATAAAGGAATTTGGATTTCGGAGTCGGAGATTTGTTTTGGATCTCTTCTGTGTTTTGGTTGGATTGGTGTTTGGTTTTCAAGAGTTGAATTGCCAATTTTGGATAATTGGATTTGTGAGTTTCACGTATCTCTGAGGGAGTACGTGTATGAGTTATCTCTGGAAGTGGAACCAGCTATTCAAGAAGGGTTAGTGGTTGAATCAGACTCGTTTGTAGTCTGACATCTTGTCTAGTTCTATAGATCTAGATGAGTAGAAGCGATGTAGCTTTGTAGTTTAGATTGTTTGGATTTTGTAGGGAGAGTATCCCGGTATATATATATATATATATATATATATATATATATATATATATATATATATATACTTGGGGAAACTCGAGAAATTTTTATCCAGAATTTTATCTGAATAATTAAATTTGTTTGATTAGATAGATTGTTTGCTATGGTTGTTAGCATATGATTGATGTATGTTTGTGATTTAAAATTTAAAATTTTAAAATAGGTTATTAAATTACCTTTGCTTTTAAATTTCGGGGACGAAATTCTTTTAAGGGAGGAGGAATGTGATATCTCAGAAATTTTAGCAACATCAATTTAATAATCTATATTTAAAATTAAATTGATTTGATAAAATTTTAATAAAAATTTACTTGATTTAATAATCCAATTAAATAAATGTTTAATTGATGAATTTTATCTTTTAAAAGCTAATAATTGTATTCCTATTTATAATGTATGTATATATATATATATATATATATATATATTTATATTGTAAATGGATAATTTTGATTTGAAGTTAAATAAACAAATAAAATCTTGTTTTAAAATTCTAATATACATTTGATAATCTGAAGATTATTATTTTATTTAATAAATAACTAATTGGTTAAAATACTTAAAGTAATTGTTTTAAATTTGTATAATTGTATTTTAAATATAGTTTAAATTTTAATAAGATAAACAAAAGTTTATTTTATTTGTTTTGAAATATAGTTTAAATTTTAATAAGATAAACAAAAGTTTATTTTATTTGTTTTGAAATATAGCTTAATAATTATAATTTGGAATTTTATGAAATTTAAATACCCTTTATATATTAGACATTAATTCTTTTAATTAAGATAAATAAGATAAGAAATTTATAATTTCCTTATAAATAATTTAAAATTGATAAATGAGTATGTTCTAATAATAATAAATGTATAAATGTAGATATGTTTTAAAAGACAAAATTATTATTGTCAAAGTAAATATGTTATTATAAATTAGTTTTAAAATTGGATTTTAAATGTAAATAGCATTTGAATTTGAATTCAATTTGAAGTTCAAATGAATAAACCTATATGAATCTTGTAAATAAGTTTTCATTTTTATATAAATTGTTTCACTTCATCTTCTTTAAAAAAGGAATGTATATACATTTACTCAAGGAAATAACTTACACATATATAAATACAAATTAAGTGAAAGAGTTATATTTACTTTTAAAATAAAATAAAAAGAAAAAAATTCAATTTATAAAACACATTAAGTAGTAAAACAAGTGTTAATATCCTAGGAAACTAATGAGACAAATGTAAATCTATAAGCTACTCAATTTGACAAATGTTAGGTTTGAGACATGTGTCATTTTTAATTTTGATTTTCTTTTAATTTTTAAATAAATCCTTCATACTTATAAAACATACTTTCTTTTTCCCTCATTCTTTTTTTTTTTCTAATCTTTTTTTTTCTCAAAGTTAAAGAAAAAAAAATTCTTAGCTGAAACAAACTAGTTTCTAAACTCTTCAAAACCAGATTTTTCAAATGCAATGCAACCCTCCCTCAAAATCAAATCTGTAACCATATTCCTCAAAACAAAATCTGGAAATTCTTTTTAAAACCAAAATCTGAAGTTCCTTTCATATTCGTCAACCCGAAATCTTTTCAAAAACAAATGTAAGTCTGCATCTGGAAACCAAAGGCTCTGCATTTTTTTTAAAATATGAGAATCAAATGTAAAGCCTGCAACTTGAATTCATATCAAAAGCATATGTTACCTGCATGCAGATCTAAATGCAAGCAACTCAGTTCTTTTTAAAGCATGCAACTTCAAGTTTTCCAAATTTAAAGATTCTAATGCATAGAGAAGCTAGCCTGCATGCAAAATTCAATCAGTAGGCAACTCAGTTCCTAAAACATAAAACAAAGCTCTGTTCTTCATGCTCTAGACAGGTGAGTAACTCCTTTTGAAATTTAAATATAACTGTTGCTTAAATAGTTATGTTTGTGTATGTTATTTGATTTCATGTTGATTAGTTGCCTGTGCATATGCTTTTAAATGTATTGTTGAATACATGCATATATATATGTGAGATGTATGTGACTGTGCTTCCTCTGCTTCTAGTTTCAGGTCCTGTTTCTAAACAAAATTTTTTCTTTGCTCTAGTTAAATACTTTGTTAAGGTCCTGAAATAATTATGTTAAAGATACCATAGTTTAGTTTAAAACTTATTAAGTAAAAACACAAAATTTGTAACTTACTCTGAAATTTTTTGTAGACATCAGAGTATGATTGATAAACTTGAAAACTTAAACATTATAAATTTTAAATACAGTGTTATAATCTGGAAACTTAAACAAAAAGATGAATTTTAAAACTAAAATCAAATTGTTTAGTTAAGGATTGACACTACAGTTCCCATTTGAACTGAAATTGGGTTTTGGCCAATCTCTGATGACCAAGTTGATTTAAGTGTTTGGGATTCTTGGTGATGGTAGAGCAGTGATCAGGGGATGTGGAAAAAATTCTAGATGGTGATGTTTATCATCGAGGAGGTAGCGGTGATAAGATTTATTCTGTAACCCTAGTTTATCTAATATAGGTAGTTCGATCAATCACTGTTTCTAGAGTGGATCGAGTGTCTCTAGATTTTGGGTGGTGGAAGGTTGGTCTTTAGCGAAGGCGTGGCCGGAGTTACAGCTCTACTGATGGTCGGAGCTTTGTGATTGGAGCGTTGCCAGGTTTGGTATGGAGGTGGTTCCTGTGTTTTCCAGGTTTTGTTTTGGGTGTTCAAAGTTCGTTCTCGTGATGCTAGTATGGTTTTAATGGTTGTAATGGGTTTTAGGGTTGGTGGTCGACTTGTTCGATGCATGGGTGGAGGTCGGAGATGGCCAGAGCCACCGTGCATATGCACGGTGGGGTGGTGTATCAAGGGGAAAGTTTGGGTTTGCTGTGTTTGTTTTACTCGGGTTGTACTCGAGTTAATTCGAGTTTTTCTCGAAGATAGCCTAGGGTTTACTCGAAGTAAACTGTAGAGTGACTCGGGTACTCTTTCTTTTGAAGTTACAGGTTTTAGAAAACCTGTATATTCCAATTCAAATTGTTTTAAAAATCTGAATGAAGGTTTAGACAGAATTTAAATCTAAATTTAATTCAAAAAGAGCTTTGAATTCCAGGTTTGAAAATTTAGTTTAAACCTTTTAAATTAAAATGTTTTAAACATCAATCAAAGGGTTTAAAAATCTGAAATTTAAAATTAAGCTTTGAATTAAAATAGAAGATTTAAAAACAAGTTTAAATCTGGAAATATGATTCAGATTTGAATCATGTTTTTGAAAATAAAAGTAGTTTTTAAAATTTTGAAATGTTTAAAATGTTTTAATTTGTTGAAACATATTCTAATTATGATTTGGAATCTTAAAATTTAATATGGGTGTAAATTTCTTTTATTAGGAAATCTTTAGCATAAGTTTTTAAAGGATTTTAAAATGTTTTAAAACTTTGTTTAAGTTAAGTTTGATTTCTTTTTAAATTTTGAATTTAAAATGTAATTTGAAACAATTTTAAGTTAAATTGTTTTAAGTTACTTTGTTAATGATAAAGTAATCATTAATAAGTAATGTTTATTTTAAAGTAAATTAAAAATTTAATGACTTTTTTGTTTTATTAAATTAGTGAGGTAATTTAAATAATTTAATTAATTAATTTGTTTAATTAATTAAAGATTTGAAATTAATTAAGGTTAATTAAATTTGTAATTAATTTAAGAAAGGTAATTAAGAATTTGTTAATGAAGGTCATTAACTTGTGATTATTTATTAATTAATTAATGTAATTAATTTTAATAATTAAATGAATTAGTTAATTTAAATAATCAATTATGAAACTTAATTAAGTATGATTTCTTTATGGAAATAATTAAAGTTATTAATTACTCATAGTAATTAATTAATTTGTTAATTGGGTTAGTTTAAATTAATTAATTAACTTTAATTAATTTAGAAAAATCATTAAATGAGTTGATAAGTAATCATTGAGAAACAATTACCTAGGGAAGTAATTAAGAGAAATAAATTACTGGAAGTAATTAATTGAAGTATGGTATTTTGGAATTAATTACTTAGTGTAATTAATTTAAGCATTAACTGATTAAGTCATGTTGAAATGATTAAGTGATGTAATTAATTAAAGGTAATTAATTACAAATGAGATTAATCAAGGATGATTAATCAATAGAATTTATTATTAAATATAATTAATTTAGGAGTGATTAAGAAAGTAATTAAGGTTAGTTAATTACTGAATATGATTAATCAAAAGTGATTAATAATTGTGGTTTAATTAAGGTTAATTACTTAATGTAATTAATTTAAAAAGTAATTAATTTAAATTTAATTAAGGATCATTAATTAATATAGTTAATGATGTAATTAAGGATTAATTAATTTGGATTAATTAATCAATAATAAGTGATTAAGGAAGTAATTAATTAATGAAGTAATTAAAGGTTAATTACTAATTTTGGTTAAGGATACTGAATTAATTAAGGATAATTACTTGAATGTAATTAAGGGATAATTAATCAAGGGTGATTAATGAAGGTGATTAATTTGAGGATAATGATTTAATTGATTGATAATCAATTAATGGTTAAAGTAGGCAAGTTTTAAATGGTGAAGTAATTAATTTAATTCATTTTAAATTAATTAAAGGTAAGTAATTAATTTAATTCATTTTTAAATTAATTATAGATGGTGTGTTTGTAGATCTTTGCTTATGAATGGATGATTTGGCTTGACTTGAATGGTTTGAATCTCAAACATGAGATAAATAGTATTGTGTGTTATGGATGCATTGGTTGCATTGTGATGATGATATTAGTATCTATTGACAATGATAATATAGATTGTCAATTTGTGATGATTACTTGTTTATGATAATATTGTTGATTATCTATTGTGATGATATGAAGTATCTATCTGTGTGTATATAGATAATTAGAATTGGATTGTTTTAAACTTAAAATAACTTGGACCTAAAAGAAACGCTTTGGATTTCGATGAGACCGGGATCGGGTTTCCATATTTGGAATCCGAAAACCACATCGATTCCAATTAAACGTTAGGTCGTTAATCCAAGTGGAGCAAGTGAAGACTCGAGGTGTAAGGGCTATACGTCAGTATAACTCTGTGGGTGATTCCGTAATGAGTTTGACGGAATAGTGCTTATAGATTCGAGATGGTGAATCCGAATGCAAGGGCTATGGTCGTTGACTCTGAGGGTGATTCCAATAATGAGTACAACGAGATAGTGCCTTCGGTTTCGTTCGAACCTGGAACGAACTTGTATGGATTGAATGCTTTAAGCACATCGTCAGGCGGACGATGAGCATTCTAAGTGATGTGTCCTATAAAGGTAATCGTAGCCTCAAGCCTCATCAACCGGGAATGGCTAAAACAGGGGAGGTGCAGCAAGGCTTCGTGGGTAGCTCCCACTGGAGAGCAAGATTGATCCCTGTCTAGAAGTCCTTTTATATTCGGCTGTGTAGGGCAGTGGTTCGCGACAACTGCCGAGGTTGTCTTGTTCGGAACTGTTCAGTAAGGAACGGGTCCGGCCTTGTGTTGCAGGGGAGTGGGAGTACTCCTTGGTACGGTGATCTATGCCATGTACTGTGACGGGCGGTACCCCAGTAGCCCTGCCATTGTATGGAATCCAAAATCCAATAATTGCCAACGGTTTTGATTGTATTACCCACTTTTGTGGCTAGTAGCTGGAATTTAATCATATAACAATTTCGGCTATTTCATATTTATTTGAAAACCCTAGACACTATTATAATATCATCGGATTTCCTATCAAATGTTTTGGTTAGCGTAAGGTAAAAACTTTTCCATGTTTATGTGTGGGAAGTCTTACGTGATACCTTTCTTTTCAAAGGATTTTCAAAAGTTAAGCAACTTTAACCTGTTACTCACACCGGCCCATGTCTGACCCGGAGTTTATTTTTGTTTTTCATAAACTCTTGGGTACTCAAATTTTTACGAGTAGCCAAGGGATTCATGTTAGGATTCGGGTTAGCTTTGACGAGTATTGGAGGAGCAATGGAGCATGAGGCTTCTGCGTTAGATATTAGTATTCCGCTGTATGTTCTGTGTTGTCTCTGAGATTGTATTATGTTGTAAATACTAGACAGGTGTTATAACTGTCTAGTATGTGTTGTATATCTGTGTATTCTGATAGTGGTTGTAAATTATGTAAATATTTTATGTTATTAATATAATTTATTCGTTCCGCTGTTTAGATTCTGATGTGTTGTTTCTTCTTTCTTCTCTTTCTTTCTATTCTCTATCCCTTTCTTTCTTATTAGCGATGCGATTTCCTGAAGATAGGAAGTTGGGTCGTCACTGGGTATGCCTCTGGAGGGACATCCCGAGAACCTAACCGGATCTCTGCCAACATAAGGCCAGGCAACCTCTGTAACTAGATAACTAACTATCATGAGTATGACATCCCTTGATCGTAGACGACCTTTACCAAGTCGCCTCAAATTCCAACAACTACATAAGTAAAATATTTAGGCTCCATACCATAATACCACTTTTATCCAGAAGGAAATGCATACACCCATAGGGTCGCAAACCCCATAACCTTGCTGCATCCTTCCTGTTTCGACCATTTCCCGGGGTGTGAGGTTCGATGAAGTCTCGTCCCACAAAGCTATGCTTTACACAAAAGCTATGCTTCGATCAGCCAACGCTCAACAGTTAGCATGCCACATTGCCAATATTACTAATAACTATCAACAACATAACCTCTAAGCTCGCACGTCTCAGAGAAGGGTGTTAAGCTAAGGGAATAAATTCTCTACCACCAACAAAAATGTATTTGATAGAAACCAGCTTTATATCTCAAAGTGTAATGTCAGACTTACATCCATACAAGTCCATCCTGGGTCTGAATGGAACCGAAGGCACTTCGTCCAATTAAGGAAAGAAGTCCTTGCAAATCTGGATATCCTCAATCTCGTCTGGACTCCCCATCACATAGGGTAATCTCTATAGCGGAGCAACTCAGTGCAGAGGCAATTAACAGGCAATCCCTTCGTTTTCGAAAATACCCGGTGTAACAACCCGCATATTTAACGATTTTATATTTAAATGTTTGATTTAAATATAGCGTCGTTATTCGGATTTTGGGGTCCGAAATGTTACTTTCTGCAAATGGCCGTATTGGAGCTCGAAACCATTTCCATTGAGTCCAAAATGGCATTTGCGATCTTTTTGAGTATAATCTTTGATATGTTTGGAGTTTGTGAAATTTTGGCTACTTTTCCTATTGGGTTTGGGGTTGGATTCAGCCCACTAGCTCACTTAACCTCTAGCTCAACCCTTCTCTTCATTTCATCTTCATTTCATTTTATTTCTCATCTAAAAACTGAAATGGGGGAAAGGGAAGAGGAAATAGAAATTAGCAAGCCCTAGTTTCTCCTTTGTAGCTTGATTCTTGCTCCAAAATCAAAGAGAATCCATTGGTAAGTTCATCTCCATCTTCTCCATCTCTTCTCCTCTTCAATTTCTGTAATTTTCCTAACCCTAACTTAGGAAATACTTGCTTTGATTCTAGATTGAAGCTTGTAGTGTTGAAGTGGAGTATAGTTGGTTGATTCCTTGCAATTGCGCTTCTTCATCTTCTTGGTTTTGTGTAAAAAGGTGAGTTTTGAACTCACATCTACTTCTCTTGATTTCATTGATGTTAGGTATGAATTCCTAACACCTTGTTCATATGCACTTGCAATTGGTTTGGGTTGAATTGGAGAATATTCCAATTTTTAGTGTTTTGGGTTCAAATCTTTGAAATCCTAACTTTGAAGTTTTAATCATGTTTTGGTGATGCATCGAGGAACATATAGGGCCGGGTTGTCGATTGGCATAAGCCCTTAGAGCCAATGTTCGTCCGATTGCATTTTGGGAGATTTTGCTCTTCATTTGAACAAGGCTGGAAAATAGCCCAGGCATGATTCAGTCGACTGAAAAACTCTGCACAGTCGACTGAACCTGAAACCCGAGTGTTTCCAGGCATGATTCAGTCGACTGAAAAACTCTGCACAGTCGACTGAACCTGGAAACAGAAAGTTTCCTGAACCTGGAAAATTTTCCAGGTATGGGGTCAGTCGACTGAAAACTCTGTTCAGTCGACTGAACCTGCTGTTTCAGCCCACTTTGCCTTTTTGGATTGAATTTTCAATTTGAATCGATTCATGATGATCCTATGTATGATTATCAATTGTTTTGACTTTGATGGTTCCTTTTAATTTTAATCCATGGGTTTTTATAAAATAATCTCTCGAATCGCATTTAAAAAGTTCGTTTCTCTAATTTATAAATTCTATTTAAAACACACACACTTTCGCACTTCGAACGAAGTGGAAGGGTGATTAAATGGTTGGGCAAAACACGGACCATGAATCTGTGCGTTTATCTTTCCAATTAATCCTCGACCTATTCAATTGATTGTTTTGACCTTCGGGTTTGGTTTATCGATGCTATGAGGTAAACTTTGTACTGCTTTGAGTGTGAAAGGGACCGACGGATAGTAAACCGTTTAGTGCGAACGAGTGGTTATAGGACATACGTTAACACTTTTCGGATTCCTTTTCGAGAGTTGTGACACATTCCTCCAGTTAGTGGTGTCCAGTACTGGGTCTTCGACCTTCACCACTATGGTTTGTTGCCTCTGGGATAGTGTCTTCGGACTGTCTCCCTAGGTTTGTTGCCTTCGGGTATGTTGCCTTCGGGTGTGTGCCTTCGGGTTTGTTGCCCTATATAGTTTCGCTCTGATGTTGGCCTTATGTGCCGCATGGGTGATACTTGGGTTTGGAGTCTTCGGGCTCATGGATCCTTGTTTGTACAGTACTGAGCTCGAGCAAATTTTATGATGTTTCATTGATATGTATATTCCCTTGGTATCGCCCTTCGGTATTTGTCTTTTTGAGCCGCATGGAGTATAGCGTTTACCTTGTGGAACTTGTATACCTTATTGGTATTTGTTGTTTGCCTATTGGCTTGTTTTGGGATAATTGTATCCTTTGTTTCTATATGTTGCCGATGATATGAGGCTTGTTCTATATGATTCATCTCTTGTTGATGATTGTGTTATCTCCCCTAGAGATATTTATTATACTGTATGACCTTGCAGGTTTATTAGTGTTCAGTTTATCTAACTGATTTGTTATCTAGACTGACCCGTGTATTTTATACTCGGGTCAGACCGAGATGTTTCAGGTTAGGTGCTTTTGGGGACTTAGCCTATTTTGCTTCCGCATGGACTATTCGCTAGCTTCATTTTGTTATAGCGTCTTTTGTAGTCCTTATCTGTTGTAACCCTGATTTATACTCTTTCGTCTCATCTGTATATTGTGGTCTCCTGTACCACTTGACATGTATTATTTTGTATACTCTGTGGTGTACCTGTGTATGTGTATATTATGATCGACTGTTCTGTGATGTATATTACATTTGAGTTGTTATATTTTCTTCTGATAGATCCTATAGCCATTGTAGTTTTGCTTTAAATATTTATTGAATAGGTCGAATTTTAATGTGTTCTACTTTTCGACATATTTAGTGAATAGTTAAGGTAAGATTGCACATGGTCGCTTCCATTATACTCTATTGTCCGCGTTAGCCGACAGTATTATCTATGTAATACTCTTTGTTAACGAGGCTCTCGGAGTGGGGAGTCACACCCGGTCTTCATCCACCATCTTCAAATGCAATTTCTTTCCGTCGTATCATTATTCGGAATGGGTTTTCCACTTAATGCCCTTCCCCTGCCTTTTCGAATAATGAGCGCTTATTTAAAACATATGGATATATTCGGATCTTTGTTAATTCATAACTTTTTAGCCCTTATTTCCCAAAACCTTTCCTTTTGAATGTTTTAAACAAATTTCCATTTTTAATCTTTTAAACAAAAGGCCACTTTTTTTATAATTCAATGCAGAACATTATATTCACAAAACAATTCATCACAGATAAATAACTTACATTTATCACAGCTCAATCCAAAGCAATTCATATCATAGAATATTATAGATTAACATACTAGAGATATTAATCAATCCAAGCATTCAATATAATTAATCATCCATAAGCAAGATTAACTAATCACATAATTTATAATTAATTTAGTTTAAACCAAATAAATTAATTACTTATTAATTAATTACCTAACCCTTCTTAATTAACATTAATTAATTACAAACCATTTGTTATTATTTTAATTAACTAATGAAATTAATTAATCATCCTTAATTACTTACATTAATTAATTATCCTATAATTACCAATTAATTACTCTTTAGTTATTAATTAGTTATCCTTTAATCATTAATTAGTTAACCTTTAATTATTAATTAATTATTATTCTTTAATTACTTTCATTTATTTACTTTATCTTTAATTACCCAAGACCTTAATTAATTTAAGATAAAGCACTTATCTTAATTAATTACTTAATTATCATTTAAATCTTATTTAATAAACCTTTGGAATTAATTTATCATTAAACTATAAATTATCTTAAGACCTTAAGTTTAATTAATGATTAAAAACATTTCATTTTCTTAATTAACTACTTAATTACACTATTTAATTTAATTTTGAATAAACTTAAGGATTAATTACAAATAAAGGACATTTAATAAAATATATTAAACTTAATTAATTTGAATTTATTTTATAACCTTTAATTAATCCCAAAACTCAAATAAACAAATATTACTTGAAAGAATTAGTTTAAGAAAATTGGTTTAAATTTGTTTTATTTTAACTTTTAAAACTTGTTTTATTTAAAATTGCTATTACAAACACCCGGGTCAAACCCATTTATATCCCGAGCCCAGACCCGATAAAACTTCCCACTTCTTTCTATTTTTACTTTGTTTTGGTTTAAGTTCTAAAACTGTTATAATAAACCCTCATGAACTTCCCAATAGCACACTCGAGCCATCACTTCATTTCCCCTAGTCAAAACCCAAGACTAACTTTTTCCCATTCAATTCACATAGCATCGCTTAAACACTAATACACGTGACACACGCTCACGTGCATAGGCGAATACAACAGCTCTGACCATCGATGCCATCGCCGGCATGTCAGCTTCGACCACCACTCTCGATTCCGATCACCCAAAACTTCGCATCGATGACGAACTCAAAATTGAGCGCTAACGAACACACTGGAGCGAAACATGTGACGATCCCGGTTTTGAGTTAAATTTAAATTAGTAATTTAAATATACATTTTAGATTAGATTGTGAATTGATTTGAATTTTTCAAATTAAATAAGATATGTGCCTGTTTATTTAAATAGATTATAATTTGAAACTTGAATTTTAATTTTTCCAAATAAAAAATGTGTTTATTCTATATAAAATTGTAAATAGAATTTTGGATTTGAAATTCTAAATAAAAATATCTTGAAAATAAATTAGGATTTGGAAAAACTCTATAATTTTAAATTAATTTGTTTTCTAATTATAATACACACACACACACACAGATATATATATATATATATATATATATGAAAGTTATATTTTGAAATTAATATAGCAAAAGCTTAAAAGTTGCTTGAAGCTAAATTTTATATTATCTAATATACATTTATATGTTTATTTATTAAAGTATAGTTAGATTTTAAAATCATTTTCTTTAAAAGTTATATAAATATTAATAATAGAAAACGTATAAAACATAACTAAATATAATTTGATTAATTAATAAATGGTCTTTGTTCCTTTATATTTGTAATAAATAGGTTTATATACTTTCTTTTTAAATTTTCTTGAACCAAGTATAATTTGTATACATATGAAAATTTAAAAAATAAAATAAAATAAGAAACCATGTTACATAAATTTAACTAGTTAATAAAAACATAAATAAGGGATTTAAATATAGATATGATTATTTTTTACATTTGTTAAATTATAAGAACATGCATTAACATGTGTTAGCATAATTAACAAGTGGCATTGAGTTTTTTATAATTGAAATATATATACATAATGCTTTAAAAAAAGCCAGGCTAAGGCATTCATTTCTCAAATTTTTTCTTCCTTCAATCTTCAAAAGAAAAATAAATCAAACCTGGTAACAATAAGCCTGAGCAAGATTCAAAATCCAAAATCAGAAAAGTATTAAAGCAAAACAAACTCAATCAAAACAAAAATCTGATCATCTCAGATCAAAAGAAAAGTAAACAAAATCAAATACAACAACAACTTCAGCTCCAACCTAAAGCAATTCAAAACAAATGCAAAGATCAACTAAACAAGATTAGAATCATTTCAACTCAATAATCATGATCAACTCATATAGATTAAAGGGAACATCGAGCACAGACCAAATCAAAACAGTTTCCAGAATAAAAAAAACTCAAAGCCTATTTTCTGTTCTTTTCCCAGGTGAGTTAACTAGTTAACCTTTCAAATGCTTGAATCTATTTATATATCTGATGATTGGTAATGCATACTTGAATTATTGTGAACAAATTTGTATGAATGTCTGCATGTGTGTGTGTGTGTCTATATATATATATATATAGATTTACCTATGCATGCTTGTGTATGTATATGTTAATGCTCTGTTCAAGTTACAAGTTTTAAAACATGAAAAAAATTCAATCTCTCTCCCCCTAATCTTCTATAGGGTTTGAGATATAAACAATAGAAAATAATAAGGTATTGGTTTTAAAAATATTTTTAAGTAGAATTTAAAAGTATTTTTAACTGGAAAAAAATAGCAGGGATGAACTAATTCAAGTCAGAAATCAATAATCTTAATTCCATCTTTTGATCGTATAAACTAATTTGTGTTTGAAAATAATGAATTTAGTTAAAGTTTTCATGATTTTTAAATCTGTATATGATGAGATATCTCGAGATGGACGGGAAATGCATTTTCATCATTTCCCGTTGATCGACAATGATGGGTGAGTCATGGTCGTTCCTGGAGGGAGTAGGCGTGATGGAATTTTTCGAATAGCGTGGTGGCCGGGCAATGTTGATTTAGGATTTAGTAACCCATTTTGGTCGACGTTAAATTCATGGGTCGTGTGGTGTCGTCGAGGCACCGGAGTCAATCGCACCAAGGGGAATCGTCGCATGGGTCATCGACGCGGCTCTGGGTGGACGGTGAGGTCTCTGATGACCGAGATTGTCGAGACGAGATGGTCTTTGATGATGTATTTGTTCCAGTATGAAATCGAGTTGCTCGATTTTGAATTTTGGCGAGTTTGAGGGTGCTAGGTGATTGTGATGTTTGCGTGGGCTATCGACGACGTGCTGGAGGCTGCTACGATGGTCAAAGATGACCAGATGGTCGGTGCACGTGCACCTGTTCACATGTGTGTCTGGATAATCAAGTTGCTGGGGAAGAAGGAAAGCTGCTCGGATTGGATCTCGGGATAATTTTATGTGTGACTCGAAGCAATAAAGCAGAGGAAGAAACTCGGGTGTGTTATCGGGTTTAACCCGGGGTTGTCTCGGGTCTAAGTATTTAAACAAATCAGTTTTGAAATTTGAATAAAATAAGTTTTAAAATTTTATTCTTAAAACAAATTTCTTTTATATAATAAAAGTTTATTTAAATTTTGGGTCAATGAAAGTTGTATAGTTTATTTAATTTAAAATTTATTAAGTTTTGTTTTTCTTAAGTTTATTTTGAGAATAAAATTTAATAGTTTAAACTAAGAAACTAATTTAAGAGATAATGGTTTATCTTAAATGATGTTTTTGATTTGTAATTAACTTGAAGATATTAAGTTAATTTATATGTTGATGATAATTTATTTTCACGGTTATTTTAAATAGGATTTTAAAGATGAAATGGTTCATCTTGAAATAATGATTTTGATTATCAGTTAACTTAAAAGGGTTTATGTGAAATTGTATGATTTTGTTAATTTGTTTCAAAGGTTATTTGAAATAAGATTTAAATAATGATTATGAAATTAATTAAGATAAAGAGGTTATCTTAAGATTAAAGGATCGTTAATTTGAAATTTAATGATAATTACTTAATTAAAGGATAATTAAGTATTAATCAAGGATTAATTAATTTGTTAAGAGTTGATTAATTAATGATGAGAAATTAAAGGATGATTACTAAGTGAAATCAATTAAGAATAGTTATTTGATTTAATTAATAAAAGATTATTACTTAATTAAAGATAATTACTTTATGTAATTACATTAAAGGATGATTAATTAAGTAAAGTATGATTAATGATAAGTAATTAAAGGGCAATTTATTACTTAAAGATAATTACTTAATGAAAGTAATTAAGAATAATAAATTAATGATTAAAGGCTATTTAATTAAGTGATTAAAGAATAATTAATTAAAGGATAATTAATTTATGTGATTAATTAATTAAGGTAATTAATTTGAGGATAATTAATTAATTAATGAAAATGATCAAGGAATGATTAATTAAGAGTTAATTAATTAATATAATTAATTGAGGATGATTAATTAAAGAATAATCAAATAATTAATGGTTAATCATTTAATGATTAAATGTTGATTGATTTATTAATTGAGATTTATTAACTAATAATTAAAGGTTGATTAATTTAATAAAGATTAATTAATAATGATTAAAGGATAATTAATAGAAATGGTTTGTAATTAATAAATTCTAATTAATCAGAATTAGAAATTCATTCGTAAGTAATTAATCTGGTTTAAGTTAATCATAATCAGATAGTTAATTTATTTTGCTTATGAATGATTGGATTGTATTGAATGCTTTGAATTGTTTGATATCTCTGATTTGTGATGTTCTGTGATGTGAATCACGTGAATTGAGCTGTGAACTATGATTTATTTATCTGTGATGAATTTACATATTTATCTGTGAATCCGTGAATGAAGATAAGCGTTATAGGAATTATACCGCTTGTCGATATTGTTGTGATGGAATTGATGATGGTCGTAATATGTTATTGTTGTGTGTAAAACCCCTAGACTACACCACACACATACAAATATGGATTTCACGAGGAATTGGTTAAGTCACAGATATTTTGAATTTAATACTATTTTATTCAAATGGCGAAATAATTTTAAAGATTGAATTTTGAATCCATATAGTTTTGGAAAAGGAATCGGGTTGGACATGAATAGCTTTTGAAAAGGAAAATTAGAAATTGAAATTAGTTTGAATATAGTATGTCTTTGTTTAAGTTTTTGAAGTTATTTTGGAAATTTTGATTAAAAAAGGGTGATACAAGTTATATAATATATATATATATGGATTTTTAAAACCATCTTTAAAGTATTTTAAAAGTATTATTTTGGGAATTTAAATCTAACCCAAGTTTATACTTTAAAGTCTATAACTTGTGCATATTTGATCGGATTTTTCCGAAATGAAAGTCTTTTGTTCTCAAATGATAACAGCTTTCATATAAAGAAAGAATTTCTAGTTTTTGTTAAAAAGATTTCAAGTTTGAAATAGAATTGTTTTGAAATCTATGAATGAATCTTTGTAAAAGATTGGTGAACCTTGTTTTCAAATTCAAGTGGATTTTAAAAAGGTGAATCTTTTGTTTTAAAAGATTAAAGTGGAAATTTGTTTAAACCATTCAAAAAGATAGGTTTTGGGTAATAAGTTGTGACTTAACTAAGATCCCAATATATATATGTTTTTAAAATTAAGCACTTATTATTCAGTATAGCCAGGAGAGGACTTTGTGTCATATAACCCATTCCGAATAGTGATACGACGAAATGGATAGCATTTGAAGACCGGTGGTGAAGACCAGGTATTTTCGAGAACAAAAGGATTACCTGCCGAATGTCTCTTCACTGAGTCGCGACGGTATAGAGATCTCCATATGTGGTAGGGAGTTCGATCGGGATTGTGAATACCCGAATTTGCAAGGGCTTCTTTGAAGTGCCTTCGGTTCCGTTCGAACCCGGAACGGACTTGTATGGTTGTATGTCTGACATTACACTTTGAGATATAAAGCTGGTTTCTATCAAATACATTTTTGTTTGGTGGCGAAGAATTTATTCTCTTAGCTTAACACCCTTCTCTGAGATGTACGAGCTCATAGGTTATGTAGTTGATGGTTACTAGTGATATATTCCCAATTTGGTAGTGTGACATGCTGAGTGCTGCTGATCATTTGTTGATCAAAGCATGGCTTTTGTGAAAAGCGTAGCTTTGTGGGCGAGACCTCGTCGGACCTCACAACCCAAAAATGGTCGAAACAGGAAGAATGCGGCAAGGTTATGAGGATCGTGCCCTTTTGGGTATGTCCATTTCCTTCTGGATAAAAGTGGTATCATGGTATGAAGCCCAGATACTTAACTTATGTGGTTGTTGCAAATTTGTTGCTTTGTGGTTGATGGTGTTGAGGGCCCTCGGATAAAGGTCGGTGACGATCGGGGGATGGCATACTCATGTCAGTAGTTACCTAGTTACAGAGGTAACCCGACCATGTGTTGGCAGAGAGCTGGTTAAGTTCTCGAGGCGTCACTCCAGAGGCGTACCCATGTGGTGTAGGAAGTTCCTTAGCCTGACCATTCGTTGGAATCCAAAGAGACAATACGCACCCTGTACGGTTTTAGTTGTATAACCTGCCATGGAATGTGGCGGTAACCTGCTATTGAACATGGTAGCTATAGTAGGCATACAGCGAAATATGGTATGCTGGCTAAAATTAATATTATACTTTTGAAATGTTTTCTGCACTAGGCACTAATAATGATATCAAAAGGAATTTTTATGCATTAGGCATGTTTGACTATCATAAGGAGAAATCTCCTCCAATTGTGAGCTTGCATTATGTGTGTGCGGGGAGGCCTTATGATAGTTTCATTTTCCAAAAAGCATTGCAGATTTCTTTTTATTTCCTTTTGTTTTGTTTATTTCAAAAATAAACTATTTTTTTTGCTCACACCAATCCCATGAATGACCTGGAGTTTATTGTTCCCTTTCTAAACTCTGGGTGCCCACAATTTCCACACGGGCAGCCTAAGTCAGGTTTTCATAAAATCAAATAGTAGATGTAGCTTTTGGCAATCCTTGGAGTCTGTGGTATCAGACTGCATTTGTTTCACGCATGGCTGACCTTGCTTAATACAACGATGGTGGTTCGAGCTTATAGCCTGGAGATCATTGGAGCCTTGGATTGGAATGCAGTTTTGGAATCTATCTTTCTTTCTATCCTTTGGAAGACCATATTGGTGATATTTGTTCCGCTGCTGATGTTATCTTTCCGCTGCTGTCGCTGTTTGTTTTTTCTACTGTTGTGTACTCTTGGCTCTGATATTGATAATCATTTATATCATTGTTGTTTCAAATGTTGTGTATCAATAAAATTATTCTTTATGTTTCCGTTGTGTTGTACTTAATGTGTTATAACCTCCGGCGAATCAGACTTAACGTTTGAATCTACGGCATTCAAATACGGGTGATGTATTTGGATGTCCATTTTCGAAGGTCGAGTCAGGGTCGTTTCAAAACAGTTCATCCAAAAACCTCCTCGACCCGCCGCCTCAGGTCACCAGAGCTCTTGAAACTCTGACCATAGCTCCGTCGTTCAACCATGCACCTATCCCCCTACTCCGGTCGAGTCCGGTGCTTCGACGACGCCGCAAACACCACTCAAACCTGTTGACCAAAACCAGCAACTAAACCCTAAAACATCACCGTACCGCCGCCACGATGATCAGAGAATCCTCCGAACATTTTTCCCGAGATTGTCAACCTCCAAGCTACCTCCAGCCACGATCACGACCTCCCACTCCTCTCATATTGCCAGAGTTCACTCCAAACATGTATTCCGTTCAACCCAAGAATTCTCAATCAATACTAAACTAAAAATCTTGATTTTGTCTTTAAAAATCATGGTTTTTGAGAACAAATCAGGTTATGGAAATGAAGCAACAAATCATGGTGTTCGAATTTTGACATGCTTTTGAATTTTTACTGTATATTCTAATTTTCCAAAAAAACTTAAACTAATAATACTTAGAGATATTTTTTAAAGTTAAGATCTTGTTAGTTCAAACACTTTTTGTTTAAACATCAAACTCTAAAAAGAATTAGGAGATGAGGATATGAATTTTGAAATTGTTTAAAGCCTGTAATTTAGAACAGAGGCATGTTTTTGCGTGCATACAAACATGTACATAAATATCATCATACATATATACATGCAACCATATTTACACAATCATGCAAAACATATTTCACATCATACTTCATGGGTTATCACATGCAAATCAAGATATAAACAGTTTTAAGCTTTTAAAAAAAATGTTTACCCACTGTTTGATGATGAACAGAGGACACAGAGCTTTTGAAAACTGGAAATGTTTTGAACTTAAAACTGGAATTTTTTTTTGATCTTGATCTGCTTGATGCTTGAGATGATCTTTGCTTTGATTTTGTTGAATCTATGCTTCAGGTTGAAATTGTAAAAGATTGTTTTGTTTCTGATTTTATTCTTCTCTGGTTTGTTTCAGGTTTTAATTTTGAAATATGAAAGAAAATGAAAGAGTAGGAGAAGTAGAGAGATATATATAGCCTTGATTTTATTATTTTTAAAAATGAAAAAAAAAACAGAATATGAAACTTGTTAGATTGCATGTTATAATGTTTACACTTGTCTTTTTGCGTACACTTATGTTTTCAATATGTTTTTATATTATATTTTCAATTTTTATTATTACATTTCCTTTTATTTATATTTATATAACTTTAAAGAAAACGATTTAAAATATAATTATATATTAATAAATAAACATATATATATATATATATATATATATATTAGTTTTTTAAATATAGAGTTTTTTTTAAATCCAATTTATTTTTAAGATATTTATTTTTGAATTTCAAATCAAACTTCTATTTACAATCTATTTATATATATACATAAAAAACATATATTTTATTTGTTTTGGAGAAATTCAAACTAGTTCACAAATTAATTATAAAAATTATATTAATTACTAAATTAATTTTGGCTTAAAAATGGGATCGTTACAAATTTCCCCCTTCAGAAAATTTTGTCCTCGAAATTTGATAGACAGGGAGAAAAACAAAAAACACATGAACATGTAAAAAGATAGAGAAATGGCTTACCAGATCAAGCCGAAATATCCACTCAACATTTGGGATAGGACTTCTGCATGCTTTCCTCTATTTTCCAAGTACAATCATTCGGATCTCCACCCCATTGTAATTTCATCAATTTCACCACTTTATACCTTAACCGTTTTTCATCTCGATCAGTAATCTTTAATGGTTCTCTTTTCACTGCTAAGTTAGGCGTGATTTCCAAATCCTGTTGAGCGGCCTCCTCAATGATATGATCTGGGTCATGCACATACTTCCGAAGGTGTGAAATATGGAACACATTATGCACGCCAGCTAACCAATTACGTAATTGCACTAGATATGCCAAAGGACCAATCCTCTCAAGTATAGGAAAAGGATCTATATATTGCGGTGCCATCTTACCCATCTTTTCAAATCCCCAAACCCCACATATTGGAGAAACCTTTAAGAAAACTGAATCTCCAACCTGGAACTCTAAAGTTCTTCTTATGTGGTCGGCATAACTTTTCTGTCGACTCTAGGCAGTTTTCAACTTCTTCCGAATGAAATCAACCTTCTCAAAAGCTTCCCTTATCATGTCCTGAGGTTGAAGGTTCATCGTTGATTGCATATACCTTTGCTACTAGGGCCTGCTTCATTATCGGGCATTCTTTAACCATGTGTCCTGGCTTATGGCAATAGTAGCATTCCCGGGCTTCTTGTCCTGGCTTCTTAGGTTGATCCTTCTTCCCTTGCTTCTTGGGCTTCTTGCAACTATTTGAGTAATGACCTTTCTCTAAACAGTTAAAACAGGTAACATTCTTCGCCTTGTTCTCCTGAGTATCCTTCTTTTCTTTAACTTGCCAAGGCTTCTTTCCTCCAAACCTTCTCTTCTTCCAATTTGGATTACTTCCGCTTCCATCCTCTTGTGGAATCTCTTGTTTATCTAAGGTGACATATCTAAATCCCATGTCTACCAAATCAGCAAAAGTCTCCTTCACATGGTCTGTCATCGTTTCATGAAACTTCTTGCTCATTTAATAAATCTCTCATTCTTCGCAAGAGGGGTATTCACCAATTCAGGTCCAAATTGGGATAACTCATTAAACTTATTTAAATATTCTTCAAAAGATAGATTTACTTGCTTCAAATCAGTAAACTCTTGATACATCCTGGAAATACAAGCGGAAGGCATATAACGCTGCTCAAATACTTTCTTGAATCTATCCCTTGTAAACTCATCCTCTCATTCGGCCAAAGTAATGGTACCCCACCATACTAAAGCTTCTTCCTGGAGCTGCCAGGAAGCCATCAACCTCCTTTGATCATCGTCCAATTTCAGTCCTTTAAAAGTCCTCTCATAAGATCGAATCCAAGCTTGTGCTTCTATAATAGTCTCCGTACAGTTGAATGGGTTCCCTCTAAGTCTTGAGAAATTCCGATATAACTCTGCCAGATTTGGTTGGTGTTGGATGGGAAGAGTTGCTCCTTCCATTATTGTTGTTGTAGGGTCTCGACCAATTGTAGTGCTACTCCCCCTTCCCCTACCTCGTTCTCTTCTTGCGCTCATTCTCACTATCTGTAAATAGTAAGAAAATTGATTTTAGGCATACAGACAAGATATCTTAGGGAATATACTCATTCTAGGGCATTCCTAATTCTATCACTAATGATTTACCTAATGAGTTATACTTCAAAGCTAAAGTTCTTACTCAACCTTTAGCTCTGATACCAAATGTGACGACCCAAACTTTCAACCTTCGAAAATCGGCATCCAATACATCACCCATATTCAAATGCCGGAGATTCAACGTTGGAGTCCGGATCGCTGGAGTCATAACACATTAGATAGTAACAACATAATGGAAACAAAATAATTTTCATTCATTCACTTCGTGGATTACAACCTTCTTACAACAAGTGTCCATCATCATCTGAGTCCTATATGTTACACAACAGGGGAATACAACATAATAGCAGAAAAATAACATTAACATGGTCATCCAAGAGAGTCCAACATACTGCATCTTCATTTCCAAAGCTCCCAAGTCCAAATCAAAAAGCTCAAAACCAAAAGCTTCCAAACCAAAGACTTCCAAATCCACATCTACTTTCGAACTTAGCTCTAGAACCTACTGATAACCTGACTCTAGGCTACCCATATGGAAAATTAGGGGCACCCAGAGTTTAGCAAAGGGAACAATAAACTCGGAGCTAGTCATAGGACTGGTGTGAGAACTTAAAATAGTTATTTATGCCAAAAATCCGTTCATGCTTTTGGGAAATGGAACTACCATAAGGTCTCCCGGCGCACACTCAAATGCAATCACACACATGGGGAAGGTTTCTCCTCATAGTAGTCAAAGATGCTTGGTACGCAGTGCATAGTGTGGAAAACCATTTTGAAAGTATAATATTAATCTTAGATAGCATACATACCATTATAGTATGCCTACTATAGCTACCATGTTAAATGGCAGGTTCTACAACTGCAATCGTAAAGGGCTCGTATTGTTTCGTTTGGATTTCCAACAAATGTCCAATGCCGAGGAACTTCCTTTATCCGAATGGGTACGCCTCTGGAGGGACGTCCCGAGAACCTAACTGGATATCTGCCAACACAAGGCCGGGCTAACTCTATAACTAGGTAACTAACTGTCATGAGTATGTCATCCTGCGGTCGTAACCGACCTTTACCGAGGCGCTTAAATTCCAACAACCACATAAGTAAAATATCTGGGCTCCATACCATACTACCACTTTTATCCAGAAGGAAATGCACATGTCCTTAGGGTCACGAACCCCATAACCTTGCTGCATCCTTCCTGTTTCGACCATTTCCTAGGGTGTGAGGTTCGATGAAGTCTCCTTCCATAAATCTACGCTTTACACAAAAGCCATGCTTTGATCAACCAATGCTTAAAACTTAGCATGCCACATTTCCAAATTGGGAATATGTCACTAATAACTATCAACTATATAATCTCTGAGCTGCGCGTCTCAGAGAAGGGTGTTAAGCTAAGGGAATAAATTCTCTGCCACCAACAGAAATGTATTTGATAGAAACCAGCTTTATATCTCAATGTGTAATGTCAGACATCATCCATACAAGTCCATCCTGGGTCTGAATGGAACCGAAAACACTTCTTCTAATTAAAGAAAGAAGTCCTTGCAAATCCGGATATCCCCAATCTCGTCCGGACTCCCCATCACATAGGGTAATCTCTATAGTGGAGCAACTCGGTGCAGAGACAATCAACAAGCAATCCTTTCGTTTTCAAAAATACCCGATCTTCAACCACCGTCTTCAAATGCAATTTTATTCTGTCGTATCATTATTCAGAATGGGTTTTCGACTTAATGCCCTTCCACAGCCTTTTCGAACAATGAGCGCTTATTTAAAACATATGGATACATTCAGATCTTAGTTAAGTCACAAATTTTTAGCCCTTATTTCCCAAAACCTTTCCTTTTGAATAGTTTATACAAATTTCCATTTTTAATCTTTTAAATAAAAGATCCACTTTTTTTATAATTCAATGCAGAACATTATATTCACACAGCAATTCATCATAGATAAATAACTTACATTTATCACCGCTCAATCCAAAGCAATTCATATCATAGAATATTACAGATTAACATACTAAAGATATTAATCAATCCAAGCATTCAATATAACTAATTATCCATAAGCAAGATCAATTAATCACATGATTTATAATTAATTTAATTTAAAACAAATAAATTAATTACTTATGAATTAATTACCTAACCCTTCTTAATTAACATTACTTAATTACAAACCATTTGTTATTATTTTAATTTATTAATGAAATTAATTAATCATCCTTAATTACTTACATTAATTAATTATCCTATAATTACTGATTAATTACTTTTTAATTATTAACTATTTATCCTTTAATCATTAATTAATTAACCTTTAATTATTAATTAATTATTCTTTAATTACTTTCATTTATTTAATTAACCTTTAATTACCCAAGACCTTAATTAATTTAAGGTAAACCGTTTATCTTAATTAATTACTTAATTATCATTTAAATCTTATTTAATAAACCTTTGGAATTAATTTATCATTAACCTATAAATTAAATTATGACCTTAAGTTTAATTAACGATTAAAAACATTTCATTTTCTTAATTAACTACTTAATTACATTATTTAATTTAATTTTAAATAAACTTAAGAATTAATTACAAATAAAGGACATTTAATAAAATATCTTAAACTTAATTAATTTGAAATAATTTATTTTATAACCTTTAATTAATCCCAAAACTTAAATAAATAAATATTATCTAAAAGAATTAGTTTAATAAAATTTGTTTAAATTTGTTTTTTTAACTTTTAAAACTTGTTTTATTTAAAATTACTATTACAAACACCCGGGTCAAACACAGATATATCTCGATCCCAGACCCGAGAAAACTTCCCTCTTCTTTTTTTACTTTGTTTTGGTTTAAGTTTTAAAACTGTTATAATATGTTAAACCCTCATGAACTTCCCGATCGCACACTCGAACCATCACTTCATTTCCCCGAGTCAGAACCCGAGACCAACTTCTTCCCCTTCAATTCACATAGCATCACCTAAACACCGATACATCTGACAGACGTTCATGTGCACAGGCGAGTACCTTAGCTCCGACCATCGATGCCATTATCGGCATGTCAGCTTCGACCACCACCCTCCATTCTGATCACCCAAAACCTCGCATCGATGACGAACTCAAAATCGAGCACTAACGAACCCACTAGAACAAAACAGTTCATCAAAAAACCTCCTCAACCCATCGCCTCAGGCCACCAGATTCCTTGAAACTCTTACCATAGCTCCACCGTTCAACCATGCACCTATCCCCTACTCCGGTCGAGTCCAGTGCTTCGACGACGCCGCAAACGCCACTCAAACCCAGTCGATCAAAACAGGCAATTAAACCCTAAAGCGTCACCATGTCGTCGCCATGATGATTAGAGAATACTCTAAACATTTTTCTCAAGATTGCCTACCTCCAAGCTACCTCCAACCATGATCACGACCTCCCACTCCTCGCCGATCGCCAGAATTCACTCCAAACATGTATTCCATGCAACCCAAGAATTCTCAATCAATACTAAACTAAAAATCTTGATTTTGTTTTTAAAAATCATGGTTTTTGAGAACAAATCAGATTATGGAAATGAAGCAATAAATCATGGTGTTCAAATTTTGACATGCTTTTGAATTTTTACTGTATATTCTATTTTTTCAGAAAAACTTAAACTAATAACACTTAGAATTTTTTTTAAAGTTAAGATCTTATTAATTCAAACACTTTTTGTTTAAAAATCAAACTCTAAAAAGAATTAGGAGATTAGGATTTGAATTTGAAATTGTTTAAAGCCTGTAATCTAGAACAGAGGCATGTTTTGCCTATACACAGACATGCACACAAATATCACCATACATATATACATGCAATCATATTTACACAATCATGCAAAGCATATTTCACATCATACTTCAAGGATTATCTCATGCAAATCAAGATATAAACAGTTTTAAGCTTTTAAAAAAAAATGTTTACTCACTGTTTGATGATGAACAGAAGACATAGAGCTTTTGAAAACTGGAAATGTTTTGAACTTAAAACTGGAAATTTGTTTTGATCTTGATCTGCTTGATGCTTGAGATGATCTTTGCTTTGATTTTATTGAATCTATACTTCAGGTTGAATTTGTAAAAGATATTTTTGTTTTTGATTTTATTCTTCTCTGGTTTGTTTCAGGTTTTAATTTTGAAATATGAAAGTAAATGAAAGAGTAGAAGATGTAGAGAGATATATATAACCTTGATTTTATTATCTTTAAAAAAGAAAAAAGAAAAAAAACTAAATATGACACTTGTTAAAATGCATGTTATAATGTTTACACTTGTCTTTTTGCATGCACTTATGTTTTTAATATGTTTTTATATTATATTTTCAATTTTTGTTATTACATTTCCTTTTATTTATATTTATATAACTTTAAAGAAAATGATTTAAAATCTAATTATACATTTATAAATAAACATATATATATATATATATATATTAAATATAGAGTTTTTTAAATCCAATTTATTTTTAAGATATTTATTTTTGAATTTCAAATCAAAATTCTATTCACAATCTATTTATATATACACATAAAACAAACACATATCTATTTGTTTTGGAGAAATTCAAATTGGTTCATAAATTAATTCTAAAAATTATATTAATTACTAAATTAAATTTGGCTTAAAATGGGGATCGTTACAGATCGGGTTCCATCAGTTGAGGGTAACGGAGGATAGTATTCCTTTGATGGCCTTTCAAACAAGATATGTTTCGTACCTGTGGTTAGTGATGCCATTCGAGTTAACTACCGTCTGCTTTCTTTATGGACTTGATGAACTGGATTTTCCAAGAGCACTTGGATAGGTTCGTTTAGGTATTCATTGATGACATTCTGAAATATTCTAAGGATGAAAGAGATCATAAGATCCATCTTAGATTAGTTCTTCAGACGTTGAGTAGCATCAACTAAAAGCAAAGTTTTCAAAGTGTCATTCTGGAAAAGAGAGGTGAAGTTTCTTGGTCATGTATTTTCAAAGAAAGGGTCATCAATGGATCTAACTAAGATTGAAGCTGTAAATTATTGGAAGAGAATCGAGACGGTGATTTAGATAAGGAGCTTCCTTGGATTCGCTGGCTATTACCAAAGATTCATCATGGATTTCCCATGAATAGCAGCATTCTTGACTAAACTAACCAAGAAGGACGTAAAGTTTATTTGGTTCGATAAATGTGAGGAAGCACTCCTTGAGTTAAATAATCTATTGACCAATGCGCCCATGTTATTTCTTCTAGATGGGAATAAGGATTTGGTAATGTATACGGATACACGTGCAACTGGATTAAGTGCTATGCTGATGTAAAGGGGGTAAAGTGATTGCCTATGTTTCTCGATAGCTCAAACCACATGAAGTTTGATATCCAACTCATGATTTTGAGTTAATAAAGGTAATTTTCGCATTAAAAGTGTGGAGATACTACCTCTTAGGAGAAAGATTCAAGTTGTACATGGATCATAAGTCTTTGTGGTATTTATTCTCTTAGAAAGGTTGAATATGAGATAGTGGAGGTGGCTGGATTTTTTCAAAGCTTATGATTTTGGTATTTATGCTGGGTAAAGGTAAAGTTATGGATGCATTTAGTAGAAAACATTAGAGTGTGGTGTTAGCTATGTTAGTAGAATGGAAGGATTTGGAGGCATTGACTACTTATAATGTGCAGTTAAGGTTAACTGTTAATTCTAGTCAAAGTACTGCCATGTTATCTTGCTTGGAAGTACGACCAGTATTGATCGAGAGGATTGCTTCTAGGCAGAGAGATGATCCATTAGTAGCCAAAAAGATTAGAAGTTTGGAAAGTGGAACTAGATCGATGATTTGAAAGATTTTGGTCTTGACCAAACAGGATAGTTAAGAAAGAAGGATCTGTTATGTGTTTCAGATGTTGGTGACCTAATAAAGGAAGTTCTTAGGGAATGTCATCGATCAAAGTTTACTATACATGCCGGGGGAACTATGATGTATCAAGATATGAAGAGAAGTTTCTTATGGGAAGGTATGAAACAGGATGTTGGCATATGGGCGAAGCAATGTGTGAATTACCAGTAAGTTAAAGATAAGAATCAAAAGCCGAGCAGATTACTACTGTGACGACCTACATTTTGGAAGGTTTAAATCGATAATAATCCACACATGTCCAACTTAATCAATCCAAAATATAGATGATCAATGGGGTTAATTAAGAAAAATAAGAAAAGAAGAAGAAGAAGAAAAGCACAGAATCTCGCAGCAGAACGATAAAATATAATAATCAAATAAATAGTTCATAAAGTTGTTTATATTATACATTTGGTTATAATGTATACAACATTTATCAGAGTTATATATACAAAAGGGATAAATAAATAATGCAGCAGAATAGCATGATGTAGAGAATAATAATAGTAATAATATACCAAATCTTCGTTTTCGTCCTCTAGAATAAATCTTCAATAAGCTGAAACTCAGGGCTGACCCGAGCGTAATGAAAGACAAAACACTCGAGTTGGGACTAAAATATTCTTATGTGAGTTAGATCGATAGCGCATATAATATGAGTGCCATGGCTTCAGAGATGTTTACGGGGTTTCACATCTCCTATCCAGTGCATAACGTGCGTGCAATAACTCAAGAGATGTTACGGGATTTTCCATCTCTTAAAGATCCATCAAAATATTTATATGTAGTAGAATACATTACATATATAATGTCTAATCAATAAAATAAATATCAAAATAGCGTCAAGGCTTTACATTGATCCCTCTTAACACATTTTTAAGCATTGTCGTACAGTTTGCATATAAAATACCAGTAAACCATCGGTGGATAGGGATGCGCCATGATACGACAACACTAAATCAAAATCATAGTAGTCCCGTATAGGGATAAAAGTATGACAAGGCATGTGAGGCAATGTCCATGGTAGGATTCTACCAGTTCGGGTCGCAGGGCTGATGGTAACGCATCATAGCCATGACCGCCCACCGCATCCATCCATCCCATATCGAGTCAAAGGGAGGCTATCCTAAATCAAGATGCACCAATCAAAACCGACAACAAGAGTAATAATATGGATCGAATCCAAGAAAATCGAAAAACTGATGTCCGCTAGGTGTGATTATCCTACTTGGCCCTATTAAGCCGTCCTGTTTTAGTCATTTCAAGTTGGCACAAGTGCCGGGGTATACCCATCATCGTTCTCTTTCTTCAAATCCAACAAACGATGTGAAATCCAACCACTTTGTTCTGGAGTCTCCTTCGTGTACAAAATTGTTAAAGTGGTTCCAGTATTGACAGAGAGTATGCCAATAAGAGGCCCCGGTCTCTTCAACAACCAATTGCCGTTTTAAGCACCGATGGTACTTTTATATTTCGAAAACAATTCGTACTTGATATCAAAATATCATATTCTCTTCAAAATCAAATTCATTTCGAAATCACCATATTTACTCCAAAATATACCAATTTAGTTCGATGTGTCGATTTCACTTCAAAATTCAATTCGAATTAACATTTAGGTTATAACTTCATTTAACCCAATTCGTATTTAAATCCACGATTTAAATATAAACGATTCCCACCCCGACCCGTTTGAAATTTAGAAAATGGTTTGATTTTTTTTTAAATAGTTTAAAAGTTAAAATAGTTTAAAATGAAATAGTTTGAGTATTGAAAACGGTTTATATAGGAAGATAGCTTGAAAGATCAAAATAATTTCTATATTTAAAAAGATATATTTTAAAATAGTCTATAATAAAATAATTTATTTAAAAATAGTTTCAAAATCAAACTAGTTCAAATCCAAATCTCCCAATTCAAATCATTTAAATATCAATCCAATTCAATTTAAATTGATTCAATTTTGATTTTAATCCGAATTAACTTCGATTCCAATTTCAATTCAAATCAATTTCAACTTCGATTTTTCTCATTAATTCAATTGTGATTTTAAATTAATTAATTTTAGTTTCAAATTAATTAGTTTCATCTCACATCCCATTTAGATTTAGTTCTAATTCAATTCTTAAATTCTAAACCATTTAAGTTTTATTGATTTCGAGTTCAATTTCAAAATATCGACATAAATCATTTAATTCAATGTTCGAATTTAGATTCAAATCCTAGAAATAATTCAATTCCGAGCTTAAGTTTGGAATATCCATTTAAATTTACCTTTACTGAAATAACTTCAAGTTTGTGTGAAAGTTCAAATCTTTAAAAAAAATTAATTTCGATAAATCAAATTATATTTCAACCATGACTTCAAATTCCAATTAATTTTTTTAAAACAATTTCTTCTAACCAATATTAATTTCAATATTTCAAACTCAAATTCGTGATTAATTCAAACTTTATAAATCCGATTTTCTTTTCTTAAATCAAAATCATTTAAAGAATTTCAAAACCAAAACTTTTAAAATTATTTAATTTAACCATCTGGTGTCCGTATATAATTTTCTCTCCTATGGCCAAGTGAATCAGCTATTTCAATTTAATTCAGGGATGGATATATATCATTTCAACCTAAAATAATTATCATGGATATATATTATTTCAACCTAATTCTTAATTTACTCGAAATAATTCAATTTACAGTTTTATATACTGTAAATAATTTACAGGATGATACATGATATATCAAAATAAATAAACGTCCAAACCATCTAAAATATCAACCAATAGCATCCATCGCAATCAATCATCAAACAGTCAATATAATTCACAACAATTTCATAGGTATAATATCGGTATTTTACTAGCAATTAAATTCCAATTTCAATTTTAACCGTCAATTCTAATTTTTGACAGTTAATTCAAATGATAATTTAAATGAAAATTAAATTTATCAAATAACAATCAATAAATTTATATCACTTCATAATTTCAAATTTAACCACCATAAAAATATTCTAATACTTTTCAGCGTTATAAAACACTCACCTTTTATTTGAAATTGAAAATATTTCAGCTTTAAATAAATGCCACTTCGATGCCATGCAAAAATCTACATCGATACGATTCAAATGCCGTTTGTTTCATCTCAATTGGACCTCGTAAGTGAAAGTTATACAATTTATAAGATTTACATGAGTTATATATTAAATAATTTACATTTTATTTTATTTTATTAAACTTTCAAATATTCTGGGCCGTAAATAATTGTTTCTGGAAATCAAGGCCACTCAAAATCCTTTCTTCCTTAACGCGTAACATCTACAGGCTGAAAGTCATGCTCGAAGCACTCACCGTCGTTCGTATATTTGATCTTCGCTCCACCCCCTCGCCCCCAGAAGTCGATCCAACACCACCATGTTGAAGACCATCACAGCACGCACCCCTGGCCTCGACGATGATGAGCTCGGCTCTCCCCTTAATGCTCACGAACCCACTCAATGTCACTCCTGTTTATGGCCATAGCCGCTGATTCTCTTCACCATATCTGGTCATAGCTGTTGGATCTCTAGAGGAGGATGTGCTCTATGTTTCTTCAGTTGGAAACTTCGGATAAGTCAGCTTGGTTGAGGAGATCGAAGGGAGGAAAGTTTGAATGATTTTGGCCATTAATTATCAACTTGCGGCTGCATGAATTTTCTAGGGTTAGAGCTTAGTACACGTAGATATATATATATATATATATATATATATATATATATATATACATACATACATACATACATACATACATACATACATACATACATACATACATATGCATAAATATATTCTTTTGATATTATTCCGACTGTTCACGTGAAATTTTGGACCAAATCCAATCGAAACATGCCGCATGACATTCATAATATTTTACCACTATTCCAAACACAATGGAACAAGTTTTGAGGCCTAATTCGATCGTATGTGGAAGCTTTTTGAATCGACTTAAAATAATAAATTTCCATTATTAATTTCAATGCATTTCTATTCCATACGACTAAATGGTAACTCCAAACACTACGAAATCTGAAATTCAATAATAATACAATATTATAGATCTAATGGAACTAGTTTCGTCGAATTATGAGAATGTGCTCCTAAAGGCTATTTTATCGTGTCGATTAAATCAAGCGATTTTCGAAATCGACGAAATTACTTGAAATTCCAATTTTAAAAACTTACTAACTCAATTATAATTTAAATATAATTTATATTCATATTAGAAACCATTTCAATTCATATTAAATTACAAACTCAATTATTTACCCTAGCAAATATTAAATTTCCCAATTAAGTTAATATATGTAAATTTCAAATTTTAATTTATCGACTTTTTAGTCATATTCAAAGTCCACTATCATCACTCTAATTCGAATAAAGTTTAAATCAACTTCAAAAATCATTTTCGTTCACATTTAACTCTAGATTCACATATTTACCTAATTTCAAATATTAAATTTACTATTCACCAAATTCATTTAATCGCTATATTTGAAATTTTAAACCATTTCAATAGTTTAACCAAAATTCCATATTCAAGATAAATAAGTATTTCAAATTCAACATTTAAAAACAAATTTAAACATTCAAAACCAAACGACCAAAATTCCCAGCCATTACAACTTCAGCCTTTAGATATCCAGTTTAAAATGAGATTCGATATCCGCCTATCATAGAAAGGACCGGAAACTCGTGCACCGGGTGTAGTTTGGTAGGTGTCCATAACGTGTTTCGTGTTTCTGATCTTAGGAAGTATGTGCATAATCCAAAGACTACTATTTCTCCGACTACATTAAAAGATTTTGTAGTAGAACTAGATCTGACTTTTGTGAGACAACCAGTAAGTTATAGTGAGAGATGAGAAGGGGTTAAGGAATATTACAGTCAAGTTTGTGAAAGTCCAGTGGACTGACAATAAGAAAGACTGTACTTGGGAAACAGAGACATGATTAGGGATATTTATCCTAAGTTGTTATTATGATATGCTCAATATTTGTTGTATATAGACTTTATAGTTAGTTGATATTTAGCATCGTTTGCATATTTGATGTGCTTTTCATGTAGTCCTTACTGAGTTTTGAGGATGAAATTCTCTACGGAAGGGAGCCTGCAATACCCATAATTTTAGTTAAACATTATTCAGAATATTTAATTGGGTAGATTAAATAGAATAATGTAAATGATTAAGGAGAATGAGATTTGGTTATTAACTAGGTCGTGCCTTAATAAATTAGGCATTGAGATTGTTTTGAAAAACTTAACATACAGGCAAAATAGGTAGATCCATATTTTAAACCATAAACCCTCCTCCCTCGTATGAATTTCATTTTTTCATAACATCAGAACCATCAAACAAAAAGAACTAAGGCCGACCATTAAACAAGGGAAAAGAGGGATGGAATCAAGGGAACACAAGGAAGAGACTAAGGAAAACTAAAGCAATATCAAATCTCAACTCCAACAACGAATCTAAGATGAATAGTACATGAACCATCTCTATTTTTCATGTTCTTGAATTCAGCTATGGATAAATTCGGAATTATTTTGACGATTTTTGCCAAGTTATGGTTGTTTAATCATTGTTTGGATAGAATAATGATTTATGGAATTTTTATGAGAGTATTCGAATGTTTTGATGGTAAAATCTAAGTTTTAAATCTCCAATTGCTTTGATTTTTTGGTATGTTGTAAAAACATTAATTTGGAGATGGTTTTTTAAATTCATAATTTTTCAAATTTAAATAAATATTTTATGAACTTCCTAGGGTGGTAATGATGTTTATTTGGCTTTTAATTATTTAAAATAAATAAACAACAATTTTGACCAAAATTTTGATACGGTGAAGAATAAAGTATTTTCGAACTTCTGTGATTTTTTGGTATTTTTTGCAAGTGATTAAGAATTATTATGGATTTTGTGTGCTAGAAAAGCATTTAAATTATTTATTAATTAAGGCTATTAATGTAACGACCCTGACTCGACCTTCGAAAACGGACACTCAAATATATCACCCATATTCGAATGCCGTAAATTCAAACGTTGAGTCTAGTTCGCCGGAGCTTATAACAACACAGTGGAAAAAACTGAATAATTTTTATTGATACACAACATTTGATACAACAATGATACAAATGAAATGATCAACATATATCAGACATAGATGCAACAGCGAAAAACACAGCAACAACAGCAATGGAGAACAACATCTTCAGTGCCAAGCTCCAAACCCGAAGCGAGAACCACCATTATGATGAAGTGAAGCAAATCCGGTGCACAATTTTGAAGTGAACAAATGTGATCCGAATCTAAAGACTCCAAAGATTTCCAAATTTACACCTACTATCTGATAATCTGATAACCTGACTCTTGTTGATACGCGAAGATTTTGATCAATGACAATGTGATTCAACAAAACAGGAAGAGATATGTGCAAAGCTAAAGGAAGATCGATGAAGACCAAACAAACTGTACAGGGCTACCACCATTATGGTATACCAACTATAGCTACCATGTTCAATAGCAGGTTACCACCACATTCCAAGGCAGGTTATACAACTAAAACCGTACAGGGCTCGTATTGTTTTGTTTGGATTTCCAACAAATGGTCAGGCTAAGAAACTTCCTCACCAAATGGGTACGCCTCTGAATGGATACCTCGAGAACCTAACCGGTTCTCTGCCAACACAAGGCCGGGTTACCTCTGTAACTAGGTAACTACTGACATGAGTATGCAATCCCCCGGTCGTCATCGATCTTTATCTGAGGATCCTTTACACCAACAAATTCCAACAACCACATAAGTATCTGGGCTCCATACCATGATACCACTTTTTATCCAGAAGGAAATGCACATACCCTAAAGGGCACGACCCTCATAACCTTGCCGCATTCTTCCTGTTTCGACCATTTCCTGGTTGTGAGGTTCGATGAAGTCTCGTTCACAAAGCTACGCTTTTCACAAAAGCCATGCTTTGATCAACAAATGATCAGCAGCACTTAGTATGCCACATTACCAAATTGGGAATATATCACTAGTAACCACCAACTACGTAACCTCTGAGCTCGTACATCTCAGAGAAGGGTGTTAAGCTAAGAGAATAAATTCTCCGCTACCAAACAGAAATGTATTTGATAGAAACCAGCTTTACATCTCAAAGTGTAACGTCAGACATACGTCCATACAAGCCCGTTCTGGGTTTGAACGGAACCGAAGGCACTTCAAAAGAAGCCCTTGCAAATCCGGATATTCCCTAATCACGTCCGGACTCCCTATCACATAGGAAAACCTCTATACCGGGGCTATTTGGTGCAGAGACATTCGATAGATAATCCTTTCGCTTTAAGAAATACCCGGTCTTCCCTACCATCTTCAAATGCTATCCATTTCGTCGTATCATTATTGGGAATGGGTTTAGTGACATAAAGTCCTCTCCTGGCTAAACTGAAAAATGAGCGCAAATTTTAAAACATATGGATATATTGAGATCTTAGTTAATTCACAAATTTTCAACACTTGTTCCCAAAAACCTTTCTTTTGAATAGTTTAAACAAATTTCCATTTCAAATCTTTTATACAAAAGATACACCTTTAAGATCCTCTTCAATTTGAAAACGAAGTTCACAAAGATTCATTTATAGCTTTCAAAACAATTTCCATTTCAAACTTGAAATCCTTTCAACAAAAATTGGAAATCCTTTCTTAATACGAAAGCCATTATTATTTGAAAACAAATGCTTTACATTTTGGGAAAATCCGATTATATTTACTCAAGTTTTAGCCTTTCAAAGTATACAGTGGAAAATCAGCGAACCGCCGTATTCCCAACAAGTTCTATTTGAATTAAATTCAAATTCCCAAAACAATATATGTAAAATAGTTTAAAATCCATATATATTGTATAACTTGTATAACCCCTTCAACCCATAGTTTCCAAAATAATTTCCAGACTTTAATAAGACATATTATGTTCCCTAATTTTTTATTTATTTCAAACTTCCTTTCCAAAAGCTTTTCATATTCAACTCAATTTCATTTCCAAACCAGTTGGATTCAAAATTAAACTTTTAAAATCATTTCATCATTTTGAATAAAATAATTTAAATTAAAATATCTATGACTTAATCAATTTCTTGTGAAATCCATATTTGTGCGTGTGTGGTGTAGTCTAGGGATTTTACACACAACAATAAAATATCGCAACCATCATTAATTCAAGCATAACATTATCAATAAGCGGTATAATCCTATAATGCTTATCTTCATTCACACATTCATAAATAAATATGTAAATCCATCACAGATAAATAAATCACAGTTCGCCGCTCAAAACAATTCATATCATAGAACATCACATGTTAGGGATATCAATCAATCCAAGCATTCAATATAATTCAATCAACCATAAGCAAGATAAATTAATTACCAGATTTAATTAATTTAAACCAGATTAATTACTTATGAATAGATTACTAATCCTGGTTAATTGACATTAATTAATTACAAACCATTTGATATTAAATAACGAATTTAATTAATCCTTAATTACCCATCTTAATTAATTTACCTTAATTAATTAATTATTCAATAAATAAATTAACCTTAAATTAATTACATAATTAATTAACCCTCAATTCATTCCATAAATTAATCATCCTTAAATCATTAATTAATTTATCCTTAATTACTTCCATTAAGTAATTATCTTTAAATAATTAATTACCCTTCATTAATCTTAATTAATTAATTATTCTTTAATGTAATTACACAAAGTAATTATCCCTTAATTACATTAAGTAATAATCTTTTATTAATTACATTAAGTAATTTTACTTAATTAATTTTATTAATTAATCATCCTTTAATTACTTGTCATTAATTACTTAACTCATAACAATTTTATTAATCCTTAATTAATACTTAATTAACCTTTAATTAAGTAATTATCATTAAATTTCAAATTAATGATCTTAAATCTTAAGATAACCCGTTTATCTTAATTAATTACAATATCAAAGTTTAAATCTTATTTTAAATAACCTTTGAAACAAATTAACATAATCACATAATTTAACTTAAACCCTTTAAATTAATCGATAATCAAAACCATCATTTAAGATAAACCATTTATCTTTAAAATCTTATTCAAATAACTTTTGGAACTAATTTATTATTAACCACAAATTAACTTAGACCTTGAAATTAATAATCAATTACAAACATCCTTATCCTCCTAATTAACTTCTTAATTAAGTTATTTTAATTTTATTTAAAATAAGCTTAAGAATTAGTTTAAAGTAAAGGTTATGTATTAAAACATTTTAAACTTTATTTATTTAAAATTGTCTATTTTAAAACCTTCAACTAACTTTCAAATTTAAATTAACTTTTATTATATAATAGAATTTGTTTTAAGAATAAAATTTTAAAATTGTTTTTATTTTAAATTTCAAAAACTGTTATATTTATAAACCCGAGACCACTTTGGGTTTTCACCTGAGCCAATGCTCAATTTACCCAGTCTTTCCCGAATCACTCTATTTTTGTTTGCTTTGGTTTTAAATTTTTAAACTTGTTAAACATGATAATACACACAAATATACTCGAGCACATACTCGAGCCAGCAACAAAACTTCCCGAGGCCATCTTCGAGCTCAACCCTTCTTCCCAAACATCAATAATCACCTAGGCATAAATGTATACGTGTGCATGTGCACCGCCATCTCGATCACCTCCGATCACTGCCTCGACCACTCAGATGCCACCGATGATCTCCCCGAGCCCCTCGATCACCCAGGTCGATCAATTTCACCTTAAAACAAAATCGAGTTTAACAGTATCCCACTGGAACTAAACTGATCATCAGAAAAACGCTTCGCAACGCCGCTTACGTCCACCAGAGACCTCGCGATCACGACCAAAGCTGCACTGTGACATTATGCTTCGGTTCCCCTTATTCCTGTCAATTCCGATCTACCCTCGACGATGAAATCACCTCGTCAACATCACCGACTAAAATAAACTATAAAGCCCTAGATCGATGTCGTCCAACCACCACGACGCACTGTAAACCTTCCAACCATTTTTCCATGAATCTCCACCACCCAGGCTACCTCCAACCTTGAACATGATATCCATTTCAACGTCGATCGTCAAAATTTGAGAGAAAAGCTAAAAATGATCAATTCGAGAAACCCAAACATTCCCAACACTAAAAATTATGATATTACTTTCAAAAATCAACATTTTCAAGTTCGAACCGGATTATAAAGTTAAAACATGAAATTTTAACAATTGATTTTCTGGCTTGAATTTCTTTCTACTGAAATTTCTTGTTTTCTAAATAAATCCCAATATATTCACTTGGAAATATTTTTAGAACTTGGATCTTGATTATATAAACATGTTTTGTTTATAATTTATAGCCTAAAAAGATTCAGAAGAAAAGATTTTTGGTTTTAAACAGGTTTTTTAGCCTGTATACTTAGAATAGAGGCAACTATGCCTGTTTCCCAGACATGCACACCAAGATAACCATTCATATATACATGAAATCAACCATATAAAGAATGTTTCATGTCATACATTCCAGGATCATCACATGCTAATCAAAACATCAACAGTTTTAGGCTTTTAGAAAGGTTGTTTACTCAACTGAAGATGATGAACAGAAAGAATCTGGAAAATGAAGCAGAGAAGCAAAAGCCTGGAAATGATATCTGGAAACTTTGATGATTGAAATGATCTTGAATTTGCTTTGTGTGCTTGATCAAGTTGAAATGAATTTGAACTTTGCTTTAATTTTGAACTAGGCTTGATTTTTGAAAAACTGGAACTTGTTTATCTTCAGGTTTGATTTTCAAAACTGGAATTTGCTCTTGGATAATGCTTTTAAATTTGAACTGAGTTGAACTCAAGCTTTTCTCAGGTTTATTTTGATTTTAAACTGAATCCATATGTTGCTTGTTTGATCTGAGATGATCAGATCTATAGCTTTAGGTTGGAAATAGTTGTTTCGAGTTTTCCGGTTTATAGCTTTGATGAGTTACCAGGTTTCTCTTTTGATAAAATTTCGAAAAAGTATGAAAGAAATAGGAGAAGTGGATGCATATATATAAATTTCATTTTCATTTTTATTTAAATTAAAAATAAGTGACACTTGATATTTTCTTATTTTCATGTTTTACACTTGTATCTTTGTATTCTAATTTGATTACAAATGTTTTAAACCTTTTATTTTTTTACAAATGTCATAAGCATTAATTTTATGTTTAAACCCTTATTTCATTTATTACTTATGTATTAACTTTATATTAATATGTGTTAGGTTTTTAAATGTGTGTATATATATACATATACAAATTATATTTAGTTATGTGTAAATTTTAAAATCAAACTTAAGTTATAAATAAATACTAGTGTGAAAATGTTAAATTTTAATTTTAACTAACTTTTAGAAAATTGTTATATTGAATCCAAAACATATCTTCCAAAATATAGATATTCATATTATAATTAGAAAACAAATTTTATTAATTTTAAAATATGGTGTTTTCAAATCCAATATATTTATAAGATATTTAATTTTGAATTTCAAATTCAAAATTCTATTTAAAATCAATTTATATATAAATAAATATAAATAAACAAAAAATATCTTATTTATTTTTGGAAAAATTCAAATTAATTCACAAATTAACCCAAAAATTTATATTAAATTTCTAATTTAAATTTGACTTAAACGGGATCGTTATAGTTAATTAATTAAGTTGGAAATTGTTTTGGAAATATAAAATTGATGTGCAGTAAATTTTCAGAAAAGAATTGTGTAAAGTAATGTAATATCCCATAGAAATTGAATAATAATTAAGATTTGGTAAAAAGTAATAGCTTTTAATGGTATTAAATCAGTTTTACATGAAATTTACGATAATGTCATGCCGCTTTTTTCATCGTTGATTCTAATATATCGCCGCATCGATGACTATCGGTGTCGGTGAGGAAGGAAGCATATGATAACTACTTAGGTAGTTATGGTGTGATTCCATTAGTGTCTAGGTGGACATCGGCAACAATCCATCCTTAACGGCCGCATCATATTCTTGTAACTCACTTAAGTGCTTAAAACATAATGCCACGGTCATTGATGTCGCCTACCTTATTGCCGCATATGATCACCACATTTCAATGCCATATGTATTTACCTTTGTTTTTAAATGACGCCGCCTATTTTAAAATCTTATAAGTTTGACAGCATGATAGCCAAAGTAAGCTAAATATAAAGCTTAATAATGATGCCCCTAGTCTTGTTGCCACTATTCTTCAAGGTCGACAAGGTTTCTTGTGCATTTTTTTAGCAATGATGTCGTGTGTCATTGTCGCCGTGACTCTTGGTGTCGATGTTGGAATTTAAAGGCGATATTGATAAGACTATATGCCTTATTAAAATTTTGTTTCTATAGGTAGATAACTTATATTTTATGTAAGTCGATAACAACATTTTCGATATGAAGTTTTGTACTTAAAGAGTTTAAGTTTTTTTAGACCTTGGATAGAGGTCGACATTGTTTTAGTGATAAAAATGTTCTATATTGTCTTAACAAACAACAACAAGCTATATGTTTTATGATTTAGACGTTATTCATTGGGGTGCCAATGTATTTTACTTCATGGATTTCGACAGTAATCATTAGGGATACCAATGTAAAATTTTCTTTAATAAGTTCGATATAGATCATTGGGGATACTAATGTAGAATTTTCTTTAACAAGTTCGACATGATCATTGGGGATACTAGTGCATTTTATTTTGACATGTTATAAGTTCAAAGGGTGTACAACCTAATTGTGGACACTAATAAACATAGGTTGAATATGTAAGCTAAACATGGATTAAATTGATAACTGATGGATTCATAGTTATCCTAGGAAAACTATAGGATGTGAGATGTATAGTCCACATCATGTTGGAGATATGAGGTCAATGACGGTTCATAGTTACCCTAGGAAAAATATGAGATGTGTGATGGATAGTCCACATCATTTTAAATGAATGGAATATGTGTGATGGATAGTCTACATAATTTTAATAGCTAAACCATATGTGATGGGTAGTCCATATGGTAAGGAATGGGTAATTCGATTAATAATTACATATGAAATGGTGTGTCCACGTAATTTTGTTGATGAAACCATGTGCGATGGGTTGTTTACGTGGGATGGGATAGATAATCCATAAAAATGTTCATATGTGAGATGGATAGTCCACACAAATATATAAGATCAGTAGTCATATTAAATTGAGACGGATAGTCATTTAAACTGGGATGGATATTACATTATATGATTTTGGGTAAGGGCATGGGCAACACTATGAAATTGATTAGTCAAACTTACCTAAGTTGTATGATTGTAAAAGTTATTTACCATGTTCTAACCATTGTGGATGCATGAGCACAATATATAGTTAATATGTTTTGGTTATGGTACTAGTGAGGGTAACACCCGTTCCGCTTAACGATGTGGTCCCGCTAGATATCTATTTGGTTCGAGATGGTAGGTTATTATTCACACCGGACTATTGTCTGGCCTGAAGTTTTTTCCCCTTAAACTCTGGATGCTCATTTGAGTAAGTCGGAAGTAAGGAATTTTAGGTTCTAGTTTGACGAATAAGCTGCCAGAGACATACAAGAGGCAATCTAGATGTAGTAGCAGTTTCTATTTATCCCCTGTGTTGTTTTGGATGTAACTAGCAAGTTGTGTGATGCCAAATGTCTGACTCTGATCAACCTGGAGGGCATCTTCATATGTCACTCTTGGTGTATCTTTTAATGATTATAAATTACTCTAAAAGTGGGTTTGCGAGTGGGATTATTAATGAATATGAAATATCATTTGTAAAATGAAATGTAAAAATTTGTAATAAAACCGTGTTCAATTTTTTTCATATTCATGTGTTTGTGGTATTATCAAAATAATTAACATAGCTCATTTTGTCATCGTAAATTAATACTATGGATGATTGCACATCTGTAGCACTTAGTTTCGGGTCAAAAATATGGGATGTTACAAAAATGCTATAGAAAGTTCTGATAGAGAACACTCAGAAAAACATCGAAAGTTTGACCGGTTTTCTCTATCCAAATGCTTGATTCAAAGTTAGATTACTTTACAGAAAGAAATATACTTATAGTAGATAATAACTATGCAAATAAACTTCTAAGGACGTCTTTCGATGTCATATTAAACATCCCAGAATACAAGACGTTTCAAAGTGCATCTATAGTGACTAATTCTCGCTTCTAACTTTTTCAATTTCATTCAACCAGTTGTGAACTAATTTGAACTTTGATATTTTTACAGTAAGAGGTAAACATAAATTAATTATTAAAACATCATAGTAAATCCTAAGGATATCTACCAAATTAACTTTAAAAATCGTTAGACACAAGACATTTTCAAAGTGCATCTAAAGCGACCTTTTTGCTCCTAACTTTTCAAACCTTTTTTTATATCATTTCTACAACTTTCCACACCATTCCCTCACTGTCTAATACATTATTATAAGTATAAATAACAACCAAGATATATTCTTTCACCATATATTCACATACCATTTAACATAAATTAAAAAACAAGGGATTCAAAGTGCGCTTATAGTGGCTATTTTGCTTCAAACATTCACACACAACCCATTCAATCATGTAAACACAAAGTCTTGGACACGATACTTGTTTTAGAGGGTAACAGAAATGAATATATAAAATATAAAGTTGTTTTTTGTTTTTCAAATCAAGAAGGGTCCAAAAATTATAACTTGCATAGTTTTTAACTTTACTTAACTTTATATTTATGCATAATAATTTCACATATAATACACACACATATAAAACAATGAGATAATTCACCCAAATCCAAGCCTACAGCAAAGCTCAAGCACTCAAGTCACTGGAATAACTTCCAACCATCATCAATCATCCAAAGATCCAACCTTTAGCTTAAAAATATCACGACCTTGTTTCCTTGCTCCTTTTTGGGTCACAAACATGCATGAACCTCCACCTTCCCTTGGCTCCATTTCTTCTATCCTTGACTTTATATTCCTTGTTCCAACGACATGTTAGCACTTCTGTTAAAGTTTGGTGGAGTTTGGACTTCATTTGATATGATTTTAGAAAAATAGAATAAAGAAAGGAAAGGATGAAGAACACTTAACATTTTTGTGCTTTAACTTGTGAAATATTTTTTGAACCTATTAATGTGTATTAGAAGAATTACTCAAAAGATAGCTACTCTCCATACCACCTCCTATTTCAGGCCAAAAGAGGCCCCATGTACAAAACTTTCCACCTTATTCCTCTTTTACTTAACCCTTAAGCTTATCTAAAATACCCCTCTCCATAAATATCTTCCTTAAATTAATCCCCCACATTATTTTGGTTAACCTAAACTATAAAAATATAATTAATTACACATTTATATAGTAGGAAAGTACAACAAGTTTGAACAATTTCTATCGAGTAAAAAGCTGTGTATCGATAAAACAATTTAGGCCACATAATCATATTTCTTTCGAACTATTTATTTTTATAAATATTTCTCAAAAACAAGTTTCCAATCACTAGTTATTAATTAAAATGGAGTTAACCTTATTATAAAATCCATTTAATAATATTAAATCCAAGATTCAAATATTTGAATAATTCAGATGTTAAATACTAAGTGTTCGAAATTGTGAGTCGTAATAACTCCCCCACTTAAAATATTTCATCCTAGAAATTCCAACATGACTAGTTGACGAAAGAAATAAGCGAAATCAACACTCAACATTATTCAAAATTACTAGCAAAAAAGCTCATTGTTTGGTTAGGTTCAAAAACCCTTTCATCGCACAAGGATGATTAATAATTTACTAACTTATCTTATGCTCAATAACCTCAGGTTATTACTTAGACGATTATTCAAGTTATCTCAAAACAAATCAAAGATTCATTCCCTAAACTCTCCATAAGCCAACAAAACATAGTATGCATACATTTAAGACCGTACAATATACATGAATCATCCGTACGTAATACCTAATCTGATCACTTGCTCGATCACACAACTTTCATTTAAACTAGTATAGATCACTTGACCTCTTTATTGTGGACTCCGATCAGGTTCCTAGATCAAAAATCTCTATTTTACTTACATAGCCATGTATTATGATAGAAAACATAGATAGATATCAAGAATCCATTTCAAATATTCACCATCGAGAATCATGTGAAAAATCCATATTTAGACCGGTGTACATCACCTAGAAATCATGTGCTCGAATTGTGGATCAAGAACAGTCATGCGAATAAAAAAAATCTATGTTCAGCTTATGTATTTTATGCTATTGGTTTCGTAACTACATCAATATCTTTTTATATCACATTCATTCACACAAATAGTATATCTTATTTAATACAAAAAATATCCTATTTAATACAAAAATCATTTAGGAACCATTTCGTAAGACAAAACTCAAGTCAACAAACATTTTATAAAGACATAACATTGTTTATAAAACATTTCATAAAAACCTACTTTAAATTATTACTCATATAATACTCTACTATAGCCTAAAATTATATACAGAACATCAAATTCAGTGAACTTTCTATAGATAAAAGCCTAAAATAATTATGGATCTTATAACCTAGTCAACATTTTAGACTTCTTTAACTGTCGATTTAGGCAAGTTGTTGGAAGAGTAGAACTCTTCTTTCCAAACCCAAGCCTAAAGTCTACTTTTCTTAGACAACCCTAAGGTAAAGACATTTATTAGTTGGCCCAATAACATCAATGATTACTTAACATAGATGTTCAAACCAATTTAAAAGTTATGTTAACTAACTACTTTCTAAATTCAAGAGTTACAAAAACTTATCTATATAATTTCAAAAACACTTAACTTCATATTCTATAATGATTCGAAAGTTTAGGCTATCCAAAATTGCGAAAATCTGTTTCATTCTAAAAAAATGAAATCTATCAAACAATCATATTATAACAAGATGAACATACCACACTATTCTAATGAATAAGATACATATGTCAATAAAATTACTTAACAAAGTTTCACTAATTTATTAGACACACTTTACTACAAAGAAAAATAAGAAATCATAATCATTTGGCTTAAGCCACTACCACTTAAATACCCTACATAGCATAAAACTTTTCTATACAGAAAGTTCATATCAAAATCCGATTTACCATAATGATTCTATATAAAACTACTATGCATTTTATCACAAATTTATTTAAAGAAAAATTTAGAACTAAGTACCTGGTTTTATATCAAATCATTTGAAATAATAATATGTACATATACCTTTTGTATATTTATTCATACTTTAGGGTTAAACCAAAATTATTTTGAAAGTGGTATCAAATACTGTAACGATCCATAAATTTTCGATAATTAAATTCGTTAATTTGATAAGATTTTGGTAATTTAATATTGAAGAAAACAAAAATTAGTGAATTGTTAATGGAAATAATAACTAGAATGAATTGTAACAATACAAATGTAAGTTAATTATTAATAACTTGAATGAAATTCCAATAAATGATATAATGTAAATGTTATATTTGGATATAAATTGATATAAGAAGACAAATGTAAACATTGAATTAATAAAGGAATTTTTTCGACAAATTCAATATAATGGAAAATAATAGTTAATACAAAGGAAAGATGGAAATTTGAATATTAATGTAATGAAAGACAAACAGATATTAACTAGGCTTATAGAGTAATGATTGGCTTAATGAAATGATTGGAATTGAATCAAATCAGTTTATTTGAAATTAATTAAAATTAATTGGAATTCAATTTATAATAAATGGATTTATTGTAAGAAAATGAAATTAAATATTACGTTATTTGAAATTTTGATAAAATTGGAGAATATTAACGTGCTGAGATATAAACCGATGTTAATCGTACCCATGTGATGACAATTGACCGAATAAGGAGATTTAAAATCAAATAAAACCAATTCTTTGGAATTATAGTTGAATTAATTAGATTTAATTACAACTGACGTTAAGTTCTGTAATTGGTAAACTAATTTAACTTTGAATTGATATCTACATTGTTTAAACTATTGTAATTGTTTAAGAAATCTAAAATGATAATGTTTGTTAATTATAGAATTTTAATTGAAAAGGATATTTAAATTTAATATTAATTTATTTAATTAATGTGAAAATAGCCGTTTTGGCCACTGATTCAGATTTCAACGAAACTAATTTCATCGGACCCGTAACGGTGAATAATTGTAGGATTTCAAGTTTCGTAATGATCGGACTTGTCGTTTGATCGCACGGGCTCAAAATGCCCAGAAATCAATTTAATTAAAAGCAATTGAAATTAATTTGAAATAAGCTGATTTCTAACATAATATTCTTCATACGATGCAATTTGGACTTGAAACCCATTCCATTGATTTCAAAATTATCGAAAACATCTATTTGGATTTGTGGGTTGACCCATTTTTGTTCCGAAGTCGAAGCGGGCTTTTTAGGTCGTTTATCATTCAATCAATCGTGTCCACTCGTCTCAATTCTGACCTACCTATAAATAGCTCGTTATAAACCCTATCCATTCCTTATTCTCATTTGTCTGTACATACATTTCCTTCTCAACTCCTTATTCCAACGACAGACAAAAAAATCCTTAGATTCAATTGCAAATCAAAATTGAAAACTCCTCAAACTATATCGAATTATATATCGATTTGAAGCTCCGACGAGCGCAAGTCAAATATGTGATTCGTTTTCTGATCTAGGTCTCTGTATGGCCGGAACTGGATGAAACATTGTTGGCCATTCATCGCTTTTCGATGAACTACGTCAGACCGTCACATCATTGATGCAGTACTGTAGAGAGGACGAAGGGGAGCTCATCCGTGTTGGTGGCATGATGAATTAGTGGCTAGATCGTTGGGAATTAGTTGATTTGGTTCATGGCTTGGAGGCGGCTGCCGACTAGTTTGTTCGTCGTCGTCGACTGGATGACGTCGCGTGGCCTCGGGGTAAGGCATAGAGGGAGGTGCGACCTCCAGGCATAGGCGCGACTGTTCTTGGCGTTGACGATCGCGATTCTCGATGGAAGCACGTTCGACAGTGGTCGGTAGGGTTTGGGTTTCCTGTGTCGTGTTTACGTTGAAGAAGCGCGTGAGAAAGGTGACGTGTCTGTGAATTAGTGGCTGTGCTTTTAATCTTTGTATTTTATTTATTTTGAAATTCAGTCATTCTAATCTATATAACTGTTACATACGAGGTCAGATTCACGTATGATTTCTTACTTCTGAGATCATATCGAAATTCCAGACATTTTGACTCTGGTTTGGACGAATTCTGAGGCCGTTCAAATTTTTGGTTTAAATTGGATTTAAATTCAATTTAAAATTCAAAGGTGAGTGTTTTAACCCACTTACAACTTCTAAAATTTCTTATGTTTGTTAAATTTAATTTATGATGTGATTAGAAATTTATTTATGATCGTTTGGTATATTTTAATCATCGTCTCAGTTAATTTGAATTTATCTGAATTAAATCGTTATTTAATTTAGTATTGAATATAAATCGCCGGTTAAATACCTGTTATTGATTATCAATTCTATATTGATATGTATTGATTGATTTGGATGATGTTGTAATGGATGTTGATGGATGATATTGGATGAATGAATGTTGTGGTTTATGCTGTTATAAACTGCAAGTTCGTTATGGATTTTTATTTATTTCGGGATTGCGTTTTGAAATGATATACAACCGTAAAATGTTTAAATTGCAGATTGAAATGATAAATATCCATATCACTTGACCCTAGGGTAGGGAATTATATACAGACACCGGATTGGTTAAATTAAATGATTTTAAAATCCTTAAAATTTTGAATTTATTAAAATGATATTTTGAGATGGAAATTGGATTTATATAAATTGAAGTATTATTGAAAATCAAGTTTTGCGTTGAAATGTGAATTGGTTTAAAAAGGAATTTCTTTGAGAAATTAAATTGGAAGTTTAAAGTTTAACTTTTAAGTATAAATGAAATTCTATCAAAATTGGGTTATTAAATTTGTTTTGGAATGACTTTGAAATATTTTGAAATTTGAGTGATTCGAATTGATATTTGAATAGGGATTGAAACCGAATTGAAATTCGATAGTTATTGAAATTTGAAAATTGTAAGGTTTGGAAATTGGGTTTGTCGATTTGGAAATTTAAATTAGTCCAAATGTGTTGAAATGAATGAATAGTTTAATTTGATGTTAATTCCAAATTCATATTTTAATATAAACTGTTTTAAAAATATATTATTTCAAATTTCTAATTATTAAGACTTCAAAGTATTAAAACTATTTTAACCTATTTTAAACCATTTAATTTATTTAAACTAATTAACCTGTTTTAACTTATTTTAAATCTAATTAATCTATTTTAAAGCTATTTAATCTATTTTAATTATATTTAATCTATTTTAAATGTATGTTAAATATTAATAACTATTTAAAATTATTTTCTTCCAAATTCCAAACTAAGTAAAAGGGATGGGTTTATATTCCAAATTCTCGATTTTTAAAGTGAATATGGTTAATGATGTCATAACCTAAGTTGGGATTTAAAGGTATAACTAATTGAATATGATGATTTTGGAGTAAGGATTTTACCTATTTTGGAAGTATTATTTTTGAAAGAAATCATGATTAGGAAACAATAATAATTTGAAAGTGATATAGTTTTGAGAATATGATATTTTGATATAAATTGTGAATTTGACTTTGAAAGGAAATATAATTGTCGAACTATGATTTCAAAAGCGAATATGATTTCGAAAGTAAGTAATAATTTTGAAAGTGATATGGTTTGAATTGAATATGATATTATGAAATGATTTTGGAAATGTAAATGAACCATCGGTGTGTAATGAGCGATTGGTCATCAAAGAGACCGGGATCGGATGTTGTCATACTCTCTGCCAATACCGAAAACCACTTTGACAACTGTGTAGGCAGTGCAGATTCCAGAATGAAGTAGCATGGTGGCGACGATCCTATATGAGGTATATACGTGGACCCGACTCCTATGAGTTGGCTTAAGGTGGCTAAAAGAGGAGCAATTGACGTGCCAAGTAAGGTAGCTCCTCCGATCAGACACACTCCATCAATACTATATTATGACTTTTGATTTATTTGGTGGCCACCCTACGATTTTACTCGGGAGTGTGTTTTGAGTTGGGCGGTAGTTGCGGCTATGCATTACCAACAGTCCGGAAGTGTAATTGGTATATCTACCCTGGTATTGCCTTGTTGTGCCATGTAACCTACTCTAGCACGCTTTCTACGAGTTTGTTTTATGAATTACCTTTGGGGTATCCTTTGGCGGCTCTAGTTTACAGGGAGTTACGGTACAGTATAGACTATTGGCATTCAAAAATTGTTAAGGTGGAAAATGTAAAGCCTTAACGCTATTTTTAAATAGTATAATTTACTTTAGACATTATTATAATAGCATATTACTACATAGTAGATAGTTTAACGGATCCATAAGAGATGTGAATCCTGAACATCTCTTGAGTTACTGCACTCACGTTAGACACTGGATAGGAGATATTAAACCCCGTGAACATCTATGATGCCGTCACATGCATATTTACCATTGATCTAACTTACATAAGATCTTTTAGTACTGACTCGAGTGTTTTGTCTTTTCAATTCGCTTGGGTTGGCCTGAGCATTTTAGGATTTGAAGACTTATTCCAAAGGACAAAGACAAAGATTTGTACTGCTACTATTTACTATATTATTCCATCGCATCAGACTATTCCACTGCATTGTTATTTATTTATCTCTAATATGTGTAACTCTGATTCTGTGTTGTATAAGTATAATCAAATGTTTTGTAAACAGCTTCATGAACTGTTATTTGATTATTATATTTTGTCATTTCGCTACGAGATTCTGTTTTGTTTTTTCTTTCTCTTATTTTTCTTATTTACCCTATAACAATTCACCCTTCTGTTTGGTTTAAGTTGGCACGTGTGTCTGCTTAAAGCGTCCAAAAAGGCGGGATGTTACAGTTGGTATCAGAGCTTAGGTTTAGCGATAAACCTTAGCTTTGTGGGGTCTGACTCTTTATTAATAGGGTAGTAATTTCCTATGATGAGTCGCTGAATGTATATATATGAGAGCGTATTTGTTAGTGTTATAAAAGGTTTTTTATATTGTGTTAATTTGTTCCTTTTTTTATTTATAAATTCTGGTTGGTTCATAGGACGCTATGACAATGATAGGGATTTCTAAACACTTAACATGACAGACTGACACAATATTTATTTTGAAGTATAGGTAAATGAAATAATTTTGCCTATTGTATATTTTTATATATAAAATAACGATTTATAAATGATATATTGGTTGTAATATGTGTTTTTTAAGGTAGTGAAATTTATAAATATTGGTTGGGAATAAGATTTGAAAATAAAATAAATGAAAATTGGAAATCTAGAATTTAAGTTCCAAGGTTTTGAAAATTTCTTGCGAATGATTTTGAAATATAATAATAATTTTATTTAGAAGTATTTTCTGATATAAATATTTCAATATGATTTGAAAGAAATGTTTTAAAGAAATTTTGGAAAGAAATAAGTTTTGTACTCTCCTCTCTGTCGCTGGAAAATAATTTCGGTGGTGAGTGCATGCATCATCGTCATTCATTTTCGAGTTTCTAAGTGGAAAGGCCAATGTAGTAGTTTTACTGCAGATTTATTTTGATAGAAAATATAAATTTTAAATTGTTTTAAATATAATTGAATATATAAGTAGTAAGTATATACATTTATCTATTATTTCTAAAAATGATTTGAAATGGAACGTGGTATTTAGTTCTTAAGTTTCTGTTAATTAATTGTTTCGATTATCGTAGTGAAATGGAATGTAACTAATTAATAATTGGAACGTCTAAATGAAATAAGCTATTAAATGCTAGGTTATATATGAAATTACAAGAAAGCTGAAATTTGTAACCTATTAAACAAAGGATATGATTATTGAACATTAAATTAATTAAAAGAAATGAGAAAAACTTGTATAACTTTCAATTGCATTCTTAAAGCATATATATAACTTACCAAATATTAAAAGTTGTAATGTTTAATAAAAAAATGTAATAAGATATTATACAAGTAAGACTTGAAGTAATGAAAGTATTCAATGAAATTCTTTAATAAATAAGAATTTGATGTTGTGGTTGTTACAAACTTAAGTTATAATTGAAATGTTACTATAATAAAATGCGATAGAAAGTAGGTAATGTAAGTAGATGATTATAAACTTAAGTTAATGACTTGATACGCTAAGTAATTGAATTGAACATGAATACTATAAATAAATGAATGTAAATAAATGAAATTAAGTAATAAATGAATGAATGGAAATTGAATTTTGTAAGGAATAAATGTAGACTAAAGAAATGATTATTGAGTAATGGAATTATAAAAGAACAAACTTGACTTATTGTTTGAAATTGTTGTTTGTTTGGTTTATAGATTGTTTGGGAAATGATTCTTCTAATTGTTTGGATGTATGGATAATCTATTGAGTTTTATCTAAGACTGTTGAGTAAATAATATAATTAGTAGTTATTTGTCATTCTTTGAAATTTAAAAGCGTCTAAGCCCGAACAAGCTATTTATTTTGGCTGATATGGATAATTGATTTGTTTTGATTTCATATGATGATTATGCGTTGGTTGCAAGTGATTGTTGCTTATGTTGATTTGTTTGTTAGTGGTTGAAACAACTTTAGATATATCATTTTATATAATTATTAACTCTTTTTGTATTATGTAAGTGAAATACAGGTTATGGAAGCAATTATTACTGCTTTTGGTTTCATAAAAACAAGTGTTGTTTGTCCAACAAATAGGTACGTTCCCGGATTACGGTTTTATAGCAATATATATTGTTTTTCCCACCGTTGGGGTATATTATTTTGAAAAGTTATGATATATATTGTTTTATTTATATTATAATTTCTCCCGAGCCTCTCTGTACAAAGGAGACTCTACCGAAATTTTCGTGAATTTTAGACTTAGAAATTTTTATGAAATATTTTTCAAACTTTTATTAACTTGAAAATTTAAGATTTAATTGTTTATAAATTTATATTTTGTTTAAATTATTTTATTTTTAAAGTTATTGTTTATAAATTTAATATTTTGAATAAGATATATTGACTGTTTAATTTCTCTTTTCCCTTCCTTTTCCTTTTCGGGGACGAAAAGTTTTGAGTAGGGGAGAGTGTAATGACCCGTAAATTTTCGATAATTAAATTTGTTAATTTAATAATATTTTGGTAATTTAATATTGAAGAAAATAAAAATCAGTGAATTGTTAATGGAAATAATAACTAGAATGAATTGTAACAATATAAATGTAAGTTAATTATTAATATCTTGAATGAAATTCTAATAAATGAAATAATGTAAATGTTATATTTGGATATAAATTGATATAAGAAGACAAATGCAAACATTGAATTAATAAAGGATTTTTTTGACAAATTCAATATAATTGAAAATAATAGTTAACACAAAGGAAAGATGGAAATTTGAATATATAAATGTAAAGAAAGACAAATAAATATTAACTAGGTTTATAAAGTAATAATAGACTTGATAAAATGATTGGAGTTGAATCAAATCAGTTAATTTGAAATTAATTTAAATTAATTGGAATTCAATTTATAATAAATGGATTTATTGTAAGAAAATGAAATTAAATATTATGTTTTTTGAAATTTAGATAAAATTTGGGAATATTAACATGCTAAGATATAAACTGATGTTAATTGTACCTATGTGATGACAATTGATTGAATAACGAGATTTAAAATCAAATAAAACCAATTCTTTTGAATTATAGTTGAATTAATTGGATTTAATTACGATTGAAGTTAAACACTATAATCAGTAAATTAAAATTAACTTTGAATTGATATCTACATTGTTTAAAATATTGTAATTGTTTAAGAAATCTAAAATGATAAAATTTGTTAGTTATAGAATTTAAATTAAAAGAGTGATTTAATTAATTTAATATTAATTTATTTAATTAATGTGAAAATAAACATTTTGGCCACTGATTCGGATTTCACTGAAACCAGTTTCATCGGATCCGTAATGGTGAATTATTGTAGGATTTCAAGTTTCGTAAGGATCGGACTTGTCATTTGATCGTACAGGCTCGAAACGCCTAGAAATCAATTTAATTAAAGGCAATTGAAATCAATTTGAAATAAGTTGATTTTTAACGTAACTTCTTCATACGATGGAATTTGGACTTGAAATCTATTCTATTGATTTCAAAATTATCGCAAACATCTATTTTGATGTATGGGTTGACCCTTTTTCGTTTCGGAGTCGAAGCGGGCTTTTCGGGTCGTTTATCATTCAATCAATCATGTCCATTCATCTCAATTTTGACCTACCTATAAATAGCTCGTTATGAACCCTGGCCACTCCTTATTCTCATTTGTCTGTACGTACATTTCTTTCTAAACTCCTCATACAATGGCAGACAAATAAATCCTCAGATTCAATTGCAAATCCAATGCCAAATCAAAATTAAAAACTCCTCAAACTGTATCGATTTGTATATCGATTCGAATCTCTCAACGAGCGTAAGTCAAATATGTGATTCGTTTTCTTATCTAGGTCTCTGTTTGGCCGGAAAAAGTGAAACATTGTCGGTCGTTCATCGCTTTCCGATGAACTACGTCGGATCGTCAAATCATTGATGTAATACTGTAGAGAGGACAGACGAGAGCTCATCTGTGTTATGGCACGTCGAATTGACGGCTAGATCATTGGGAATTTATTGATTTGGGTTATGGCTTAGAGGCGGTGGCCGGCTAGTGTGTTCGTCGCCGTTGACTGGATGCCGTCGCGTGGCCTCGAGGTAAGGTGCCGGGGGGGGGGGGGGGAGGGGAGTATGGGGGGTGGGTGAGGGGGAAGGAAGAGGAGTGGCGTCCTTCAGGCGTGGGCACGACTGTTCTTGCCGTCGGCGATCGCGGTTCTGGGTGGTGGCGCGTTCGATAGTGGTCGGTAGGGTTGGGGTTTCTTGTGTTGTGTTCGTATGGAAGAAGCGCGTGAGAAAGGTGACGTGTCTGTGAATTAGTGGTTGTTGTTTTAATCTTTTTTATTTTACTTTGAAATTCAATCATTCTAATCTATATAACTTTTACATACGAGGTTAGAGTCACGCACGCTTTCTTGCGTTGGGATTGTATCGAAATTCCAGACATTTTGACTCTGCTTTGGACGAATTCTGAGGCCGTTCAAATTTTTGGTTTAAATTGGATTTAAATTCAATTTAAAATTCAAAGGTGAGTGTTTTAACCCACTTACAACTTCTAAAATTTCTTATGTTTGTTAAATTTAATTTGTGATGTGATTAGAAATTTATTTATGATGGTTTGGTATATTTTAATCATCATCTCAGTTAATTTGAATTTATCTGAATTAAATCGTTATTTAATTTAGCATTGAATATAAATCGCCGGTTAAATACCTGTTATTGATTATCAATTCTATATTGATATGTATTGATTGATTTGGATGATGTTGTAATGGATGTTGATGGATGATATTGGATGAATGGATGTTGTGGTTTATACTGTTATAAGCTGCAAGTTCGCTATGGATTTTTATTTATTTCGAGATTGCGGTTTGAAATGATATACAGCCGTAAAATGTTTAAATTGCAGATTGAAATGATAAATATCCATATCACTTGACCCTAGGGTAGGGAATTATATACAGACACCGGATTGGTTAAATTAAATGATTTTAAAATCCTTAAAATTTTGAATTTATTAAAATGATATTTTGAGATGGAAATTGGATTTATATAAATTGAAGTATTATTGAAAATCAAGTTTTGCGTTGAAATGTGAATTGGTTTAAAAAGGAATTTCTTTAAGAAATTAAATTGGAATTTTAAAGTTTAACTTTTAAGTATAAATGAAATTCTATCAAAATTGAGTTATTAAATTTGTTTTGGAATAACTTTGAAATATTTTGAAATTTGAGTGATTCGAATTGATATTTGAATAGGGATTGAAACCGAATTGAAATTCGATAGTTATTGAAATTTGAAAATTGTAAGGTTTGGAAATTGGGTTTGTCGATTTGGAAATTTAAATTAGTCCAAATGTGTTGAAATGAATGAATAGTTTAATTTGATGTTAATTCCAAATTCATATTTTAATATAAACCTCTTTAAAATATATTATTTCAATTTTCTAGTTATTAAGACTTCAAAGTATTAAACTATTTTAACCAGTATTAATTTTATTAAATCATTTTAACCTACTTTAAACCATTTAATTTATTTAAACTAATTAACCCATTTTAAGTTATTTTAAATATAATTAATCTTTTTTAAAGCTATTTAATCTGTTTTAATTATATTTAGTTTATTTTAATCCTATATTAAATATTTATAACTACTTAAGACTATTTTCTTCTAAATTCCAAACTAAGTAAAAGGGATGGGTTTATATTCAAAATTCTCGATTTTTAAAGTGAATATGGTTAATGATATCATAACCTAAGTTGGGATTTAAAAGTTATAAATAATTGAATATGATGATTTTAGAGTAAAGATTTTACCTACTTTGGAAGTATTGTTTTTGAAAGAAACCATGATTTGGAATAATGATTTGAAAGTGATATGGTTTTGAGAATACAATATTTTGATATAAATTGTGAATTTGACTTTGAAAGGAAATATAATTATCGAACTATGATTTCAAAAGCGAGTATGATTTCAAAAGTAAGTAATAATTTTGAAAGTGATATGGTTTGAATTGAATATGATATTTTGATATCAATTATGAAATGATTTTGAAAATGTAAAAGAATTATCCGGTGTATAATAAGCGATTGGTTGTCAAAGAGACCGAGATCGGATGTTGTCATACTCTCTGCCAATACCAAAAGCCACTTTGACAACTGCGTACGTGATAGAGATTCCAGAATGAAGTGGCGACGATCTTATACGAGGTATATACGTGGACCCGACTCCCATGAGTTGGGCTAAAATTTGAGAAATTGACGGGCCAAGTGAGGTAGCTCCTCCGATCAGACACACTCCATCGATACTATATTCTGACTTTTGATTTATTTGGTGGCCACCCTATAATTTTACTCGGGAGTGTGTTTCGGGTTGGACGGTAGTTGCGGCTATGCGTTACCAATAGTCCAAAAGTGTAATTGGTATATATACCTTGGCATTGCCTAGTTATGCCATGTCACCTACTCTAGCGCACCTTTTACGAGTTCGTTTTATGTCATACTTATGTTGTATCCTTTGGTGGCTCCAGTTTATGTGGTGTTACGGTACTGTATAGACTTTTGGAATTCAAAAATGTGTTAAGGTGGAAAATGTAAATCCTTAACGCTATTTTTAAATAGTATACTTTACTTTAGACATTATTGTAATAGCATATTACTAAATAGTAGATAGTTTAACAGATCCTTAAGAGATGTGAATCCTGGACATCTCTTGAGTTACTACACTCATGTTATACACTGGATAGGAGATGTCAAACCCCGTAAACATCACTGACGCTATCACACGCATATTTACCGTTGATTTAACTTACATAAGATCTTTTAGTTCTGACTCGAGTGCTTTGTCTTTTCAATCCACTCAGGTTAGCCTGAACATTTCAGGATTTGAAGACTTATTCCGGGGGACGAAGACGAAGATTTGTACTACTACTATTTACTATATTATTCCACTACATCATATTGTTCTGCTGCATTGTTATTTATTTATCTCTGATATGTGTAACTTTGATTCTGTGTTGCATAAGTATAATCAAATGTTTTGTTAACAGCTTCATGAACTGTTACTTGATTATTATATTTTGTCATTCCGCTACCAGATTCTATTTGTTTTTTCTTTCTTTTCTTTTTCTAATTTACTGCATAATAATTTTCCCTTCTGTATGGTTTGAGTTGGCATGTGTGTCTGCTTAAAGCGTCCAAAAAGGCAGGATGTTACAAATACTTTGTAAATATTACTAAATATCATGATATCAATTTATAAACCAATTTCCCAAAATATGTAATTGAAAATCCATAATATATATATAGTAACACAAAAACGATACCATGAAATGAGTCCTACCCAGTCATACCATATATTTCCTTACTAAGAAGGGTAATGCTCATGAGAAGTGCTTACCAATGGAACATATCACTTGCCCATTTTTAGTCACTTTTGAGCCACTCGAACTAGATAACATAAAAATGCTTTATTCCTGAATTGAGTCGTCGATTCTAATAACAAACTCAAACTTAAACAAATCTTAAACTACTTCAAAACATTAGTATTCCTAAATACTTTCAAATAATAATGTAATTATTTTCTCCAAAATCTTAGAAATTATTTTCAAAGACACTGAGATTTAAATTCTCAATATATCAGTTTAAATCCTCTTTATTTACAAACCATTTTTATATAAATCCACTTTCTTATAAAATTTAACTAAACTTATTTCTTTAGAATAAACTCCTAACACAACTTTATCACTGAATGCCTTATAGTCAAACGCTAAAACTCAATTCATAAGATGTTCGTTTCAATGCATCCATAAATATTGTCTACCCAATCCATAGAGTAAAAAGTTAAACTTCTAATAAACCGGTTGGGCACAAATCAACAATTAATAAATAATAACAAATGCTCATAAAAGGCCTAGCATAATTAATCAATCTACGAATGATAATAATGCCCATAAACTGGCTGAGCAAGTCTAAGCTAATAAATCTAGAAATGATAACTATGCTCATAAATTGGCTGAGCATGTCTAATAAATCTACAAAGGATAATAATACTTATAAACTAGCCGAGCATGACTAAACCAATCAATAAGGGATACAAAATAAACATCATTAATCTTTACATTAATTAAACTGCATTTTAATAATTCATACTTGTATAAGTTACCTTATATGAGACCTTTAATTTTCATAGTTGAATTACCTTTAAGGCATTCACTTATAACAAATAAAATATGCTCTCATATGTATAATACACTCAACTTGTTCTAGAGCATCCTTGTCATATCTCTAATGAGTTATACCCAACCAAAGTTAAGCTTCTTGTTTAACCTTCAGCTTTGATACCAAGTGTAACGACTTGCCTTTTTGACCCGAAATATCGACACTAAACATCCATGGTATTCATGTGCCGAGAACCCAAGTGGTGGAAAGACAAATTGTTAGTATAAAAATAAAAGGAAAAAGAAAAGGAACAAGAAAGGAAAAACATAATATTAGATCTCACAATGGAACCATAACATATAATAACAAAAGGAAGTACAAAGCGCTAATCTAAGATACATGACATTTCAAAGTTATAATCCTAATTACCATCATCAGCCTGGAAATTTATAACTTCCCGTCCTCACATATGCTGAGATATACATAATAGTAGTGCAATAGGAATAAAATACAACTATAGGCGAATGGAAGCATCCAACTCGTCTCTTGATGCTCCAAAGAATATTAATGAAAATATGCCTTTCTCAGATTACTTGAATGAGCACCCACAGAATTAAGAGAAATATAAAAACCATGAGTTAGACATTTTTCTAGCGTGAGAAATTCAAGAAATATGTGTATAACATATAACAATAACTTTTTAAACCGTTTGAATCATCAAAATAGTTTTCCGTTAAAAGAGCCAAACCATCTAATAAGTATATAAGGCATTATAATAGATAGCATCTATCGTGTAGAATATAAATCAGCAAATAGTTGTGCAGCTTACATCTCACAACACAATAATATTATAAGTACAACTAAAACCGCTAAGGCACGTTTGCATATGGATTTCCATGGAGGTCTCCCTAGTAAGCTGAAGCTAACCTCTTGCTAAAGGGTTGGAAATTACCTTCCAAACCATGCATATCTATAGATAAAATATGTCATAAAGGTAAACATAGCTGGTTCACCCCCGAACATATGATATTGAATACCATCAACTCCAGCATGCCTCGACCGAAAACATCTCTAAATATTTTGAGTTGATGTAACCTCTTGGGTTAGCGAAAACACTTGGCTATATACCTACTCTGTTTTTTCCACTGCCAATGGTGATGTCATGTTCACCATCTCAACACACAAATCTTCATCATCTGAACAAATCTTGAACCTCTTTGTGGATTCCAGCATCACAAACAGTTCACGAATCTCTTCATGGGTTCCAGCATAAGTTGTCCGACGAGTGCTAATGCTGACCTCTCCCTTGGACTTAGACTTTGGATAGATAGTTTAACTCTATAGCATTCCACTCCATAGTTGCTTCCAAAAAATAGAGCTAGTATACTAGTTTTAAAGTGGTTTTAAGTACGTACTACACGTATTCGATCCCGGACTCTTCAAAACTAAGTCGATTAATTTTTTATTAACTCAAATCTGATTCACTAAGTAGTAAGCGAACGATATAAAGGAGTCCTCCTCGAGGAATCTCATATATACACATTCTTAAAGCAAGAGATGATTCATAAAAATAAGTCCTCCCTAAAGGATCTCAAACCATATTAATACGTAATGCTTACATATACTTCTTAAGTTAATTGGTCAAATTCAATAGTCGACCAATCGACTACTTAGTATGAAATAGAAACGATCGCATTTGAAAACCAAATCTCATATACTTATCACGTTTCTAACATTCTAAACTTAATTTATCGCTCGGTCAAGAGTGAAGTCGTTAGGTTAGAGCACTGTTGCTTCTAAGCCCTACTCGAACATCTTTCTTAACTCTCACAGACAGAACAATCTACTTTTTCAGCTTTAAATCCTGCGTATAGGATTAAATAATTTCCGTACACAAGTAAACACACAAAGCACGATTAAGTCACATAAGTGACTTCTAACCCCTTTTTCATTTAATTAATTATTTTATTAATTAAAACCCCTTTGTACATACTTGTATATATATTTAAAATACTTTATAAAAGATATATACATATATACTACTATTTCACTATTCATTTATACTCTTTCAATACTCATTTTTACTCTTTCACTCTTCAATTCTACTCTTTATAATACATATAATGTATCCATATTCCAAAGGTATAAGAATATTCACAAATCTCTTAAAAAGGTTTTGCATTTTCAAAATTACACTTAAATGGGTTAAAAAAAACCTAAACCTAAAAGCATTTTATGCTTAACATTATCTTTAAAACATTCTTTTCAAAGATCTAATCACATCATATTATTTATCAAGGTAATGTACTTTTAAATTAACTTCTCAAAAACCATTCATTATAACTTAAGGTTATAACAAAAACATTTTTATCCTTTCATAAATTACCGAGCTTACTTTTCTACACTTGTATTGTTATCCAACGTTGTGATCAGGTCATATTCGGATGCATCGAGTCGTTTAAACTAAGAAGTTATCGAATAGGAAAGCATTAACCAAACTCGAATTCAAAGGAGACTGAGAATTGGAATTCAAGATAGCACAGAATGTTCAAATGAAGGCCAATAAACCTCCTGCAAAGATCACTAAACTTAAAGCTTCATCATTCCTGAGAAGCACTGGATCAGCATAAAACCTTGAGTAGGGATTGGTACTAATTTCTAAAACTCCCCTAAACTAGCATACTTCTCGTGCAATTATAACATGAAGCAATCACAAGTTCCCACATACTAGCTTGGGATGCATCGATAGCATGTCTTAACTCAAACGATCAATTGACAACTTGAACACTCATACCCAACACTAATCATATTCGAGCTAATAGCAAGCAAATGAAGCAACGAAGATGTAACACCCCATATTTTTAGTAACATTAATTAGGATATTTAATTAGTTAAATAAAATAACATAAAATAATTAATGGATAAAGATTTGACTACAACTAAGGGTAGTCGTGCCATGCTAATATGTAAATCAAAACGAGATAGCATGAATAACAATGTGTTAGGAAAATAATGTTATAAGGGAGGGTAAAAGAGGAAAAGGGCTACTTAATACCCTAAACCCTTAGTTGTGAGTTCTAACTTGCATTCCTTTACAAAAATAAAAATTAAGGACAGGTCGGCCACCATTTTCAAGAGTAAGAAGAAGAAAGCTAAAGAGTAAGTTTAATCATCATTAAATTTAATTCAAATCTTACATCTTTAATCACAAAGCTAAGGTGAATAATTACTACATCCCATTTCCTTATGATTTTCGATTTTAAGGATAATTCGAAGTATTTTTGCATGTTTATGCCATGTTTTGAATGATTAAAAGTTTATATATACTTGTTGATGATTTATGCATATTTATATTGATTTTTATGACATGTTTGGTATAAAAATCTTATTAAATGATATCCAAATGCCTTGTGAATTTAAATGTAGATTATAAATTATATTTTAGAGGTGGGTTTCAATTTTCATAATTTTCTGAATTAATATGGATTTTATATTAATTTTCTAGTGAAGAAAATGATTTATTGGGTTAAAAATTATTTACGGCAAAATAAACAATTATTTGGGGTCTGAAATTTACATATGTTAGAAAACATATTTAATAGGATTTTATGGAATTTTTATACAATTTTCCTAAGATTTTTGATGAATATATAAAATTATTTAAGGTATGAGACTTAAATATTTTATATGTTTAATTAAGGGGAAGGGATATTTTGTAAAATATAATTATTGTTTATTTCTAAAAGTATTGGCAGCACTTTTGAAAAAGAGGTATTTTATCAACCAGTGAAAATTTGACAAATATTACCAGGTTAGTCGAAAAGTTCTTTCGGTCAAATACAAAAATAACATGTTTTTAGCATGTTCCGCTACTTTCGGCACCAGGGATTGCGACTAGGACGTTTCGCCACCATGCTTTTGAAACCAATGCACATGATATCAACTTATATGGTATGTAGCGTATTGGATAATGGTGGAAGGTACATAGTCAAAATGTTGTGTTCTGAAGGGGTTGGAGTATGCCTTGTTTTAAAAGTTAAAGGTAGCGCCCGCCTTGCTTTCGGAAGGTTAGCTTTCAAATCAATTGGCTTTCGACGGAGTTAATTATTTTCAAACAAGTGGTTTGAATGGGTTGCACTCTTAGGTTTTAAATAATTCTTTTGAAGGGGTTAAAACCCCTAGCTTCCGCCTTTCTACTATTCGAAGTGAATGGTTTCAGAATGTGTACTTTACTTTTAAAAATTGGCCACTTCTCCAATTCTTTTGGAAGGTTGGTTTCAACACCATCACTTCTTTACATAGGGATAGCTTTCGAAAGGTAGGCTTTTGACTTAAATGATTTTATAGACCTTTTTTGTTCTGTTGAAATATAACCCAATAGTTTCGAAAGAGAATAGTTTCGACGTAAATGGTTTTGAAAGGTGTTTATCCACATGTTTTAAATTGAACCCAAGTGCTTTCGAAAGGTTTGCATTTCCAAAGGTTTGATGCTTTCGAAAGGTAATTAAAATGGTTTCGAAGGGGGTGGTTCCCACAAAGTGTTTCGAAGGAGACGAAAGGTAATGTCTTCTGATGGTTTCGAAAAGGCTGAAATGGAAGGTTTATCCAAGGGTTTCTAAAGGAAATGTTTTGAAGCGTTTTAAAATATGATGTCTAAGGTTTAAAGCTTTCGAAAGGATGGTTTTCAAAGGTTTTGAAAGGGTTTTAAGAATGGTTTCGAAAGGAAGATTTTGGCCTTTCGGCCTAGATAAATGAAGGATTTTACTTGGTTTTGAAAGGGGGACTTTCAATGGAATCGAAAGGGATACTTTTAAGTGTTTAAATGTTTTCATCAAATAAGGTTTGAGTAAAGTGTGTGTGTGTGTGTGTGTGTGTGTATAAATGTATATAACATGGCAATGTGATTTTGAGTAAAGCATAGAGTATATGTATTTTCCTTGTGTGGATTTGATTTAAAGGTTTTAAATCATTTTGAAAATGGTTTTCAAAGAAAATTATGGGAAGGGATCCCTAAGTAAAATGACTCAAATATTAGAATACCAAATGGGATCGGTACAGGGTCACGCCATATACATTGCTATTGGCCACAATTAATTTAGTCCAAAATTCCACTGTGCAGGGCTTTGTCATAGGTAAGCCTAAAATTATGATTACATACAAAAGAGAATATATATTTGTATACAGATAAATTATTGGTGAGCCTGCAAAACCATTAGGATCAGGTGACCCTGGGAGATGTTAAGTTAGATACAAACCTTCCAGAATAGAAGTATTTAATAGATAGTTAAGGACAGATTGTCGAGAAGTGGAGTGTCCGACAGATGTTAGATAAATTTTGCTTATATTGTCTAGTAGACCCGAGTCAGCCAAAGGTTAATAGTCAACCAAACAAAACTAAATTGTTTAAACAAATAGTTCTTTTATTACCTGATATATATGTTTACATAATGATGCTTTACAATATTTGACAAGTTTTGGTTGCAAGGAAATATTTGCAAAAGATATGTTTTAAAAGTGTGTTAGTGAGGGGAAACCCATTCCGCTAAGCGGCATGGTCTCACTTAACATTAATAACCTGGATGTATAGTATTATTCACATCAGGCTTAATGTCTGACTAGAAATTTATGTTTTCTCCTTAAATTCTCGAGTGTACAAAATTGATTTGAGTAGGTTGAGGGTTGAGGTTCTTTCAGGTTTTTAGTAGAATTACGAATAAAGCTTTCGGAGGCGAGCAGGAGGCTAATGGATAGCTATTAGGAGTTGCAGTTCTTTATTTTGTTATTTAGTTCCCCTGTGCATGTATTAAGTCAATTATGACTATATGACTCTGGTCATCCAATGCGGGATCTTCATATGTTGCTCTTGACGTTTTTTGTAATAAGTATATTTTACCATTGCCTGGGATAAGTTTGGGATTATGTAACATGAATATGGAACATGTGTTTTGAAATGTAATGGAAAAATGTTGTTTTGAAATCTATGATTTGTTTCATATTCAAAATGCTTCTGATATTATGGATACCATTAACATAATCATATGTAGTCATCAGATGTTAATACTATAGATGACTGCAGCATCTGTAGCACTTAGCTTTGGGCCTCTAGATAAGGGATGTTACAACTTGGTATCAGTGCATAGGTTTATGAAATATTTTAACTAAAAATGATTTTTGAAAACATAATTCTTAGGAATTAGAGTTAAGATCGGGTTAATGATAACGCTATAGTAACATGCTTGTATTCGCTATATATAAGTATATGCTTTATCTCTAGACTCCCATCTTTGTTAGGCTATTCTTCTGTATCTCACAAGTCTTGCACACAGATATGGACGGAAGAAGAGGTAGAGTTAATCTAGGAGGAGACAACACCACTACAAATGAAAATGCTTGACCGAACATTAAAAGAACTCATTGTTAGGCTCTGGCTGAGAATGTTTGTGCTGGGGCCCTACAAATGGATATGGGAGCCATGTATCAGTTTTTCATGAACATGATGAAAGTTGGAATCGTAGATGGAGTTATTGGAGGGAATGCTACTGGAGGAGGAGTTCAGGAAGCTCCGACAGTCAACCACTGTGCTAATTTGAGTAGAGACTATGGTAGGCTTGGGGAATGCCGTTTATTAGGACTGGGGATGCTATCAAGGTAGAAAACTGGCTATGTTAGCTATAAAATATGAATGAAGATAAAGAAGGCCTTCCAAAAACCTTCCGCATAGATAAAGAACATCAAGAGAAATCACCTTACGACAATGTCGAAAGGATTATACAATGCCAATAAAGAAAAGCATATAGGAACTTAAGAATAAAGCTTTAGCAAGCATGAAGGAAAGAACTACTAAAGCACAATGAAGCAGCTGGATACAAGACCGCTAATCACCTCCCGGATGAAAAAGGAAAATGGCTCCGTAACCATTTGCAATAACACAAAGACTAAAGAAAAGAAGTTCTAGCTAAACCCTTCGAAGGAGTTGAAAGAACGCGGTTAACAGTTTGTTGCAGTGCCAAACCATTTGAAGGCGAAGAAGGGTTTCATCTCTCGACATTCAAAGAGTTATTACCTTTCGAAAAGGATGGAGACCTCAAGGCAAGGGCATGCGACTCTATAAAAACCTTTTCGAATGCATAATAAGCCTTTTGGACCGGCTGGAACACACACTTAGTACCTTTCGACAGTGTTGAAAGGTTTATGATAAAGGCGACATACATAAGTCAACAAAGAATGAAAGACAACCTTCTGATAGCATTCAAGAAAAGCACAGCTCTCGACAGCGGTCTAGTAGCGGAGAAACCTTCCAACAAGGTCAAAGGGTTCACAACAGTCGATTAAGGGAGTAACCTTTCGATAAGATCGAAGGGTTCACAATACCATATAAAAGACAAACACTTCGAAAAAAGATGAAAGGTTCATAAATACGTTAGGAAATGTCGACCCTTCGATAACATTCAAAGGTTCATGATGGTGTATAGTGGACAAACTTTCGGCAAGGTTGAAAGGTTTACAACTGCATATAAGAGGCAACTTATTGTCCCAGTTGGAGGCATGGAGCCAAAGGGAGGGCCTCCTACATATATAAATAGGACGCATGGGGTCTAGTTTCGGGATTCGATTTCCTTCTCATTCTGCCATAATTCAACTACTCTTGCTTCTGCTCACTGCTTTGTAACCCCAATTTAAAAATTAAATTAGGCATTTGTTTCTTAAATTATGTATCAAACTTCATCATGAAGAAAAAAGAGAATTGTGGCTTGCGATCGACTCTAAATTTAGGGTTGATCATGATTAGGCGTTAATTCAATATTAACGGTTGATCATTTATGATTTATTTCTTATTTTCTTTGTTTATTTCGAGTATATGCCATAGGACCGTCATTAGACATTTCCATAAGTCTTGTTCCCTTTTCTTGGCTCCGGTCACAAAAAGGGAAATACAATTTGTAGATCAATCCTTAATATGGTTCCATGGCATATAAAATCAGCTCTTATTTTTGTCTGAGCATATTAGGATAATGCATTCTTTTTGAAGGATTTTCACAAAAAGAATACCAACCAAAGAGGCCGAAAGCATCAGGAAAATGCAAAGCAAATTTACATATCCTTTTGACACATCGAAAGGTTTGCAACCTTCCGACAAGATCGAAAGGAGATGTGAATCATTGATTGATTGCTCTCGATCTCTAGGGGATGGAATTTGATGAATTAACAATGTCGAATAACTAGCTCCTAAAAAGGAGAAGTTATAATAGTAGCAACCCGATCGAAAGGTTTAAATGACTTCTTAAACCCTTTGGCCAGGGCAGAAGATTCAGTAATTCTACTATTTCAACCAAGCCGAAAGTTTTGAATGGAATTTCAACCTTTTAAAATGGTTATCAAGATAGTTAATCTTCCACTCAATTTCATTGAAGAGGGTAAACAATTTCTCAAAACATTTCGATATTGACCATCTTAGTCTAAGGCCTTAAACCCTTCCAACCTAGTCATTTTATTCGAAATATGTGAATCTACTCAACTACACACTTGAGGCCATCTGAAACAATCTTATACGAAGCATCAGGGATGTTAGCAAGAAATATTGTTAACATTTTTAGCGCTAGAATGAAGGCTTGAACCTCTGCCCTTGCTATATTAGTACAACTAATTGTGAAAATTTGGTTTGTTATAGGAACATGAAATAAAAAAGGCTTTCTACCGTCGGCAGAAGGGACGAACATGTAACTTCACTAGAGGAAAATGTCTCACTATCTTTTAACCGTAGGAATAGGGAACGAGGGTAGTCTTCCACCCCACTACAATCAACTTCACCATCAGTTCAAATTCAACTATTTCCACAACTGGCTCTAATTCAAAATCTTCAGCCATAAGACCACATTGCTAAAATCACATATTTAGAACGGCAAATGGCAGAGATGAAGGGTATCGTAAATGAATTACTATCTCAATGGTCATCTATGAAAGTTGCTATGGCAGGAGATGAAGTTGTCTTGTAGAAGAAATTTGAAAACCGGCATGGATGCCGCGAAGAGTAAAGCTAATATTTCCTTGTTTAAAAGGAAGGATTGCCTTCCACTAAAGGCAGACTATCAACGAAGGGTCCAGGTGGAAGATAAGGATTGTTCTGCAAGCTCTACTTCAGATAGCTATAAACCAGATAAGAGGAACTACTTGAATAGTGAGCCTCATCTCAAAGACGTAGTAGAGAAGGCTGCAAAGGATCTATTGAATGTCAAGTGTAAGAGAGCAGAGGATAAGAGAGTAATTGACAACGAAGGGGTTGCCCCTTTCATTGATGAAATCATTTAAGCGCCTATCCTACCTCACGCAAAGGTCCCTGTAATGAAATATCATGGAACATCTGATCTAGACGACCATTTGATGGCATTCGACAGTCAAATGGATTTGTACAATGCTTCTGGCATTGTTAGATGTCGTCCTTTTCCAGTCACACTACAAGGAGCTGCTGCTAAATGGTACCGACAGTATTGTGAGAGCATGATTTATTCTTGAAAGCAATTCTCCTATGAATTCTCTGCTCAGTTTTGCATATGCAAGGACCCTTCTATCAAGTATACAGTATTCACTAATATCAGATTGAACCATGGTGAGTCATTAGGAGATTACTTGAAGAGGTTTAAAACTAAATCTTCGAAAGCCAAAGGAATGAATGATAGAGACAAGCTCATTGATGTTCGCTTAGGTCTCATAGTCAATTCTCCCTTCTGGAAGGAGTTGTCTATCCATGGATGTCGGGATTTACAAGACTTTCATTTTCAAGTTGACAAATTCGTTCGGATCGTTGAATTGTATTATTCAAAGAAAATCAAAAGAATGAAAGTGGTAAATTTGGCCTAGAAAGGATTCCTTAAAGAGCTAGATGGGAGGATGCAAATACTAATGCGGTGGTGTTAAACCGACTAATATCTTACATTTATGCAATGACTCAAGACAAGGTCAGTTTCTCGACCTCGTTCAAAGCCCGAAATTACCCAAAACAGAAGAAACGAGATAAATATTATGCTTGGCGAATGGTCGTAGAACCAACGAATCTAAGGTATTGGCTGGAAAAATTCATAAATTAATTTGAGAAGGATAGTTGAAGGAGTTTGTGAAGAGTCCGCAATAGAATTTCCTACCAGAGGCTGATGCAAGAAAATCTGTTGGTAATGCTATGAATTTGATAGAAGACGAAGACTCACTAAGCCTGAGTCCACCCCAAAACAGAATTGATGTCATATACAGAGGACTACATCCCATGGCCAGAAGTCAAAATTCCTAGAATAAATGCACTTATGAAGCTAGGAAGGGTGTATTTTCTATGCAAGAAGAACCACCACTCAAGAACCCAAAATATAATGTCAACATGCACACTTCGTTGATCTGTCCTCAAGAATTGAGAAAGGGAATGCATCATCCCCACAACGATCCATTAATGATCACAGCTAAGATAGGATCCTCGGTTGTCACAAAATCTTGATTGATACTGGAAGTGATGTAAATGTGATATTTTGACATGCATTTCATCAGATGGGAATCTCCAAGGACAAACTTAAGCCTAGCCCCGAACCTATCTTCGGATTCGAAAATAAAGGAACAACTTCACTTAGGCAAGTGAAGCTTTTGGTTCAACTGGGACTCCCTCCATGCTTTGGTGTTTTTGAAACAACCTTTGTGATCATAGATCATCCATCATTCTACAGTTCTTTCTTTGGATGTCCAGCATTAGACGAAGTGGACATGTTTGTCTTGCCAAAATATTTGACACTCAATTCCTTACTAAAAGTGGCTAGGAAACTATCCAAGGCGAGCAATTTGCATCAAGAGAAATGTATTTTGCAACCTTAGAGAAATATAACAAGGATTTCACTTGTTACTTTGATTCTTCCATTACTTTACATCCTTTGGACGATGGATGTCTAGATCCATCATTCGAAGCAAAGAAAAAATCTGATAAAACAAACAAATGTATTGCAGCAAAATGTTTTGCAGTTTATGGGAAGAGGAAGAGAATGTATTCCAACTTGGTAAAGGAAAGTGAAATTGTTATAAAGATAGATTGTCGAAGGGAGGTTGAAAGAGTTAAGCCAGTTGAAGAAATCGAAGAAATTCAAATAGATTCTACCGATTTTACCAAAATAATCAGTGTATTAAAGAACCTTGAGGAGCACTTAAAGTTAGGATTGACAGAATACTTAAAGACCAATAAGGATATTTTTTCTTGGACCCACTCTGACATGTTTGGAATCAGCCCTATGATCATGAGTCACGCCTTGATATCAATCCGAATATCCCTTCGGTCAGGCAAAGGAAAAGACAATTCGATAAGGTGAGGACCGACGCCTTAAAAGAAGAAGTCAAGAAATTGTAGCAAAATGGGTTTATCTGAGAAGTCTTTTACCCTAAATGGTTGGCAAATCCAGTTCTAGTAATGAAATCTAACGAGAAGTGGTGGACCTTTGTGGATTATACAGATTTAAACAAAGCTTGTCTAAAGGACTATTACCCGCTACCAAGGATAGATCAATTGGTCGATTCCACCGGTGGACATAAGCTGCACGCCCTTGTGGATGCATATGCCAGATATAATCAAATCCCTATGTTTAAACCCGATGAGGAACATACCAGCTTCATTACAAATGAGGGGACCCATTTTCATAAAGTAATGTCATTTGGATTGAAAAATGCTAAGGAAACTTACCAAAGGTTGGTTAACCGAATGTTCAAAGAACAAATCGGAAGAAATATGGAAGTTTATGTAGACAATATGTTGGTAAAATCCCATGAAGTGAAGAATCATCTTTAAGGTTTAGATGAAATGTTCAAAGTGCTCCGTAAGTATTAAATGAAACTTAATCCCAAAAATGCAACTTTGGAGTCCACTCTGGAAAAATTCTTGGCTATATTATAAGTGCACAAGGGATTGAGGAAAGCCGAAGCAGATTGAGGCCACTAAGGATATGGCAGAGCCTAAGATGAGTAAAGATGGTATGAGCTTGAAAGGGGAAGTAGCAACGCTAAGCAGGTTTATATCAAGGCCACTGATAAGTGCATACCATTCTTTGAGGTAATAAAGAAAAAGAAAGTTTTCAAATGGAATGAGGATTGCAAAATGGAATTTCAAGAGTTGAAGCTACATTTGGAAAAGCCTCCGAACTTATCCAGCCCCAAAGAGGGAGAGGATCTATTCTTGTATATAGAAATTTCTGAACACGTGGTAAGCTCAGTATTTATCAGAAATGACAAAGGATTGCAGCTACCCGTTCATTATCTGAGAAGAAGGCTAAAAGATGCTGAAATTTGATACCCCGTTGTTGAGAAACTGGCATACCGTTTGATTTTGACAGCTCGAAAGTTAAGGCTTTACTTCCAGGCGCATCCAGTGAAGGTGTTGACTAACTTTCCATTGAAACAAGTCTTTAGTAAGTCCGAAACTTCTTGAAGATTGATTAAGTGGGGCATTGAGCTAAGTCAATATGATATAGTATATTAGCCTAGAGTGGCTATAAAAGGACAAGCTTTAGCTGATTTCATTAACAAGTGTACGGGAATCATTTTAGAGCAATCCGATAAGGAAAAAGGATGTAAAACCTAAGTGGAAGTTATTTGTGGATGGGCCTCAAACGTACAAGGGGCCAAACCAGGATATGTGATAATTACCCCAGATGGACACGAACTTCATTATGCTATGAAATTGGGGTTCTCTGCTACTTACAATGTAGCGGAATAAGAATCCATGGTTGTAGGATTAACCCTCGCTCTACAACTTAAAATCCCAAAAATTCAAGTATTCAGTGATTCTCAATTGATGGTTAACCAAATCAAACAAGTATATCAAACCAAAGTTCCCAAATTTAGTCAGTATGTGAAGAAAGTTTTAAAAAATGCTCGCACTTTTCGAAGATTTCTTTGTACTCCAAATACTAAGAGGAGACAATTCTGAAGCAGTTTTGCTGGCTAAGTTGGCAAGTTCGAGAGGATCCCCTAAGACTCAAATTGTTCCTGTGGGATTTCAGGCCAATCCCAGCATTGAGGAAAACAAACAAAAGAAAACCAAGGAGCTATTAGTATTAACTTGATCATAAGCCCAAGCACAAGAATCAGAAGAAATAGATCAGGAAATACTGAATGAAGAACCTATAGCCCCAACAGCGGAAGAATATTACGAAAACACTTGGATGGCTCCAATTATAAGTTATATTGTTAATGGGGCATTAACTGTTGATAAAATAGAAGCACGAAAGCTAAAAAGACAAGCCCAAAACTTTACCATAATGGATGGAATTTTATACGAGAAAGGATATGCTCTTCCCTATTTTCACTGTATAAAGCCAAGAGCAGATTAAGGATATTAAACGAAGCACATAAAGGATTTTGTGGAGACCACTCCAATGGGATCAAATTGGCCAAAAATATAACGAGGCAAGGGTTTTACTGGCCAATTTCACCAACCAAGCAATTGAGTTGAAAGGTGTGAAAAGTATCAACGTTATTCAAAGATACCACGTCTTCCTCGAGGTCAACTAACCCCCATTACCAGTCTATGGCCATTTGATGTTTGGGGAATTGATATAACCAGACCGCTTCCAATCTCCAAAGAAGGAGCAAAATATGTTGTAGTGGCAATTGATTACTTCACAAAATGGATCTAAGAAGAACCACTTCCAAAAATCTCCAATAGGAACGTGCTAAGATTTATCATTTAAAACATTGTCACAAAGTCTGGGATACCTTACAAGATAATATCCGACAATGGAACCCAATTTGAAAGTGAAGAATTTTCGCGATTTTGCCATAAGAATGGAATCATAAAAAGCTTCTCTTCCTTCACTCACCCAAATGCCAATGGAGCCGTTGAAGCTGCTAACAAAACAATAAAGACAGTCTTGAAAAAGAAACTGAATAAGGAAAAAGGGAATTGGGTAGAGGAATTAACCCTAGTTTGTGGGCTTATAGAACATCCACTAGAACTGCAATGGGTCATACCTTGTATTTACTAACATATGGATGTGAAGCAATGCTACCAACAGAAATTGAAGTACCTTCTCATCAAAGGATTGCCTATGCCTTTAATCCAAACCAAGAGCTGAGAAAGAAATCACTTGACCTGATTGATGAACTAAGAGATGAGGCATCCTTAAGAACGGTTGAATATCAAAGGAGAATATCAAAGTACTACAACTCAAAGGTAAAAACAAGGTCATTTTGACAAGGAGATTTGGTACTCTGAATGAATAAAGCATTTTCAAGAATGTCTCTGTTATGATTCATTAAGAAAAGTCTACATGGTCGAGAGTAAAATTCTCCTTAAAATTGGACTACCTAAGATAGTAGGCTACAAATAATGGTAGAAAGCCCTTGGTCGCGCCAAGATGGCCAGGTCAAGGCACCTCCTCGAGGGAGGGCATAAGCCTTTATCGATGCCAAAGTCAAAAATGGCCAAGTTAAAGCAGAACAAGCCCTTATCTGCGTCACGCTATGGCGAGGATAAAGCACGTCCTGGAGGGAGAACGGATAATCCCTTGGTCCCGCCACACTATAGCCTAGCCAAGGTACCGAACAAGCCCTTAACCCCGTCACACTATGGCTAGGTTAAGGCGCCTCCTAAAGAGAGGTCGAGTAAGTCTTCGGATCTTGCTTCAAATAATCTAGCAGAGCGCACCGAAAACCTAGATGAAATTTTCGTCGGACTAAGAAAAGTCCATGCCAGAAATCGGCATCGCCTAAAATAGCAACCGCCAAAAGATTGGCAATGTCTAAAATGACAAACAGCCTGAAATGGGCTCTTCTTAAATAACTACAAAATTGGACTAAAGAGTTCCCGCCTGAAATAGACCAAAACAAATGGACAAAGAAAACTCAGGCCCGAGAAAGAAAAACGACATGCAAGATATCCTCAAAGCCTAAAGATAGCATATTCAATAAAAAGAATCAGGAAGGATTCTCTAATTTCTATTCGTAAACTTCTTCCAGATAGGTATTCTGGTCTTCTATTATTAATTGCCAAAAATGTTGCTCTGGTCTTCTATTAGTAACAGCCATAATGATATCCTGGTCCACTATTATTAATTACTAGAAATGGTATTCTGGTCTTCTATTATTAACAGCCAGAAATGATATCCTGGTCCGCTATTATTAATCACTAGAATGGTATTCTGGTCTTCTATTAGTTACTAACAGAAATGTTATTCTGGGACTTCCATTATTATTTATTAGAAATGATATTCTAAAAATGGCATCCTGGACTTCTATCATTAGTTATCTAAAATGACGTTTTGAACTTCTACTATTAAATATCAGGAAGGGATATTCTGGTCATCTATTACTCATTACCAGAAACGGTTTTCTGGATTTCCATTATCGACGCCAAATTGGATTTTTGGTCTTCTATTGCTTATTATCAGATGTGCAATTATGTTCTTCTACTGCTTATCACCAGAAACAACCATATGATCTTCTATTATTAAATGACAAAACAAGTCATCTAAACCTTTAACTTTTACAACCAAAAATAACATCCTAGACCTTTACATCAGAACGGATGATCGGATTGGTATTCTAGCTCTCTCTCATTATTACCGGATTAATATGGAATTGTAACCTTCTATTATGATGACCAAGATGATTCTGGCCTCCCTATTACCATTTGATATGAAATTTTCAGCCTTTATTTTCCCAAGACACGAACTTCTAAATTAACCATTCATGGTCTTCTAACTTTCTACTGCTAAGAAACTTCCATCATTCATGGAAAAATGGGAAATAATTACTATCTGGGTCTGAATGTTCAAAGGATGAATCTCCAGCCAAAACAAAATTAGAGTTAAAGGTTAACTCAACTAAAAAGATACTTGTAGTATGAACTAACCATGTGAATATTATTAGATGTGTTGCAGGAATACAGGGACAATTTGGTAATCCTAGAATTTTTGTTCTAAAGAACAAAAGCCTTCTTTATACGGAGGGGGAAAGGCTAAATGTTAAACATAAAATGCGAATGAAGGTAAAGAAGGCCTTCCGGAAACCTTTCGCATAGATAGAGAACATCAGGAGAAATCCCCTTACGACAATGTCGAAAGGATTGTACAATGCTAATAAAGAAGAGCATATGGGAACTTAAGAATGAAGCTTTCGTAAGCATGAAGGAAAGAAGTACTAAAGCACAACGAAGCTGCTAGATAAAAAATCGCTAAGCACCTCCCGAATGAAAAAGGAAAATGATTCCATAACCATTTGCTATTTAGAAAAAGACTAAAGAAAAGAAGTTCACGCTAAACCCTTCGAATCAGTTGAAAGAATGCGGTTAGCAGTTTGTAGCAGTCCTAGACCTTTTGAAGGAGATGAAGGGTTTCAACTCTTGACATTCAAAGATTTATTATCTTTCGAAAAGGATGGAGAGGTCAAGGCAAGGGCATGCGACTCTATGACGACCTTTTCGAAAGCACAATAAGCCTTTCGGACAGGTTGGAACACATACCTAGTACCTTTCGATAGTGTCGAAAGGTTTATGATAAAGGCGACATATATAGGTCAACAAAGAATGAAAGACAACCTTCCGATAGCATTCAAGAAAAGCACAACTCTCGGCTGTAGTCAAGTAGCGAAGGAACCTTCCAACAAGGTCGAAGGGCTCACAATGGTCAACTAAGGAAGCTACTTTCCAACAAGGTCGAAAGGTTCATAATACCATATAAAGCCAGACCCTTCGAAAAAGACGAACCGTTCATGAATACAATAGGAAATGTACACCCTTCGACAACATTCAAAGGTCCATGGTGATGTACAGTGGACAAACCTTTCGGCAACTGCATATAAGAGGCGACCTTTCGTCCTAGTCGAAGGCATGGAGCCAAAGGGAGGGTCGCCTACATCTATAAATAGGACCCAAGGGGTCTAGTTTCGAGATCCAATTTCTTTTTCATTCTGCCATAATTCAACTACTCTTGCTTCCGCTCATTACTTTGTAACCATAATTTAGAAACTAAATTAGGGATTCGTTTCTTAAATTATGTATCAAACTTCATCATGAGGAAATAAAAACAATTGTGGCTTGCGATCGACTCTGAATTTGGGGATGATCATGATTAGGAATTAATTCAATAGTAACATCTGATCATATATAAATGGGAGGGCCTCCTACATATATAAATAGGATGCATGGGGTCTAGTTTCGGGATCCGATTTCCTTCTCATTCTGCCATAATTCAACTACTCTTGCTTCTGCTCACTGCTTTGTAACCCCAATTTAAAAATTAAATTAGGCATTTGTTTCTTAAATTATGTATCAAACTTCATCATGAAGAAAAAAGAGAATTGTGGCTTGCGATCGACTCTAAATTTAGGGTTGATCATGATTAGGCGTTAATTCAATATTAACGGTTGATCATTTATGATTTATTTCTTATTTTCTTTGTTTATTTCGAGTATATGCCATGGGACCATCATTAGACATTTCCACAAGTCTTGTGACCTTTTCTTGGCTCCAGTCACAAAAAGGGAAATACAAATTATAGATCAGTCGTTAGTATGGTTCCATGGCATATAAAATCAGCTCTTATTTTTGTTTGAGCATATTAGGACAATGCATTATTTTCAAAGGGTTTTCACAAAAAAGAATATTAACCAAAGAGGCCGAAAGTATTAGGAAAATGCAAAGAGTAACATCTCCTTTCGATCATATCGAACGGTTTGTAACCTATGACAAGATCGAAAGGAGATGTGAATCTATGATTGATTGCTCTTGATCTCTAGAGGGGATGGAATTCATTGAATTGACAAGGTCGGATAACTAGATCATAAAAAGGAGTATCAACCTGATCGAAAGGTTTTAACGACTTCTTAAACCCTCCGGCCAGGGCCGAAGATTCAGTAATTCTATTATTTCAGCCATGCTGAAAGATTTGAATGGAACCTCAACTTTTTGAAATGGTTACGAGATAATTGATCTTCTACTCAATTTCATAGAAGAGGGTGAATAATTTCTCAAAACCTTTAGATATTGACCATCTTAGGCTAAGGCCTTAAACCCTTCCGACCTAGTCATTTTATTCGAAATATGTAAATCTACTCAACTACACAGTTGAGCCCATCTAAAATAATCTTACATGAAGCATCGGGGGTGATAACAAGAAATCTTATTAACAGGCTGCTACACTATGAAAGGATTTTTTGTTACTTAAGGCTCAATAACGACCAGAAAAGGAGACTTGCTTCAAGACATCTTCAGTGAACAGCTTTGTTTTGGTGGAATACTTAACTACCGGTGTGGATGAGGAAACTATGACATGGGCAGAGTTGAAGAGGAGGTTTCAAGAAAGGTTCATGTCAGTAATGGTGTAGTCTTTGTTGGTTTGGAAGTTTGCTGATCTAAAATAAAGGGAGATGCCTATTCTAGATTAAGCTGGAAGGTTCGAAGAGTTTTCCTGGTATTGGTATGCAACTATTGACATAGTGTTGAAAAGGAATGAAAGTTTATTGGAGGTTTGAAGCCGGAGTTGGCTAGGGCTACTTTACCGCACATCAGAGATCCATGTGATGTGACAGTGGAATTGGTGTTGAGACATGAGGAGATGTTACCTTGTTTGGGGAAGGAGGTCCAGGTCGAACAAGGCCAAAAAAGAAAGTTCTTCCATAAGAAGACTGCTCAGGAAGGAGAAGCAACAAAGAAGGGGAAGTCTGAAATGGTCTGTTATATGTGCAATAAGAAAGGAAACTATGCTCATGAGTGTTGTACTGGAAAGGTAAAAGGAAAGGAGGCAATTGGAAAGAAGAACATTAGGCGCTTTAATTGTGACAGATCAGCTACTACAAGAATCAATGCAAGGAGCCCACAAAGGATAAAAAGGGCCAAGTGTATGCATTAGAGCCCGCTGCTTCAAGGCCAGTAGTGCAGGAGAAGGGAAAGGCTATGTTAGGAGGTACGCTTCAGATTTATGGTATGTCAGTTAACGTTTTGTTTGATACTATTGCATCACATTCTTTTATTTCTCGATGTTTGGTCAATAAGCTTAACCTAGAACCCTCATGTTTGTTACTTCCTTAAGAGTTACAAATCCGATAGGACACTTGGGATAAAGTATGACCACTTAGAGTTTGACTTGCTAGGTTGCACCTTTGTTTGCAGTTTGCATGTATTCGACTTTGTAGGGTTCAGAATTATATTGGGCGTGGATTGGTTAAGTAAATAGGATGCTAGGATATTTATTTTGGATAGGAAAATATCATTTAGACTCTCGGATTGTAGTGATCAAATAGTTTATACCATAGAAAACCCTAGCTGTGAGGTGAATGCTTCGTTGGGTGTTATGGAGTTAGAAGATGAGTTGAATCGCGTTTTTGTAGATAGAGAATTCACAGATGTTTTTGAACCGGTGGTTAGATTACCACCAAAACGAGCCATTGAGTTTCAGATAGACTTAGTGCCTAGAGCAGAACTGGTGAGTAGGCCGCCAAGCAGGATGACACCTACAGAGATGAAGGAACTGAAGGTGTAGTTTGTGGTTTTGGAAGGCAAGAGTTTTATTAGAACAAGTAGTTGCCTTAGGGAGCAGTTGTAGTATTTGCTAAGAAGCAGGATGGATCGTTTAGGCTATGTATCAATTATCGTAAGTTGAATGAGAAGACAACATAGAATCGATGTCCATTGCCGAGAATTGATGATTTGTTCGATCTACTGAGTGGAGCCAAGGCATTTTCTCAGTTGGATTTGGTGACAGGATTTCACCAGCTTAGAGTAGCAAAGGATAGTATACCATTGATGGTGTTTAGGATGAGGTATGATCGTACGTATGGTTAGTTATGCCGTTCGGACTAACTAATACGCCGATATTATTTATGGATTTGATGAAACAGATTTTTCGAGAGCACATGGATAGGTTCGTGTTAGTCTTCATAAATGATATTCTAATATACTCTAAGGATGAGAAGGATCATGAAGTTCATCGCAGAGTTGTGCTTGAGACGTTAAGGTAGCATCAGCTTAAGGTAAAGCTTTCAAAGTGCCATTTCTAGAAAAAGGAAGTGAAGTTCCTTGGCCATGCAGTCTCAAAGAGAGGGTTATCTGTATATCCGAAAAAATTGAAGTGGTAAATAATTGGAAGAGAACCGAGACAGTGACCGAGATAAAGAGCTTTTTAGGATTCGTCGGATATTATCGGAGGTTTATAAAAGATTTTTCATAGATAGCAGCACTGATGACTAAGATAATGCGAAAGGATGTGAAGTTTGCATGGACCGGTAAATGTGAGAAAGCATTCTAGAGCTTGAAGCACTTGTTAACCCATGCACCGGTGTTGGTGGTTCCGGAGGGGAATCAAGATTTAGTCGTTTATACTGATGCTTGTGGAACATGATTGGGAGCTGTGTTGATGCAGAGGATAAAGTGATTGCCTATGCATCGTGACAACTCAGATCGCATGAGGTTAGGTATCCGACATATGATTTGGAGTTATCTATAGTAATATTTTCCTTGAAGGTATGGAGACATTACCTTTTGGGAGAGAGGTTCAAGCTCTATACAGATCATAAGTCGTTGAAGTACTTGTTCTCTTAGAAGGAGCTGAACATGAGACAGTAAAGGTGGTTGGAGTTTTTAGCCGCTTATGTTTTGGAATAGAGTACACACCAGGGAAAGGCAACAAAGTTCAAGATGCGCTTAATAGGAAGCATCAGAATGTAGTGTTGGCTATGATAGTAGAATGGAAAGACTTAGAAACTTTGATAGCTTGTAGGGTGAAGTGGAGATCCAAGGCTAGGTCTAGTGAAGGATCTGTTATATTATCTTGTTTGGAAGTTCAACCGGTATTGATTGAGAAAAATTCTTCTAAACAAGAAGAGGATCTGGTATTAGCTAAAAGGATCAGGAAATTGAAGGATGGAATGGAGAGCGATGACTTGAAAGATTTCAGTCTTTTCCAAAGTGGATGGTTAAGAAAGAAGGGTAGATTCTTTGTTTCAAATATGGGAGACATAAAGAAGGAAGTCTTAGAGGAATGCCATCGTTCAAAGTTCATTACTCATCCAGGAGGAGCGAAGATGTATTAGGATATGAAGTGAAGTTTCTTCTTAGATGGAATGAAGTGGGATGTTGGCTTGTAGGTGAAACGGTGCTTGAACTGTCAGCAAGTGAAAGCCGAACATCAGAAGCTAAGTGGATTACTTCAAGCATTGGATATTCTAGTATGGAAGTGGGATTCTATTTCTATGGACTTCATAGATGGGTTGCCGAGATCTAATAGAGGGAAATAAAAGTATTTGGGTCATGGTAGACAGACTGACTAAGAATACCCATTTCATTCTGATTAAGTCAAATTGGACGACACCTGTATTGGCTAAGTTATTTGTGAAGAACGTGGTTAGACTGCATGGAATTCCTACTTGTATTGTTAGTGATAGAGATTCTTTATTCACTAGCGAGTTCTGGAAGAGTCTACAGGAAAGATTAGGAACCAAGCTCAAGATGAGTGCAGCTTACCATATGTAGATAGATGGGCAAATAGAAAGAGTTAACAAGATCTTGGAGGACTTGTTAAGAGCTTGTGTATTGGATTTTGGGGGATCATGGGAAGACCATCTACATTTAGTAGAGTTTTCATATAACAATAGTTATCGGACTAGTATTCGGATGGCGCTGTTTGAGGCTTTGTATGGAAGACCATGCAAATCCCCTGCATGTTGGTTAGAGACTATTGATAGGTTGATTCTTGGTTTGGAATTTGTGAGACAAACTGCAGAGAAGATTGAGTTGATTCGAGGTAGAATGAAGGAGGCTCAGTCTAAGCAGAAAATTTATGCAGATAAAAGAAGAAAAGACTTAAAATTCCCTATTGGAGATAATATGTTTGTTAAGGTTTCACCGAGTGATTAGATTCGAAAAATCAGAAAAGTTAGCACCGAGATTCATTGAACCTTTACGTATTATTAAGAGGATTGGGAAACTCGCATATAGAGTAGAGTTAACAAGTAGTTTGACAGGAGACCATGATATTTTCCATGTATCCCATCTATGGAAGTATGCTAGGGATCCAAACACTACTGTAGCACCAACCGTGTTAGATGATTTAGTAGTGGAACCCGACATGACTATAGTTAGGAAGCCTATCTAGATAGTCGAGAGAGACGAGAAGAAGTTGAGAAACAAGATGATCAGATTAGTGAAAGTCCAGTGGAGTGATGATGCTAGGGACTATACTTGGGAAACGAGAGCAGAATTAGAGACGTTTATTCTAATTTGTTTGATGGTATGTTTCATCATTGATTGTTTATATGTGTACTTTATCGTAATTTCGAGGATGAAATTCTTTAAGGAGAGGAGATTGTAACACCCCATATTTTTAGTAACATCAGTTAGCATATTTAACTAGTTAAATAAATAAAATAATCTAAGGTGATTAATGGATAGAGACTTAATTATAATTAAGGGTATCCATGCCATGCTAATACGTAAATCAAAATGAGATAGCATGAATAAAAATGTGTTAGGAAAATAAGTGCTATAAGGGAGGGGGAAATAGGATAAAGGGCTCCCTAACACCCTAAACCCTTAGCTGTGAGTTCTTACTTGCATTCATTAACAAAAATTAAAATTAAGGAGAGTCCGACCACCATAGTCAAGAGCAAGAAGAAGAAGCTAAAGAGGAAACTTAATCAACACCAAGTTTAATTCAAATCTCACATCTTTAATCACAAAGCTAAGGTGAATAATTACTACATCTCATTTTCTTCTGATTTTTGGTTTTAAGGATAATCTGAAGTATTTTTACATGTTTATGCCATGTTTTGAATGATTAAAAGTTTATATATACTTGTTGATGATTTATGCATATTTATATTGATTTTAATAATATGTTTGGTATGAAAACCCTATTAAATGACATCTTAACGCCTTGCAAATTTAATGTAGATCAGGAATAATATTTTAAAGGTGGGTTTCGATTTTCATAATTTTATGAATTAATGTAGATTTATGTTAATTTTCAAGTAAAGAAAATGATTTATTGGGTTAAAAACTATTTACGGCAAAATAAGTAATTATTTGGGTCTGAAATTTATATATGTTAGAAAACATATTTAATAGGATTTTTTGGAATTTTTATAGAATTTTCCTAACTGTTTGATGCATATATAAAATTATTTAAGGCATGAGGCTTAAATGTTTTATATAATTAATTAAGGAGAAGGGGTATTTTGTGAAATATAATTATTGTTTTTTTTTTTGAAAATATCAGTAGATCTTTTGAAAAAAAAGGTATTTAGCAACCAATGAAAATTTGACAAATATTAGCAGATTAGTTGAAAAGTTTCTCTTTTAAGTTAAAAACAAAAAATAATTTGTTTTTAGCATGTTCCGCTACTTTCGGCACCAGGGGTTCCGGTAGGACGTTTCACCACCATGCTTTCGAAACCAATGCACATGGTACCAAGTTATTTGGTACGTAGCGTATTGGATAAAGGAAGAAGGTGCACAGTCAAAACGTTGGGTTCCGATGGGGTTGGAGTACGCCTTGTTCTAAAATTAAAGGTAGTGCCTACTTTGCTTTCGAAAGGTTAGCCTTTGACTCAGTTGGCTTTCGGTTGAGTCAATTATTTTAAAAGAAAAGGTTTCAAATGGGTTGCGCTCTTAGGTTTTAAATAATGCTTTTGAGGGGCAGAGATCCCTAACTACCGCCTTTCTATCTTTTGAAGTTAATGGTTTTAGAAGGTATACTTTACTTTTAAAAACTGGCCACTTCTCCAATATTTTCGGAAGGTTGGTTTCGACAGCATCACTTCTTTACTTAGGGATAGCTTTCGAAAGGTAGGCTTTCGACTTAAATGATTTTATAGAATGTTTTTTTGTATTGAAATATAAACCAATAGTTGAGAAAGAGAATGGATTTGACTTAAATGGTTTTGAAAGGTGTTTATCCACATGTTTTAAATTGAACCCAAGCGCTTTCGAAAGTTTGAGTTTCCAAAGGTTTGATGCTTTCAAAAGGTATTTAAAAGGGTTTCGAAGGGGATGGTTCCCCAAAGAGTTTCGAGGGAGATGAAAGGTGATGTTTTTTGATGGTTTCGAAAGGGTTGAAATGGAAGGTTTATCCAAGGGTTTCTAAATGCAATGTTTTTATATATGATGTCTAAGGTTTAAAGCTTTCGAAAGGAAGGTTTTCAAAGGTTTCAAAAGGGTTTTAAGAAAGGTTTTGAAAGGAAGGTTTTTGCCTCTCGGCCTAGATAAATGAAGGGTTTTACTTGATTTTGAAAGGGGGACTTTCAATGGAATCAAAAGGGGTACTTTCAAGTGTTTAAATGTTTTCATCAACTAAGGTTTAAGTAAAGTGTGTGTGTGTATAAAACACATCAAGGTGATTTCGAGTAAAGTATAGAGTATATGTATTTTCCTTGTGTGAGTTTGATTTAAAGGTTTTTAATCATTTTGAAAATAGTTTTCAAAGAAAATTATGGGAAGGGATCCCTAAGTAAAATGACTCAGATATTAGAATACCAAATGGGACTGGTACAGTGTCGCGCCCAATACATTAGCTATTGGCCCCAGCTAATTTAGTCCAAAATTCCAGTGTGTAGGGCTTTGTCAGGGTTAAGACTAAAATTATGATTACACATATAAGGGAATATATATCTGTATACAGATAGGTTATTGGTGGGCTTGCAAACCATTAGGATCAGGTGGCCCTGGGAGATGTTAAGTTAGGGACATACTGTCTAGAAGAAAAGTATTTTACAGATACTTAAGCATAGACCGTCAAGAAGTGGAGTGTCTAATAAATATTAGATAAATTTTGCTTATACTATATGGTAGGCTCGAGTCGGCCAAAAGTTAGTAGTCAGCCAAATGAAACTAAAATGTTTGAATAGATAGTTCTTTTATTACCTGATATGTATGTTTCCACAGTGATGCTTTATAGTATTTGACCAGTTTTGGTTGTAGGATTTTTTTTTGCAAAAGGTATGTTTTAAAAATATGTTAGTGAGGGGAAACCCATTCCGCTAAGCGACTTGATTTCACTTAACATTGATAACCGAAATTTTTGTATTATTCACACCAGGCTTAATGTCTGACTCGACCTTTATGTTTTCCTCATAAACTTTTGGGTGCTCAAAATTGATTTGAGTAGTCTGAGGATTGAGGTTCTTTCAGTTTTTTAGTAGGAAGTTGAATAAAGATATCGGAGGCGAGTAGGAGGCTAACAAATAGCTATTAGGATTTGTAGTTCTTTGTTTTTTTATTTATTTCCGCTGTTTATGTATTAAGTAAGTTATGACTATATGACTCTGATCGTCCATGGGGGCATCTTCATATGTTGCTCTTGTTGTATTTTGTAATAAGTATATTTTATAATTGCTTGGGAAACATTTTAGGATTATGTAACATGAATATGGAACATGTGTTTTGAAATGTAATGGAAAAATATTGTTTTAAAATCTATGATTTGTTTCATGCTAAAGTGCTTCTGATATTGTGGGTACCATTAACATTGCCTTATTTAGTCGTCGGAAGTTAACACTATAAATGACTGCAGCATCTATAGCGCTTAGCTTTGGGCCTCTAGATAGGGGATGTTATAAAAGATGAAGATAGAAGTCAAATGAATATTCAGAAGAGGAAAGAAGAGATCCATAAAACTAGTTTATGGATCAATACCAATCCCTAGCTATAGATCAGCAGTGATCCTTGAATATTGTTAATGTGGCCACGATCTCTTCGGCTTAACTTGCCCTAAACATGGGAATGTGGGCAAGAACATGGACACGTGATTTTCATTGACCCGCATCTATAAAAAGAGGAGGAGGGGCATTGTTTAAGGGAACTTTTTAGTTGTTTAATGAATTCTTGTATTATTCTTGTAATTCCAAGGATCATCACCGACCCATAAGAACTATTTTGTAAAAAACTCGGTAGAATTGCACAATAAAGTCTAAGTGGACGTAGCCATTGATTAGCCAAACCACTATGATTGTTATGTGTTCTTATTTTCCTCATTATCAAGTTATTTTCTTCATTTTATTTTATATTTTTAATCTATGGTGTTTGTGCCAACTTTAAACACAAACATTTTAGTGCATTCACTAAGAGCGCAGTGATCTTAAGCTATTAGGATCTATTTTTAGGTTACTTAAATCCACGAGGTAGATCCATCAGTTTTGTTGCCATAATCCATGGCTATTCATATTCCCGTAGAATCTATCATAGAATTAATTGAAGTTATGACCCATGATAGGAAAATTTTGCTACCTCCACACCTACTGCTGATGTTGAGAATACCGGTTCTTAGCATGTTGAAGAAGTTTCTCAATCCATAACCACTAAAGTTCAGAATCACTCAGATAAGATAACGTGGGTTGAGATGGATAGGATGATGAAGTAAATGAATGACAAGGTGTAAGAGAGTTAGGATGAATTGAGAAGGAAAATGAAGGAAAATATTGACTTGCTGAATCTGTTAACCGGTAGATGCAGAAGTTGCTGAACCACCGCTTAAGCCCTGGTTTGGTTGGTATAGCCGGTTCTACAAAGCTATAGTTCCATGGAAAGAGCCAAAGGATGCGAGGGTGGTCCCTGTCAAGTTGACAATCTATATCCTAGTCAGTCAGGATGAACCTACAAAAGTCTTGAAAATCAAGTCCTTGCATGGCATGAAGATGAAGAAGGAACTGATGGGTTTTCTCAAGGAAAACCTGGATGTGTTTTTCTAGACACATTCTAAATGTGTGGAATATCGCAGGAGATAGCATGCCATGCATTGAATGTGAATCCCAGGCGTCTCCCGGTGAAATAGAAGCGACGTAGTTTGGATCCAGAAAGATCTGCAGCGCTGAAAGAAGAGGTGGATAAGTTAAAAGACAACGGATTCATCCGTGAAGCTCTATGCCCAAAGTGGGTTTCCAATCCAGTTTGGTCTAGTCCAATGAAAAATGGAGGACGTGCATCGATTATTCAGACCTAAATAAAACATGCTTAAAGGATAGTTCCCATTATTAAAAAATGACCGACTGTTAGATTCAACTGCCAATCATGAATTGTTGTCATTCATGGATGCCTACTTCGGCTACAATCTAATTCTACTACACATCCCAGATTAGGAACATGCTAGCTTCATAACCGACTTGGGATAGTATTGTTACATTGTCATGTTGTTCAGTCTGAAAAATGCCTGAGCCAAAAACCAAAGACTGGTGAAATCAATGTTCAAAGATCAGATTAGACGACCCATGGAGGTCTATATGGATGATATGTTGGTGAAGTCACGGTGATCGACGAACCATTTGGAGGACTTTTTGGAAATGTTTGGCATGCTTCAGAAATATGGAATGGAGCTCAACCTACTGAAATGCTCATTCAAATTCACGTCGGGGAAATTTATGGTTTTCATTATGAACTAAAAAAGACATGAGGCCAATCTGGAGAAGGTTTAGGCCTTAAGGAATGTAAAAGCTCTAAAGACGATAAAGCAGGTATAGAGTTTGAATGAGAAAGTACCCCTGTCGACCCGATTCATCTCAAGGTCCCCAAACAAATGCATACCATTTTTCAATGTCCTCAAGGTGGGTAAGAAAAACTTTGCTTGGACGTAGGAGTGCAAGGATGCATCCCAAGAATTAGTCAATCACTTATACTTTGATTTTGTTATGTAGAGAGTTCAAGTAAAGACGAAATGTTACTTTCAAGAGTTGTGGGTTCATCGTTTTGAAAATTTTGTGGTTCAAGACTCAAATTGTTTAAACAATAGTTGTTGTTGTAATATCCATAAGAATTTGAAGTGAAATTATATGGATTATACTGATTTTCACAACTATCGTAAAATTCATGTGAATATGGAAATTCGGACATTTTCAAGAATTTTTTTTTATAAAGAAAAATATTTACAAATAGAATTTATTTTTCAAAATAGAAAATTGAATTTTGTTTTGTTTTCGTATTTTCAATTTTTTTTGGCTCTTTTTTTTGAAAGGGTTTATATTTTTTTGGATATTTGTTTTTCTAATTTTTTTTTATTTTTGAAATTTCAAAGAAAAAGGATTTAAAAATTTCAAAGGAAAAGGAATATTTACAATTTCTTTAGTTTTGGATTTTGAATTTTTTTTTGTTTTTTTTAAATATGCATGAACTAATGCAACTAAATGAATGCAAGGGTCTAATTACAAATTATTTATCCTATGTTAACCGAAAATTGTATATTCACACTTTGTCTTAGATAAACAAGATAGTTTTCAGCCAGGTAACGGGAAGGGGTTATCGGTGCACCACGAATCACCGTAGCAATGCAGCCGAAGGTTTAAGTACCTTCAGAGGAACAACCACTATAATATTTACGAATCACTGTAATATTTATAAATGGTTATTACTCTGCCGTAGCCTAGACACCAAGAAATTAAATTGTTCAAAGAAGACAACTGTCAATATACAATTAAGTGAGTTATTATTTAATCAAATTCTAAGATGAAATGCAAAGCTGAAATAAAACGTGTATTAACAATGCAACTAGAATGAAATTTTGTTTTTGCTTTTGATTTTGAATTTTTTTTAATTTTTTTTTTAAAATGCAAGCAAACAACAATGCAAGACAACTAAACATAAAATTTTATAAGCAAGCAAGCAGTTATTTTTTTTTGCAGCAAGCACTTCAAATCAAGCAATTTATTTAACAAGCACTTTTGCTCTTTCTGTAGTTCTGCTTTGGCAACCTGAAATAAAGCAAGATATATACAACTTTTTTGGTTTTCGAAAGGAAACTTAAAAGTAGGGTTTTACTTAAGAAAATTTGAACAATTTTTTTTATAATAAATATCAAAGAGGAAATTAAATCAAAATAAGTGAAAACAAAACAAATCTAAAATAAAACAAATTGAAATTTTGTTTCTTCTCAACCCACTTAAACTAAACTAAACTTCTCAACCCACTTAAACTCTGACCCAATATACTTCAATTTGGAAAATTATTTAACAGAGCAAAAATAAAACTTCAATCGTTCAATCTCACTAACACAATCGCACTATTCAAATTATTTCAAATTCATCCAGAATTTCAAAATCTTCCCAAAATCGATTCATTTCTCGTTCCCAAATTATCCTACCGTCGATGCAATTGCGCAGGGTTGTGGTCTGTTATGAGTTATGAGAGAGGTGGTTTGAGGCGGTTTCGGTCATGGTTCAAATGGTTGGCGATTTGGAGAGTTCGTCGATTGGGTTAAGGCAGAAACCGTGAGTGATGTCTGGCTAATTGAGTTGCGAGTGATGAAGCATGGCAGTGGAAAGCAGTTCTCCTGGTGGTTGAGGGGATTGGAGTGGAGTTTTGGCTCGCGGTTGTAGAAGATGGCGCTTCGACGTTTTCTGGTTGTGGTGGTAAGGGATGGTAGAGGTAGTGAGTTTCGTCTGTGGTTGTGATTTGAGGATTTCAGGTCGATGATAGTTGGTTCGTGGTTGAGGATTCGACTGCGATTGGCGCGTATTCTTGGCGAATGTTGTGGGATTTTTGGGTTACAGAATTGATTTGGGAAGATGTGAATTGGAGTTGTAGGAGGTGGTGATTGATGTTGAAGAGGTGGTCGTGTGGTGATGTCACGACTATACTGTGGGTTATTTGGGTCACGAAAATTACGAGGGTGGTCGATGTTCTGGTTGGTGGTTGCGGTCTTGATCAAGGTGGTGAAATGAAGGGGCAGAGGCCTTGTAGGTGGAAGAAGTGCTGTGGGGAATTGTGATAATCGCGGTTTTGAATGAATGAACTGCCGATGTTCGAGTGTTTCAGGGGAAGATTGGAAGTAAGGTAAGGAGATGTACTGTTATGTATGGTGAAGTGATGAAGGGGAAGGAAATTGTTGTTCAGTGAAGTAAATGATGGTGTTGATTTGAAGTGCCGTCGTTCGGTGGAGAAGTTGAACTGGTATGTAGAAGCGGTAGAAGCTGCAGGTTTGTGGAGGTGGATGAACAGATGATGATGGCGAGGATGGTTTTTAGCAAGCTTGTTGTAGGTGGATGTTGATGTAGTGGTTTGGATTGGAGTTATCTGCAGTGCACTGTGTTGTATGGGAGGTAGTGGGTTTTGCTGGCAATGATGGTGGTTATGTATGCAGTGGATGGGCAGTTTTGGTTGTGGTGATTACAGAGGTTTCTAACTGTAGAATGGTGGATGTAGCAGTGAAGTGGTGGTAGAGTTAGAAGGTTTTCTGGTGATGTGAATGTGGTGAGTGTTGTACAGAGTTAGGCGAAAGAAGGTGAGTTATATGGAGGAGGTTGAAGTGGTTTGATCAGTTGTGTGGAATACAGGAGCAGTTTGTGGTGATGTAATTGTTGTAGTGGAGGTTGTGGGACAGATACAAATGGTGATGCAAATGGTAAGACAGTGAGCAGTAAGGGTAAGAAGAAGTGGTATTAACAGAGATGAAAGGTAGTAAGGGATGTTGGCAATTGAAAGTGATGACTGGAGTATATGCAGTTGAAATTAGGCAGTAAGATTTGAAGTAAAAGAAGTGACAGGAATAGGTTTGTATCACTGTGCAGAGAACAGTAAACAGAGAGGAAGGCCAAGAACAGTGAATAGATTCGTAAATAGGCAGTTTTGAAAATGCAAGTTGAAAATTTAAAATGTAAATGGAAAATTTGTAAATGAAGTTGAAAATGAAATGGAATATTTTTTTTTTCAAATGAGATGTGTGAATTTTCTTTAATAATAAAATAAACTAACAACTAGAAAACGATAACAACACTCAAACAATAATGCGAACACAAATCAAACGAACACACAAGAATTTTTTTTTACGCAACACACACAAAATAAAATTCATACAAAAATTGAACAAACTAATAACTCGAAGAATAGAAAAATAAAATCAAAACAACTCCCCGGCAACGACGCCAAAAACTTGTTCGTCGATGGAAATTCTATCGGTTTAGAAAACCGTCGAGCGAATTTAAATTTAAAAATAAACGCAAGCGCACGGCGTACACTTGTAGTACGTGGCGAATACGGGTCGATCCACAGGGAATTGAGGATTTTAAAATTCTACTCAATCAAATTAATCAAAGTTGAAAGAGTGATTAACTAAAAAAAAGAGAAAAATGACAAAAGAAAATAGATAAAAATATGAGAGTGTTAAGACAATTTAGAGGCAACTTCCACTCTCTAGATCACATAAATTAACAAAATGAAGTTATGATCTCTCTTTTCTTGTCATTAGTGAATTAGTTGATGTGCTTATTATAAGTATGGTATATTTGTGCTATTAATTAGCTCAATATAAACCATCAAACTATAACACAACCACTAATACACTTTTAAATCTCATAAAATATGACAACAAAGTTGAAAGCAAAATCTATTTTAAGCATGGCCTGTTAACTATTAGTTAGAAATATAAGCCATCAAATTTTAATTTCAACAATCACTTGTTTGCCATAATCATATGTAGATGAAGAGGCAATTTGTCTTTTGTTTATTTAAGCATAGTCTATTTGTTATGAACAACATAGACTATCAAATTCAAAGCTAAACAACATCATTAAACCACTTCAATCATTCTCATTAAGCACAAAAAGAGAGCATAAACAACAAATTAAGTTGAAGCTACATGATTAGAGAGCTTCATTACCCCTAAATTGAAGGGGTTTAGCCTCTCATATTTGTCATCATATGAACAAATGTAGCAAACAACATTGAATAAAAAGAAGAGGAAAAAGAGAGCAAAAAGAAAAACTATACTACTTGCATGAAAAATAAATCTACACTGCAACATGAAAGTAAATAAGCATGAAAATAAAAAGAACATGTGTTGAAGTTGCATAGAAAAAACTACATAAAGAGAAATGGCTAAGTAGCCATGAAAGAAAAAAGAGAACTTGTCTTTTATTTTGATCCTAAACTAATGAAGAGAGACTAAGAGAAGAGATAGAATTACATGAAACATATGGGTATTTATACATGCATGAAACCTTAATTCATATTTTTGGGGAATGCCCAAAATGCCCCTTAGGAAGTGTGGAGGCCAAGTAATCATTAACATGTCTTAATCCCCCATTAAGTGTACATGAAACCATTAACTCCAAAAGCATGTGCATTAGCCTTTAATTTGTACATTAAGGTAGGTGGGTAGGTGGGGTCCTCCATGATCTTCACTTTGAATTATTTCCATCTTCATTCCTTTATATCCATCTTATGGATGCATGTTTCTTCATTAACCTACTAGTATGAGAAGCTAAATTCCTACAAAATAATATAGAAATTTCCAATTAAATTCTCTCAAATTAATATACGCACACAAATGGCCATTTTGCCCTTATACGAAGATGAATATGTGAAAATTTGGGATTAATATGAATTTTGGTTAAAACAAGTTAAAATACCCAATATGATCATTTATTTAATTTAAATAGAATAAATATGGTGGTAAAAATATGCACATTTACGTGCACATCAATAACGTTGAAAAGAAACAGGTGCAACTGTTGATTTGAAGATGTTTCTCTTCGATGAAGAGAAGTGTCTTTTCATAAAAAATAGCCGTTATAAATATTCAGCCGGCTGAGATAACAATTCTGCCTTCTGAATTTTTTGAATTCAAAAACAGCAAGGAAATAGGCTAAAATTGGTCCAATTCAGATGGTAGAATGAGCATATTCAGCTAGCTGAATATTGTGAGACATTAAAAACGTTTCAGCAAATAGACGGCTAAATAAGTCAGTTCAGCCTGCTGTTTTCAGCCTCTTGTGCATGTTTGTGCATGTGTGTCTGTTTATATATACACAAATATTATGAATGTGTGTTTTCAGCCCTTTGCATGTGTGTTTTCAGCCTATTTGTGCATTTGTGTAACTATATAAAACATGTATTGTTTGTTCATGTGTGTGTATGTTTATATATACATAAATAGACTATTAGCTTTAAAATAATCTGAATCTGAATCTGCAAGAATCTCCGGCATAAGTGATTAGTATACACAAATATTATTTTATAAAGTTGTCAGAATCAAAACGATAAAAATTGAGATTCGAAAATTCTCCCATGTTTTGATAATGACAACTATATAAGTATAAATAATATATTTACATAAATACTTATATGAGTACTCCCCCTGTCAATATGCACAATAATTTAAGCTAACTTTCTCCCCCTTTGTCATCGACAAAAAGAGGAATATAAAATAAACCCATGTAAAAATTACAGAACATATATTAAACACATACTCGAGATGTCATTATGAAAATAAAATCACAATATCCTACATCATTAAGTATACAACTAATAGAGAACCATAAAAAGTAAAATGTTGTGCAGTGATAGTGCACTAGATTTTCAAGTAAGAGATCCTAAGTTCAAGTCTTGCAAATTTCAACTTTTGTAAAAAAAAATTATTTTTGAAAAATAATAATTATAGATTTTTTACTGATACAATTCCTAATACAGTTATTAATTTTATGAAAATATATTCATTTAAAGATTTTGTAAATATATCAGCCAGTTGATTTTCAAGGGATATAAATTCCAACCTGACTAAATCCTTTTCAATATTATCACGAAGAAAATGATGACGTATGTCAATATCTTTAGTACGTGAGTGATTGGTACGATTTTTGGATAAGTTTATAGCATGTGTTATTATACAAAATAGTTGATTTAGATAAATCTTTACCAAAATCTTGAAGTGTTTGTTGCATATAAATGATTTGAGCACATGCTAAAGCAGTAGAAATATATTCAGCTTCACACGCGATAGTGAAACACAATTTTGTTTCTTGCTAAACTAGGAGACTAAGGATTGTCCAATGAAGTGACAAGTCCCGCTCGTACTTTTTTGATCCGTCCGACATCCTCCAAAGTCAGTATCATTATATGATACTAACTCGAAAGCACATTCTTTCGGATAGAAAAGTCCAAAATATTTGGTTTTGCTTAGATAACATAATATTCATTTCAGTGCTTGCATATGTGATTCTTTAGGATTTTCTTGAAATCAAGCATATAAACAAACACTCATCATCATAAAAGGTCTAGTAGCAGTTAGATAGAGTAATGATCCTATTATACTTCAATATAATTTTTGGTTAACACTCTTTCCGTCTTCATCTCTATCGAGATGTATGTTTGTACTCATTGGAGTTAGTTTGACAAAATTATTTTCCATATCAAAGCGTTCAATTAGATTATTACAATATTTTTCTTAATTAATAAAAATTTCATTTTCTAATTGTTTAATTTGTAAACCAAGAAAGTAAGATAATTCTCCCATATGTGACATTTCAAATTCTTTGGTAATTATAGTAGAAAATTCCTGACATAATTTTTCATTTGTAGAACCAAAAATAATATCATTTACAAAAATTTGAATAATTAAAATATTCTTTTTAGGTTGTTTAATAAAAAGAGTTTGATCAACCTTTCCAATTTCAAAACCAAAATCTATAAGATAGAGATAGCTCTTAAGACGTTCATACCAAGCACGGGGTGCTTGTTTTAGACCTTATAGGGCTTTCTTAAGTTTATAGACATGGTCTGGAAATTTTTCATGTGTGAATAAGGGAGATTGTTCAACATAAACATTTTCTTTTATGTATCCATTTAAAAATTCACTTTTAACATCCATTTGATAAAATTTAAAATTGTGAAAACACACAAAGGCTAGCAAGATACGTATTGCTTCTAGTCGTGCGACTGGAGCAAACGTTTCTTCATAGTCAATTCCTTCTTCTTGATTATATCCTTGTACAACTAATCTGGCTTTATTCCCAGTATATTTCCTTGTTCATCAGTTTTATTTTTAAAGACCCTTTTTGTGATGACCCGGAATTTTAGGCAATATAAATTTAATAATCTGTATTAATAATTAAATTGATTTGACAATTTTTCTTTATAATTTTAATTTAAATTGGTAAATTTAATCTTTTAAAGGTTAATAAATATTTAATATGGTAATTTTGATCAATATCTTTCTAACAATTTAAAATTGATGAGATTTATTTTTCAAAGCTAACAAAATTTTATTCTATTTATAATATATATATATATATATATATATATATATTTGATATATATTGTGAATAGGAAAACCTTTTGTTTTAAATTAAAGATAAGTTTTCAAATTGTAATATATATGTATGTATATGTTATAATATGGACTTGTTTTAAAATTTAATCTATTAATAATTTATATATGTATGAATTGTAATTTAAAGCATTGTTTTAAAATTAATATTTTTCAAAAGTTAATTTAAGATTAATTCATTTAAAGTATAAGATAATTATTTACTTTTAAATATAATAGTTTAAATAAAGTTTTGGAGTAGGAGGCTACATCGCGTAGATATATTATGGTTCCGCTGTGTTTGTGTGATATCTGTATCTTGTGATATCTTAAGTTGTATAGTTAGACAAATGTTTATAACTCTCTAATATGGGTTGTATAAGTTGTGTACTCTGATGTAATATGATACTATGTAATATTTTATGTGATATATTATATTTCATGTGTTCCGCTGTGAGTATCTGATGTTGTTGAGTTTCTTCTTTCTTATCTTTTCTTCTTCTATCCCTTTCTTTCTTAATTAGTGACGCGTCTTTCTGGTGATAGAAAGTCGGATCTCTACACTTTTAGTATTAACGACCATTTGATTACTTGGCCTAGGAACTAATTACCAAATTTCATTTCGTTCGAATTGGTTTAGCTCTTCTTGCATAGCTATAATCCAATAGTCACCAGTAGAGGCTTCTTTGGCATTTTTAGGTTCCATATTAGAAAGGAATGCTACATGCCCATTTGATATATATTATAAATAGGAAAACCTTTTGTTTTAAATTAAAGATAAATTTTCAAATTGTAATATATATGTATGTATATGTTATAATTTTGAGATGTTTTAAAATTTAATCTATTAATAATTTATATATGTATGAATTGTAATTTAAAGCTTTGTTTTAAAATTAATATTTTTCAAAAGTTAATTTAAGATTAGTTCATTTAAAGTATAAAATACTTATTTATTTTTAAATATGATAGTTTAAATAAAGTTTTGTTTTTTTTTCTTTAAAAGTGCTTAAATTTTAAATGGTTATATAAATATATATGTAAAGTTATCAATAAACTTTCTTTTTAAAAAATTATTTCTTAAGCAATAAAGATAAATGTTTTAGATTTTTAAATTCATGTATAAGAAACTTAAGTAAGTGAGCTTTCTATTAATATTTAAATTAAATGAAAATTTGTAAAAAAAAAAAATACTTAAGTAACAAATGTAACCATGTTAGTCATCTTAATAACACATGTAAGAAAATTAAGTATTATAGTGACAAATGTAAGTTTATATAACAAGTGGCATCATCATTTTTTTTAGAATTTAAAGTTTATAATTAATGTATGTTTAGAGAAGCCTGTTTCCATTTCCTCATGTTTGTACAAAAAATGGGCAAACACCTCCAGGTCGTGTGATTTAGTCGATTTTAAGTTGTTCTTAGTGATTTGGGTGATTTGTGAAAATATGTAAAAAGCAGGGACTAAACTATAAAAGACACACTGATTTATAGTGGTTCGGCCAGAACGTGCCAACGTCCACTTTATATGTTATTCTCCTTTACTCTTCAGATTACAAGTACAAAGCTTTGGTTACAAGTATGTGAAAGTTGTTTGAAAGTTCTATCCGTGCTTGAGCTCTCAAACTTGTCTACCATTGTTGTACCCCTGCCCCTCTATTTATAGAGTGAGGCTGAGGTTAGGGGTCCTGGATGTATATAGCTGCTGGTGGGCCTGGGCTGAAGCAATCTGGCCTGGCAATGTTGGTCCGGTACTCCTTGGTCCGGTAGTACGTTGGTTCGGTGGAGGTTGTTTTGGTGGAGGTTGGTCCGGTGGTGGCCTCCCTTGCTTCTGGTCCGGTGGTGCTACTTTGAGTTGGTTCGGCAGGCATGGGAAGTAGGTTGGTTCGGTAGGCACGGGGAGAAGGTTGGTTCGGTAGTACGTGGAGTAGGTTGGTTCGGAAGTACATGGAGTAGGTTGGTTCGGCAGGCATGGGACGTAGGTTGGTTCGGCAATGGATGGTAGAGGAGTTGGTTCGGTGGTGTCGGACCGGTCGAAACACACCCAACACTTGCCCCCCAAAATAGGGCATGTGCATGTAGATGGCGTACTTTGTTTTAGCTTGGACATCCTCATCCGGTCTTGTGTGCCGAGCCAGTTGGTCCGATTGTTTATATTTCGCCTATAAGTACGGGCCTAATGTTTTCGTTATTCCTTATCAGCCGAACCAAACCCTTGTCTTTGCCAAACCAACCGTGTTAGCCGAATCAAATTCCTATCCTTGCCAAATCAAACGTGTTTGGCCGAATCAAATTCTTATCACTGCCGAACCAGGTGAGACCCTCTTGCTGAATGAACTTCGTGCTTGAGTTACCGAATGAAACTCTTATTTTTGAATTGCCGCATGAAACTCTTATTTGAACCACCGAATGAGAATGGGAAGGATAAGTGCCGAATGAACTTTAGGTTAGGACAACTGAATGAACTCGGGGATTCCGAGTGCTGAATGGATCTTTAGCTTTTTATGTTTCGACTTATGAATGAAATTCTAGACTGCATAGTTTATATTTTTTAACGATATACTTTCTTATGTTGCAGATAAATGTCTCATAAAGTGGAAACTCGATCAGATAAGAGGAAATCTATGGACAGAAGAGAGTCCCTCGATGTGCCCCCAGCCCAGTCAGGACCGGGACGACAGGGACCCACCCCGAGATCACTAGTGGATGGATATGGCCCTCAAGAGCTCTTGAACTCTCCTCCTGACTGCTTTCCTAGCTCCCTCAAAGGGGATCAGCTTGATGTTATATCTCGTTCTTTCGGGATTGATAGAGCACTCATGGTGCTGCCAGGGAATGGAGTCATGCCGTATGATCCCCCTGAAGGATATTTTGCTTATAGCACGTACCATTGTATGTGTGGGGCCATTCCCCCGATCAATGCTTGGATAGTCAGCTTCATCACCTACCTAAAGGTGGACCCTTTCCATCTTCAGCCCAACTTTTACGCTATCTTGGTGAGCCTATTTATCATTTTCCAGCGAAAATACGGGTGCCCGCCTTCCAACCGAGAGATCCGATATTTGTACAACTTGAGGGGCTACAAGAAAGGGTCTCCGTACATCAGCTTGGAATCAGCCGTGTCCTTCAAGCCGGTCCTGGACTTATATTCGAAGTTCACCATGTTCAAGAAAGAATGGTTTTTCGCCAAGGATGACTCTGTTTCTATCCGTCGCTTCACCTCCGGCTGTAAGTTGAAGCTTATTTATAATTTCCGTTCTGAGTGAAATGCTTCTTATTATGTGTTTTTATTTCTTGCTAGCGACAGGTTGCTTTGAGGTCGTGGAGAACGATCACCTGGTTCAGATGGCCGCAGGGATAGAAGCCATTTCGGGAAGGGAGAGGTCAGCTTTTTACCTGATCAGGAATGCTACTCTTCTGCAGAACAACTTGATTCTACCACGTCAGTCTGTGGTCAAGCAGAGAGACACAGCTGAGAAAAGGGCTGCCAAAGCCAAAGGAGGGCCACGACAAAGAGCAGCAAGAGGAAACCCTTCTCGATACCTCCAGTCGTCGGGGGGAAGAAGCTCAGGAAATCCGATGGACCCTCCCCTAGCACATGTCCAGATGTTCCGGAGGAGGAAAATATAGAGGAGGAAAGAGGCGAGGAGGAGAGCGGAGGTGATGGAGAAGGTGATGGTGGTGTTGGTGGCGAAGGACAAAGCGGTGACGGTGCCTGGGCTTTGTCTTCTGGGAAAGCAGGGGAGATCCAAGAGTGGATGAATAATGCTTTCCGCCAGGCTTTTGAGGGGTTGGAGGAAGGATCGGCCTTGGTGGAGAAGCCAAAGAAAACTGATAAGGCCGGGACTGGGGCTGGTCCATCTTCCGAGAGCATTTCAGCTAGGGAAACCCCGACGATTCAAGGTGAATTTTTGACTCCTCTTTTAACTTCACATGTTTCTTGGATTATAGTCCCATGCATGCTTGTAACACTTGGTTTTTATTCCAGGAACGGGTAAGGCGGCCAACACATCAGACATTCGGCACCGCCTCGAACAATTCAAACTCCTCAAAGCTTCCGCTAAACCAAAGCCTCCGACCAACCGTTCCGGGGACGTAGTCGGCTACCGCCCTCTTCTCGGAGTCATTGAAGAGGATATTCAAAAGAAAAAGAGGATGCACGCCTTATTCGAACCTTCACCTGGTCCTCAGCCCCCAACCCAGCCTATCCATGATTTCACGGGGGAGGATACTGAGTTCGTACCCTCTCCGCATCCGTTTGAGAATCCTACCGTTACTCAGATTGATCGTCCCGTCTTGGCTCGTAATCCCTTTGCGGGTCATCCCGATCTGCATCCGGGTTCTCATGATATTTCCTTTGACGAGGTTACCGGTGAGCACCTTCTCCCTCGCAATCCTGTGGTCAGGGTGCTTGATGAGGCCAAGTCTTTGGACCATGATTTTCTTACTACTCGGATTGTAACTATGGGGGATGAAGTTAAGGGAAATATCGACCGGGTTGCTGAGGAGACTAGGAAGTTGATGGGGCATCATGCCCGATTGGTCAAGGCCGGGGAGGAAATTGGGAGCGCCAACATAAGATTGCGGTTAGTGGTTGCCGACCATGCCAAGCAACTCGCCGATCAGGCCATCCAGATCTCTGAGCACGAGGCTGCCTCCAGACGGCTAAAGAAAACCATGAAAGAGGCTAGCAGAGCCGAGCTGCGGAAAATGGAGGCCATCTGCAAGGAACGGATCGATATGGCCATTGCAATGGTGATCGAGGTTTGGAAAGCGGATCTCGACCGGGTAGAGGAGTTATCTGGGAAGCTTGAAGCCGCGGAGCTTGCCCAGGCCAAGCTGAAGGAGGAGATGGAGGCGATGAGGAAATCCCTTCAGGCTGACCGATCACGATACCGATCGGAGAGGGATGCTGCCGTTGCAAAGCTGTTGGCTTCCGAGGTCCGAATGATGGAGTTTGAGGAAAACGAGGGGATGATGGATGAGATGCTCCCGGATATGTATTTCCGTACTTGGAAGCAGGGCAACTTATCCTGGATGGATGATTATCCTCGGATCATGGCCAGGATTTATCTCCGGGCTCTGGAGAAGGCCAAGGATGATGCGGATAAGGAGGATGGTATGGCCTTCATGATGGATGTGGTTACGACCCAGTTCACTAAGGAAGAGAAAGTGGCGGTGAAGGAGGGCATGCAGCTGCTCGCTGTCGAGGAGGTAGGTGTGCAGTTGGGAGATGATGATCAAGGAACAGATGCTGATAAGTTTTTCCTTTTAGCCTTTTCATAGCTTGGTTGCTTATTGTTTATTCAATGAATTCTTCTCCGGATTTGGACAGGCGGGACCTCTGAAGCGCCAACTACCTCTGGTCAACATGCTGGGAGTTCTGATCTGGTGGTTAAGTAGACCCCGGAGGGCTAGCATGGTAGAGGCGAAGCCCTGATGCAGTCGGCTCCTTACCTTGATCTGGACATTTTTCAGTTTACTTGACATTGCTGTCTATTTTAGTCTTAAAACATTAATGTAATTTTCAGGCTGTAATTATGTAGCGAACGACTTGATTTTTGGCATGTAACTTTATAACATAAGCTGATTTTGTCGTGTTTGAATGCTGTCGTTATTTTGATGTGTTTCATAAAATATAGCTGTGCATGTGTTAGTGATTCAATTGTGTTTGACGCTAAGTTTTTTCTTAAAATATAATTTCGTGTCTTGCGATGTTAGTGTGATGTGCGTAGAAATTATAGTTACATATTTATGTACAAGAGAAGAAAGTACCGCCCTTCAAGTTTTTGCTGTAGACGGTAGCTTTGAATGCCTTGTGTAATCGAATATGGAATGCAGCTGAATGACCTGCCATCCAGCTGTGAGTTCTTATTCCTATTAGCGAGTGTCTCCTATTTTGTGTCCTGTACTTTAGTGATCGTTATAGAGGATAGGAGGAAAGTTTTTATGAATAAAATGGAAATATAAGAAATAGTAAACTTCCAATCACGGAAGGCCATCGATGTGCTTAAGTTCGTGGCAAACGGGTTTTGTAGTCACTTTCCCTAGCTGTGGGTCTTGGAGACGTTTGTCACCCATCTTACGCCTGCGCGGGGAGTTTTCTTTTTTACCACAGCCGTACTTAAGACACATCGGAGCCGAGATCGCGCACAGTAACTACCTGTGCCATTATGGCCCGTAATCGTGGGTATTATTCGATTTACCGTGGTCGGCTAACGCGGGTGCCGATCGTCAACTGTGAACTGCCCCTGACCGGCCACACCTTATGTTGGGGCTTATAATCGGTTCACGGTTGTCGGCGAGCCGAACGCCGTAATGAGCTGCCTTGGCTATAGTCGGCGTTCTCGGTGGCTTATAATCGGCTCATTACAGTTGGCTTTGAGGGCCATAGCGAGCAATGAGTTAACCCGCAGTAGAGGGATGCTGGAGCAAAAGTGTCTCATTGGCGAGGGCATAGATTCGTATAGTACCTGTTAGGTCTTGTCCAGGTGAGGATGTGCCGTGAAGTGTCCAGAATGGAAATGCCGTTACACAGGATTTTGTTCAACAGAAAAGGATAAAGCTTAACAAGCAGCCAAGATATAAAGGAACAAGTTAAAAAGAGACAAGATTTTTAAAGTGGTTCGGCACGAAAATGGCTACGTCCACTGATTCTCTTTGTTAATTCACTTCATATGGGCAGTACAAGTTAAGAAAAGTATCGACGAAGGTGTTGGATGTTCCATGCCCTCTGGAACACCTCTCCGTCCACTGTTGACAAAATATAAGATCCGTTGTGGAGATCTTTATGAATTACATAGGGTCCGTCCCAGATTGGATCTAGCGCTCCGCGGCGTGGGAAGATCCGCTTGAGGACAAGATCTCCTTCTTGTAAGATGCGGTGCTTGACTTTGGAGTTGTATCGTGCTGCCACTTTTTGCTTGTGAGCTGCCACTTTAAGTGCTGCATCATTTCTTCTTTCTTCGATTAGATCCAAAGACACGTGGAGGGGTTCTTCGTTCTCTTCTAGGTTGTAGTGGATCCTACGGTGGGATGACACTACAGTTTCAACTGGGAGCATGGCCTCCGATCCGTATGCAAAAGAGAAAGGAGTATGCCCTTTTGATGTTCTGAAAGACGTGCGGTAGGTCCAAAGTGCCGTAGGAAGTTCATCCACCCAAGCGCCTTTTGACTTTTCAAGCTTCTTCTTGATTAGAGTTTTAAGAATTTTGTTGACGGGTTCGACTCGTCCGTTTTCCTGGGGATAAGCTACAGATGAGAAGCTTTTGTGATCTCCGTGCTCTTGGCACCAGTCGGTGAATTCCTCGCTGTCAAATTGAAGTCCATTGTCCGATATGATCTTGAGTGGAACCCCGTACCTGCATAGAACGTTTTTGATTAAGAAATTAATAACTTTTGCCGAAGATATTTTATTCAGAGGTTCCGCTTCCACCCATTTGGTGAAATAGTCGACTGCCACTATAGCATATTTTGCTCCGCCTCGGCCCATCGGCAGCTCGCCAATCAAGTCAATTCCTCATACTGCAAAGGGCCAAGGGCTGTTCATTTGAGTAATCTCACTTGTTGGTAGTCGAGGAATCTTAGAAAATTTCTGACATCTATCACATCTTTTGACGAAGTCCAAGGCGTCCTTGTTTAAGGTGGGCCAGTAATACCCATATCGGAGTATCTTCTTTGCTAGAGTCTGCCCTCCAGTGTGATCTCCGCAACTTCCTTGATGGATGTTGGATAAGACTTCCTTGGCTTGCCTTCCAACGACACACCTTAATAAGGGGTTAGAGAAGCCGTGCCGATAGAGGATGCCTTCCTGTATTGTGTAGCGGGAAGCTTTTCATAAGATTTTCTTAACTTCGTTACGCCCGTCGGGCAATATGCCATCTTGTAAGTATTTCCGGATAGGAGTCATCCAAGTTTCCTCTTCGATTGCAGCTATCAGGTCCTCTTGTTCGAAACTTGGGGCTAGTTGTTTTGAGATGGCTATGGTTCCGGAAATGGTGCTGTTCTTCATGCTAGCCTGCTTTGCCAGTTCGTCAGCCTCTTGGTTCTCTTCTCGAGGAATGTGTCTGATTAAATAGTGGTCCAATTGATCGCGTAGCAGCTTGGTTTTCTTTAGATATGCTGTGAGTCGTTCTCCTCGAGTCTGGAATTCTCCCAGTATTTGATTTACAATAAGTTAAGAATCACTATGGAGACATAAAGAACCGACTCCAATTTCTAGGGCAAGTTCTAATCCGGCTATCACTGCTTCGTATTCTGCATCGTTGTTGGTGGCAGTGAATTCCAACCTTAGAGCATAGTGTAGCTTCCTTCCTCTGGGAGTGATTATTACAATACCTGCCCCTGAGCCTTGTTCGTTTGATGCTCCATCTACAAAGAGCTTCCACTTGATGTCTTCTGCTGTTTCAGATGGCTCCTTACCTTCGTTGGTAGTGAATTCGGCAATGAAGTCGGCCATGGCTTGTCCCTTGATAGCGGTGCGAGGATGGTAGGTGATATCATATTGACTTAGCTCAATGCACCATTTAAGCAGTCGCTCGGAGGTGTCGGGACGATGGAGTACCTGCCTTAGTGGTCGATCGGTTAGAACTCTGATGGAATGGGATTGGAAATAGTGTCGCAGTTTCCGTGATGTGATCAGTAAACAATATGCTAACTTCTCAAGCTTAGGATATCTGGCTTCTGCCCCCGTGAACCTCTTGCTTACAAAGTATACTGGCCGCTGCGCGCGGTTGTCCTCTCTAACCAAAGCGGCGCTTAGAGCATAAGAAGACACAGCAAGGTATAGGTATAGCTCTTCGCCTTCATTTGGAGTTGAGAGTATTGGTGGTCTCTGGAGGTGTTCGATTAGGTTGTGGAAGGCTGTTACGCATTCGTCAGTCCATTCGAACTTTCCCTTATCTTTCTTTATAGCTTCGAAGAAGGGGATACACTTGTCAGTTGCTTTAGAGATGAATCTGCTTAAGGCGGCCACTTTCCCATTTAAGCTTTGCATTTCTCTTCGAGTGGAAGGTTCCCTGATTTCTTTCAGAGCCCGGACTTGTTCAGGGTTCGCTTCAATTCCCCTGGCATGGATGATGAATCCTAAGAACTTTCTCGATGATACTCCGAAGGAGCACTTTAGAGGATTCAGCTTCATTCTATATCGACGAAGTACTTGAAACATCTCGTCCAGGTGGCTTACGTGATCGTTAGCTTTTCCTGAATTTACTAGCATGTCGTCCACATAAACTTCCATGGTTCGTCCTATTAGTTCCGCAAACATCTTGTTGACGAGGCGCTGATAAGTAGCTCCGGCGTTTTTAAGTCCGAAAGGCATTACTCTATAGCAGTACAATCCCCGGTCAGTGATGAAACTAGTGTGGTCTTGATCGGGGCCGTGCTTAGGAATTTGGTTATATCCTGAGTATGCGTCCATAAAAGATAAGAGTTCATGCCCGGCTGTGCTGTCCACAAGCTGATCGATCCGAGGGAGTGGGAAGCAATCCTTTGGGCAAGCGTCATTTAAGTTGGAGAAATCAATGCATGTTCTCCACTTCCCATTAGCCTTCTTTACTAGTACCGGGTTAGCGATCCACTCTTGGTAGATGGCTTCTCGTATGAAGTTATTGGCAAGCATGTTCTTTACTTCTTCATCGAGGGTTGCTGATCATTCTACCCCCATGCTTCTCTTTTTCTGCTTTACTGGTGCCTTGGTAGGATCGATGTTTAGTACGTGGCATGCCATGTCTGGGGAGATTTCAGTCATGTCAGCGTGCGTCCATGCAAATACATCTAGGTTATGGCGGAGAAAATCAATGAGTTGATCCCTCAATTCTGTTCTTAGTTGAGATCCGATTTTCAATAGTCTACCTGAGTCATGTTTGTCTATAGATACAAACTCCATAGCCTCTGCAAGCTCGGCGGTGGCCTCCTCCTCTTTGTCTCTGGGGTCTAATTCGTTGAAAGGATCACTAGTATATCGAAGAGGAGGGGCTTTCTTTAGTAGCCATGCTTCCTAGTTTTTCGTGCAGAGAGTAGTCTCTGCATTCTTCCCTTTATCCCTTCTGCGGTTATTGCGAAGTTCAGTTACATAGCAGTCTCGAACAACGCCATGATCTCCCTCTACCTCCCCTATTCCATTGTCTGTTGGAAATTTCATCTTCAGGCACCATGGGGCCAAGACAATTTGGAAATCAAACAAGGCTGGTCTTCCTAAAAAGGCGTTGTCGGTCGAGTGGTTTTCTATCAGCACAAATGTTTGTTTCCACACAACGGAGCGGGGATGACTTCCTATTTCAACAAAGAGGTCCAGTTGCCCGAGGGGCACCTTCGCATCCCTCGTGAAACCGTGTAGTGGTTTGTTGTAGGGAGACACATCTTTCATTGACAGCTTCATTTTGTCGAAAGTATGCTTAAATAGGATATTTACTGAGCTGCCAGTGTCTACTAGAATTTAGAAAACTTTGGCTGGGCCGAACCAAACAGACATGACCATGGGATCCATGTGAGGGTACTGCCTTCCCTCTAGATCACGCCTACTAAATGTGATGTCATCATTCTCTTTCCGTTTCGAGTGGCGTTCTTCCATAACAGAATTAACGTAGCCTTCATCGTTTCTAAGTGACTTACTGTATCTTTCCATCTCTGCCCAGCTTCTGCCGGCGATGTGTGGTCCTCCTGATATGGTATGGACCACTATCTTCTCTTGACTAGAGCCGCTGGTGTTGCGAATTCCTCCGCCTACTTCTGGGAGGGGTAACCCTAGGTTCTCATTGGCAAGAGTTGAAGTCCTGTTCTGACCTTTCACATAGCGCTCCAGTCTCTTCCTTCTGATGTATTCTTCAATTAAGTCCCGGAGGTGATGGCATTCATTTGTGTCATGCTCATGAGATTCGTGGAAGCGGCAGAACTTTCCAGACTTAACTGCGTTATCTAATTCCTTCTTGTGTGGGGGGAGCTTGTATCTAACTTCGTCTTAGGTGGCCAAGAAGATGTTTTCGATTGTTTCATTCAAAGGAGTGTAAGAGTCAAATCTCGGTCCTGGCCTATATAAACGCTTTTCTCCCTTCTTTCCCCCAGCACTATCTCTGGAGTCATTTCTTTGAATGTCCTTTGCTACTACGGGTGCGTTGCCATGAGCTACCTTAGTTTGTTGCCCTGTCTGCCTTTCAATGGCAGCGTCTTCAAGTCTCATATATTTTCCGGCTTCATGGAAGAAATCGGGTAAGGTAGATGGCTTTTCTTTCGTTAGTCTCCTAGCAAATTTAGTATCCGGATGCACGCCACTACAGAGGGTCATTATGATAAGTTTCTCATCGGCATCCTGGACTACGGCCGCTGCGGCATTGAATCGGGTTAGATATTGTTGCACTGTTTCTCCGGGATTTTGTTTGATATTGGATAAGGAATAAGCGTCCTTGGGTTGTTCCACATGAATGCGGAATTGGCCGATGAACTTTTCTTTCAACATTTTCCATGAGCTGGTGGACCCTTGGGGTAGATGGTAGAACCAGGAGGTAGCTAGATCGGCCAAGAAGAGTGGAAAGCATTTACACAATACTCCTTCTGTCGCCCCGCTCATGAGCATATGCTGTGTGTATCTCTGTAAGTGTACGACGGGGTCAGAGGTTCCCTTGTAAGGCTCCATTGTTGGCATTTTCCATTCTCGGGGGGTGATGGCAATTTCGATATTGCGGGTGAAGGGGCTGGTTACCCTAGCGCCTATCCCTCGATCTCTTTGATCCCGTCGGACGCACTCTCTGAACAATCGCGCCATCCTTTCATCAGAATTCGGAGCAGAAAGAAATGAGTTTGGTTCTTCTCTGCGGGATTGACTCCGTCCAGATGACCTGTAGGGATGGTACCGTTTATTACTCCTAACATTTTTCCGTGGCTGTCTTTGGTCTTCCTGGAGCATGCTGGGGTCAGCCACAGTTGGCCCTTGCCTCGATCTTCTCCTGCTGTGCTCTGTTCTAAGCATTCCCTCGGGTGCAACTTCGGGCTGGACTCCAGCTCGGCCCCGTTCATTGGTGTTCCCATGGTTAGGTAGCATGACAGGATCAGCCATATCCGACCCCTGCCTGGTACCTCCCCTATTGGGTTCGGTTCCAAGCGTTTCCTCGGGTCGGAATTCAGGCTGAGTCTGGGCTCGGCTCCAACCATTGCTGTTTCTGTTGTTAGCCTCTTCGAAGAAGAAAGATCTTTGTCGCCTCCCAGACCCTCCAAACTGGGACTCGCCCCATGATTCGGTGTTGCGGTTGGATTCTTCAACATCCCTTAAGCGTGACATGAGTTGGTCCACCAAGGCTTCTTGTTGAGATGTGAAGCGGTTAGTTACTTCAGCCACGACCCTGTCCAGATCTGCCCTAGTAATTGGTTGTTCCGTAGCAGGGGCTGTCGGATTTGCCTGATTTCTATTTGCTGTTAGGACAGGACGATTCTCTTGATCTCTGATCACTGGATCTGGGATGCTGCTAGTTGTGATGTTCTTTCCTCTGCCAGCATCTTTCCTCTACCTGGGAGCATGCTTTCCAAGCAATGAGCGATGCTGTTGTGAAGAAGGTTGAGTGGGAGAAGCTGAAGCTTCTAGCTCGAGTTCTCAGTGAAAGCACAAAAAATGTTTGCACAAAAAATGGGCAAACACCTCCAAATCGTATGATTTAGTCGATTTTAAGTTGTTCTTAGTGATTTGGGTGATTTATGCAAATATGTAAAAAGCAGGGACTAAATTGTAAAAGACACACTGATTTATAGTGGTTCGGCCAGAACGTGCCTACGTCCACTTTATATGTTATTCTCCTTTACTCTTCAAATTACAAGTACAAAGCTTTGGTTACAAGTATGTGAAAGTTGTTTGAAAGTTCTATCCGTGCTTGAGCTCTCAAACTTGTCTACCATTGTTGTACCCCTGCCCCTCTATTTATAGAGTGAGGCTGAGGCTAGGGGCTCTGGATGTATATAGCTGCTGGTGGGCCTGGGCTGAAGCAATCTGGCCTGGCAATGTTGGTCTGGTACTCCTTGGTCCGGTAGTACGTTGGTTCGGTGGAGGTTGTTTTGGTGGAGGTTGGTCCGGTGGTGGCCTCCCTTGCTTCTGGTCCGGTGGTGCTACTTTGAGTTGGTTCGGCAGGCATGGAAAGTAGGATGGTTCGGTAGGCACAGGGAGAAGGTTGGTTTGGTAGGCACGGGGAGAAGGTTGGTTCGGTAGTACGTGGAGTAGATTAGTTCGGCATTACGTGGAGTAGGTTGGTTCGGCAGGCGTGGGACGTAGGTTGGTTCGGCAGTGGATGGTAGAGGAGTTGGTTCGGTGGTGTCAGACCGGTCGAAACACACCCAACACCTCAGTTCAAATTTCTTTCCTTTCTTCTTTTTCTTAACTTCAAACCTAAAATTTAAAATCCAAAAGCAAAAGTAAAATCTGAAATTAAATTCTGGAAAGCAAAATTAAATCTGCAACTTCAACCTGCAATTCAAATGAAGATCAACAACAAGTCAACATCAGTTTCAACTTTTAAAACATTAATTTGAGGCATGCAGTTGGATTTCAGCATAAAAAATATTTTTCAGATTTAAAGATTCAAAGCCTGGAAAAAAGAATCAAAACTGCTCCGCTTATAAAATAAAGTGGTGAGTAAATTTCCTTAAAAACAGTTTGATCTGGTTTTTAACTACCATGCATGTGATGATCTGTGATTTGATCTTGGTGTTGTATAAAAATAATGCAGTGCTTATATTACTGAATTTATAGATATGTTTATACGTGGAAATAAATCTGTATATACAAACATTCCGTTTTCTGTTCTTTTCAGACCAGGCTCAACCTTCAAAAATTCAAATCTCCCACTAACATCATTATTGGATTTTGATGATTAAATGAAAATTTTATGTTAATGTTTGATAGTAATTTTAAAAATAGTTTATGTAAATTTAAATTCACAAATAATTTTTAAAATGGTAAAACACAGTGAAACTAAAATTTTTGTTAAAAATCAACTATCTTAAATTCTAATTTGAACTACGTGCATGTAATCATGCTGGAAAATCGTGAATTTTGATATGAATTTTGTAATTTTTAGTTGGTTAATTCATGTGAATTCTGGGTTTGTTCGAATTGGTTGTTTTGGGTGATTGCCGATGAACGGCGTGGCGAAGGCGATCAATTTTTGATGTGGAGGGGGTTCGATTGATGGTGAGCATGGGAAAAATACTGGAGATTTTTCTTAGGGGCCGTGGTGTTTGGATTTGATCGTAGCAGGGTTTCGTCTTTCGTTTTGAAGGGTGTTGTTTTTTCGGCCGTCGCATCATCCCAGGATCACCGGAGGTGATGGCGAGGTGGGGGATGGAGGCGAGGTGTTACGGCGATGCTCGGGAGAAGGTAATGAAGATTCCAGTGGCAAGTTCATCAGTGGTGATTGGGTTTTATGGTTCGAGCTTTCTGCAGTAATTCGAGCAATGAGTCGAATTTCGATTCGATGATGGATTTTGGATTCTCGGTTGAGGGAAGGCACGACGTGGCCGCCGTCGACTGGGAGATGGCCGGAGGTAGCATTACAGACGTTTGGTTGAGTCGCGCACGTACACGCGTGTACGTTGTGCAACTGGAAATATGGGTTTGGGGAAGACGAGTTGAGACTCGGGGTAGCACTCGTGATTTTCGTAGTGACGACTCGAAGTAGAGGAAGCTTGGGGGCATCTTCGGGGCAGACTCGTGTAGATAAGGGTTTGTACTCGAGTTTCTGGGTGGTGCTTTTCTATTAAGTTCTGTATAATGATAAGCTGCAAATTTACTTGTTGTTGAAATAAATGAGATCAAGCATTAAATTATAAACAAGTTTTATAAAAGAAACAAAATACAAAGTTAAAACTTGTTGTTTTGAAACAAATATAAATCAAACCTTAAAAGGTATTAATTGAATTTATTTTAAAATTTAGATTTGTTTAAAATGATTTATTTCTGAAGTATTTAACTTCATTAAATTTTGAATTTTATTTTAAAGGGAATGTTTTGAATTTAAATATTAAATCAAAGTTTAAAGTAAATTTTAAAGTAATGTTTAATAACTAAGTTTCAAATTTATATTGAAAATAAATAAGTTTAAATTTGATAGTTAAAGTGTTTTAAATTTTAAAATTGATTTCTTAATGCTTTATTTCAAATAAGGTTAAGGTTATAATTTTGTAACCCATAAAATAATTTGTCTTCAAGTTATTAGGATTTGATTAATTTAAATAATTAATTTATGAGGATAATTAAGGTTAAATTATTATTGATATGAACTTAAGAATACTTAATAAATATGATTTGTTAATAAGTAAAAGATTAATTAAGATTAATGTTTTTCTTAATTAATTAAGGATTTTTTTAAATATAAGAAATTAATTAATTAATTAATTAATTAATTTTAAATGATTAGTTAATTGTTTATTTAATTTTAAATAATCACTTAATTTTTATGAATTAATTAAGTGTAATTACTTAATGAAGCAATTAATGGTTAATTATTGAATGTAATTAAGAAAAGAGAAATTACTTATAAAAGTAATTAGTGTGTAATTACTTATGGAAGTAATTAGTGGAAAATTACTCATGGGAGTAATTAAATGGAAGTGATAAATGGATAATCACTTGATGTTATTAATTAAGGAATTGATTAATATAATTGATTTGAAGTTAATTAATTATGGGTAATTAATTAATTAAAGAATTAAGAATTATTTAATGATGGGATTAATTACTTATTAAGGTAATTAATTAAGAAAGTAATCATTTAATGGAAGTAATTAGAAGATAATTACTTATGTAAGTAATTAAGGATTAATTTCTTAGTTAATTTTTAGTTAATTAATTAATGTGATGAATGTGATTAATTCTAAGATTAATTACTAAGGGTAATTAATTAAAATTATAATTAATTAATAAAGTAATTAATTAAGGATTATTAATTAAATTGATTACTTAATGAAGTAATTAAAGATTAATTAATTAGATTAATTAATCAAAGGGTTAGTATAATTAATTAAGATGTCAGTTAAGATAAGTAATTACAAGTTATTAATTATTGTTTATGATTAATAAGATGGTTAATTACAAATTATTAAAGAAATTATTAATTAATAAGGATCATTTGTTAATATAATTAACGAATTAATCAAGGTTGATTAATAAAAGTGATTAATTTAAGTGTGATTAATTAATTGTAATTAATTGAGGTTTAATGTAATTAATTATAGTTGATTAATTAATGGGAGGAAATGAAGGATCATTAATTATTGTAATTAATGATAGTAATTAAAGGTTAATTACTGTATATGGTTAAGGATAATTACTTGAATGTAATTAAAGGATAATTAATCAAAGAAGATTAATTAAGGAAGATCATTAAGAGATGATTAATTTATTTATTTGGAATAAATTAAAGAAGAAGGATTTAAGTAATCCAGTTGATTTAGAGTTAATCAACTCTGCTTATGAATGATTGATTGATATTGGGCGACTGATATTGGATGTTGAATGATGTTGGATGATTTGGGTATGATATCTCTGATGTATGTTATGCTGCTTTGTGAGATGAATGATTTATATGAATTATCTATTGTGATAATGTGATTCATCTATCTGTTTATATCATCCTGAATATAAGTTTAATTGTTTAAACCCTTAAACAACTTGGACATTAAAATGGCGTTTGGATTCGGTGAGACCGGGATCGGGTTTCCATATTTGGATAATCCGAAAACCACATCGATCCAAATTAAACGTTAGGTCGTGAATCCAAGTGGAGCTTAGTGAAGACTCGAAGTGTAAGAACTATTCGTCAGTATAACTTTGGGGGTGATTCCGTGATGAGTTTGACGGAAATAGTACTTACAGGTTCAAGATGGTGATTCAGAGTGCAAGGGCTATGGTCGTCGACTCTGAGGGTGATTCCAAAATGAGTGCAACGAGATAGTGCCTTCGGTTTCGTTCGAACCCGTAATGAACTTGTATGGATTGAATGCTTTCAGAACATCGTCAGGTGGACGGTGAGCATTCTAAGATAGATGTGTTCTCTAAAGGTAATCGCAGCCTCAAGCCTCATCCACCGGAAATGGCTAAAACAGGGGAGGTGCAGCAAGGCTAGGTGGGTAGCACCCATTTCAGGGTGAGATCATCCCTGTCTAGATGTCCCTTTATTTCGGCTTAGTGGGTGGTTGGTCGCGCAAACCACGGGGTGATCATACTCGGGACTGTTCAGTAAGGAATGGTCCTGACTTTGTGATGCAGGGGATTGGGAGTAATCCTTGGTACAGTGATCTAGGCCACATACCGTGACGGGCGGTTCGCCGGTGGCCATGCCATTGATGGAAACCCATTCTTCCTACGAGACCCTACTGTTTTGTTTGTATTACCCACTTTTGCGGCTAGTAGCTGGAATTTAAAAATGTAACAATTTTGGCTATTTCTTATTTACTTGAAAACCCTAGACACTATTATAATATCACTGGATTTCCTATCAAATGTTTTGGTTAGCGTAAGGTAAAAACTTTTCCATGTTTATGTGTGGGAATTCTTACGTGATACCTTTTCTTTTTAAAAGATTTTCTAAAGTAAGCAATTTTAACCCGTTTACTCGCACCAGACCCCTGTTTGACTCGATTGTTTATTTTTTGTTTTATTAAACTCTTGGGTACTCATATTATGTATGAGTAGTCGAGGGATTCAGGTTTGCTCGACGAATTTTGGAGGAATTTTGGAGCAGGAGGCTTCAACGTGTAGATATATTATGGTTCCGCTGCGTTTGTGTGATATCTGTATCTTGTGATATCTTGAGTTGTATAGTTAGACAGATGTTTATAACTGTCTAATATAGGTTGTATAAGTTGTGTACTCTGATGTAATATGATTCTATGTAATATTTTATGTGATATATTATATTTCATTCGTTCCGCTGTGAGTATCTGATGTTGTTGAGTTTCTTCTTTCTTATCTTTTCTTCTTCTATCCATTTCTTTCTTAATTAGTGACGCGTCTTTCTGGTGATAGAAAGTCGGGTCGCTACACTTTTAGTATTAATGACCATTTGATTACTTGGCCTAGGAACTAATTCCCAAACTTCGTTTCGTTCGAATTAGTTTAGCTCTTCTTGCATAGCTACAATCCAATAGTGACCAATAGAGGCTTCTTTGGCATTTTTAGGTTCCATATTAGAAAGGAATGCTACATGCCCCATTTGATTAAGTTGATTTCTAGTTCTGACATGTGAATCAATTTATCCAATTACATTTTCTACCTGATGATCTCATAAAATCCTTAGAGGAGATCTTACTTCATTTTCATTATGAACAATGTTTTCATCTTCTTCAAAATTGTAAACAATGTTTTCATCTTCTTCAAAATTATTTTGAGTAAACGTATTTGCGACCATCTTAGTGATTATCTCATCATTCTTTAAATTTTTATTAAATTTAAAATTTTTGTTGAAAGAAACATGAAGTGTTTTTTCGATTGCTTTAGCTCTTTTGTTAAAAATTTGATAAGCTTTGCTTCATTCCAAATATCCTATGAAAATTCCCTCATCAGATTTTGGATCAAATTTTCCAAGCTAATCTTTTATGTTTAAAATAAAACATTTTGAGCCAAAAACTTTAAAATATGAAATATTTGGTTTTCCTTGATGAAATAGTTCATACTGAGTGTGTTTGATTAGTGGTCGGATGAAAACACGATTCTAGACATAACAAGCAGTTTCTATAGCTTCTGCCCAAAAATGTTTTGGTAAAGTACTTCCATTTAACAAAGTTCTTGCATATTCGTATAACGGTATATTTTTCCTTTCTACAATTCCATTTTGTTGTGGTGTTCTAGAAAAAGAAAAATTATGATAAATTTCCTTTTTATTACATAAATGTTCAAAAGCTTCATTTTCGAATTCACCTCCATAATCACTTCTAATATATTTAATTTTTAAAATTTTGAGATTTTAATTCTTTTAAGAAATTTTTTTGAAACATTCAAATGCATCGCTTTTATTTTTTAGGAAAATAGTCCAATATATCTTGAAAAATCATCTACTATAACAAATACATATTTGCTATGGTTTATAAATTGAATTTCAGTTGGACCAAAGAGATCCAAATGGAACAATTCTAGTGGTTGTACAGTAGAAATATTTTTCTTTGATTTAAAGGATGATTTTGATATTTTACCTAATTGACAAGCATCACAAATATTGTTTACTTTAAAATTCATTTTTGGTAAACCTTGTACTAATTTATTTTTAGATAATTTGTTTATAGCTTTGAAATTTTTATGACAAAATATTTTGTACCACAACCAAGGATAATTTTCTTTGTTTATTAGACACACATTAGTATTGTGATTTATATTCATATTTAAAACATTTATAATTCTTATCTTTAAAACCTTCAAAAATAAGATTTTTATTTTGATAAAAAATGCTACAGCTATTTTCAAAAAAAGAAACATTGAATCCCTTGTCACACAGTTCGCTGATATTAAGTAAATTATGTTTTAAATTTTTAACTAATAAAACATCTGTAATAAGAGGTAAATTAGATATACCATTATTACTCACATCGCCTTTGCCGATGAAATATCTTTGGAATTGTCTCCAAATGTGACAGAAACTCCATCTGAGTAGATAATGTTTGTTAGCTCCCTTTGTTTCCTGTCATGTATTTCGAGCAATCACTGTCTAATATCCATTTTCCTCTCTTTTTAGGTGGTACCTGAAAAATACAGAATTAACATAGGTACCCACTATCTTATTTGGGTCATAAGATTACGTCTTAGGTAACCAAACCCAAGTGGATTCAGAATTTCTTTTAAAAATAAAATCCTTGTTTTATGAATTGTCTTTATAAAAGATTTTATGCATTTATTTCTAATTACAGAACTATTTGTTTTAGGAACCCAAATCTTAATTGATTAAGAATAATTTGTAACTTTTGAACTAGGTTATAATGAATTCTTTTTCTTTGAAATAACTTTAGAAACTTGCTTATATCCTAGTCCTCTTTTATTTGAAATAGTTTGAGAATTTTCTATAATTTTAGAAATATTTTCCTTGCCTTTGTTATAATTAGAGACATTTTTAGTAATATCATCTAATTTTGTTTTAAGACAAGAGATATCTAGTTCCAAAATTTTAATATTTGCTTTAAGATCAAGATTTTCATTTATTAAACCATCATTCTTTTCTTTCTGAGTTTATTTCCGATAAATCATCCAAATTAGATTACTCACCTCATCATTTATGGCCATAAAACATACGTTGGCTTGTTCCATATCATTATCTGAGTCACTATTTGGTGATGAAGATGATTCTGAATCGTGCTAAGTGACAGAGATGGCTTTCTTTTTGAATCTGTCTTTTTTGTGCTTGTATTTGTCTTTCTTTTTATCAAGATAGACTTTCTAAATGTGGCCTTTCTTATGACATTCATAACATTCTAGAGCAGATGATGATGATTTGTTGCTGATGTTATTATTGTTGGAGCTGTTCTAGTTATTTTTGAATTTTTTGCTCTTTTTATATTTCAAAAACTTTCTGAAATTTTTAGCAATGAATGCCATGTCTTCTTCATCTGAATTCGGTTCATCCTTTTCTTCTTGGAATGCTATATTCTTCTTATCTTGTGCCTGTACTCGTTTTTCCTGGAGATTAACTTCATAAGACATTAGATTTCGTATCAATTCTTCTGGTTTAATGGTTGAAATGTTGTTAGCTTCTTCAATTGCTAAGACTTTTCGTTCCCACTCATATGTTAGAGAGTTGAGGGTTTTTGAAATAGCATCAAAATCTATATAAGTTTCTCCTAATGCTATAAGAGAATTATATATATCTTGGAATCTGGAGTATATTTCATTTATTGTTTCATCTTGCTTCATTTTGAAATTCTGGAACTGATTTTTGAGCATAGAGATTTTACTCTGTTTTACTTTGTTAGTACCTTCATATGTAACTTTAAGTGTACGCCAAATTTCATAAGCCGTTTTACACATGCTTATTCTGTTAAATTCATTTTTGTCTAATGCATAATATAACATGTTCATAACTTTATAATTTTCACTAGCATCCAATTTTAGCGTGTTAGACCGTTATGAATATTCTGCAGTAGGTATGGTATATTTAGTTAGAGTAATATTCCAGGTTTCATAACTATTGGCTTGTATATAAATTCTCATCTTAGTAGCCCAATACTTGTAGTTCATTCCATTAAATAGAGGTGGTCGTGCAGTAGATTGACCTTCAAGAAAGCTAGTGTTAGTAACGGTGCTAGTGTTGTTTTCCATATCAAAAATATCAGATAACTAGGTTACGGTTATAAGATCATCTTGCTCTGATACCAAATGAAAGGGACTGTGTTATAGGATCGTGTAATATGGATAAACTACTTGTGCGGAATAAAAATTAAATAAGTAAATAATTAAAGCAGTAGAGTAAATAACACCAGAGATTTTTATACTGGTTCAAACTCCCATTCTACGTCCAATCCCCGGCTTGTTTTAGAATTAAACTAGCAACCATCACTTAACCCGAAGGAGTAGGTTTACACCACCTAAGCAACCGAACATGAATTCTACCGCCTAAGCAACCGAATAGGACTTCTACCTCTTGAGTAACCGAATAGGACATTTTACAAATAAAAAAAAGTATTTTACTGTAGTATGCTCTTTAAATAACACTGAAAGTCAATTAAGTACAATCTTTCTGTAATCTTCTCCTTTATGATATATAGTGTAATGTGCTTGATAAACGTGGAAGATAGAGTGATCAACGATCAGAAATTATATGCAGTTTGAGTGCAAATTGAAAACAGAGAATAAAAGATAAGAATTCAAGAATACTAAAATCGGTTAGGTTATTTCTTTGTTAAATTCTGAAATCTATTTATAGATATTTAAAAGTTGCAATCATATATGAAAGATAACATTGAAAAGAAATAAGTGCAACTGTTGATTTGAAGATGTTTCTCTTCGATGAAGAGAAGTATCTTTTCATAAAAAATAGCCGTTATAAATATTCAACTGGCTGAAATAATAATTCAGCCTTCTGAATTTATTGAATTCGAAAATAGTAAGGAAATATAAAATTGGTCCAATTTAGATGGCTGAATGAACATATTTAGCCGGTGGAATATTGTGAAACATTAAAAACGTTTCAGCAAATAGACAGTTGAACGAGTCCACTCAATCAGCTGTTTTCAGCCTCATGTGTGCATCTATGTGTATCTTTATATATATATATATGTATATATATATACACACACACACCATTCAGGAGAGATTTTAACACATTTCTAAATAGTTTACAGACTCTAAACAATATATTATCAGCTTTAAAATACTCTAAATTCGAATGTGCAACGAATCCCTTACATAAGTGATTAGTACACACAAATATTGTTTTATATAGTTGTCACAATCAAAAAGATGAAAATCAAGATTCTAACATTCTCCCTCCTTTTGATGATGAGAATTATATAAGTATAAATAAGGTAACTACATAAACACTTACATAAATACTCCCCTTGTCAGTATGCACAATGATTTAAGCTAACTTTCTCCCCTTTTGTCATCGACAAAAAGAGGAATATAAAATAAACGCATGTAAATATTGCAGAACATAGATTAAAACACATACTCGAGATATCATTATGAAAATAAAATCACAATATCCATACAACGTTAAGCAGATAACTAAAGAGAACCATAGAAAGTAAAATGTAGTGTATTAGTAGCGCACCAGATTTTCAAGTAAGAGATCCCGAGTTCAAGCCTTGCAAATTTCAATTTTTGTAAAAAAAATTATTTTTGAAAAAATAATAATTATTGATCTTTCAATGGTGCAATTCCTAATTCTCTTCTTAATTTTATGAAAATATTTTCATATTAAGGTTTTGTAAATATATCAGCTAGTTGATTTTCAGAGGATACAAATTCCAATCTGACTAAATCCTTTTCGGTATTATCACGATGAAAATGATGGCGTATGTCAAGCTCGTGAGTGATTGACAAGATTTTTGGATAAGTTTATAGCACTTGTGTTATCATAGAAAATAGTTGATTTAGATAAATTTATACCAAAATTTTGTAGTGTTTGTTGCATATAAATGACTTGAGCACATGCTAAAGCAGCAAAAATATATTCAGCTTCACACGTCAATAGTGAAACAAAATTTTGCTTCTTGCTAAGCCAAGAGACTAAGGATTGTCCAACGAAGTGAAAAGTCCCGCTTATACTTTTTTGATCTGTTCGACATCCAAAGTCAACATCACTATATGATACTAACCGAAAGGACATTCTTTCGGATAGAAAAGTCCAAAATCTTTGGTTTTGCTTTGATAACGCAATATACGTACTATTGCATGCATATGTGATTCTTTAGGATTTGTTTGAAATCGAGCGCACAAACAAACACTCATCATTATATCAGGTCTGCTAGCATTTAGATAGAGTAATGATCCTATTATACTTTGATATAATTTTTGATCAACACTCTTGTCCCCTTCATCTCTATCGATATGTATTGTTGTACTCATTGGTGTTGGTTTGGTAGAAGTATTTTCCAAACCAAAGCGTTTAATTAGATTATTACAATATATTTCTTGATTAATAAAAATTCCATTTTCTATTTGTTTAATTTGTAAACTAAGAAAATAAGATAATTCTTCCATATGTGACATTTCAAATTTTTTGGTCATTAAAGTAGAAAATTCATGACAATTATTCATTTGTAGAACCAAAAATAATATTATCTACATAAATTTGAATAACTAAAATATCCTTAGTTCATTTAATAAAAAGAGTTTGATCAACCGTCCCTATTTCTAAACCACAATCTATAAGATAGCGATAGCTCTTAAGACGTTCATACCAAGCACGACGTGCTTATTTTAGACCGTATAAGACTTTCTGATGTTTATAGACATGGTCTGGAAATTTTCACGTGTGAATAAAAAGTTTGTTCAACATAAACATTTTCTTTTATGTATCAATTTAAAAATGCACTTTTAACATCCATTTAATAAAGTTTAAAATTGTGAAAACACGCACAGGCCAGTAAGATATGTATTGCTTCTAGTCGGGCGACTGGAGCAAACGTTTCTTCATAGTCAATTCCTTTTTATTGATTATATCCTTGTGCAACTAATCTGGCTTTATTTCTAGTTATATTTCCTTGTTCATCTACTTTATTTTTGAAGACCCATTTTGTACCAATGACCATTTGATTACTTGGTCTAGGAACCAATTCCCAAACTTCATTTCGTTCGAATTGGTTTAGCTCTTCTTGCATAGCTATAACCCAGTAGTCACAAGTAGAGGCTTTTTTTGGTATTTTTAGGTTCCATATGAGAAAGGAGTGCAACATGGCCCATTTGATTAAGTTGATTTCTAGTTCTGACATGTGAATCAATTTCTCCTATTACATTTTATACTGGGTGATCTCGTAAAATTCTAGGAGGAGCCTTTAATTCATTTTCATTATGAACAATGTTTTCATCTTATTCAAAATTATAAATAATGTTTTCATCCTCTTCAAAATTATTTTGAATAGCCATAATTGTGACCGACTTAGTGACTATCTCATCATTCTTAAAAAAGTTATTTGTTTTGGACACATTTTTCTCGATGATAGCCTAATGTTGTCCAAGCTTGCTTTGGTTTCCAAACAATGTGACAAGAGCTTGTTTTGGAGTTATGTCACCATGGAGTTATTGAATCTCATCATCGTCTTCTTCTTCTTCTTGTCAAGGAGGTTGAGAGGATGAAGAGGTGACATTTGTTTCTCACTGAGGAATACCTTGTTCGCGATTTATGGCCCATTATTGTAAACTTATAATTTGTTGATGTTTTCGGCGTTTCGGAAGACCCGTTGGACTAGAATCTTCGAGTTAAGCTCGCCAATGGTCGTGAAATCCGAATTTGATAAAGGAACTCCAAAGTTTTGTAGAATACGCATGATATAGGCTCCATAGTAGATTGTTTGTAGTTTCTCTTATGATTGAGTGTGATAAACTCCTCCAAAATAATATTTTCCCAATTTACTTTTTAGGACGTGCAAATAGCATAGAGGGCTTGAAAATCCCTCTTATAGACCTTTTCATAGCTACTGGTTCAGGTTGAATGGTCGAATGAGTGCTCGATGAATAATCGATGCTTTCGGACGTAAACCACTAGATTTTAAAATTATCAAATCATCCGATAGAAAAAATGTGAAATTTCATCTCGATTATACATATCAACCTCTACATTATCAATATCCAATCCTTAAGATGGACATCATATTATGTGGCCAAGTTGTTGGAGAGGAAGATAAATTTTTACCCCACTCACCAAGGTCCAAATACAATCATCCTTGTTGTGGGGAACTTGGTGGTCTAGATTCAAGTTAGCAAAGAATAATTTAATCAAAAAAGGGTATATTTTTATGTTGTTAGAACCATACCCTATGAGACGGTCGAGACCACTAGCCTCAGCAAATTCTCTTATAGCATAGCCATTGAAATAAGTGAATTTCATGAAAGCACCTTCAAAAATCCTTGAAATTTTCATCGAGTTGAACCTATTTACTGCCATTTCATTATGGAGTCAAGAACGAATTTGACTCTTGATGGGACGGCAGTGGATTCATGAACTCGTTTGGATCTTAGTACCATTTGATTGAAGAAGTTTGAAGGGAAAAAAGTTGATTTTTTGATGTGGAGGCTGGGGTTTGAGTTGGATTTCTTTTGGAGTAAGAGGGTTTGGGTAAGTGGAATATAAAGAATAGATGGGAGTTAAGTAGTGTTAGAATTAATAGTTGTATTGGAAAGAGTGTAGAGTTATTTTAAAAAAGTGAAAATAAATAGGGCAGTCGACTTAAATGGGGAGAGCAATCGACTGATATGCAGGGCTTTTGATCCTGCAACTTTGCAGTGCAAATTATCAAAAATCAGTCGACTAAAATTTGGGTGTCAGCCGACTGTTTGCTAAGTTAGATTTCAAAAACTTTGAAGATTCAGTCGACTACTTTGAGGGTTTAGTCGACTGGTATATAGAGAAAGTTAACCTGCAACTATATAGTTCATTTTTTATGCATTTCAGTTTGACTGGTGGTAATAATTCAGTCTAACATTTTCTGTAAAAGAAATTGACTGAGTTTGAATTTTCAGTCGGCTGTAAAGCTCCTCACAGTCGACTGAATCTGCTGATTTTTCTGAGGTTGGCCTTTCTTCTAGGTATCCTTTATTTGGTTATATATATATGTCTATTTTTGAGTTTTATTCTAATGTTAAACATAAAGATATACTTATTATTTCAATAAACACAATACTTATTTAGATTACAATATTAAAAATTTATAAACAAAAATAATTTAGTTTGTTGAATTTTTGGAATCATCTGAGCACAGTTCAACCTTGGTGTTTCATGTAATGGATGGATATGAGACCAAACATTACTTTGAGCACCTCGTTCCCAAGAATTCGGAGATACTTGATTGTTGGTACACACTTTGCTTGGGAGACGGCCCGTAGAACTTGAGAGCAAATTGTTCTAGAAAACTTAAACGTATTGCATTGACTTTTTGTTCATAGTACATTTCACATTATAATTCTATCGTCACTCATTGATAGTGATGGATGTTACCAATTTTTCCTTTGCTTGATGGAGAATCAAAACCTAAGTTTCTCTTAGCTTGCTTTCCTTTTAAAGTATATCCTGTGTAATGATTCGGGAAAGGAGTAATCTTTACTGGAATATATACCGAAGTTGAATTGTTTGAAGAATCCGAGGGAGGAGTGCTAAAAAACGATTGAGGATTGATTTGAACTTTCTTTTGACGACATTGTAAAGCTTGAATATAATTTAAGGATTAACTTATTTGCAAAGTTTATATTTGAGTTCTTAAGAGAAAGTTGATCGTATATATACTGAGTGATCTGATTATTTCAGGCTTTTTCCTTATAAGGTTGAAAAAAATTAGGAAAACTTCAGCCAAGGAAAATGAGAAGTTAGAAAATGTAAGAAATAATGGCCACGAGAAAAATTAAAGTAGTGCATGATCTAAATTCAAGAAACATATCAGAACATTGGAAAATCATGCAACTTCCACCTATGAAAGCAGAGTTCGAGTGCCATCATCATAAAAAAATTAATTTGTTTAATAAAAATTCAAAATTTTACATTAACAATGAATTATAACTCATGTAACAAAACAATTCCAAGTTCTCGTCTTAATTTAATAAAAAATCTATTAAGGGTATAGTAAATATATTAGATATTTGATTTTCTAATGGTATAAATTCTAGTGAAATATTTCCTTTTTCTATATTATCGTGAATAAAATAATGTCTAATATCAATATGTTTAGTTCTAGAGTGATTTATAGGATTTTTCAATAAATTTATAGCGCTTGTATTATCAAAGTAAATCGTTGATTTAGAAAGTTTTATTCTAAAATCCTGTAGTGTTTGCTGCATGTATGTTACTTGAGCACATGCCAAAGCAGCAGAAATATATTCTGCTTCACATGTCGAAAGTGAAACACAATTTTGTTACTTATTAAACCAAGATACTAAAGATGTCCAATGAAATGACAAGTACCGCTTATACTCTTTCGATCCGTTCGACATCCTCTAAAATCAGCATCACTGTATGATACTAACTCAAAAGGACATCCTTTTGGGTAAAAGAGACCATAGTCTTTAGTCTTGCTTCGGTAACCCAAAATTCGTTTCACTGCCTGCAAATGCAATTCTTTGGGATTTGCTTGAACACGTGCACACAAACATACACTCATCATTAAATCTAGTCGACTAGTAGGTAAATAAAGTAATGATCCAATCATGCTATGATATAGTTTTTGGTCAACACTTTTGCCATTTTCATCTCAATCAAGATGTACCGTAGTGCTCATAGGAGTTGGTTTAGCAGAAGTGTTTTCCATACCAAAACGTTTTATAAGATTATTACAATATTTTTCTTAATTAATAAAACATCCATTACTTAATTGCTTAATTTGTAAACTAATAAAATATGAAAGTTCTCCCATGTGAGACATTTCAAATTCTCTTGTCATAATATTTGAAAATTCTTGACATAAATTTTCATTCGTGGAACCAAAAATATGGTCATCTACATAAATCTGTATTATTAAAATATCATTTTTATCTTGTTTCATAAATAAAGTTTGATCTACTTCCCCAATTTTAAAACCAGAATTTATTAGATAATTTTTAAAACGATCATATCAAGCACGAGGTGCTTGTTTTAAACCTTATAAAGCTTTCTTTAACTTATAAACATGATCTGGAAATTTTTCATGTGCAAATAAAGGTGGTTGTTCTACATATACATTTTCTTTTACAAAACCATTTAAAAATTCACTTTTTACGTCCGTTTGATATCGTTTAAACTTATTAAAACATGCATAAGCTAATAGAATACATATAGCTTTTAGACAAGCTACAAGAGCAAATGTTTCATCGTAGTCTATTCCTTCTTCTTGATTATAACCTTGAGCAACTAACCTAGTTTTGTTTCGAATAATATTTCCTTGTTTATCGGATTTAGTTTGGTAAACCCATTTGGTACAATAACCTTTTGATTACTTGGTCTAGGAACTAAGTCCCAAACTTCTTTTCGTTTAAATTGATTTAGTTCTTCTTGCATAGCAATAATCCAATAATCATCAGTTGAGGCTGTTTTAGTATTATTGGGTTCAATGTTTAAAAGAAAAGCTACATGACCCATTTGATTTAACTGATTTCGGGTTCTTATGTTAGTATTTATTTCTCCAATGACATTTTCAATTAGGTGATTTCTTAGAAGTCTTGGTGGAGTTCAAATTTCATTTTCAGTTGATAAATTATCGTTTTCATTTCCAACATTATTTTCATCATTTTCAATATCATATACTGTGATATTTGATTTAGGAATTATTTTTCCTCTTTATTTTTATTATTAAATTTAAATTTTTCATCGAATGAAACGTGAAGTGTTTCTTCAATAATTTTAGTTCTTTTATTATAAATCTCGTAAGCTTTGCTTCGTTCCAAATATCCAATGAATATTCCTTCAGCAGATTTTGGGTCAAATTTACCAAGTTTGTCTTTTGTATTTAAAAGAAGACAGTTTGAAGCAAAAACTTTAAAATATGATATGTTAGATTTTCTTCCATTGAAAAGTTCATATGGAATATGTTTAATTAATGGTCTAATGGAAACTCTATTTAAAACGTGACAAGTAGTTGCTACAGCTTTTGTCCAGAAATGCTTAGGTAGATTACTTCCACTTAATAAAGTCATAGCACATTCTTGAAGTGCTCTATTTTTCCTTTCTACAACTCCATTTTTTAGTGGAGTTCTAGAAAATGAAAAATTATGAGCAAATCCTTCCTTGTTATAGTATTTTTCAAAAGTCTCATTATTGAATACACCACTATGATCACTCGAATATTTTTGATTTTTAAATTTTTAATATTTTGAATTCTTTTAGAAAATATTTTAAAATTTTCAAAAGTATCACTTTTATTTTTAAAAAATATTGACCAAGTGAATCTTGAGAAATCATCTACAATTATGAAAACATATCAATTATGGTTTATAGACTGTACTTGAGTTGGTCCAAAAAGGTCTAAATCTATTAACTCAAGTGATTGCAATATAGAAATTATTTTCTTGGATTTAAAGAAGATTTACTTAATTTTCCTAACTAACAAGCATCATAGATACTTTTTATTTTAAAATTCACTTTTGGTAAACCTTTTACTAAATTATTTTTAGATAATTTGCTTATCGTTTTAAAGTTTATATGACAATATCTTTTGTGCCATAACCAAGGATCATTTTCTTTGGCTACTAGACACATATTTGTGTTATGATTAACTTTCATATTTAATATATATATATATATATATATATATACACACACACACATATTTCATTCTCTAGTTCCATCAAATATAAGGTTATTATTTTGATCAAATATGTTGCATTTATTTTCAAAATTTTTTATATTAAAACCTTTATCGCATAGTTGACTTATACAAAGAAAATTATGTTTTATTTTTTTAACTAGTAAAATATTTGTAATAAGAGGTAAGTTTGTTGTACCGTCATTGCTCGCATCTTCTTTGCCGATGATATAATCTTTCGAATTACCTTCAAATGGGACAGATCCTCCATCTGAGTAGATAATGTCAGTCAGCATATCTTTGTTTCCTGTCATATGTTTTGAGCAACCACTGTCAAGTATCCACTTCCCTCCTTTTCTAGTTGGTACCTGCAATATAGAGATGACGATGGTACCAACTTTTTATTAGGGTCCTAAGAGTTAGATTTTAGGAAACCAAACCCAAGAGGATTTAGAATCCCCTTTATAAGTAAAATATTTATTTTTATGAACTGAATTTATAAAAGATTTAATATGCTTATTTCTGATTGAATTATTATTATTTGTTTTTGGTACCAAAATCTTTATAGAATTTGTATTGCCAACGAATCTTTTGAGTGAAATCCTTTGACTTGGGTTTTTCTTTTACAAAATTCTTATGTATGTTGAAATTTTTATATGATAAATTATTCTTCTTTGAACTAGATTTTGAAGAATTGGTATATCCTAACCCCTTTATATTAAAAGTAGTTTGAAATTATTAATAATCTTTGAAAGATTTTCTCTTGCTTTATTAAAATTAGATAGATTTTTAATTATATTCTCTAACTCAGTTTTGGGACTGGTATTATTTAATTCAAGACGTTTGATTTTAAATCATGATTTTATGAAGCTATTCTTTTTTTTTCATTTCAATTTCATTTGATAACATAGTGAGTTGAGAAGAAACGTTAGACAAAGATTCTCGTGTTTTAACAAGTTCTTCTTCTATGATTTTCTTTTCATCTATGAGCATATCAACTTCTATTTCACTTTTGTTTAATTTTTCTAAAGCATATTTAAATTTTCTTTTAACTTCTTTTAGTTTATCTAGTAACTTTGAGTTAATATTTATTAAATCTTCAGAAGTTAGATCATTTACGTCGTTAGTCGAAGCCATATAAGATAGATATTGGCTTATTAAGAATAACTGTCAGTGTCGCTATCTGATAATGAAGACGATTCTAAATCATCCCATGTAATAGAGAATGCTTGCTTCTTTTTGTACTTGTCCTTTTTATTCTTGTAGTTGTCTTTCTTTTGATCTGGAGTCCTTCTTTATGTGACCCTTCTTATGACATTCATAACACTCGAGATTTGAAGCTGATGGTTTATAGGTATTGTCTCTTCTGTTGTTACTGAATTTCTTGTTCTTTCTAAATTTCAAATCCCTTTTGAAGTTCTTTGCTATAAATGCCATGTCATCTCATATGAGTCAAAATCTTCTTGTTTAGCCTGAAAAGCTATATTTTTTCTATCGTGGGCTTGATCTCGTTTTGTCTGCAAATTTACTTTATGTGACATGAGATTTCCTATCAACTCTTCAGGTTTGATCGTAGAAATGTCATTAGCTTCATCAATAGCTAAGATTTTCGTTCCCATTCATTCGTTAAAGAGTTTAGAATTTTTGTGACAATATCAAAATCTGTATATTTTTCTCCTAATGCCAATAATGAATGATATTTGTCTTGGAGTCTATAATACATGTCATTTATAGTTTCTTTTGGTTTTATTCTGAAATTTTCGAACTGCTTTTTGAGCATAGAAATCTTGATTTGTTTAATTTTATTTGTTCCTTCATGTGTAACTTCAAGAGTTCATCAGATTTCATACCAGTTTTACATATACTAACTTTATTAAATTCATTCTTATCTAAAGCACAAAATAACATATTCATGGGTTTTGCATTTGAAGTAGCATCTATTTTTTGTGTGTTTGACTATTGTGCATATGGTGTGGTAGGTATAGTGTATTCATTCTGAGTGATGTTTCAAGTATCATATCCATTTTCTTGCATATAAATACTCATGCGAGTTGATCAATAGTTGTAATTCAAACCATTAAATAGTGGTGGTCATGCAGTGGATTGACCTTCAATAAAACCTATGTTAGTGTTATTTTCTACATTCACCGAATATCAAATAAATGTGTTATGGTTATATGATGAACTTAGTCTAATAGCAAATGAGAGTGACTAAGAATCATAATATGGAATATTATATAAGCTATCTACTAGTGCAGAATATAAATATAACAGTAAATTGTAAAGTAAATGACACCAGAGATTTTTATTCTGGTTTTAACTTCCCGTTCTTCGTCCAGTCCCTGACTACTTTTGGAATTTAACTACCAACCCTCTCTTAACCCAAAGCAAAAGGTATTACACCGCCTAAGCAATCGAACAGGACTTCAATCGCCTAAGCAACAAAATAGGACTTTAAATGCTTGAGCAACCAAACAGGACTTCAATCGCCTAAGCAACAAAATAGGACTTCAAATGCCTAAGCAACCGAACAGGACTTCTAATACAAACAGTAAAAATTGCGTCTGACTGGGTATGCTCTTGAGTAACACCGATAAGTTAATGACGTACACCCTTCCTATAATCTTCTCCTTTGTGGTATACAGTGTAATTCATGCAGATAGGAAGTTAATTTAATCATTAATGAAGTTTTATTTGAAAGAGCAAGTGATTAGAATGAGAGTATTGAGTGCATTTGGCAAGATTGTTTGATAATAAGAATGAGAAAATAGAATCAAAATTTTGTAATTAAAACAATAGACTTCTTGACTATATATAATGTTTAAGTGCTACAATTATTTATGAAAAGTAGTGATTGAAAGATACAGAAAAAACTCTTGATTTAAGGGTTGTTTTTATTCGCTGAAGTGAAGTGACATTTCAAAAATTTAGCCGTTATGCAATTTCAGTCGACTGAATGAAAAAATTAGTGCAACGATCCGTATTTTTGATAATTAAAAGTATTAAATTAAATATTGTGAGAAATTAAAATTTATGATTTATTAATGAGAAAAACATTTAGAATATGATTTAATAATGTTGTTTGAATGTTATTGACAACTATTTTAATGTAATTTCAATCAGTTAAAATAATTGTAAAGTTAATTTGGTTATAATTGTAAATAAGGAATAACTTTAATGTTGGATTCAATGTTGAAATTATCTATTATTAATTGAAAAGGTTTATTATAGAATATGAAATAGATTAATTAGTACATAAATTTATTGGCTTTTGTTTATGAACAATAGACTTAGAAATGTGTTCAAATTACTATTCTGTAATAATTGTTTTAATTATTATTTTATTATTTAATCCTTTGAAATTAATTTGGAAATCAACAAAATAACATAATTGAAATATTGCAATTAATATGGTAAAAGACTTCAACTATTGAGTGATAAGAATAGTAAGATGGAAACTTATGTTAAATTGACTCATCAGGTAATAGTAATTTAATGTAAGAATTTAAATCTAAATAAAATATTTTCTTTGGAATATAAAATTGTAATGAATGAATTTATTACAATGGTTGAACGCTAAAATCAATGTAATATTTAAATCTTGGATTTAATATCGAAATTTTGTTTTAAAAGATTATAAATTCCTGGTTAATCAAGAATGATGAAAATTGTTAACTTTTAATCAAGAATTTAAAGGTGATTAAATTAATTTTAAATTAATAATTTATTTTATTAACGCGTAAAATTGGGTTTTTGGGCACTGTCTTGAATTTCGACGAAAGCAGTTTCATTGGATCCATAACAGTGAATTATTATAAGATTTCAAGCTTCATAGCGATCAGACTTATCGTTTGATCGTGTGAGCTTGAAACGCATAGAAATCGATCGATGAAATTTAAATGAACATAAATTGATTTTAAAAGCTAACTTCTATATACAATGGAATTAAGGTTTAAAACTAGTTCCATTGAGTTTAAAAATATCGAAAACTATATTTTGATACATGGGATGATATATTTTCATTTCGAGAACAAAACAGGATTTTAAGGTCGTTGTTATTGTTTTGACCTAATTCGATCTGTCCATTCGTTCTTATCAATCTCTACCTATATAAATAGATTTTTTTCTCTAACACTAGTGTTCTATTCTAATTTCTATATGTATTTCTCATTCTCATCTGTTCCTTCCCTCCTTCTCAATGCCAGAACATCAAAACCCTAAATCCCCAATTCCAAATCGAACTCCAAAATTCTGACTCCTCTAACCTTATCGAATTAAATATCATCGCGAAGCTCTCGACAAACATAACCTATATCTGTAATTCGTTTTTGCAGTCGAATCACGATTTGGCCAGAAATCAATGAAACAGCCGTGGTCATTCGTTTTAGGGTTGTCGATTCAATAGTGGATCTTCGACTTTGGAGCGATCGGAGGGCACTAGAGCGTAAAGGGCGAGGAGACGAGTTCATCCATATAGTTTGTTGGTGTCAGGGGTGCACAAATTTTCCATGATCGGTGATTTTGTTCATCGGCGATGGAGGCACTCTGATGGGTCGGAGGTGGCCCGACTACAGCAGGTGGGTGTGTGGACGAAGCTGCGTAGTGGTGTGGCCTGATCGAGGCGTAGCTTCCTCTAGGCGGCGGCGGCAGGCATTCGAAGATGGCGGTTGGAGTTCGTGTTCGAGGATCATGAACAGTGTTAGGTTTTGGAGAGGTACGATATTACCTAATTACCCCTATATTATATTTAAATTTTTAAGTGTTCTAATATCGGTAACTTTTGCACATGAACTCGGATTTGGATGCAATTTCTTCCATTGAAATTGTATCAAAATTTTGGACAATCTGAAAATGGTTTGATTAAATTTAAAGATTGTTAGATTTTTGGGTTTTATTGGATTTTAAATCGATGATAAATCAAAGGTGAGTGATTTAGCCCACTCACGAAATAATTAACATCCTTATGTTAGTTGAATTAAATATATGAGTTGACAAGATTTTTATTGATTGTTGTTTGGTAATTTAAATTTTCATTCAAATTAATATTGAAATTAAGTTCATAATTAAATATTGATATTGATACCAGCTAACTGTTGTGATTTATCGACTGATTTTGATGTTGATTATGATGGATGTTTGTTTGTTGATATTTTGGATGATTGGATGTTATGTTATTATATATTTTGTTATCACACCGCAAGTCCCCTTAGTTTGTTGTTAGGAAAATCACTATAGGTTCAAATGATACATACCTAAATGATCTTATAGATTAGGGAAAATCGATATGGGTTAAAATGATATATGCCCGAGCGATTTTATTGATTTGGAAATTATTGATTCGGGATACGGGTTGAAATGATATATACCGGAGAAATTTAACTATTTTGGGTTGAAATGATACATATCCAATCACTTGATCATAGGGTAGAAAATTATATATGGACACCGTTGGTCGGTTTTATATTATTTTCTAAATGGTAAAGTATATTTGATTTATAAATTTGATCTTTAAATTTAACTTAGTGATTTTATTTAAAAATTTATATTTGGAAAATAAATAATTTTTTACGTTTAAAACTTCAAATTATAGGTTAATATATGGTTTTAAATGTAAATGTAAGATTTTAACTTATAATTTATTTATTTTTAAATATATTTTTTAAATAGTTTTAAAAAATATTTAATATAATATTTTAAATTTAATTTAATATAATAAATATAGTTTTGATTTAAGATAATAAATATAGACTTTATAATAACTTTAATAGATAAAAGATTTTAGAATTTTGTAAAAGGTTTTGTAAGGAATTTATAAAAGTTTTGTAAGAGATTTTATAATGGATTTTAAAAAAGGATTTTTATAAAAGATTTTTATAAAGGATTTTATAATGGTTTTATAAAGGAGTTATAAAGGTATTAAAGGATTTTATAAAGGGTTTTATAAAAGAACTTGTGTAAAGGGATTTGGAAGTGTTTTAAAGGAATTTGCATAGAAGTTTATGAAAAAGGGAAGAGTGCTAAACTGTTTTGGAATTTATAAATAGATTTATAAATAGTTTTAAAGCATATAAATAGTTCGTAAATGGTTTAAGAGAGATTTATAAATTATTTTTGAAATTGATTGAAAGAAATCTTCTTCAGCATTTATGAATATATTTATACTTTTAGAATAAGTATATGGATATCTTGATACGAAGGTATAAACTATTTTCTGGATTTAGTATTAAAAATGTTTTGTAAAATGATCACAGTGTGCAATAAGCGTTTGGTTGTTAAAGATACCGAGGTCGGATATTGTCATACTCTCTACCAATTGCAAAACCACATTAACAACTGTGCATGTGGTGAGAATCCCGAACGAAGCATGATGGCTTAACGAATGCTACCGGTATGAGGTTAGAACGCAGCCTTGACCTTCCGGTCAGCTTGATATGACTAAAATAGGAGCTATCCCAGGCCAAGTGAGGTCGCTCCCTCCTATCGGACATGCTTCTTCGATACCATATCTGTTACTTTGTGATTGATTGGTGGCCACCCTTGATTTGATTATGGAAGTGTGTCTCGAGGTGGGCGGTAGTAGCTTCTATGCGTTACCACCAGTCCGGACATGCAAAATGGTAGAATCCTACCCTGGGCATTGCCTCGCGTGCCTGGTCATATGCCTTATCGAGCACACTACGATTTTGGTTTGTGTCGTACCTATGGAGTGCTCCCTGATGGCCACCCCTTTTACGATGGAGTATACAATACTGTATAGACTACGATGTCTATAAAATGTGTTAAGGGGGATATGTGAAACGCCTTAACGCTATTTTAATTTCTTACTTACTGGTAGACACTACATATATATAGTGTATTTTACTACATATAGATAGTTTAACGGATCCTTAGGAGACGGAAAATCCTAAACATCTCTTAAGTTATTGCACGCACGTTATACACTAGATATGAGATGTAAAATCATTTAAATATCTCTGAAGCTATTACACTCATATTATTGTTGATTTATCTTACATAAGACCTTTTAGTTCTGACTCGAGTGTTTTATCTTTTCATTATGCTCGGGCCAACCTCAGCATTTCAGTGTTAAAGACTTTAATTCTGGAGGACGAAGACGGAGTTTGGTATATTATATTATTAGTAATTTTCCGCTACATCATTATTGGTATGTCATCATTTGTTCTCTGATTGTTGTAAAAATTGTCTAATCAAATGTATATTACAAAACAGCTTCATGAACTGTTTATTTTACTATTATATTTTGTTATTCTGCTGTAAGATTCTGTGTTTTGTTTTTCCTTCTTTTCTCTTATTTTCTTATTTTCACCATTGAAAATTCTCCCTTTTGAATGGTTTGAGTTGACATTTACGGTCTATTTTCGATTTAAACCGTCAAAAAAGGTGGTTCATTGCAGTTGGTATCGGAGCTTTGGTTTATAGATAGCTTAGCCTGTTTGGGGTTAACTCATCAGAGATAGGGTTATTAATACCTTAGAATAAGTTTGAGTGTGTGTGTGTGTGTGTATGAGAGAACATATTTGTTAGTGATGTAAAAATATTTGGTATTGTGTTAATTTGTTTTTTTGAGTATTTATGAATTCTAATCGTTACATAGGATGCTATGGCATTGATAGGTATTTCTAAACACTTAATAGGGCAGACCGACACAATATTGTTTTTGAAATATAGGTAAATGAAATAATTTTACCTAGTATTATATTTGTATATAAAAGAACAATTTTTATAAATGGATATAATTGTATGTGATATGTTTGTTTGTTAGAAGTGAAATTTTATAAATACTAGTTGCAAAATAGAATTTACAAATAAATTGAATATGAATTGAAAATTTGAGAACTTAAGTTTCTGGGTTTTGAAATTAGTTTTCAAAGATTTTGGAAAGGTAATATTAGTATTATTTGGAAGTATTTTCGGATATAAATATTTTTAATGTGATTTTAAAAAAATGTTTTAAAAGAATTTAAAAGGAAATAAGTTCTGTTCTCCCCTTTTCTATCATTGGAAAATATTTTCGGTGATGACCACGACATCATTGACATTCATTTTCAAGTTTCAAAGTGGAAGGACCACTGTAGTAGCTTTGGTACACATTTGTCTTGGTAAATAAATTTTTATTTTATTTTCTTAAGTATGATTTGATATATATAGAAGATGTGAATATATATATATATATATATATATATATATAATTTCAAAATGATTTGAAATAAACCCTGTATTTAATTTTTAAGTTACTATTAGATTAATGATTTTTAGTTGTAGAAATAAAGTGAGATTTCAATAGTTAGAAACTTCTCAAAGGAAAAAATACAAATTAAAGCCAAGTGGTTAATGAAACTGTAAAAAAATTGGAGATTTGTCACTAGTAAATTTATGGCTAATGAAATTTGGAAGTTGTAAACTATTGAATATTTTTCTTTACTAAAATGAATAAGGTAAATTTGTATAACACTCAATTACATTCTAAAAAACATATATAAAACTTACCTAAAATATTTAAAAGTTGAAATGCTAATATGAATATTTAATATGATTTTATACAAGTAAAACTTAGGTAATCGATTTATGTCTACAAATAAGAATTTTGATGTAAAAGTAATATTTTAAACATAAGTTAATATTTTGAAAATCTAGTAATTAAATTAAATAGGAAAAATGAATACAGTTTAAGTAAATGATTATAAACTTAAGAAAATGACCGAAATGATTCATTGATGAATATTAATATTAAAATGGATATCAAGGTTATAAGTAAATAATAAATGTGAAATAAACTACAACGAAATGTACGTAATACTTTAATAATGGATTCATTGATGATTTCAAATATTGAATGGGAAATAAATTGTGTGAGTAGTGATGGAAAATTAATAAATGATAATTATTTCATGAATGAACTAAAACAAATGAAAAGCAAATAATGATGTGAAAGGAAACTAATAGAATAAAATATGTAAATTGTGCGTGAAATGACCCACTTCTTTTTACTCTAATTTATGTGATTTTTAGTGAGTTTTTTTTGCAAGTGCTAACTTCTTTTAGTTCATTTTCCCCCAAGATCAGAATCTTACCAATATAGAAATATTAGTTCATAAATCAAAACATGTCATTTATATATATGAAGATATATAAATGTTTCTTTGCCCATCAGAGTAACAAAAATTGCAAACAAAATTTTATCACATTATATTCTCATATCTGAGAGGTATTATGTCACATAGCTTCTTTCTAGTTTCAATCTCTCTCTCTCTCTCTCTTTTCTTTAATTTAAAACAAGCTTGTTAATATTTTCTTGTTTTATTTTTCAGCTTGTTTCTTGATCCCATTTAATTAATTTCCATATTTTTAGTTAATATTCCCCCTCTTTTGTTTTTGTTTTGTTTGTGAAATCAGGAGTTTAACACTTATAGTCCTACTTTGAATTTCATATTAAGTGTTAAAACAACTCAAGCTTGTGAGTTTAGCCCGGGGTACTCCTTCTTTTCACAGCAATATTTTCATGTCAGGTATAAGTACTTATATCTGGATTCATAATGTATGTAATAGTCCTATGATTATTGTGGTTGTAAGTGAGTTAAAGCCCAGTCAGAGGAAAAACAATGCAAGTAAACAAGTGCTAATTTATTCTAGCATACCAAGTAAATTTTGCACATACTTTTAAACATCATATTCCAGGCAATTTAATTAAGGAACCAAACTCAAATGAAACTGTGGTGCAGACCTCTAATGGCCATTGAATGATGGCTATTAACATAAACCAAGTTGAAGTAAGGTAGTGGTCATGCTTAACATTTAACCAAATTCTTTGATATTGCAGACTCTTATAGTTTAAACAAGACCAAATGCAAACAAACTTTAAACTGTGTTTGATGCAACTGAGTATTGTTTAATATGGTTATAGTCAAGGCTACTAGTTCTACACACATATCCTTTTATAACACATTGCAATACTGGAAATCAGACATGTAAGAAAGATTTGTAAACTAAAACTTCAAGCTTCTCATGGTCTTATATCAATTTATAAGTCATGATCAAGCCTCACCGGCTAAACCAGATTAGGTTCAACCATCACCTGACAGTTCTTCTACATGCTTTATCAAAAGAAAACCACTGCAGTTGCACTATTTAAAATTTATCAGATATGTAAAAGAAAGTATGTCCACATATCAAATCACATGGCATAACCTCCTTCATCACAGTCTACCAAAAAAACATTAAGGTCATTTACTTTGATCAGTAGCTCAAGACACATATAATACTAAGTTTTACAAATTATTTTCAAATGAACAAGCCACTACAATACTGAAAGGTCTGCCTAGACTTCAGAAAGTTTGCCTAGCTATTTTTATTACAATGAACTACCACATTTTTAAAACTCAAGTAGGTCTTCTAATTTTCCAAGCAAGTAAGCTATTCATGCATCTTTACCTGCAACAATATTATGAGCCACCTCAATAAAATGAGACATCCCAAAATATTGCAAAGGCAATAAATAGGGTCAGAATAAAATTCTGGTATGAGTGAAATCAATATGAAAAATAACTTGTAACATTCTTTTAAGACCGTGCAGAGATCATCTACAATTTAATTCTTTCCAATTTTCTAATAGGCTTTGGCATAAGTATAATTAAACCTATACATTAGCATACATCCAAGCATTCATTCATCCAATTTATCCAGTTGTACATGTACAAACTCCTGTGGATTTGAACTCTTAAATTCCACAACATAATTCCTCAGTTCCATATTTTTTTTTTTCATTTTTTTATATGGTCCAAACTCTTGCCATTGAACACAAAGTGTGCATTGCAAAGGACTCAATTCTGTTAACCTTTGCACAGAGGCCTTCAGGACTTGAACAAGTCATGCACATACTCATCATCCACCTGATGATGAATAGATCAAGGCACCTCTCCTAAATTACTTTTTAATTTAGAGACCATGATTATATATTCATTTAAGGAATTTTCCTTTTTAACTCCAGAAATACTCTGGTAATCCTTTCTTCATTTCATAAGTCAGGAATTTAATTTCCTTAAAAATCATACCTAAACATACCAAACATTCATACAAAATTTCACAACCCATTTCAAAGTCATTTCAGCTTGATCAAAATTTTCTAATAACTTGCTAGTACAGTAGTTTCTAAAAATTTTCCTCTACTTAAATAAATCTACTGAACAAATCAGCACATGTTTATAGTATTGCACTGTTCGTATCATTTTTAATATGAACTAGGCATAAGCATGAATCTCATTATTCACACTGCCTACTTCATTTCCCTTTGATATACTATTTCCCAGTAAAACATTCAGTTCATTCTTCATATAAAACTGGATTATAAAATCCATTTCTATGATATGAATATATGTTTAATTATTTATATTTTAAAGCAAAAATTGAAACAATTATAACAAATCAAAAAAGATCAAAACATCAACCAGAGGTTCAACCAAAGTACTATCCATGATCAACATGTATTTATTCAGAGAATAAAACCAAACAGAAAAAAAACATAATATGATTTTATATAAAATAATTTGTCTGCCCTTAATTTGGGTCTTAATGCCTTAAATCTCTTAAGTGATTATCACTCACCTTCCTCTTCCCTTCCCCGAGAATGCTTAAGCTTGAAGACTGTGTGAGTTTCTCCTTTCTATATTTTTTTGAATTAAACTTCTGTTTTTCCCCCTCAGAGAAAAACCCTTCCTTACCCTTTGATTTAAATCATTTAATTAGGTTTTTAATAGAGGAAACACCCATTTTATCCTTACAAAAATAAAAGAAACCCTTATGCACATTTATGGCTAATTTTGCCATTTTCTTTTTATTTCCATTTCAGGTAAAGGCAGTTGTTATTCTGCTTTTCTATGTGCATGCTATTTGCATGATTCTCCCACACATTATTCTTATGTGACTTACTTCATTGTATATTTTTTTTAGCCCGAGTTATCCACTCATACCTCTCTTTACAATTAAAATTCCTAGCTATTATTTCAGACCATTTATTTACTTTTGATTTATTTCAAAATTATATTTATGTATTGGTAATATTAAACTGATTTTTGGCATTTTAATTTTTCAGAGAATTTATTTTTATCATCCCATGCTTCTTTGACCATATATGTAATTTTCTATACAATATATGCATGAATACATCTTTTCTTAATTAATTTTTTTCTTCCTTATCACTTAATTGCTGAAAGCAATTTTATCCTTACTGAATTATTTTATTTTCTTTTTGATATCCATTTTTCAAGCTATTTTTTTTGACAGTCATTTCTCACCTATTTACCTCATTCATTCTTGGCATTTATTTTCTATTACCTGTTTTTTTTAGTAATTTAATTCTCAAAAAATTTTGTGTCTTCACATACTCTCCTCCTAAAAGGAATTGTGTCCCACAATTATATATTGGTTTATTAGTATATTTTAAACATATCAGAAATTCATTCATCTAAGATCAGTCAAATACACTTAAGTAATATTTAAAGATATTCAGTTATAGACACACCTTCAAGCAGAAATAAGATTAGGATACTTATCCTTCATCCTATCTTCAGCCTCCCATGTGCAGTCATTTCCATCTAAACTCCACTGGATTTTAACTAGTTTAATTATTTTATTTCTCAATTTCTTTTCTTCTCTAGCCACAATGCCCACTGGTTCCTTTTTATAAACCCGATTTTCTTGAATTTCAACATGTGTAGGAGATTCAAGAATGGTCTCCTTACCATGCATCCATTTTCTCAATTGAGATACATGAAATACATCATGTACGTTGCTCAATTCCTCTGGCAACTTCAACTTATAAGCTAAATTCCTTATTCTTCGAACAGTTTCATATGGTCCATTATACCTTGGTGATAGTTTCCCTGTTTTGCCAAGTCTCAGTATTTTCCTCATTGGTGAAACTTTGAGAAACACATAGTCTCCCACCTCAAATTCCACTGGCTTCCTCCTTTTATCTGCATATGCTTTCTGTCTCTCTTGAGCTGCCCTCATTCTTTGCCTCACTAATTCAATTCTTGCAGAAGTTTCATTTACATTATCTGGTCCAAGCAACACTCTTTCTCCTGCCTCCATCCAACATGCAGGAGATAAACAAGGCTTTCCATACAAAGCCTCAAATGGAGCCATGCCTATGGTGGACTGGTAGCTATTATTATAAGAAAATTCAGATAAATAATTTTGATCCTCCCAATTGCCTCCAAAATCAAGTATACATGCTCTAAGAAAATCTTCTAAAACCTTATTAACAATCTCAGTTTGCCCATCTGTTTGTGGGTGGTAGGCTGTGCTTAGGTTAGTTCTGTCCCCATAGCTTCTTGAAAGCTACTCCAAAACCTTGAAGTAAACAAAGTATCTCTATCACTAATGATAGTCTTTGGGATGCCATGCAATCTCACTATCTCTTTCACAAATAACGGAGCTAGTTTATGGGCATTTCTGTTTGAATTTATAGGAATGAAGTGTGCTTTTTTTGTAAGCCTATCAACCACCACCCAAATACTATCATTGCCTCTTCTTGTTTTTGGCAAACCATCCACAAAATCCATTGATACGCTTTCCCATTTCCAAGTAGGCATTTCCAAAGGTTGCAATAGACCTGAGGGCTTTGATAATCTGCCTTTACTTGTTGGCATGTCAAGCAATTTACCACATATTTTGCTACTGCTCCTTTCATCCCTGGCAACCAGTAATTTCTCTTGAGATCATGGTACATTTTTGTACCACCTGGATGGATAGTATATTTTGTCTTGTGATGCTCATCCATAACTTCTTTTTTCAGTTCCTCTACATTTGGTAGACAAAGCTTCCCCTTTTTCCTTATGTATCCTTTATCATCTACTTCATAATTTTCCACTCTCATGCCTTGTGATATCATATCCTTCTTCTCCTTTAAATTTGTATCTTGATTCTGCATTTGCCCTATTCTATCAACCAGAGTTGACCTTAAAGAAATGAGACTTAATTTGCCATACTCAATCATCTTACTGTGTGCCTTATCTAATACACCAATTTCTTATTTTACTTCTACTTCACTGAGGATTGTTAAATCCTCGAACTCAGTTATCATTAAGCTTTCCAATCTTGCTTGATGTCTACTCAATGCATCTTCCACTTTATTAGCTTTTCCATGGTATACAATATATCAAGATCATAGGCAGCTAGGAATTCTACCCACCTATGTTGCCTCATGTTCAAGTCTTTTTGGGAAAACAATATTTGAGTGACTTATGGTCTGTAAACAATTCAAACTTAGCACCTAACAAATAGTGTCTCCATAGCTTCAATGCATATATAACACCAGCAAGTTCTAAATCATGTGTGGCATACCTTGTTCATTTGGCTTGAGTTTCCTTGATGCATATGCTATGACTCTACCATGTTGCATGAGCACTGCCCCTAGTCCAGATCCACTAGCATCTGTGTAAACTACTAATCCTTCATTTCCTTCTGGTACTTGTAAAACTGGAGCTTCCATCAACGCTTTCTTCAGTGATGCAAATGCTTGTTCACACTTCTCTATCCACACATATGATTGCTCTTTTCTAGTTAACTTGGTCAGTGGGATGGCTATTCTTGCAAAGTCTTTTATAAATCTCCTATAATAGCCTGCCATTCCCAAAAATGATCTCACCTCAGTCACTGATTTGGGTCTGCTCTAAGATTGAACTGGCATGACCTTGTTTGGATCTACTCTAATTCTTTGTTGAGATATAATATGTCCCAAAAACTTTACTTCATTCTGCCAAAATGTGCACTTATTGAATTTTTCTTTTAAATTGTGTGCTCTTAGCCTTGACAAAATCAGATGCAAGTGCCTTGCATGCTCCTCTTCTGATTTTGAGTACACTAATATATCATCAATAAAGACAACTACAAATTTATCTAGAAAATCTCTAAATGTTCTATTCATTAAATCTACAAATTATGATGGTGCATTTGTCAATCCAAAAGGCATCACCAAAAATTCATACAATCCATACCTTGTATTGAAGGTAGTGTACTTAATGCTTTCTTCCTCTACCTTCAAATGATGAAACCCAGAGGCTAAATCTAGCCTTGAAAAGATCTTTCCTCCATTTGATTGATCAAATAGATCATCAATTCTGGGGAGTGGGTATTTTCTTGATGGTGACTTTATTTAGTTCTCTATAATCAATATACATTCTTAGTGTACCATCATGCTTTTTCACAAACACCACCGGAGAACCCCAGTTTGAACTGCTAGGCCTTATGGAGCCTTTCTGCTCCAATTCTTCCAGCTGTTGCTTCAATTCTATTAATTCTTTTGGACCCATTCTAGTAGGTTTCTTGATGACAAGACTTGATCCAGGAATTAACCTTATTTGAAACTCAACTGCTCTATTGTCTGGTACCCCTACGACCTCTCCAAAAACATCTGGATACTCTCTTATTACTTCTATGTTTTCTAAAATTAATTCCTTCTCAGTCATATAACATATTTGATTAAGACAATTTGTTTTAGCTATTTCACTCACGATTAAAATATTTTTACCATTTTTTGTTTTCAAAGATATAGTGAAATTTTCTAAATTCAAAATTGCTTTGAATTTACTCAACCATTCTACCCCTAAAATAATTCCTATTCCAGGGTATTTCAATACAAACAAATCAGATTTAAACACATTTCCTCCTATGTTTAATTCTACTCCCAAACATTTTAATCCTAGCAAACAAGAGCTACCTAGGGGACTTTGAATAAACAAGGGTTTTTCAGCTTTGTTGCATGTGAGAGCTAATTTATCCACTATATCTTGTGATATTAGAGAATGTGTGGCTCCAGTGTCATATATAACTGTGATTGGGTAACTTTTAATTAGAAGTATACCTTCCAATTGTCCAGAGCTTCCTGCCCCATTTGCCTTTGCCTTTGTTTCCAATGCTCCTACCTTTGCTCCTTTCTTAAACTCTGGGCAGTTTCTTTTAATATGACCTTCTTTCCCACAGTTATAGCAGCTAAATGGTGCCTTCTTGGATGCTTGACCCTATTACTCATGTGTCCTTCTTTGCCACAGTTATAACAAGTAATCTTCTTCTTAACTTCCCTACTAGTTGCTCCTTCAATCTTCTTGTTTGCATTCTTTTTATCATAAGGATGTGTCCTATTTTTCCCTTTCTTTTGACTATTGGCCCTCATGTTCCTAAACTTTTCTCTGGCATTATCATGTTGTTCAAAAGATAGAGTAAGATCTATGACTTGATCAAATGTCCTATCTTTGTATGGTAACATTGCTCTACTCAAACTAGCATTGAGTCCTTGAATGAACCTTGAATTCTTTGATTCTTCATTTCCTATGAGCATAGTTCCATACTTAGACAAACTCTTAAATTTTTGAGTGTATTCAGTCACACTCATTGGTCCCTGCCTCAGCCTTATGAATTAATCAAGCAATGTTGCCTTAGCTGTTGCTGGGACAAACCTTGCCTCAAGCATCTCCTTGAATTGATCCCATGTTATCTCATTTTCTGGCCTTCCTGTGATGATCACCTCCCACCAATCTAATGCTGCTCCTTTGAGCCTTCTTGAAGCTATCTGCCTCTTCCTTTGATCATTAATTTGCATGTCTGCAAATATCCTTTCTAAAGTTCTCAACCATGTCTGCACTCCCATTACTCCTTCGGTGCCTTCAAAATCCTTGCCTCCTAAATTTGAAAATGTCTTCAATAGCTTAGCTAATTCCTCATGAGGATTTTCTTCCATCTGCACTGCTCCTTCCCTAAATGCTCTCACCAAACCTTGGAAATTAATCAATGGTGCTGCATTAGAGGGTCCTGGTCTAGTGCTTGTTGGTCTTCCTACCATGGTTCACTATTCAATTGCATAGCTAGTTAGTCATATTTCTAATTTAATTATTTTCTGCAATTTATTACTACTGTGGATATTTATATATATCATTATTGTATGTATATATTATATTTTTTTATAGAATTTTATCCATACAAGAAGATTGGATAATATATTTATGCTATGTTTTAACAACATAGCTCTGGTACCAACTGAAGTGACCCAATTCTTTTTACTCTAGTTTATGTGATTTTTAGTGATTTTTTTTTGCAAGTGCTCACTTCTTTTAATTCATTTTCCCCCAAGATCAGAATCTTACCAATATAGAAATATTAGTTCATAAATCAAAACATGTCATTTATATATATGAAGATATATAAATGTTTCTTTGCCCATCAGAGTAAGAAAAATTGCAAAGAAAATTTTATCACATAATATTCTCATATTTGAGAGGTATTATGTCACATAGCTTCTTTCTGGTTTCAATCTCTCTCTCTCTCTCTCTCTCTCTCTCTCTTTTCTTTAATTTAAAACAAGCTTGTTAATATTTTCTTGTTTTATTTTTCAGCTTGTTTCTTGATCCCATTTAATTAATATCCAGATTTTCAGTTAATATTCCCCCTCTTTTCTTTTTATTTTGTTTGTGAAATCAGGAGTTTAACACTTACAGTCCTACTTTTGAATTTCATACTAAGTGTTAAAACAACTCAAGCTTGTGAGTTTAGCCCAAGGTACTCCTTCTTTTCACAGCAATATTTTCATGTCAGATATAAGTACTTATATCTGGATTCATAATATATGTAATAGTCCTATGATTATTGTGGTTGTAAGTGAGTTAAAGCCAGTCAGAGGAAAAGCAATGCAAGTAAACAAATGCTAAGTTATTCTATCATACCAAGTAAAATTTTCACATACTTTTAAACATCATGTTCCAGGTAATTTAATTAAGGAACCAAACTCAAATTAAACCGTGGTGCAGACCTCTAATGGCCATTGAATGATGGCTATTGACATAAACCAAGTTTCAGTAAGGTAGTGGTCATGTTTAACATTTAACCAAATTCTTTGATATTGCAGACTCTTATAGTTTAAATAAGACCAAATGCAAACAAACTTTAAACTGTGTTTGATGCAACTGAGTATTGTTTAATATGGTTGTAGTGAAGGCCACTAGTTCTACACACATATCATTTTATAACACATTGCAGTACGGGAAATCGGACATGTAAGAAAGATTTGTAAACTAAAACTTCAAGCTTCTCATGGTCTTATATCAATTTATAAGTCATGATCAAGCCTCACTGGCTAAACAAGATTAGGTTCAACCATCACCTGACAGTTCTTCTACATGCTTTATCAAAAGAAAACCACTGCAGTTGCACTATTTAAAATTTATCCGATATGTAAAAGAAAGTATGTCCACATATCAAATCACATGGCATAACCTCCTTCATCATAGTCTACCAAAAAAACATCAAGGTCATTTACTTTGATCAGTAGCTCAAGACACATATAATACTAGGTTTTACAAATTCTTTTCAAATGAACAAGCCACTCAAATACTGAGAGGTCTGCCTAGACTTCAGAAAGTTTTCCTAGCTACTTTTATTACAATGAACTACCACATTTTTAAAACTCAAGTAGGTCTTCTAATTTTCCAAGCAAGCAAGCTATTCATGCATCTTTACCTGCAACAATATTATGAGCTGCCTCAATAAAATGAGACACCCTAAAATATTGCAAAGGTAATAAATAGGGTCAGAATAAAATTCTGGTATGAGTGAAAACAATATTAAAAATAACTTGTAACATTCTTTTAAGACTCTGTAGAGATCATCTACAATTTAATTCTTTCCAATTTTCTAATAGGCTTTGGCATAAGTATAATTAAACTATACATTAGCATACATCCAAGCATTCATTCATCCAATTTATCCAGTTATACATGTACAAACTCCTGTGGATTTAAACTCTTAAATTCCACAACATAATTCCTCAGTTCCATATATATTTTTTTCATTTTTTTATATGGTCAGAACTCTTGCCATTGAACACAAAGTGTGCATTGCAAAGGACTCAATTCTGTTAACCTTTGCACAGAGGCCTTCAGGACTTGAACAAGTCATGCACATACCCATCATCCACCTGATGATGAATAGATCAAGGCACCTCTACTAAATTACTTTGTAATTTAAAGACCATGCTTATATATTCATTTAAGGAATTTTCCTTTTTAACTCTAGAAATACTCTGGTAATCCTTTCTTCATTTCATAAGTCAGGAATTTAATTTCCTTAAAAATCATACCTAAACATACCAAACATTCATACAAAATTTCACAACCCATTTCAAAGTCATTTCAGCTTGATCACATTTTTCTAATAACTTGCTAGTACAGTAGTTTCTAAAAATTTTCCTCTACTTAAATAAATCTACTGAAAAAATCAGCACATGTTTATAGTATTGCATTGTTCGTATCATTTTTAATATGAACCAGGCATAAGCATGAATCTCATTATTCACACTGCCTACTTCATTTCCCTTTGATATACTATTTCTCAGTAAAACATTCAGTTCATTCTTCATATAAAACTGGATTATAAAACCCATTTCTATGATATGAATATATGTTTAATTATTTATATTTTAAAGCAAAAATTGAAACAATTATAACAAATCAAAACAGATCAAAACATCAACCAGAGGTTCAAGCAAAATACTATCCATGATCAACATGTATCTATTCAGAGAATAAAACCAAACAGAAAAAAAACATAATATGATTATATATAAAATAATTTGTCTGCCCTTAATTTGGGTCTTAATGCCTTAAATCTCTTAAGTGATTATCACTCACCTTCCTCTTCCCTTCCCCGAGAATGCTTAAGCTTGAAGACTATGTGAGTTTCTCCTTTCTATATTTTTTTGAATTAAACTTCTGTTTTTCCCCCTAAGAGAAAAACCCCTGCCTTACCCTTTGATTTAAATCATTTAACTAGGTTTTTAATAGAGGAAACATCCATTTTATCCTTACAAAAATAAAAGAAACCCTTATGCACATTTATGGCTAATTTTGCCATTTTCTTTTTATTTCCATTTCAGGTAAAGGCAGTTGTTATTCTGCTTTTCTATGTGCATGCTATTTGCATGATTCTCCCACACATTATTCTTATGTGACTTACTTCATTGTATATTTTTTTAGCCCGAGTTATCCACTCATACCTCTCTTTACAATTAAAATTCCTAACTATTATTTCAGAGCATTTATTTACTTTTGATATATTTCAAAATTATATTTATGTATAGGTAATATTAAACTGATTTTTGGAATTTTAATTTAACAGAGAATTTATTTTTATCATCCCATGCTTCTTTGACCATATATGTATTTTCTATACAATATATACATGAATACATCTTTTCTTAATCAATTTTTTTCTTCCTTATCACTTAATTGCTGAAAGCAATTTTTTTCCTTACTGAATTATTTTATTTTCTTTTTGATATCCATTTTTCAAGCTATTTTTTTTACAATCATTCTCACACCTATTTACCTCATTCATTCTTGGCATTTATTTTCTATTACCTGTTTTTTTTAGTAATTTAGTTCTAAAAAATTTTTGGGTCTTCACAGCGCGTAAATCATTTTATTCGTATAATAGTTTTGATTCAGATTTTATACAAGAATTGTAGTAATTCACACCAGTTCGAATTTGGATTTTTCGCTCAATTCTTGACGGTGAATAATTGATACAAATTTTTGATATGAATTTGATGTAATCTATCATGCTTTATGGCTATGAAAGGAAAACGAAAATTTCAATCAAGAAATCGGATTAAGGTATGCGCTAAAGTGGTCGGGTTAACAATACTAGTTCGAAAGTGGAATTTGTGTATTCAAGCAAGCAATTAGAACTGATATTGTGTATAAAAGATTTATGTACATTATGCAAATTTAAATAATACTTAAATTCTTTGTTGTTTAGGCTGATGGGAAGTTAGGGAAATCATACTTCAAATTGTTTTAGGATATACAAATAATCTATTAAGTAATTATCTAAGCCTGTTGAGCATAAGGTACATTTGGTAGTTTATTTATCACCCTTGTACGATGAAAAGTTTATGAATTGGACAAAATGGTTGCTATAAGTGGTTGATGGATTCTTTTGTGGCATATGATAGTTGTACTGCTTTTTTCGTATATGATTACTATATATTGTATGTTGCTTCTGCTATTGGTTAAAATATTACTCTTTTATCTAATTTTAACTCTTTTTGGATAATGTAAGTGAGATACATGTTTATGGAAGAAATAGCTACTCCTTTTGGTTACATAAATAAAGTTGTTTGCATGACAAATAGGTATGTTTTCAGATTACGGTTTTGCATTGAAATTTTAATGTTTTCCCCATGTTTTGGAATGTTTATTATTAAAACATGATATATATATATATATATATATATATATTGTAATTATTATTTTTCCAGACCTAATTGTGCAAAGGAGACTCTATTGAATTTTTTTTCGTAAATTAAGGTTTTAGAAATTTTTTGTGAATACGTGGTTATTTTCAAAGTTATGTTAAAACTTAATGATGTAAATTTAATTTGTTTATAAATTTAATAATTTGAATAAAATTATATCGAGTTTCTTAATTCCTTTTTGTTCCTTTTTAGGATGAAAAGCTTTGAGTGGGGGAGTGCGTAATGACCCGTATTTTTGATAATCAATATTATTAAATTAAATAATATTTTTAAACTTAATATTATGAGAAATTAAAATTTATAATTTATTAATGAGAAAAACAATTAGAATATGATTTAATAATGTTGTTTGAATGTTATTGATAACTATTTAATGTAATTTTAATCAATTTAAAAAAATTTAAAGTTAATTTGGTTATGATTGTAAATAGGGAATAAACTTAATGTTGGATTCGATACTGAAATCATCTACTATTAATTGAAATAGGTTTATTATAGAATATGAAATAAATTAATTAGTACATAAATTTATTGGCTTTTGTTGGTAAACAATAGACTTAAAAATGTGTTTGAATTACTAATGTCTAATAATTATTTTATTATTTAATCCATTTGAAATTAATTTAGAAATCAATAAAATTAATATAATCGAAATATTGCAATTAATACGGTAAAAGACGTTAACTGTTGCGTGATGAGAATAGTAAGATGGAAACTTATGCTAAATTAGTTCATCAGGTAATAATGATTTAATATAAGAATTTAAATCTAAATAGAAGATTTTCTTTGGAATATAAAATTATAATTAATGGATTTATTACAGTTGTAATTAAACGCTGAAATTAATATAATATAAATCTTGGATTTAATATGGAAAAATTTATTTTAAAAGATTATAAATTCCTAGTTAATCTAGAACGATGAAAATTGTTAACTTTTAATCTAGAATTTAAAGGTGATTAAATTGATTTAAAATTAATAATTTATTTAATGAACGTGTAAAATTGGGTTTTTAGGCATTATCTCAGATTTCAGCGAAACCAGTTTCATCGGATCTGTAACAGTGAATTATTATAAGATTTCAAGTTTCGCAGTGATCAGACTTGTCGTTTTATCGTGCGAGCTCAAAACGCGTAGAAATCAATTAATGAAATTTAAATGAATATAAATTGATTTTAAAAGCTATCTTTTGTGTACAATGGGATTAGGGTTTGGAACTAGTTCCATTGAATTTAAAATATTGAAAACCTATATTTTGATATATGGGATGATCTACTTTCGTTTCAGGAACGAAACGGGCTTTTCAGGTTGTTGTTATCGTTTCGATCCAATTTGATCTGTCCATTCGTTCTTATTCATCTCTGTCTATATAAATAGATTTTTTTCTCTAACCTTAGCAGTCTATTCCAATTTCTGTATGTATTTCACATTCTTATATGTTCCTTCCCTTCTTCCCAATGGCAGAACATCAAAATCCTATATCCCAGTTCTAAATCAAACCCCAAAATTCAAACTCCTCTAACCCTATCGAATTATATATCATTGTGAAGCTCTCAACAAACGTATCCTATACCTTCAATTCATTTTTGCAATCAAATCGTGATTTGGCTTGAAATCAGTGAAAAATTCATGGACGTTTGCTCTAGGGTTATCGATTCAACGGTGGATCTTTGACTTTGGAGCGATCGAAGGGCACTGGAGCGTAGAGGGCGAGGAGACGAGTTCATTCATGTGGTTCATTGGTGTTAGGGTTGTGCATATTCACCATGATCAATGATTTTGTTCCATGGCAGTGGACGCACTCTGATGGGCCGGAGGTAGCAGCGATTATGGCGAGGGGGCGCGTGGACGAGGGCAGCGTAGTGGTGTGGCCTGATCGGGGCGTAGTGGCCTCTGTCTGGCGGTGGCAGGCGTTCAAAGATGGCGGCTGGAGGTTGTGTTCGAGGATCGTGAACGACATTAAGGTTTGGAGAGGTAAGAAATTATCTGATTGCCCCTATATTATATTTTATTTAAATTTAAATTTTTAAATGTTCTAATATCGATAGCTTTTGCAAACGAACTCGGATTTGGACGTGGTTTCTTACATTAGGATCGTATTAAAATTTTGGACAATCTGGAACTAGATTTTTTTAATTTGGAGACTATTGGATTTTTACGCTTTTATTGGATTTTAAATCGGCGATAGATCAAAGGTGAGCGATTTAACCCACTCACGAAATACTAAACATTCTTATGTTAGTATAATTAAATTAATGAATTAATAAGAATTTTATTGATTGTTGTTTGGTAATTTAAATTGTCATTTGAATTTAATTTTGAATAGAATTTCCATTTAAATTAATATTGAAATTAAATAGATAGCTAAATACCTGATATTGATAACTAGTTAATTGTTGTGATTTATTGACTGATTTGGATGTTGATTGTGATGGATGTTTATTTGTTGACATTTTGGATGATTGGATGTTATGTTTATTACATATGTTGCTATCATACCGCAAGTTCCCTTAGTTTGTTGTTAGGAAAATCACTATGAGTTGAAACGATACATACCCGAATGATCTTATAGATTAGAGAAAATCGTTATGGGTTCAATGATGCATACCCGAGTGATTTTATTGATTTGGAAATTATTAATTCGACATACGGGTTAAAATGATATATACTCGAGAAATTTAACTATTTTGGGTTGAAATGATACATACCCAATCACTTGATCATATGGTAGAAAATTATATACGGACATCGTTGGTCGGTTTTAAATTATTTTCTAAATGGTAAAGTATGTTTGATTTAAAAATTTGGTTTTTATATTTAATTTAATGATTTTATTAAAAATTTATATTTGGAAAACAATCTATTTTATATGTTTTAAAACTTCAAATTATAGGTTAATATATGGTTTTAATGTAAATTTAAGATTTTAAATTATAATTTATTTAGTTTTAAAAATATATTTTAAATTTATTAAATTTAAATTTAATAGAATATTTAATATAGTTTTAATATATATATATATATATATATATATATATTAAATTTAACTTAATATAATAAATATAGTTTTGATTTAAGATAATAAATATAGACTTTTACAATAACTTTAATAAATATAAGATTTTTGTAAAAGATTTTAGAATTTTGTAAAAGGCTTTGTAAGGAATGTATAAAAGTTTTCTAAGAGATTTTATAATGGATTTTATAAAATGATTTTTAGAAAGGATTTTAGAATGGTTTTATAAAGGAGTTATAAAGGTTTTAGAGGATTTTATAGAGGGTTTTATGAAAAAACTTGTGTAAAGGGATTTAGAAGCGTTTTAAAGGTTTGCGTAGAAGTTTATGAAAAAGGGAAGAGTTGTAAACTATTTTGGAATTTATAAATATCATTATAAATGGTTTTAAAGTGTATAAATAGTTTACAAATGGTTTAAGAGAGATTTATAAATTATTTTTGAAATTGATTCAAAGAATTCTTCCTCGGTATTTATGAATATATTTATACTTTTGGAATAAGTATATGGATATCTTGATATGAAGGTATACTTTGTTTTCTGGATTTTTTCTTTAAAATGTTTTATAAAATGACCACAGTATGAAATAAGCATTTGGTTGTTAAAGAGATCTGGGTCGGATATTGTCATACTCTCTACTAATTACGAAACCACTTTAACAACTGTGCACATAGTGGAGAATCCCGAACGAAGCAGGATGGTTTGGTGAATGCTACTGGTATGAGGTAAGAATGTAGCCTTGACCTTCCGGTTAGCCTGATATGACGAAAACATGAGCTATCCCAGGCCAAGTGAGGTCGCTCCTCCGATCGGACACGCTTCTTTGATAACATATATGTTACTTTGTGATTGATTAGTGGCCATCCTCGATTTGATTATGTAAGTGTGCCTCGTGGTGGGCGGTAATAGCTTCTATGCGTTACCACCAGTCTGGGCGTGCAAAACAGTAGAATCCTACCCTGGGCATTGCCTCGCGTGCCTGGTCATATGCCTTATCGAGCCTACTATGATTTTGGTTTATATCATACCTATGGAGTGCTCCCTGATAGCCCACCATTTGACGATGGAGCATACAATACTGTATAGACTACGATGCCTATAAAAAGTGTTAAGGGGGATATGGATAATGCCTTAACGCTATTTTAATTCCTTACTTTACTGATAGACACAACATATGTATAGTGTATTTTACTATATATAGATAGTTTAACGGATCCTTAGGAGATGGAAAATCCCGAACACCTCTTAAGTTATTGCACACATGTTATACATTGGATAGGAGATGTAAAATCCCGTATGAAGCCATTGCACTCATATTTACATATTGTTGATTTAACTTACATAAGATCTTTTAGTCCTAACTTGAGTGTTTTGTCTTTTCATTAAGCTTGGGCCAGCCTAAGCATTTCAGTGTTGAAGACTTTAATTTAAAAGGATGAAGGCGGGGTTTGGTATATTATATTATTAGTAATTTTCCGCTGCATCATTATTGGTATTTCGTTTTTCTGACTCTGATTGTTGTAAAAGTTATGTAATCAAATGTATATTATACAACTTGATGAACTATTTATTTGATTATTACATTTCGTCATTCCGCTGCGAGATTCTTTGTTTTGTTTTTCCTGTTTTTCTCTTATTTTCTTATTTTCCAAATTGACAATCCTTCCTTTTGACTGGTTTGAGTTGGAATATTTGGTTTATTGTCGATTTAAACCGTCCAAAAAGGTGGGCCTTTAGATTTAGCCAGCTGAAATATTTGAAATTTGAATCAGAGAGAAAATAGTACGAAAACATATTATCCAGCCGACTGAAATGAATGGTTCAGTCGACCAAATATGTATGTTAATTTATGCATGTGCACAGGAATTCAGTCAACTGACCTATGCATTTCAGTCGGTTGGATTACCTGTTTTGTCATATCTAAGATTTTTCAAGAATGCTTTTAGTGTATGAATTTGTGTAGTAAAATCTTGGCATATGAATTATGATTTGAAAGATTTTTAAGTACGTGTGTGTGCATATACCATTTTGGGGAGATTTTAACAAAAATCAACTACTAGACTTAGACCATAGACAAACCATTGACAATATTGAAGCTTCTATCTGGAATCTGGTCTGCAATCTATTTTTCGAGTAAAATAGTATCTTCTCCTACAAATATGGTTAGTTCACATAATGTTTACTTATATAGTTGTCATAGTCAAAACATCAAAAGTAGGTTTTAACAATGATTGGTGAGAAGCGTGATGAAGTTGACTTAAGAGCCGCTGCTAAGGGGAAGCGGGTAGCTCGGTATTACAACACAAAGGATAAATTGGACCTTGAGATTGGCGATCTCATACTTAAACGTATCTTTCCCGGTCCAGTAAACATATAACATCCCCAAATTTTATCAATTTAAAATAAGTAATTTATTTGAATTTTTGGAATTTGATTTGAATTTTTTTTCAAGACAAATAGAATTAGTATAGATTTATACATATATAAATGGATTATAATCCAAATTTGAATTTGAACTTGAATTTAAAATTTAAATAAATGTCTTAATAGAATAATTTGGATTTTAAATTATATATATATATATTGTAATTTATTTAATGTATAACTAATTCCAAACTACTTTCTTTTAAATTGTATATATTTTGACACAAATATTAACAAGTGTGATTCATGTAACAGGTTGTTTTACAAGTGTAATAATCTTATCAATTTATTAACAAGTGTCATTTTATTGAATTTATTTTTAAGAAAATTAATTAAAATAAGAAAACAAGATTATATAAACGTAACATCTTGCTCCTTTTCATTTCTTTTGTATTCATTTACAAAGCCCTGTACAAATTATCAAACAAGAAAGAGAAAAAGAAATCATCAAGCTACTCTAAAAACAAATTCAAACCAGAAGAAAAAAGAAAAAACAAAGATCAGATTCAAGCAAAAGAAAGCAAAGATTCAAACAAGAATCTGTAACAAAAGAAATTCAAAAACCTGGAAAACATCTCAAGTCTGTAAGACAAAGTTTAATCTCAACTAAGATTCAATTAAACAAATCAAGTTTTCATCACTAAAACAACAAGATCAAGCCCAGATCAAAGTTCAACAATCAAAAATCTTTTTTCCATCCTTTAAATTTTACAACACAGACTCCTCCTCTGTTCTCAGACATCAGGTGAGTAAACTTTTGAAACTCTAGTATTTGATATGTGGTTTGAATTCATGATGAAAGCAAGATTGAACATTAGTTTGCATGTGTACAGATCTGTGTGTATATGTATATTTGCCTGTGCATGTTAATATACAGGTTTATTCCTCCCGGTCCTTAGTTCCAGGTTTTCAAAACCCTGTTCAAACATCAAATTCTTACTCTTTAATTGATTTCAGACTTTATGATTTAAAAAACTTGTTTGTATAAACAAGATTAAAGTTTAAAAATTATCTTCAAATAAAATTATCAAGTGGACTTCTAGAAAATAAGGAAGGATAGTAAAACTTCAAAACTATGTCTTGATTCAAGTATTAAAATTTCTTGATTCATTTATATCACTAGATTCGACTTCAACAAATATGATTTTTAAAATTAAATTCAAGGTTTTTAGTTTGGTATTTAATGAGAAAAGCATCGATGACCGAAATCGTGAGTTTCACAAATTTATGGCCGTCGGTGAGAAATTGGATCACGTGTTCGTGGTTGGAGCAGGCATGATCATCAGGGATCACCAAAAAAATATCTGATGAATTTATAATCTACGGTGGCGTAGGTACGACAAGATTTTAGGGTTTTAGCATAGTTTCTGGTCGAGCTTTTTCTCAGAGGAATTTTAGCGTCATTGTCGAATCAGACTTCATGGGACCTAAAGGAATCGAAGCTGGGGGAAGGGGGAGTATGCGAAGCTCTGAAAAAAACTTCGTGGCCTCTGATGGCCTAAGCCGGCAGTGCGAGTCGATTGTATGACTATTGTTCTTGTTCCAATTTTGGTTCGATAGCAAAAAATTCGAATTTGTCAATCATTCGGGATTCTGGGTGATCGTGAGGCCCTTGTGGATCGTCGCCGAGGTGTGGAAGGTAGTAGCGTCGATCGGAGTTCGCCAGAGCCGCTGTGCATGTGCCCGAGGCCTTATTTGTATCTGGTAGCTTGGTAGGGGAAGAAGGGGTGGATGCCTCGAAGTGGTCTTTGGGACGTTCGTATGCTAGCTCGAGTCTTAGCTCGAATGAATTCATGTGTGTGCCAGGTTAGCACTTAAACAAAATTTAAGTTTGAAAAATAAAAGTATACGGGTTGATTTTTGGTAAAACTCGAAGCAAACAAGAAATGGTCTCGGGTAACACTCGAAGTTGAACTCGAGTTTTATAGTTTCCAGTTTTAAAAACTTTAACTATCTAAGTAAACTCAATTTCTAAATCTGTTCTTTTTAAATTGATGATTGTTGTTAAGTTGAAATATGTAAGTTTAAGATGTTTTGAACTTATATTTATAAAAAAAGAGTTTATTTTAAATAAAAACTTAATTGAGGAATTAATCAAATATGTTTTAATTTGTTAACTTAAAAGTTAAGTTAATTTATATTGTTAATAATTAATTAACGATTTATAATTACTAAGTAATTAAAGAATGATTTATTAAAGGTTAATTAATCGTTAAATAAAGGTTAATTAATTTATAATTAAGGTTTAATTAATTAATTAAGAAATATTTTATTTATGAAAGTAATTAAAATAAATTAATTAGTAATTAAAGACTAATTAATTTATAATTAAGAATAATTAATCATTAATTAAGGGTAATTAATGAAAATAATTATGTGACTAATTAATTATAAGCACATGATTAATTCATCTTAATTGTAGATGATTGATTATTATTGAATGCTTTGTATTGATCGATATCTCTGTTATGTGATTGTGATACCATGTGATATGAATTGCTTTATGCTGAGCTGTGGGATCTGTGATTTGTTTCTGTGTGAATGTGAAAATCCCATTGGCCCGTAAAACAACATTTGAGTTTCGATGCAACAGGGAGTCGGATTCCAGTTGGTGATCTAAAACCCACATCGAACCTTAATGGTGAATCTTTATGATTGAAATATTCACGTGTTTTTAAATTAAGCGATCACTATTCGGTTTAGCCAGGAAAGTCCTTGTGTCATATAACCCATTCTGAATAGTGATACGACAAAATGGATAGCATATGAAGAACGGTGAAGACCAGATGTCTTCGAGAACGATAGGATAACCTGTCAAATGACTCTGCACTGAGTTGCTCCGGTATAGAGATCTCCATATGTGATAGGGAGTCCGATCATGATTGTGGAAGCCCGGATTGCAAAGGTTTCTTTGGAAGTGCCTTCGGTTCTGTTCGAACCCGGAATAGACTTGTATGGTTGTATGTCTGGCATTACACTTTGAGATATAAATCTGATTTCTTTCAAATACAATTCTGTTGGTAGCGGAGAATTTATTCTCTTAGATTAACGCCCTTCTGTGAGTCGTACGAGCTCAGAGGTTATGTAGTTGATAGTTATTAGTGATATACTCCCAATTTGGTAGTGTGGCATGCTGAATGTTGCTAATCATTTGTTGATCGAAGCATGGCTTTTGTGAAGAGTGTAGTTTTGTGGACGAGACTTCGTCGAACCTCACAACCCGAAAATGGTCGAAACAGGAAGGATGCAGCAGGGTTATTGGGGGTAGCGCCCCTTAGGGTATGTGCATTTCCTTTTGGATAGAAGTGGTATCATGGCATGGAGGCCAGATACTTAACTTATGTTGATATTGCAATTATGTTTCTTTATGGTTGTTGTTGTTGGGGCCCCGGATAAAGGTGGTTACGACCGGGGGATGGCATACTCGTGTAGTAGTTACTTAGTTACAGAGGTAACTCGGCCTTGTGTTGGGAGAGATCCAGTTAGGTTCTCGGGGCGTCCCTCCAGAGGCGTACCCTTGTGGCTCAGGAAGTTCCTTAGCCTTCCATTTGTTGGAAATCCAATCACCAATACGAACCCTGTACGGTTTTAGTCATATAACCCGCCATTTACTTATGGTGGTTGCCACTGTTTAGATGATAGCTATTGTAGGCATAGTACGAAATGTCTATGCTGGCTAAGATTAATATTATACTTTCGAAATGTTTTCTATACTATGCACTAATAATAATATCAAAAGAGTTTTCTCGTATCAAGCATGTTTGACTATCATAAGAAGAAATCTCCTCCAATTCTACGATTGAATTGTGTATGTGGCGGGAGGTCTTATGGTAGTTTCATTTTTCAAAAGCATATCGGGTTTCTTTTATAACTTTTTTGTTCAAACAACAGTTTTTGTTTACTCATACCACTCCCATAACTGACCCGGAGTTTATTGTTCCCTTCCTAAATTATAGGTTCCCATAATTTCCACACTGGCAGCCTAGATGCAGGTTATCTGTGTTTTGAAGTTAGCTTGGATAGTAGAAGTCTTTTGAAAGATATCGGATTTTGGAAGCTTTTGGCAGGGATACTTTTGAAGTCTTTTGGATCTAAATGGTGTTTTGAAGTTTTGGTAGACCTTAGCAAAGTCGAAGTATGTTGGAAACTTTTTGATGTCTCTATTGTTCCGCTGAGGTGTTATCGTTTTGTTGTTGTATCATATATGTATCACCCTGGTGATTGTGGTGATTAGTTGTAATCAAACATTGTGATGATGTTGTATCTGTGTTATGTTCAATGTTGTTCATTTTGTTTCCGCAGTTTATTTTTCATCTAACGTTGTTATAAGCTCCATCTGAACTGGAGTTCAACGTTTGAATCTCCGACAATAGAATACAAGTGAGGTATTTGATGTCGATTTTTGAACGCTGGATTTCGGGACGCGACAGAGCATAGGTCTGACTTGGGAAGGTCTTTAAGCTATTGAACATAAGCAAGGAGATGGAATGTTCAAGAAAGCGATTATTAATGTAATTTCACTTCCAAAGGCATGGAATTGCGAACATTTATGATGCTATTTCGCTTAGAACTATCTTTGTACATATCTTGGTAATCTTATTATAATGGAGTATGTTTTCTATTCTTGTGAATGCAAATAGATTTGGTGTCGTGGTCGACGAATTTGCATTCTCTTTAGCTAAATCTTTCATTGTGAATAATGACATAATTGAATGATACATACTCATATAATACATGCATGTACGTATCTAGGGATAGGTGCTAGCTAACTTTGCAACCCATAATTAGACATGAGGAATGTGACTATTCCAGGCATCCGAACAAGATGCCAAATAACTCCTATGATCCACGTTTGGACATTAGAGTACAAACACAGAGGGGATCGAACGAGATACTTCACCCTAATAATCGCTGCCTAGAGTTGACAAATTAAATGATTCATGTTCCAGTGAAGCTCTTGCTAAAAATTTGGCGGGGCACAAACTCCTTTCCTGGAGAATGGTGAGGCTAAAGATCCACGCCCAAAATTGGGAGGGATCTTCCCTAAATATTTGAGAAACTGACACTTTAACCACTGTTTTAGGTGATCAACTCTTATCCACGGCCGGAGTTAGGCAAGATCGGATGAAAAAATCCATGAAATTGATGCTTTAACCACCACTTTCAACAATCAACCCTGTCAATGCCTGGAGTTAATCGAGATCAGATAAAAACATCCACGAAATGGATATTCAAACTACTGCTCTAAGCAAACAACTTCTATCAAGACTCAGAATTTGGCTTGGCTAAGCAAAGATGCCCAAGATAGAAATCCAGGCTACCATTCTCTAAGATTGAGAATAATATAATTTCGGACATTACCGTTAGTTGAACGGAACTCGATTAAAAGACAACAAAATAAACTATTGATTTGGATGGATGATGATATGGAAATGATTTGCATGCATGTGATACTAGATTACAAACACATTCCTCAATGCTTAAACATATAGACACAAGGCTTGAAAAGAAAACAAGTCCAATTTTTATTAACATGCTGCTTAAACAAAGTGCTAGGGCACTCGCACAACCTCAGCCTATTTACATAGTCATTCTAATAAAACAAAGGATGATAAAAACAAGAAAGAATGCAACTACATCTTTTCCTCCTCTTCGGCTCCTCCTTCTTCTCCTTCTTGGAAGACCGTGCTCTTGACTCACCAGGTTTCCTTCTACTTCTATTTTTCCTTTATGACCCAACGGAAGGTCGCACCCGGAGAACTTAGGAGGCATGTTCTAAGCACGTCTAGAAGCAGGGATAGTAATGGATATTGATTTAGGGTTTTATCATAGTTTCTGTCGAGCTTGTTCTCAGAGGAATTATGTCGTCATTGTCGAATCAGACTTCATTGGACCTAAAGGAATCGAAGCTAGGGGGCAGGCGAAGCTCTGACAAAAATTTCACGGCCTCTGATGGCCTGAGGCGGCAGTGCGAGTCGATTGTATGACTATTGTTCTTGTTCCAATTTTGGTACGATATAAAAAAGTGAATTTGTCAATCATTTGGGATTCTGGGTGATCTTGAGACCTTTGTGGATCGTCGCTAAGGTACGGAAGGTAGTAACGTCGATCGGAGTTTGCCAGAGCCGCTGTGCATGTGCACGAGGCCTGATTTGTATCAGGTAGCTTGGTTGAGGAAGGAAGGGTGTGCGGGTTCGAGCCTTAGCTCGAGTGAATTCATGTGTGTGCCGGGTTAACACTTAAACAAAATTTAAGTTTGAAAAATAAAAGTATACGGGTTGATTTTTGGTAAAACTCGAAGCAAACAGGAAATAATCTTGGGTAACTCTCGAAATCTAACTCGGGTTTTATAATTTCCAGTTTTAAAAACTTTAACAATCTAAGTTAACTTAATTTCTAAATCTATTCTTTTAAAATTGATGATTGTTGTTAAGTTGAAATATGTAGTTAAAGGTTTTGAAAGTAAAATATTTTAAATTAATTAAGTTTAAGATGTTTTAAATTATATTTATAAAAAATAGTTTATTTTAAATAAAAAATTTATTATGTGATTAAGGAATTAATCAAATATGTTTTAATTTGTTAACTTAAAAGATAAGTTAATTTATATTCTTAATGATAATTAATTAATGATTTGTAATTACTAAGTAATTAAAGAATGATTTATTAAAGGTTAATTAATTATTAAATAAAGGTTAATTAATTTATAATTAAGGTTTGATTAATTAATTAAGAAATATTTAATTTATGAATGTAATTAAGATTAATTAGTAATTAAAGACTAATTAATTTATAATTAAGAATAGTTAATCATTAATTAAGGTTAATTAATGAAAATAATTATGTGATTAATTAGTTATAAGCACACGATTAATTCATCTTAATTGCAGATGATTGATTATTATTGAATGCTTTGTATTGATTGATATCTCTGTTATGTGATTGTGATACCATGTGATATGAATTACTTTGTGCTGAGCTATGATATCTATGATTTGTTTCTACGTGAATGTGAAAACCCCATGGGCCCGTAAAACGGCATTTGAATTTCGATGCGACAAGGAGTCGAATTCCAGTTGGTGATCCGAAACCCACATCGAACCTTAATGTTGGATCTTTGTGATTGAAATATTCACGTGTTTTTAAATTAAGCGCTCGCTATTCAGTTTAGCCGGGAAAGGACCTTGTGTCATAAAACCCATTCCGAATAGTGATACGATGAAATGGATAGCATTTGAAGGCGGTGGTGAAGATCCGGTTTCTTCAAGAACGATAGGATAACCTGTCGAATGACTCTGCATGGAGTTGCTCTGGTAAAGAGATCTCCATATGTGATGGGGAGTCCGATCGGGATTGTGAATGCCCGGATTGCAAGTTCTCCTTTGGAAGTGCCTTCGGTTCTCTTCGAACCCAGAATAGAGTTGTATGGGTGTATGTCTGACATTACACTTTGAGATATAAAGATGATTTCTTTCAAATACATTTTTGTTGGTGGCGGAGAATTTATTCTCTTAGCTTAACACCCTTCTCTAAGATGTACGAGCTCAAAGGTTATGTAGTTGATAGTTATTAGTGATATACTTCCAATTTGGTAGTGTGGCATGCTGAGTGCTGCTGATCATCTGTTGATCGAAGTATGGCTTTTTTGAAAATCATAGCTTTGTGGACGAGACTTCGTCGAACCTCACAACCCGAAAATGGTCGAAACAGGAAGGATGCAACAGGGTTATTGGGGGTAGCGCCCCTTAGGGTATGTGCATTTCCTTCTGGATAGAAGTGGTATCATGGTATGCAGCCTAGATACTTAACTTATGTTGATATTGCAATTATGTTGCTTTGTGGTTGTTGTTGTTGGGGCCCTGGATAAAGGTCGGTTACGACCGGGGCATGGCATACTCGTGTAGTAGTTACCTAGTTATAGAGATAACTCGGCCTTGTGTTGGCAGAGCTCCGGTTAGATTCTCAGGGAGTCCCTCTAGAGGCGTACCCATGTGGCCTAGGAAGTTCCTTAGCCTGACCATTTATTGGAAATCCAATCACCAATACGAACCTTATATGGTTTTAGTTGTATAACCTGCCATTTACTTATGGTGGTCACCCCTATTTTAGATGGTAGCTATAGTAGGCATAGTACGAAATGTCTATGCTGGGTAAGATTAATATTATACTTTTGAAATGTTTTCTACACTATGCACTAATAATAATATCAAAAGAGTTTTCTCGTATCAAGCATGTTTGTTTCATACCATTCCCATGACTGACCCAGAGTTTATTGTTTCCTTTCTAAACTCGGGGTGCCCATAATTTCCACACGGGCAGCCTAGAAGCAGGTTATCCGTATTTTGAAGCTAGCTTGGATAGTATAAGTCCTTTTGAAGCTATCAGATTTTGGAAGCTTTTGGCTGGGAGAACTTTTGAAGTCTTTTGGATCTAAAAGGTGTTTTGGAGTATCGGTAGACCTTATCGAAGTCGAAGAATATTGGAAACTTTTTGATGTCTCTGTTGTTCTGCTGAGGTATTATCATTTTGTCGTTGTATCATATATGTATCACTCTGATTATGGTGGTGATTTGTTGTAATCAAACATTATGATGATGTTGTATCTGTGTTATGTTTAATGATATTCATTTTGTTTCCGCTATTTATTATTCATCTAATGTTGTTATAAGCTCCATTCGAAATGGAGTTCAATGTTTGAATCTCCGATAGACGAATACAAGTGAGGTGTTTGATGTCGATTTTTGAACATTGGATTTCAAGACGTGACAAGTGGTATCAGAGCTAAAGGTTGAGTAAGAACTTTAGCTATGGAGTATAACACATTAGGTGGCTCATTAGAGATAGAGTGAAGTATGCCCTAGAATGAGTATAACCCGAGAAACCAAAACCCTAAAATTTCATGGTCTATTTCTTTTAACTGTTGATATTCCCTAAGATATCTCGTCCGTATACCTAAATCAAGTTTGCTTACTAATACAGATAGTGAGAATAAGCGGGCAAAGAGGACGAGCTAGGGGACAGGGAAATGCCATTACAACTGGTCATGTCCGTACAACAGTAGAAGCAGCTATACCTATTCCACCTCATCCGAATCTAGCTAACTTGTATAAAAGTTTCTCAAGGCTTGATGGAAAGCCATTCACTAGCAAGGAGTCCATTGTCAAAGCACAAGCCTAGATCAGATCGTGTGAAAGATTTTTTAGAGGATTGAAGTTGGAAGACGATCAAATGCGATTAATAGCTTCTTGGCAACTCCAAGAAGAAGCTCTAGCCTAGTGGGAAACGGTTATTATGGATGAGCTGGAAGATGAGTATACTTGGAGTCGATTCGAAGAGGTGTTTGAGCAGTGATACATGCCGTCTGCTGGTATCTTCCTAATGCACCAGAAATTCACGGACTTGAAGCAGGGAAGTTTGTCGTTTGAAGAATACTTGAACAAATTCAATGCATTTCTCGGTTTGGTCCGGAGCTGGTGAACACACACCTAAAGAAAAATGAAAGGTTGATTCGAGGAATGAACAAGAATTACCATGAGAGGATGACCACTCATGTAAAAGAATTTTTCTCTGAATCGATCGATATGGGTTATAGATATGCTACTTTGGATGCGCAGGAAGTTCCAGAGAAGAAAGGGAATACAAGCAATCCGAATTGGAAGAAAGAAAGTTCGGAGGAAAGAAACCTTATCAAGGCAAAGAGAAGAAGGGTAATCAGAAAAACCCAGCTAGAGACATAACTTGTTACAATTGCCAGGAGAATGGCCATTACTCAAACAGCTGCAAGAATCCAAAGAAGCAAGTAATGAAAGAACAACCTATGAAGACTTGTCAAGGAGTCAAAGAATGTTATTACTGTCACAAGCCTGGACATGTAGTTAAAAATTACCCGACGAAGAAGCAAGCTCAAGTGGAAAATGTCTACGCGATAAAGGATGAACCCTCAACTTCAAAGGCTAACAAAGGAAAAGGTGTTTTAGGAGATAACCTTATTATTTATAATAGAGTTGTTAGAGTTTTGTTCGACACGCGAGCTACACGTAGCTTTATCTCCCAACAAACCGTAAATGAATTAAAACTTAAACCTAATTTTGTCGACGATCCCATTTGTGTGAGAAATCTAGTTGGTGGCCCTGTGAATCTTTGTCTACGATGTAGATATGTTCCCATCTCGTATTCTTGCCATGAATTTCCTATCATTCCCTTTGTCCTTGATTTAATGAATTTGAAATCTTACTTGAAATGGATTGGCTAACGAAATACGAAGCCAAATTAGATTATAACAATCGAACAATTTCGATCAAAACAAAACTGGGAATTTTATTGAAATCTCTTATGAGGATCTGAGTCCTAAGAGAGATAAACTGATGTATACATTGGGATATCCCGAACCTAGTCTAAAGTCTATACCTATTGTTCGAGAATTTCTCGATGTATTCGAAAAGGTCAAATCTTTGTCTCCATACAGAGAAATTAAGTTCAGAATTGACTTAGTTCCAAATGCTCGTCCTGTCATTCATGCAAGCTGCAGGATGGCACCTAGGGAAAGGATAGAACTAGTCAATCAAACCCAAGATTTGCTAGAAAAAGGATTAATGCATCCTAGTGTTTTCGATTGGGATTCATCCGTGGTATTCGTAGCCAAGTCTGACGGATCTTTTAGATTGTGTGTGGACTACCGCAATCTCAATAAACTAACTCTTAAAAATAAATTCCCTTTGCCAAGGATCGATGACTTTTTCGATCAACTGCACGGCGCACGATTCTTTTCAAAGATGGATCTAGCCTACGGATTCCATCAGCTACGAATTGCCGAAGACTATGTGCACTTAACTACTTTCAGGGGTCTGTACACATTCTACAAATGGTTAGTCATGCCTTACGAACTAATCAATGCTCATGTATACTTTGTAGATCTAACGACCCGTGTGTTTCGAGAGGTACTGAATAAATTCGTTCTTGTGTTTATTGATGATATCCTAATCAACTACAAAACTGAAGAGGAGCATGCTGAGCATCTAAGAATTGTTTAGGAGATATTGAGAAGGAACATTTTATTCACCAAGTTTTCTAAGTGTCATTTTGGGTCAAAGAAGTCAGATTTCTCGGCCATATTGTTAATGAAGAGGGGATTTCTGTAGACCCGGGCAAGATTTTCGCTATTCTTGACTGGAAGAGACCCACAACTCCGAAAGAAGTTAGAAGTTTTCTAGGTTTAGTGAGATACTACCGAAAGTTTGTTCAGGACTTTTCTAAGATAGCTAGTCCGTTGACTAAGCTAACAATGAAGAATGCCAAGTTTGATTGGACTCCGAAGTGTGATGAAGCTTTCCAGGAGTTGAAGAGGAGATTGACTACCGCTTACGTTCTCACTATTATCAATAGGAATAAAGGTTTATCTGTTTATACAGATGCTTGTGGTGATGGTGTGGGTGCAGTGCTAATGCAAAATGGTAGAGCAATTGCCTATGCGAGTAGACAATTATGTCCGCATGAGAGAAACTACCCAATACACAATCTGGAGCTCTTGGGTGTTATTTTCGCCTTAAAAATCTGGCGACATTATCTTCTGGGTAAGAATCTCCTTCAGCTTTTCTAAAGGAAAATTTTAAAGCTCAACTTAATTTAATATATACTTAATAAATCCTTCTTGTTTTAGGTGAAAATTTTGAATAATTCACCGACCACAAATCTTTGGAATATCTCTTCACGTAGAAGGATTTAAATTTGAAGCAACAACGTTGGTTTGAATTTCTGGCATCCTATGATCTGGATATTCTGTATACACTCGGAAAAGCTAACGTGGTTGCCAATGCTTTGAGTAGAAAACATGCTATTCCTGCCTATCTTGTTATCGCTCCTACTCTTCTTAAGAGGATCACAAGAAAGCAGAAAGAAGACGAGTTTCTTAGAGGAATTTATAAAAGAATATGCCAAGGTGAAGATACTAGTTTTGAGGTTGATAATAGAGGAGTTATAAGATTGAAAGACAAGATTTATGTCCCAGACATTTCGAATCTGAAACGTGAAGTTTTGGACGAATGTCACCAGTCTAAACTCTGTATCCATCCAGGAGTTAAGAAGATGTATCGTGATATCAAAAGAGCTTTCTGGTAGAAAACGATAAAAATGGACATATCTATTTATGTCAATCGCTGTGCAACCTGTCAGCAAATCAAAAGTAATCAGATGAAGATGGCGGGTTTACTCCAACCATTGGAGGTGCCTAAGTAGAAATGGAATCAAGTATTAATGGATTTCATCGACAGGCAGCCACAAACTAAGAAGGGGAATGAAGCAATTTGGGTTATTATGGACCGTTTGACTAAGACTGCCCACTTTATCCCAGTAAAATCTACCCGAAAAGCGGCAAGTTTGGCAGAGCTATATATAAAAGAGATTATTCGTCTCCACGGTATACCAAACACTATAGCTAGTGATCGTGATCCGACGTTCACTAGTAGATTTTGGGAGGTGTTTCTAGCCATATTGGGAACCAAACTGAACTTCAGCACTGCTTATCACCCGTAGTCTGATGGGAAGACTGAAAGGATAAATCGAATTTTAGAAGACCTTTTGCGAGCTTGTATACTTGACTTTGGTGGTTCATGGGAGGACCATTTACATCTGGTTGAATTTTCATATAACAATAGCTATCAGGCCAGCATCGAAATGGCTCCTTTCAAAGCTTTATATGGCCATCCGTGTTGATCACCTGCATGTTGGGTCGAGTCAGGTGATAGATTCGTCCATGGACCAGGTATGATTAAAGAAGCCACGGAAAAAGTTGACTTTACTCGAAAGAAATTGTTACCTGCACAAAGTCGTCAGAAGAGTTATTACGACCACTGGAGAAGAGCTCTAGAATTCCAAGTTGGAGACTCTGTATTCCTGAAAGTGTCTCCAATGCATGGACTATTGAGGTTTAGGAAGACTGGTAAGCTGGCACCACGATATATTGGTCCTTTTCGTATTCTGGAGAGGATCGGTCCTTTGGCATATCGAGTGCAGCTACCCAACTGATTATCTGGCATACACAATGTATTTCATATTTCTCACCTTCGAAAATATGTGCATGATCCAGACAATATCATTGAAGAAGCTTCTCAGCAGGATTTGGAGATCACACCAAATCTGGCAGTAAAGAGAGAATCGATAAAGACCATTGATCGTGATGAAAAGTAGCCGAGGAATAAAGTTGTGAAACTGGTTAAAGTGAAATGGAGTAGTGATCCAAAGGATTGTACTTGGAAAACAGAGGATAGCATGCAGAAGTCCTATCCCAATTGCAGAATGGATATTCCAGCTTGATTGGTAAGCCATTTCTCTATCTTTTTTATATTCATATGTTCTTTTTTGTCTCTCTCTCTCTTTCAAATTTTGAGGACGAAATTTTCTTAAGGGGGTAATCTATAACATCCCCAAAATTTATCAATTTAAAATTAGTAATTTATTTGAATTTCTAGAATTTAATTTGAATTTGATTTGAAATTTTTTCAAGACAAATAGAATTAGTATTGATTTATACATATATAAATGGATTATAATTCAAATTTGAATTTGAACTTGGATTTAAAATTTAAATAAATGTCTTAATAGAATAATTTGGATTTAAATTATATATAGGTAATTTATTTAATGTATAATTAATTCCAAACTATTTTCTTTTAAATTGTATATATTTAAATAAAAGACAAATGTATTTATAAAATAGAAAAATACAATTTGAAAAATGAACATAAAATACTTAACGCATGCATAATACAAGTGTTAAATTTTAACACAAATATTAACAAGTGTGATTCATGTAACAGGTTGTTTTACAAGTGTAATAATCTTATCAATTTATTAACAAGTGTCATTTTATTGAATTTATTTTTAAGAAAATTAATTAAAATAAGAAAACAAGATTATATAAACGTAACATCTTGCTCCTTTTCATTTCTTTTGTATTCATTTACAAAGCCCTGTACAAATTATCAAACAAGAAAGAGAAAAAGAAATCATCAAGCTACTCTAAAAACAAATTCAAACCAGAAGAAAAAAGAAAAAAAACAAAGATCAGATTCAAGCAAAAGAAAGCAAAGATTCAAACAAGAATCTGTAACAAAAGAAATTCAAAAACCTGGAAAACATCTCAAGTCTGTAAGACAAAGTTTAATCTCAACTAAGATTCAATTAAACAAATCAAGTTTTCATCACTAAAACAACAAGATCAAGCCTAGATCAAAGTTCAACAATCAAAAATCTTTTTTCCATCCTTTAAATTTTACAACACAGACTCCTCCTCTGTTCTCAGACATCAGGTGAGTAAACTTTTGAAACTCTAGTATTTGATATGTGGTTTGAATTCATGATGAAAGAACATTAGTTTCATGCGTATAGATCTGTATGTACATGTATATTTGCATGTGCATGTTAATATACAGGTTTATTCCTCCCTGTCCTTAGTTTTAGGTTTTCAAAAACCGGTTCAAACATCAAATTCTTCCTTTTTAATTGATTTCAGGCTTGGTGATTTAAATAAAACTTGTTTGTATAAACAAGATTAAAGTTTAAAAATTATCTTCAAATAAAATTATCAAGTCGATTTCCAGAAAATAAGAAAGGAAAGTAAAACTTCAAAACTATGTCTTGATTCAAGTATTAAACTTTCTTGATTCATTTATATCACCAGATTCGACTTCAAAAAATATGATTTTTAAAATTAAATTCAAGGTTTTTAGTTGTTATTTAATTAGAAAAACATCGATGACCAGAATCGTGAGTTTCACAAATTTCTGGCCATCAGGGAGAAATTAGATCACGTGTTCGTGGTTGGAGCAGACATGGTCATCAGGGATCACCAAAAAAATGTCTGATGAATTTATAATCTACGGTGGGTTAGGTACGACAGGGTTTTTAGGGTTTTAGCATAGTTTCTGGTCGAGCTTGTTCTTGGAGGAATTTTGCCTTCGTTGTCAAATTGGACTTAATGGGACCTAAAGGAATCGAAGCCGGGGGGGGGGGGGGAGGCAATGCTCTGACAAAAACTTCATGGCCTCTGATAGCTTGAGGTGGCGGTGCGAGTCGATTGTATGACTATTGTTCTTGTTCTAATTTTGGTTCGATAGTAAAAAAATTCCAATTTGTCAATCATTCGGGATTCTGGGTATCGTGAGGCTCTTGTGGATCGTCGTCGAGGTGTGGAAGGTAGCAGCGTCGATTAGAGCTCGCCAGAGCCGCTGTGCATGTGCTCAAGGCCTGATTTGCATCCGGTAGCTTGGTAGAGGAAGAAGCGGTGGATGTCTCAAAGTGGTCTTCGGGACGTTCGTGTGCCTCTCGAGTCTTAGCTTGAGTGAATTCATGTGTGTGTCGGGTTAACACTTAAACAAAATTTAAGTTTGAAAAATAAAAGTATACGGGTTGATTTTTGATAAAACTCGAAGCAAGCATGAAATGGTCTCAGGTAACACTCGAAGTTGAACTCGGGTTTTATAATTTCCAGTTTTAAAAACTTTAACAATATAAGTTAACTTAATTTCTAAATATATTCTTTTTAACTTGATGATTGTTTTTAAGTTGAAATATGTAGTTAAAGGTTTTGAAAGTAAAATATTTTGAATTAATTAAGTTTAAGATGTTTTAAACTTATATTTATAAATTAAAAGTTTATTTTAAATAAAAATTTAATTAAGTAATTAAGTAATTAAGGAATTAATCAAATATGTTTTAATTTGTTAACTTAAAAGTTAAGTTAATTTATACTGTTAATGATAATTAATTAATGATTTATAATTACTAAGTAATTAAAGAATGATTTATTAAAGGTTAATGTTTGCGTCAAAATTGACCACAAACACCCAATATCGTGAAAGCACCCGTTTATCAATACATATCAACAATAATTAATATAGAATTCAGATCTAAGAAACAACAATCACAATAATTCACAGATAACAGTCTCAAACACGAGATTTATAATGGTTCGGCGATCTTGCCTACGTCCACTTTGAAGGTTCTCTCTTTATTGATTCACTTGATGATATTAATCGATTACAGAGGTTTACAGTTGATGATAGCTTTGAAATCTTGAATACAACAGCGATAATGAAGTATGGGATTCAATCCGGCAGAGTCTGGACGTTCAATGGTGGAAGCTCCGAAAGATCCTCCTTTCTAAAGGCTTCAGGGTGCTATTTATAGGCGTAGGAGGCCCAGATCTCGCTCAAACTTCGGGAGACTTCTTCTGGCACGTGAGTGGGCCCACGCGACCGACCCCACCAAGTTTCGACTCGATCTGACATCGATTCGAAGTGATTTCGAACCCATCAAGAAATGGTCCAATCGAGCTGAAACTTTGCAGGAACAATCTTTATCTTGTATGGAAGCTACTGTGAAAATTTCGTTGCATTTGGATCAGCGGTTTAGGAGATATGATCGATTCGAATTGGAGTTTCTCGGTTGGCTGCGTTGTTCGAATCGATCGCTTCGAACCCCTGAGTTCCAATCCATGGATGCACGTGGTTCAGTGGTGACGTGGCGCACGTCCTTCGAGTCGATTCGGTCTTCTCTCCGGGTTGAACGCTTCACACCCATGTTCTTCACCTCGTTTGCATCTACGGCCGTTGCATAGTTTGAATCGATCAACTACTCGAGTCTCGTGTTGGCCCGCATCTACCTAGTTCGAATCGAAGAGAGGGGGCTTCTTTCGCATCGATGGTAAGTTCGCATCGATACATTGTGATGGATACGAACTGAAGCTCCGTGATGGGTTCGAACGATCATCGATTCGAACTAGGCACTGGCGTGATCGATACGAAATTCATGGATATGAAGACGTGACCCATTGATGGACACGAAACAGTGCTCTAGCATGGATACGAACGTGCTATTGGATTCGAATGCAATCGATCCGAAGTACATGGTGGCTGATGGATTCGAGGCACGGCTATGTCTTCGTGGGTTCAAACTACTGCTAGGATGATGGGTTCGAACTTCATGGATTCGAAGGAAGGATACTCGGTGGGTTCGACTTGATGGATTCGAAGGTGATGGTTTCGAAGCTAATGGAGTCGAAGTTGATGGTTGTGAGACAGGCACTGGCTGATGGATTCGAACTAGATGGATTCGAACCAATGAAGGGGTGATGGGTTCGAACTGGACAAGGTTCATCTCTCTCAAATTGAATCCATCATATCTTGAGCATACGAACTCGGATTGACTTGAAACTTGAAACGCTGGCTTCTACAGCTTTGCTTGTCATGTCTTATCAATTGTGGCTTGATCTGGGCTCGGACAAAAATTCATCGATATCCATAATGAAGTGAAGTACAATCAATCTCTGAGATGAACCGTCTTTTGTTTTTTACCACGCTTTTGGTATCACAGCTTTGCCAAAAAGCGGGGTAACATTTGCCCCCCAAAACATGCCTTGCGGTAGGAAGGTGTGTTTTGCAATGCCTTGAGTTGGATGTTCATATCCTATCATCGACCTGTAAAGATCTTGATAGTTTCATATGTCCTCAAATGACGATCGTTCGGGATCGAGCTATTTGGGATGAATCGGGACCGTTCGCGGTCTGCGCCGTTTGTGGCAAAGGATGGGATAGGACCGTTCGCGGTCGATGCTATTCATGGAAGAAGATTGAATGGGACCGTTCGCGGTCGATGCCGTTCGCGGCAAATGGTGATCATTCGCGATCAGGTGCCGTTCAAGGCGAATGGTGATCGCTTGAGGTCGGATTTCATAATAAGTGAACCATGACCGTTCGCGGTCGGTGCCGTTCGAGGCAGAAAGCGATCGTTCGTGATCAACTGTCATATAAGGGAATCGTGACCGTTCGCGGTCGGATGCCGTTCGAGGCGATTTGTGATCGTTCGCGATCGTGTGCCGTTCGAGGCAAATTGTGATCGTTCGCGATCATATGCCGTTCGAGGCAAATTGTGATCGTTCGCGATCGTATGTCGTTCGAGGCAAATTGTGATCGCGATCGTATGCTGTTCGAGGCAAATTATGTGTGCCCGGGGGGGACTTAGTATTGTCAATGCCGGAGCTCATGTTCGGGGGAGTTTCTGAATCAAAGAACCTGGCGGTTCATCACCATACAGAAGGTGCTCGTGGACCGTTCGCGATCCAACGGGCACGAAAATAAACTCTTTCATGGAATTGCAAATATCAAAGCAATGGTTATACGAATCTCACAACGGAAATGTCCATACAAACAGAATCTAAATGTTCAAATCAAAATCAAAGTAAAAGCAAAGCAGGGATGTCAAAGTGTAAACTCTCGCTATGATGCGGTTGGTAGTCATTCAGAGCATGCCTATGGATCGTGCGCGATCGCTCATATGTGTAAATGATTTAACCGTATTAGTAAGAGGTTTACAACTCGTTCATAGTTATTTCAGTCAATCAATGGATAATCAGACGTTGTCCCGACTCGGGGCCACCTCTAGTTGAGGTAGACGGTGGGCGCTCTGACTCCACTGCTGGAGTCCGTTTCCTCACATACTGAAGGAGCATACCGTTCCTGATATGCCCTTCCACCTCATCCTTCAGATGCCTGCAATCATTAGTGTTATGACCGTTCAGATCATGAAATATGCAATACTTATCTGATTTCCTTTCGTCGGGAGTTGGGTCCCTTCGCATTGGTCTGCGATACGGGACCTGTTCTTTGGTATCCTGATAGATTCGCTCTAAATTCTCATTCAGCTCTGAGTATGTGGTAAATCTTGGTTCCTTTCGTGGTCGCATCGGCCTGTTATAACCACTCTCAGCCTTTCGCTTCCCCTTGCTAGTTTCTGTACCTTTCTCAGGAGGATTTCCATCTTTGACCGTGTAAACATTGAGCTCATCTCCTTCTTCTCTTTCTATACTCCCGTCTTCCAATCGCAGGAACTTTTCCGCCTCATGATAGAATTCTCCTAGATCCATAGGTGGATCTTTTGTCAATGAGTTTTTTAAATCTGTGCCATCAGCTATTCCGGAAACGGCTGCCATCATAACCATGGATGGATCTGGTCGATCCACCGATGCCGCTGCCGCATTGAATCGCGTCAGAAAACTTCTCAAAGTCTCTCCAGCCTTCTGCTTCAAAATTGCTAAACTCATTACGTTCTTGGGTCTCGCAATGTGAACCCTAAATTTTCTCATGAATCTTTCAGTCAAGTCTGCCCATGTTCCTATGGAGCCGCTCTCTAGTTGCCTAAACCATAATGCTGCGATATCTGTCAGATATAATGGAAAACACCGGGCCATAACCTCTTGTGATGCCCCCAGCATCTCCATATGCCTCATGTACCTCGTCAAATGGACTGCGGGATCCGTCCTCCCATCATACATCTCTATTGATGGCAACTTAAACTCTGGTGGGTCCCTAGCCATCCTAATTGCAGGAGAAAAGAGACTCCTGTTTACGTCTTCAAGATCTTTGTTTGTTAATCCACCTCTCACGGCTCGCCTAACCATTTGTGCCAATTTATCTTCGTATCCAAGATGCAATCCTCGTTTATTGCTTTTGAACTGCCCTCCGAGTTCATGAGGGAATTCTGGAATCTGCCCCCTTGACTGAGCGTTCGTTCCTCTGTTGTCTCCAGGTTGCGCAGATATTCTTCTCTCTCCCTCCGGGATTGGATCAACATGCTCCAAGTGTGTGCCTCCTAATCCAGGTGCCATGCCGGATGGTCCTGCTCCGTTCTGAACTCCATTGGATTCCCTGTTCTGTGCTCCAAGTTGTCCTACTTGTTGAAATAAACTCTGGATCAACTCCTCTTGTCTCTTCATCATCGTCTCCATCTCGTCTCTAGTGTTGAAGATCGACGCTTGATTCGCTCCTAAGGAAGCCTCTTGACTTCCTTGATGTTCACTTCTCTCTGGCCTTTGTTTCTTACTTGTTTGTCTCGTCATGGTTCTTAGATCTAAATCTTTAAGCTTTCAAATTCAAATTATCCTGAATCAGCTGTTCTCAGTGAAAGCACCAAAATGTTTGCGTCAAAATTGACCACAAACACCCAATGTCGTGAAAGCACCCGTTTATCATTACAGATCAGCAATAATTAATATAGAATTCAGATCTAAGCAACAACAATCACAATAATTCACAGATAACAGTCTCAAACACGGGATTTATAGTGGTTCGGCGATCTTGCCTACGTCCACTTTGAAGGTTCTCTCTTTATTGATTCACTTGATGATATTAATCGATTACGGAGGTTTACAGTTGATGATAGCTTTGAAATCTTGAATACAACAGCGATAATGAAGTATGGGATTCAATCCGGCAGGGTCTGGACGTTCAATGGTGGAAGCTCCGAAAGATCCTCCTTTCTGAAGGCTTCAGGGTGCTATTTATAGGCGTAGGAGGCCCAGATCTCGCTCAAACTTCGGGAGACTTCTTCTGGCACGTGAGTGGGCCCACGCGACCGACCCCACCAAGTTTCGACTCGATCTGACATCGATTCGAAGTGATTTCGAACCCATCAAGAAATGGTCCAATCGAGCTGAAACTTAGCAGGAACAATCTTTTTCTTGTATGGAAGCTACTGTGAAAATTTCGTTGCAGTTGGATCAGCGGTTTAGGAGATATGATCGATTCGAATTGGAGTTTCTCGGTTGGCTGCGTTGTTCAAATCGATCGCTTTGAACCCCTGAGTTCGAATCCATGGATGCACGTGGTTCAGTGGTGACGTGGCGCACGTCCTTCGAGTCGATCCGGTCTTCTCTCCGGGTTGAACGCTTCGCACCCATGTTCTTCGCCTCGTTTGCATCTACGGCCGTTGCATAGTTTGAATCGATCAACTACTCGAGTCTCGTGTTGGCCCGCATCTACCTAGTTTGAATCGAAGAGAGGGGGATTCTTTCGCATCGATGGTAAGTTCGCATCAATACATTGTGATGGATACGAACTGAAGCTCCGTGATGGGTTCGAACGATCATCGATTCGAACTAGGCACTGGCGTGATCGATACGAAATTCATGGATATGAAGACGCGACCCATTGATGGACACGAAACAGTGCTCTAGCATGGATACGAACGTGCTATTGGATTCGAATGCAATCGATCCGAAGTACATGGTGGCTGATGGATTCGAGGCACGGCTATGTCTTCGTGGGTTCAAACTACTGCTAGGATGATGGGTTCGAACTTCATGGATTCGAAGGAAGGATACTCGGTGGGTTCGACTCGATGGATTCGAAGGTGATGGTTTCGAAGCTAATGGAGTCGAAGTTGATGGTTGTGAGACAGGCACTGGCTGATGGATTCGAACTAAATGGGTTCGAACCAATGAAGGGGTGATGGGTTCGAATTGGACAAGGTTCATCTCTCTCAAATTGAATCCATCATATCTTGAGCATACGAACTCGGATTGACTTAAAACTTGAAACGCTGGCTTCTATAGCTTTTCTTGTCATGTATTATCAATTGTGGCTTGATCTGGGCTCGGACAAAAATTCATCGATATCCATAACGAAGTGAAGTACAATCAATCTCTGAGACGAACCGTCTTTTGTTTTTGACCACTCTTTTTGTATCACGACTTTGCCAAAAAGCGGGATAACAGTTAATTAATTATTAAATAAAGGTTAATTAATTTATAATTAAGGTTTAATTAATTAATTAAGAAATATTTAATTTATGAAAGTAATTAAAATTAATTAATTAGTAATCAAAGACTAATTGATTTATAATTAAGAATAATTAATCATTAATTAAGGTTAATTAATTGAAATAATTATGTGATTAATTAATTATAAGCACACGATTAATTCATCTTAATTGTAGATGATCAATCCTTATTCACGGCCGGAGTTAGGCAAGATCAGATGAAAAAATCCATGAAATTGATGCTTTAACCACCACTTTAGGTGATGAACCCTGGCCAATGCCCGGAGTTAGTTAGGATCAGATAAAAACATCCACAAAATGGATATTCAAACTACTGCTCTAACCAAACAACTCCGACCAAGACTCATAATTTGGCTTGGCTAAGCAAAGATGCCCAAAGATAGACATCCAGGCTACCATTCTCCAAGATTGAGAATAATGTAATTTTGGGCATTACCGTTGGTCGAACGGAACTCGATTAAAAGACAACAAAATAAACTGTTGATTTGGATGGATGATGATATCGAAATGATTCGCACGCATGTGATACTAGATTACAAACACATTTCTCAATGCTTAAACATATAGACACAAGGCTGGAGAAGAAAACAAGTCTAGTTTTTATTAACATGCTGCTTAAACAAAGTGCAAGGGCTGTACTTGTACAAACTCGGCCTACTTACATAGTCATTCGAATAAAACAAAGGATGATAAAAACAAGAAAGAATGCAACTACATCTTTTCCTCCTCTTCGACTCCTCCTTCTTCTCCTCCCTGGAAGACCATGCTCTTGACTCACCAGGTTTCCTTCTACTTCTATTTTTTCCTTTATGACCCATCGGAAGGTCGCTCCCTGAGAACTTAGGAGGCATGTTCTAAACACGTCCAGAAGCAGGGATAGTAATGGGAGCAAAGTTAGGATGACCGAGCAAGAGATAGACAGAGGAGGATAAATATCAACATCTTTCTCTTTCTTATTCCCTTAGCCAACAGTACTAGAGTTTAGAGCATCTCTTCCATAGTGGCCTTGAGGAGGGATTGGATGCCCCAATTATGGTGATGTCCTTATCTTCTTGAACCCTGTAGATGTTGTCCTAGGTTTTTTTGTCCAAAGCATGGATTTTATCAGCACCAGGACCGAAGGTAGCACTCACATTAGAAGCTAGGAGCAGCATCAGGGCATACACAATGACTGACTCGGTCAAGGTAGCATGCTTGCCCATCATTATGCTCTTTTCAAGCAGAGGGAAGATCGAAGGCTGACCTGAAACTTAAGAAACATAAAAGCAAAGATTAGGGACATTGACTAATGTCATATAGGCTATCTCAAACATGGGAGAGGTTAACTATGTGCCTCTAGGAGATGCAGATTCAATATAAACCGGAGTGCCATCAGAGTCTCCCTAAAAATTGGAAGATAATATGAACAACTTCGAAAGCAAGGGTTAATTAGGGTTGGATTGGTCCCACAACGAGGGTGTTGAAACCGTTGTAACTTCAGTAGTCATCCCTGCTGCAGAAACAACAGTAAAGGCAAAAAGAGAAGCGATATCTTCAGTAAACAACGACTTAAAGGTTAAAGGAGCAGTATTGTTTACTCTGGATCACAGAGAGCAGACCCAGAGCTTTTACCTTGATCATATTGGGTCTTGATGGCCAACTCAAGGTGCAAGATAAGCTCATTAGTCTTGAGTGCTTCTAGGTCCTCTTTGTTTAAAAGGTCAGTTTTAAGCTATTCTACATCGACATCATCCCTACCGGAGAGCTCTCTTCCTTGGATCATAGTTTCCTCACAAGCTAGGACCAGAGCCTCGGGACATCTTTCATCAAGCTACTTTAAGCTTTCGAACTTAATCACATTTGCATTATAGTGGATGATTATGGGATCAAGCTCATCCCTAACCTGCTTGTCTGTGGCTTCAACTTGCTTCTCAGCATCTTTTTCCCATGCCACTACATCGTCTCTCGCTCGGCGAGCATTCGACAACTCCTTGCAGTAGCCTTGGGCCTAGATGATAGCATTATCTTTCTCTTTTTTCTCACTCTCCAGCTGCTTTTTCAGCTTTTATACCAGATTTTTAAGCTGCTCATTCTCCGGTAATAAATTGTGGCTCCAATGATAGGCCGCCTCAATTTTTTTTATGATTTTGATGCAATAACTGTAGATTTGATCATGCCCTTCACTTGCTTCTTAGCTTCAGTTAATGATGCATTGAGCTATTCAACCTTTTTCTCGAAATGGGAGATGATGTGTTTGGCTTATTCTTGCAATAGTTTCACCTCATCGAGCTCTACTTCTCTTTTATATGCATCTTTAGAAATAACCTCAACTAACCATCTTCTTTTTAAATATTGATCATACACATCATCGACATATGCCACGGTATTGGTTCTTGCTTGTTGAGGGATGTCCTTCAATTCGGGGATGAACATGATGTCATCAATAATTTTTTTTAGGATTTTGCGCTTCAAGGCATCCATATCAGAATTAGAAACAATCTCCTTCTATGTTGAATCGATCTCTTATCAGGCCTCAAGTGAGGAATGTTAAAAGTGATTAGACCCGATAGTTGCTGGAGTGATGTGGCATATGGAAGGATGTCATCGGCTGTGCCGATAAAGGAACTAAAGTAGAAGCGTGTGGTACCTCTATAGACAGAACATGATCTGGTTTCATCGAATACAGATCCAAACTGTGGGGCAAGGGTGACTAACCCCTGTGTCATGGAGACGACTCACGAGATATATAGCCTCTCTCCCGACTTTTATGGTCTCTGCCTGAATGCCTCCCTGGATCGAAAGAGCCATGTGGATGCTTAGATAATCTGTGTTTCCTATGCTTGTTCTCTTAACTTTTGATAGTATCATACATACCTTTACGCTGCATTGAATCTGCAAGTGAAGCACAAACGAGTTAGCACTAACAAGATAAGAACGTGATGCGAACTAAGCAAGGTGTAGTATTTTGTAAATGTGTGTATGTGTCCTAATGTCTCCCATAGGCCATGGACTTGTATTATAGGTGTTAGGCACTTCATTTGATAAGTGGATATGGTATCCAATATCTCTGACATTAATATCGCCAAAACTAGAATAATCAAATTCATCCGGAATCAGTCTGAAAGACCTATAGATGTCCCTTGAGCGTAGAACGAGAGTCTTCTCTATTGTGATGGCTAGTGGAGTTTATATGGGTATTCGTGGCGAGATGACTTTTATCTTTGTTCGTCGAGTTATAAGAGATGCTTGATCATCCTCACCTCCATAAATAGAAGACTCGTGTCAAGTACCAATACTATTATTATATCCATCGTCACTCCCTTCTTTCTCGACGCATTCACTCCTATCTCTTCTGCAATTTCCAAACCTTTGATCTCTTCAGGATCAACAATAGGGCTTGAAACTGGAGGCACCTCTTGGCCTTTATTAACCTCTGCGATGGTGTTGTATTCTCTGGAGAAGTCATCATCGTCACCATCATCATCCTCCATAACTTTCGAAACATGGCTGACACTACGTCCTTCTTTTAATAAGAAGTAAGTGCGCAATTCCCATCCATAAGAAGTATTTTCATTTCCCTCTCTCGAAGGAGGAATTGATGTAGGTCAACTAGGGTTCTCATTAAAGCATCATCGCTAGGCCTTCTCAAATTATGTGCAAAAACCAGGAACGATGATCGAAATAACTGAAACTGTAAAATTCATATTAGGAAAGAAGGATAAAAGTAAGACTTACATCTGGATAGCCAACTTTGAGAAAAACCAGGTAGGCGACAAATGAAGAAAAATACATCCTTGAAGTAGTTTAGCTCATTCCAATGGGCCATTACTATTTGACAACCCCTGAAAGGTTCTAGATATGTAAGCAAAGAGAATCCTTTCTGATGTTTGAAGCTGTATAAATAGAGGATCTCTAGAGTGCTAGGCTCATGGTTCAGATGTCGGGGGAAAATTATATGCTCTTTAAAAAAGCATAGCTATTAGGATGCAGTTGGGCCAGAGAAAATTTCACGAACTGCAAAATTGGATGGATGAAGGTGCTGAATAGCAGGATACAATCGACCAAACACATATATCGGTTACAGGCCTTATGTTATATTGGCGGGAGATGCAATTGTCGATTGACGGAATAGAGCCAACATGTCCTCATAAGCAATACCATTCCTCTCCTATATTCTCCAAAGAGACGCTTCATCGAATTTCAATGTTAAGGAGTCCTGAGGATCATCTAAAATAATGGCATCGCTTATTTCAACATCAGGGGAAACCCCAACTTCAGGCCCCTTGGCTGGTACAAAAGGTGTTGTTTCAAAAGGTTGTGCTGCTTGGTGATCGGTCGAATGAAGTGTATGTATCACTACAGGAAGTGTCCTAAAAATAGATTGTGTGTCAAACTCGACATATGCAGGTGCCAAAGGACCTGTGGCTATAACTGAGAGAAGCTTGGAACATCTATAATCCATAACCGTCAAAGTTTAATACATAAGTGATGTCCGGCATATAAAAAACAATAATCACTATGTCGAAAAGAGAGCCCTGTAAAGTCAATGTACCAAACCCAATGGATATCAATGTGTGTTGATCGGCCAAGTCTTGAACATCGATGAGAGGCAATATAGTGTAGTTAAAATGCATAATGTGTGCATCTAATGTCATTCATGTCAAATCTATCATTTGACAAAGAGATTAGCATACGGTTTGTCCAAACATCGATTTACATTCAAGTGACCGTTATAAGAAACCGTCCTAATGATCATGATTACCAGCTATCATCCAACCAAGATTGCCTTAGGGACTTGTTGATTTGTTTGATATTTTGCTTTGACTTAGAACTGCTTTAAATTAGAAGATTTCGAGGTTTCACAAGTCATAGGAAAGCTTGAGTTAACTAAGAGTGCAATGGTGCAATATCCCCTAGCTTAAATTTCTACATCAGAAATTCACAAGCTAGGATCGGCGATGAATCATACATGCAAAGGGATGGGGTTCTTGTGCATTATTGGAGGAAAACAATGGTCGATCGATGGCAGCGCAAGCGAGGCTATGCCATCACCTACTTGAATTGAATTACCTTAGCCAAGTTTGAATCGTTTAAGTTTTGGTTCTCAAGTTGTAGCATCCCTATCTTGAGGCCTTAAGCTAAGCGCTACGATGCTGCAGTCATCTATATTATTAACTTCCCATGACAAAATATGATAATGTTAATGGTATCCATAATATCAGAAGCACTTAAATATGAAATAAAATCAACGCAGATTTAAAACAACTTTTCCGATTACATTTCAAATGAATATTTCATATTCAAATACATAATCTCAAAACGATTCCTAGGTTTTGATCAAATATAATTATTACAAATTACACCAAGAGTGACATATGCCCCCTTAGATGATCATAGTACTAAATAGACATATCAACGTTAATACATCACAGCAGAAATAAAACAAAATAGCTTCTATATAGCTAGCTTTGCCTCCTACACGTCTTTGGAAGCTTATTCGTCCAACCTGCTAAACCTAAAAAACCTTAACTCTCAATCTACTCAAATTAAATTTTGAGCACCTGAGAGTTTAAGGTAAAACATAAACTTCGAGTCAGACATAAAGCTTAGTGTTACATCTCGATTATCTGATATTAAGTAAGACTATGCCGCTTAGCAAAATGGGTTTTCCTCACTACTATCCCTTTTAAACATATCTTTTGCAAATCAAAATCTTGCAATGAAACTGATTAAAGCAAAAATAGCAATATCATATATGCATATAATTCAGGTAACCAATGGACTATCTGTTCCAAAAGTATTGTTTTATTTAGCTAACTATTAACTATTGGCTAACTCGGGCCTACCAGACAAAATTAATTATCTAAGATCTGCTAGACACATTACTGGGCCATCTTCCCTTAACTATCTTCTTAAAGGGTCAATGGAACCTAATGGTTTTGCGAGCTCACCAATAACCTACATTTATCTTTGTATATTCCTTTCTATGTGTAACATCATTTTAGTCTTACCTATAACAAAGCTCTACACCCTAGAATGGACTTATATTAGCTAGGGGCTTATTAACTAAAGTATACAGTGCGATCCTATACCGGTCGCATCTGGTATTCTAATATCTGAGTCATTTACTTAGGGTTAACTACCCCATCAAATTTTCCATGAAAACATTTCTTTCAATTTGATTTTACCCTTTAAATCATACTTAAACAAGGAAAATATAAGTTTTTCTTTACTCAAATATCTTTGTCATGATATATATACTTTTAACAAAACTATGTTGATGAGATATAATGGGATTATCTATCCCTCCAAAGTAAGTTAAAAACCCTCTTTAACTTAATAGATCTTAGGCCATGAAGCCAAGATAAACCACTCGAAACCTTTTCTTAAAAACTTTAAGCAATACCTTTCGAAACCATTGAAAGTACCCCCTTCAAAACAAGTTAACTACTATACCTTGAAACACAAGGTGGAAAGGCCAAAACATACCTTTCGAAATCATTGAAGGTATCCCTTCGAAAGCTTTATAAAACCTTAGAGAACCTCCTTTCAAAACACTTTAAAATTGCATCTCAAAAGCATCGAAAACCTTCCATTTAAAGACTCAAGTAAATCTTTCGAAAACATTGGGGTACTTCCCCTTCGAAACCTACATTATACACCTTTCGAAAGTATTAAAATTCCTTACATACACCAAACCTTTCGAAAGCATTGGGTTCAAGTAAAAGCTTGTGGAACTTGGCTTCGAAACCATTTAAAACCATTCCTTTCGAAACCTTTGGGTTTAATTTCCAATTATCTAAGGGTTTTAAAAGAACTGGGGCGAAAGCAACTCTTTTGAAAGCGTTCTTCCTAAGTAAAAGAATGTGGATGGTTTCAAAACCACCCTTTCGAAAGCATGGAGCGGCGGCTTCAAAGTTCAAGGAAAATGAACCCTTTCAAAGGCATTGATTCAAAAGGTTGAATGCAGCAGTAGGGATTTCGAACCCTTCGTATGATTATTTTAAAACAAAAGGCGGCAACCTCTTTCGAAAGCCCTTTTTTAAAACAAAGGCATGTTTGACTAAGTCAAAATGTATTTCCTTCGAAAGCTTCATTTTTGTAACCAAAATAGTTCTGAATTTATAAGACTACTTCTACCACTTCATAAGCATGTTCGACTCTATACCTTCTTCCTATCTTGAATCCACTACGTACCAAGGCATTAATACCATGTGTTTTGACTAGGATGGAGACGGTAGTATGGTGTCGAAACGCGGCTATTATAAGCGGCGAAGTAGTAATCTTTTACAAAACTGATTTTTAACTTTATAAAATAATATCTTTCCAACTAACTTGCCTTATTTTTCAACATATAAATGGTTGTCAATTTCTTTTCATAATCTTTTCTAAAAGTGCTACTGAATTTGGTAATTAACAAATTAAAACATTTAGCAAATTGCCCCTTCTCTTTTTATAAACATATAAAACATCTAAGTCCCATACCTTAAATAATTTTATATCTTTAATAAAATACTTAGGAAAATTCTCCAAAAATTCCCATAAATCACTTTTAATATGTTTTCTAACATATTTAGATTTTTAACCCAATGACAACGTATAATAACCAAAAACAACTTAAATACAATTTAACCATTTTCTTTACTAGAAAATTCATAAAATAAATCCACATTAATTTAGAAAATTAAAAAAACTTGAAACCCGTCCCTAAAATAATATTTTTGATCTTATATAAAAAATGCAAGCCATTTGGATTTCAGTTAATAAGTTTTTTAAATCAAATCTTATCATAAAATCTATATGAAACAAAAAAATTCATCAACATGCAAATATGACCATTTAAACAATCGAAACAAGCCAATTTTTTACAAAATAAATTCGGATCTTATTTAGAAACCGAAAGCTATAAAAATGAGATGTAATCTATTATTCACCTTAGTTTGATTGTTAAGAAGGTTGAGATTTTCCCTTGAGTTGATTTAGTTAAGTTTCCTTCTTGAACTCTTGCTTATCTTCCCCTTGTTTTCTTTTAATGATGGTCGGCCAAGCTCTATATTTAGTTTTGTTTGTGAATGTTGGAAACGAGACTGGGATAAGGGTTTAGGGTATGAGAATATAACCTATTCCTATTTTGCCCTTATCATATTACCTTTTCTTACTTTGTTTTAAGTTTCCATTTGTTTATTCATTACTTAAGGCACGACTACCTTATAATTATACAAATCTAAATCCCTTAATCATTTACACTACTTCGTTTAATTTATCTAGTTAAATGTATTAAAAATGTTAGTCAAAATTAAGGTCATCACAAACTCCCCTCCTTATTCCATCTTTGAAATTACGATAAGGTACTCATAACAATCAATCATAAAGGTAAAATATACCATGAAACAAGCCAGAATAAGTATATCTAATCCTGCTCTCAGTTTCCCAAGTACAGTCTCTCTCGTCGTCACCCCACTAGAATGACTAATCCGGCTGTCCTATTCCTTAGTCTCTTCTCATCTTTCGCGACTATACGAACTGGCTTCCTAACTATAGTCATTTTTGGTTCAACTACTATATCGTCTAATACAGTTGGTATAATAGTAGTTTCTGGATCTCGAATACTCTATGTTAGATGAGATATATGAAAAAAATTGTGGACTCCTACCAAACTGTTCGATAACTCTACTCTATGCGAGTTTCCCGATCTTTTTTATAATAGATAATGGTCCAATGAATCTCGGAGCCAATTATCCTGTTTTTTCGAATCTGATTACACCTTTCATCGGTGATATCTTGAGGAAAACATGATCTTCAACCGGGAACTCTAAGTCTTTCCATATTATATTAGCATAGTTCTTCTGCCTGGACTAATTCTAGCTCGAATTAACTCAATCTTTTCTGCGGTTTTCCTAACCATATCCGAACTGAGAACTAACCTATCGCCAGTCTCTAACCAACAAACGGTAGATTTGCATGGCCTTCCAAATAAAGCTTCAAACGGTGCTATCCTTATGCTAGTTTGGTAACTGTTGTTATATGAAAACTTGACTAAATATAAGTGGTCTTCCCATGATCCCCTAAAGTCTAGCACGCAAGCTCTTAACAAATCCTCTAAGACTTTGTTAACTCTCTCTGTCCGCCCATCCGTCTACAGATGGTAAGCGACACTCATCTTGAGCTTGGTACCTAAAGTATCCTGTAGACTTTTCCAAAACTGACTAGCGAATAAGGAATCTCTGTCACTTACTATACTACTAGGAATTCCAAGCAGTCTAACTATATTGTTCATGAAGAATTCAGCTAAAACAGGTACTGTCCTGGTTGACTTAACTAGAATGAAATAGGCACTCTTGGTCAATCTGTCCACTACAACCCATATACTTTCATTTCTTCGATTTGACCTCGGCAACCTGTCTATAAAATCCATTGAGATAGAATCTAATTTCCAAAGTGGAACATCTAAAGGCTGAAGTAACCCATTTGGTTTCTGATATCGGCTTTTACCTGTTGACAGTTCAAACATTGTTTCACCGATAAGCCCACATCACTCTTCATGCCTTCCCAGAAGAAACTTCTTTTCATATTCCGATACATCTTAGTTCCTCTAGGATGGATAATGAAATTCGAACGATGGCATTCTCCAAGAACTTCCTTCCTAATGTTTCCCACATTTAGAACGCTTAGTCTTCCTTTCTTCCTCAACCACCCATTCTGGTCAAGACTGAAATATTTAACGACATCGCTCTCCGTTCCATCCCTTAAATTTTTGATCTGTTCCGCTAATAATGGATCCTCCCCTTTCTTAGAAGCAATCCTTTTGATCATCACCGGTCCAACTTCTAAACACAGCAACATAGCAGTTTCCTTACTAGATCTACTCTTAGATCTCCTTTGCACTCCGCATGTAGTCAATGCCTCTAGATCATTCCACTCAGCTATCATTGCCATTACTAAATTTTGATTTTTCTGCTAAGTGCATCAGCAACTTTATTTCCTTTTCCTGGTGTGTACTCAATACCAAAGTCATATGTGGCTAAAAACTCTAACCACCTCATATTCAACTCCTTCTGAGAGAATATGTACTTTAATGACTTATGATCTGTATACAACTTGAATCTTTCTCCCAAAAGGCAATGTCTCCACACCTTTAATGCAAAAATTACCGCAATCAATTCCAAATCATGAGTTGGATATTGAACCTCATGTGGTCTGAGCAGTCAAGAAGCATAAATAATCACTTCACCTCTTTGCATTAACACAGCTCCTAATCCTGTTCTACCTACATCGTGTACACCACTAAGTCCTGATTCCCCTCTAGAATAACTAGCATAGGTGCATTTGTCAATAAGTATTTCAGCTTTCGGAATGCTTCCTCGCACTTATCAGTCCTGACAAATTTCACATCTTTTTGAGTTAGCTTATTCATCGTTACCGCTATCTGCAAAAAGTCCATAATAGATCTCCGATAGTAACCAGCTAATCCAAGAAAACTCTTTATCTCGGTCACTGTATGGAGTCTCTTCCAACTATTCACTACCTCGATCTTAGCTGGATCTACTGACAACCCTTTCTCTGAGACTACATGACCAAGGAACTTCACTTCCTTCTTCCAAAAATGACACTTTAAAAATTTCGCTTTCAATTGATGTTGCCTTAAAGTCTCAAGCACCACTCTAAGATGAACTTCATGCTCTTTTTCATTTTTAGAGTATACAAAATATCATCTATGAAAACCAATATGAACCTATCAAAGTGCTCTTAGAAAACCGGTTCATCAAATCTACAAAGAAGGCTGGCACATTAGTTAGTCCGAACGACATCATTAAACATTCGTATGATCCATATCGGGTCCTAAATGACGTCAAAAGAATACTATCCTCAGCCACTCTAAGCTGATGGAGTCATTTTGCCAAATCCAATTGAAATATACTTTGTCTCCACTCAACTAGTCGAAAAAATCGTCAATTCTAGGTAACAGATATCGATTCTTTATTGTCTTCTCATTCAACTTATGATAATTGATATGTAACCTTAACGATCCGTTCGGCTTCTTAGCAAACACTACAGTTGCTCCCCAAGGCGAACTGCTTGGTGTGGTAGAGTTCTTAACTTCCAAATCCACTAACTTACCCTTTGACTCCCTCATCTTCGTAGGTGTCATTCTGCTTGGCGGTCTACTCACCAGTTCTGCTCCTATTACTAAATCTATCCGAAACTCAATAGCTCGTTTCGATGGCAGTCCTACTACGGGCTCAAAAACATCTACGAATTCTCTAATAACGAAAACCCGATTTAACTCGTCTACTGCCTCCTTAACACCCAATAGCGTGTTAACCTCAAAAATAGAGTTTTCTACAGAGTATATTATCCAATCACTACATCGGGATGTCTAAGCGATTTTTTCCTATCATGGGAAAATTACCTAGTACTGTATTTACTTAACCAATCCATATCCAAAATAATTCCAAACCCTACGAAATCAATACATGCAAACTACAAGCAAATGCATAACCTAACAATTCAACTCTAGGTAGTCACATCTGATCCCAAGAGTCGTATATCCTCCTATCGGATACACAACCCTTAAGGAAGTAACTAGGTATGAGGGTTCTATGTTAAGCTTATCTACCAAACAGTGAGATGTAAAAGAATGCAATGCACCAGTATCAAATAAAAATCTAACCGATACACCATGAATCAAAATCGTACCTTCCAATACAACTTTTCCTTTCTCCTCTGCTATTGGTCTCGAGATAGCTGGCTCCAATGCAAACACTTTACCCTTTCCATCCTTGGATGGCACATTGTACTGTTTTTTATAATGTCCTATTCGACTGCAATTGAAATATCTCACTCTTTTCTTGTCAGTAGCTTTCTTCCCTTTGCCTGTCCGGCACCTATGAGCATAGTGTCCCTTCTTATCACACATATAACTAATAACTTTTGTCTTTCCTTCTTGGTAGCCCTACTCTTCTAAGCTCTCTTCTTGTGGAAAAATTTCCTCCTATGGTTCTACCCTTCTTGAGCTCCTCCTGCATTGTTGCCCTCAAGATAAGCAAGCATTTCTTTCTGCCTCAATTCCATCTCAACAATTACATCGTAGGATCTCTAATATGTGATAAAGTGGCCTTAGTGAGCTCAGACTTCAAACCATGGATAAAATTTCATTCCTTTTGATAATAGTGTCAACTATAGCATATTCATATCTCGATAGCTCCTCAAATTTGGTTGCATACTCAAGCACAGTCATATTCCCTGCCCTCACTCAGTTACTTCCTGACCAGAGTTGACTTTGCAATTTCTAACATAAATCTTTCTTCAAACTTCCTCCAAAACTCGGCCCAAGTCACAGTATCCTGATTGACTCCAACCATAACCTTATTCCACCAATATAGTTATGCTCCCTGTAATCGCCTAGAAGCAAGCCTCCTTTTCTGCTCATCATTGAGCCTCAAATCAGCGAAAATCCTCTCGTAGTGAAGTAACCAGTTCTCCACTTCAATTTCATACTCAGCCCCGATAATGGTTTTTCTCTCAGCCATGCATAATCTATACTCAATATTGCATAGTTGTTGACACTCGAGCTCCTTGATTTCCCTTTCAGCATTTCCTCGAACTAAACCCATAGCATCTCCAGCCTACATCATAATAATGAAGAACTGATGCATAGCTGCTATATCAACTTGCGACATTCCAGCAACCACATTAGCAGCTTGTTCCTGACCTGGATTTCTTTTAGTATTTGGTCACGCATTCCTATTAGATGTGGTGCTTCCCCTAACAAAGTTAACTCTTCCACTTCTAGCATCCATATCTTACATCCGTAAAACCTGCATTCGAGTCTTTGTAAGATACAGAAGGATAACCTAAGAGTGATTGGACAATAGAGATAAAGCGTATATTTATATATATATCAATTATAAGTACGTTACTATAGCGCTATCCCATACTCTAATCTTTTCTCTAATTCCTTAGGATTATGTTTTCAAAATCATTTTAAGTTTGAAACTTTTTTAAGTTTTTCATAAACCTATGCTCTGATACCAAGTTGTAACATCCCCTATCTTGAGGCCTGAAGCTAAGCGCTGCGGATGCTAGTCATATATAGTATTAACTTCCGGTGACAAAATACAGTAATGTTAATGATATCCATAATATCAGAAGCGCTTGAATATGAAACAAAATCAACAATGATTTAAAACAACTTTTCTGATTACATTTCAAATCAATATTTCATATTTAGATACATAATCCCAAAACGATTCCCAGGTTTCGATCAAATATAATTATTATAAATTACGTCAAGAGCGACATATGAAGATGACCCCTTAGATGATCAGAGTACTAAATAAACATATTATTCTTAATATATCACTGAGTAAATAAAACAAAATAGCTCCTATGTAGCTAGCTTTGCCTCCTGCATTTCTTTGGAAGCTTATTCGTCCAGCCCGCTAAACTTGAAAACCTTAACTCTAAATCTACTCAAATTAAAGTTTGAGCACCCAAGTGTTAAAGGGGAAAACATAAACTTCGAGTCAGATATAAAACCTAGTGTGAATAATACTATTACATCTCGGTTATCTGATATTAAGTGAAACCATACCACTTAGCGGAATGAGTTTCCTCTCATTAGTATCCCTTTCAGAACATATCTTTTGCAAATCAAAATCCTGCAACGAACTGATTAAAGCAAGAATAGCAATGTCATATATGCATATAAATCAGGTAAATAATGGACTATCTATCCTAAAAATATAGTTTTGTTTGGCTAACTATTAACCACTGGCCGACTCGTGCCTACTATGTAAACTCAATTATCTAACATCTATTAGACACACTATTAAGCTATCTGTCCATAACTATCTCCTTTTAGGGTCAACTGAACGTAATGGTTTTACAGGCTCACCAATAACCTTTATTTTCTTTGTATATTCCTTTTCGTGTGTAAAATTATTTTAGTCTTACCCATGACAAAGCCCTACACACTAGAATTTTGGACTTATATCAGTTAGGGGCTTATTAGCTAAAGTATAGGGCGCGACTCTATACCAGTCTCGTATGGTATTCTAATATCTAAGTCATTTACTTAGAGTTAACTACTCCATCAAAATTTCCTTAAAAAAATTTCTTTCAAATTGATTTAACCCTTTAAATCATACTTAAACAAGGAAAATATACTTTATTCTTTACTCAAATATCTTTGCCATGATATATACATACACACACACACACACACACATATAGACACACACACTTTACACACTGTAATATTGATGAGATATAATGGGATTATCTATCCCTCCAAAATAAGTTAAAAATTCTCTTTAACTTAAAATATCTTAGGCCATGAAACCAAGATAAACCATTCCAAACCTCTGCTTCAAAACTTTAAAACAAAACTTTGAAACCCATTGAAAGTACCCTTTTCAAAATAAGTTAACTACTTTACCTTGAAATACTAGGCCGAAATGTCAAAACATACCTTTTGAAATCATTGAAGGTATCCCTTTAAAAGCTTTATAATACCTTAGACATCCTCTTTTCAAAACACTTTAAACTTTCCTTTCGAAAGCATTGAAAACCTTCCATTTAAAGACTCAAATAAATCTTTTGAAAACATTGGGATACCGCCCCTTCGAAACCTATGTTATACACCTTTTAAAAGTATTAAAATTCCTTACTTACAATAAACCTTTTGAAAGCATTGAGTTCAAGTAAAATGCTTGTGGAACATAGCTTCAAAACCATTTAAAACCATTCCTTTCAAAACCTTTAGGTTTAACTTTCAATTTATCTAAGGGTCTCAAAAGAACTGGGGCGAAAGCAACTCTTTCGAAAGTATTATTCCTAAGTAAAACAAAGTGTATGGTTTCGAAACCAACCTTTTCAAAAGCATGGAGCAGCGGCTTCAAAGTTCAAGGCAAAAGAACCCTTTTGAAGGCATTGATTCAAAAGGTTGAATGTGGCAGCAGGTGTTTTGACCCCTTCGAATGATTATTTAAAACAAAAGGCGGCAACCTCTTTCCAAAGCGCTTTTCCAAAACAAAGGCATATTTGACTAAGTTGAAAGCTATTTCCTACGAAAGCTTCGTTTTTGTAACCAAAATAGTTTTGAGTTTATAAAGACAATTTCTACACTTTCGGTAGCATATTTCGACTCTATACCTTCTACCTATCTCCAATCCACTATGTACCAAGGCATTGATACCATGTGTATTAGTTCCAACTAGGTTGGAGGCGGTGTTATGGTGTCGAAAGTTGGCTGCTATAAGTGGTAAAGCAGAAATCTTTTACAGAACTGATTTTTAGCTTTATAAAATAATATCTTTCCAACTAACTTGCCTTATTTGGCAAATATAATTGTTTGCCTATTTCTTTTCAAATCTTTTTTAAAAGTGCTAGCGAAATCAGTAACAAATAATTTAAAACATTTAGCAAATTGCCCCTTCTCCTTTTATAAACATATAAAACATTTAAGTTCCATGCCTTAAAATAATTTTATATCTTTAATAAAATACTTAGCAAAATTCTCCAAAAATTCCCATAAATCACTTTTAAATTTTTTAACATATTTAAATTTCTGACCAAAAGCTAACATATAATAGTCGAAAACAATTTAAAACCGATTTAACCATTTTCTTTACTAGAAAATTCATAATAATTCCACATTAGCTTAGAAAATTATGAAACTTGAAACTCGTCTCTAAAATAATGTTTCTGACCTTATACCAAATACGCAAGCCATTTCAATGTCATATAAAACGTTTCTCAAATCAAATCTTATCATAATATCTATATGAAACAATAAAATTCATCTACAAGAATATATAACCATCTAAATAGTCAAAACATGGCATTTTCCATGTAAAATAAATTCGGATCTTATCTAGAAACCAAAAGCTATAAAAATTAGATGTAATCTATTATTCACCTTAGCCTGATTGTTAAGAAGGTTGAGATTTGCCCTTGAGTTGACTTAATTAAGCTTCCTTCTTGAATTCGTGCTTATCTTCCCCTTATTTTCTTCTAATGGTGGTCGACCAAGTTCTGTGTTTAGTTTTGTTTGTGAATGTTGGAAATGAGAATGTGATATGGGTTTAGGGTATAAGAATATAACCTATTCCTATTTTGCCCTTATCTTGTTACCTTTTCCTACTTCATTTTAAATTTCCATTTGTTTATTCACTACTTAAGGCACGACTACCTTATAATTATACAAATCTGAATTCCTTAACCATTTACATTATTTCATTTAATTTATCTAATTAAATGTGTTAAATAATTTAAGTCAAAATTAGGGTCATTACACAAGTGGTAGAGGCAGCTTGATGTATAAAGAGACCAACATAAGAGCTAGAATTGCAGCGTTAGTGTCTATGGAGGAGCAAGGCTCGATTGATGGTGGCAGCTGCCATCCAAAGTCGAAGTTAGATTGAGATCTGGTGCATGATAATGGCGGACTTGATAGTAAAAGCTCTTGGGACAAACGAATGATATTCTGAAGTGTTGGCTCTTTGTTTATGAAAACATTAACCCATGAACTTAGGTGTTTAAGTCACCTAACTTTAAGGCAACATGGATCAGTCCATGCAATCTTAAAAAAATGGATGAAATGATATTATGCCTACATGTATGGGCATGTATATGTGTGATGCTAAACAATTGGAATCCTAATGGGACGAGGTCGAAACTGTAGAATCTAAAGAAGGAAGTTGTCGAAAGCTCCCCAAATTTGGAGTGATGAACCTGAACTACACACTTCAGCTTTTATACCACATGGAAACCACAAACTCATAGCGTTGAAACGATTGATAAAAAAGAACCATACTTCACGAAAGCAGTTCGGGGAAAAGATGGAGTCAATTCGAAGTAAACTCGAGACCAATGATGTAGAATCTTTAATTTCTCTTGTCCAAAGCATATACTTTGGGGAGCAAATGTTGTCCAGCCTTATGGCTAGGTCATATTTGAATGCATCAGGTCGATTGACTGAGAAGTTACTAAGGAGGAATCCTGAGCTGCAACTTCCAAACTCGAGTGTCAAAGAAGACCAAGGAAGGGAATCCAGAATAGCATAGAATGTTCAAATAAAGGCCAAATACCTCTTGCAAAGATACCAAACTCAAAACCTTGCCATTCAAAAGTAATACTAGATTGATATCGAACCCTAAACGGTTTGGGTATCGACCCATAAAACTTCCCCAAACTATCATACATCTCCTGCCATGACAAGGGGAAGCACCCACAAGTTCCCCTATACTAGCTTTGGATGGTTCGATAGCATGTCTCAATTCAAGTGATCAATAGACAACTCAAACACTCATACCTAGCCTCCAAACCAAGACATTCAATCAAATCTGAGCCTATAGCAATGCAAATGAAGCAACAAAGATGAAGATACAAGTTAAATAAACATTTAAAAGAGAAAAGAAGAGATCCAAAAAACAATTTTATGGCTCTGCACCGATCTCTGACTATGGATTAATACCGATCCATGAATATTGTTGATGTGGTCACAATCTCTTTGGCTTAACTCCTCCAAAATGTGGGAACATGGGCAAGAATGTGGGAAAGTTATTTTTGTCGACTTTTGCTATAAATAAAGGAGGAGGGGCATTGTTTACAGGATCTTTTTAGTTGTTTAACGTATTTTTATATTGTTCTTGTAATTTCAGGGATCAACACTAATCCATAAGGATGGTTTTGAAAAAACTTACCAGAAATCCTCAACAAATTTTAAGTGGATTTAGGCCTATGATTAGACAAACCACTACAATTGTCGTGTGTTCTTTTTTTCCTTTTTTTCAAGTTATTTTCTTCATTTTATTATCTACTTTTAATCTCTGGGTGTTTATGCCAACTTTTGGCATAAAATATTTGGTGCTTTCACTAAGAGTGTATCAATCTCAGGATATTAGGATCTATTTTCTACTTTTGGGTTGTTTAAATCCACGAGGTAGATCTGTTATTTTGTTGCTATATTCCGCGACTACTCAGATTTCCATAGAAACTATCATAGGAATAACTGAAGTTATAGCCTCACGAAAGGAGAAATCCGCTACCTCTAGATGTTCTGTTGATGTTGAGAATGCTGGTTCTTAACATGTTGAAGATGTTGCTTAACCCGTACCACTCAAGTTTAGAACCACTCGGATATGATAACACGTGTTGCGATAGACAGGATGATGAAGCAGATGAATGACAAGATGCAAGAGAGTTAGGACGGATTGAGAAGGAAAATGAAGGAAATTATTGACTTACGGAATCACTAAAACCGCAGTTCCAGAGAAGGAAAGATTCATTGCCTTTTGATTTGAAAGAAGACAGTTTTTCATCGCCTGCTGAAAAACATCGAGAAGGTAAAAAGAGCATGAAGTGAAAAGAAACTAGTGCTTCAAAGAGTAGATTGAATGATGCTAAGGAAGGAATATTATGGATTGGTACATATCCATGCACTAGGATCGGTACCGAACCCACTCGCTATAATTTAGGCGATGGGGGTGCTGTTGACTTGGACGGAGATGTTGATGGTAATGTCGGTCATGTTGTTGATGACCGGAATATGAAATTTTAGGCGGCTGCTACTGATCCACCATATAGAAACCATAGGAATGCATCAACTGGATGAACAATTCTCCTAGATATGGGAGAAACTAGGTATCATGGAACTAACCAAGATAGTTTGCGAAGTCAAACACTTTGGAAAGGCTATGATTATCGTCATTAGGTAGGTTAAGTTAAGCTAGAGTTTCTGGAAAATATGGGGAAGAAAGTAATTAGTGAAAACCAACATAGAAGTAACAATGTATAACAACCCGATATTTTCATCCATTCGCATCCACACATGCCGGATTTGAATTGCTCAAGATAACACATTGTAAATAAATTTGTAGCAAATGAAATACAATCGCAGAATCATAGACACAGAAATATCAGAATAACTCGCTGCGGAAATTAAAATACCATAGTAGTTCATGAAGCTACTATAACAAACTCTCAAAACATAATACATAATATCAGACTGAAACATATACAGTAGAAATACCAAATATATAGAAGTTTATAAATACCAGAGCTGAAATAGAACAACTGAAACAGGAAGGGAATAGATAAGTAGACAAGCAGAATCTCCAACGATTCCTAGCTCCAGAAAAGAAATCCAAAGATAAGCAGTATATACTCACGCTGACCAGAGCGTAAAGTAAAACACAAAACACTCGAGTCAGGACACACATACTTATTTAATGTAAACCAACTCAAGTGAACTATCATAGTAATGCACAATAACTTAAAAGATGCTTGGGATCGCCCGTGCTCTAAGGATCAGTTAAACTATAAATTAAATACATCCCGTGGTTAAAATTAAAAAATGGTATTTTATTCTTCGAAAATTAAAATCATTTCAAAATTCAATATCATTTCAAATCCATTTCAAAATATCAAATTATCATATTTTTCCAAAACCGCATTCATTTTATTTAATTTAAATACCGTTTCAAATCACATTTCAAAATATTTCAATTTAAAATATTCCATTTAAATATTTAAAAAATGAAGTTATTATATTTCATAATCAAATATTCAATTCTCAAAATTTTACCATTTTCAGAATTCATTTATTCACTTCAATTTATTAAAACAGTGAAAATTCAATTTTCGTAGCACTTAGAAAATGCTACGGAAAGTTATGTTTAAAAACAATTCAATTATCAAAAGGCAGCATTTAAAATGCTGTAATAGGTTTTAGATTTCAAGTAAAACCTTAGTTAAATTCAACAACTACAACACTTATAAAGTGCTGTAATAGTCCTTAGTTCATTTTAGCTATTTAGTTCATTTATATCAATTACATCATTTTCAAAATGCCGTAATATCTTTAACTTTAGAAATGATATCATTTCAGGAATGCTGTCAATTTAAATTCCAAACTTTCACCATAATTTCATAAACAATTAAAATTTATTTAAATCCATTTTAACTTATAAAAATCATATTTTCTCACTTTAAAACAATCATTTAAATATCCCTTAATTTATGATTTTATAAAGTGCAATTTCACAAATAATTATCAAATTTTAATAATTCCCTTATAAAAAAATCAATGTACAATTTTATAACATTTCATTTACTTTACATTTATATTAAATTTACCATTTCACAAATTAATTTCAAATTCCATTTTATTTTTCTTAACTTAACTTTTAAATTTAAACCCTATTTCGCATTTTTCCAAGCTAAGTTATACTTCAAATTTCAATTTTAAACATTTATTTATTTAAATTTTTTAAATTTATAGAAAATTAATAACGCTTTATAAAATAATTTTAAATTCAAATTAAAATCAAATTATCATATTTCTTACTTAACTTAAATTCCATTTATAGACAAAATCATAAATTCCAAAATTAACTTATATTTCAAATTCTACTTTAACATTTATTTATTTCACTTATTCTACTTTAACATTTATTCTTTCATGCTAACTTAAAGGCTAAATACTCCAGAGAAAATATCGTTTCCATCCTTGATGATGAAGGTAATGTTCAAACATCTGTTGACGGTGTGAATGACGCTTTTATAAGTCACTTCACAAAGCTCTTCAGCAACTCGGCAAATTTTGAGCCTGATCTTAACCTCATCAATCCATTAATCCTTCCTAGACTATCTGACGACGATCATGCCTCTTTGAGTATTGAAGTTTCGGATGAAGAGATCAAGTCCATTATGTTTTCCCTTAATAGGAATTCGGCTAATGGTCCGGATGGCTTTTATGCTCAGTTCTATTTTGTTTGTTGGGACATTGTCAAATTGGAAGTGCTGAGAGCAGTTAAGAATTTTTTCAAAAACACCAAACTGATACCTTCTTTCAACAACACTAACATAGCTTTGATTCCTAAAGTCAACATCCCTAACAAGGTGTCCTCGTTTAGGCCTATCTCGTGCTGTAATACTATCTACAAATGTATCTCCAAAATTCTAGCATCCAGAATGAAAAAAGTCTTGCCGAATATTATCTCTTCTAACCAAGCTGCTTTTTTACCAGTAATAAATATCTTAGACAACATCTTACTCGCTCATGAACTTCTAAATAGTTACAATAATAAGAATTCTTCTCCTAAAGCTATGTTGAAATTGGATATCATGAAGGTTTTCGACATGCTCCAGTGGAAAACTATTGTTAAAGTTATGCAGTGCATGAACTTTCTTGTTCTTTTCATTGCATGGATAGTCGAGTGTATCTCTATGGCACGGTTCTCTGTCAACATTAATGGCACCAGTGTGTGCTTCTTTGGTAGTAAGCAAGGCATTCGTCAAGGTGATCCTATATTGTCGTATATTTTCATTCTCATCATGGAACTTCTCATGCAACTCTTTAAAAAAATCGGCAGTTGGGTATATCAAGCTCCATCCTAAATGTTCTAACCCGAAGGTGATAACTCTGATGTTCGCTGATGACCTGGTCATCTTCTGCTCTCCTAACAATTCAACGATGCGGTCTGTTATGGATACCCTACAAAAATTTCATGCAATAACTGGTTTATCAGTCAATCTAGATAAATCGAAAATGAAAACTTCCGGCCTCAGTTCTTCCCAAAAAATGTTATTATGGCCATTACTTGTCTATCCATCAGTGATAACACCATCTCATATCTTGGTCTTCCGCTCACCTTCTCAAGAATAACAATTAACCAATGCTTACCTTTATACGATAAGATCACCACAAGACTTAACTGTTGGATGAGTAAAATGTTAAGCTAAGAGGAAAGAGTCACCTTAACTAAGGAGGTGATCTTCTCCATTCAAGTATATTGGGCTAGAAAATTCATATTACCACAGAAGCTCATCAACATGATACGATCTGCCATTATGAGATTTATATGGACAGGAAAAAAAGTGGGTTGATATTTAGCCCCTGTTAGTTTCAAGAGATTAGAAAAGCCTATTGCTAATGGTGGGCTTCGTATCATTAACATGTACCACTGGAATCGGTCAGCTATGGCTAGGCTTATCTACGATTGCATAAATGCCAAGAACAATATGTGGGTTAGATGGTCCAACATACATGTGCTTCGTGGTTGCAACATTTGGAAAATGACAACTCCAAATAAGGTCAGGTGGATATGGAGAGCAATCTTCAAGCTTAAGGAAGCATTACTTCCCCTAGTTCGATGCCCAGTGGGCCAAAGCAATGTGGTTAGTTTTTGGGATGATCCCTGGATTGAAAGTGGTCTGATCTTGTGGCATGTTCTCTCTTATGCCGAGTTAGTGCAATCGGGAGCGAGACAGGATGCTGTAGTTCAGAGTTTCATCCATGGTTCTACATTAAGGCTTCCGAGGACATCAAACTCACGAATACAACAACTCTGGAACAAGGCGGGGGATTGCAAAATTCAAACAGAGGGTCCGTGCTCTGTTCAGTGGGGAAGCAAAGTTGACGGTTTCAGTATTAAAGGAACTTATACATTCCTAGTGGGTGATTTTGGAGAGAAATGTAAGTGGCGAAGTAGAATATGGTGCAAAGATAATACCCAAAAGGATAATCTCTTCCTCTGGAAAGTGATGAACAGGGCCCTGAATACTAAAATGAAGCTGATAACCAGAGGAGTTCAAGTTACTAGCAATTGTGTTTTCTGCAATCATCTTCCTGAGATGGTCGAACACTTATTTTTCGAATGCACCTTGTTGAATGCCTTATGGAAGACATGGATTAGGAGAATTGGAAGAAAATGGAAAGGAGTTAACAACGTTGTTCAATGGAATTACATTTACGACAATACTGGTGGAAAATCTAGTGCGAATAGACTTTTCTTATTCGTGACCAAGAGATTCATGAATGTGGTATGGAATGAAAGGAATAGGCGATTATTTCAACCAGATAAAGGGCTGACTGATGATCAATTCGAGAAGCATATGAAGCAGGAAATTAAGCGTGACTTGTGTCTGGTTACATTTGCTTTTGACCCAGGCATCCTCAGTTAACTTGGTTCTTTTTTTTCCTTTTTTAATGTTGTTATGTTTTCTATGTTTTCTTGGTATTTGTTGCACATTGTTTCTTTGTATTTCTTGCAAGCCGATGGCTTGTTTCTCCTTTCTCCTCTTGGTGCAGAAATAAAATGGTAGGGGACCATTTAACCCCGTCGGCTTTGCCAAAAAAAACATGTAGAAAATCACTAATATTTACAAAAATCATTTTTAAATTTAAATTTAAATCAAAATATCATAATGTTTACATTTTTATAATATTTTAAAAATTCTAGAAAAATATATATTGACCACGGGTGTGTATACAATTTCTAGCTTAGGTCAAATGATATGGATAATATATCATTTCAGTCCGTAATTCACAAAGGAAAAATCTAGGTTTTTATTATTTCAAACCCGCAATCCCAAGTAAAATAAAATAAATAAAAATCGTTCAGGCCTATCATTTCAGCCCACAACGATTTTTCTCTATTCTAAAGTCCGTTCGGGTATGTATTGTTTCAACCCATAGTGATTCTAATCTACAGGGAACTTGCAGTGTGATAAACTGATATAAATAAACAGAATAGCATAATATAATAGTAAAAGATGATATAATAGGTTTATAAATAGGGGTGAATATCATATGATCATAGTAATAGCAGTTATAACATGATGATATGGTTTACAGATTCAAATGCTATTAGTTTACTAGTTATATAAGTATAAATTGTCTGGTGAGAATTACTCACTTGTACAAGCTGGAGATGACAACCAAATACACAAAACATAGATCTTCAAAGGCATGAAAGCATGACCACGATTTGAGTATGGGAGAGCCAAAGCTAATTGCCTTGTTACATAGCAAACAAATAATATATACAACATAAATTTTCAAACCAAATTTAAGCATTAACAAGCTAGAAATACATGCACAACACATAACCAAAACTCTTGCACTTGCATTCAACTATCTTACGCACGACCATAGGCTGGAAATGCCCGGCTATGGGTATGGATTTGGATCAGGTTTTGAGTTCAAAAGGTCGACCATAACATGATATGAAGGAGTAGAGAGATGTGTGCATGAATTATCAATACAAGGCAACAAAATTGGATTTTCCTATGCAATCAATGGCTTCGGCCAAGGCATAATCACGCACGGCCAAGTCTGGAGTATCAAGTATAGGTGTGGCAGAGGTAGTTGAGTCAGCAAATGACTGGTGGTGGTGTAAGGGTCGGCCAAAGTGGTGGGTGAGGTGGTGGAGCAATATGGTGAGCTCGGTTATGATGTTTAGGTAGAGTTTGCTCAAATTTTTTGTGGATCATCATCCAAGAGGGTCACGGCTATGGATGGGTAATGGAATGGAGGGATGGTGGCTGGTTGTGGTGGTGGTGGAGGCGGCCTAGTGAAGGAGGAGGAAGGCCGAACTACATAGAGTTGATGCAAGTACAAAAATCAAAACAAAACCAGTGAAAAAGGTAAAAAAAGAATGAGATTTTACCAAAATTTTCTTCAGGAATGGCCGATTTTTTTTTACGAGATTAAGAAACTTTTTACGTGAGAAAAAATGAGAGGAGTCGGCTGAAGAATAGGTGATAAGGTCAGCAAATGAAATGATGTGGTGATTGGTATTGAAACGGCAAAAGTGAATGTGAAAAGGCATGCATATAAAAGGTCAAAAATCTTTCAAATTTCCAAATTCTTTTTGCATTTTCAAATACATATAAAAATGGATATAAATAAAAATAAAAAAATAAAAAATAATGAATGAATAAAAATAAATAAATATATTATAAATAAATATAATTAAATTAAGAAAATAGCTTAAAATTGGAAACTAGGTTTAAAATTGAAAATAAATACAATAAACTTTGGAAAAATTTTATCATCACTTTAAAAATGTTTTAAAATAAAATATATACCTAACATGTCATATAACACGTATTAGAACATGATTTATCAAATAAAAATATTATTTATATAAATTAAAATAGACAATTTTATTAAACAAATCAATTTACATACAATATTGTAAAAACCGTATTTCACAATATAAATCGGATTTCAATGAAACGAAAGGCAGTGTTCTTAAAATTTAATATATTTTCATAAAAAAGGATAAAATCAAAAAATTCAAATATTTAAATTTTAAATTTAAAAGTCAAAGTTTGACCAGATTGACCAAAAATCCATTTTTTTTGGAATATCCTATTTATTCAGGTTTGAAATTATAATTCACATAAAATTAAAATTTATATTTAAAATAACAAAATTTATTCATTTTAATAAATATAATAAAGTTTTTAAATCAGAAATTCAGTTTAAAATAATTAAAATATACAATTAAAATAATCATAAAATACTGGGTTGTTACGCTCTCCCCCACTCAAATCTTTTCGTTCTTGAAAAGAACGAACATGGAAAATAAGGAAAAGCAAGATAGATAACAAATAGTGCCTGGAAAAACAATTTCGGATTCGAAGCACGAATGCTCTTCTCCGTCTCCCAGGTACAACCTCGATCATCAGTACCCCATCGTACCACGATCAGACTAACAGATTCCCTTCTTAGCTGCTTCATACCTCTGTTGACAATACGAAGTGGCTACTCTCGATAGTCAGATTAAGGTAAATATCCAAACTATCAGGAGCAGTTGGCTGAACTAAAAGAGATGGGTCAAGAAGATACTAGAGGAGATGTGAGACAGGGAATACATCATGCACTCCAGATAGCTTCTCGGCAAATCCAGACGATAAGCCAAAGAACCAACTCTTTCCACAAATGCGGAAAGGACCCTCGAAGAGGAAGAAGATAGAAATAGTTAGAAGGGAAAGTAGGTTGAAAGAAAAGGATGGACCATTATTTTGAACATTTTGTAATATGATGAATAGTCATTTGATTCAAATTTGATAGTTCGAAGTAAACAATATTTAAAACATTTTAAATTATTTAGAAAAGTAAAATAAATGATCAAAATATTCTTTATATAATATTTATCGAAATACTTTTATAACTCAATGTCTTAACAAGTTTACTTTCATTCCTACAGACTCTGCTATGCTTTCATTAGGCGCAAAGTTAGAATTCTCCAGGTACTTGGTAGACTTGTTTCAACACCAGTGAAAATACTGGAAAACCTTTTAAAACAATAGATATGGAAAGTACAATCCAAACAAATCAACCAAACCAAACATTTTTCTAACTATAGATCGCAGATACACAATGGTTACGCCTGGATCCCCCAGTAAACATCCGTACCTGTAAGCTATCTCAGCCTGCGAATTACGCCATGATGACTAGTAGACCGCAGATACACAATGGTTATGCTTGGATTCCCCAGGAAACATCTGTACCCTTAAGCTATCTCAGCCAACAGATTTCGCTACTAATACGACCTACACAGATCGTAGGATACACAATGGTTACGCCTGGGTCCTTCAGGAAACATCTGTATCCCCAGGCCATCTCAGCCAGGCGAATTATGCTATGCAGTCGCAAACATAAGACCATGGAGATCGCTATGGATTTCGGTGGACACTTGAGTATCATATCCGAAAAACCCAAATCAGAGATAATAATATTCATAGAATGAATCCACAGTGTGGCCACAAAGCGGATATCAAGCAGAAGGCACTTTCCATATCTTTACTTCGAAAATATGTATCATATAGTACCTTTTAAAAATCATTTTCAAATATCATACTCATATAAAGTCCATTATATATAAGATTTCATTTTCAAATCAAATACTTCCCAAAATCAGTAGTATATCAAATCACACTTATATAGACTTCGATTATATAAGATTTCAATTTACAAATTGAGTACCTTTACAAATCAATAGTTTCAAATCGCTTCATACTTATACGAATCAATTTTATATAAGTTTGATAACTCCAAAATCAAAGTATTTAAATAAACAAGTTTCTCGATTTGAAACCATTTTAATATCAATTAAGTTTCAAAATTATATATGATTTCACCAAATCATTTCTTCCTAATTACATATATTCAGTTTTAAAGTTTCTTAAAACAATAGATTTAGACAATAATCCAAATTCCTAAATCAACAAAATTTAGGTCAAACAAATTCATTTCCATTTCAAACATATATTCACTTTCAAAAATCATAATACTTTCAAAGTTATAAATCTTTTGAAACCAAAATACTTGAACTCATTACACTTTGAAAATTATAACCTTTCGAAATCATACTTTTAAAATCATAAAACATTCCTTTATTTCTTTACATTTCACAAATTTATTCAATTAAACCCAAATCTAAAATTTCCAATTTAATTCGATTCAAACCATCAGTTTCAATTCAATTTAGTTTTCGAACAAAACCAATTCAAATATTATCAAATTTCAAATAAAGATTTGATCCATAAAATAAACTATTCAATCTCTAATATATTTCAAAGCTTAAATATACCATATTTCAAAACTAAATTTTATAATTTCATATATCTCAAATTTTACTTCATTATTACTTAGTTTTGAAATATTCATTTCATAAATCCATCATTTTTAAATAAACTCAAATTACAAGTAAACCAAATATCCTTTCACACAAATATAAACTTCAAATATTCATTTATCAAAATCAATTATCATTTCAAATTTACATTCTTTATCAAAATAAAAATTAAATCATTTCCGAGCCATTTCAATTATCGAAATATCTAAAATGGTTATTTAGTTTAAAACCATCCCTTTTTAAAACCTTCAAACTATTTATTTCTATATGAAAAATCCAATTTACCATTGGAAAGATTATTATTCTATATATATATATACACTTTATTCAAAACATTTCAAATCTATATTTCATATCAGTATAATTCAACATGGTCTTATTTATTTCACTCAATAAACAGTTTCAAACTTATATAAATCATATTACTTTATACATTAATCATACCAAACTAAACTTATATTCTTTATCAAATACCATATACCTTTCAAAATTACTTAGCTTTGAAAATTTAACCTTGATTTGGATGTGCTCGAACCTTCAAAATAGTCAAAGAAATCATTTTCAATCCAAGAGTTGGAAATCACCAACAAATCAGTAAACCAATTCCAAAAGATAGGGTTATACCAAAACTAATCTGAATCTCGAGAACTAAACTCCGGCTTACTTTAAATCATTTCAAATACATACATACATACATACATACACATATCTTTCGAATATCAAACCAAACTTCAAAATCTGAAATCCAAATTGGTTTCACAAAATCAATCGCATAGCAAAGCTACAAGAATGGCCTCTCCCCCACTCAAAAACTCGAAAATCAATGTCGATGATGCATGCCTTCATCGCCAAAATTTATTTTGCAGCGGCATAAATGGGTTCTGTACTTTTATTTTCTTGAAACTTCTTTGAAATCACTTCGAAATCATTGGGATTAATTCGAATACATTTGAAACATTTTTATTCGAAGAAATATCTTTAAATCATATTATTATATTTCTTCCAAAATCCTAAAACCTATTTCAAAACACCGGAGTTCGATTCGTCGAAGTTTAAATTCAAAACCCTTCAGTTATAAATCATTTTTATATAAGTCAAATTCTAATGAAATTTTAAAATTTCAAATCCTTTCAAAGCTTCAAATTTTAATTTTTAAAAGATATAAAATCCTTATTGAAAACATTTCACTTTTATATACAAAATAGGGTCATCCTTATCAAAATAATAATTTCGATGTATGCACAAATTCAAAATACAATCAAACACAAATTTCCAAAGAAGAATGATTCAAGGTTAGATTTCAAACAAACAGAGATTCAAATTTAGAGGATCTCTAATCAAATAGAATCCTGATTTGAAGATATGCTCGAACTAACATAAGATGATTTAATTACCAAATAGAAGATGGATAAGCCTTTCTAAATCGCAAGCGACCTTAATTGGTCAACCGTGACTTCAGGAATATAATCAATTTGGAAATCTAAGGCAAATCGACATTCGATCGCCAGCGATAGAATCCAGATAGAGCGGGAGATAGATAGCACTGTAAACCGAGGATATAGGAATCTCCAGTGAATCAATGCCAATTGTAAAGGAGTTTCACCCCTTTACAAATCACTCAAAATTTGCGGAATCATCGATCTTTACAGAGGTCATTCAAAGTGGAGTTACAGAATGCTCCAAAATCAAAAGGATAAAAGTAGGGAAGACAAGATTGGATTTCAGAACCAGTGGGAGCGTTCCAAAGTTCAAGGGATCCGAATCGATAAGAATCCTAACTAAGAAATTCCTAACAAGGTGGATACAGAAGGAATGAAGTTTAGAAAATCTTGGTTTCAAAATAAGACAATTTTATGCCAATATAATCTTTGAAAAATCCTTTAAAAATCATTTTATACTTCGAAAATACGTTCCCTCACAAGGAAATGATTCTGAGATTGATTCCATGCATTCTAGGGTATTTCTACCCCATCTCTAATGAGTTTTTGCTCCGTAGGCTATGGTTTGCCTAAAACCAAAGCTCTGATACCAACTGTAACAACCCGATATTTTCAGCCATTCGCATCCACACATGCCGGACTTGAATTGCTCAAAATACCGCATTGTAAATAAATTTGAAGCAAATGAAATACCATCACGGAATCATAGACACAGAAACATCAAAATAACTTACAGCGGAAATTAAAACACCATAGTAGTTCATGAAGTTATTATAACAAACTCTCAAAACATAATACATAATATCAGACTGAAACATATACAATAGAAATCCCAAATATATAGAAGTTTATAAATACCAGAGCTGAAATAGAACGACTGAAACTGGAAGGGAATAGATAACTAGACAAGCAGAATCTCCAGCGATTCCTAGCTCCAGAAAATAAATCCAAAGCTAAGCTGTAAATACTCAGGCTGACCCAAACGTAAAGTAAAACACAAAACACTCGAGTCAGGACATACATACTTATATAATGTAAACCAACTCAAGTGAACTGTAATAGTAATGCACAATAACTTAAAGGATGTTTGGGATCACCCATCCTCTAAGGATCGGTTAAACTATAAATTAAAAACATCCTCTGGTTAAAATTCAAAAATGGTATTTTATACTTCGAAAATCAAAATCATGTCAAAATTCAATATCATTTCAAATCCATTTCAAAATATCATATTTTTCCAAAACCACATTCATTTTATTTAATTTAAATACCGTTTCAAATCACATTTCAAAATATTTCAATTTAAAATATTCCATTTAAATCATTTAACAAATGAAGTTATTATATTTCTTAATCAAATATTCAATTCTCAAAATTTTACCATTTTCAGAATTCATTTATTCACTTCAATTTATTAAAACAGTAAAAATTCAACTTTCGCAGCACTTAGAAAATGCTATGGAAAGTTATGTTTAAAAACAATTCAATTAGCAAAAGACAGCATTTAAAATGTTGTAATAGGTTTTAGATTTCAAGTAAAACCTTAGTTAAATTTAACAACTACAGCACTTACAAAGTGTTGTAATACCCCTTAGTTCATTTTAGCCATTTAGTTCATTTATATCAATTACAACATTTTCAAAATGCGGTAATATCTTTAACTTTAGAAATGATAGCATTTTAGAAATGCTGTCAATTTAAATTCCAAACTTCCACTACAATTTCATAAACAATTAAAATTTATTGAAATCCATTTTAACTTACAAAAATCATATTTTCTCACTTTAAAACAATCATTTAAATATCCCTTAATTTATAATATTATAAAGCGCAATTTCACAAATAATTATCAAATTTTAATAATTCACTTATAGAAAGATCAATGTACAATTTTATAACATTTCATTTACCTTACATTTGTATTAAATTTACCATTTCACAAATTAATTTTAAATTCCATTTTATTTTTATTAACTTTACTTTTAAATTTAAACCCTATTTCACATTTTCTAAGTTAAGTTATATTTCAAATTTCAATTTTAAACATTTATTTATTTAACTATTTTTAATTTATAGAAAATTAATAACACTTTATAAAATCATTTTATATTCAAATTAAAATCAAATTATCATATTTGTTACTTAACTTAAATTCCATTTGTAAACAAAATCATAAATTCCAAAATTAACTTATATTTCAAATTCTACTTTAACATTTATTTATTTTACTTATTTAACTTATAAAAATCACTAATATTTATAAAATCATTTTCAAATTTAAATCTGAATCAAAATATCACAATATTTACATTTTTATAATATTTTAAAAATTCTAGAAAAATATATATTAACCACGGATGTGTATACAATTTCTAGCCTAGATCAAATGATACGGATAATGTAACGACCCGAAATTTTCGATCCCGAAAATTCCAGATAGTTAGGAAAAAGAAGAAAGAGATAGAAGAAGAAGAAGATCAGAAACATCAACATCTCATATTCGCAGCGGATAAAATATAATAATAAATAATAACAGTTTACAAAAGAATTTTGTATCTGTCAAAATACCTTTATAATACACCATAATTACGTATATACACAGACACTGAATATACACAATTACCATGTCACAGATATACAGCAATATAATACAGCGGAAATACTCCATACGTTCTTGCCATCCAGCTCGCCTCTTGGGCTCCAGAATTTCCTTACCTGAAAATCTGTATTACTCGGTCTGACACGAGCATTACCTCAAAGTAACACCCGAGTCAGGCTGGAAACCAGCGTGAGTTAACCCAACTAACATGGAATACCAAAGCAAACAACTTACATAAACCCGGGTAACTCGTATTAGTTTACAAAGTCATAATTTATTATAAACATCACTTATTCCACCCATCCATTTTCTAAGTACCAAGATTTAGATTTAAATAGTCCAACTCATTTAAATCACTTCATTCCAACCTATAGATGTCACATATCAATCTATAAAAATTCAAAGTGGTTTTGGGTATTTCCTAATACCCAACCCCGATCTCTTCGAGTCACATTCAAGACATCCAATACCATTCAATCATCCATAAGCATGATCACTTCCAAATTAATTCAATTGATTCTAGTTGAATTTCTAACCTCAATGACTTAGGTTCCTTCATTTAACCTTAATTAATTCCGAATCAATTAATTGATCATCTCTTAATTATCCATTTTAATTAATCACCCTAGATTAATTATTCTTCAATTACCTTCAAGTAATAATCTTTAATTAATTTCACTAATTAATTGTGCTTAACCAAAATCAATAATTAATTCACAAATTAGTTAACTATATTAATTACATTAATCCTTAACTACTTATATTAATCAATTCCTCATAAATCACTTAGTATTGATTTATTAATCTTAATTAATAAACCTTCATTACGTCATTGATTATATAAATTAATGATTTCCCATTTACGTTTCAATTTATCATAATCAAATTTAATTACATTAAATAATTAGTCATTATTTAAACCACAAATATTAATCACTCTTGATTTATCTCAACCAGAAATTAACTACTCATTTATTTACTTCATTACATAAGTTAATTAATCCTTAATTAATTATCTTAATTAATCTCTTGATTTATTACAAGTAATTATATTTTATTAATTACATTAAGTAATTACCTACCAAACCACCCAATGATTATTCTAAATTAATTAAACCTAATCAATTAACTTAAACCTTAATTAATTAATCCAAACCCTTAATTTCTAAATTAATTAACCCAAATCATTAATTAATTGAATTAATTAATTATCCATTTTAATTGCCCTACTAATTTAATGAATCACAAACCATTAAGCCCTTATTAACTTTAAAATGGAAACATTTTCTTGTTTATGATTTAAGTTAAAAACAATTTAAAATCCCGAATATTTCGAGTCAAACAACAATTAACTCGAGAACCAACCAAAACCAAAGTCACCAGATCATCAGTTCATAGTGCACATCAAATCAATTCAATCATTCAACCAATTATTTAAATTTAACCATTTAAATTTAAATAAAACTCCAAAAGAGTGAGATTAACTGTCAGGACCCGATTCTTCGTCTTCCGAAAATTCAACATCGATACTCACTTTATCGACTGCCGAGTAATCGAACGACGGAAAACCGAACACTGAGGGTTTTAAGAAAGAAGAAAAGAAGAAAAGAAAGAAGAGAGAAAGATAGAAAATAGGGAAGAGAGAAAACAGAAGATAGAAAATTTTAAAATAGAAGAAAAGAGAAGAGAATAGAGGAAAAAGAAAAACAGAAGAAAATAGGACGGAACAGAAACAGAACACAACACAACAACATCAGAATCTCACAATTCGCAGTGGAACAACATATAATAATAAATGAAAAATCTTTAAACAAAGAACTATCAGTTATTACATTTTATACATTACATTACATCATATCATCAGAGTGTACAACAACAACAAACAGTGCAGCGGAAAAAGAAATACTATATAAGTAATATGCCATGCCATCCAGCTTGCCTCCAGCAACTCCAGAATATCCAGATATCCTGATAAACCTAACTCTTGACTGCCCGTGTGGAAATTGGTGGGCACCCAGAGTTTAGGAAGGAAAACAATAAACTCCAAGTCAGTCATGTGACTGGTGTGAGAACTCAAAACAGTTTATTTATTTTTGAAATCAAAATAGAGGAATATTTTTAAATCAATTCGCAATGCTTTTAAAAATGAGACTACCATAAGGCCTCCCGCACACACACACATGCAAACGCAGAATCGGAGGAGATTTCTCCTTATGATAGTCAAAGATGCTTGATACGCATTTAAAATAACATTTGATATTATTACTAGTGCATAGTGTAGTGGAAAATTCATTTCGAAAATAGAATATAAATCTTAGCCAACATACGACCATTATCGTATGCCTACTATAGCTAACTATGTTCAATAGCAGGTTACCGCCACATTCCATAGCAGGTTATACAACTAAAACCGTACAAGTCACATATTGTTTCTTTGGATTTCCAACAAATGGTCAGGCCAAGGAACTTCCCATTGCCACATGAGAATGCCTCTGGAAAGACATCCCCGAGAACCAAACCGGAACTCTGCCAACACAAGGCCGGGTTACCCCTAACTGGGTAACTACTGACACGAGCACGCCATTCCCCGATCGTAAACGACCTTTCTCACGGGATCCCGAAAGCCAACAACCACAAAGTAATAAATTCGTAGTAACCACATAGGTTAAATATCTGGGCTCCATACCATGATACCACCTCTATCCAGAAGGAAATGTACATACCCTAAAGGGTGCTACCCCTCATAACCTTGCCGCATCTTTCCTGTTTTGACCATTTCCGGGGTGTGAGGTTCGACGAAGTCACGTCCACAAAAACATACTTTATACAAAAGCCATGCTTTGGGTCAACAAATGATCAACACAATGATCACTAAGATAGACGATCAAATAAACGATCCTATCACAATAATCAACACAATGATCATTTCAGCATCACTCAGCATGTCACATTACCAAATTGGGAATATATCGCTGATAACTTCAACTATATAACCTCTGAGCTCGTATGTCTCAGAGAAGGGTGTTAAGCTAAAAGAATAAATTCTCCGCCACCACAGAAATATATTTGAAAGAAATCGGCTTTATATCTCAACTTGTAATGTCAGACACACAATCCATACAAGTCCGTTCCGGGCTCGAACAGAACCGAAGGCACTTACAAAGAAGTCCTTGCAATCCGGATATTCACAATCCTGATCGGATTCACCATCACATATGGAGAACTCTATACCGTAGCTACTCGGTGCAGAGTAAATCGACAGGTCATCCTATCGCTCTCGCAAATACCGGGTCTTCAACACCGATCTTCAATGCAATTCATAACGACGTATCACATATTCGGAATGGGTTATACGACCCCATGGTCCTTTCCCGGTTAACCCGAATAGTGAGCGCTTATTCAAAAATAAGTGTAGCATTCACATTCAAACAAATCACATCAACTACCCATTCAAAGGGAAATATTGATAGTCGGTTATTGAACTATCAATGGATATGCACACATCACCAGATTCCAAATAATTTTCCAAATTATTTATTTTCCAAAAATATCTTTACAAGATATATAATTTCAATACTTCAAAAATAAATCAATATTTATTTTTAAACAAATTCCACTTTTCATTCGTAAATTCCATAGTGAATTTATAATCCTAAATATCTATGAATATTCGATTCCAATTATTCATTTCAATATTCCTTTTCAATTTATCTTCAAAAAGATAAATTCTCAAAATATTCGCTTTATATTGGAAAACATTTCCATACTTATTTATTCATAAGTAATTCACAATTTTTATTTATTTTCAACACTTGGAAAATATTCAATATACTTCAATCGAAATTAAGTATATATTTCATTCTATTAAGGAAATCATTCTCTTCAATATATTTATTTGGGCCAAAACGAATGTTGTGTAAAACATCGTTACGACAACCCAAAATCACTAGTATAGGGATTCGAAATTAAAATAGATATATAAATCCCAATACTATACAAAAACATTTCCTTTCGGAAATCATTTACTATAACAACAGTGTTATAGTCCACCATTTCCTTTAATTTCTCGAAAACGTCTATTTCAACAATAAATGTTGAAATCTATGATTTCGAATCTCAATACCTTTTAAAAACATCGTTAGATAGTTTTAATTCTATTTCAAATATCACATTCAAAACAATTTCTTTAACATATTATTCACTATTCAAAAACGTGAATACTCTACGTTAACCAATTTTATCACTTCTATTCATTTTATTTCAAAGGATTATTCACAGTCTAAAACGTGAATATAACTCCATTAATAGGTTTCAACAATTTTACTTATCAAAATAAGTCATTTGCGAATTTATAAAACAACGTTTATAAATTCCATTTCTATTTATTTATAAAAACTTCCTTCTTATAAATTCCTTTATTAACCTATTCCCGGTTATAACTTAATTATAAACTAAAAGTTCATATTATAAGTTAAATACTTATAAAACGATTATTTTACAAAAATCGTTCTTTTAACTTCATAATTATAAATCTTATAACTTATAAGATTCAATTATTTATCCAAAATTCATTCTTTCAATAACTTTATAAATTTTATAAACCTACTGTTTATAAAATTCCATTTATAACTTCACTGTTTATAATTCTATAAATTTCATTCATTTATGAAATTCATTTTCACTTCACTCAAACACTTATAAAAACTCGTTTTATAATGTCTATATTTCAATTTATAAATATCCATTTATAAATCTCTTAATATAAATCAATTTATATTATCCTTTTTAAACGTCTTTAAATTCCTTTAAAAACTTTATCCTTTTGATTCATAAAATAATTAAATTTTATAAACCCTATATTTCAACTTTTCACAATAATTCTAAAATCCCGATTAAACTATTTTATAAAATCATTAGCATCATATTCTCAAAAATCAGTTTTTAACTATATTTCTCAAAAATCATAATTTTTATAACATTAAAAATTATAACGTTTATTTATTTAAAATGGATCAATTCTAAAAATATAGTATATTTTCAAAAATCACTTTATAATCATTTTAAAATCCCAAAATTTGGGTCCAATGATGCTACACACCAAATAGTCAATCACGACAACAACGATATCATATATCGATATGATAATCCATCAAATATCAAAATATCTGAAATCAAATAAAAACTGTTGAGGAATCCAGTTGGATCCCTCCAACCTGTTTTCCTGCATCCACAAACATTAGCACAATACCAATTTCGCTCCAGTACGAAATTATCGCGGTATATGTTCTTATTAAATATTATCCGCTTAATAACGGCGTAATAGGGTCTCATCCGCTAAACAAAAAAATGCGGGAAATCAATAACTCCAATATATATATATGCCAATATATATATATATTGCTAATATATATAATACCAATTTCACTGTTTATGAAATATTCGCGGTATATGTTTTTATTAAATAACATCCGCTTACTAACGGCGTATAATGTCTATTTTAACAATCAATAGATATCAATCAACATTCAAACATGCATTCAAATATTTTAAATCTAACTATTTAAAATAAAATCGAAACTGATTCGATTGAGTGAGAAATTCTCACCTTGATTTTAATTTCCGTTTTAGCGATTTATTTCGAACAAAATTAAACGGACGTTTAATTTTACCCAAAATTCTCACTAACTCCAAACGACTCCAAACCAACTCCATCGCGTAGTGCTCGTCCATACGATTCCAACGCAACTGAGTTTGCATTTTTTCGACCTCGTATGAAAAAGTTATGAATTTTTAAAGATCGTACACGATTTATATACATAAATTACAACATAACTAACTAATTTATAACCTATGCAATCTTCTCCTTCATCACGTTCTTCTACAGGAATTAGCCGTGCTCCATCAACCCATTACAACAAACTAGGGTTTAATTGTTCTCCTCCATTTCTCAACGAAATTCGATCAAACCACCTTCATCTCGAAGCTCTCGACGCAAGCTACCACCACCAGGAAGAGCTCGAAGCTCGGCCACCCCTGTAGCATAGAAACACGTGCGAAAATCTGCAGGTTCGGCCCCCCCTAGCTCCCTCTCCGTTGCACCATTTCCGATCATCACCGTATGGAATCGAAGCTCTCGTCGTGCTCTACGACTTCCGTGTTGAACACTTCGCGTAATTCTTTACGGATTGAGAGAGATTGAGGGATGAATGTCGCGTGTTTCTGGCCATTGGTTTGTTAGGTGGCGGCTAGGGTTGAAAAATTAGGGTTAGGGTTATTTTTTTATCAAATTATGAAGAGGTGGGTCTATTTATAGAGTTTCGTTCGACACTATTCATCCGGAAATTCCGAACTCCGATTTACGCGCCGAAACTGACGTACCTAGGGTTTATCCCGCGTTCCGAACACAATGGAACAGGTTTCGGAAGCTAATTCGGATGTATGTGCGAGTTATGGCTGAAAACGTTCAATTTGAATTAAACCGATTTAAGCGATTTTCTAGGCGTTTTAATTCGTAACGGACAAACGGTAAATCCAATTGACTTGAAATTTGAAACCTTATAATAATATCACATTACGGATCCGATGAAACTGGTTTCGTCGAAATCCGAGACTTTTTGAAAAATGGCTTTTTTCACTCGTCAAATTTAAATTAAAAATAAATCACGCGTTTCGAGCTGCCACGATCAAACGATAACTCCGATTGACACGAAATTTGAAATCCGGTAATAACTAACTATTACGGATCCAATAGAACTGGTTTCGTTCAATTCTGAGACTATTCAAAAATTGACTATTTTTACTAGTCGATTTTAATATTAAAATATTCAATTTTCACAAATTAACTTTTAATTCGATTTTAAAAGTTCTAAAATATCGTTCTAACTCCCATATGATAAAATAAAATTTTACAAATCATTTTCTATCATATTTAACCCAATTTTCAATTATTTCCATAATTTAACGTATTAAATTATCGATTTAATTATCCAATTAAATTCAAAAATTCAAATAAAAATTTATTTGACTTATAAATTCACTTATTAATATTTAAAATTAATTAAATATTCAAATTTTAATTATTAAAAATCCTGGGTCGTTACAATCTTCCCCACTTAAAAGAATTTCGTCCTCGAAATTAACAAGTAAGAAAAGTTACAAAATCTATTAATTTTCCCAAAATTCATAGTTAAATTTCTTACAAATCTTTACTAAGTTTTCAAATCATACTTAGTTATCCTTTCAAAAACAATTACTATTGTTTAACTTTCAATTCCAAATCAAAGTTAAAGTTTTCAAAATTTTCCCATTTTCTCAAATTTTTTCTAACGCCTTAAATTTCCGGAAAAATTCGCCATAGTCTCCTTTGCGCGGCTCGATCCGAAAAAAAATGACAGTATATATATCACAAATATACATCTCATCAAGTAATGAGGCATCCCGAAGGGAAAAAAGTGTAAAAGTACTGTATTTAATCCGAGATATGTACCTTATATTTTATTAGCAAGCATATACGGCTAATATAGCGCAAAAGCGAGCTCCAAATGCGAAGCAAACGCGATCCGCACCTACTAATTACTCAACAAACAACATGAGAACATGCATACATGAAAATAATCTCCATAACAACTATATATGTCACATAACAAATGCAACATATTCAAACATCAACCAACTAGCATTCAACAAATTCATAATCAATATATATTCATTCATATTCTCATTCATATTCAATGAATTGGTTTTCAATTTAATTCATATTTGATTCATTAACATTGGATTTACTAACATTCATTTTCAATTTGCTTATATTCGCTAATTCATATTCAAGTTGGTTCACTTCCAAATCAAATTCAATTCTATTCAAATTTATTTACTTCTAATTTGAATTCAATTCCTTTAGCTTTCCATTTCATTAATTCACTTTCATTAATACTTAATGAATTATATTCAATCAATCAACTAACAACCATATAACAACCAATGTATATATAATTACAACCAAATTCTTTTGCTTACAATTGGTTTAATTTAATTTATTTTCTTATTCAATTATTCAACTTTCTAATAACATTAGATTTTAATGAATTAACACTTATATTCATTATTTCATATCAATTTTAATTCACATTCAATTGATTTACATTTAATCCATTAATTCAATTCAATTTCAAAGTTGAATTTCCATTTAACTTTTAAATTCATTTTTACTTACAACTCATATTCATAAATATATTCATATAGTTTCACTTCTTATATATATAAGTTTATTTCACAATTGTAAATCACTTTAATTATAATTCAATTCTTATAATTCATTTTACTTATACAATTATTCTTTTATTTAGATTATTCAAACAACTAAACAATCAACATATATACACTTTAATAATTCTGAAAAATTATTTCTTTTATATATAAAAATATACTCAAGGTAAAATTATTTCATTTACCCAATTTAAAACAAATATTGTGCCGAATTGTTCTATTCAAGTGTTTAGAAACCCCTTCGATTCAGTTTCGAAGCTGCGCCGACGAAGGTTCATATACCACTCAACAAACCAATCATCACAATATAAAACAATTTTATATTCACTAACAAATACGCTCTCATAGCTATTCTTACACTCAAACTCATTCTAGAGTACTACTGACTCTATCTCTAATGAATTATACCCAACAGAACCATTGTTGTCGCTTAACCATATGCTCCGATACCACATTGTCAGGACCCGATTCTTCGTCTTCCGAAAATTCAACATCGATACTCACTTTATCGACTGCCGAGTAATCGAACGACGGAAAACCGAACACTGAGGGTTTTAAGAAAGAAGAAAAGAAGAAAAGAAAGAAGAGAGAAAGATAGAAAATAGGGAAGAGAGAAAACATAAGATAGAAAATTTTAAAATAGAAGAAAAGAGAAGAGAATAGAGGAAAAAGAAAAACAGAAGAAAATAGGACGGAACAGAAACAGAACACAACACAACAACATCAGAATCTCACAATTCGCAGCGGAACAACATATAATAATAAATGAAAAATCTTTAAACAAAGAACTATCAGTTATTACATTTTATACATTACATTACATCATATCATCAGAGTGTAAAACAACAACAAACAGTGCAGCGGAAAAAGAAATACTATATAAGTAATATGCCATGCCATCCAGCTTGCCTCCAGCAACTCCAGAATATCCCGATATCTTGATAAACCTAACTCTTGACTGCCCGTGTGGAAATTGGTGGGCACCCAGAGTTTAGGAAGGAAAACAATAAACTCCAAGTCAGTCATGTGACTGGTGTGAGAACTCAAAACAGTTTATTTATTTTTGAAATCAAAATAGAGGAATATTTTTAAATCAATTCGCAATGCTTTTAAAAATGAGACTACCATAAGGCCTCCCGCACACACACACACATGCAAACGCAGAATCGGAGGAGATTTCTCCTTATGATAGTCAAAGATGCTTGATACGCATTTAAAATAACATTTGATATTATTACTAGTGCATAGTGTAGTGGAAAATTCATTTCGAAAATAGAATATAAATCTTAGTCAACATACGACCATTATCGTATGCCTACTATAGCTAACTATGTTCAATAGCAGGTTACCGCCACATTCCATAGCAGGTTATACAACTAAAACCGTACAAGTCACGTATTGTTTCTTTGGATTTCCAACAAATGGTCAGGCCAAGGAACTTCCCATTGCCACATGAGAATGCCTCTGGAAAGACATCCCCGAGAACCAAACCGGAACTCTGCCAACACAAGGCCGGGTTACCCCTAACTGGGTAACTACTGACACGAGCACGCCATTCCCCGATCGTAAACGACCTTTCTCACGGGATCCCGAAAGCCAACAACCACAAAGTAATAAATTCGTAGTAACCACATAGGTTAAATATCTGGGCTCCATACCATGATACCACCTCTATCCAGAAGGAAATGTACATACCCTAAAGGGTGCTACCCCTCATAACCTTGCCGCATCTTTCCTGTTTTGACCATTTCCGGGGTGTGAGGTTCGACGAAGTCACGTCCACAAAAACATACTTTATACAAAAGCCATGCTTTGGGTCAACAAATGATCAACACAATGATCACTAAGATAGACGATCAAATAAACGATCCTATCACAATAATCAACACAATGATCATTTCAGCATCACTCAGCATGTCACATTACCAAATTGGGAATATATCGCTGATAACTTCAACTATATAACCTCTGAGCTCGTATGCCTCAGAGAAGGGTGTTAAGCTAAAAGAATAAATTCTCCGCCACCACAGAAATATATTTGAAAGAAATCGGCTTTATATCTCAACTTGTAATGTCAGACACACAATCCATACAAGTCCGTTCCGGGCTCGAACAGAACCGAAGGCACTTACAAAGAAGTCCTTGCAATCCGGATATTCACAATCCTGATCGGATTCACCATCACATATGGAGAACTCTATACCGTAGCTACTCGGTGCAGAGTAAATCGACAGGTCATCCTATCGCTCTCGCAAATACCGGGTCTTCAACACCGATCTTCAATGCAATTCATAACGACGTATCACATATTCGGAATGGGTTATACGACCCCATGGTCCTTTCCCGGTTAACCCGAATAGTGAGCGCTTATTCAAAAATAAGTGTAGCATTCACATTCAAACAAATCACATCAACTACCCATTCAAAGGGAAATATTGATAGTCGGTTATTGAACTATCAATGGATATGCACACATCACCAGATTCCAAATAATTTTCCAAATTATTTATTTTCCAAAAATATCTTTACAAGATATATAATTTCAATACTACAAAAATAAATCAATATTTATTTTTAAACAAATTCCACTTTTCATTCGTAAATTCCATAGTGAATTTATAATCCTAAATATCTATGAATATTCGATTCCAATTATTCATTTCAATATTCCTTTTCAATTTATCTTCAAAAAGATAAATTCTCAAAATATTCGCTTTATATTGGAAAACATTTCCATACTTATTTATTCATAAGTAATTCACAATTTTTATTTATTTTCAACACTTGGAAAATATTCAATATACTTCAATCGAAATTAAGTATATATTTCATTCTATTAAGGAAATCATTCTCTTCAATATATTTATTTGGGCCAAAACGAATGTTGTGTAAAACATCGTTACGACAACCCAAAATCACTAGTATAGGGATTCGAAATTAAAATAGATATATAAATCCCAATACTATACAAAAACATTTCCTTTCGGAAATCATTTACTATAACAACAGTGTTATAGTCCACCATTTCCTTTAATTTCTCGAAAACGTCTATTTCAACAATAAATGTTGAAATCTATGATTTCGAATCTCAATACCTTTTAAAAACATCGTTAGATAGTTTTAATTCTATTTCAAATATCACATTCAAAACAATTTCTTTAACATATTATTCACTATTCAAAAACGTGAATACTCTACGTTAACCAATTTTATCACTTCTATTCATTTTATTTCAAAGGATTATTCACAGTCTAAAACGTGAATATAACTCCATTAATAGGTTTCAACAATTTTACTTATCAAAATAAGTCATTTGCGAATTTATAAAACAACGTTTATAAATTCCATTTCTATTTATTTATAAAAACTTCCTTCTTATAAATTCCTTTATTAACCTATTCCCGGTTATAACTTAATTATAAACTAAAAGTTCATATTATAAGTTAAATACTTATAAAACGATTATTTTACAAAAATCGTTCTTTTAACTTCATAATTATAAATCTTATAACTTATAAGATTCAATTATTTATCCAAAATTCATTCTTTCAATAACTTTATAAATTTTATAAACCTACTGTTTATAAAATTCCATTTATAACTTCACTGTCTAAAATTCTATAAATTTCATTCATTTATGAAATTCATTTTCACTTCACTCAAACACTTATAAAAACTCGTTTTATAATGTCTATATTTCAATTTATAAATATCCATTTATAAATCTCTTAATATAAATCAATTTATATTATCCTTTTTAAACGTCTTTAAATTCCTTTAAAAACTTTATCTTTGATTCATAAAATAATTAAATTTTATAAACCCTATATTTCAACTTTTCACAATAATTCTAAAATCCCGATTAAACTATTTTATAAAATCATTAGCATCATATTCTCAAAAATCAGTTTTTAACTATATTTCTCAAAAATCATAATTTTTATAACATTAAAAATTATAACGTTTATTTATTTAAAATGGATCAATTCTAAAAATATAGTATATTTTCAAAAATCACTTTATAATCGTTTTAAAATCCCAAAATTTGGGTCCAATGATGCTACACACCAAATAGTCAATCACGACAACAACGATATCATATATCGATATGATAATCCATCAAATATCAAAATATCTGAAATCAAATAAAAACTGTTGAGGAATCCAGTTGGATCCCTCCAACCTGTTTTCCTGCATCCACAAACATTAGCACAATACCAATTTCGCTCCAGTACGAAATTATCGCGGTATATGTTCTTATTAAATATTATCCGCTTAATAACGGCGTAATAGGGTCTCAACCGCTAAACAAAAAAATGCGGGAAATCAATAACTCCAATATATATATATGCCAATATATATATATTGCTAATATATATAATACCAATTTCACTGTTTATGAAATATTCGCGGTATATATTTTTATTAAATAACATCCGCTTACTAACGGCGTATAATGTCTATTTTAACAATCAATAGATATCAATCAACATTCAAACATGCATTCAAATATTTTAAATCTAACTATTTAAAATAAAATCGAAACTGATTCGATTGAGTGAGAAATTCTCACCTTGATTTTAATTTCCGTTTTAGCGATTTATTTCGAATAAAATTAAACGGACGTTTAATTTTACCCAAAATTCTCACTAACTCCAAACGACTCCAAACCAACTCCATCGCGTAGTGCTCGTCCACACGATTCCAACGCAACTGAGTTTGCATTTTTTCGACCTCGTATGAAAAAGTTATGAATTTTTAAAGATCGTACACGATTTATATACATAAATTACAACATAACTAACTAATTTATAACCTATGCAATCTTCTCCTTCATCACGTTCTTCTACAGGAATTAGCCGTGCTCCATCAACCCATTACAACAAACTAGGGTTTAATTGTTCTCCTCCATTTCTCAACGAAATTCGATCAAACCACCTTCATCTCGAAGCTCTCGACGCAAGCTACCACCACCAGGAAGAGCTCGAAGCTCGGCCAACCCTGTAGCATAGAAACGCGTGCGAAAATCTGCAGGTTCGGCCCCCCTAGCTCCCTCTCCGTTGCACCATTTCCGATCATCACCATATGGAATCGAAGCTCTCGTCGTGCTCTACGACTTCCGTGTTGAACACTTCGTGTAATTCTTTACGGATTGAGAGAGATTGAGGGATGAATGTCGCATGTTTCTGGCCATTGGTTTGTTAGCTGGCGGCTAGGGTTGAAAAATTAGGGTTAGGGTTATTTTTTTTATCAAATTATGAAGAGGTGGGTCTATTTATAGAGTTTCGTTCGACACTATTCATCCGGAAATTCCGAACTCCGATTTACGCGCCGAAACTGACGTACCTAGGGTTTATCCCACGTTCCGGACACAATGGAACAGGTTTCGAAAGCTAATTCGGACGTATGTGCGAGTTATGGCTGAAAACGTTCAATTTGAATTAAACCGATTTAAGCGATTTTCTAGGCGTTTTAATTCGTAACGGACAAACGGTAAATCCAATTGACTTGAAATTTGAAACCTTACAATAATATCACATTACGGATCCGATGAAACTGGTTTCGTCGAAATCCGAGACTTTTTGAAAAATGGCTATTTTCACTCGTCAAATTTAAATTAAAAATAAATCGATGCGTTTCGAGCTGCCACGATCAAACGATAACTCCGATTGACACGAAATTTGAAATCCGGTAATAACTAACTATTACGGATCCAATAGAACTGGTTTCGTTCAATTCTAAGACTGTTCAAAAATTGACTATTTTTATTAGTCGATTTTAATATTAAAATATTCAATTTTCACAAATTAACTTTTAATTCGATTTTAAAAGTTCTAAAATATCGTTCTAACTCCCATATGATAAAATAAAATTTTACAAATCATTTTCTATCATATTTAACCCAATTTTCAATTATTTCCATAATTTAACGTATTAAATTATCGATTTAATTATCCAATTAAATTCAAAAATTCAAATAAAAATTTATTTGACTTATAAATTCACTTATTAATATTTAAAATTAATTAAATATTCAAATTTTAATTATTAAAAATCCTTGGTCGTTACATTAACTCACCTTTGGTTTTTATTAGCATCCATTCCCAAATCCGGCTTGCTTCTTCTCAAATTTTGACCTTGTATAAATATTATATGATTTTATCAATATTCGAAATAAATCGAACAATCAGTTGTCATTTATTAATTTAAATCTAAACTAATAATTTGGTTTTAAACTAATAATTAAATTTTGAACAAATTTTCTTTTAATAAAATATTTTAGTGGTTGAAATAGTTAAATAAGTTTATTAAATAGACTAGTCGCCATATTATATTATTTTTAAAATAACTAATAGCCGTGAAATGTGAATATGTATATCTAATTTTATTTTCCTCATTTAAAACTACATGCATACTCAGAAAAATAATCCGTAGATTTCAAAATTCTAATTTCGATAATCCTTTAACATCTTTATAAAATTTCTTTATTATTTTTCTTGGTTTTTTTAGCCATCTCAATTAAACTTCCATCTACAAATATATGTTTATTAAATCACTTCCAAATCAAATTTAACCCTTGTACTATCTTCAAAACTATCAATATAAATTTTATGATCCTTCAAATTATTTTTAACAGGCTTAAAACTCCAGATTCAACATTTTACCCAATTTCAAATTATATAATTCAATAATTTAATTATCAAGTAAATATTGATATTTGGAATTCAAGTTAAAATTAATTTTTAAATATTTAAAATCAATCAATTATTCCAATTTAAATTGTTAAAAAATCCGGGTCGTCACATTCCTCCCCTCTTAAAAGAATTTCATCCCCGAAATTACTAGTTAGGAAGAATGGTCCAATACCCATTTACTTTTCCCCCAAAACCAACAGTTCAACATCCTACCAACTATCTTTTATAAAAAACCCCTTATCATTCTTACTAACTTCCCAAACTCTCTCACAATTTTCAAACAATGCCCTTTTGCTCAATCGTTTAAATTTCAATTTAAAACCAAATTTTGAATTATCAAAATTTTCTCAAAAAATTTCTAGCTCTCTAAATTTTTGAAATTTTTACCAGCGTCTCCTTTGCGCGGCTAGCTCGGTATAACTACAAAATGCCTCTACAGGCCCCAAAATTTCAAAAGAAAACAAAAATCCAAGTGGCTAGATCAAAAACCCAATCAAATTCCATACAGATATTTAAACACATACCTTTTTGTTGAGCAACTCAAAGTTATCTTCTGAAATCAAAACCAATTTTCCTTTCCCTTTATAATACCTGCATATCTTACTTAGCAATAATATCCAATCGTAATTTCTCAAATCATTTTATACATTTCCTTACATAGGTTTCATATCTACTTCTATTCAAATTAGTTTTCCCATTTCCGTATGAATTCAATTTGTCTTCAATTCTGAATATTGAATTTTATCTTCCATTTATAACTGATTCATATCATTATTTTAAATTAGTTTCATCCAATAATTTATTTCAATTTTCAATTTTCAATTTGAAATCGTTATGTCGCTAACAAAAATTTTCTAACTCCGAAAATTTTCATAAAAATTTGGCAGAGTCTCCTTTGTACGGAGGAGCTTTTGCAATTTGACAAGAGATATAAATATATATATATATCTCGACCCACACGGTCGGAAAAACAAAAACAGTTCATATTTCCTATTTTTATTACGCAGGCGTACCTTTATTTAGCATTTTAAGCAAGTGGCTTATTATTTTAGCAATTAGCGCAACCAAATCCAGCCAAACGGCCTTCAGGTACTTGTACTTACTCAATTTAAATATGTAAGTGCCGTATATAAAAAATTTATTAGCATTTCACTTACTTTCAATAGCTAAACTCATGTATTTCATAAGCAACAAGCACCTTACACTTTCCATAAGCGATTTATATAATTTTAAAGCTAATTCAATGTCTTTCAACCAATTCATATGCCATTTCATTAAATTTTAATGGTTTTCAACTCAATTTCTTATATTCAATTTATTTATAATCCAAACAAGCTCATATTCAATTCAATTGATCCTAAAATCAATTTATTTAATCTCTATCAACTCATAAAATTTTAATTACTTTTGTTTACATCAAACGACAACTAAATATTTTTTATGTAAATCCGGCGATATTTGCTTAATGGAGTATCCATTTTGGTTTATAACTACTTCAAATTAATTTCAACTCATTTTGCATTTAATTCCATTTTATTTCTAATTTATTCACCAACCATACATTTGCATTTCATTTCATCTCCGCATTGGTTTCATTTTAAAGTTTTTTCATTGAGCTTGACAACATTCGATGCTTATATTAATATCTATTTTCCAAATAAATTTAACCCAAAATTTTATTTAATGGTCTTCCATTCTTACTCGAAACCAAGCTTTTATTGACTTAAGTAATTTGAGTTCAAATTAATACGCCTCATAACTTACGTTCATTCTGATAACCCAATTCCAATTAAAACTTTGATTTAATTTTTTATTCAACCAGACTTCATCCATTTATTATTTAATTCAATTAACCCATTTATTCACCCCATTTTAGATTTTTAATTCACCTACTTAATTCATTTTCGAATTTTTTTATAATATAAAGCCATTCTCAATTTATATCTACTTACCTGGGTTTTGTTTGCAACTCAAACTATTTCTATTATAATTCAATTCCTTTTTGTTTTTACAACATTTCCACTTATTTTAATTCATCATCAAATACAAGTCGAATTCTATTTATAATTCGAGTTCATTTCCAAACTCCATTATTAACTTACAATCCATTTATTTAACCGGGTTAAATTTTATTAATATACTCTATCAAATAATTTTTAGCTAATTAGCTTAGTTCCAACTTTTAAATCAATATTCGATTTTTATTACAAAAATCACTTCATTAAATTACCAAGTTCAATTTTTTTTTATAATTCCAGTTTGGATTTTCTTTCATTTTCCAAAATTCCATCACTTTTATTTTAAAATTTTAGAAATGCTTTTAAATTCACATAATACTATTAAAATAGCTTTTAATAAAAATACTTTTTATAACTCGATGTCTCAACCAGTCCATCCTTGTTCTCACAGAAATTCGATCATACGTTGATCAGGCGTAGGACTGAAAATCTATAAGTACTTGGTAAGCCCATTTCAACACCCAGTAAAAATACTTGAAAAATACTTATATTGAAAATATAAAAAAACAGTTTTTGAAAATAGAGGAGATATCTTGGTGAGAATGCTTTGGAAAGCATCACCCCCATCCATGGTCCCAGTTACATTCCAGGGTTACGTTGTCATCGCAGCAAAAGTCCATGTAACTGTAGGCATTCTACGCCACTCGATTATGCCATGGAACCCACAACAAATCGCAGTTACATTTCAGGGTTACGTTGCCATCACAGCAAAAGTCCATGTAACTGTAGGCATCAGCGTCCTCGATTTTCGCTGTCAAAATGAAACTTCACCACTCCTACATAGGTCGCAGTGTACCGATGTAAAATCAAACATAGACTGTTGGCTCCCAGCGGCCCACATGACTTTTGCTATGTTACCTAGGTCGTAGTCTACCGATATAAAATCAAACATAGGCCGTTGGCTCTCAGCAGCACACACGACTTTCGCTATGGTCTGCAGTAGATCGCAGTGATATACACTGTCGTCACAGCATAACCCAAATGCCTCTGTAGGCATCAGCGCCCCTCGACTTTCGCTACACACTACTCATAATCCTAAGGAACTAGTTTTGTCCGGACTCCTCACATGATCAACTTTAGAACCCCCCCTTAGGGATCAAGGCAGCACCACCCGGTGGCACTCCTAAGAAGTTCATTTCAAAGGAGCATCTTTTTCCCCAGAGCCATTATCAAAATACTTTATACTATACACATATTGTATCTTTCAAATCATACACCTAGTATGATCTCATACAAAGCTCCTTTACACAAAATCGATTATCCCAAAATCGATAATTCTCAAACTAGGCTTTCCAAATTCCAATATTGATTTTACCCAAAAATCAAAAGCCTTTCCAAATTCGAAGGTTCCCAAAACCTTTTTCCAAAATCCTCATAAAAACTTTGGATCATTTCAATCTTGTATAAAACTCCTTTTATAATCCAAACGCTTTCAAAATCTTTTTCTTCCATTAATAGATACAACAAGGGGAGATTTATCTTATATAACAAAGATATATAACTTTGTTTATTCAAAATCAAATATTCAAATTTGATTACTCTTTTCAATATCAATTTCATTCAAATCCGCATGATGTACACTTATCATCCGTACGCCATACCAATCTAATCGCTCACTCGATCACATAATTTCACTTCCGAACTAGTATCGTCCACCCGACTTCCTAGTGCGGACACAGATCTGGTTTCTTGATCAGAAACCGTCATTCTCCTTGCATAGCCATAACTATGATAGAGAATATCCAGAACCAATCAACAATCCATATCCAGGCTCGCCGTCGAAAATCGAGTGAAAAATCCCAACTCGGATCGATAAACTATCTCGAAATTCTATGCTCGAATCTGGATCAAATCACTATGTGAATAGAATAATATATGTACATCCTACGTAATTATCTTCATTGATTATTAACTAAATCAATTTCCTTTTTATTCACACTTCCTTTAATTTATATCCACATATTTACAATTGCTTCAATTCCATTGGATTATCACTTCAATTCTTATCTCAGTTGGGTATTTAATCCATAACAGTTTGAACTCCGACCAGTTTATATTTAGAAAATAGCTTGAAACTTTTAAAAATAGATAAGTAGTTGAAAATTAATTATTAGTTTGCAAAATAGCTGTAAAATAGTTAACTAATTGTAAAATAGTCGGAAAATAGTTGAATAGTTTCAGAAATTTTAGATAATTGCAAAATAATTGTAAAATAGTAATTAATTTATAAAATAGTTGAAATATAGTAATTAGTTTATAAAACAGTTGAAAACTTGTTAAATAATTCAAAAAAATAATTGTAAAAGAAAGGTTGTATGTGTTAAATAGCTTGGAAAAATAAGTTTATATTAAAACAATTTATATTGAAAACAGTCCAGAGTCAAAACTGTTCAATTCCCCATCAATTCAATTTAAATTTCCACTTCCATTTAAATTGACTCAATTCCAATTTGAATAATCTTCGATTTCCATTGAAATTGATTTAACCTCAATTTAAGTTGAATCAATCCTGATTCCTTTCCGAATTTAAATCGACTTCCATTTGATTTTATACCCGTTCAACTTTAATTATAATTTCTAATTATTCCAATCAATTTGGACTAATATCAATTGAAATCATTTCAATTTCAAATCAGATTCAATTTGAACGAATTCAATTCAAATTTCAAAATTTTAACAATTCTAAATTATATAATTTCGAGTTAAATTTTTTAATGTTGATTTAATCCTTTAAATCAAATGAACTTATCTCTTTAAACCATTTAATTCTGAATCCATGTCAAACTTATCTTCATTTAATTTTAATTTGGTTGTATTTCTATTACCACTTAATTTAATCCCAATTCAAGATTTCAATTTGGTTATATTATATTACTTCTTAATTTAATTCCAATAATTTAACAACCAATCACCTAAATATTTATTAGAAGGAAATATTTCTTTATATATCAAAATATATTCTTATATAAAATCATTTAAAAAATTTATATAAGAAAATAACAAGTACGCCCTCTCTCTCTCTCTCTCACACACACACACACACACTCAACTCCTCCTAGAGTACTTCGGACTCTATTTAAGGAGTAATCCCTACCAGAGCCAAGATTCTCGCTTAACCTTTCAGCTCTGATACCAACTGTAACGACCCGAAATTTTTGATCTCGAAAATTCCAGATAGTTAGGAAAAAGAAGAAAGAGATAGAAGAAGAAGAAGATCAGAAACATCAACATCTCACATTCACAGCGGATAAAATATAATAATAAATAATAATAGTTTACAAAAGAATTCTGTATCTGTCAAAATACCTTTATAATACACCAGAGCTACACATATACATAGACACTGAATATACACAATTACCATGTCACAGATATACAGCAATATAGTACAACGGAAACACTCCATACGTTCTTGCCATCCAGGTCACCTCCTGAGCTACAGAACGTCCTTACTAGAAAATCTATAATACTCGGTCTGACCCGAGCATTACATCAAAGTAACACCCGGGTCAGGCTGGAAACCAGCGTGAGTAAACCCAACTAACATGGAATACCAAAGCAAACAACTTATATAGACCCGAGGTAATTCGTATTAATTTACAAAGTCACAATTTATTATAGACATCACTTATTCCACCGATCCATTTTCTAAGCACCAAGATTTAGATTTAAATAGTCCAATTCATTTAAATCACTTCATTCCAACCTATAGATGTCACATATCAATCTATAAAAATTCGAAGTGGTTTCAGGTATTTCCTAATACCCAACCCCGATCTCTTCGAGTCATATTCAAGACATCCAATACCATTCAATCATCCATAAGCAAACTTGATCACTTCCAAATTAATTCAATTGATTCTAATTGAATTTCTAACCTCAATGACTTAGATTCCTTCGTTTAACCTTAATTAATTCCAAATCAATTAATTGATCATCCCTTAATTATCCATCTTAATTAATCACCCTGGATTAATTAATCTTCAATTACCTTCAAGTAATAATCTTTAATTAATTTCACCAATTAATTATTCTTAACCAAAATCAATAATTACTTCACAAATTAGTTAACTATATTAATTACATTAATCCATAACTACTTATGTTAATCAATTCCTCATAAATCACTTAGTATTGATTTATTAATCTTAATTAATCAATCTTCATTACGTCATTGATTATATAGATGAATGATTTCTCATTTACATTTCAATTTATCCTAATCAAATTTAATTACATTAAATAATTAATCATTAGTTAAACCACAAATATTAATCAATCTTGATTTATCTCTACCAGAAATTAACTACTCATTTATTTACTTCATTAAATTAATTAATTACTCCTTAATTAATTATATTAATTAATCTCTTATTTATTACAAGTAATTATATTTTATTAATTACATTAAGTAATTACCTATCAAACTACCGAATGATTATTCTAAATTAATTAAACCTAAATAATTAACTTAAACCTTAATTAATTAATTCAAACCCTTAATTTCTAAATTAATTAACCCAAATCATTAACTAATTGAATTAATTATTATCCATTTTAATTACCGTACTAATTTACTGAATCACAAATCATTAAGCCCTTATTAACTTTAAAATGGAAACATTTTCTTATTTAAGTTTAAAACAAATTAAAATCCCGAATACTTCGAGTCAAACAACAATTAACTCAAGAACCAACCAAAACCAAAGTCACCAGATCATCAATTCATAGTGCACATCAAATCAATTCAATCATTCAACCAATTATTTAAATTTAACCATTTAAATTTAAATAAAATTCCAAGAGAGTGAGATTAACTCACCTTTGGTTTTATTAGCATCCATTCCCAAATCCAGCTTGCTTCTTCTCAAAATTTGTCCTTGTATAAATATTATATGATTTTATTAATATTCGAAATAAATCGAACAATCAATTGTCATTTATTAATTTAAATCTAAACTAATAATTTGGCTTTTAACAAATTTTCTTTTAATAAAATACTTTAGTGGCTGAAATAATTAAATAAGTTTATTAAATAGACTAGTCACCATATTATATTATTTTTAAAATAACTAATATCCTTGAAATGTGAATATGTATATTTAATTTTATTTTCTTCATTTAAACTACATTATACTCAGAAAAATAATCCATAGATTTCAAAAATCTAATTTTATAAAATCCTTTAACATCTTTATAAAATTTATATATTTTTTTATCTGTTTTTTTAGCCATCGCAAATTAAACTTCCATCTACAAATATATGTTTATTAAGTCAGAAATAAATTAAAAAAACGAACCTCACCTGACACCTGCAGACCCCAAAGCACCATACACTTGCGAAACCATCCTTCCTCAAAGACGAATTGCTCGCTCCTCGACCTCGGCCAAGATCCCACCTCGCCTTCACACGAGAGCGCACACCGCCTCCTCATGGTCTCGATCGAGGCCCTCCTAGCCGTCGCTTTCCACGAATCCATATCCTACCTCCCCGTTCAAAACTCCACGCCTTTGCTGCCATCTCGAACTCGTCCAAGTCGCCACCTCACCATTGCGATCGCAAATCCCCAATCGCGAGTACCAATTCGCTGCTGCCTTCTCCCTCCTTGGTCGCGTCCACATGATTCATTTCCTATTGTTATTATTATAACCTTTTTTTAGTTGCGATTATGTTTGAAGCTGGTCCCATTGAGGCTAGGGTTAAGCGAACAAGAAAGGGAAGAACGGCTTCGTTCAATCTCGAATTGGAAGAGGATGCCACTTCTTTGTTAACGAACGAATTTGAATTCGTTTGTGAAAAGGATTTCGATTTCCTTTAAAAAAAGGCTGCGGCCATTTTTTTCTTCGTCTTTTCTAATTATGCTTGAATGGAAAGATAAGCTCGTGCGTATCCAAAAGGAAGGAGAGGAGACCGTGATTTAACAGAAAGGAGTTGAGTGTGCTTTCTTCTGTATTGAATGTCTACTACTGGGAAGGAAAAAAGTTGTGATAGTAAAGGGAGCAAGCCGATGGGAAAAGAAGAAAGACAGTTGAGGGGAAAGAATTACGGCCGAGGGTTGACTAGGCAATATAAATTTATATATATTAATTTAAATTCAAATTCAAATTTGTCTCGATGAATGCAGCTTAAAATTTCAAACTCCTATCGAGGCGTGACGCCTGGCGTTCATAATGTTATACCATTATTTCGAACGCAATGGAAAAGATTTCGAATCCTAACTCGATCGTATGGAGAAGATAGTTTTTTTGGACCAAGTTTTTATATTAAATTTTCGATATAAATTTCAGCGCGTTTATATATCATACACTCACACAACTCCAAACATTACAAAAATTGAAAATTCGGTAATAATACAATATTACAGATCCAATGGAATTGGTTTCGTTGAATTTCGAGACTGTGCCTCGGAAGGCTATTTTTAAATTCAATTTAAACGATAAAATTTCAAAACTTAATAAAACACTTTCGAATCAAATTTTAACCCTTGTACTTTCTTCAGAACTATCAATATAAATTTTATGAGCCTTCAAATTATTTTTAACAGGCTTAAAACTCCAGATTCAACATTTTACCCAATTTCAAATTATATAATTCAATAATTTAATTATCAAGTAAATATTGATATTTGGAATTCAATTTAAAATTAACTCTAAATATTTAAAATCAATTAAATATTCCAATTTAAATTGTTAAAAATTCCGGGTCGTCACAGATAATATATCATTTCAATCCGTAATTCACAAAGGAAAAATCTAGGTTTTTATTATTTCAAACCCGTAATTCCAAGTAAAATAAAATAAATAAAAATTGTTCAGACCTATCATTTCATCCCATAATGATTTTTCCCTATTCTAAAGTCCGTTCGGGTATGCATCGTTTCAACCATAGTGATTCTAATCTACAGGGAACTTGCAGTGTGATAAACTGATATAAATAAACAGAATAGCATAATATAATAGTAACAGATGATATAACAGGTTTATAAACAAGGGTGAACATCATATGATCATAGCAATAGCAGTTATAACACGATGATATGGTTTAAAGATTCAAATGCTATCAGTTTACTAGTTATATAAGTATAAATTGTCTGGTGAGAATTACTCACTTGTACAAGCTGGAGATGACAACCAAATACACAAAACAAAGATCTTCAAAGGCACAAAAGGTCAACTGTGATTTGAGTGTGGGAGAGCCAAAGCTAATTGCCTTGTTACATAGCAAACAAACAATATATACTACATAAATTTTCAAACCAAATTTAAACATTAACAAGCTAGATATACATGCACAACACATAACCAAAACTCTTGCACTTGCATTTAACTATCTTATGCACGGCCATAGGCTGGAAAGGCACGGCTATGGGTGTGGATTTGGATCAGGTTTTGGGTTCAAAAGGTCGGCCATAACATGATATGAAGGAGTAGAGAGATGTGTGCATGAATTATCAATACAAGGCAACAAAAGTGGATTTTCCTATGCAATCAATGGCTTTGGCCAAGGCATAATCATGCACGGCCAGGTCTGGAGTATCAAGTACAGGTGTGGCAGAGGTTGTTGAGTCAGCAAATGACTGGTGGTGGTGTAAGGGTCAGCCAGAGTGGTGGGTGAGGTGGTGGAGCAATATGGTGAGCTCAGCTATGATGTTTAGGTGGAGTTTGCTCAAAATTTTTATGGATCATCATCCAAGAGGGTCATGGCTATGGATGGGCAGTGGAATGGAGGGGATAGTGGCTGCTTGTGGTGGTGGTGGAGGTGACCATAGTGAAGGAGGACGAAGGCCGAACTACGTAGAGTTAATGCAAGTACAAAAATCAAAACAAAACAAGCGAAAAAAAGTGAAAAAAAGAATGAGATTTTGCCAAAAATTTTATTCAGGAATGGCCGAATTTTTTTACGAGTTTGAGAAACTTTTTACATGAGAAAAAATGAGAGGAGTCGGTTGAAGAGTAGGTCATAAGGTCAGCAAATGAAATGATGTGGTGATTGGTATTGAAAAGGCAAAAGTGAATGTGAAAAGGCATGCATATAAAAGGTCAAAAACCTTTCAATTTTCAAATTCTTTTGCATTTTAAAATACATATAAAAATGTATATAAATAAAAATAAAAACACAAAAAATAATGAATGAATAAAAATAAATAAATAAATTTTAAATAAATATAATTAAATTAAGAAAATAGCTTAAAAATGGAAACTGGGCTTTAAAAATTGAAAATAAATCCAATAAACTTTGGAAAAAATTTATCTCACTTTAAAAATGTTTTAAATTAAAATATATACCTAACATGTCATATAACACATATTAGAACATGATTTATCAAATAAAAATATTATTTATATAAATTAAAATTGACAATTTTATTAAATAAATCAATTTACATACAATATTGTACAAAACATAACTTGCACAATATAAAACGGATTTCAACGAAACAAAAAGCAGCATTCTTAAAATTTAATATATTTTCATAATACAGGATAAAATTCAAAAATTCAAAATTTTAAATTTAAAAGTCAAAGTTTGACCAGATTGACCAAAAATTCATTTTTTCTGGAATATCCTATTTATTCAGGTTTGAAATTATAATTCACAAAAAATTAAAATTTATATTTAAAATAACAAAATTTATTCATTTTCATAAATATAACAAAGTTTTTAAATCAGCAATTCAATTAAAAAAATAAAAAATACAATTAAAATAATCACAAAATATTGGGTTGTAACACAATGAGTATGGCTCCTCCCCTAGCAAAAACCATTCACTGATGGAATAACGCGTAAAGACTATCTTCAGAGGTCCACAATGCTGACGATGTCATCCTATAATGAAACGACGAATCCAAGGCAGCACTTATTGAAATATGAGTGGCGTATAGACATGGAAAGAGCGATGGAGGCCATGAGATATAGATGTTTCCCAATATTTCTTGAAGGAGTAGCTATGATGTGGTTCATTTGGCTTTCATCGAGATCCATATCATCTTTCGATTAGTTGGTAAGAAGGTTCATTAAACAGTTTCGATTGCATACCACTCATCTAAAAGTTGTGATGTCACTGTTGAATCATTTTCAAAATACCGGAGAGTCATTGAAAAACATTTTAAGAAGGTTTAACATGGTAGTGTGTGTGTTTATACACTTTAAAAATACTTATAAATACATTTTAAATATCTATATGAAATATTACTTAAAATAACTAATTTATAATTTACTAAGAACCTTTTATTCTAAATGCTATAAAGGAAACCCTTTTCTTTAAAAATTCATGTTCAATTATTTATATTTAAACTCTAATCATTTATTCATACTCTAATCCATGTTATTAGATCTCCCTATAAACATTCCACAAAGATAATAAATCTTAAACCATATAAATAGTGAAAAACTAGTTAAAATGTTGCACTAAAACAAAACATTGCAATAAGTCCAGAAGTGCCATAGTAGATTAACAACAGCAGTAGCAAAGTGCTATAGAAAATTCTAAATAAAGAACACTTAGAAAAGCACAAGTTTGACCTGTTTTTTCTATCCAAATGATTGATTCGACGTTTGATTTTTTACAATAAGAAATATTCCTACAGTCGAAAATAACCATGCAAAGAAACCTATAAGGATGCCTGTCAAAATTATGTTAATAATCGTCGAACACAAGACATTTCGAAGTGCATCTATAACGACTAATTCTCACTTCTAAATTTTTTAAGTTTGTTCAACAGTTATGAAATGATTTAAAATTTAATATTTTTATAGTAAGAGCTAAACATTAATTAATTAAACAGCAAGGAAACCCTAAGGATATCTCTCAAATTAGTATAAAAAATCGTCGACCACAAGGCATTTTCAAGGTGCATCCATATTGACCTTTTTTGCTTCCAATTTTTCAAACTTTGTTATATCATTTCTACACTCCTAACCATTTCCTCGCTATCCCATACACTATTATAAGTGTAAATAAAAACCAAGATATATTCTTTCATAATATATTCACATAAAACCATTTAACATAAGTTAAAACAACAAGAGATTCAAGTTGCACTTATAGTGACTATTTGGCTTCAAACATTCAAACACACATTATAAATTCATACAAAACATGTTCAATTATGTAATCACAAAGTCTTGACCACGATACATGTTTTAGAGGGTAATAGAGGCGAATATATAACATATAAAGTTGTCATTTTCTTTCCCAAGCAAGAAGGGTCCAAAAGTTATAACTTACATAGTTCTTAACTTAACATTATATTTATAAACAACAAATACACACAAAATATATACATAAACAATGGTGAAATAAATCATCCTAATCCATGCCTACAACCAAGCTAAAGCACTCATATTCTAGAAAAACTTCCTACCATCGCCAAACAATCAAAGATCCCACTTTTAGCTTCAAAAGCTCACGGCCTTGTTTCCTTACTCATCTTTGGCTCAAGGCCTTGCATAAACCTCCCTCTTGTGCTCCATTTCTTCCATCTTTGACTTGATATTCCCTTTTCTCTTGACATGTTAGGAACATTGCCAAATTTTGGTTGGAGTTTTGACTTTATTTGATATGATTTGAGAAAGATAGAATAACGAAAATGAGGATGAAGAACACTTAATATTTTTATGCTTTAACTTGTAAATAATTTTGTGAACCTATTAGTGTGTATTAGAAGAGTTATGCAAGAGGTCACCACTCCCCATACCACCTCCTATTTTTGGTCAAAAGAAGCCCCCCATATGCAAAACTTTCCACCTTTCCCCTCATTTACTTGACCCTTAAGCTTTCCCAAAATACCCTTTCCCATAAATTTCTTCCATATCTTGTTCCCCCTCATCATTTTAGTTAACCTAAACTAGAAAATATAATTTATTACACAATAACATATAAGGAAAGCATAACAAGTTCGAACAATTTCTATCAAGTAAAAAGCTATTTATCGATAAAAGGATTCGGTCCCATTATCGATATTTCTTTAAACCATTTCTTAAAAACATATTTCGAGAAAAATTTACCATCGTTAGTTATTAATTAAAATGGGGTTAACAAGGTTATAAAATCAATTTAATTATTTTAAATCCAATTCAAATATTTAAATAGTTCAGATATTCAAATACAAACTAATCAAAATTCCAAGTTGTTACACTTGTGTCTAATGCAGATAGAGAAGAGTTGTGAATTTGTGGATATTATGCATAATACATTCGTATAGATGCTTTAGTCAGATATGCTTTTGGCAGATCCTATCCAAAAATATTTGCCAAGCAATAAATAATAATAAGAATGTATAAATTTTTATAATGAAGAAATTCGGCTATAAAACTTATTACATTGCGTCTACAATGTCATATAGACACAACCAACATATAAACTTGTTAAAATTAGACAATGAATTAAAAAATAGCAATAAATGAAGTAAACGAAAAAATGATATTCTTAACCACCACCATTGTTCTTCCTAAAACTACCTCCTAATTCTTCCACATCTACTTCTCTAATTGTCCCCACTTCGGCTCTCATCTTCTCGGTCATTCCATCACGCCCTTTTTCTTTTTTCTTCTTTTCTAGGCTACGTTAGTCCACATTTGCATGCAAATCACTCTTCTCTCCTTTGGAGCTTTTTCTTCGATTTTCTCACCTCTATCACACCAGTAGCCAAATACATCTTTTCTTATCTCAAATTGGATCTAGCCATATCCTTATCCATGAGGCTCTCCTTTTCCAACTCAAAGCCATGCTTTCAATTTCCTCTAAACTAATCGTAGAAGATGTTAACCATTTTGGATGTTGCAGTTGCCTTTTTATGAATGATTTCATTCACGAAGTAGGGGTATTCACTTTTATTATTGATTCTTATCAATTAAGCTTGTCGTTCTGCTGTAGTTTAGGATTCAAGCAGATGAGTTTTGTTAGCTTTTGAATATTTTGGATTGGGTGGACAGTGGATTCAGGATATTGTATTGTTATTTAAAGGATTAGCTTGCTAGTTCAAGTCCATTTGGCAACGGATGAAATGTGGCAAATTAAAAAAGGTTTCCCTAAGTGGATCTTAATAGACCAATATGAATAACTAGTTAGTATTCAGATCTAGTTTACATTTTAAGTTAATATTTTATTTTAGCTTAGATGTGTTTACGTAATACGTTTACATAAAAATAATCTCTCATCTTCCTTATGTAAAACATCAATAATTACTAGCGACAATGAGTTTTGTGTCCAAAACAAACATTATATTAAAAAAAACTTCACCTTCCATAGAATTACTAGTTAAAATGAATTGCCCATCCAATTTTAATATCTTTATGTTTCACAAATATGGTGTATACAACAAATGGAATATATACGTGGTAATGTAAAACAATAATAACATAACAAGTGAATAATACATGCATATACACATATGGATATAGGGATTATATATGTAATATGTGTATACATATGCATGTAATGTATTGCCACATCTAGATAGATTTTAAATCACATATGTATAATGTATAAATCTGAAAACATTATACAAATATATATATATATATATATATATATATATATAATAAAATTAGGTGCAAAGTATCTAGCTACCTTGAAAAATAAAAGTGTAACAAGCCGTAAAATGAATCATAGCTAAATAAAGTAAACTAAATTAAATATATAAGGGTTGAATATGAAATTTTAAAAAATTTGCAATTTGACCTTGAAAATTATTTCATTGCGTTCGTGGTCAAATTCCGATCTGTTTCTATATATAATATGTTGGAAATGGAGCACAAAGAAAGAAGTTATAAGCATTTAAAGTTCTCAAATTTATATTAATTTAGTTTGAATTCAAATTCAAATGATAAATCAAATTTAGGGTTTAAATTTCAAAAATTAGCTTGGGGTTAAGCAATTATTTAATTAACATTTAACATTAAAAAGTTAGTTTGGGAATAAAATATTCTGGCAATAAAAATAAATAAACGTTCCCCTAAATAAGAGGAGCGATCAACCCGCATAGGTCAACGGATCAACCGTAGCGATCATCTAATCTTTTGAAGGTGGTCGACCGCTTGGCAACATAAGTTGCCAGTGGCGGTCAAGGTTTGAAGTTATGTTTTATTCGGTTGTACACTCCAGATTTACTCATTTCCTGCATACTTGCATCCTACAGTTCTGGTGCGTTTCAACTCCAATATATAAGACCCTATCCTCTCCACTTTTATTCATATTATTTTGAGAAATACGACGAAACTCGACCATTTCTATCTCTCTCTAATAAGATTCATATACTTCATAGAGAATTCATGTAAGAATTCAATTTGTTTCCAAATTGTTTCTTCATCCTCCAATTTATTCTTATCTTGTTCATCTCTAATTATTCCGAATCTAATTAATATATATATATACCTCCTTTCTATTATTTTTATATATCAAAAGAGAGAGATTCTAGAAGGGATCAGAAGGTTATAAATCCATTTGAGTGAAGCTATGGCTAACCTGTGAGTGGAAACCTTAGAATTTCTTCTTAGCAATTGTTTAGTGTATCTCTTTTTAGATTTGAATATGTCTTAGGGATTTTTGAATTTTGAAAATATGATAGATAAAATCCCCCAAAATTCCTTTTTAATTCGATATTGACACTCCTAATTATTTACATTAATTTGATGGAGCTTGTTCATATTTGCAATTTTTGATAAGCCTTTAGTATATTAATTGGATTCCCGCTTCACCTCTGTTCTCTTTTTAACGCAAAAACTTGCTTCGACCTATGCTCATATTAACCAATTAGTTGGTAGAGAGGCATCATTATATGATTCCATCTTCAGTACTAGTATTTATTGGTTCCTAGTCTATTCCACTTCTCCTTCCTTTTTGGGTCAGCTTGTGATTTTTCAATAAAATAAGTAGTTTAGATTACAAAATCTATTTGTAATTTACACCACTTATTCTAATTTATTTCTTTGTAAAAGAGGAGTTGAAAAGAATATGGGGTTTAGATTGCAATTCTTATTATTTAGGATATTCCATTGAATAGGTTTAGTAAATTGAGTTTCTATTTTATTTACATGTCTATTATTGCAGTTTGGTTATGTATATTTATTCCCTATTTTGGATATTAGAATCCCATGAAATATCGGGAATTCGAACAAAAGTTACTTGTAATTATAATTGGTTAGGGAATTGACATTTAATGCTAGCTTAAAACCTAAAATCTATGCGTTTAGAAATTATTAGGCACGAATATTTATTTATCTCTATTTACATAATTAATGTATAATTATTGCGTACATGGAATAGTTAATTAGGCATTTATTTACATTTATTCCCCCATTAGGAAGGTAATTGATTTTGAGACAAAAATAAGAGGAAACTCTTATATAGCCTAATTATTATTTTAAGGCGTAATAAGGAAGATTTCATATAAGGTCTTATTTATGAAATGGTGAGATGAATGTGTATATGTGTGGAGAGTAATTGATTTGTGGCTAAGTCATAGAGAAGCGAGGTCAAAAAAGTTACATGATGGAAGTCTGACCTTCACTTTAAAGCTACCAGCAGTCGTGTACACTTTTATTGATGTGAGATATCCTTATGATAAATATTTGTAACAACTCGAGGTTAGTCCCAAATTCTGTAGGGAAAATCTTCCCAGCTAATTTGGCTACTAGTTCCTTTGAATAGCGAACTAATGTGGGACATCATTATGAGTATTGGCCATAAGACGAAGAGACTACTTTAGGATTTTGAGGTATTAAGCGGTTAGATCCGCCTCTTTTCCCCAAATAAAGTATTAAATGGCCAAGGGGACATGTTTGGTGGTATCTCTATATGGGTTTGCTTTTGGATATAAGTCTTAAATGATGAGGTCAACCTTAATTAAGGTCTTAAATAACCAGAGTCTGCCTATATTCCACTTGGAATTATTAAATGGCCTATGAGATTCCATATGATGTTAGCTTGATAGTACCGTTGAGGAGTATGCTTTTGGAAATAGGTCTAAAATGATAGGGTCTTCCTTAATTAATGTCTTAAATGACCAGAGTCTGCCTATTTTTCATTTGAAAGTATTAAGTGGCTTGTGTACCAGATCTCATATTATTGGCTATTTATGACGTACGATTGGGATATGGAATTTTAGAAACCTACTTTTGGAATGGAATAAATTAAGTAATTAGAACTGCCTCCTTTCCTTATAAAGAAATATTAAATACTTTAATGGTTTTATGTTCGTAGACATATTCTTATTTTTATATATATTGTCCAAGTACTAAAAAGGTAAGAATCAAGGTTTTTATTCACCAGACATTTGTTGTTCTGACTCCCTCCTCCTTGCAACATAGGTTAAGGATGGAGGGATGGCGGTGACGATGTTTAGAGATGGAGAAGCTTGCCTAATGACAATATTTATTATTATTTTCTTTTATATATACCTATTGATTTAGACAATTGTTGTAATGGATATTATGTTACAGTTTTTATGGGATTTTGTGTTATGACATTTTTAAGGTTTTGAAATAAATAGGTACATTTTATTATTATATTTTGTTCCATTCGTTGTGAGTTCTAAAAGTTCGGAATGGCTCTGCAATGTTATTTATTTTTAATACCAATGGCTTGCCTTAGAATAGATCTACGTTTCGATGGGCCTTTTCTGTGTCAAAATTTAGGTCCATTTCGGAATGGATTATTACATTTGGTATCAGATCCTAGGTTACTCGATCAACGAGGAAACATGTGAGAGACATATTTGTTATTTTGAAAAAGGTTTTATTTAAAATAATTTTTGAAGAATTCTTATTATATATATACACCCTCTCTTCTTGAACATACGCATGTACACTAGGAAAACTTTTCTTTTCTTTCAACATGTAAATACTATCTTAGGAAGTCGTCACTAAAGGTTTAACCTACAGATAGTTGATATGGCTGATAATCAATCTTCTTCCAAACAAGGGAACCCTACCCGTGGAAGGCCACCCATTCGTGGAATGGCTTAATGGTTTAATTGATATCTTAGGACTATTGAGCAGATTCTTATTCCTTTAACTGCACCGGTAGTACCCACTGCCTCGACCAGCTATGCAGCACCCCGTCGTGTCGACATTCCTATGTTGTGTAAGGAATTTCTCAATATAGGAGGGAAGACATACTTTAGGGCTGAAGGATATTTGGAACCTATAGCATGGATTAGTAACTGCGAGAACATATTTAGAGAGCTTGGTTGGGATGATTAGCTAAGAAGAAGAATAGCAGCTTGATACCTCAGGAAAGAAACCTTGAATTGGTGGAACTTTATGACTGGTGAGCACCCAGGAAGGGTATTCTCTAGGGTTCAATTCAAGGACTGATTTGAAATAAGGCTCATGTCTTGAGCAGAGGTTAGCTTGCAATTGGAAAAGTTTATCCGGCCAAGACAAGGAGATTCTACCCTTAAGGAGTACATAGCTAAATTCATTAAATTCGCTAAATTCGGGATGAGCCTGATAGAGACACCTATGAAAAAAGATATGAAGCTCGTGAAGGGCTTAAATTCTCCGCTAAGAGAAATGTTGTTGACCAAAGTACCTATGGGGGCCACGTATGAGATGTTGGTAGAAACGACGATGTTGCACGTGGCCAATGAGGAAGATATGGGAAGAGAGAAGGAAAAGTCTGCACTGACTCAAAAGCAAGGAGGGTCCAAGAAGGAAAGCTTTTGGGCCAATAAGAAGTCGAAGAGGAAGTTTAAGAAGAAAGTGAAGGTGTGTAAGAAGTGCCAACGGAAGAGTCATGAAGCTAAAGATTATAAGGTGAGTATGATAAAGGAAGCCTTTAAAGGAAGGTGCTTTAACTGCCACGAGGAAGGGGATTACAAGAATCAATGTCCCAAGATGGCTAAGGAAGGACCAAGCAGATAGGTCTACGCTATTGAAGCTGTCCCTATTTCCAGTAAGCCACCAAGAGATCAAGGAAAAGCAGTCTGGAAGGTATAACTCTTACTTTTGGGATTACTATTCTTACCCTATTTGGTTCAGAGGCATCATTCCTTTATAGTTAGGGATGTAGTATATTCCTTAAACTTCAAACCCAGATGGTAAAAAGCCCAATAGAGGTTTCCAATCCCATTGGGAGTTCGACCCATCTTTCTCTTATTTGCAAAGACCTAGTGTTAGACATATGCAATGTTGATTTCATATGTACTACGTAGTTTCTAAAATTCGAGCGGTATGGGCTTATCTTGGGTATGGATTGGTTATCATATTATGGAGCCATTCTTGACTGTGATAAGGGTGTAGTACAATTAAGGAGTCGGGGAGGTCATGACCTAGAAGTTCTTTGTACACCTAAACCTTTAGTTAAGCCACTTATACTCACTAAATCTATTTATTGTTCGAGAGCCATCATCCGTACCCATAGTTTGTGAATTTCTTGATGTCTTAGAGGAGGTCTCGTGTCTCCCACTTCATAAGGAGATCGAGTTTCAAATCGATTTGGCGAAAGATGCAAGACCTGTTGCTCTGCCTTTGAGACATATGGCCTCCAAAGTAAGAAGGGAATTAGATAAACAAATCTTAGAGCTATAAAAGAAAGGATTCATCCGTATGAGTACTGTAATGACCCGGAATTTTAGAAATACCAATTTAATAATCTGTATTAATAATTAAATTGGTTTGATAATTTTTCTTTATAATTTTAATCTAAATTGATAAATTTAATCTTTTAAAGGTTAATAAATATTTAATTTTGTAATTTTGATCAATAGCTTTCTATCAATTTAAAATGGATAAGATTTATTTTTCAAAGCCAATAAAATTTTATTCTTTTTATAATATATATATTTGATATATATTGTGAATAGAAGATCTTTTGTTTTAAATAAAAGAAGAATTTTCAAATTGTAATATATATGTAAGTATATATTATAATTTATGTTGGTTTGAAATTTAATTTAATATATTAATAATTTATATATGTATGAATATTGTAATTTAAAGCTTTGTTTTAAAATTAATATTTTTCAAAAGTTAATTTAAAGATTAATTCATTTGTTTTCAAAATATAAGATAACTATTTATTTTAAATATGATAGTTTAAAAGAATTTAATCAAAGTTTTATTTTTGTTTTCTTTAAAATGTTTTAGATTTTTAAAATATATGTATAAGAATTTGTTTGTATTATAATTAGTTTTATAATATTTTCTTTTAAAAAAAAGAGTAATTTATTTATTAATTTAGTGGATTAAGTAAGTAAGTAAGTTTATATTTACATTTAAATTAAATAAAAATTTAATTAAAAACACTTAATAATATGTGTAGACATATTAACATGTTCGTGACATATGTAAGACAATTAAGTACTTGAATGACAAATGTAAGATTATCAACAAGTGGCAATATTTTAATTTTAAATTTTTAATAAATGTTTTTAGAAGAAAACTTGTTTTTACAAACATTTTTATTTCTTGTTTTCACTTCTTAACTCAAATAAATGGCAACCAGTAAACTACTTTCTTAAATCTAAAATTCAAAACCACAAAAACAAACCTGAAAGTAAAATCTGCAAGCAAAGATCTTCTCAACAGTTTCAACATTTTTAAAGCAAAATCTACAAAGCAAGATTAGAATCTGCATTTTTCAAAGCTGCAATTCAAATTTAAAACTGCATTTCAAAATGAAGATCATCAGTTCAACATTTTAAATCAAAAATTTGAAGCATGCAGGGATTCTTTTTCATCAGCAAGCACATCAAAACATTTTTCAGATCTAAGATATTCAAGGGCCTGGAATAATGAAATGAAACTGCTCTGCAATTTAGAAAATGGTGAGAAAATTATTTTAAAAACAGTTAATCTTGTTTAAACTTAAATGCATGTGATGATCTATGATTAATCCTGATGTTGCATGAAAATTTCTTCAATATTTATATTTTTTTGGATTGACAGTTTTGAATATATATGTGTATATGGAACTCTGTTTCCTGTTTTTTTAGACCAGATTTCACTTCAAAATCCAAATCTTCCAATAACATCCTTATTTGACCTTGATGATTAAATAAAAGTTGTTAGTTATTGTTTGAGAAATTTTCTAAAAATAGTTTCTGTAAGTTTAAGTTTATAAATAGTTTTTAAATTGGATAATACAGTGAAAATCTTGATTTTATGTCAAAAATCAACCTTTTTAATTTCTGTTCTGGATTGTATAAATGGATTACATGTTAGAAATGATGAATTTTAACATGCATTACATAATTTTTAAATTGATATTTGTTTGGGAATGTTGAGTTGAACTGTATGGGAAATTTGACGAATTGTCGTTGGTCGAATCATTGATTTGAGTTGAAATTCTGGGTGAAGCTTGTTCTTGTATCAAGGATTAAGGGAAAAATGTGCATGAATTTTTCCTTTGTCCAACTTGTGTGAATTTGTTTAAACTAGGGTTTTATTTTGTTTTTGGCTGGGTTGAACTGTCGAGGCAATTGCGACTTGAGATGTTGACCGGAGTTGATCGCATTATGGGGGATGGTGGCGTAGAGGTCCAATAGTGCTTTGGAGGGTCGTTGGAGTTTTCTGATGGTGGCAATCGTCGGTGATGTTTGGTTTTGGGGGGTTTTGTGTCGTGTGTTCTGCATTTTCTTTCGAGAGGAGGTCGAATTTTGATTTGGCGACGTCTTTGGGGTTTCGGTTGGTCGTGAGGCATGACGTGGTCGTCGTCGACTTAGAGATGGCTGGAGGTGGCATCGGAATCATTTGGACGGGTTGCGCATGTACACGCGTGTACGCTGTGCAATTGGAAATATAGGAATTGGGAAAGACGAGTTGAGACTCGGGGAGCGCTCGTGTTTTTCGTAGGAATGACTCGAAGATTTAAGGAGCTTGTGGTTTCTCGAGGCAAGCATGGGAAAACTAGGGGTTGAACTCGAGTTTTGTTGATTGGCTCTGTATTATGTAAATGCAGATAATACTTGTTTGAAATAAATTTAGGCCAAGTTGCAAATGAAACTTGAGTTTGAACAAATGAAATCAAGCATTAAGTATAAACAAGTTTATAAGAAGTAAACAAATTTATAAAGGTTAAACTTGTTCTTTGAAACAAAATGTAAATTAAATTTATATTTCAAATTTAAATTGTTTTAAGATGATTGTTTTTTAAAGTAATTATCTTAATTGAATTTTGGATTTCAATATAAAAGAATGTTTTGAATTTAAATATTAAATTAAAGTTTTAATTAAATATTTTAAGTAATGATTTAAAAACTAAGTTTCAATTTATATTGAAGAAGAATAAAATTTAACATAGATAATTAAAGTATTTTAAAATTTGATTTCTAAATGTCTTATTTTTTTAATAAGGTTATTATTAAAATTTTGAAAACCAAATAGAATAATTTGTTTTTAAGTTATTAAAATTTAATTAATTCAAATGATTAAATTGTGAGGATAATTAAGATTAATGTTTTCTTAATTAATTGAAGATTTTAAAATATAAGAGGTTAATAAATTATTTAACTAATTTTAAATAATTAGTTAATTATTTATTTAATTTTAAATAATCACTTAATTATGAATTAATTAAGTGTAATTACTTAATGAAGTAATTAATGGTTAATTATTGAATGTAATTGGGAATGGTAATTACTTATGGAAGTAATTAGTGGAAATTACTCATGGAAGTTATTTAATGGAAGTGATTAATGGTTAATCACTAGATGTTATTAATTAACGCATTGATTAATATAATTGTTTTGAAGTTAATTAATTATGGAGTAATTAATTAAAGTATTAAGAATTATTTAATGATGGAATTAAATACTTGTTAAGTAATTAATTAAGAGAGTAATCACGATTAATTAATGAAGTAATTAAAAGATGATTACTTATGTAAGTAATTAAGGGTTAATTGCTTAATTATTTTAGGTAATTAATCAAGGTAATTGATTAGTTAGTTTTAGTTAATTAATTAATGTAATTAATTAATTAATTAATGAGATTAATTTAAGATTAATTACAAAGTGCAATTAATTAAAATGTAATTAATTAATAAACTAATTGATTAAGGATTAGTTATTAATGTAATTGAATAATAATTACTTAATGAAGTAATTAAAGACTAATTAATTAGATTAATTAATCAAGGGTTAATATAATTAATTAAGAAGTTAATTAATTAAGACAAGTAATTATAAATTGTTAATTACTGTTTATGATTAATGAGATCATTAATTACAAGTTAATTATTAATTAATAAGGATCATTAGTTAATATAGTTAATGAGTTAATCAAGGTTGATTAATAAAAGTGATTAATTAAAGTATGATTAATCAAAGAAGATTAATTAAAGAAGATCATTAAGAGATGATTAATTTATTTGGAATAAAAAATGAAAAAGGATTAAGGTAATCCAATTGATTAAGAGTTAATCAATTCTGCTTTTGGAAGATTGAGTTATTATTAGATGATTGATATTGGATGATTGGTTGATGTTGGATGATTTGGATATCTATGATATGTGTTATGCTGCTTTGTGAGATGAATGTTTGATATGAATTATCTATTGTGATAATGTGATTCATCTATCTGTTTATATCATCCTGAATATAAGTTTAATTGTTTAAAACCCTTAAACAACTTGGACATTAAAATGACGTTTGGTTTCGGTGAGACCCGGATCGGGTTTCCATATTTGGATATCCGAAAACCACATCGATCCAAATTAAACGTAAGGTCGTGAATCCAAGTGGAGCCTAGTGAAGACTCGAGGTGTAAGAACTATACGTCAGTATAACTCTGGGGGTGATTCCGTGATGAGTTTAACGGAGATAGTACTTACAGGTTCGAGATGGTGATTCAGAGTGCAAGGGCTATGGTCGTTGACTCTGAGGGTGATTCCAAAATGAGTGCAATAAGATAGTGCCTTCTGTTTCGTTCGAACCCGGAATGAACTTATATGGATTGAATGCTTTCAGAACATCGTCAGATGGACGATAAGCATTCTAAGATAGATCTGTTCTATAAAGGTAATCGCAGCCTCAAGCCTCATCAACCCAGGAATGGCTAAAACAGGGGTGGTGCAGTAAGGCTAGGTGGGTAGCACCCATTTCAGGGTGAGGTCATTCCTGTCTAGATGTCCCTTTTATTTTGGCTTAGTGGGTGGTTGGTCGCGCCAATCATGGGGTGATCTTACTCGGGACTGTTCAGTAAGGAACGGTTCCGGCTTTATGATGCAGGGGATTGGACGTAATCCTCATTACTGTGATCTAGGCCACGTACTGTGACAGGCGGTACTCCTGTAGCCCTGCCATTGTTAAAAACCAATTCTTCCTACAAGACCCTACTGTTTTGTTTATATTACCCACTTTTGTGGCTAGTAGCTGGAATTTAATGAATGTAACAATTTCGGCTATTTCATATTTACTTGAAAACCCTAGACACTATTATAATATTACTGGATTTCCTATCAAATGTTTTGGTTAGCGTAAGGTATAAACTTTTCCATGTTTATGTGTGGGAAGTCTTACGTGATACCTTTTCTTTTCAAAGGTTTTTCTAAAGTTAAGCAACTTTAACCCGTTTACTCATACCAGACCCCTATCTGACCCGAATGTTTATTTTCTCTTTTATTAAACTCTTGGGTACTCATATTATGTATGAGTAGTCGAGTGATTTAGGTTTTCTTGACAAATTCTGGAGGAGATTTGGAGCAGGAGGCTTTCACGTGTAGATATATTATGGTTCTGGTTTGTTTGTGTGATATATGTATCTTGTGTACTTGAGTTGTATAGTTAGACAGATGTTTATAACTGTCTAATATGTGTTGTATAGTTGTGTACTCTGATGTAATATGATACTATGTAATATTTTTATGTGATATATTATATTTCATTCGATCCGCTGTGAGTTATCTGATGTTGTTGTGTTTCTTCTTTCTCTTTCTTTTCTTCTTCTATCCCTTTCTTTCTTAATTAGTGATACGACTTTCTGGTGTTAGAAAGTCATGTCACTGCAGGTGGTATCAGAGCATTAGGTTGAGTGAATACCTAGGCTCTGGAGTGGTGTCTTTGTTGAGAGAGCATACTTGTATTTTTTATATATCTATATCTACCTAATCTGTTGGGTTATCTGTTTGGGTTTTCCAACATAAATTTTAAAGGTAGATGGAGTAGTGGTGTGTGTGCGTAACACGACTACCACTGATGGAAGAGGTCCATGTGTTGAGGTTGGAAGTGTTTTTGTCAAGACTGTAGAACTAATACCGTCTCGAGTGAGATTTGTAGTTTGAAGTAAGGATTTCTCCGATATCCGAAGGAAATCTTTTAAAGATTCGGAGTTTGTCTTTGAAGTGTAAGTTTGGAATCTGTCGGAAGTGCAGTAGTAAGTGATGATATCTTGTAACTGCACGATGAGATGCAGTATCCATGGATATTTCAGAAGATGTTTTCTCTTGGAGCAGTTTAGAAGTAGTTGGGGAGCAGTTTTTACCTGCCGTGGGGAAGATTTGTCTGTGTAGAAGTTGTCTGGATCTTTAGCATGGACGTTGGCTGTTCTGGAATATGAGACTAAGGTCTATAAGTTGTTTCCTTCGGCATGGTCTCATTTGTCATTCCTTAAGGAGAGCGAGATGTGGATGCGTGGTTTGGAGCCCAAATTTCTTGAGAGGTTGTCTGCCATCTCGAAGGTCCGTTGTGTGGTTTGTTGATCATTTTGGTTTTCGAGAAGCCTTTGGATTAGAAGTCTTTGGTTAGCTGTGGTAGCAGTTCAGCTCAAAGTATTCGGTGTGCCGACGAGAAGGTCTTTTAGCTTTGTAGTGTCATTGAGGTAGAGTTTGGAAGCAGCAGTGTGGTCATTGCTCCGATGGTTCAGGAATCTTTGTGTTTTTTCTTTTAGCAGTCCGGGCAGTTGGTGAAAGTTTTCTTGAAGGGTTAACCTTGTTTGGAAAAGCTTAAAGCTGTTTTAATTGGAAAAGTGAGGACAGTTTCCTTGGAATCCGAACTAGGTAGGATCGCAAAAGTGACTTGCGATTAGTTTGGGAATTTTTCTTGGGGAATCTTTTGTTTGAGACTGAGGATTCTCATGTGTAAGTAGGAGCTACTGAAGTAATCAGAAGTTTGTCTGCATCTGGAGTTGAGTTCCATATTGTTTTGGCTCCAAAAGCGATTCTGGTAGTTAGCCTAGAAGTAGGATGGTTCCTCGAGGAAGGAAGAGTCGGTGTTGCAGCTCAGGAATCTTTGGAATGTGGACTGGTTAGATTTAGTTTTCAAGTTAGATTCTGCTATAAGGTTGTGTAAATAAGTCAGATGTGTCACTCAGATTATATGGATTTGATTAACAAAGTTTCCCGGATATATTGGATAAGTTTGTACTCGTGTTCATCAACAGTATTCTTATCTATTTTAGAATTAGAGTTGTGTAGCGAAAGCGAGGTAGCAGCTGTACGAGGAAGGAAGTAAGTTCAGTTTGCTATTGCTTGAGAAGTAGAGCTTGAGTTTTGGATTTCTACGGATCTTGGAAGACTTTTCTATTGAATAGGATCCAGAAACTGGTTTGCTTTGGTCTAGTTGTTTCTGGAAGCATCAGCATAGGTTGAGCTGATCAAGAAGAAGATTGGCAGCCCAGGATTGTCTGTTGAGTGATGCAGATATGAGATAAGGAATTTGGAATTCGAAGTTGGAGACTTCATTGTTGTTAAGATTTCTCTGGTTAAGAGAAAAGATTGGATGGCTAGTTTTGAGGCATTTGGAATTTCTTATCTGTGTTTTTGATTGGATAAGATTGAGTTGGCAGTTTGGATAGCTGGGATTCATGGTATTTCACGTATCTCTGAGGGAGTACGTGCATGATTCATTGTTGGTTGTGGAATCTGTAGTTCAGTTGGATTTGAAAGTTGTGCTAGACTCAAGTATTATCTGATGTTCTGTTCAGATTGATGGATCTAGAGATGAGAGGAGCTCTGGATTTTAGTGGTGTAGTTAGTTTAGCTTCTGTAGAGTGAATCTCCCGGTGATTTTTATTTGGGAAACTCTATATGGTATTAGAGATTTATTCTGATTTGTGTCAGGATAATTAGTTAGGTTTGTTTGTTTGATTGATTGCTATGGTTGTTAGTAACTGGTTGATAGGAATGCTTTGCTGTTTGAAATTGAAATCTTTGCTGGGTTATTAAATTACCTTTGCTTTTAAATTTCGGGGACGAAATTCTTTTAAGGGGGGAGGAATCTAACGACCCGGAATTTTAGAGAATACCAATTTAATAATCTGTATTAATAATTAAATTGGTTTGATAATTTTTCTTTATAATTTTAATCTAAATTGATAAATTTAATCTTTTAAAGTTTAATAAATATTTAATCTGGTAATTTTGATCAATAGCTTTCTATGAATTTAAAATGGATAAGATTTATTTTTCAAAGCTAATAATTTTTTTTTCTATTTATAATATATATATTTGATATATATTGTGAATAGAAGATATTTTGTTTTAAATAAAAGATGAATTTTCAAATTGTAATATATATGTAAATATATATTATTATTTGATGTTGTTTTGAAATTTAATTTAATCTATTAATAATTTATATATGTGTGAATATTGTAATTTAAAGCTTTGTTTTAAAATTAATATTTTTCAAAAGTTAATTTAAAGATTAATTCATTTGTTTTCAAAATATAAGATAACTATTTATTTTAAATATGATAGTTTAAAAGAATTTAATCAAAGTTTTATTTTTGCTTTCTTTAAAATGTTTTATATTTTTAAAATATATGTATAAGAATTTGTTTGTATTATAATTAGTTTTATAATATTTACTTTAAAAACAAAAAGAGAGTGAATTTATTTATTAATTTAATGGATTAAGTAAGTAAGTAAGTTTATATTTACATTTAAATTAAATAAAAATTTAATCAAAAACACTTAATAATATGTGTATACATATTAACATGTTTGTGACATATGTAAGACAATTAAGTACTTGAATGGCAAATGTAAGATTATCAACAAGTGGCAATATTTTAATTTTAAATTTTTAATAAATGTTTTTAGAAGAAAACTTGTTTTTACAAACATTTTTATTTCTTTGTTTTCACTTCTTAACTCAAATAAATGGCAACCAGTAAACTACTTTCTTAAATCTGAAATTCAAAACCACAAAAAAATCCTGAAAGTAAAATCTGCAAGCAAAGATCTTCTCAACAGTTTCAACATTTTTAAAGCAAAATCTGCAAAGCAAGATTAGAATCTGCATTTTTCAAAGCTGCAATTCAAATTTAAACCTGCATTTCAGAATGAAGATCATCAGTTAAACATTTTAAATCAAAAATTTGAAGCATGCAAGGATTCTTTTTCATCAGCAAGCACAATCAAAACATTTTTCAGATCTAAGATATTCAAGGGCCTGGAATAATGAATTGAAACTGCTCTGCAATTTAGAAAATGGTGAGTAAATTATTTTAAAAACAGTTAATCTTATTTAAACTTAAATGCATGTGATGATCTGTGATTAATCCTGATGTTGCATGAAAATTTCTTCAATTTTTTTTTTTTTGGATTGACAGATTTGAATATATACGTGTATATGGAACTCTGTTTCCTGTTTTTTTAGACCAGATTTCACTTCAAAATCCAAATTTTCCAATAACATCCTTATTTGACCTTGATGATTAAATAAAAGTTGTTAGTTATTGTTTGAGGAAAATTTTAAAAATAGTTTCTGTAAGTTTAAGTTTATGAATAGTTTTTAAATTGGATAATACAGTGAAAATCTTGATTTATGTCAAAAATCAACGTTTTTAATTTCTGTTTTGGATTGTATAAATGGATTACATGTTAGAAATGATGAATTTTAACATGCATTGAATAATTTTTAAATTGATATTTGTTTGGGAATGTTGAGTTGAATTGTATGGGCAATTTGACGAATTGTCGTTGGTCGAATCATTGATTTTAGTTGAAATTCTAGGTGAAGCTTGTTCTTGTATCAAGGATTAAGGGAAAAATGTGCATGAATTTTTCCTTTTGCAAACTTGTGTGAATTTGTTTAAACTAGGGTTTTATTTTGTTTTTGGATGGGTTGAACTGTCGAGGCAATTGCGACTTGAGATGTTGACCGGAGTTGATCGCATTATGAGGGACGGTGGCGTGGAGGTTCAATGGTGCTTTGGAGGTTCGCTGGAGTTTTCCGGTGGTGGCAATCGTCGGTGATGTTTGGTTTTGGGGGGTTTTGTGTCGTGTGTTCTGCAGTTTCTTTCGAGAGGAGGTCGAATTTTGATTTGGCGACGTTTTTGGGGCTTCGGTTGGTCGTGAGGCACGACGTGGTCGCCGTCGACTTGGAGATGGCCGGAGGTGACATCGGAATAATTTGGATGGGTTGCGCATGTACCCGCGTGTACGCTGTGCAATTGGAAACATAAGAATTTGGGAAGACGTGTTGAGACTCGGGGAGCGCTCGTGTTTTACGTAGGAACGACTCGAAGATTTAAGGAGGTGGGGGTTTCTCGAGTCAAGCACGGGGAAACTAGGGGTTGAACTCGAGTTTTGTTGATTGGCTCTGTATTATGTAAATGCAGATAATACTTGTTTGAAATAAATTTAGGTCAAGTTCAAATGAAACTTGAGTTTGAACAATTGAAATCAAGCATTAAGTATAAACAACTTTATAAAAAGAAAACAAATTTATAAAGGTTAAACTTGTTCTTTGAAACAAAATGTAAATCAAATTTATATTTCAAATTTAAATTATTTTAAGATGATTGTTTTTGAAAGTAATTATCTTAATTAAATTTTGGATTTCAATATAAAAGAATGTTTTGAATTTAAATATTGAATTAAAGTTTAAGTAAATATTTTAAGTAATGATTTAAAAACTAAGTTTCGATTTATATTGAAGATGAATAAAATTTAAAATAGATAATTAAAGTATTTTAAAATTTGATTTATAAATGCCTTATTTTTATTTAATAAGGTTATTATTAAAATTTTGAAAATACAATAGAATAATTTGTTTTTAAGTTATTAAAATTTAATTAATTCAAATGATTAAATTGTGAGGATAATTAAGATTAATGTATTCTTAATTAATTGAAGATTTTAAAATATAAGAGGTTAATAAATTATTTAACTAATTTTAAATAATTAGTTGATTGTTTATTTAATTTTAAATAATCAGTTAATTATGAATTAATTAAGTGTAATTACTTAATGAAGTAATTAATGGTTAATTATTGAATGTAATTGAGAATGGTAATTACTTATGGAAGTAATTAGTGGAAATTACTTATGGAAGTAATTTAATGGAAGTGATTAATGGTTAATCACTAGATGTTATTAATTAAGGAATTGATTAATATAATTGTTTTGAAGTTAAGTGATTATGGAGTAATTAATTAAAGTATTAAGAATTATTTAATGATGGAATTAAATACTTGTTAAGTAGTTAATTAAGAGAGTAATCAAGATTTATTAATGAAGTAATTAAAAGATGATTACTTATGTAAGTAATTAAGGGTTAATTACTTAATTATTTTATATAATTAATCAAGGTAATCAATTAGTTAGTTTTAGTTAATTAATTAATGTAATTAATTAATTAATGAATGAGATTAATTTAACATTAATTACAAAGTGTAATCAATTAAAATGTAATTAATTAATAAAGTAATTAATTAAGGATTAGTTATTAATTTAATTGAATAATAATTACTTAATGAAGTAATTAAAGATTAATTAATCAAGGGTTAATATAATTAATTAAGAAGTTAATTAATTAAGATAAGTAATTACAAATTGATAATTACTGTTTATGATTAATGAGATGATTAATTACAAGTTAATTATTAAGTAATAAGGATCATTAGTTAATATAATGAATGAGTTAATCAAGGTTGATTAATAAGAGTGATTAATTAAAGTATGATTAATCAAAGAAGATTAATTAAAGAAGATCATTAAGAGATGATTAATTTATTTGGAATAAATAAATGAAGAAGGATTAAGGTAATCCAATTGATTAAGAGTTAATCAATTCTGCTTTTGGATGATTGAGTTATTATTGGATGATTGATATTGGATGATTGGTTGATGTTGGATGATTAGGATATCTATGATATGTGTTATGCTGCTTTCTGAGATGAATGTTTGATATGAATTATCTATTGTGATAATGTGATTCATATATCTGTTTATATCATCCTGAATATAAGTTTAATTGTTTAAAACCCTTAAACAACTTGGACATTAAAATGGCGTTTGGTTTCGGTGAGACCGAGATCGGGTTTCCATATTTGGATATCCGAAAACCACATCGATCCAAATTAAACGTTAGGTCGTGAATCCAAGTAGAGCTTAGTGAAGACTCAAGGTGTAAGAAATATACGTCAGTATAACTCGGGGGTGATTCCATGATGAGTTTGACGGAGATAGTACTTACAAGTTCGAGATGGTGATTCAGAGTGCAAGGGCTATGGTCGTTGACTCTGAGGGTGATTCCAAAATGAGTGCAACGAGATAGTGCCTTCGATTTCGTTCGAACCCGGAACGAACTTGTATGGATTGAATGCTTTCAGAACATCGTCAGGTGGACGATGAGCATTCTAAGATAGATCTATTCTGTAAAGGTAATCATAGCCTCAAGCCTCATCAACCTGGGAATGGCTAAAACAAGGGAGGTGCAGCAAGGCTAGGTGGGTAGCACCCATTTCAGGGTGAGGTCGTTCCTTTCTAGATGTCCCTTTTATTTCGGCTTAGTGGGTGGTTGGTCGCGCTAATCACGGGGTGATCTTACTCGAGACTGTTCAGTAAGGACCGTTTCCGGCTTTGTGATGCCGGGGATTGGGTGTAATCCTCGGTACTGTGATCTAGGTCACGTACTATGACGGGCAGTACCCCGGTAGCCCTGCCATTGTTAGAAACCCATTCTTCCTACGAGACCCTACAGTTTTGTTTGAATTACCCACTTTTGTGGCTAGTAGCTGGAATTTAATGAATGTAACAATTTCAGCTATTTCATATTTACTTGAAAACCCTAGACACTATTATAATATCACTGGATTTCCTATCAAATGTTTTGATTAGCGTAAGGTATAAACTTTTCCATGTTTATTTGTGGGAAGCCTTACGTGATACCTTTTCTTTTCAAAGGTTTTTCTAAGTTAAGCAACTTTAACCCGTTTACTCACACCAGACCCCTGTCTGACCCGAGTGTTTATTTTCTGTTTTATTAAACTCTTGGGTACTCATATTATGTATGAGTAGTCGAGTGATTCAGGTTTGCTTGACGAATTTTGGAGGAGATTTGGAGCAAGAGGCTTCCACGTGTAGATATATTATTGTTCCGCTGTGTTTGTGTGATATCTATATCTTGTGTACTTGAATTGTATAGTTAGACAGATGTTTATAACTATCTAATATGTGTTGTATAGTTGTGTACTCTGATGTAATATGATACTATGTAATATTTTTATGTGATATATTATATTTCATTCGTTCCGTTGTGAGTTATCTGATGTTGTTTTGTTTCTTCTTTCTCTTTCTTTTCTTCTTCTATCCCTTTCTTTCTTAATTAGTGATACGACTTTCTGGTGCTAGAAAGTCGGGTCGCTACAAGTACTTCTAAGTGGGAAGCCCCTATTTTTTCACTACTAAGGCATACGGTTCTTTAAGGCTTTGCGTCAATTATAAGGAGTTGAACAAGTGGACAAGGAAGAATAGCTACTCTCTACCTAGAATAGATGACTTGTTTAACTAACTTGTAGGAGCTAAAGTCTTTTCCCAATTAGACTTAGCAATGGGATTCCATCAGTTGGGGATTGTGAAGGAAAGCAAGCCAAAGTCCGCATTCCATACTCTAGATAGGCTCTATGAGTGGGAAAAATGCCTTTTGGACCGACGAATGCTCCATCATACTTTGTGGATTTGATGAGTAAGATATTTATAAGACAACTTAGTAAATTTGTTATGGTATTTTTTTGATGATATCTTGGTTTTCTCCAAAGGCAAGAAGGAGCATGAAGACCACCTTAGGAGTTATTGGAGACCTTAAGGAGAAACCAACTCAAAGGCAAGTTTTCTAAATGCCATTTTTGGAAAAATGAATTTAGGTTCCTTGGGCATATTTTTTCGGAATAAGGATTGAAGGTGGACCTCACTAAAGTGGAAGCTGTCCAAGGATGGAAGACTCCTAGTAATGCATTAGAGTTTAAATGTTTTCTAGGGTTGGAAGGCTACTATAGGAAGTTCATCAAGAGCTTCACACAAATAGCGGCCTCTTTAACCTGATTGACTAAGAATAATCTAGTTTTTCTTTAGGATGATAGATGCACCAAGGCATTTGAGAAGCTTAAGGAGTCATTGACTAGTCACTTACGCTCGCTATTTTAGATGGAACCAACACGTTCATGGTTTTCATAGAAGCATGTGGTACAAGATTAGAGTTGGTTCTTATGCTAGTAGGGAAGGTAGTTTCCTCTGCTAGTAGAAAACTAAAGGACCATGAAAAGGGGTATCCAGTTCCTGATTTAGAATTGTCATCCATTGTTTTTGCCTTAAAGTTGTTGAGGCATTGTCTCTTAGGGGAAAGGTTTGATTTATTCATTGATCATCAATCACTCAAATACATATTTTCCCAAAAAGATTTGAATCTTAGGCAATAGAGTGGGTGGAGTATGTAGCATCCTTTGATTTGGTATTTAATATATCCCTGGAAAAGGGAATGTAGTTGATGACGCCTTTAGCTGGAGACGCGCTACCCTAGGTACTATATATCATTGAAGATAGTAGGAGTTTCTCTCAAACTTTAACCTCCAACCATTAACAAAACCCATCCATGGTTTTCTACCAGTTATGGAGATTAGACCTACTCTTGATGGATCGTATAGGGCATGAGCAAGTACATGATGAGAAGTTAGTAGAGATTTTTGAAAAATTGAGAAAATGGGAGCATTTTCTCCACGCTAGGAGGTATTCAGTTGATAAGATGTGATGTTTAAGAAGACATGGACATCTTTGCATCCTAATGATTGATGAGTTGATGAGAGATATGCTTATGGAATGTCACCACTCAAGGAGGACCATTCATCCCGGAGGAGATAATATGTACAAAGACATGAAGATAATTCTCTTTTGTAATGGAATGAAGAGGAGCGCAGCTGAGTTTGTTGTTAGGTGATTGGCATGTCAAAAGATAAAAGCCGAGTAAAGAAATTCCGGTGGATTATTATTACCTATGAAAATTATGACTTAGAAGTGGAAACATATTTCGATGGATTTTGTGGAAGGATTACCTAGAATTCAGAAGGGAAATGAGACTATTTGGGTTATTGTAGATAGACTCACCAAGAGTGCTCATTTTGTTCCAGTTAGGAGAAATAGGACTAGCACCTCTCTCATCCAGATTCATATTAAGGAGGTTGCTCATCTACATGGAATTCCTGTAATCATAGTAAGTGGCAAGGACCCCTTGTTAACTAGTGAGTTTTGGAGGAGCCTACAAACAACTTTGGGAACTTCTTTGAAACTTAGCATGACATATCACCCAAAAACTGATGGACAAACAAAGAGGGTGAATAGAGTTTTGGAGGACTTGTTGAAATCTTGTGTCTTGGATTTTAGAGGACAATGGGAGCAACGTTTAACTTCGGTTGAGTTGCGTATAATAATAGCTATCAAACGAAAATTGGTATGGCCCCTTTTAAAGCAGTGTATGGGAGGCCATGCAAATCACCTAGTTGTTGGTGGAAAACCACCGACAAAGTAAATCTCAGACCCGACTTGATTTGTGATACCATCGAAGTGAAGTTGATCAGCAAAGGATAAAGGTAGCGCAAGACCGTCAGAAATCTTATGTGGATAAAAGAAGGAAAGAGTAATTTAAGGTTATATATGGTATTTTTTAAAATCACCCTTCTTAGCAGAGTTGTTAGGATTAGTAAGTCTGGAAAATTGGCATCTAGATTTGTTGAGCCATTCGGAATTCTGAAAAGAATAGGAAAATTGGCATATCGTGTGGAGCTTCATGACAAGTTGTCAGGAGTCCACAATGTTTTCCACGTTTCTCTCTTTAGGAAATACCTTCATGACACCGCTACCAGAGTAGAGCCTAATTAATTGGTTGATTTTGAGAAGGAGATGATAGTGCCTTGTGCCACCCTATGCATTGTGGAGCATAGTACTAGGAGACTCCGCAATAAAATAATTAGGTTGATCCGAGTATAATAGAGGGACAACCCAGTGGAAAGTACATGCGAGACTGAGGAGAAGACGAAAAACACGCACCCAGAGCTTTTCACCGGTAATTTATCTCTCCAAAATTAGGATTTTAGTTGCACCATGGTTGCTAGATTGGATGGTAGGAGATGATTGTTACACTTTTGCACAATCACTTTACACTCATGTTGAAATTTTTACGCATGTTTAGGATATTTGCGTACATACTTACGTGACACGATTACATACTCGTGCTAAGATTGAGATTATTTTAGCATTTCTGCAATGCATAATCACATTTCACTGTAGGTTAAGTAGATGGTTGTGTAGAGAACTTAGCTGTATAACATGGATATTATTGCGAGTTACGCTGTTGGCCCCTTGAAAGATTTCGAGATGAAATACTTTTTAAGGGGGGAGAATGTAACACCCCGTAATATGAATCATAATGTAAATTGAATTAAATATGATAAGGGTTGAATAAGGAACTTTTATCAAAGTTGGAATTTGACCATGAAAGTTACCCCGTTGCGTTCGTGGCAAAATTATGATTTGTTTCCATATATAATATGTTAGAAATGGAGCTCAAGCAATGAAATTACGAGCATTTGAGGTTCTCAGATTTAAATTTATTAGTTTAATGCAAATTCAAATGAGAAATCAATTTTAGGGCTTAAATTTCAAAAATTAGCTTGGCGGCGAAGTAAACGTTTAATTTTAAAAAGTTAATTAGGGAATGAATTAATCTTCCAATGGAAATAAATAAATGTCGCTAATTAAGAGGAGCGGTCGAGCTGTATAGGTCAACCGATCGGCCATTGCGGTTGACCGATCGCCCAAAGGCAGTTGACCGCTTGGCAACAGAGTTGCCAGCGGCGACTAGTGTTTGAAGTTATGTTTTATTCGGTTATACGCTCCAGACATACCCATTTCCTGCCTACTTCCATCATACGATTTTGGTGCGTTTCAACTCCAATAAATAGAACCCTATCCACTCCACTTTTATTCATATTATTTCGAGGAATACAACGAAACTCTGCCATTGCTATCTCTCTCTAATAAGATTCATAAACTTCATAAAGAATTCATGTAACAATTCAATTTATTTCCTGATTATTTCTTCCTTCTCCTATCTATTCTTATCTTATTCTTCTCCAATTATTCTGAATCTAATGAATATGTATCTCTTCCCTATTATGCATATATATATACATACATATATATATATATATATAAAATTCTAGAAAAGATTGAAAGGCTATAAACCCATTTGAGTGAAGGTAAGGCTAATCTGTGAGTGGAAACTTTAGTATTTCTTTTTAGCAATTATTTCGGGTATTTCTTTTTAAATTTGAATATGCCTTAAGGATTTTCTAATTTTAAAAATATGATAGATAAAATCCCCCAAAATTCCTTTTTAATTCGATATGTCAATTCTATGTTGAGATTCCCAATTATTTACATTAATTTGATGAAACTTGTTTCATTTATGAAATTTTTTAGAAGCTTTTACTATATTAATTGGATCCCCGCTTCACCTCTATTCTCTTCTTAACGCAAAACCTTACTTCTACCTATGCTTATATTAATCAATTAGCTGGTAGAGAAGTAGCAGAATATGATTCCATCTTCTATACTAATATCAATCAGTGCATAGTCTATTACACTTCTCATTCCTCTTTGGGCAAATTGTGATTCTTCAATAAAATGAGGTGTTGGATTATGAATTCTGTTTGTTGTTTACACCACTTATTCCTATCTATTTCTTTGTAAAAGAGGAGTTGAATAGAATACGAGGTTTAGATTGCAATTCTTATTGTTTAGATATTCCATTGAATTGTAATAAATTGAATTTCTATTTTATTTACAAGTCTATTATTGTAGTTTGATTATGAATATTTATTCCCTGTTTTGGACAATAGAATCCCATGAAATCTTGGGAATTTGAAGAAAAAGGACTTGTAATAATAATTGGCTAGGGAATTGATATTTAACGCTAGCTTAGAGAGTAAAATCCATACGTTTAGAACTTATTAGGAAAAATATTTATTTATCTCTACTTACGTAATTAACATATTATTATTGCGTATAAGGCATGGTTATTTAGGTATTTATTTCCTTTATTAAGATGGTAATTGATTTTGAGGCGAAAATAAGAGGAAACACTTATGTAGCCTAATTATTATTTTGAGGTGTAAAAGAAAGATTCCTTAAAAGGCCTTATTTATGAAACGGTGTGATGAATACATATACATATACAAATACATATACTCACATATATGTATATGGAGAGTAATTGATTTATGATGAAGTCATAGGGATGCGAGGTCAATAGAGTTACATGATCAAAGTCTTCTGTAACGACCCGTAAAATTTTAGTAGTTTTATTTATTTAATTAATTGAAATTTTGATAAATGTTAAATATTTGAATTTTGAAATGAAAATTTAATATTTGGAATACGTCTATTTTAACATAACAAATGGTAAATTTTCATCTGATAATATAAAATGTTTATTTTATTGTGTAATTTTATATCAATTCAAATAAGTTAATATTTGATGATAAAAAATGTTTTCCAAACCTAAAAATTTTTATACAATAAATTTGTAAATCATCTTCTGAGTGAGACGTCATCTTTCGTTTTTCCAAATTTGAATCATTATTGCTCCATTTATCTTATTTCTGGCAAATTAGCAGCATTTTCGTTACCGATTATCGACTTTTGATAGGATGATCGTACCACTGATATTTGTACACCATTTTGATCGTCTCGTCGTGTTGATCTCCACAGCATTTTTGTTTGTGTTTCGACGCTCGATACACCGTGAAATCAATTAAACAAGGAACTGTATCGGTAACCGATTTTTACCCTTTTAGTTTTCTTGTCTATTCGTTGCCTTCTGAGATAACCAAAGGTCATTGGCTTTTAAATTTCCATTTCGTTCAGTTCTTTATTATAAAAAAAGAAAGCATAAATAGTTTTGTTGCATTTGTTCGTTCATTTTCCTCTCTTCTCTTCATTGCCTGTGACCTTCTTTTCTATCTTCCCTCTGTGCGTCACATTCTCGTTCCTATTTTAGAAAGTTTAAGCTATATAAATTTTTAGTTATGTATAGTTGGATCCGAGGCTATTTTCTATCTCAGACCGGCAACACTCGACAAGCCATCTCACCCACACGTGGCCACCGATCTGTCCTCCGCCACATCTCTTCGCCGCAACACCATTACTGACCTCCGCCACGCCTCCCTTCCTCTTCGCCTTCCCTGGCCATACGTTTTGGCTCTTCCCCCTTGCTTCATTTGTCGAGAAACAGGTCACGTTTCTTAATCCTGTTATATATGAGGTATATATATCTATGCATATACTTAGTTAGATCTATTGACCAACGCCTTACTCATCTCTTCCGGTTTGCAATATCTTTGACTCGAGCCCTTTCTTTCACTCTTTTATGTGCATGTATAAGTTTACAGTTATATTTTATAGTTTATTTATACGTTAGAAAATGTATTTATGTACAAATCTATTTCACAGTATGATATATATTGGTTTACTTTTCATATGCAAATTTAGTATAAACTTTGTTTAGTCCTTTTCAGTTAAATGCTCTTTAAAGGAATAGAATTTATTTTGTGTAACAGCTAAGCTTTTATGTGTTTAGTGTGTATAAAATAGAATTGAAATAAAAAGAGTATGGGTTGGTTTTAAAATATAATATATAGGTCTGCATATGTCTATCTAGTTACATTTTTTTAGGTCTGCATATAAAGTAGCCTGCCATATATATATTAGTTATATATATTATGTCAATCTATTTACTTAAGTTATGCAGCATCTTGAAACAGTTTTATAATAATGTATGTATGTTAGTTTTACATTATGTTTGTTATTATAACAGGTTATATATATATATGTTGTTTATAAGTATTATTTTTGCTAGTATATATATATTTCGCACAAAGTCATGGTAACCTACAATTTGTGCATATAGTTGTAATTTCATATTTGTAAGTGTTTTTATGTATTTTATTTTTATAACGGTATTATATTATATGTTTTGTTAAAGATATATTATGATTAAATATATTATATATATGTTTAATTTATTTTAATATTTATCTTAAAATAAAATATTGATTTCAAGGAAATAATAAAACATATATATTTCTGTCTCTATCAAGCTGATTCTAATTATCTCATCGATTCCTGTTATCAGCTCTGTCGTAGGATTCGTGCCAATCCTATTTTGCTTTGAATTCATGCTTGGATTTGTACCCCATTTTGTCATGACCCTCCATTTCATACCATTCAAATCGACAATAATCCACACATGTCGGACTTGAATGATGCGAAATAACAGATTGTAAATAAATTTGAAACAAAAGAAATCAAATACACAGAGTCACAAACAATGAAAAATCAGAATAACTCGCAGCAGAATATAAAAATAACATAGTAGTTCATAAAGCTACTACAATAGAGTCTCAAATACATAATACAGTCTGAAAACAACATAATAGAAATCCTAAATACATAGAAGTTCACTAATACATGAGATAAACTAGAACAGCTGAAATAGAAATAGATATATATGTAGATAAGCAGAAACTCCAGCAAAAACCAGCTCCAGGAAGAGAATCCAAACCTGTGAATACTCAGGCTGAACCTAGCGTAAAGCAAAACACAAAACACTCGAATCAGGACAATATATACTTACATAATGTAAACCAATTCAAGTAAACTGTAATAAAGAACAAATAACTTAAAGGATGCCTGGGACCGCCCATCCTCTAAGGATCCGTTAAACTATTTACTATATAGTAATATTGCGCTATTATAATAATGCCTACAGTAAAATAAACATACTTTTAAATAGCGTTCTGGGCTACCCATATCACCCTTTACACATAATAGTCCTAGTAGTCCATCCAGTATCAGTATATCTCCAGATCGGGAGACTACCCTAAATACTCCATGGGCTACGGGAGAAAAAAAACACGTAGTAAAGGCTCGGTATGGTAGGTGACACGACACACAAGGCAATGCCAGGGTAGATATACCAATTACGCACACGGGCTTGTGGTAACGCAACAGCCACATACGCCCACCCCGAACAACGCTCCAAAATCAAGGGGTGCACCCAATCGATCACAATAGTAATAGAATGGTATCAAAGAAGTGTGTCCAGCCAGAGGTGCTACCTCCGTTGGCTAGAGATCGCTCCTGTTTTAGCCACCTTAAGCTAACTCATGGGAGTTAGGTCCACGTAATGTACCTTAGGAACGTCGCCACCATCCTACTTCATTCTGGAATCTCCACCGCGTACATAGTTGTTAAAGTGGTTTTCGGTACCGATAGAGAGTATGTCCATATCCGATCCCGATCTCTTTAACAACCAATCGTTATTATAACCCGTAGTAATAATTTAAAAAAAGGTATTTATTTCAAAAATCAAATATCATTCACGATTCAATATCATTTCAAATCCATTTCAAAATATCCAACTTATCATTTCATCTCAAAACCATATTCATTTTTTCAATTTAAAATACCATTTCAAACTACATTTTAAAAATAGTTTATATTTTCAAATCGAATTACTTCATTTAAATCATTAAAATGAAATTATTACATTTAATAATTAAATTATTAAATTCATAACATTTATAAACTTTCAAAGTTCATTTATTCACTTAAGTTGATCAAAACAGTGAAAATTCACCTTTCGTAGCATTTAGAAAATGCTACGGAAAGTCACATTCAAAACAGTTCAATTTAGCAAAAGACAGCATTTAAAAATGCAATAATAGGGTTACATTAGTTTCGAATAAAATTTAGTTAAATTCAAGAATTATAGCGCTTACAAAAATGCTATAATAGCCTTTAATTAAATTTAGCCATTTGGTTCATTATTATCAATTGCAGCATTTACAAATGTTATAATATCATTTACATTAGAACTAATAGCATTTCAAAAATGCAGTTAATTAACTTCAAATATTAAATATAATTTCACAAACAATTATATTTTTATTTAAATCATTTAAACTTATAAAATCATATAATTTCACTTTTATAATCATCATTTAATTTTCCTTAAATTCATGATTTTATAAAGTTAAATTTCCATTCAAAAATCAATATTTAATAATAATTCACTTATTAAATTTCAACATTCAATTTTAAATTCATTAAATTAAATTTTAACTTAACACTTAAGTTTATATTCTCAACTATAACTTAATTTCTTTTTTATTTACTTAGCTTAAAATCCACTTTTAAGCCAAATTCACAAATTCTTAATTTTAGTTATATTTCAAATTTCAACTTAAATATTCATTCATTTCACATTTTAACTTTATTCAAAAATCATTAATATATTGTAAAATCACTTTAAATTCATTTTATTCCAAATTATCATAAATTTATCATATTTTCATATTTAATTTAAATTCCAGTTATCACCAAATTTAAGTTTCCAAAATAACTTATATTCAAATTTCTAACTTTTCCATAATTTATTTCACTTATAAATTTCCAGAAAATCAATAATATTTTTACAAAAATCATTTTTAATTAAGTTTAAATTAAAATATTATAATATTTACATTTCTAAAATATTTTAAATTTTTTAGAAAAACATATTTTAACTACGGGTCTGTATATAATTTTCTACGCTAGGAAAAGTGATACGGGTAATATATCATTCAACCCGTAATTTACAAAGAAAACCAAGGTTTTATCATTTCAAACCCATAGTCCCAAGTAAATGAAATAAATTGAAAATCGCTCGGGCCTATCATTTCAGCCTATAACGATTTTCCCCTATTCCAAAGTCCGTTCGAGTATGTATTATTTCAACCCCATAGTGATTCTAATCTAAAGGGAACATGCAGTGTGATAAACTGATAAAAATAACAGAAATGCATAATATAACAGGTGTTTAAGCATGGGTGAACATTATATAATCATAGCATAGCAGCATAGTATGGTTATGCATTTTACAGATTCACAAGTGGTCAATTTACTAGTTATATAGGTACAAATTATCTGGTGAGAATAACTCACTGGTTTAGCTGGAGATGACAACAATGAATGCACAACAATGATCCACACAAGCACGATAGAACGACAGATGCGAGTGAGAGAGCCAAAGATCAATTCCCTTAAAAAAAATCAAACAAAACAATACAACAATTATTAGCTTTCAAACCAAAAACACGATAAATTAAGCTAGAATCAACTGCACAAATCAAAGAAGAATTGCTTTGCACTTGCTTCCAACTTTCATTAGGCTCGGCCATAGGTGAAATACAAGGCTAAAGCAAGGGTTTGGATCAGGCTTAGGTTTCCTAAGGGCCGGACAAACATGGATGGAGAGGGTGCAAATGTGAGCATGCATGAAACAACACGACAAGGCAAAACAATCCACTTCAACATGGATTCAAGGAAATTCAAGGCTCGGCCAAGGCTCATGGGTCACGGCGATCACTGGAGTGGTCAAGAGGGGACATGGCAAAGGGTTAAGGTGGAGCTGGAGTAGGTGGCTGCTAAAGGGGTGATGAAGTGATGGCCACATATGTGATGCTCGGCTATGCATTCAAGAAGAGTTTTTAGCAATTTTGGTGAAGGATCATCAACAATGGAGGCTTGGCTTGGGGTTGGCGTGAGAGGAGGAGGTGATGGTGACATGCTTAGGTGGTGGTGGAGGCGCCAGGGCTTGTGAAGGAGGTAGGCCGAACCTAGAAAGAGGAAGAGCAAGTGAAAATCAAATCAAAGAACACTAAAAGTGAAAACAAAAGAGAAGAGGATTACCAAAAAAAATTCTCTAGCTATGGCCGAAATTTTCTTTCAAGAATGAGAAAAAGAAAGTTTACGTGAATGAGAAATGAGGTAGGTGGATGAAAGAATGAGGAGTTATGGCCAATTGAAGGAAAATTTATGTTGAAATGTGAAAAGGTGGGAATTCAAAAAGCCTTTAAAACAAAAGGTCACAAAACCTTTTCAAATTTCTTTATTTTCTTTTTGTAAGTTTAAATAACTTAAAATACATATAATTTCAGTTTAAATTCGAAAATATAAAAAATATAAAAAATATAAATAAATAAATAAATATTAATTATATATGATAAAAATAAGAAAATAGCACAAAAATGAAAACTAGTCTAGAAAATTTTAAAATAAACAGAATAAACTTTGGAAAATTTATATAGACTTGGAAAATATTTATAAATAAAAATAAGAACATACAATAAAAATGCATTCACAAAAATAAATAAATAAATTTTAATTAAATATAATTTAAATGAAGAAAATAGCAGAAAAATAGAAACTAGCCTTTAAAAATAGGAAATAAATGCAATAAATTTTGGAAAAATTCTATTATCGCTTTAAAAACATTTAGAAATGAAATATAAAAAATAAAACAAATTTAAAATATTTTCAAAGTGAAATAAAACCAAATTTAAATTTATATTCAAAAATCTAGGGTTGTTACACATTTCTATTGTCAAAATCTATCTAGCCTCGAAAGGTAAGCAATCACTCACGATTAACATTCTTATATTTATTAAATTTGATTCAATTGAAATGACAATTGAAATATGCTGGTGCTTGTCATTTATGTTGCTACATATATGCTATTATCTGTATCTGTTCACTTGTGACATCTAACACCATTATCTGTTATTTATATTTATGATATATTTCTATTATGTTATTATCATATCTGTAATCACTATGCAAGTTCCTATTAGTATAGAATTCGCTATGGGTTGAAATGATACATACTCGAACGATCTGTAGAATAGGAGAAAATCGTTATGGGTTGAAATGATAAATCCAAGCGATTTTCATTGAATTGAATTTAGGATTGCGGGTTGAAAAGATGTATACCTGTATATATTTAAATTGCGGATTGAAATGATAAATATGCATATCACGTGACCATAGGATAAAAAATTACATACAGACACCGTTGGTCAATATATATATATATATATATATATATATATATATATATATATTGAAATGATTTCCAAGGTTTTGAAATTGGATTTATTGAAGAATTATACTCCAATAAGTTTGATTTGAAATTTATTAAATTTGGGATTTTAAAGATATGATTTTATAACTTGATTTTTTGATTAAAAGTGATTTACATGAATATTTCAAATTTACAAAAATTGAAATGGTATATTTAGTTTTATTTAAATTTGAAATTTGAAATTTTATTTAAGTATTATTTAAATGATTAAGTAAATATTTCTAAATAAATAATATTAAAGTGAATTTGATATATATATATATATATATGGAATTATCAAATCTACTTTTGAAATGTTTGAATATTTAAAGCTTTGAAAATATTGAAATAGTTTTTATTTGTGGTTAAAAAATTGCATTTGAAATCGATATAATATGAAATGGTTTATTGAGAAAACTGAAATAAATTGAAATTGATGGTTTGAGATTAGACTAAATTTGAATTTTTCGAATTCGATTTGATTTGGAATCGATTTGTGAAATTTGAGGAAACTATTTTATTATGCAAAGGATTTTTAAATTATATTTAAAACTATTTTATATTTTACTTTATAGATTATTTTAATATAAACTATTTTAATATAAACTGTTTTTAATATAAACTATTTTAATATACTAACTATTTTAATATAAACTATTTTAACTTATAACACTTTTATATAAACTATTCTACTTTATAAACAATTTTATTATATATATTATTTTAATATCTAAACTGTTTAAGTGGTGGAAGCTATGTTTTCAAAGTTATGGATTTTAAAGTATTATGTTTTGAAAGTGTTATAATTTCAAGTGTTTGGTTTCGAAAGTGTTATAACTTTGAAAGTGCTATGATTTTGGAAAAAGATATATTTGAAATGGAAATGATATAGTATTTGGTTTTGAAATGGAAATGATATCCTATTGATATGGTTTTGAAATGGCAATGATATTTTGGTTTTGAAGTATAAACTATTTTGAAATGACCGCAGTGTTATAATAACGTTTGGTTGTTAAAGAGACCGAGATCAGAAGTTGTCATACTCTCTGCCAACTCCGAAAACCACTTTAACAACTGTGTACATGGTGGAGATTCCAAAATGAAGCAGGATGGTGGCGACGATCCTATATGAGGTATATACGTGGACCCGACTCCCATGAGTTGACATAATGTGGCTAAAACAGGAGCGATTCTCAGGTTAAGTGAGGTAGCTCCTCCGATCGGACACATTCCTTCGATACTATATTCTGACTTTGTGATTGATTTGGTGGCCACACTTGATTTTTTTTATTTGGAAGTGTGTTTCGAGGTGGGCGGTAGTGGGTGATATGCGTTACCACCAGCCCGGATGCGTAATTGGTATATCTATACTGGCATTTCCTTGTGGTTCCGTGTCACCTACCCTATCGAGACCACTACGGGTTTGTTTTGTGTCGTACCAATGGAGTAGCCTCTGGTAGCCTCCCGATCTAGAGGTATTACGGTACTGTATAGACTATTGGCACTATAAAATGTGTTAAGGTGGAAAATGTAAAGCCTTAACGCTATTTTAATAGTTTACTTTACTTTAGACATTATTATAATAGCGTATATTACTAGTGGATAGTTTAACAGATCCTTAGAAGATGGTTGTCCCAAACATCCTTTGAGCTACTTGTATTTCAGTTGTTATTTCACTTGAGTTGGATTTATAGATATAAGAATGTTAATCCTGACTCAAGTGTTTTTTGTTTTTCTTTACGCTCGAGTCAGACTGAGTGGCACAACATTTGAGACTCACCTTTTGAGTTGGAGCTTCGCTTGGAGATCCACCAATCTATTCAGTTTATAATTATTCAGTTGACTCCTGTGATATTCTTATTTTTTTATCCGACTATTGTATTCGAGATTTCTGTTGTATCTTGTTTCTCTATTATATATATATATAGTAGCTTCATGAACTACTATTCATTTTGTTTACGCTGCTTATTGTTATATTACTCCATGTCTGTGATTCTATGATTTATTTATTTACTGTATATGCTGAGTTTTGCCAAATTTAAAATCAACAATCTGATACTTTGAGCAATTCAGTTCCAACATGTGTGGATGCGAATGACACAAAATACCGAGATGTTATAGTTGGTATCAGATCTTTGGTTTTTGGCAAAACTCAATATATAGAGTAAATTTAATTACAGAATCACTTTCTTTCATGCTTGAATCTCTTCCTCTTTGACTCAGGTTTCCTTAGAATTTTGGAACTTTCCCATTCTTTCTGAAATTCACTCTCGTTTTCCCTATTCGTATTTTCTTGATTCTGGAGCATCCCATAGCTCCACTAAATGATTTGTAAAGGGTTGAAACTCCTTTACAACAAGCATTGATTCACCAAAGATTTCTGTATCCTCGGTTTATGATGCTATCCATCTCCTTCTATGCCTGAATTCTATCTCTTGCGATCGAGCGTCGATTTGCCTCAGAATTCCGCATTGATTGTAACCATGAAGTCAAGGTTGACCTGGTTAAGGTCATCCGCGATTTACATTAGTCTATCCACCTTTTTTCTTTTATTATTTAATTATCTTATCTTCGTTTCAAGCCTAAACTCCTTATTAGAATTCGCTTTGATTAGGGTCCCCTTGAAATTGAATCTCTGTCTTTGTTTTGAAATTCATCCTTGAATAATCGAGTGAGGAAGTGTATTTGTAGTTGATATTACAATGTTTTATATGTTGTGTTGTTTGAGTTGTTAATGTCGATTTGGGTTTTTGATCAATTCGTTTGATCAATGCTATCGATAGAAATTCCAAAACACTTAAATAGAGCGAATTGACACAATATTATTTCTAAAATTTAGTAAATGAAATAAATTTTGTATAATTATATAATATATATAAGTAAATTTTTCTAAAATTAAATAGTTAAATGAATTGGCTGTTTGAAATGATAATATTTGATTTTCAATTATTGCTTTGTAAATCATTGACTATTGTTGCATGATATAAATAAATGGAATTATAAAAACATGGTTCAGAAACTGTTTTTAAAATTTAGATTTCGAGAATTTAATTTTTAGTAACTCCAAACTTTGGTTTAAAATTTTTTAAAATATATATTATTGAAAGTATTTTCGAATAGAAATCATTTGCAAAGAATTTTTGAATGTTTAAATCAGTGCTCTCCTCTTTTTTCGCTGGAAAATAATTTCGATGATGACGGCCGCATCATCGAATTTCATTTTCGAGTTTCAGAGTGGAGAGACCATTCTGTAGCTTTGCTACATGTTGTTTTGAAAAAAAATTGATTTGAATTTCTAAAGAACGACTTGATGTATGATAGTTATAAATATATGTTTTAGATTTGATTTGACATATAGAATATATATATGGTTTAATGTGAATCGGGAATTTAATTCTTAAATTTTATGTTAAAGGGGTGATTTTAATTATATAATGAAGCCAAAATTTTAAATAAATACTTAAACTTGAAATAATTGAAATTGGAAATTTGTTGTATAATACTAACTTACATACCAAATTATATAACTTACCTAAATTATTCAGAAGTTATCTATGTAATTGGATAGTATACAATTTAAAATGATGTCAAAAAAATTTATTTGGAGTGGTTATAATAAGTGTTAATATACTTAACATATGTGATAAAATATGTTAAGTGGGATGAATTGAATAATAATTTGGGTAAAGAATAATTAATTTATTGGATAAAATATGATTACAATAAATGTTTATGCACTCAATTATAATTTTAGAAATGTTAATAGAGAAATTGAATAATAATGAAATGAATGAATAAATATGAATTTGGGGATAGTTAAGATTGGATTTTAGTGAAATTAACTTAAGTGAAACAAATGGATCTAATAAATAAGATAAATAAAATCAATTTTGTTTTGAAGGATTTAATAAATTGAAGATAAATGAAATATCTTGAATTTAAAACCAAATTATTGAACATTAATTTGTTTAAATTGGAATTTATATAGTTTTAAATTAATTGTTTTATTTTGTTTTCAATCTACTTTTCTTTCTAGTTGTTTCTATTCTCCTACCTCCTTCCTTTTCGGGGACGAAAAGTTTTGAGTATGGGAGAGTGTAACGACCCTAAAATTTTAGTGGTTTTATTTATCTAATTAATTGAAATTTTGAGAAATGTTAGATATTTGAATTTTGAAATAAAAATTTCATATTTAGGATACGTCTATTTTAACATAACAAATGGTAAATTTTTATCTGATAATATGAATGTTAATTTTATTGTATAGTTTTATTTCAATTCAAATCAGTTAATATTTGATGATAATAAAATGTTTTTCAAACCTGAATATTTTTATACAATAAATTTGTAAATCATCTTCTGAGTAAGACAACATCTTTCATTTTCTCAAATTTGAATCGCTATTGCTCCGTTTATCTTATTTCTGGAAAATTAGTTGCGTTTTCAGCACCGATTATCAACTTTTGATAGATGATCATACCACTGATATTTTTACACTATTTTGATCGTCTTGTCGTGCTGATCTCAGTAGCATATTCGTTTGTGTGTTTCGACGTTCGATACATTGTGAAATCAATTAAAAAGGAACCGTATCGATACCCGATTTTTTACCCTTTTGGTTTTATTGTCCATTCGTTTGCTTCTTGAAATAATCAAAGGTCATTGGCTTTTAAATTTCCATTTCGTTCAGTTTCTTCATTATAAAAAATAGAATAAATAGTTATGTTGCATCTGTTTGTTCATTTTCCTCTCTCCTCTCCATTGCCTGTGACCTTCTTTTCTTTCTTCCCTCTGTGCCTCACATTCTCGTTCCTATTTTAGAAAGTTTAAGTTATGTAAATTTTTAGTTATGTATAGTTGGATCTGAGGCTGTTTTCTATCTCAGACCTGCAACACTCGGCAAGCCATCTCACCCACATGTGGCCGACGATCTGTCTTTCGCCTGTCTCTTCGCCACATCACCATCGTCGACCTCCGCCGCACCTCCCTTCCTCTTCACCTTCCTTGGCCGTACGTTTCGGCTCTTCCGCCTTGCTTTATTTGTCGAGCAACATGTCATGTTTCTCAATCCTATTATATATGAGGTATATATATATGCATATACTTAGTTGGATCTATTGACCAACACCTTGCTTGTCTCTTCTAGCTTGCAATATCTTTGACTCGAGTCTTTTCTTTCACTCTTTTATGTGCAGGTATAAGTTTATAGTTATATTTTATAGTTTATTTTATACGTTAGAAAATGTATTTATGTTTAAATCTATTTCATAATATAATATGTATGTATATACATATATATATTGGTCTACTTTTCATTTGCAAATCTAGTATAAACTTTATTTAGTCCTTTTTGGCTATACGCTCTTTAAAGGAATAGAATTTATTTTGTGTAACAGCTAAGCTTTGATATGTATTCAGTATGTATAAAATAGAATTAAAATAAAGAGAGTATGGGTTGGTTTTAAATGTTTTAAATATAATATATATAGGTCTTCTTATGTCTATCGGGTTACATTTTTTTAGGTCTGCACATAAAGTAGCCTGCCATAAATATATATATATATATGTATATATATATATTGGTTATATATGTTATGTCAATCTATTTACTTAATTTATACAGTATCTTGACACATTTTTATAATAATGTATGTATGTTAGTTTTATATTATGTTGGTTATTATAACAGGTTATATACATGTTGTTTATAAGTATTATTTTTTCCAGTATATATATATATATATATATGTATATATATGTATATATATGTATATATGTATATATATTTCACACAAAGTCATAATATATGTATGGTTTATGAAGGCGATAATTTTATAAATATATATATATATATATATATATATATATATTTGGTATTACATACATATTAATCTGCACATGCATGTTTTGTTCTATATTGTTTTATAAATAGTGGTCTACATTTAAGTTAACAAATAGCTTACATAGATATAATTGTTATTGTATGATTTTAGCTAGCTTATATCTTTATATATATATGAGTCTAGAATATATAATTGTGATAGCCTCTATATATATATATATATATATATATATATATAGTTATATATATATGTATATATATTGGTTGGTATAACCAGTATAGTCTGCATATATAACAACCTGCAATTTGTGCATACAGTTGTAATTTCATATTCGTAAGTGTTTGCATGTATTTTATTTTTATAACGGTATTATATTATGTGTTTTGTTATAGATATATTATTATTAAATATATTATATATGTTTATTTTATTTTAATACTTATCTTAAAATAAAATATTGATTTCAAGGAAATAATTATATATATATATATATATATATATATATTTCTGTCTCTATCAAGCTGATTCTAATTATCTCATCGATTCCTGTTATCAGCTCGGTCGTAAGATTCGTGCCAATCCTGTTTTTCTTCGAATTCATACTTGGATTTGTACCCTATTTCTATTGTCAAAATCTATCTAGCCTCGAAAGGTAAGCAGTCTCTCACGCTTAACATTCTTATATTTATTAAATTTGATTTCAATTGAAACGACAATTGAAATTTGTTGTTGTTTGTTACTTACATTGCTACATATATGCTATTATCTGTATCTATTCATCTGTGACATCTGACGCCATTATTTGTTATTTATTTTTATGATATATGTCTATTATATTATTATCATATCTGTAATCACTCTGCATGTTCCCTTTTAGTATAGAATTTCCTATGGGTTGAAATGATATATACCCAAACGATCTGTAGAATAGTAGAAAATCGTTATGGGTTAAAATGATAAACCCAAGCGATTTTCATTGAATTGAATTTGGGATTACGGGTTGAAATGATATATACCCTTATATATTTAAATTGCGGATTGAAATGATAAATATCTGTATCACTTGACCATAGGATAGAAAATTACATACAGACATCGTTGGTCAATATATATATATATATATATATATATATATATATATATATATATATATATATATATATATTGAAATGATTTCCAAGGTTTTGAAATTGGATTTATTTAAGAATTATACTCAAATAAGTTAGATTTGAAATTTATTAAATTTAGGATTTTAAAGATATGATTTTATAACTTGATTTTTTGATTAAAAGTGATTTAAATGAATATTTCAAATTTACATAAATTGAAATGGTATATTTAGTTTTATTTAATTTTGAAATTTAAAGTTTTATTTAAATGTTATTTGAATGATTAAGTAAATATTTCAAAATAAATAATAGTAAAGTAAATTATATATATGTATGAAATTATCAAATCTATTTTTGAAATGCTTGAATATTTAAAGCTTTGAAAATATTGAAATTCAAATGGTTTTTATTTGTGGTTAAAAATCTGCATTTGAAATCGATATAATTTGAAATGGTTTATTGAGAAACTGAAATAAATTGAAATTGATGGTTTGAGATTAGATTAAATTTGAATTTTTGGAATTCGAGCTGATTTGGAATCGATTTGTGAAATTTGAGGAAACTATTTTTTTATATAAAGTATTTTTAGATTACATTTAAAACTATCTTTTATTTTACTTTATAAATTATTTTAATATACACTATTTTAATATAAATCATTTTTAATATAAACTACTTTCAATATAAACTATTTTAATATAATATCTATTTTAATATAAACTATTTTAACTTATAACTCTTTTATATAAACTATTTTACTTTATAAACTATTTTATTATATATACTATTTTAATATCTAAACTGTTTAAGTGCGGAAGTTTTGCTTTCAAAGTTAAGAATTTCAAAGTATTATGTTTTGAAAGTGTTATAATTTCAAGTGTTTGGTTTCGAAATTGTTATAACTCCGAAAGTGCTATGATTTTGGAAAAGGATATATTTGAAATGGAAATGATATAATATTTGGTTTTGAAATGGAAATGATATCGTATTGATATGGTTTTGAAATGGCAATGATATTTTGGTTTTGAAGTATGAACTATTTTGAAATGACCACGGTGTTATAATAACGTTTGGTTGTTAAAGAGATCGGGATCGGAAGTTGTCATACTCTCTGCCAATTCCGAAACCACTTAACAACTATGTATGTGGTCGAGATTCCAGAATGAAGTAGGATGGTGGCGACGATCTTATATGAGGTATATACGTGGACCCGACTCTCGTGAGTTGGCATAAGGTGGCTAAAACAGGAGTGACTCTCGGGCCAAGTGAGGTAGCTCCTCTGATCGACACATTCCTTCAATACTATATTCTGACTTTGTGATTGATTTGGTGACCACACTTGATTTTTTTATTTGGGAGTCGGTTTCCGAGGTGGGCGGTAGTGGTTGTTATGAGTTACTACCAGCCTGGATGCGTGATTGGTATATCTACCCTAGCATTGCCTTGTTGTGCCGTGTCACCTACCCTATCGAGACCACTACGAGTTTGTTTTGTGCCGTACCTGTAGATTACCCTCTGGCAGCCACCCGATCTGGAGGTATTACAGTACTATATAGACTATTGGCACTATAAAATGTGTTAAGGTGGAAAATGTAAAGCCTTAACGCTATTTTAATAGTTTACTTTACTTTAGACATTATTATAATAACGTATATTACTACATAGTAGATAATTTAATGGATCCTTAAAGGATGGTTATCCCAAACATCCTTTGAATTACTTGTATTTCGGTTGTTATTTCACTTGAATTGGATTCATTTATATAAGAATGTTAATCCCGACTCGAGTATTTTGTGTTTTGCTTTATGCTCGAGTCAGACTAAGTGACACAACATTTAAGACTCGCCTTTGGAGTTGGAGCTTCGCTTGGAGATCCAACTATCTATTCAGTTTGTAGTTATTCAGTTGACTCTTGTGGTATTCTTATTTTGTTATCTGACTATTGTATTCGAGAATTCTATTGTATCTTGTTTACTCTGTTATATATATATAGTAGCTTCATGAACAACTATTCATTTTTGTTTCCGCTTCTTATTGTTCTATTATTCTGTGTCTGTGATTTTGTGATTTATTTATTTACTGTATATGCTCAGTTTGGTAAATTTAAAATTAACAATCTAATATTTTGAGCAATTCAATACCAACATGTGTGGATGCAAATGGCACATAATACCGGGATGTTACATCTGCCATTCACTTTGAGGCTACCAATAGTTGTGTATACTTTTATTGATGTGAGATGTTCATATGACAAATATTTGTACGCGAGGTTAGCTCCAAATTTTATAGAGGAAATCTGCCCAGCTAATCTAGCTACTAGTTCCTATGAATAATACGGATTAATGTGAAGCGTCATTATGAGTATGTTCCATAAGACAAAGAGCTTGCTTTGGGGTTTTGAGGCATTAAGTGGTTGGACTCGTATCTTTTCCCCATATGACGTATTAAATGGCTAACGAGACATGTTAAATTGTCTCTCTAATGGGGTACGCTTCTGGAAATAGGTCTTAAATGATGGGTTCTATCCTAATTAAGGTCTTAAATGACTAGAGTCTGCCTATTTTCCACTTGGAAGTATTAAGTGGTCTATAAGATTCCATAATATGTTAGCTAGATAGTACCACTAAGGAGCCACTAAGGAGCAAGCTTCTGGAAACAGGTCTTAAATGCTGGTGTCTGCCTTAATTAATGTCTTAAATAACCAGAGTCTACTATTTTCCATTTGGAAGTATTAAGTGGATTGGGTACCGTCTCTCACATTATTAGCTATTTATGACATATGGTTGAGATATGGGATTTTAGAAACCTGCTTTAGGAATGGAAGGTATTAAGTGGTTGGACAACCTCCTTTCCTTATAAAGAAGTATTAAATGACTTTAATGGTATTATGATCATAGACATATTCTTATTTTGAAATATACTGCCCAAGTATTGAAAAGGTAAGACTCAAGATTTTTATTCATCAAACGCTTGTTGTTCTGACTCCCTCCTCGTTACAATACAGGTTAAGGATGGACTGATGGCGGCAATGGTGCATAGAGATGGAGAAGCTTGGCTAGTGGCAGTATTTATTATATTTTCTTTTATGTGTAACCATGGATTTAGACAATTGTTGTAATGGATATTATGTTATAGTTTTATGAGATTTTGTGTTATGTCATTTTTATGGTTTGAAATAAATGGGTACACTTTACTATTATATTTTTTCCACCCTTTGTGAGTTCTGAAATTTTATAATGGCTCCGTAATGTTATTTCTTTTTACTACCAACAGCTTGGCTTAGGATAGATCAACGTTTAGATGGGCCTTTTTTGCGTCGAAATTTAGGCCTGTCCAGGGTGGGTCATTACAAAGAAGATGTTTATTTGTATTTGAAACTCGATAGTTTAATATAACATAATTCGAATTTAGTTTAACTAGATCAAATATACTTTTTGTTTAAATTTAATAAAAAATAAGACAAATCAAAATACCATATGGATTTAAACACAAAAACATTAACATGAGTATTTAATGTTTTGACTAAATTGAATAAATTAAAGTCACTATATGTAATTATCCCTTTTTTGAAAATACTTCATGACTAGAATATACATATATTTTGTTTTGTCCAAATATAAACATAAACATAAATTTAAACCAGAGTTATATTTGATATTTTAGATGATAAATGTATGGATGTTGAAAATATGTAACATTTCATGTAAAAAAGTTTTACTACAAAATTTTTACTGTAGGATAAAAACTAATTCTATTCAAAATTTAAATGATTTGGAACATTTAATTTGTATACCAGGTTCATGTCAAATAATTTTCACTTCTACAATTATCAAATAAAAATATATATGGAAATATCTTTGCATATAAGGTTCGAGCATAACACATATGGATCTGTGAAAATATAAAATTACCTTGACGATTATACCACTCACTACATGTTGATCTATGTTTATCTCCTATGATTCAAAATCCACTACCTAAACTTGCAAGGTATCAAATTATACCACCAATTGAGTGTTGTATTTGGAGGATGAGAGAGATGAAGGGGCCAATCATGGATGAATAAGAACTCAAAAAATAAATGAAGGAGTTTGAGATGTTTTTTAAAGAGGAGCTTTAGGAGATTATCTACTGTAACGTTGCGACTTTTCGACGCTCGAAAACCGACATCAATACGTCCACTGTATCAACTGCCGAGCAATCGAATGCCGGAAAACCGCACCGTTATGGTTAAAGAGGAAGAAAAAGATAGAAGAAGAGAGAAAAAGATAGAACAGAACAGAAAGAAACAATAGAACAATATCAGAATCTCACAATCGCAGCGGAACAACATATAATAGATAAATGAAAAATCTTTAAACAAAAAACTATATCAGTTATTACATTACATCACATCACATCACATCACATTACATTATCAGAGTGTACAACAACAAACAACGGAAAAGAAATACTATATACTAGTGAATACGTGTGACGCCCCACCTCTATACCCACACTAGACAAGAACACTACGGTGTGATGCTGTCAACTGGCACGGAGAATAAGGCTATTGAGGAGCGACCATCCGTGCAATTGCTTTGCGCGAGCACCGATATGTCAGATAGTATAACATGCATTTTATTTCAAGAGGAAATCCGACATACAGATACAAACTCAAAGCTACTACACGGTGGCTATAATAATCTTCGGAAACAAATATAGAAATAAACATAACACAAATCAGTCACAGATAATTCATATCACAAGGGCGGAAGAAGATATGAATATATAACTAACACATGAAAGTGTACATCAGAGTAGTGGTCAAAAAGTTCCACAATAATACAAAAGAATAGCAACACGTGCTATACAAAAGAATACAACTATGAGTCTATATCTCAAGTGTATACAACAAAAACTGCTAATCTATGTGGTTAGCAAAAAGTCAGAGTAATGAATCCCTGGAGAGAAGTTAAGCAGAAGCACCTATAACATCTCGGTCTGACCCGAGTATTATTTATAAGAAAATAATAAACGGATCAGTCTAGCTATAAATATCAGATTACATGATATAAATTAAAAGTATGTCATAAACATAAAATGTCCATACTGACATACTACTATAAGTATGCAAATGATGATCAAAAGAAGATCAATCAATAAGAGATAAATCAATATCACAAGAATCTTCTCAAAGATCCAAAGAGGGAATCATACCCTAAACTTGTACTCATAACAAGTCATTGACATAAATTCCAGAAATCAACACAAGAAATGCAGAAATCACATAAAAAGGGAAAGAGGCCTATCACATGACGGTCCGAAGACCATGGGGAGCTACCCCATATGGGTGAGTCGGAATCACCTGGATGAGGTCTAGGCTAACCAAAAAGCAAAAAGGTATGTGTGAGTGGAATCACACAAATGGTGTCTAACCTAACCTTGCAACAAAAAGGTATGTGTGAGTCGAAATCACACAGATGAGGTCTAGGCTAACCAAAAGCAAAAATGTATGTGTGAGTGGAATCACACAAATGGTGTCTAGCCTAACCTCGCAACAAAAAGTATACGTGAGTGGAATCACACAAATGGAGTCTAGACTAACCTTGCGGACAAAGAGATATGTGTGAGTCGGAATCACACCCATGAGCTCTAGTCTAACCTTGCAAACAAAGAGACATCGCACAATTGCTAGTCTAAATCATAAAATGATCGTCATGATCAACGAGAAGTGTCAATTACAATAAGCTGGTAAATATATGAGCTTAGCTTCATGTCCCATAACCACTAGCTTAACTTAAATATTTACGAACAAACTGTAGATCTCCACTATAAAATTGTCACAAGAGATTCAATCGAACAAGTCCAAGAATTAACCGACAAAGTAAACGCAAGCATTTCATACCACTTGTTTTACTAAGTCGTTTAATTAGATTTCTCATACGAGTGAGGTAAAGGTTTGTATATACTAGTAGATTGGAAAACGGTTTAAGAAAAGAGCTTTGTTATTGAAAATAGGGTTGAAGTCATTTTGTTGAAAGAGTTTTGATATTTACTACTAGTATAGAAAACCTTTATATTTTAAAGTGACAAATCATAGAAGTGATTGTAGAAACAATCAATCAAAAAATTCACATTTGAAGACGTGAATAAAATCCAAAGAAACCGAAAAAGAATCCATCGAAATAGATATTCAAAAATCCATAAAATCGACCAGGAAGCCCAAGATAGTTTGTCTCGAAGAATGGTCAACTCAGCATCTCAACAAAGCAAGTTCTGTTGAATGTTTTTCAGATAAGATCCTCTATAGAGGGGGGGTCCAGGAGGGTGGCAACCCCCAAGGTGGGGGTGTGGGGGCAACGCCCCTGCTATGGGGTTCGACCTGCCCGGTCAGGTCGCGGGGGTCCAGGGTGCAACGCCCTCGGCGGGGTGCGGGGCAGTGCCCCGTCCAAAACGGTACGACCTAGTGAAGACCTAAGGGAGAATAGGATCGAGCGACCTAATGGTTGCGAAAGGCGTGCGACCTAAAGTTAAAGAGGTCGAACGACCTAAGGGTGTAAAGGTCATGCGACCTAAAGGTTTTAAGGTCCAACGACCTAACACAAGACAAGTCCAAGCGACTCAAGAGGTCAAAAGGGAGTGTGTCCTATCAAGTCATCAGGACGAGCGACCTAACATAAGTAGCCAAGCGACCTTACTGGAGCGACCTGGAGGTCATACGACCTAACATAAGTAGCCAAGCGACCTAACTGGAGCGACCTGGAGGTCATACGACCTAACATAAGTAACCAAGCGACCTAAAGGTCATACGACCTAAGGTCAAAAACAAGGTCACGCGACCTAAGGCCATGCGACCTAAAGGAATAAGGTTCATGCGACCTAAAGGGGCCAAGCGACCTAACTTAAGCGAGCCAAGTGAATTAAGGCCTAGAACGACCTAAACGCGAGCGACCTAGGGTCAAACGACCTACGACCTAAAGTCCAACGACCTAATTCCGAGACGAACGACCTAAGGTCACGCGACCTAACGAGGTAGGCAAGGCTGAGCGACCTAAAGGGGCACGACCTAAAGGCTAGCGACCTACGACTTACGACCTTGCGACCTAACTCCGAGGCGAATTTTCCACCAAAACGACCTAATTCCGAGGCAGTGCGACCTAACGCGATAACACACGAGCGACCTAAGGGTTAGGTCGCGAGCGACCTAACTCCGAACACAGAAAAAAAATGGCCAGAACGACCTAAGTGCAGAGAATTCACCAAAACGCTAAACATTGGAGTTTTTCGCCAATCCAATCCAAATGCTAATGTGCATGCAAAAATGATAGGGAATCATTCCCAACAGTCCAATATAGTTATAGGCTAGAATTGTGAGATAAAAATCTCACCTTTTCACCAAATTTATGAAGAAAAGCTTGAAAGCAATGGAGAAGTAATCACAAGCTTGAATCCAATGTCTTCTTCTTGAATTCGGAATTGAATGTTGGATTTGCAAGAGAATTTGAGCTTGGAATTTTAATTTCTCATTCCACTCACCATTAATGCTAAAGCTTGGTTGTTAGGAAATTTATGAAGAGTGAGGAGAAAGAGAGAAGTGGGTTTGAGTTATAATGGCTAATCTAACCCAAAGTCCAAAGCGGGAAAAGTAAGTGAAATTCCACTAACTCCAAACCTATCAATGTTTATACTTAAAAAGGTTGTAAACGGCATTTCAAACTAAATGAAAGTGGTCTCGAGTCCTAATTTGGCCGTTTGCAAAAGGTAGCTTTTCGGACCAATATCCGATCAACGATAAAATATTTAAATATAAAATCGATAAATATGCGGGTTGTTACAGACTGCCATCCTTAAAGTAATTGCGTCCTCGCAATATATAAGATGGAAATAACAAGTAACAACCATAAAAGCATATTAACACAAAAGAAATTTGAAATAGGAAGTACACCTCAAAGAGCAGGAGTAAGCAAGTCTGGATGTGTTCGCTCGATGGATTCTTAGGATTCCCAAGAGCAATCCTTAGGATTTTAGGACCATTGAACCCTCACAAGCGGAACATCTTTATTTCGAAGTCGTTTGACCTCCGAAGCAATAATTCGAATAGGTTGCTGCTCATAAGTTAAATTTGGCGAAACTTCAATTTCTTCCACAATACCAGGCTCAAGAATAGAATCGGAATCTCGAAGGCATTTCCGTAATTGAGAAACGTGAAACACGCCATGCATGGCAGAAAACTAAGCCGGTATTGAAAGGCGATAAGCCATGGAACCAATACGTTCAGTGATAGGAAATGGCCCAATATATCGAGATGCTAACTTTCCCGACCGACTGAAACGTACAACACCATTCATAGGTGAAACACGAATAAAAACAAGATCTCCAACAGAAAATTCTAATTTCCTTCTTCGATTATCGGCATAGGATTTTTGTATACTCTGGGCTTCTTTCATCCTATGTCCAATAAGTTCAATCTTTTCTGTGGAATCACGAATAAAGTCTGGACCTAAAACTAGCTTCTCACCGGCCTCAAGCAAACAAGAAGGAGATCGGCATGGCCTTCCGTAGAGTGCCTCGAAAGGTGCCATACCAATACTAGATTGGAAGCTATTATTATAGGAAAATTCTACAAGAGGAATAGGATCTTCCCAGCTTCCACCGAAATCAAGCACATAAGCACAAAGAAGATCTTCAAGAGTTTGATTCACACGCTCGGTTTGTCCATTGGACTAGGGGTGATGAGCGGTGCTAAAATTAAGCTTCGTTCCTAAAGCTTTTTGAAGACTCTTCCAGAATCCACTAGTAAACAATGGATCACGATCGCTAACAATAGAAGTAGGAACTCCATGCAATTTAACAATTTTTTTGATAAAAGGTTTGGCCAAAAGAGGAACGGTTCGGTTAGACCGAACGGGAATAAAATGGGCAGATTTAGTAAGTCTATGAACAATCACCCATAAGCTATCATGACCCGAACGAGAACTGGGAAGGCCATCTATAAAATCCATGGAAATTTGGTCCCACTTCCAAATTGGAATTTCTAAAGGTTGCAATAACCCACCAGGCCTTTGATGTTCGGCCTTGACAAGTTGGCAAGTCATGCAACACATAACAAAGTTAGCAATATCAGATTTCATTCCCTCCCAATAATAAAGTCGCTTCATATCAGCGTACATTTTACTACTACTGGGATGAATGGTGAATTTAGAACGATGGGAATCTTCTAAAATATCTTTACGAAGATCTCAAATATTTGGTACGATAAGTCTACCAAACTTTCGAGTGTCGCCACGAGAATCAGTATCAAAGTCTTTCAAATCTTCAATATCAATTTTATCCTTAACATTTTTGCCAAGAAGAGCCAATTCAGGATCTAGCCCTCGAGCTTCAAGAATGCGGTCTAAAAGGGAAGGATGAGCCTCAAGGCTACATAAAACAAATGATGAGCATAAATCGGATACGCAGTCTCGAATCTCACAAGTGGATAAGATCTCGAGATCGTTCCACTCAGATATCATCGTAGAAACAACAACTTGTTGCCTACGACAAAGCGCATTGGCAACACGACTTGCAGAATATCAAGATCATAAGATGCCAAGAACTCGAGTCGACATAAAGTTCCTTATGAGAAAATAAATATTCCAAATATTTATGATCGAGGTGGAGAACAAATTTCTCCCCCAAAAATAATGATGCCAAATTCTAAAAGCGAAAACAATAGACGCGAGCACTAGATCATGAGTGGCATACCTAGTCTCGATCGGCTTTAATGATTGAGAAGCATAAGTGATAGCACGTTCTCTTTTGCAAGAGAACGACATCTAAACCAATACGATTTGCATCGGTACAAAAGATAAAGTCTTGGTTCCCATCGGGAATCACAAGAATAAGAGTATCGAAAAGAAAGAATTTCTTTAAATAGTTTTCTTTCCCGAAAAGCTAAAACTTTCAAAATCATAATTATCTCGATGTGAAAATCTTTCTAGAAAATTTTACATTCTTACAAGTCAATATATCGTGTATGACTGTCTCATCAAAGTGTTTAGGAAATTTCTATCGATAATGTTGATCAGGCGCATCGACCAGAATTCTTAAAGCACTCAAAGGGCAATACAATCACAAATCATCTTCTATATGATAAAAATATCTCTTAAAAAGTTTTAAGAATATTCTTTGCTCGTTTAAGAACAAAATCCAACTATACTTAAAAATAAATCTTATGAAAAAGATTTGCAAAGATTTTTTAATTGCTAATTTCATCCAAAATCAATAAACACAAGAATGGTCTCATCGAAATACTCATAGAATACTCGGCTTATAAAATGGATGAAATAAGCTGGACAAACTGAATGACATAATAAGTCATTCATAAGAATCATAACGAGTGTGGAATGCGGTAAGTGGAATGCTAACTGCCGCAACTCGTAACCAAATGAAAATCGGTGGCAAGGTCGAACTAGAAAGACCTTAATACCACACAAAATATTTCTTAGGTGATAATCCTAAGACAAACTCAAAAATACCGGAAAAGTTTCACAAATTATTTAGATAAGAGAAATAACACTTTTCTCATCTTGAGGGCTTAAAGAATAAAATGATGCCTTCAAAAATTTGAAATCGAAATCACAAGAAAAATAGAAATCTGCTTAACAGATAGAAAATGTCAAAGATGAATAGTCCACACGAAAAATAGGATATGGGCTTCATAATGATTAAACCAATCCTTTTCAAAAATCAACTCCGAAGTCTAAGTAAAAATCGGCTCGGAAAGAAAAATCACATAAGATAATTTCGACATCTATAGAAAGCAAATTGAGTGTTGCGGATCTACCATCCGGATTCGCAACTCTCAAAGAAGTCATCAAGCCTAAAATATTTTCAAAGAAAAAGAATCAACAAGTTCTTTTGATATAAAATAGTGAGATGGAACCCATATCAAAAAGAACTCAAATAAGAAGATCACGAAATAAAACAATGCCATCAAGGATTGAGTGAAAAGTACCTTGACCAAGAGAAGAGTTGCTAGGGGCTTGCACAATATTTAGCTTTCTCATGTCCTTGTTCAAAAGTTTGGGACATGCAGAAAAAAGATGACCCGGTTTTTTGCAATAGCGACAGGAATGAGGTTTCGGACACATATTTGCATAGTGTTCCTTAGAATTACAATTGTAGCATCCTCCATGATTAGGGATTGGAGTCTTAGCTACAAAAGTAGTTTGCTCCATTCTCTTATTGGGATTAAGGCTCTTGAACTTAATATGCCTCTTCTTGGAAGTCCCAATATCACAAACACTTCCTTTACTAACCTCTCCATTAAGAAGAGTAACATCCACAAGCTGATTGAAAGAAACTTCAAGTTTCAAAGGTAGAACCATTTCAGGGTTCTTACTTAAAGCACGGATAAACTCTTGATTCTTTACAAGATCCAAAAGTTGTTGGGCAGACATGAATGCGCCATCCAGAGAAGGGCTACTGGATTGACCTACGCTTGGACTGCTAGAACTAACCATTTCTCTTCCTTTAGAAAAGAAAGAAGGAGAAAAAGGTTATTCGCCAAATGAATATCAAGAAATCTTGATAGATAAAACAAGGAATCATAAAGAAAATAGGATGAATCGGTACGAAGACTCGAATTAAATCCTAAGGCACGACTCCTATGATGGACTTAGGACGATGATCCTCGTTAAATTATTCTACATTGTTTCGAAGTTTGGCACTGATACCAAGCTGTGACGCCCCACCTCTATACCCACACTAGACAAGAACACTATGGTGTAATACTGTCAACTAGCACGGAGAATAAGGCTGTTGAGGAGCGACCATTCGTGTAATTGCTTTGCGCGAGCACCGATATGTCAGATAGTATAACATGCATTTTATTTCAAGAGGAAATCCGACATACAGATACAAACTCAAAGCTACTACACAGTGGCTATAATAATCTTCGGAAACAAATATAGAAATAAACATAACACAAATCAATCACAGATAATTCATATCACAAGGGCGGAAGAAGATATGAATATATAACTAACACATGAAAGTGAACATCAGAGTAGTGGTCAAAAAGATCCACAATAATACAAAATAATAGCAACACGTGCTATACAAAAGAATACAACTATGAGTCTATATCTCAAGTGTATACAACAAAAACTGCTAATCTATGTGGTTAGCCAAAAGTTAGAGTAATGAATCCCTAGGGAGAAGTCAAGCAGAAGCACCTGTAACATCTCGGTCTGAGCCGAGTATTATTTATAAGAAAATTATAAACGCATCAGTCTAGCTATAAATATCAGATGACATGATATAAAGTAAAAAAATGTCATAAACATAAAATGTCCATACTGACATACTACTATAAGTATGCAAATGATGATCAAAAGAAGATCAATCATAAGAGATAAATCAACATCACAAGAATCTTCTCAAAGATCCAAAGAGGGTATCATACCCTAAACTTGTACTCATAACAAGTCAATGACATAAATTTCAGAAATCAACACAAGAAATCCAGAAATCAAAGAAAAAGGGAAAGAGGCCTATCACATGACGGTCCGAAACCATAGGGAGCTACCCCATATGGGTGAGTCGGAATCACCTGGATGAGGTCTAGGCTAACCAAAAAGCAAAAAGGTATGTGCGAGTGGAATCACACAAATGATGTCTAGCCTAACCTCGCAACAAAAAGGTATGTGTGAGTCGAAATCACAAAGATGAGGTCTAGGCTAACCAAAAAGAAAAAAGGTATGTGTGAGTGGAATCACACAAATGGTGTCTAGCCTAACCTCGCAACAAAAAGGTATGTGTGAGTGGAATCACACAAATGGTGTCTAGACTAACCTTGCGGACAAAGAGATATGTGTGAGTCGGAATTACACCCATTAGGTCTAGTCTAACCTTGCAAACAAAGAGACATCGCACAATTGCTAGTCTAAATCATAAAATGATCGTCATGATCAACGAGAAGTGTCAATTACAATAAGCCGGTAAATGTATGGGCTTAGCTTCATGTCCCATAACCACTAGCTTAACTTAAATATTTACGAACAAATTGTAGATCTCCACTAGAAAATTGTCACAGGAGATTCAATCGAACAAGTCCAAGAATTAACCGACAAATTAAACGCAAGCGTTTCATACCACTTGTTTTACTAAGTCATTTAATTAGATTTCTCATACGAGTGAGGTGAAGGTTTGTATATACTAGTAGATTGAAAAACGGTTTAAGAAAAGAGCTTTGTTATTGAAAATAGGGTTGAAGTCATTTTGTTGAACGAGTTTTGATATTTACTACTAGTATATAAAACCTTTATGTTTTAAAGTGACAAATCATGAAAGTGATTGTAGAAACAATCAATCATAAAAATTAACATTCGAAGACGTGAATAAAATCTAAAGAAACCGATAAAGAATCCATCGAAATAGATATTCAAAAATCCATAAAATCGAGCGGGAAGCCCAAGATAGTTTGTCTCGAAGAATGGTCAACTCAGCATCTCAACAAAGCAAGTTCCGTTGAATGTTTTTCAGATAAGATCCCCTACGGAGGGGGGGTTCAAGGTGGTGGCAACCCCCAAGGTGGGGGTGCGGGGGCAACGCCCCTACTACGGGGTTCGACCTGCCCGGTCAGGTCGCGGGGGTCCAGGGTGCAGCGCCCTCGGCAGGGTGCGGGGCAGCGCCCCGTCCAAAACGGTACGACCTAGTGAAGACCTAAGGGAGAATAGGATCGAGCGACCTAATGGTTGCGAAAGGCGTGCGACCTAAAGTTAAAGAGGTCGAACGACCTAAGGGTGTACAGGTCATGCGACCTAAAGGTTTTAAGGTCTAACGACCTAACACAAGACAAGTCCGAGCGACTCAAGAGGTCAAAAGGGAGTGCATCCTATCAAGTCATCAGGACAAGCGACCTAACATAAGTAGCCAAGCGACCTAACTGGAGCGACCTGGAGGACATACTACCTAACATAAGTAGCCAAGCGACCTAACTGGAGCGACCTGGAGGTCATACGACCTAACATAAGTATCCAAGCGACCTAACTGGAGCGACCTAGAGGTCATGCGACCTAAGGTCAAAAACAAGGTCACGTGACCTAAGGCCATGCGACCTATAGGAATAAGGGTCATGCGACTTAAAGGGGCCAAGCGGCCTAACTTAAGCGAGCCAAGTGAATTAAGGCCTAGAACGACCTAAACGCGAGCGATCTAGGGTCAAACGACCTACGACCTAAAGTCCAACGACCTAATTCCGAGGCGAACGACCTAAGATCACGCGACCTAACGAGGTAGGCAAGGCCGAGCAACCTAAAGGGGCACGACCTAAAGGCGAGCGACCTACGACTTACGACCTTGCGACCTAACTCCGAGGCGAATTTTCCACCAGAACGACCTAATTCCGAGGCAGTGCGACCTAACACGATAACACGCGAGCGACCTAAGGGTTAGGTCGCGAGCGACCTAACTCCGAACACAGAAAAAAAATGGCCAGAACGACCTAAGTGCAGAAAATTCACCAAAACGCTAAAAATTGGAGTTTTTCGCCAATCCAATCTAAATGCTAATGTGCATGCAAAAATGATAGGGAATCATTCCCAACAGTCCAATATAATTATAGGCTAGAATTGTGAGATAAAAATCTCATCTTTTCACCAAATTTATGAAGAAAAGCTTGAAAGCAATAGAGAAGTAATCACAAGCTTGAATTCAATGTCTTCTTCTTGAATTTGGAATTGAATGTTGGATTTGCAAGAGAATTAGAGCTTGGAATTTTAATTTCTCATTCCACTCACCATTAATGCTAAAGCTTGGTTGTTAGGAAATTTATGAAGAGTGAGGAGAAAGAGAGAAGTGAGTTTGAGTTATAATGGCTAACCTAACCCAAAGTCCAAAGCGGGAAAATTAAGTGAAATTCCACTAACTCCAAACCTATCAATGTTTATAATTAAAAAGGTTGTAAACAGCATTTCAAACTCAATGGAAGTGGTCTCGTGTCCTAATTTGACCGTTTGCAAAAAGTAGCTTTTCGGACCAATATCCGATCAACGACAAAATATTTAAATAACATATTTAAATATAAAATCGATAAATATGCGGGTTGTTACAGACTCCCCTCCTTAAAGTAATTGCGTCCTCGCAATAAATAAGATGAAAATAACAAGTAACAACCATAAAAGCATATTAACACAAAAGAAATTTGAAATAGGAAGTTCACCTCAAAGAGCAGGAGTAAGCAAGTCCGGATGTGTTCGCTCGATGGATTCTCAGGATTCCCAAGAGCAATCCTTAGGATTTTAGGACCATTGAACCCTCACAAGCGGAACATCTTTATTTCGAAGTCGTTTGACCTCCGAAGCAATAATTCGAATAGGTTGCTGCTCATAAGTTAAATTTGGTGAAACTTCAATTTCTTCCACAATACCAGGCTCAAGAATAGAATCGGAATCTCGAAGGCATTTACGTAATTGAGAAACGTGAAACACGTCATGCATGGCAGAAAACTGAGCCGGTAATGAAAGGCGATAAGCCATGGAACCAATACGTTCAGTGATAGGAAATGGCCCAATATATCGAGGCGCTAACTTTCCCGATCGACTGAAACGTACAACACCTTTCATAGGTGAAACACGAATAAAAACAAGATCTCCAACAGAAAATTCTAATTTCCTTCTTCGATTATCGGCATAGGATTTTTGTGTACTCTGGGCTTCTTTCATTCTATGTCGAATAAGTTCAATCATTTCTGTGGAATCACGAATAAAGTCTGGACCTAAAACCAGCTTCTCACCGGCCTCAAGCCAACAAGAAGGAGATCGGCATGGCCTTCTGTAGAGTGCCTCGAAAGGTGCCATACCAATACTAGATTGGAAGCTATTATTATTGGAAAATTCTACAAGAGGAATAGGATCTTCCCAGCTTCCACCGAAATCAAGCACACAAGCACGAAGAAGATCATCAAGAGTTTGATTCACACGCTCGGTTTGTCCATCGGACTAGGGGTGATGAGAGGTGCTAAAATTAAGCTTCGTTCCTAGAACTTTTTGAAGACTCTTCCAGAATCCACTAGTAAACAACGGATCACGATCGCTAACAATAGAAGTAGGAACTCCATGCTATTTAACAATTTCTTTGATAAAAGGTATGGCCAAAAGAGGAACGGTTTGGTTAGACCGAACGGGAATAAAATGGGCAGATTTAGTAAGTCTATGAACAATCACCCATAAGCTATCATGACTCGAACGAGAACGGGGAAGGCCATCTATAAAATCCATGGAAATTTGGTCCCACTTCCAAATTGGAATTTCTAAAGGTTGCAATAACCCACCAGGCCTTTGATGTTCGGCCTTGACAAGTTGGCAAGTCATGCAACACATAACAAAGTTAGCAATATCAGATTTCATTCCCTCCCAATAATAAAGTCGCTTCATATCAGCGTACATTTTACTACTACCGGGATGAATGGTGAATTTAGAACGATGGGAATCTTCTAAAATATCTTTACAAAGATCTCCAATATTTGGTACGATAAGTCTACCAAACTTTCGAATGTCGCCACGAGAATCAATATCAAAGTCTTTCAAATCTTCAATATCAATTTTATCCTTAACATTTTGGCCAAGAAGAGCCAATTCAGGATCTAGCCCTCGAGCTTCAAGAATACGGTCTAAAAGGGAAGGATGAGCCTTAAGGCTACGTAAAACAAATGATGAGCATAAATCAGATACGCGGTCTCGAATCTCACAAGTGGATAAGATCTCGAGATCGTTCCACTCAGATATCATCATAGAAACAACAACTTGTTGCCTACAACATAGCGCATTGGCAACACGACTTGCAGAATATCAAGATCATAAAATGCCAGGAACTCGAGTCGACATAAAGTTCCTTATGAGAAAATAAATATTCCAAAGATTTATGATCGAGGTGGAGAACAAATTTCTCCCCCAAAAATAATGATGCCAAATTCTAAAAGCGAAAACAATAGACGCGAGCACTAGATCATGAGTGGCATACCTAGTCTCGATCGGCTTTAATGATTGAGAAGCATAAGTGATAGCACGTTCTCTTTTGCAAGAGAATGACATCAAAACCAATACGATTAGCATCGGTACAAAAGATAAAGTCTTGGTTCCCATCGGGAATCACAAAAATAAGAGTATCGAAAAGAAAGAATTTATTTTAAATAGTTTTCTTTCCCAAAAAGCTAAAACTCTCAAAATCACAATTATCTCAATGTGAAAATCTTTCTAGAAAATTTTACATTCTTACAAGTCAATATATCGTGTCTGACTGTCTCATCAAAGTGTTTAGGAAATTCCTGTCGATAACGTTGATCAGGCGCATCGACCAAAATTCTTAAAGCACTCAAAGGGAAATATAATCACAAAATCATCTTCTATATGTTAAAAATATCTCTTAAAAGGTTTTAAGAATATTCTTTGCTCGTTTAAGAACAAAATCCAACTATACTTATAAATAAATCTTATGAAAAAGATTTGCAAAGATTTTTAGTTGCTAATTTCATCCAAAATCAATAATCACAAGAATGGTCTCATCGAAATACTCATAGAATACTCGGCTTATAAAATGGATGAACTAAGCTGGACAAACTGAATGATATAATAAGTCATTCATAAGAATCATAATGAGTGCGGAATGCGATAAGTGGAATGCTAACTGCCGCAACTCGTAGCCAAATGAAAATCGATGGCAAGGTCGAACTAGAAAGACCTTAACACCACACAAAAGATTGCTTAGGTGATAATCCTAAGACAAACTCAAAAATACCGGAAAAGTTTCACAAATTATTTAGATAAGAGAAATAACACTTTTCTCATCTTGAGGGCTTAAAGAATAAAATGATGCCTTTAAAAATTTGAAATCGAAATCACAAGAAAAATAGAAATCTGCTTAACAGATAGAAAATGTCGAAGATGAATAGTCCACATGAAAAATAGGATATGGACTTCACAACGATTAAGCCAATCCTTTTCAAAAATCAACTTCGAAGTCTAAGTAAAAATCGGCTCGGAAAGAAAAATTACATAAGATAATTTCGACATCTATAGAAAGCAAATTGAGTGTTGCGGATCTACCATCCGGATTCACAACTCTCAAAGAAGTCATCAAGCCCAAAATATTTTCAAAGAAAAAGAATCAACAAGTTCTTTTGATATAAAATAGTGAGATGGAACCCATATCAAAAAGAACTCAAATAAGAAGATCACGAAATAAAACAATGCCATCGAGGATTGAGTGAAAAGTACCTTGACCAAGAGAAGAGTTGCTAGGGGCTTGCACAATATTTAGCTTTCTCATGTCCTTGTTCAAAGTTTGGGACATGCAGAAAAAAGATGACCCGGTTTTTTGCAATAGCGACAGGAATGAGGTTTCGGACACATATTTGCATAGTGTTCCTTAGAATTACAATTGTAGCATCCTCCATGATTAGGGATTGGAGTCTTTGCTACAAAAGTAGTTTGCTCCATTCTCTTATTGGGATTAAGGATCTTGAACTTAATATGCCTCTTCTTGGAAGTCCCAATATCACAAACACTTCCTTTACCAACCTATCCATAAAGAAGGGTAACATGCACAAGCTGATTGAAAGAAACTTCAAGTTTCAAAGGTAGAACCATTTCAGGGTTCTTACTCAAAGCATGGATAAATTCTTGATTCTTTACAAGATCCAAAAGTTGTTGGGCAGACATGAATGCGCCATTCAGAGAAGGGCTACTGGATTGACTAGCGCTTGGACTGCTAGAACTAACCATTTCTCTTTCTTTAGAAAAGAAAGAAGGAGAAATAGGTTATTCACCAAATGAATATCAAGAAATCTTGATAGATAAAACAAGGAATCGTACAGAAAATAAGATGAATCGGTACGAAGACTCGAATCAAATCCTAAGGCACGACTCCTAAGATGGACTTAGGACGATGATCCTTGTTTAGTTATTCTACATTGTTCCGAAGTTTGGCTCTGATACCAAGCTGTGACGCCCCACCTCTATACCCACACTAGATAAGAAAACTACGGTGTACTGCTGTCAACTAGCATGGAGAATAAGGCTGTTGAAGAGCGACCATCCGTGTGATTGCTTTACGCGAGCACCGATATGTCAGATAGTATAACATGCATTTTATTTCAAGAGGAAATCCGACATATAGATACAAACTCAAAGATACTAAACAGTGGCTATAACAATCTTTGAAACAAATATAGAAATAAACATAACACAAATCAGTCACAGATAATTCATATCACAAGGGCGGAAGAAGATATGAATACATAACTAACACATGAAAGTGTACATCAGAGTAGTGGTCAAAAAGATTCACAATAATACAAAAGAATAGCAACACGTGCTATACAAAAGAATAAAACTATAAGTCCATATCTCAAGTGTATACAACAAAAACTGCTAATCTATGTGGTTAGCCAAAAGTCAGAGTAATGAATCCCTGGGGAGAAGTCAAGCAGAAGCACCTGTAACATCTCGGTCTGACCCGAATATTATTTATAAGAAAATAATAAACGGATCAGTCTAGCTATAAATATCATATGACATGATATAAAGTAAAAGATATGTCATAAACATAAAATGTCCATACTGACATACTACTATAAGTATGCAAATGATGATCAACAAAAGATCAATCAATAAGAGTTAAATCAATATCACAAGAATCTTCTCAAAGATCCAAAGAGGGCATCATACCCTAAACTTGTAATCATAACAAGTCAATGACATAAATTCCAGAAATCAGCACAAGATATGCAGAAATCACAGAAAAAGGGAAAGAGGCCTATCACATGACGGTCCGAAGACCATGGGGAGCTACCCCATATGGGTGAGTCGGAATCACCCGGATGAGGTCTAGGCTAACCAAAAAGCATAAAGGTATGTGTGAGTGGAATCACACAAATGGTGTCTAGCCTAACCTCGCAACAAAAAGGTATGTGTGAGTCGAAATCACACAGATGAGGTCTAGGCTAACCAAAAAGTAAAAAAGTATGTGTAAGTGGAATCACACAAATGGTGTCTAGCCTAACCTCGCAACAAAAAGGTATGTGTGAGTGGAATCACACAAATGTTGTCTAGACTAACCTTGCGGACAAAGAGATATGTGTGAGTCGGAATCACACCCATGAGGTCTAGTCTAACCTTGCAAACAAAGAGACATCGCATAATTGCTAGTCTAAATCATAAAATGATCGTCATGATCAACGAGAAGTGTCAATTACAATAAGCTGGTAAATATATGAGCTTAGCTTCATGTCCCATAACCACTAGCTTAACTTAGATATTTACGAACAAATTGTAGATATCCACTAGAAAATTGTCACAAGAGATTCAGTCGAACAAGTCCAAGAATTATCGACAAACTAAACGAAAGCGTTTCATACCACCTGTTTTACTAAGTCGTTTAATTAGATTTCTCATACGAGTGAGGTAAAGGTTTGTATATACTAGTAGATTGGAAAACGGTTTAAGAAAAGAGCTTTGTTATTGAAAATAAGGTTGAAGTCATTTTGTTGAAAGAGTTTTGATATTTACTACAAGTATAGAAAACCTTTAGTCGTTATTTTTAAAATCAAAATCATTATTTTAAAACTTCAAAAATGGATCTGATGATGCAACAGCACCAAATAGTCAATCACGACAACAAAGACATTATATATCAGTACATGATAATCAACAAATATCACAATATCTATAAATAAATCAATATAGTTGAGGAATCCAGTTGGATCCCTCCAACCTGTTTCCCTGCATCCACAGATGTTAGCACAATACCAATTCCGTTCCAATATGGAATATCGCGGTATATGGGATTTATAAAATATTATCCGCTATTATATGGCGCATAGGGTCTCATTCGCTATATAATGTGGGAAAATCAACTCCAAGTACATAAATAATACCAATTTCACTTTGCAGTAAAATTATCGCGGTATATGTTTTTAATAAATAACCTCCGCTTAATAAACGGCATATAATGTCTATTTCAATCAATAACAGATAATAATTTATCATCCAGGCATACAATCAAGAAATTTTAAATCTAACTATTTAAAATTTAAATCTAACTATTTAAAATTTAAATCAAAACAGGTTCGATTGAGTGAGAAGTTCTCACCTGGCTTTCAATTCAGTTTCAGTGTTTTACTCCGAATATATCCAAAATTTTCACTAGCTCCAATCGATTCCAATCCAGCTCCATTCATAGTGCTCGACAAAACGAATCCAACGCAATTTGTTTTGTGCGTTTTCGACCTCGTATGAAGAAGTTACAGGGTTTTAAAGTTTGAACGATTTTAATATAAATTAAATTACAACTTTTATTTTTAATTTTTAACCTAACAAATCAGAGCCTTCCATTTTCCACCAGAAGTTCTCGGCCTTTGATGCTTTCTTATTTCGTTCGTTCCCTGGTAATCACGCACGCAATAACCACGATAGCCGCCTCAAACCCTAAATCATTGCACCCACCAACGACGTCGAGAACTCGATCGAACACCGCCGTTTCAAAGCTCCATCCCGCCTCTAACCACAGCCATAACCACGCCAAACTCGGTCGTCCCTGCTGCACGCAAAATGAGGACGAACGGCCGGCCATCTCAAGCCAAATGCCGTTGATTCGCCTCACCAAATTTGATCATCACCGTTCATCTTCAAGATCTCGCCACCCTCTTCGACTTTGCAGTTGAACATTTTTCGTATTAGTTGATGGATAGAGAGATAATTAGGGAAGAACACTGGTGATTTTCGGCCATTGGTAATCCAAGTGGCGGCTGGAGTTATTAGGTTTAGGGTTTTTGCAAATTTGTGAATGTTGTGGCCTTATATAGAAAATTCTATGAAACGATATTCATCCGAAATTTTCCGAACTCCAAACGAAGCATGCCGGCTGGCGTTTCTAGGGTTTAACCCGCGTTCCGAACACAATGGAACGTGTTTTGGAGGCTAATTCCATCGTATGTACGAGTTATGGAAATAAACGATCAAATTTAAATTAAACCGATTAAACTAATTTGCCATGCGTTTTGGCTTGCCCCGGACAAACGGTAAATCCGATTGACACGAAATTTGAAACCTTACAATAATATCACATTACGGATCCGATGAAACTAGTTTTGTCAAAATACGAGACTGTTTGAAAAATGGCTATTTTAACTCATTAATTAAATATTAAAATATTCAATTTTCACAATTTAACTTTTAATTCGATTTTAAAAGTTCTATAACATCATTCTAACTTCAATATGATTAAATAAAATTTTACAAATCATTTTTAAATCATATTAAACCCAATTTCCAATTATTTCTATATTTTTAAATATTAAATTATCGATTTAATTGTGCAATTAAATCTAGATATTCGAAATAAAATTTATTCAACTTATAAATTTCACTTATTAATATTTGAAATCAATTAAATATACAAATTTTAATTGACAGAAATTCTAGGTCGTTACAAAGTTCCCCCTTAAAATAATTTCGTTCTCGAAATTACCAAGTAAGAAAAAGTTACAGAATCCATTAACTTTCCAAAACAAACCATTCAAATTGGATTTTTCAAATCTCTTAAGTATTTAACTTTCCCAAATTCATAGTTAAATTTCTTTCAACAACTTTACTAAGTTTCCAAATCCAAACTTAGTTTTCAAAAATTTCCCAAATTTCTTAAAAATATTCTAACGCCTTAAATTCTCGAAAAAAATCGCCAGAGTCTCCTTTACGCGGCTCGATCCGAAAAAAATGATAGTATATATATCATAAATATACATCTCATCAAGTGATGAGGCATCCCGCAGGGAAAAAAGTGTAAAAGTACGGTATGTAATCCGAGATATGTACCTTATATTTTATTAGCGAGCATATACGGCTAATATAGCGCGAAAGCAAGCTCCAAATGCGAAACAAGCGCAATCCGCACCTACTATACACTCAACAACAGCATGAGAAACATTCATATATGAAAATAATATCAATATACATCATATAGCAACACGATAACTATATATGCCAACATAGCAAATGCAGTAAAAACAATATATTCAACCGTCAACCAACTAGCATTCAACTAACATCCATAACGAAATCAATATACATGTACTTGTCATCATATTCAATGAATTGGTTTTTCAATTATTTAAATCACATTTGATTCATTAACAGTGGATGTTTTTACTAACATTCATTTTCAATTAGTTTATATCACTAATTCATATTCAAGTTGGTTCACTTCCAAATCAAATTCAATTCTATTCAAGTTCATTTTCTTCCAATTTGAATTCAATTACATAGCTTTCAATTTTATCAGTTCAACTTCATTAACACTTAATGAGTTATATACAATCAACTAACAATCATATAACAACCAATGTAAATTCAACATAACCAAATTATTTAATTTACATTCAATTTGGTCTAACACTTTGAATTCCAATTGGTTTATATTAAATTGATTTTCATTCAATTATTCAACTTCTCAACTTCATTAGCTTCTAATGAATTAACACTTTTATCCATTATTGCATATCAATTATTTACATTCTATTGATTAACATTCAATCCATTGATTAATTCAATTGCTAATTCCTTTAACGATAAGGTTAAATTTCTTTTATATAACTCAAGTTCATATTCATCACTTCTCTTAATTAATTTACTTCGATACCAAAATTAACTTTATTTAACTTCACTTAAGTTATATTCCATATGTAAATCCAATTCAGATTCCAGTTCTGTTTACTTAGAAATTCGAAATGGATTTCAATTTCATTTCCTTGCACTTGCAAATTTTATTTATTCATTCACAATTAATTTTCCAACTTAATAATTGTATTCCAATCCTTTTATATAACATTCCAGAATCTTTTCAATCTTTCAAAACCATTTTTGAAACCAATTCAATTATCCTTTGAATTTCAAAACCCAAACTCAAATTTCCCAAACAATTTCCATTTAAAATAATCTAGCAGCAATCCCTCTTTTGGAAATCCGAAAATGAACACCGATGATATTGCAATCATCATCGGAATTATTTTCCAGCGACCGAAAACAGTTTAGAGCTTTAGTTCTCCAAAACAATTTTCCAAAATATCAAATCCTTTCAAAACACTTCTCTGGAATTTTGTTTTTAGATTATAAATCACATTTATAAATCTTTTGCTTATATAATTTCACTTCTTATATATAAGATTATTTCACAAGTGTAAGTCATTTTAATTATAACTTCATACTTATAACTCATTTGCTTATACAATTCATTCTTTTACAGCTGTTGTTTTTATTTAACTTATTCAACAACCAAACAATCAATTCATATATACTTAATAGTTCTGAAAAATTATTCCTTTATATATAAAATATAATCAAGGTAAAATTATTTCATTTACCCTATTTTAAAACAATATCGTGTCAAATTGTTCTGTACAAGTGTTTAGAGATCCCTATCAACAACGTTAATTACTCGTGTTGACCAGAATCCATATACCACCCAACGAACCAATCATCACAATATAAAACAATTTATATTCACTAACAAATACGCACTCGTATATATTATTACACTCACACTCATTCTAGAGTACTACTGACTCTATCCCTAATGAGTAATACCCAACAAAGCCATGGTTGTCACTTAACCATATGCTCTGATACCAAATGTAACGTTGCGACTTTTTGACGATCGAAAACCGACATCAATACGTCCACTGTATCAACTACCGAGCAATCGAATGCCGGAAAATGGTACCGTTATGGTTAAAGAAGAAGAAAAAAATAGAAAAAGAGAGAAAAAGATAGAACAGAACAGAAAGAAACAACAGAACAATATCATAATCTCACAATCACAGCGGAACAACATATAATAGATAAATGAAAAATCTTTAAACAAAGAACTGTATCAGTTATTACATCACATTACATTACATTACATTACATTACATTACATTATCAGAGTGTATAACAACAAACAACGGAAAAGAAATACTATATACTAGTGAATACGCCATGCCATCCAGCTTGCCTCCAGCAACTCCTGAATTCCAGAATATCCTGATAACCTAACTCTAGACTGCCCGTGTGGAAATTGGTGGGCACCCAGACTTTAGGAAGGAAAACAATAAACTCCAGGTCAGTCATGGGACTGGTGTGAGAACTTAAACAGTTTATCTTTTAAAAACAAAACAGAGGAATATTTTTAAAGTCAATTCGAAATGCTTTTAAAAATGAAACTACCATAAGGCCTCCCGGCACACACACAATGCAAACGCAGACTTGGGGGAGATTTCTCCTTATGATAGTCAAAGATGCTTACTACGTAAAATCAAATCATTTTTGATATTGTCATTAGTGCATAGTGTAGAAAACATTTTGAAAGTAGAATATAAATCTCAGCCAGCATAGGTATCATTATATTATGCCTACTATAGCTACCATATTAAATGGCAGGTTCTACAACTAAAACCATACAAGGTTCGTATTGTTTCTTTGTATTTCCAACAAATGGTCAGGCCAAGGAACTTCCCATTGCCACATGGGTGCGCCTCTGGAAAGATGACCCGAGAACCTAAACGGATCTCTGCCAACACAAGGCCGAGTTACCCTTCAAACTGGGTAACTACTGACACGAATATGTCATTCCCCGATCGTAACCGATCTATATCCGAGGATCCTCGATTCCAACAACCACAAAGTAATAAATTTTCAGCAATAATATAGGTTAAGTATTTGGGCTCCATACCATGATACCGCCTCTATCCAGAAGGAATGACATACACTAAAGTGGCGCTACCCCCTAATAACCTAGCCGCATCCTTCCTATTTTGACCATTTCCGGGGTGTGAGGTCCGACGTAGTCTCGTCCACAAAGCCACGCTTTATACAAAAACTGTGCTTTGATCATCAAATGCTCAACAGCACTTCGTATGCCACATTACCAATTTGGGAATGTATCACTAGTAACCATCAACTACATAACCTTTAAGGGTGTTAAGCTAAGAGAATAAATTCTCCGCCACCAACGGACACATATTTGATAGAAACCAGCTTTACATCTCAAATTGTAACGTCAGACACACATCCATACAAGTCCATTCCAGGATCGAACGGAACCGAAGGCACTTACAAAGAAGTCCTTGCAATCCGGATATTCACTAATCACGACCGGACTTCCCGTTACAAAGGGTAATAAATTTGTATATCGGGGATCAGCCGATGCAGAAACATTCGACGGTAATCCTTCCGTTTTCATAAGTATCCGGTCTTCAACACCGGTCATCAAATACAATCCATAACGACGTATCACATATTCGGAATGGGTTATACGACCGAAAGGTCCTTTCCCAGCTAACCCGAATAGTGAGCGCTTATTTTAAAAATAAGTGTAGCATTTAAATTCAAGCAAATCACAACAAATACCTATTTAAAGGTAAATATAGATAGTCGGTTATTTAACTATCAATAGGCGTGCACAACATCACCAAATTCCAAATAATTTTCTAAATTATTTATTTTCCAAAATATCTTTACTAAATATATAATTTCACACTTCAACATTTGAAAACAAATTTCAAATCACCTTTCACCTTTCAATCTTCGAAAACAAATTTCAAATCAATTTCCTTAAACGGAAACACTTCCAAATATTTATCCATTTTAAATTTAAAATGATTCATTTAAATCAATCAAATAAATCCTTACCGATTTATTTTATATTTACGTTCCAAATCCGTAAATTTATTCCCACACTTCAAAAATAAATCAATGTTTATTTTTTTAAAAAAATTCCCTTTCTTTTATAAATTCCATAGTGAATTTCACTTCCAAAATATCTATGAATATACGATTTCCAAATCGGTTTCTAATATTCATTTTCAATTTATCTTTAAAAGATAAAATCTCAAAATATTCATTTCATATTGGAAAACATTTCCATACTTATTTAATAATAAGTAATTGACAAATCCATTTATTTTCAACACTTGGAAAATATTCAATATACTTAAATCGAAATTAAGTATATATTTCATTCTTTAAAGAAAAAGTGCGCTTAAACACATTTATTTGGGTCAAAACGAATGTTGCGTAAAACATCGTTACGACGACTCAAGATCACTAGCATAGGGATTCGAACTTAAATAGATATATAAATCCCAATACTATATAAAACATTTCCTTTCAGAAATCATTTACTATAACAACAGTGTTATAATCCACAATTTCCTTCTATTTCTCGAAAACGTCTATTTCAACAATGAATACTGAAATCTATGGTTTCGATGTTTAACACAATTTAATACACCGTTAAAACAATTAACTTCGTTTGATAATATTCATTTTCCCAAAACATATCCATTTTATTTAATAATATATCCACTGTCCAAAATCGTGAATATACTTCACTAACCAAATTCAATATTTTCTACACATTTTATTTCAAGGATAATTCGTTATCTGAAATCGCGAATATATCTCCTTTAATAACCTTCTATATTAAATTTAACAATTCAATTGATTTCGAATTTATAAACAATGTTTATAAATCCCATTTCTATTTATAAAAACTTTAATTATAAGATCCCTTTTATAGATCAATTCAATTTATAACTCAATTTTATACCCAAAATCCGATTTATAAGTTAATTATTTATAAATCTATTATTTTACAAAATCTATTCATTTCATAACTTCACAATTTATAAATCTATAAATTTTATTCACTTGTGAAATCCATTTATATTTCATTTTAACACTTAATAAAACTCGTTTCACAATTCCTATATTTTTAATTTATAAATATTAATCTTAGAAATCTTTTATATAAACCGTTTATAATAATTCAAAAATCTCAATTTAAATAAACCAATCCTTTTAATAATTTACAAAACGTTATTTAAAACTTATATAACTCCAAAATCATACTTAAGTACTATTTTCCAAAAATATAACTTTTATAACAATAAAATTATAATGTTTATTTATTTTAGCAATTCAAAATTTAATAAAACGGATACTTTCAAAAATCACTTTAAAATTCTTTTTAAAATCAAAATCATTATTTTAAAACTTCAAAAATGGATCCGATGATGCAACAACACCAAATAGTCAATCACGACAACAAAGACATCATATATCAGTACATGATAATCAACAAATATCACAATATCTGTAAATAAATCAATATAGTTGAGGAATCCAGTTGGATCCCTCTAACCTGTTTCCCTGCATGCACAGATGTTAGCACAATACCAATTCCGTTCCAATACGGAATATCGCGGTATATGGGATTTATAAAATATTATCCGCTATCATACGGCGCAATAGGGTCTCATCTGCTATATAATGCGGGAAAATCAACTCCAAGTACATAAATAATGCAATTTCACTTTGCAGTAAAATTATCGCGGTATATGTTTTTAATAAATAACCTTCGCTTAATAAATGGCGTATAATGTCTATTTCAATCAATAACATATAATAATTTATCATCCAGGCATACAATCAAGAAATTTTAAATCTAACTATTTAAAATTTAAATCGAAACAGATTCGACTGAGTGAGAAGTTCTCACCTTGCTTTCAATTCAGTTTCAGCGTTTTATTCCGAATAAAATTAAACACGCGTTTAACTTTACCCAAAATTTTCACTAGCTCCAATCGATTCCAATCAGCTCCATTGCGTAGTGCTCGAAAAAACGAATCCAACACAATTTGTTTCGTGCGTTTTCGACTTCGTATGAAGAAGCTACAGGGTTTTAAAGTTTGAACGATTTTAGTATAAATTAAATTACAAATTTTATTTCTATTTTTAAACCTAACAAATCAGAGCCTTCCATTTTCCACCAGAAGATCTCGGCTCTTGATGCTTTCTTCCTTCGTTCGTTCCCTGGTAATCACGCACGCAATAACCACAGTAGCCGCCTCAAACCCTAAATCATTGCACCCACCAACGATGTTAAGAACTCGATTGAACACCACCGTTTCAAAGCTCCATCCCGCCTCTACCCATGACCAGGACCACGCCAAACTCGGATCGTCCCTGCTACACGCAAAACGAGGACGAACGGCCGGCCATCTCAAGCCAATTGCCATTGATTCGCCTCACCAAATTTGATCATCACCGTTCATCTTCAAGATCTCGCCACCCTCTTCGACTTTGCAGTTGAACATTTTTCGTATTAGTTGATGGATTGAGAGATAATTAGGGAAGAACACTGGTGATTTTCGGCCATTGGTAATGCAAGTGGCGGCTGGAGTTATTAGGTTTAGGGTTTTTGCAAATTTGTGAATGTTGTGGCCTTATATAGAAAATTCTACGAAACACTATTCACCCGAAATTTTCCAAACTCCAAACGAAGCGTGCCAGGTGGCGTTTCTAGGGTTTAACCCACGTTTCGAACACAATGGAACGTGTTTTGGAGGCTAAATCCATCGTATGTGCGAGTTACGGAAATAAACGATCAAATTTGAATTAAACCGATTAAACTAATTTTCCATGCGTTTTGGCTTGCCCCGGACAAACGGTAAATCCGATTGACACGAAATTTGAAACCTTACAATAATATCACATTACGGATCCGATGAAACTAGTATCGTCGAAATTCGAGACTGTTTGAAAAATGGCTATTTTAACTCGTCAATTAAATATTAAAATATTCAATTTTCACAATTTAACTTTTAATTCGATTTTAAAAGTTTTATAACATCATTCTAACTTCAATATGATTAAATAAAATTTTACAAATCATTTTTAAATCATATTAAATCCAATTTCCAATTATTTCTGTATTTTTAAATATTAAATTATCAATTTAATTGTGCAATTAAATCCAGATATTCGAAATAAAATTTATTCAACTTATAAATTTCACTTATTAATATTTATAATCAATTAAATATACAAATTTTAATTGACAGAAATTCTGGGTCGTTACATCTACCACTAAGTACTCAATTTTAAAAGCAAAAAAGACAACTCTTCATTTCCTAAAAGCATGGCCGGACGAATTTATTTGCATATTTAAACTCGTTTAAACATGTTTTAACATCGTATATTAATACGTGCATGTACAATACTTATACACATACTTAAATAATTACTAAAAGCTTTTAAACTATTCCCAAGGGATACCAAAATCATTTACGATATTCCAAATATTAAATACACTCATAATTAATATTTCTCAAATATCAATTAACTTAATTAATTTGTTGCATATTATAAACTAACTAAATCAGGTGGTATTTCATAGACCGCATGGATACTGTAACGATCCGCCTTTCTTACTACTAAAGATGACACATAATACATCCTAGATATTCAAGCGCAATCATTTAGTTGTCTGAAAGATGGGTCATTAGGGTGAAAGAAAGAAAGATAGAGTAGAAGAAACTAAACAACACAAAATCTCATAACACAATTGAACAATATGTATTACTCAACATAACATATTACAAAATCATTTCAAAATGTTACATCGGAGTCATACTATACAAATTCTACCCTAGGACAGTTATAACAACCTGTCCCTACCTAAAGGATACCATATACATATAATACAATGGAAGACAAAGTAATAATTAGCTATTGCTGAAGCTACCTGCTCCAAGCTCCTCAAAATGAATCTGTGGAAAAACCTGAACTACTTGGCTGCCCACCTAAATTTTGAGCATCCAAGAGTCTAGGAAAAGAAAATAAACTCCGAGTCAGACATGGATCTTGTATGAGTAAAGCATAAGTCTTTAACTTTATAAAAGCTGTTAAATCAAAGTCATCTAATAAGACCACACTGCACATAAACACGGATGAGTTTTTACTTTACGATAAACAAATCATTATAATAATGTCTATGGTTTCAAATAAATACAAAATAGCTATAAAAAATTACCATATTAAATTCCAGCATACTTGGCTTTAGAATCAAAACCGTAAAGGCATATATAGGAGATTTGATTCCAAACTATGGCGGGGTGAGGGACTACCTTCCGATGGTACACCCTTAGAAAATGCACCAGAGCCTGACAAGAACTTCTTGTACCCCTGCTGCATAGAGCCAGTCGCCCCTTTAACATGGAAAACTAGATTACCTAATCCCTTTATGACACCGAGGCCTTATACAACCATGGTGTTTGAGCGCAAAACAAATCGAACATGGACAATCTAGAATGGGATGGTAGCTCCTAATGATAGCTGACTATATAGCTCCACAACGTAGCCTGTTTTTGCAATTTCCTATTTTGTGAGGCTCATGAGGTCACGTCTTTACCTTCTTCCTCTTAGCAAACCATCTTGGGATGCTAACACTGCCCTCTAAGCAAAGATACAATGCCAGCATTCATCTATGCAAGTTGTTTCGGGATTGAACAAACATTCCACATTACAATCTTCTATTTTGGAATCATCCGAAGAATAGTATAGCTCCACAACATACTTCAATATGATTTAACATCATTTGTTATTAGTTTGGAATGGTTCGGATAAATCTAGAGACCGGTTCTCCAAATCTAAGCAATAATTTCCCGCTAACTCAATTCCGGTTCTTTTGGAAGCATGCACTAAGCAATCGAGTCCTCACAGGAGAACTCGAATATACCTAACATACCTCCTAGGTCAAAAAAGGTCCAGATTGATAGTTGGTTATTTAACTATCAAATAAACAACACTAACCAATTCCATTTGAGATTTATTTATCCATAGCAACCACTAAGCCTCAGAACAAATCTTTATTTAATAAACCCTTTTTAATAATGTTTTTCTAAAACATTCGTATACTTATCTCTCTGACATAAATATATTCACAAAACATTTGTGAATAATTTCTTACTTCCAAATCATGTCAAAAGGTTTAAATATTGTTGTTTAAGCTAGAGATAAGGACAACCTTGATCATTATTCCCTCAATGTTAAGTATGGAACGGATGTTCCATACCACCATTTTAATCCTATTCCATTCATGAAATTGCTTTTACTTGAAAATAAAATCCATTTTGAAATACTTTCCAAACTTCCAAATTCATTTATAAAACACTTTTACAAATATTCAAAACCATTTATAACCCTTTATAAATAACCAAACCTTTTACAAACTTCTTTTGTAAACATTCAAGACATTTTCTAAAACTTCTTTTATAAATCCCTAAAATCGTTCATAAAACTTCTTTATAAACCTTTCTTATTTAAACAACTTCTATAATAACCTTAAGTCAAATTAGCTTCCTTTAATAAGAAAATCCATATAATAATTTTCCTTATTTATGAAATCCTCTTTGCTTGAAAACTCAATCCATTTACCCAAAAACAGCTTATAAATTTTCAAATTCCTTTATAAAACTTCTTTTTATAACATGGAAAACCATTCCCATTAGTTAAAAACATCTTTAGTAAAACCATTTGTAATCATTCTTTAAATATCTTGTTCAAAATGCAAAAACTTTGAAACCATTTCAAAAAGAAAATGAAATATTTATCTTTACAAAATCAAACGAAGGCTATTGACCACAATGGTGCTTTTAATTTGGATTTACTTATCCAATCTAATATGGCATCACATAAAAATAGGTATATAAGGGATCAACACATAACAATAAATCAACTTAAGTAAATGTCCAAGTTGATTGTAATAGCAGAATGGTGTTTTATTCGGCTAATAAATGCATTTAGTTTTCCTAATCATAGAGGCTTACTTAAGGGTAAACGATAAAGAAATCCCTTGATTTAAAATAAATTTGAAATGAAAACAGTTTAAAACAAAATCGATTACTAAAACTCAAGTGATTCTAAAATAAATTAAAATCATTGCAAATGAGAATCAAATCTTTGTTAAATAGTAATTAAACTCCGATTGAAAGTAATTAAACCTTATTAAAACATAAATATCTTTAATTAAAATTAATTAAATACCCCTTTTTAAAATATTAATTAAATAATTAATTTCTTAAATAAATAATTAAATAATAATTAATTAATCCTTAATTAAAAATCAATGAAACGACCCATATTTTGGAAGGTTTAAATTGACAATAATCCACACATGTCCGACTTAAACAATCCGGAACATAAATAATCAATGGGGTTGATTAAGAAAAATAAGGAAAGAAGAAGAAAACAAACACAGAATCTCACAACGGAAAGATAAAATATAGTAATCAACTAAACAGTTCATGAAGTTGTTTACTATACTGTGACGCCCCACCTCTATATCCACATTAGCAAAGAGTATTATTAGGTAATACCGTTTGCTAATACGGAGAATAAGGCTGGATAGGAGCGACCATCTATAGCCTTGCTTTAACTATCCATTAAACACGTCGGCAAAAACCATACCAAACAAATTGACATATCCAATGTATACTTAAAACAAAACCATAGGTGGCTGGAGGATCTATCAGAACAGAATATAACAACTCAAATGTAATATACATCACAGAACAGTAGATCATCATATACATACATGGATACATAACAGAGTATACAAAATGATACATGTCTAGTGGTATAGAAAACCACCATATACAGATGAATCCAGAAGAATAAATATCAGAGTTACAACATAATAGGACTACACAAAAGCTATGACAAAAAGAAGCTAGCGAAGTAGTCCATTGCGGAAGCAAAATAGGCTAAGTCCAAAAGCACCTAACCTGAAACATCTCGGTCTGACCCGAGTATAAAATACATGGGTCAGTCTAGCTAAACATATCAGTTAGATAAACTGAACAACAATAAACCTGCAAGGTTACAATGTATAACAAATATCTCTAAAAGAGATAACACAATCATCTAACAAAAAGATGAAACATATGATAACAAGCCTCATATCATCGGCAACTCATAGAAACAAAGGATAAGAATATCCCAAAACAAGCCAAAAGGCAAATAACAAACACCCATAAGGTATACAAGTTCCACAAGGTAAACGCTACTCATCATGCGGCTCAAAAAGACCAACACCGAAGGGCGATACCAAGGGAATATACATATCAATGAAACATCATAAAATTGCTCGAGCTCAGTACTGTATAAACAAGGATCCATGAGCCCGAAGACTCCAAACCCAATATCACTCGAGCGGCTCATAAAGACCTAACTCCGAAAGCGATACAATAGGGCAACCCAATATCACCCATGCGGCTCATAAAGACCAACATAGAAAGCGATACTATAGGGCAACAAACCCGAAGGCACAAACCCGAAGGCACATACCCGAAGGCAACAAACCGTAGTGGTGAAGGTCAGAGACCCAGTACTGGACACCACTAACTAGCGGAATGTGTCACAACTCTCTAAAAGGAATCCAAATAGTGTTAACGTATGTCCCATAACCACTCGTTCGCACTAAACGGTTTACTATCCGTCAGTAACTTTCACACTCAAAGAAGTACAAAGTTCACCTCATATCATCGGTAAACCAAACCCGAAGGTTAAAATGATCAATTGAATAGGTTGGGGATTAATCGGAAAGATAAACACATAGATTCATGGTCCGTGTTTTGCCCAACCATTTAATCACCCTTCCACTTCGCTCGAAGTGCAAAATTGTGCGTGTGTTTTAAATAGAATTTATAAATTGGAGAAGCGAGCTTTTAATACGATTTGAAGAAATCATTTATAAAACCCATGAATGAAGTCAAAAAGGAACCATCAAGGTCAAATATGCATAAACAACTAGTTGGAATTAACAAGCGTTGATTAAATTTGGAAAACTAAACGAACAAGGCAAGTTGGCAAAAAAAAACAGCAGGTTCAGACGTCTGAAAGAAGGGATTCAGACGTCTGAATCTGGAAATCAATTTCTTTTTCAAAAGAGGATTCAGACGTCTGAACCCAAATTTTCAGACGTCTGAAATAGGCAATATTTTGCCTATTTCCTTTCTGGTTGAAATTTAGGCAATTCAGACGTCTGGAATATAAAATTCAGATGTCTGAATCTGGGGTTGAAAATGTTCCCTAGAACAATATTCAGACGTCTGAAATAAGGGTTTCAGACGTCTGAAACTCAATGTTCAGGCATTTCCTGAACCTAGGCCAACTATGGCCAAACAAATCAAAAGCAATCGGATGCCTGTTGATTATGGGCTTACGTCAAACGACTATCCAACCTTAACGACACACCCAAACACTCCGAACAACATAAACATCATCCATATAAGGATTTTCAAAGATTTGGCTTCAAAAATCATAATTTGGAAATTTCACCGAATCAACCCAAATCAAAAGCAAAAGAACATATGTACAATTGTTAGAAATTCATGCCTAACATCAATGATATCAAAAGAAGTAGATGTGAGTTCAAAACTCACCTTTTTCCAAAGACAAAGAAGAAGAAGAAGAAGAAGCTCAATAACAAGGAGAAGACCAACTAATCTCTACTTCAACTCAACTAGCTTCAATCAAAGGATAAAACACATATTTCCCAAATTAGGTTTAGGGAACTTTCTGAAATTGAAGAGAGAAAGAGATAGAGAAGATGAAGAAGAGGCTTACCAATGGCTTCCCTTTGATTTTGGAGCAAGATTATGAGCTAGCAAGAAGAACTAACGTTTGGAGTTTCTAATTCCCTTTCCTTTCCACCATTTTCAGTTGGAGTTTGAGTTTGGGAAGTAAGAATGAGAGAATGGAAGGAGAGAAAGGGCTGAGTTGGTTTAAAGAACAGTTTGGGTGAAACCCAAACCCAATAGCCCACTTAGCACATAACAAAATTCGACTTACTCCAAACATATCAAAGCTTATACTCAAAAAGATCGCAAACGCCATTTTGAACTCAATGGAAGTGGTCTTGAGACCCAATTCGACCGTTTGCAGAAAGTAACATTTCAGACCCAAAATCCAACTAACGACGCTATATTTAAATAAATTATTTAAATATAAAATCGTTAAATATGCGGTTTGTTACAGATCTCCCCTCCTAACAAAATTGTGTCCCCGCAATTCCCAAAGACGATATTTGTAACAACTACATACATACAACATTCAAAAGAAAAGAAAATAAGCTCGAGATGAAAAGATATACTCACCGTTTCTAAGCAAAGATAGAAAACCCGGACAAGATCGCTCAATAAATTCCCTGGTTTCCCAAGTATAGTCATTGGGATTAGCGGACCATTGAACTTTAACGAGCGGCACGTCCTTGTTCCGAAGGTGTCGCACCTCCGTGTCAAGTACGCGAATAGGTTGTTGTACAATAGATAAGTCCGGTGAGATCTCAATCTCTTGCAATTCAGGAGAATCAATAACAGAATCCGACTCCCGAAGACACTTCCGAAGTTGAGAGACGTGAAACACGTCATGAATGCCAGATAAATGAGTAGGAAGTGAAACTCTATAAGCCACAAGGCCAATACGTTCAGTAATAGAAAATGGTGCTATAAAGCGAGGAGCCAATTTCCTGGTCGTACTGAAACGCATAACCCCCTTTCAAAGGAGAAACACGAATAAAAACAAGATCGCCGATCGAGAACTCGAGAGGCTTCCTACGGTTGTCTGCGTAGGATTTCTGGTGACTCTGTGCCTCTTTCATTCTCAATCGAATAAGATCAATCTTCTCGGAAGAATCACAAACAAAATCTAGACCAAGAATAAGCTTCTCTCCAGATTCTAACCAACATGAAGGTGATCGACATGGCCTTCCGTATAAAGCTTCGAAAGGAGCTATACCGATACTAGACTGAAAACTATTGTTGTAGGAGAACTCTACAAGAGGTAGGTGATCCTCCCAACAACCACCAAAATCAAAAATACAAATACGGAGAAGATCTTCCAAGATACGATTCACCCGTTCAGTCTGTCCGTCAGACTGCGGATGATAAGCTGAACAAGTTCCCAAAGCTTGCTGAAAACTCTGCCAAAAATGACTCGTGAATAAAGAATCATGGTCACTCACAATAGAACTAGGAACACCGTGAAGTCTCACGATTTCCTTGACATACAAGTTAGCCAAATGCGAAGCAGACCTATTAGACTTAATAGGAATAAAATGAGCAGACTTAGTGAGGCGATCAACAATAACCCAATGCTAGAATGGCCCGATCTCGAACGAGGTAGGCCGTCAATGAAATCCATAGAAATCTGATCCCATTTCCACAATGGAATCTCTAGGGGCTGAAGAAGACCAGAAGGACGCTGTTGTTCGGCCTTAAAACGCTGACAAGTTATGCAATTATTCACATAACTTGCCACATCGCGTTTCATGCCTTCCCAATAATAAAGACGATGCATATCGGCATACATCTTACTACTGCCAGGATGAATGGTATACTTAGAGCGGTGACAATCATCAAGAATGTCATGCCTAAGCGCAAAATCAGAAGGCACAAAAAGACGGTTCTTCTTGCGAAGACACCCATGAGAATCAATGTTGAAATCCCGCAACGCCTCATCACAGGATCCAGACTCACAAAGCTGAATAAGATGCAACAAATCAGGATCACGCCGTTGGGCATTGGCAATACGATCCAATAAAATGAGTCGAGCTCCCAAACTAAATAATAGAATAGGAGAATCAGAAGATGAAGCTCGATCACGAATTTCACTAAAAGATAGAGTCTCAAGAATATCCCATTCGGCAAGACTCATAGAAACAACAGCCGAATGTTTGCGACTAAGCGCATAAGCAACACGATTAACCTTACTAGGGGTTCACTGGATATTAAAATCATAAGAGGCAAGAAACTTGAGCCAACGTTGTTGACAAAAATTAAGTTCCCTGTGGGAAAATAAATATTTTAAAAATTTACGATCGAGGAGGAGAACAAATTTCTCCCCAAAAAACCATGACGTCACACTAAAAGTGAAATCAATAGCCGCGAGCACTAGATCACAAGTGGCATATCTAGTCTCGGTAAGCTATAGTGGTTTAGAAACATAAGTGATATCACGTTCTCTTTTGCAAGGGAACGACATCCAAACCAATACGATTAGCTTTGGAACAAAAGATAAAGTCTTGGTTCCCTTCGGGAATCCCAAGAATAAGAGTATCGGAAAAGAGTTCTTTTAAATAATATTCTTTTTCGAAAAGCTAAAAGTTCCAAAATTACAATTATCTTTATGTAATCATTTTTCTAGAAAAAATTACCTTTTATAAGTCAATTTATTGTGTCAAATTGTCTCATCAAAGCGTTTAGGAGATTCCTATCGATAACGTTGATCAAGCGCATCGACCAGAATTCTTAAAGCACTCAATGGGCAATACAATCACAAAATCATCTTCTATATAATGAAAATGGCTCTTAAAAACTTTATGAATACTCTTTATTCGTTTCAAGAACAAAAATCCTACTTATAAATATCTTATGAAAAAGATTTGCAAAATTTTAAATTGCTAATTTCATCCAAAATCAATAAATACAAAAAGGGAATCATCGAGATATTCGCAAAATACTCGATTCATAAAATGGATGAAATGGGCTAGACAAATTGAATGACATAATAAATCATTCATAAGAATCACAACGAGTACGGAATGCGGTAAGTGGAGTGCTAACCTCCGCAACTCGTAGCCAAATCAAAACCGGTGGTAAGATCGAGTTGAAAAGACCTTAATACCACTCAAAAGAATGCTTAGGTGATAATCCTAAGACAAGACCAAAAATACTAGAATATTATCAAACTACATGAATGAGAGAAACAACACTCTCCTCATCATGAGGGCTTGAAGAATAAAATGATGCCATCAAATTGGAATCGAAATCACAAAGAAATAGAAATCTGTTTAACAGATTGAAAATGTCGAGGATGAATAGTTCACTCGGGATATAGGACATGGCTTCATAATAATTAAGTCAATCCTTTAAAAAGATCAGTTCTGAAGCCTAAATAACGCATAACATATAAATTGGCTCGGAAAGAAAAACCACATAAAACAACCTCGACATCAATACAAGCAATTTGAGCATTGCAGATACACCAATTCGGATTCGCAATTCTCAAAGAAGTAACCATACAAGAAACATCCAAAGACAAAGAGCTTCTTCGATACGAAAGAATGTGAAGCCCCCGTATCGAAGAGAACTCGAATACAATAGTCAAAAAATAAAATAGAACCTTTCAAAACAAAAGGAGATATACCTTTTCCCCGAGAAGAACCTCCAGAAGCATCCTCTATATTTAGCTTTCCTGATAGAAGATTACTCGGAGCAATAGGACAAGTGGAACAACGATGGCCTTCCTTCTTGCAGTAGCGGCAGAAGAGAGGCTTAGGACAAGCTCGAATCATATAATCAGATGAACCACAATTGAAACACTTCCGAATGGAAGGTGTTCCAGCAGACTGAGACTGAGAATTAGATTCAACAGGCTTTTTCTTCTTGGAAGGGAAAAATTTCCGCTTACCGAATGGAAACTGCTTTTTGTTGGTGTTCTTGCGAACCCCAACATCATCCCCACAATCACACTCCTTCTCGAAGGCTTCGAGATGAAGTGCCGAGTCAACCAACTCCTCAAAAGAAAGCTTAAGCTGGAGCATTAAAGACTTCTTAATACATTTCTTAAGACCAGATGCAAACTTCAGATTCCTCCTATACGAGGTGCTAATGAATTCAAGACTATACTTAGATAAGGCCTCGAATGATGCAACATACTCAAAGACGGAAGACTCCCCTTGCTTCAACTCAAGAAAGCGATGGGCTAATAAAATTTTCTCAGATTCAGGAACGAATTTGAGTTCAAATCGCTTCCGAAACTGAGTCGAAGAAAGGGCAGACTCATCAAATTCGGCTAAAAGAAGCTCGTACCAATCAAGGGCACGCTCTTGCAATAAGCTAGAAGTTTCAAGAACTTTGTCCTGATCAGAAAGATCCATGCAGGAGAAAATATGCTCATACATGCGGATCCAAACTTGGACCTTAAGAACAATCTCGGAGCTTTTAAACGGTTTCCCTCCAAGATGAGAAAAATCACTGCACAATCGTGCGAAGGTGGACTTGCATGGAGGAGATGTTCGAGTAGGAGCTGGAGGTTGTGTGCTCCTAAACCACACCAAAAACTGATCGGCAAACATATAAACGTCGTCCGGATGCAAGCTACTGGATTGCCCAGCATTCGAGCGTCGTCCTCCGTCTCTTCCAGCCATAAGCTGAAAGTTAAGATAAGCACAAGATTATAAACAAGGTAGATATCATTAATCCAAATGTGGGATACTACGGAATGTTAAATGCATTCCTCGACGTATTCTCAAAATTCTATCTACCTACCAAAAGCACAAAAGGAATAAAGAGACACGATGATTTAAAGATTTATATCACTTATACACTTTGATGTACCGTAATATGTGCATCTATTCTGTGTTTATCATATTTTGTTCTGAACTAAGCTCTGATACCACGCTGTGACGCCCCACCTCTATACCCACATTAGCAAAGAGTATTATTAGGTAATAGCGTCTGCTAATAAGGAGAATAAGGCTGGATAGGAGCGACCATCTATAGCCTTGCTTTAACTATCCATTAAACACGTCGGCAAAAATCATACCAAACAGATCGACATATCCAATGTATACTTAAAACAAAACCATAGGTGGCTGGAGGATCTATCAGAATATAATATAACAACTCAAATGTAATATACATCACAGAACAGTAGATCATCATATACATACATACATGGATACATAACAAAGTATACAAAATGATACATGTTTAGTGGTATAGGAAACCACCATATACAGATGAATCCAGAAGAATAAATATCAGAGTTACAACATAATAGGACTACACAAAAGTTATGACAAAAAGAAGCTAGCAAAGTAGTCCATTGCGGAAGCAAAATAGGCTAAGTCCAAAAGCACCTAACCTGAAACTTCTCGGTCTGACCCGAGTATAAGATACACGGGTCAGTCTAGCTAAACATATCGGTTAGATAAACTGAACAACAATAAACCTGCAAGGTTACAATGTATAACAAATATCTCTAAAAGAGATAACACAATCATCTAACAAAAAGATGAAACATATGATAACAAGCCTCATATCATCGGCAACTCATAGAAACAAAAGATAAGAATATCCCAAAACAAGCCAAAAGGCAAATAACAAACACCCATAAGGTATACAAGTTCCACAAGGTAAACGCTACTCATCATGCGGCTCAAAAAGACCAACACCGAAGGGCGATACCAAGGGAATATACATATCAATGAAACATCATAAAATTGCTCGAGCTCAGTACTGTATAAACAAGGATCCATGAGCCCGAAGACTCCAAACCCAATATCACTCGAGCGGCTCATAAAGACCTAACTCCGAAAGCGATACAATAGGGCAACCCAATATCACCCATGCGGCTCATAAAGACCAACATAGAAAGCGATACTATAGGGCAACAAACCCGAAGGCACAAACCCGAAGGCACATACCCGAAGGCAACAAACCGTAGTGGTGAAGGTTAGAGACCCAGTACTGGACACCACTAACTGGCGGAATGTGTCACAACTCTCGAAAAGGAATCCGAAAAGTGTTAACGTATGTCCCATAAGCCCTCGTTCGCACTAAACGGTTTACTATCCGTCAGTAATTTTCACACTCAAAGCAGTACAAAGTTCACCTCATATCATCGGTAAACCAAACCCGAAGGTTAAAACGATCAATTGAATAGGTTGGGGATTAATCGGAAAGATAAATGCACAGATTCATGGTCCGTGTTTTGCCCAACCATTTAATTACCCTTCCACTTCGCTTGAAGTGTGAAATTGTGCGTGTGTTTTAAATAGAATTTATAAATTGGAGAAGCGAGCTTTTAATACGATTTGAAGAAATCATTTATAAAACCCGTGAATGAAGTCAAAAAGGAACCATCAAGGTCAAATATGCATAAACAACTAGTTGGAATTAACAAGCGTTGATTAAATTTGGAAAACTAAACGAACAAGGCAAGTTGGCAAAAAAAAAACAGCAGGTTCAGACGTCTGAAAGAAGGGATTCAGACGTCTGAATCTGGAAATCAATTTCTTTTTCAAAAGAGGATTCAGACGTCTGAACCCAAATTTTCAGACGTCTGAAATAGGCAATATTTTGCCTATTTCCTTTCTGGTTGAAATTTAGGCAATTCAGACGTCTGGAATATAAAATTCAGACGTCTGAATCTGGGGATGAAAATGTTCCACAGAACAATATTCAGACGTCTGAAATAAGGGTTTCAGACGTCTGAAACTCAATGTTCAGGCATTTCCTGAACCTAGGCCAACTATGGCCAAACAAATCAAAAGCAATCGGATGCCTATTGATTATGGGCTTACGTCAAACGACTAACCAACCTTAACGACACACCCAAAACTCCGAACAACATAAACATCATCCATATAAGGATTTTCAAAATTTTGGCTTCAAAAATCATAATTTGGCAATTTCACCGAATCAATCCAAATCAAAAGCAAAAGAACATATGAACAATTGTTAGGAATTCATGCCTAACATCAATGATATCAAAAGAAGTAGATGTGAGTTCAAAACTCACCTTTTCCCAAAGACGAAGAAGAAGAAGAAGAAGAAGCTCAATAACAAGGAGAAGACCAACTAATCTCTACTTCAACTCAACTATGTAACGACCCTAGATTTTAATTTAATTTAAATTGATAATTTATCGAATTTTTGAATTAAAATTGTGAAATGTATAGATGGATTGATGCGAGTTTCCCCGATCTCAAATAAAAATGTGTTAAATTACTTGAATTTAAATCTTATATTAGTGGTTTGAAAAATAAATATTAAAGTATATACATTGACACAAGTACGAAATGAATAAATAAGTGAATTGTTAATTTATTATTGATGGTTAAAATATATATAATAAATACAAGACAATAAATAAGAAGTAAATAAAATATAAGATATAATAATATAAAGTAATATATATATATATATATATATATATATATATATATATCTTAATCTCATATTAATAAATCAATACAAGATAATACAAATGGAGTAGGCTACAAAAGTAATAAGAGTAAAATAAAAATAGAAGTTCACTTATTTTTTAAAGTAAAATAATTCATACTTAAGCTATGAATAAAAATAAGAACATTGATATATAAAACAAAAAGAATAAGTATGCAAAGTATAGACAAACATGTACAAAGCATTTTGTCAAGACAAAGCTGCAGCTCACGATACTGCTATCATCATAGCCGAGATAAGCAAGAATAAAATATGTAAGGCAAACATAAACAAAGGCAAAAATAAAAATGAGAATAATATATTTAGATATGAACAAGACATAACAATTGATACCAAGATCCTTAGTACACTACCTTATACATATCAGCCGAAGTACATACAACAACTTCAACCATGCCTAGAGTACAAAACAATATTTTAACCTGTAAGCTTTCTTTATATTTATCAAACTACTTCATTTCCTATATCAAACATCTTTCATCATTTCGTTCCATTCTAGCTGAGAAAATCTAAAGTAAACTTCAACTAGAACATCAAACAAATCAAGACAACCAGAGATCAAAAGGGAGGGCAACTCAAAGCAAAGATCAGTTTTCAAATGCAGAGTATGTTCTCTGCTATTCAAACCATCCATGTGAGTGAACACTTTTTTAAAAAAAAAACCTGGTTCATGCTTGATGTATGTGAAGTAAGTGGTGAAAATTGTTTGCATAGAAGTAAAAGTTTTGTATATATGTATATACATACAACTATAAGCATGAATGTCTGTGAACAGGGTATATTTATACCTGTTCTTAGTTTACATACAAATATAAGATTTAAAAGTTCAAAATTCAATTCCCCCTTCCTCATTCCCTTTTAGCCAGTGATATTAAAACAAAGTATGTTTAAAATCATCATAGCTTAATTTTAAAAATATTTTCAAGCAAAATAAGTTTGAATATTTTCTGGAAAATAAGAAGAACAGTGAAAACTTGATGTTATCAAAAACTCCAACATGATTAAATCGTAGATTCAGACCTGTAATCTATTGTATCTTTAAAAACTATGATTTTTAGAATAAAAATCAAGTTTTTTTGTTAAGTATTGAATGTGCATTTCGACTTTGACCTGAGAATGGGTTTTTGGCTATTTCGAATGGTCGGAGGGACTATGGTGATCGGGGTTCCTACTGGAGATGGACGAGCTTACGTTGACGGTGGGAAAAATACTCGGAGACACTCACGTTCACTGTGGCAACGGCGTTTGGCAAAATTTGTTTCTAAACCTAATTTTTTGGGTGGTCGAGAATTTGGCCATCGCGACCTCTTACGAGCATCGAGTTACTCGCGCCTTTGGGAGATGGTGGTAGGGCCGATGACGAAGTGTTGGCCGGTGGTGCTGGTGCTCCGGTGGCTGGAGACGTGGTTGCGAGGTGATTTGTGGTCGGGGTTTTGGTTCAAGTTTGCTTCCAGTTCTGGGTCGATGGTTCGATTTTTATTCGAGCCTGAAAGCGTCAAGCTGGGTCCTTGCTCGGGGTCTCGCGTGTTCGAGTGGGTGTGTGGGATGGACGCGGTGCTCATCGGTGGCCGGAGGAGCGTGGGTAGGTGCACGGTGCATGTGTGTGCACTGGGGAGGAAGAAAGGGGAAGACGTGTTGAACTCGAAGAAAAGGGGGAGACGTCTCGAAGTTTTGATCGGGGAAGTAGGGCAGAAACTCGAAGGGGCACTCGGGTGGTTTCAGGGTTGTATCGGGATGATTTGGACTTAAACAAATTTTGTGAAGAAGTTTTAGTACTCGGGTTAGTTGGTTAAAAAAACTCGAAGCAGGGTGCTGTTTTTATCGGGGATGACCCGAAGCAAGCCTCAGGTGAGTAAGTGAAAGCAACAAACCCAGTTTCAACCAAATTTTTAAACACAAGTAAAAATTTATTTTCTGAGTAAACAAATGATATTTGTAAATAAAATATGAAAACAAATGGTAATTAGAATTTGTAAATTCTTTAAATTAAGCAAGGAAAGTTTAAAATAAAATTTTAATTAACCCTTTAATTTAATGATTAAATTTAAAAAGAAAGATTTAAAAATTTATTTACGTTAAATTTTAATGTAACAATAAATAAATTCTTAAAGTATAAGCAATTTTCAAATGATAACTAAGATAAACAATTTATATTAATAGTTTGGAAAAGAGATTTAGAATGATTTAAAATTTGTAATTAAAATTAATTTAATGAACAATTAAGTACTTAAATAAATTTGAAATTAAGAGTTTGTTGATTATATAAATTAAGTTGATAAATTTTAGTTGACTATTAATTAAAATAATCAAATAAGGGATAATCAATGTATCAAGATGGTAAAGATAAATTAATTTATCATTCAGAATAATAAATCCATGATTTAAAATAATCGATAAAATGATTATTTGGATAATTTATCTCATTCGCTTTGATTGGTAAATAATTAACTATTGTTGTGCACCGTATTGATATCCCTGATTTGTGATGCTTTGTGATACATCCTGATTTATGTTGTGATCTGTAATTTACTTATTTGTGATATATATCTGTGATCTGTGAATAAACGATAAGCATTATAGTTAATACCGCTTATCAACTATATTTATGTATTCTGATCTGTGATGATTGTATGATATTGCACTACTGTGTAAAACCCCTGGACCACACTTATACACACACCAATATTGATTTCACGAGGAAATCGATTAAGTCACGGATAATTTAAATGTAATATTTTTGAAATTAAAGTTTTAATTTCAAATTGATTTTGAAAATGGATTTGGGTTAAACGGTAAAGCTTTTGAAAAAGGTTTTCACAAATAAAAGTTATTTTGAATAACTCGGTAAAATCTCCAATTTAAATAATTCAATTTGAATTTGAATTCGATATTTGGAATTGAATTCGATGATTGGAAATTTTGGTTAGAGATATTATAAACATGTTTATGTGAATTTAAACCGTTTTAAAAGTATTATTTTTGGGAATTTGAATTTAACCCAGGGATTTCAACTCGTATAAATGAATCAGATTTCCAAAATGAAAACTGTTGTTTTCAAATGATAAACACTTTTAGATAAGAACTGAGATTCCAGTTAATTAGGGGAATTTCAAGATTGAATAGAGAAATGATTTTCCTAAGTTATGAATGAATTCTTTTTGAAAGCTATGAATTAAATCTGTTTTTTTTAACAGATTTAGATTGATGATTTGTTTAAATCAAATTGAAATGAAATTGTTTTGAAGGCTATAAGTTAAATCTTTGATTTAAAGATTTAACGAGTTAATCAAATTGAAATGAAAATTGATTTGGAAAATCTGTGAATGAATCTTTTATTTAAAAGATTAAAATGTGAAAATTGTTTAAACCGTTAAAGGTTGTGAAAATAAATCTTTTGTTTAAAGATTGAAAATGGTAATTTGTTAAGCCATTTGAAGAAAGGTTTTGGGTAATAAGTTGTGACTTAATTGAAATCCCATTATCCATTTGTTTTTGAAATATCGTGCTCACTATTCGGTTTAACCGGGAAAGGACCTTTGTGTCGTATAACCCATTCCGAATATGTGATTCGACGTTATGGATAGCATTTGAAGACCGGTGATGAAGACCGGGTATTTGCGAAAGCGATAGGATGACCTATCGATTGTTTCTGCACCGAGTCGCGCCGGTATAGAAACTCCCTAAGTGATGGGAAATCCGATCGGGATTGTGAATATCCAGATTGCAAGGACTTCTTTGTAAGTGCCTTCGGTTCTGTTCGAACCCGGAACAGACTTGTATGGATTGTATGTCTGACATTACAAATTGAGATATAAAGCCGATTTCTTTCAAATATATTTCTGTTGGTGGTGAAGAATTTATTCTCTTAGCTTAACACCCTTCTCTGAGACGTACGAGCTCAGAGGTTATGTAGTTGAAGGTTATCAGCAATATATTCCTAATTTGGTAATGTGACATACTGAGTGTTGCTGTAAATGATCATTGTGTTGATTATTTGTGATAGGATCGTTTATTTGATCGTCTATCTTGGTGATCATTTCTATGATCATTTGTTGACCCAAAGCATGGCTTTTGTATAAAGTATGTTTTTGTGGACGTGACTTCGTCGAGCCTCACACCTCGGGAATGGTCAAAACAGGAAAGATGCGGCAAGGTTATGAGGGGTAGCGCCCTTTAGGATATGTGCATTTCCTTCTGGAAAAGGGTGGTATCATGGTATGGAGCCCAGATACTTACTCATGTTGAAAACACTATGATTGTGTGAATTGATTACGAGCGCTCGGTTGAAAGGTCCCAAAGGACCGGGGGATGGCATATTCGGTCAGTTGTTACTCAGTTAGGGGTAACCCGGCCTTGTGTTGGTAGAGATCCGGTTTGGTTCTCAGGGATGTCCATCCAGAGGCATTCTCATGTGGCAATGGGAAGTTCCTTGGCCTGATCATTCGTTGGAAATCCAAAGAAACAATACGAACCTTGTACAGTATTAGTTGTATAACCTGCTATGGAATGTGGCGGTAACCTGCTATTGAACATAGTTAGCTATAGTAGGCATACGATAATGGTCGTATGTTGGCTAAGATTTATATTCTACTTTCAAAATATTTTCCTACACTATGCACTAGTAATAATATCAAATGTTCTTTTAAATGCGTATCAAGCATCTTTGACTATCATAAGGAGAAATCTCCTCCGAATCTGCGTTTGCATTGTGTGTGTGTGCGGGAGGCCTTATGGTAGTCTCATTTTTAAAAAGCATTGCGAATTGACTTTGAAAATCTTTTGTTGAATGTTTTAAAAGATAAACTGTTTTTGTTGCTCACACCAGTCCCACGACTGATCCGGAGTTTATTGTTTCTTTCCTAAACTCTGGGTGCTCATTATTTTCTACACGAGCAGTCTAGAGTTGGGTTTCTCAGATAGTCAGATTAGTAGGTTATCTGGAGTTAGTTCAGTCTTTGGATCACACCAGTCTTGCTGAGCTTGGTGCATCGTTATTGGGAGTTCGAGCTATTGCTGGATTGATTCTTGGAAATGGAGTTACAGTTCTCGGAGTTCTCTTTTGAAGACTATCTTAGAGTTATTGTTCTGCTGTTAGATGTCATCTATTTTCTTTTCCGCTGCTATTTATTGTATCAAAGCTGTATATCAATGTATTATTCTTTTATTCCGCTGTGTTATTTACTTAATGTTGTTATAAGCTCCGGTGAATCGAATTTGAACGGTCGAATCTATGGCATTCGAATACGATTTGAAGTATGGATGTCGATTTTCGAGCGGGCAAAATTCTTCTCGTTACATTTGGTATCAGAGCTAAGGGTTGAACTTTAGCTCAGGAGTGTAACACATTAAGTAGCTCATTAGAGATAGGGTGAAGTAAACCTTAGAATGAGTAATCCTTAAGATATCCGTTTGAATGCCTCAGTAAATTCTCTTATTATCCACTGATAGTAAGTATGAGTGCAAGAAGAGAACGAGATAGGGGACAGGGAAATACGACTATAATTGGTCAATACTCTGTAACAACAGTGGAAACAACTTTCTTCTCAATCTCTTTTGATTCGTTTTCAAATTTCTTTTGATTGCGTCGTGGCAGTTACATGAAGAAGTTTCGATGCGATGATGGGCCTACGAATCGTTGTAGGAAATTCTTTCTTCGTATTTCATCAGTTTCTTATCAGTTTTTTTTTTGTTTTTTTAAACCTTAATGAATATAAATTGGAAATTTTAAATAAATTAGAAATTTTAAATTGAGTTAACTTGATTAATAGAATATGAAGAATGATTAGAATTATATCGATAAATGATTTTGTTTAAAACCAAAAAAATTGAAATTCTATCGTAATTTCTTGTATCTATTATTGATATTCTGATTTGGAAAGATATTGGTGAGCCAAATGCAGAATTGATATCCAGCTTGATTTGAAAAGATATTTCTCTATCTTTCATCTATCTTTGTTGTTTTCGTGCCTGCTAATTTCGGGGACGGAATTCTTTTAAGGGGGGAAGTTTGTAACAACCCTAGATTTTAATTTAATTTAAATTGATAATTTATCGAATTTTTGAATTAAAATTGTGAAATGTATAGATGGATTGATGCGAGTTTCCCCGATCTCAAATAAAAATGTGTTAAATTACTTGAATTTAAATCTTATATTAGTGGTTTGAAAAATAAATATTAAAGTATATACATTGACACAAGTACAAAATGAATAAATAAGTGAATTGTTAATTTATTATTGATGGTTAAAATATATATAATAAATACAAGACAATAAATAAGAAGTAAATAAAATATAAGATATAACAATATAAAGTAAATATATATATATATATCTTAATCTCATATTAATAAATCAATACAAGATAATACAAATGGAGTAGGCTACAAAAGTAATAAGAGTAAAATAAAAATAGAAGTTCACTTATTTTGTAAAGTAAAATAATTCATACTTAAGCTATGAATAAAAATAAGAACATTGATATATAAAACAAAAAGAATAAGTATGCAAAGTATAGACAAACATGTACAAAGCATTTTGTCAAGACAAAGCTGCAGCTCACCATACTGCTATCATCATAGCCGAGACAAGCAAGAATACAATATGTAAGGCAAACATAAACAAAGGCAAAAATAAAAATGAGAATAATATATTTAGATATGAACAAGACATAACAATTGATACCAAGATCCTTAGTACACTACCTTATACATATCAGCCGAAGTACATACAACAACTTCAACCATGCCTAGAGTACAAAACAATATTTTAACCTGTAAGCTTTCTTTATATTTATCAAACTACTTCATTTCCTATATCAAACATCTTTCATCATTTCGTTCCATTCTAGCTGAGAAAATCTAAAGTAAACTTCAACTAGAACATCAAACAAATCAAGACAACCAGAGATCAAAAGGGAGGGCAACTCAAAGCAAAGATCAGTTTTCAAATGCAGAGTCTGTTCTCTGCTATTCAAACCATCCATGTGAGTGAACACTTTTTTAAAAAAAAAAACCTGGTTCATGCTTGATGTATGTGAAGTAAGTGGTGAAAATTGTTTGCATAGAAGTAAAAGTGTTGTATATATGTATATACATACAAATATAAGCATGAATGTCTGTGAACAGGGTATATTTATACCTGTTCTTAGTTTACATACAAATATAAGATTTAAAAGTTCAAAATTCAATTCCCCCTTCCTCAATCCCTTTTAGCCAGTGATATTAAAACAAAGTATGTTTAAAATCATCATAGCTTAATTTTAAAAATATTTTCAAGTAAAATAAGTTTGAATATTTTCTGGAAAATAAGAAGAACAGTGAAAACTTGATGTTATCAAAAACTCCAACATGATTAAATCGTAGATTCAGACCTGTAATCTATTGTATCTTTAAAAACTATGATTTTTAGAATAAAAATCAAGTTTTTTTGTTAAGTATTGAATGTGCATTTCGACTTTGACCTGAGAATGGGTTTTTGGCTATTTCGAATGGTCGGAGGGACTATGGTGATCGGGGTTCCTACTGGAGATGGACGAGCTTACGTTGACGGTGGGAAAAATACTCTGAGACACTCACGTTCACTGTGGCAACGGCGTTTGGCAAAATTTGTTTCTAAACCTAATTTTTTGGGTGGTCGAGAATTTGGCCATCGCGACCTCTTACGAGCATCGAGTTACTCGCGCCTTTGGGAGATGGTGGTAGGGCCGATGACGAAGTGGTGGCCGGTGGTGCTGGTGCTCCGGTGGCTGGAGACGTGGTTGCGAGGTGATTTGTGGTCGGGGTTTTGGTTCAAGTTTGCTTCCAGTTATGGGTCGATGGTTCGATTTTTATTCGAGCCTGAAAGCGTCAAGCTGGGTCCTTGTTCGGGGTCTCGCGTGTTCGAGTGGGTGTGTGGGATGGACGCGGTGCTCATCGGTGGCCGGAGGAGCATGGGTAGGTGCACGGTGCATGTGTGTGCACTGGGGAGGAAGAAAGGGGAAGACGTGTTGAACTCGAAGAAAAGGGGGAGGCGTCTCGAAGTTTTGATCGAGGAAGTAGGGCAGAAACTCGAAGGGGCACTCGGGTGGTTTCAGGGTTGTATCGGGATAATTTGGACTTAAACAAATTTTGTGAAGAAGTTTTAGTACTCGGGTTAGTTGGTTAAAAAAACTCGAAGCAGGGTGCTGTTTTTATCGGGGATGACCCGAAGCAAGCCTCGGGTGAGTAAGTGAAAGCAACAAACCCAGTTTCAACCAAATTTTTGAACACAAGTAAAAATTTATTTTCTGAGTAAACAAATGATATTTGTAAATAAAATATGAAAACAAATGGTAATTAGAATTTGTAAATTCTTTAAATTAAGCAAGGAAAGTTTAAAATAAAATTTTAATTAACCCTTTAATTTAATGATTAAATTTAAAAAGAAAGATTTAAAAATTTATTTACATTAAATTTTAATGTAACAATAAATAAATTCTTAAAGTATAAGCAATTTTCAAATGATAACTAAGATAAACAATTTATATTAATAGTTTGGAAAAGAGATTTAGAATGATTTAAAATTTGTAATTAAAATTAATTTAATGAACAATTAAGTACTTAAATAAATTTGAAATTAAGAGTTTGTTGATTATATAAATTAAGTTGATAAATTTTAGTTGACTATTAATTAAAATAATCAAATAAGGGATAATCAATGTATCAAGATGGTAAACATAAATTAATTTATCATTCAGAATAATAAATCCATGATTTAAAATAATCGATAAAATGATTATTTGGATAATTTATCTCATTCGCTTTGATTGGTAAATAATTAACTATTGTTGTGCACCGTATTGATATCCCTGATTTGTGATGCTTTGTGATACATCCTGATTTATGTTGTGATCTGTAATTTACTTATTTGTGATATATATCTGTGATCTGTGAATAAACGATAAGCGTTATAGTTAATACCGCTTATCAACTATATTTATGTATTCTGATCTGTGATGATTGTATGATATTGCACTACTGTGTAAAACCCCTGGACCACACTTATACACACACCAATATGGATTTCACGAGGAAATCGATTAAGTCACAGATAATTTAAATGTAATATTTTTGAAATTAAAGTTTTAATTTCAAATTGATTTTGAAAATGGATTTGGGTTAAACGGTAAAGCTTTTGAAAAAGGTTTTCACAGATAAAAGTTATTTTGAATAACTCGGTAAAATCTCCAATTTAAATAATTCAATTTGAATTTGAATTCGATATTTGGAATTGAATTCGATGATTGGAAATTTTGGTTAGAGATATTATAAACATGTTTATATGAATTTAAACCGTTTTAAAAGTATTATTTTTGGGAATTTGAATTTAACCCAGGGATTTCAACTCTTATAAATGAATCAGATTTCCAAAATGAAAACTGTTGTTTTCAAATGATAAACACTTTTAGATAAGAACTGAGATTCCAGTTAATTAGGGGAATTTCAAGATTGAATAGAGAAATGATTTTCCTAAGTTATGAATGAATTCTTTTTGAAAGCTATGAATTAAATCTGTTTTTTTAACAGATTTAGATTGATGATTTGTTTAAATCAAATTGAAATGAAATTGTTTTGAAGGCTATAAGTTAAATCTTTGATTTAAAGATTTAACGAGTCAATCAAATTGAAATGAAAATTGATTTGGAAAATCTGTGAATGAATCTTTTATTTAAAAGATTAAAATGTGAAAATTGTTTAAACCGTTAAAGGTTGTGAAAATGAATCTTTTGTTTAAAGATTGAAAATGGTAATTTGTTAAGCCATTTGAAGAAAGGTTTTGGGTAATAAGTTGTGACCTAATTGAAATCCCATTATCCATTTGTTTTTGAAATATCGTGCTCACTAATCGGTTTAACCGGGAAAGGACCTTTGTGTCGTATAACCCATTCCGAATATGTGATTCGACGTTATGGATAGCATTTGAAGACCGGTGATGAAGACCGGGTATTTGCGAAAGCGATAGGATGACCTATCGATTGTTTCTGCACCGAGTCGCGCCGGTATAGAAACTCCCTAAGTGATGGGAAATCCGATCGGGATTGTGAATATCCGGATTGCAAGGACTTCTTTGTAAGTGCCTTCGGTTCTGTTCGAACCCGGAACAGACTTGTATGGATTGTATGTCTGACATTACAAATTGAGATATAAAGCCGATTTCTTTCAAATATATTTCTGTTGGTGGCGGAGAATTTATTCTCTTAGCTTAACACCCTTCTCTGAGACGTACGAGCTCAGAGGTTATGTAGTTGAAGGTTATCAGCAATATATTCCCAATTTGGTAATGTGACATACTGAGTGTTGCTGTAAATGATCATTGTGTTGATTATTTGTGATAGGATCGTTTATTTGATCGTCTATCTTGGTGATCATTTCTATGATCATTTGTTGACCCAAAGCATGGATTTTGTATAAAGTATGTTTTTGTGGACGTGACTTCGTCGAGCCTCACACCTCGGGAATGGTCAAAACAAGAAAGATGCGGCAAGGTTATGAGGGGTAGCGCCCTTTAGGATATGTGCATTTCCTTCTGGAAAAGGGTGGTATCATGGTATGGAGCCCAGATACTTACTCATGTTGAAAACACTTTATGATTGTGTGAATTGATTACGAGCGCTCGGTTGAAAGGTCCCAAAGGACCGGGGGATGCCATATTCGGTCAGTTGTTACTCAGTTAGGGGTAACCCGGCCTTGTGTTGGTAGAGATCCGGTTTGGTTCTCAGGGATGTCCATCCAGAGGCATTCTCATGTGGCAATGGGAAGTTCCTTGGCCTGATCATTCGTTGGAAATCCAAAGAAACAATACGAACCTTGTACAGTATTAGTTGTATAACCTGCTATGGAATGTGGCGGTAACCTGCTATTGAACATAGTTAGCTATAGTAGGCATACGATAATGGTCGTATGTTGGCTAAGATTTATATTCTACTTTCGAAATATTTTCCTACACTATGCACTAGTAATAATATCAAATGTTCTTTTAAATGCGTATCAAGCATCTTTGACTATCATAAGGAGAAATCTCCTCCGAATCTGCGTTTGCATTGTGTGTGTGTGCGGGAGGCCTTATGGTAGTCTCATTTTTAAAAAGCATTGCGAATTGACTTTGAAAATCTTTTGTTGAATGTTTTAAAAGATAAACTGTTTTTGTTGCTCACACCAGTCCCACGACTGATCCGGAGTTTATTGTTTCTTTCCTAAACTCTGGGTGCTCATTATTTTCTACACGAGCAGTCTAGAGTTGGGTTTCTCAGATAGTCAGATTAGTAGGTTATCTGGAGTTAGTTCAGTCTTTGGATCACACCAGTCTTGCTGAGCTTGGTGCATCGTTATTGGGAGTTCGAGCTATTGCTGGATTGATTCTTGGAAATGGAGTTACAGTTCTCGGAGTTCTCTTTTGAAGACTATCTTAGAGTTATTGTTCTGCTGTTAGATGTCATCTATTTTCTTTTCCGCTGCTATTTATTGTATCAAAGCTGTATATCAATGTATTATTCTTTTATTCCGCTATGTTATTTACTTAATGTTGTTATAAGCTCCGGCGAATCGAATTTGAACGGTCGAATCTATGGCATTCGAATACGATTTGAAGTATGGATGTCGATTTTCGAGCGGGCAAAATTCTTCTCGTTACAAACTAGCTTCAATTAAAGGATAAAACACATATTTCCCAAATTAGGTTTAGGGAACTTTCTGAAATTGAAGAGAGAAAGAGATAGAGAAGATGAAGAAGAGGCTTACCAATGGCTTCCCTTTTATTTTGGAGCAAGATTATGAGCTAGCAAGAAGAACTAGGGTTTGGAGTTTCTATTTCCCCTTCCTTTCCACCATTTTCAGTTGGAGTTTGAGTTTGGGAAGTAAGAATGAGAGAATGGAAGGAGAGAAAGGGCTGAGTTGGTTTAAAGAACAGTTTGGGTGAAACCCAAACCCAAAAGCCCACTTAGCAAATAGAAAAATTCGACTTACTCCAAACATATCAAAGCTTATACTCAAAAAGATCACAAATGCCATTTTGAACTCAATTGAAGTGGTCTTGAGACCCAATTCGACCGTTTGCAGAAAGTAACATTTCGGACCCAAAATCCGACTAACGACGCTATATTTAAATAAATTATTTAAATATAAAATCGTTAAATATGCGGTTTGTTGCATATACATTTAATTATAATTTATACAACATTTATCAGGGTTATACATATACAACAGAAGAAAATATAATGCAGCAGCCAACGTGATGTAGGAATAATAATAGTAATAATATACCAATTTTTCATCTTCATCCTCTAGAATAATCTTCAATGCATTGAAAAACTCAAGGCTAACCCGAGCGTAATGAAAAGGCAAAATGCTCGATTCAAGACTAAAATTTTCTTATGTGAGTCAAATCGATATCGCATATAACATGAGTGCCATGGTGTCAGAGATGTTTAAGGGTTTTACATCTCCTATCCAGTGTATAATGTGCACGCAATAACTCAAAAGATGTTATGGAATTTTCCATCTCTTAAGGATCCATCAAAATATTGATATACACTATATATAATGTCTGATCAGTAAAATAAATATCAAAATAGCGTTAAGGCTTTACATTGATTCCCCTTAACGCATTTTTAATCATTGTTGTACGATTTGCATACAAAACACCAGCAAACCGTTGGTGGATAGGGATGCACCGTGACATGATAACACTAAACCAAAATCGTAGGGGTCTCGTATAAGGATAAAAGTATGACAAGGCACATGAGACAATGCCCAAGGTAGGATACTATCAATTTAACCTTCCCGATTGGTAGTAACCCCTAACGGCCCACCGCAACACAACACTCCACAAAATCTGTGATATCCCAGAATTTTAAGCAATTTAAATGTGATAATCTCTCTTATTTAAATTAATTAAAATTGGTAAATTGTTATTTTAAATAATAATAATGTGATGGTTTTAATGATAGTTATAAATAGATTTTTTAAATGGAATAATTATTTTTATAAATTTAGTTTGGTTATTTTAGAAATAGATTTTAAATAGACTTATTATTTTCAGATTTAAATAAGTATTGATTAAATGTATATGTATATATATTTATTTAAGTTAATTTTAAAATAGAATCATTATTTTCAAATTTTATAATATGTTAGTTTAGGTTAATATATATATATGTTTAACTTAATTTTAAATTGGATTTTTAAAATTTAAATTTGAATTTAATATTTAGATTTAAATTTGAATCTTTAAAGTTAATTATTTCAAAATATCTTGGATATTAAATATATGAATAAAGTTTTCATTAGAATATAATTTGTCTTATATTGTTTTTCCTTAAGAAATTTATTTTTATAAATCATGAAAGCATTTATTTAAATAGTAAATAAATACAAAAGTTTTATATTTACATTTATAAATGGATTAAATACACTATATATGATTTTATTTGAAATATGATTGGTTTTATATTTAATTTTCTTTTAAAGGTTTTGTTTTTATAAATTTACAAAAGCATTTATTAATTAGAAATGTATTAACTAATTAGGATATTTATATAAAAGCTTTTTAAATCAATTTAAAATTAAATGAAAATACATAAATACATGTGTTAATTTATAAGCATCCTCAATAACAAGTATTAGATAGTTAAGTATGGTATGGGACAAGTGTCATGATTTATTTTCATTTTCTTTGATTTTTATAAAACCAGAAATTAGCCTATGTAAATAAACATCTTTCATTTCTATTTTCTTTTCAATCTCATTTTCAAACAAAGAAACAAATTCAGTTGTAAATGCGTCTTTCCAAAACCCTTTAAACATTTTTTCTATTTCAACATCAAGTTTTGTAAGAATCCTCAAAACTCAAAAATCAAAACAATGCATACATTTCTTAGTTCAAAAACCTAAAACCATCCCTCAAAATAAATCAAATCCTCAAATCAAAATGCAGATCAAACCATGCCAACCTTTTCAAATCTGAGACCAAAACCTGTCAAGCATTCTTTAGAAATTATGTAACCTCTCAAAACCGGTAATAAATTTACTCGTATCAAATACAAGCCTGTTAACAAACTTTCAAAGCAAGCCTGTAACCAAAATGCAAGTTTCAAATGCAACCTGGATTTTCAAAGCATTTAGCAGCAAATTAAAGCTTCAGCCTATATCAATCTAAATTTTAAAGCATTTTAGTTTAAAGTAATTCAAAGCATTCAAATTTTTTAGCTTCAACACCCTTTCAGTTTTCTTAATCCAAAACTGTTTCAAAAGCACATGCCAGGTGAGTAAACTTTTAGATTAAAAATTTAAGTAACAAATATATGTTGCATGTGAATCACTGTGTTGATGGTTGCTTTGCATATTTGTATGAATGTATGTTTTTGTGTATTTCTATTGTTGATTTTAAAACATCTTAGTGCTTAGTTTAGGCCTCTGTTTTAAAACTGTGAATATGAAACACCTTCAGATTTGATGCATATGACATATGGTTGAAGAAAACTAGTGATGTATGTTTGAAAATGTGTTTGCATGATGATTTTAAGATTCTGGAACATATTATTATGTATGAAGATGCTATGAATTGGTTGTGCATTTCTGAAAAATCAGACATATTAGATTGTTTCCAAGCAACCTGGATTTTCAAAGCATTTAACAGCAAATTAAAGCTTCAGCCTGCATCTATCTAAATTTTAAAGCATTTTAGTTTAAAGTAATTCAAAGCATTCAAAGTTTTCAGCTTCAACACCCTTCCAGTTTTCTTAATCCAAAACTGTTTCAAAAGCTCATGCCAGGTGAGTAAACTTTTAGATTAAAAATTTAAGTAACAAATATATGTTGCATGTGAATCACTGTGTTGATGGTTGCTTTGCATATTTGTATGAATGTATGTTTTTGTGTATTTCCGCTGTTAATTTTAAAACATCTTAGTGCTTAGTTTAGGCCTCTGTTTTAAAACTGTGAATATGAAACACCTTCAGATTTGATGCATATGACATATGGTTAAAGAAAACTGGTGATGTATGTTTGAAAATGTGTTTGCATGATGATTTCAAGATTCTGGAACACATTTATATGTATGAAGATGCTGTGAATTGGTTGTGCATGTCTGAAAAATCAGGCATATTAGATTGTTTCCAGGCTACATGCATTATATCTGTTAAAAAATCATTTCTCGTCCCTCTGATTCTTTTTAGAAAATAGCCTCTAAACAAAATATGTTAGTTTTAACAAGATTTAGATCTTAAAAATAGTTTTAAGTAAATCAAAACAAAGTTTCTCTGGAAATTGGGAATTTACAGTCCAAATTCAGAATATGATAAATTTCAAACATCATAATTTGATGTTTTAAGATTATAACTTGAACCTATTTAGAAAGTTATGATTTTAAAAACTAAAATCTCAATTTTTAATGTTGCATTGAGTATGCAATTTGGGTTTGAATGGAAATGGATGTTGAGGCTACCTCTGGCGATCAAGAGGTTGAGAAGTCTCGGGGTTTCTTCTGGAGATGGTTGTAGTTGTGGAGTGTTCGGAAAATTGTCTGGAGGCGTTCCAGATCATCGAGGCGATGTGGAGGTGGAGATTTAGGTTTTTAAACCTAATTTAGGCATGACTGGAATCGAGATCATGGCAGCGTCCTTGATGCATCGAGTTGCATTGAACTTTGTGATGTGGCAGCGGGGAAGGTTAGCAAGTCATGGCCAGAATCGCAGCGGGGTCTGGTGAAGGGCGTCCTAGTTTCAAGGCGTTTCTCTGGTGATGGATAGCTTTCTAGTTCGATCGTGATTGCTTGTTTTTGCTTCAGGGTTCATGGAGAGTTTTGGGTGATCAGAATTGATTAAATGGGACATCGCCGGATTGTTGAGGGTGGTCGGAGGCACCGAAATTATCGCCGGCATTGGTGCACATGTACATTGTCCTGTCTGTGTCAGTGCGGTTTTGTGGAAGTTTGTCTCGAAGAGAAACTCATGTAGCTTGGCATATGACTTGAGTGTAAACTCGAGTGGTTTGGGAGTGTTTTAGTTACAGGTTTTATAATTTAAACTTAAACTAAAAACTAACTAAAATCTTGAAATGAAAGGAAACTCGGGTTAGACCCGAGTGATCTATCGGTTTGTCCCGAAGCAAGTATTAAGTAAATTGTAAAAAGGGTTTTAAAACTTAGTTTTTGAAATTTTAAAATAAAATTAGTTTAATCTTTGTTTTATAAATTACTTATATAATAGTTGTTTTTCTTTAGCATTGATTAAGAAGTTTTGAAAACTTTGTTTAATTTAAATTTTGTTAAATAAAGTTAAGTTCATTTTAAAACTTAAGTAGAAACGAAACTTTAAGGATTTTATAAAAGCAAGTTTAAATTTAAATTGAAATTAGTTTTTTTTAAAACTACTACTTGATAATTTTTAAGGCATTTAAAGTAAATTGTGATTTGTAACTTTAATTTATCAAGTTGAATAAGTATTTTAAACTTAATTAATGAATTAACTAAGTAAAGTTAATTTTTAAAATAAAATGTTTTAAATGATAATCAAGGCATAAGTAAAATAAGGTTTTATCATAAGATAATTATGGTTTTATTGATTGAGATTAATTAAGTTAATTTAGAAATTTAAGTATAATTAATTAACTTAATTAATTAAGTATAAAGGGTTAATTAAGTAATTAATTAAGAATAATTAATTAATTAAATTAACTAATGATTAGGGATTTAAATAATAATCTTTAATTGATGGTTATAATTAATTAATTAAAGGTTAATTAATTGTAATTAAGGATTATTAATTAAGTAATTAAAGATTGATTAACTTCTAATTAGAAATCATTTAATCAAGTTATTAGAGGTTGACTAATGGTAATTAAGAATACTTAAATAAGTTTTATTAATTAATAATTAAGTTTTATTAATTAATAATTAAGAGATAATTGTCTATAATTAAGGATTAATTAAAGGTTAATTAACTATAATTAAGGGTTGATTAACTAGTAATTAAGAAGTACTTAATTTTTAATTAAGTTGTATTAATTAATAATTAAAGTTTATTAATTAATGGTTAAGGAATTAATTAATCTGTAATTAAAGATTTAATTTATTTGTTTTAAGGGTAATTAAGGGATGAATTACCCAATGGTAATTAATTTGTTAATTAATTAAAGAAAATCTCTTGGTGATTAATAAAGCATAAATACTTAATGAGATTAATAAATGTAATTACTTAGTGAAGTAATTAATGTATAATTATAGGATGTAATTAATTAAAGGGAATTACTTAATGAGAAGTAATTAAAAAGTGTAATTACTTAGTAAAGTAATTAAGGATTAATTACTTAGTGTAATTAATCAAAGGATTAATATAAATAATTAAGGAGTTAATTAATTAAGTAAGTAATTACAGAAGGTTAATTACTGTGTATGATTAATTGAGATTGATTAATGGATGTAATTAATTAAATAATAATTAATTAATGTAATTAATTAAGGATAAATGCAATTAATTATAATTAATTAATGGAATAATTAATTAAGGATCATTAATTAATGTAATTAAATATTAATTACTGAGAGTAATTAAAGGTTAATTACTGTAAATGGTAAAGGATAATTAATTTATGTAATTAATTGAAGGATAATTACTTTGTGTAATTGAAGAATAATTAATCAGGGTGATTAATTAAGATGGATATTTAAAGGATGGTTAATTAATTAAAAGGTTTGTAATTAATTAATTAATGGTTGATTAAGCAAAGTTAGGTGATTAATTCTTAAGTAATTGATTTAGTTTAAGTTAATTAAATTAATTATAATCAGGATTAATAATTGTTGCCTATGGATGATTATTTGAGTAGAATATCTGAATTATTGATATCTATTGGATTATTGATATCTATTGGATGATATGCTGTGATATTCTGTGATGTGATATTGGATATATCATTGATAAATATATGATATTTATCTGTGTTAATGCTATGTGAATTCAAGTATTGAATTGAATAGTTTAAACCTTTAAATAACTTGGCCTTTAAAATACGTTTTAGATTTCGATGAGACCGGGATCGGGTTTTCAGATTTGGATATCCAAAAACCACATCGATCCAAATTAACGTTAGGTTGTGACATCTCAAAGTGAAGATCGAGATGGAGTTTTAAAGTGTAAAGGTTATTGTCGTTAACTCTAAGGATGATTCCAAAATGAGTGTAACAAGATAATGCCTTCGGTTTCGTTCGAACCCGGAACGAACTTGTATGGATTGAATGCTTACAGAACATCGTCAGGTGGACGATGAGCATTCTAAGATAGATGTGTTCTATAAAGGTAATCGTAGCCTCAAGCCTCATCAATCGGGAATGGCTAAAACAGGGGAGGTGCAGCAAGGCTAAGTGGGTAGCACCCAAGTAGGACGAGATTTTCCCCCATCAAGAGATCCCTTTTATTCGGCTGTGTGGGCAGTTGTTGAGCTCCAACTGCCGGGGTTGTCTTGTTCGGGACTGTCCAGTAAGGGATGATTCCAGCCTCGTGTTGCAGGGGATTGGGAGTAATCCTCGGTACGTTGATCTAGGCCACGTACTGTGACGGGCGGTACCCCAGTAGCCCTGCCATTGTATGGAATCCAAACTCCAATAAGTGCCCTCAGATTTGATTGTGTACCTATGTAGCTAGAATTTAATAAATGTAACAATTTCGGCTTTTTCTTGTTTATTTGAAAACCTAAACCCTATTATAATATCATAGAATTACCTATCAAAGTTTTGGTTAGCGTAAGGTAAAAACTTACCCATGTTTATGTGTGGGGAGTCTTAAGTGATGCCTTTTTGTTTTCAAAGGGTTTTAAAGTTAAGCAACATTAACCGTTTACTCACACCAGACCCATGTCTGACCCGGAATTTATTTCTGTTTTACTAAACTCTTGGGTACTCGAATTTTTACGAGTAGCCAAGGGATTCAGGTTAGCTTTGACGAATTCTGGAGGAGATATGGAGCATGAGGCTTCAGCATTCTAGATATATAGTGGTTCTGTTGTATTGATCTCTGTGTTGATGTCTGTATTGTATATTGAGTTTTATGACTAGACAGGTGTTTATAACTGTCTAGTATGTGTTGTATAAGCTGTGTAACTCTGATGTATATGATACTATGTATATTTATGTGATTAATATAATTTATTCATTCCGCTGTTGAGATTCTGATGTTGTTTCTTTCTTTCTTCTCTATCTTTCTCTTTTATATCCCTTTCTTTCTTAAAAATGATGCATCTTATTATGGAGAATAAGGCGGGTCGTTTCATTTGGTATCAAAGCGCTAGGTTGAGCGAATGCCTAGGCTCTGGAGTGGTGTCTATCTTGAGAGAGCGTATATATATATATATATATATATATATATATATATATATATATATATATATATTTCTACCTATTTGTTTGGTTACCTGTTCGGGTTTTCCAATATAAGTTATAGAGGTAGGAAGGGTAATGGTGTGTGTAGCACAACTACCAATGGAAGAAGTCCGAGTGTTGAAGTTGGAAGAGTATCTGTCGAGACTGCAGACCCAATACCATCTCGAGTAAGCTTTGTAGTGGTGTAAGGATTTCTCCAATCTCTGAAGGAAACCTGTTAAGGTTCGGAGTCCATCATTTAAGTATAAGCTGATCACGCTCATGTGGGCGGACTTTCGAGAGTTTGGATCTGTCAGTTGAGCAGAAGCGTGTGATGGTATTTTGGCAACTTCAGGAAGAAGTAGCTATGTGGTGAGATGCAGTGACTAGGGATGTTTCCGAAGATGTTTTTTGGAACAAATTTGAGGAAGTATGTCTGCAATGGTAATGCGACTAAGTTTCTTCCGGATGTTTGTGTTTAATTTGGGCCCGAGTTTCTTGAGGAGATGTCTGCCCATCTCAAGGCTCTTTTTGATTGGTTGATCTGGTTTTGAGGATCAAGAAATTTTGGATAAGGAGTCTTTGGGAATCAGTTGCAGCATTGTAGCTAAAAGTGTTCTGTGTGCCTGTAGGAAGATCTTTTGGCTTAGCAGTTTCCTAGAGGTGGAATTCTGAAGCAACAGAGTGGACCCGTTTCTTCGATGGATTGATCAAGGATAAACTGTTCTGATTTGTGAAGTGAGAACATTATCTGTGGATATTGAATTGGATAGGATCGCAAAAGTGACTTGCGATAGTTGAGTGTTCTCTTGGGTAATCTTTTGCATGGTATTGTGACATCTCTAGAGGATGTATGAGTTATAGAGTTGTTAGAAATTTTTCGAATGTCTTCTGGGAAGTCTGAGGTTTGTCCGCTTTGGAGATTGAGTTCTGTATCGACTTGGTCCATGGAGCTACCGGTTATTCAGCTAGGTAGAAGAATGTTTCCTAGGATGAGGTTTTTGGTGCTTATGTATTTTCTCTTTGTGGATCTGAGATACCTTGTTCCTGGGATGTGCTGTCTAGTCTGTGCTCGTGTTCTTCGACGGCATTCTTATCTACTCCATAGAGTTGTGCAGCAGAAGCATGGTGGCAGCTATTCTAGAGTGGAAGCAACCGGAAGTTGCAGTATTTGGATTAGAGGGTTTCTTCAGGAAGTTTTTCAGGATTTGAGGCTAGATTGGCAAGTGCATCTGTTTCGTCTTTTTTGGATAGGAGAAGTAAGTGTGAATTCTCCTGTTGATTGAGAAGTGGAGTTTGTGTTCTTGATTTTGGGTAGATCTTGAGAGGATCATTTTGTTGAGTTTTTTTTGGTCCTGTTTATTTCAAGAAGCATCAGCGAAGGTTGAGCTAATCAACGAAGAATGTAGGCAGCCCAGGATCGTCAGAAGCGTTTTGTGGTTAAGATACGGAGGAATTTGGAATTTGAAGTTGGAGACTTTGATTTGTTTAAGGCTTCCTCTGGTAAGAGAAGAAATAAAATTGGATAAGATTGGAAAGCTAGCTCAGAAATATTTTGGATCTTTTTGTGTTTTTGTAAGGATTAGTGATTTGGTCTTCAGGGGTTGAATTGCCAGTTTGGAATACTGGGATTCAAGGTATTTCACGTATCTCTAAGGAAGTACGTGTTTGATCCATCTCTGGTTTTGGAACCAGTAGTATTGGAAGATTTGATTGTTGATTCGGTCTTGTCTGTGGTCAGATCTCTTGTGTAGATTGTAGATCTAGATGAGTTGGAGCTCAGTGGCTTAGTTGTGTAGCTAGTTTGGATTTAGTAGAGCGGTATTCCAGTATCTGTATCTGGAAAACTCGGGATAGTTTTAGAAAGCTTATCCGGATTTGTGTCCGGATTGCTAGAATTATTTGTTTGGATGAATGGTTATTTGATTGATAATGTATGGTTGTTAAGTATGCTTGAATTGTTTGAAATATAATAAAACTATGGGATTATCTTTTGTTTAAATTTCGAGGACGAAATTCTTTTAAGGGGGGAGGAATGTGATATCCTGGAATTTTAAGCAATTTAAATGTGATAATCTCTCTTATTTAAATTAATTAAAATTGGTAAATTGTTATTTTAAATAATAATAATGTGATGATTTTAATGATAGTTAAAAATAGATTTTTGAATGGAATAATTATTTTTATAAATTTAATTTGGTTATTTTATAAATAGATTTTAAATAGAATTATTATTTTCAAATTTAAATAAGTATTGATTAAATGTGTGTGTGTGTGTGTGTGTGTATATATATATATATATATATTTAAGTTAATTTTAAAATAGAATTATTTTTTTCAAATTTTATAGTGTGTTAGTTTAGATTAATATATATATGTTTAAGTTGATTTTAAATTGGATTTTAAAATTTAAATTTGAATTTAATATTTGGATTAAATTTGAATCTTTAAAGTTGATTATTTTGAAATATCTTGGATATTAAATATATGAATAAAGTTTTCATTAGAATATAATTTGTTTTATATTGTTTTTCCTTAAGAAATTTATTTATATAAATTACGAAAGCATATATTAAAATAGTAAATAAATACAAAAGTTTTATATTCACATTTATAAATGGATTAAATACACCATATATGATTTTATTTGAAATATGATTGGTTTTATATTTAATTTTCTTTTAAAGGTTTTCTTTTTATAAATTTAAAAAAGCATTTATTAATTAGAAGTGTATTAACTAATTAGGATATTTATATAAAATCTTTTGAAATTAATTTAAAATTAAATGAAAATACATAAATACGTGTGTTAATTTATGAGCATCCTTAATAACAAGTGTTAGATAGTTAAGTATGGTATGAGGGCACGTGTCATGATTTATTTTCATTTTCTTTGATTTTTATAGAACCATAAATTGGCCTATATAAACAAACATCTTTCATTTCTACTTTCTTTCTAATCTCATTTTCAAACAAAGAAACAAATTCAAGTGTAAATGCATCTTTCCAAAACCCTTTAAACATTTTTTCTGTTTCAACATCAAGTTCTGTAAAAATCCTCAAAACTCAAAAATCAAAACAATGCATACATTTCTCAGTTCAAAAATCTAAAACCATCCCTCAAAATAAATCAAATCCTCAAATCAAAATGCAGATCAAACCATGCCAACCTTTTCAAATCTGAGACCAAAACCTGTCAAGCATTCTTCAGAAATTCTGCAACTTCCTTATATCAAAACCTGTAATCAATTTACTCATATCAAATACAAGCCTGTCAACAAACTTTCAAAGCAAGCCTGTAACCAAGATGCAAGTTTCAAATGCAACCTGGATTTTCAAAGCATTCAGCAGCAAATTAAAGCTCCAGCCTATATCAATCTAAATTTTAAAGCATTTTAGTTTAAAGTAATTCAAAGAATTCAATTTTTTTAGCTTCAACACCCTTCCAGTTTTCTTAATCCAAAACTGTTTCAAAAGCACAGGCCAGGTGAGTAAACTTTTAGATTAAAATTTAAGTAACAAATATATGTTGCATGTGAATCACTATGTTGATGGTTGCTTTGCATATTTGTATGAATGTATGTTTTTGTGTATTTCTGTTGTTGATTTTTAAACATCTTAGTGCTTAGTTTAGGCCTCTGTTCTAAAACTGTGAATATGAAACACCTTCAGATTTGATGCATATGACATATGGTTGAAGAAAACTAGTGATGTATGTTTGAAAATGTGTTTGCATGATGATTTTAAGATTCTGGAACATATTATTATGTATGAAGATGCTATGAATTGGTTGTGCATTTCTGAAAAATCAGACATATTAGATTGTTTCCAAGCTACCGGCATTATATCTATTCAAAAATCATTTCTCATCCCTCTGATTCATTTTAGAAAATAGTTTCTAAACAAAAGATGTTAGTTTTAACAAGATTTAAATCTTAAAAATAGTTTTAAGTGAATCAAAACAAAGTTTCTCTGGAAATTAGGAACTTACAGTCAAAATTCAATATGATAAATTTCAAACATCATAATTTGATGTTTCAAGATTATAACTTAAATCTATTTAGAAAGTTATGATTTTTAAAACTTAAATCTCAATTTTTAATGTTGCATTGAGTATGCAATTTAGGTTTGACTAGAAATGGATCTTGAGGACACCTCTGGCGATCAAGAGGTTGAGAGGTCTCGGGGTTTCTTCTGGAGATGGTTGTAGTTGTGGAGTGTTCGGGAAAATTGCCTGGAAGTGTTCTAGATCATCGAGGCGATGTGGAGGAGGAGATTTAGGTTTTTAAACCTAATTTGGGCGTGACTGGAATTAAGATCGTGGCAGCGCCCTTGATGCATCGAGTTGCATTGAACTTTGCGATGTGGCCCTGTGGAAGGTTAGTAAGTCATGGCCAGAATCGCAGCGAGGTCCGGTGAACGGCGTCCTGGTTTCGAGGTGTTTCTGTGGTGATGGATAGCTTTCTGGTTCGATCGTGATAGCTTATTTTTGCTTCAGGGTTCGTGGAGAGTTTTGGGTAATCGGATTTGATTAAGTGGGGCATCGCCGGCTTGTTGAGGGTGGTCGGAGGCGTTGAAATTGTCGGGGCATTGGTGCATGTGTACAGTATCCTGTTTGTGTCAGTGGGGTATTGTGGAAGTTTGTCTCGAAGAGAGACTCGTGCAGTTTGGCATATGACTCGAGTCTAAACTCGAATGGTTTGGGAGTGTTTTAGTTATAGGTTTTATAATTTAAACTTAAACTAAAAACTAACTAAAATCTTGAAATGAAAGGAAACCTGGGTTAGACCCGAGTGATCTTCAGGTTTGTCCCGAAACAAGTATTAAGTAAATTTTAAAAAGGGTTTTAAAACTTAGTTTTTTAAATTTTAAAATGAAATTAGTTTAATCTTTCTTTTATAAATTACTTATATAATAGTTGTTTTTCTTTATCATTGATTAAGAAGTTTTGAAAACTTACTTTAATTTAAATTTTGTTAAATAAAGCTAAGATTATTTTAAAACTTAAGTAGAAATGAAATTTTAAGGATTTTATAAAAGCAAGTTTAAATCTAAATTGATTTTTTTTAAAAATTACTACTTGATAATTTTTAAGGCATTTAAAGTAAGTTGTGATTTGTAACTTTAATTTATCAAGTTGAATGAGTATTTTAAACTTAATTAATGAATTAACTAAGTAAAGTTAATTTTTAAAATAAAATGTTTTAAATGATAATCAAGGCATAAGTAAAATAATGTTTTATCTTAAGATAATTATGGTTTTAATGATTTGAGATTAATTAAGTTAATTTAGAAATTTAAGTATAATTAATTAACTTAAGTAATTAAGTATGAAGGGTTAGTTAAGTAATTAATTAACAATAATTAATTAATTTACTTAACAATAATTAATTAATTTAATTAACTAATGATTAAGGATCTAATTAATTTTTAATTGAGTGTTATAATTAATTAGTTAAAGGTTAATTAATTGTAATTAAGGATTATTAATTAAGTAATTAAAGAGTGATTAATTTGTAATTAGAAATTATTTAATCAAGTAATTAGAGGTTGATTAATATTAACTAAGAATACTTAATTAAGTTTTATTAATTAATAATTAAGTTTTATTAGTTAATAATTAAGAGATAGTTAATGTATAATCAAGGATTAATTTAAGGGTTAATTAACTATAATTAAGGCTTGATAACAGGTAATTAAGAAGTGCTTAATTTTTAATTAAGTTGTGTTAATTAATAATTAAAGTTTATTAATTAATGGTTAGGGATTAATTAATTTGTAATTAAAGATTTAATTAATTTTTTTTAAGAGTAATTAAGGGATGAATTACCCAATGGTAATTAATTTGTTAACTAATTAAAGATGATCTCTTGGTGATTAATTAAGTATAAATAATTAATGAGATTAACAAATGTAATTACTTAATGAAGTAATTAATGTATAATTATAGGATGTAATTAATTAAAGGGAATTACTTAATGAGAAGTAATTAAAAAGAGGGAATTACTTAGTGTAATTAATCAAAGGATTAATATAATTAATTGAGGTGTTAACTAATTAAGTAAGTAATTGCAGAAGGGTAATTACTGGTTATGATTAATTGAGATTGATTAATGGATGTAATTAATTAAAGAATAATTAATTAAAGAATAATTAATTAATGTATTAATTAAGGATCAATGTAATTAATTATAATTAATTAATTAATGGAATAATTAATTAAGGATCATTAATAAATGTAATTAAATATTAATGAATGAGAGTAATTAAAGGTTAACTACTATAAATGGTTAAGGATAATTAATTTATGAAATTAATTGAAGGATAATTACTTTGTGTAATTGAAGAATAATTAATCAACGTGATTAATTAAGATGGATATTTAAAGGATGGTTAATTAATTAAAAGGTTTGTAATTAGTTAATTAATGGTTGATTAAGCAAAGTTAGGTGATTAATTCTTAAGTAATTGATTTAATTTAATTTAATTTAATTAATTACAATAGGGATTAATAATTGTTGCTTATGGATGATTGTTTGTGTAGAATATCTGAATTGTTGATATCTATTGGATAATATGCTATGATATCCTGTGAGGTGATATTAGATATATCATTGATAAATGTATATTATTTATCTACGTTAATGCTGTAGGATCGATTTCACCCTAGAGGGGGGTGAATAGGGTGATAGTGTTAATTATAAAAATTAATTACAGAAGCTAATAAATTAATATTAACACAGATCACAGAATATTATGAGCACAGAAATAAATAGCAGAATAAAATGCAGACAGAACAACACAGAATTTACCCAGCTTCGACAAAACCCTGCCTACGTGCTGCCCCCAAGGTTTCTACTAGAAATTAGAAAGTCCCTCGCTTACACACGTAAACTCGCTATACCCGCTATTGACTATCCTAACTCTACGCTCAAAACCCTGGCCACAACTCAACAACCGAGTTGTGAATTCCCAAACTACACACCGTAGTTTGTCTCCTAGTCACACGACTAGAAAATTAGCAATTTGAAATTTAGATACAAATTTAAAAAAGATTTCAAAATAACTTAAAAAAAACAAAGCCCTATAAATATAAACTAAAAAACCCTTTTTATATCAAAACCCTATACATATAAATATAAACAAAGCCGGCCCTTCTTTTCTTTATTAGTTGACCCGATACTTCTCAAATGGCGGCTTTGCTTCTGAATTAGGGCTTGTGAAAAATTTGGGGCTTTCGTTCCTTTTGCTCTGAAAATTTGGGCTTGAAGTCGCCGGCTTAAATTCGATCGATCCAGTGATGTTTTGCGTGTTGCCTTGATCGATTGATTCCTCGTTCCTTACGCGGCTGCTTCGTTGATCAAATTCTCTCCTTAAATCGGTATTATTTGTTTTTTGCTTTCTTGATTTTTGCTTTCTGGAATTCGATGCCCTTGCCGATGATGTGAATTTGATTTATATAGGGTTTGTAAATCCTATTCTTGCGTTCGTATAAAATAATTTGAATTTGTCAAATTCTTTTGATTGGCCGTTTGATTATGCTTGAACGATTGATGATCGAACTGACTTTGTCAACTTCGTATCTTTTGCATTCCTTGGTTGACACGGTTTTGAATTTACTTTCGTGATAACCACGGCTTTGATTTCTGGCATTTTTACATTGTTGACTTGTTCTTGTATATTTGCCTGAGTCACCCTGTTTCACTGTGTACTGCCTGTACTTGTGCATTTGCATTATATATATATATATGTGTGTGTGTGTGTGTGTGTGTGTGTTAGCTTTAAATTTGGTCACTTGATCATCTCTGTTGATTGCCCTGTAAAATTTCATGCTGACTTCGGTAACTTCGACACGAGCTTGTACTTGGATACATTTGCTTGCTGTCTGGATATCTGCAGTGCATCACCATTGTTCTTTACATTTGTATATAATGTCATTACATGCTGCTTCACCATATCACTTGAGGTCTTGTAGTTGGTGATTTGCACTTGCACTGCTTCATAAGTTCATTTCTATCTGTTTCTTGTGTTGCACTTGTATGCTCTTATGTATTGCCTTGTATCACTGACCCTTCCATATACTCTCTGATAAATGTTTGTACTGGTTTGGATACTTTGTAGTTGCTGTGCCTCTCTTGTAGCTTTCATCACTGATGCATGTACATTGCTTCATGTTGGTTTGGTTGTTTGATTTTTACTGTCCACATGTTACTGGTCTTGATCAATGCTCGGCCATGTTGCATTCATGTTGCTTGCAGTGTTGGTCTGACTTGAACTCGATTCACTTGAACTGTCACTGCTAGGTGGTCATGTGCCACTGACTGCTGAGTCTTTGGTGCTGTCTTGAATTTGAATGGTTGCATTTGTTTACCTCTGCACTTTGTTTGAGTTTCACTGCCATAAGTCGTGCATGTTTATCTGGGTTGCATTGAGTACATCCATACTTCTATGTTGTTTGTGTACTACTTTGGCTTCACTGTACATTATACTTGACTTTGGTTCTGCACCATGTTGTAGCTGTACTGTCTTGAGCTCGACATTGTTGTTTACTTGCTTTGATGCATTCACATGCTGCCATACTTGTTCATGCTGCTGGACTTGATGCAGTTTGATTGTTTTGTAGTTGTTGATGTTCTTTGTAGTTTGTTTCTGCATTTTGCATTGGCCATGCTTTGATCATTGAAGTATGTTGTCACTTGTTGACTGCATGTTCATCATTTCATATTGAACTGTTTCTTGTCATGTTCACTTGTGTTGAATCCAGTTTCAAAACTCGGATTTGACCTTGTGCTCGTGTCGTATTTTTGAATTTATTGCACCTGAGTTGAACCTGTCCGTATATTTGGGTTTGACCTTGTGCTCACCTGTCCCTATAAATCAATCAAGTGTATATATCGGCGTGCACGGCCTTGTGGCATATACAGTAATACACTGTGTATGTCACAAGTTGTTCGTGTATGATGAATTCAAATATAAATGATGACGAACAACCCAAATAACTGAGGCAAATCATATTTTCAAAAACCATATTTTATTTTTTAATTGCAAAAATATTTCTTTTTCAATTTTACTGCGTTAGTTTATATTTTTGCAGATTTCTCAGATTCTGGATTCTAACTGGAAGGAAGTTGAAAATACGAGTGTGAGTGATATGTAGTGAGGTGAATTGTAAATGTGAAATGTGATGTAATTGTAATCAAAGTTGTATAGTTATAGTGAGAGCTTGAAATTGTACTATTCAAAGATGTAATAAATATTTGTTTGAATAAAATATTCGTTTGAATTCAAATTCCGTGTTATTTATTTTATTCAGCAAATATTTATTTAATCTGTGAAAATAAATAGTATATTATCAAATACATTTAAACGAATGTATATATGTTTATTATCATCAAACCAAAATCATATAAGCGCATATTCAACAATCTCCCCCTTTTGATGATAACAAACATATATTTAAGATTTTGAATATGTTAAATGTATTTGATCATTGATATATCCTAATTGCTCCCCTTATTTAAATGCTTCCTTTCTGCACAAAACTCCCCCTACATATATGCATACACATAAAAATATGCAAATGAGTCTAGATGCAAATAGAAAATTATTTGACCTTTGCTTGATTTTATTTGACAAAATTTTAACTTTTCTCTCCCCCTTTTGTTATCAGCAAAAGAATAATAATGTTAGGGAAAATAAAGATAAAGTAATTGATATCAATCCAACATTAAAACTCAATTGAATATAAATATTAAATTTCAAAAAAATCAAACAAAAATCATAAATATTTTGTTAGGCGCATATTCGACTTTTAGAATGATATGAATGATATCATCATATAAAACTATACAGTTGTGTCTATTTGTGGTGTATTTATATCAGGAATTTGAATATCTACTAACCATGCATAACCGTTAGGACTTTTAAATGAGATTAGTAGTATTCCAATTTTATTTTAAAAAAAAATGAATTCAAGTATCTTCTAACCACGCATAACCGTGAGGACTTTTAAATGGGATTAGAATCAACTTGTTTATTTTAAAAAAAAAATCAACTTTTGATATGCGTTCCATACATGCATAACCGTGAGGACTTTTAAATGAGCATGGAAGCACATAACAAATTCCAAGTAATTCACCCATGCATAACCGTGAGGACTTTTAAATGAGAGTGAATACTTTGGTATATATTATTATTATTATTATTATTATTATTATTTTTTAAAATGTGAAAATGAAAAACGAACGATTCCTGTTTAAAATACCACACATCGACAAATTATATAGAATTTTGATGAGTGATGGTCGTTAGAAATATGATAGAAATCGAGATGGTCATGGAATTTTTTACCAACAAAATAATTTATGACTCTTGTTTAATTTGAAAAAATTTACTAATTATACCGTCTCGAGTAATAATATATGATAAATATCAATACTCATCACAATCACTATTTATTTCTTCGATGATTTGTAGGGAGAAAAAAAATGTTAAGTATTCAGCAAATTTCTAAAACACCTAGACTGAGTCGTAGTTTACAAAAACTATTTTCTGGTAGGGTTTTGTAAAGATGTCTGCCAATTGAGAATCAGTTGAAATAAAATTTATGCAGATATTTTCTTTGGAAATATGATCTCTAATAAAATGATGTCTAACAACTATATGTTTTGTTCGCGAGTGATGTACAGGATTATTTGTGAGATCAATTGCGCTTTTGCTATCACACATTAGTGGTACACGTTTAAAATTTAGGCCATAGTCATGCAAAGTTTGTATCATCCATAAGATTTGAGCAGAGCAACCGCTCAAAGCAATATACTCTGCCTCTGTTGTGGATAATGCAATACAATTTTGTTTTCTACTCGACCATGCAACTAATGAATGTCCTAACATAAAACATGCTCCACCAGTACTTTTTCTATCAACCAGATTTCCAGCATAATCAGCATCTGAAAAACCTTTTAATTCAAAATTATCGTTTGATGGATACCAAAGACCAAATCGTGGGGTGTGCAACAAATATCTTATAATTCTTTTAACAGCTTTTAAATGAGATTCTTTTGGGTTAGATTGAAAACGCGCACATAAGCAGACAGAAAACATGATGTCAGGTCTAGAGGCGGTAAGATAAAGGAGTGATCCAATCATACCTCTGTACTGCTTTTGATCAACTGTCTTACCCTTTTCATCCTTGTCAAGTTTAAGTGTTGTACTCATGGGAGTTCTTGCTGGTTTAGCATCTTTCAATTCAAATTTGTTGACAAGTTCCCTAATATATTTTGTTTGAGAAATGAATGTGCCTTTATTGCTTTGTTGGATTTGAAATCCTAAAAAGAATTTTAACTCTCCAACCAAGCTCATTTCGAATTTTTCCTGCATGACTGCTATAGGGTTTCCAATTACCAATTCTGGTGGATGGTCTGTTTTGTATTTCAGCTTTTCTGGATCCAGATTTCTTCAGACTTCTTGAGTTGTGGTAGTTTCTCTAGCATCAGCAGTTTCTTTTGGTTTTTCGAACTCATCTTTTTCTTTCTCCTCTTCAACGTTGCTTTTGGATGTATCCTGATCGTCAATGCCTTCATCAAATTTCACATTGATTGACTCTACGATTGTTTTAGTCTTTTTGTTGTAGACTCTATAAGCTTTGCTTCTCGAAGAGTAACCCATGAAGATGCCATCATCAGCCTTTGCTTCAAATTTTCCTAACTGATCACCTGTATTAAGAATATAGCAAGGACGTCCAAACACTTTGAAGTAAGCGATGTTTGGTTTTTTGTTGAACCATAGCTCATAGGGGGTTTTGTTAAGAATCGGTCTAATGATAACTCTATTCATTACATAACATGCTGTATTTACAGCTTCTGCCCAGAGATGCAGAGGTAGTTCATATTCATTTAACATAGACCTAGCCAATTCTTGTAAAGTTCGATTCTTTCTCTCAACTACCCCATTTTGTTGTGGAGTACGTGGTGCAGAGAACTCATGTTTGATTCCGTTTTCATCACAGAAAGTTTCAAATTCATAATTTTCAAATTCTCCACCATGATCACTTCTTAACGAAACAATAGAGACTTCTTTTCATTTTGCACAAATTTTGCGAATCTTGTGAAGTATGAAAAAGTTTCTGATTTTTTAGCCAAGAAATATACCCATGTATATCTTGAGTAATCATCAACTAACACAAAGCAATATTTCTTACCTCCTAAGCTAGCAATGTCATTAGGTCCAAATAGATCCATATGAACTAGTTCAAGAACTCTAGAAGTGCTTACATTGTTTTTGGCATGAAACGATGATTTTTTAAGTTTTCCCAAAGTACATGCTTTACAAATGTTTTCAGTTTCAAACTCATGTGATGGCAACCCTCTTACCAAACTTTTCCTTTTTAATTTGTTTAATAAGTTCATACTAGCATGCCCTAAACGTCTATGCCATAAATTCACTTCTATATCCTTAGCTACCAAACATTTAGAGAGGATGAGATCATCAAAAGATAGAGAATATATATTACCTTTCCTTTTTCCTGAAAATAAGATTTCTTTTGATGATTTGTCAACAATTTTGCACAAGTCAGAATCAAAGATAACATTCATACCTTTATCACAAAGCTGGCTGATTGATATCAAATTGTGGTGCAGATTTTCAACATATAGTACGTCATTCAAGGTAAATGTATTGTTACCTACTTTACCTTTACCGACAATTTTACACTTGTCATTGTTCCCCATTGTGACTCTGCCACCTTTGTACTTTTCTAGGCTAAGGAACTTCGATTTATCGCCTGTCATGTGCCTGGAACATCCAGAATCCAAGTACCATTGCTGTTGTTCCTTAGCCTGCCAGCATACCTACACGAGAAGAGAGTTTAGTGACCTATTTGTTTTTATAGGTCCATGATTGTTAGTGGCAAAATATTTAGAATGATAATTTTGTGGATACCCAAAACTATTTATAATTGTTCCCTTCGGCACCCAAATTTGTTTAACTTTGAGAGATTTTATATTTGTGCCTTTTGGAACCCAAATCGGTATAGTTTTCATATGTTTGGGTCTATTCCAACAATTATTGTGATTGTGTCCAAATTTTCTACAAATTGTGCACATAGAATTAACTTGATTAATATTGCTTTCAACAATTTTCGAATTATTATATCCAAGTCCTTGTCTAACCATATTAACAGTTTGCTTTCCTAATAGCATATTTAACGATTTTTCACTTTTTGAAAATTTATCTAAGGTTGTTGACAGTTGTTGGACTTGTGTTTTGAGAGATTCATTTTCATTTAACAACTGTGTGCATTTTTTAATAGAAATCTCTCTCCTAGTATTTTCATTCTCTTTTAAAATCAGAATTTCATTTTCAAGTGATTTTATATTGATTTTCGATTTTTTAATTTCTTCTTCGAATGTTGGACACTTATCGCACTTAGGGATTCTACGTTGATAGTTCTTAACTAATTGATCAAGTTGTTTATTGCATTCTATCAAATTATCCTTTTGAGATTCAAGTTTAGCATATTTTTCCCTAAGTCGTTCATAACAGCCATTTACTTCATGGAAATAAATTAGTAATTCAGAATGAGTGAGTTTTGATACCTCGCTTGGCTCGTCGTCATCACTGTCTGTAACTTCACCATGAAGGCACATGTTTGCTTTTTCACTCTCACTCTCGGTGTTATCACTTTCATCTTCGTCAGTTTCATCCCAAGTAGCCGCAAAGCTTTTCTTCTTTAGTTTCTTTCCTTGATTTGATCGTTTTTGAGGACATTGTGGCTTGATATGGCCGGGTTTGTTGCATTTGTAACAGATGATTTTCTGTTCTTCTTGGTTGTCTAGTGCTTTGCCTATTCTGCTTTTCAATTCATGATTTCGAGCTGGATTTTCGTATTTGCGATTCCACCTTTTGAATTTCTTTATTAGTAGCGCCAGCTCTGCTGCTCCATCATCATCATCATCATCATCATCATCACTTTCAGTTGTTCCTTTGAGAGCTATTGATTTCTTTCGAGAATCTCCACCTTCACGCTCTTCCTTGAATTTCATTTCTAGCTCATAAGTGGTGAGATTTCCGATGAGTTCTTCGACTTTGAGTTGTTTTAAATCTTTCGATTCTTGAATGGCAGTTACATTTGCTTCAAAGTTTCGTGGAAGGACTCTGAGGATTTTCCGGACTATTTCCAATTCGGTATATGTTTTTCCGAGAGCTTTTGATTTGTATACGATATTGGAAAGTCGTCCGTACATCTCTTTGACATTTTCTTCTTTTGCCATTGTAAAGTTCTCGTATTCGCTGCTTAGCATGGCAAGGCGAGATTCTTTGACTTGAGATGTTCCTTCGTGAGTCACTTCTAGTATGTGCCATATTTCCTGCGCAGTTAGACAATGTGAGACACGATTAAATTCAAATTGATCTAATGAACATATAATAGAATTCATAGCTTTGGCATTAGTATTCTGTAATTTATTTTCTAGTTCTGTCCATTGTTCCTTTGGTTTCTCTATTTCCTGATCATCTACAGTTATAGTTGGTATTCTATAACCTGTCTCAACAATATCCCAAGCGTCAATGGTTTTCAAAAAAAATTTCATCCTATTTTTCCAAAAAGCATATTCACCATTGAACATTGGTGGTCTAACTATGGATTGACCTTCTGCAAAAGCATTATTAAAAGAAGCCATTTTAAAAATTCAAAATTTTAAACAAAAACTGATTTTTTCAAAAAAAATAGAATTTTTAAAACAAATGTTGACTTCTAAACCTGGCTCTGATACCACTTGTAGGATCGATTTCACCCTAGAGGGGGGTGAATAGGGTGATAGTGTTAATTATAAAAATTAACTGCAGAAGCTAATAAATTAATATTAACACAGCTCACAGAATATTATGAGCACAGAAATAAATAGCAGAATAAAATGCAGACAGAACAACACAGAATTTACCCAGCTTCTGCAAAACCCTGCCTACGTGCTGCTCCCAGGGTTTCTACTAGAAATTAGAAAGTCCCTCGCTTACACACGTAAACTCGCTATACCCGCTATTGACTATCCTAACTCTACGCTCAAAACCCTGGCCACAACTCAACAACCGAGTTGTGAATTCCCAAACTACACACCGTAGTTTGTCTCCTAGTCACACGACTAGAAAATTAGCAATTTGAAATTTAGATACAAATTTAAAAACGATTTCAAAATAACTTAAAAAAAACAAAGCCCTATAAATATAAACTAAAAAACCCTTTTTATATCAAAACCCTATACATATAAATATAAACAAAGCCGGCCCTTCTTTTCTTTATTAGTTGACCCGATACTTCTCAAATGGCAGCTTTGCTTCTGAATTAGGGCTTGTGAAAAATTTGGGGGTTTCGTTCCTTTTGCTCTGAAAATTTGGGCTTGAAGTCGCCGGCTTAAATTCGATCGATCCAGTGATGTTTTGCGTGTTGCCTTGATCGATTGATTCCTCGTTCCTTATGCGGCTGCTTCGTTGATCAAATTCTCTCCTTGAATCGGTATTATTTGTTTTTTGCTTTCTTGATTTTTGCTTTCTGGAATTCGATGCCCTTGCCGATGATGTGAATTTGATTTATATAGGGTTTGTAAATCCTATTCTTGCGTTCGTATAAAATAATTAGAATTTGTCAAATTCTTTTGATCGGCCGTTTGATTAGGCTTGAACGATTGATGATCGAACTGACTTTGTCAACTTCGTATCTTTTGCATTCCTTGGTTGACACGGTTTTGAATTTACTTTCGTGATAACCACGGCTTTGATTTCTGGCATTTTTACATTGTTGACTTGTTCTTGTATATTTGCCTGAGTCACCCTGTTTCACTGTGTACTGCCTGTACTTGTGCATTTGCATCATGTGTATATATATATATATATATGTGTGTGTGTGTGTGTTAGCTTTAAATTTGGTCACTTGATCATCTTTGTTGATTGCCCTGTAAAATTTCATGCCGACTTCGGTAACTTCGACCCGAGCTTGTACTTGGATACATTTGCTTGCTGTCTGGATATCTGCAGTGCATCACCATTGTTCTTTACATTTGTATATAATGTTATTACATGCTGCTTCACCATATCACTTGAGGTCTTGTAGTTGGTGATTTGCACTTGCACTGCTTCATAAGTTCATTTCTATCTGTTTCTTGTGTTGCACTTGTATGCTCTTGTGTATTGCCTTGTATCACTGACCCTTCCATATACTCTCTGATAAATGTTTGTACTGGTTTGGATACTTTGTAGTTGCTGTGCCTCTCTTGTAGCTTTCATCACTGATGCATGTACATTGCTTCATGTTGGTTTGGTTGTTTGATTTTTACTGTCCACATGTTACTGGTCTTGATCAATGCTCGGCCATGTTGCATTCATGTTGCTTGCAGTGTTGGTCTGACTTGAACTCGATTCACTTGAACTGTCACCGCTAGGTGGTCATGTGCCACTAACTGCTGAGTCTTTGGTGCTGTCTTGAATTTGAATGGTTGCATTTGTTTACCTCTGCACTTTGTTTGAGTTTCACTGCCATAAGTCGTGCATGTTTATCTGGGTTGCATTGAGTACATCCATACTTCTATGTTGTTTGTGTACTACTTTGGCTTCACTGTACATTATACATGACTTTGGTTCTGCACCATGTTGTAGCTGTACTGTCTTGAGCTCGACATTGTTGTTTACTTGCTTTGATGCATTCACATGCTGCCATACTTGTTCATGCTGCTGGACTTGATGCAGTTTGATTGTTTTGTAGTTGTTGATGTTCTTTGTAGTTTGTTTCTGCATTTTGCATTGGCCATGCTTTGGTCATTGAAGTATGTTGTCACTTGTTGACTGCATGTTCATCATTTCATATTGAACTGTTTCTTGTCATGTTCACTTGTGTTGAATCCAGTTTCAAAACTCGGATTTGACCTTGTGCTCGTGTCGTATTTTTGAATTTATTGCACCTGAGTTGAACCTGTCCGTATATTTGGGTTTGACCTTGTGCTCACCTGTCCCTGTAAATCAATCAAGTGTACATATCGGCGTGCACGGCCTTGTGGCATATACAGTAATACACTGTGTATGTCACAAGTTGTTCGTGTATGATGAATTCAAATATAAATGATGACGAACAACCCAAATAACTGAGGCAAATCATATTTTCAAAAACCATATTTTATTTTTGAATTGCAAAAATATTTCTTTTTCAATTTTACTGCGTTAGTTTATATTTTTGCAGATTTCTCAGATTCTGGATTCTAACTGGAAGGAAGTTGAAAATACGAGTGTGAGTGATATGTAGTGAGGTGAATTGTAAATGTGAAATGTGATGTAATTGTAATCAAAGTTGTATAGTTATGTGAGAGCTTGAAATTGTACTATTCAAAGATGTAAGAAATATTTGTTTGAATAAAATATTCGTTTGAATTCAAATTCCGTGTTATTTATTTTATTCAGCAAATATTTATTTAATCTGTGAAAATAAATAGTATATTATCAAATACATTTAAACGAATGTATATATGTTTATTATCATCAAACAAAAATCATATAAGCGCATATTCAACAAATGCTGTGTGAATTCAAGTATTGAATTGAATTGAATTGTTTAAACCTTTAAACAACTTGGCCTTTAAAATACGTTTTATATTTTGATGAGACCGGGGATCGGCTTTCTAGATTTGGATATCCGAAAACAACATCGATCCAAATTAACGTTAGGTCGTGACATCTCAAAGTGAAGATCGAGATGAAGTTTTAAAGTGCAAGGGTTATTGTCATTAATTCTGAGGATGATTCCAAAATGAGTGTAATGAGATAATGCCTACGGTTTCGTTCGAACCTGGAACGAACTTGCATGGATTGAATACTTACAGAACATCGTTAGGTGGACAATCAACATTCTAAGATGGATGTGTTATATAAAGGTAATCGTAGCCTCAAGCCTAATCAACCGAGAATGGATAAAATAGGGAAGGTGCAGCAAGGCTAAGTGGGTAGCACCCAAGTAGGATGAGATTTCCCCCTGTCTAGAGGTCCCTTTTATTCGGCTGTGTGGGCAGTTGTTGAGCTCCAACTGCCGGGGTTGTCTTGTTCGCGACTGTCCAGTAAGGGATGATTCCGGCCTCGTGTTGCAGGGGATTGGGAGTAATCCTCAGTACGTTAATATAGGCCACGTACTGTTAAGGGTGGTACCCCAGTAGCCCTGCCATTGTATGGAATCCAAACTCCAATAAGTGCCCTCGGATTTGATTGTATACCTATGTAGCTGAAATTTAATAAATGTAACAATTTCGGCTATTTCTAATTTATTTGAAAATCCTAGACCCTATTATAATATCACATATTTTTCCTATTAAAGTTTTGGTTAGCGTAAGGTAAAAAATTACCCAGGTTTATGTGCGGTGAGTCTTACATGATACCTTTTTGTTTTCAAAGTTTTTTAAAGTTAAGCCACTTTAACCGTTTACTCACACCAGACCCATGTCTGACCTGGAGTTTATTTCCGTTTTTTTAAACTCTTGGGTACTAAAATTTTTACGAGTAGCCAAGGGATTCAGGTTAGCTTTGACGAATTCTGGAGGAGATATGGAGCATGAGGCTTCAGCGTTGTAGATATATAATGGTTCCGCTGTGTTGATATCTGTTTTGTATATTGAGTTGTATGATTAGACAGGTGTTTATAACTGTCTAGTATGTGTTGCGTTAGCTGTGTAACTCTGATGTATATGATATTATCTAATATTTATGTGATTAATATAATTTATTCGTTCCGCTGTTGAGATTCTGATGTTGTTTCTTTCTTTCTTCTATATCTTTCTCTTTTCTATCCCTTTCTTTCTTAAAATGATGCGCCTTATTATGGAGAATAAGGCCGTGTCGTTTCAAAATCCATGGGTGCGCACCAATCAATCACAATGTAAATGATGGTAATGCGAAGGGTGTGTCCGCTAGAGGTAGCTAGCCTCGTTGGCAGGTACAACTCTTGTTTTGTCATTTCAAATTGACACAAGTGTCAGGCTAATCCATTATCGTTCTCTGTCTTCAAATCCATCAAACGTATGCCAAATCCAACCACTTCATTCTGGACCATCACTCCATGTACACAGTTGCAAAAGTGGTTCCACTATTGATAAAGAATATGCCAAAAAGAGGCCCTGATCTCTTTAACAACCAAACGTCGTTTTACACACTAGTTGGTACTTTTACATCTCAAAATCGATTCGTAGTTGATATCAATATATCATGTTCGCTTCAAAATCAAATTCGTTTTGCAGTCATCATATTTATTCGAAATATACTATTTCACTTCAAAATCATTTTCGCCTTAATATCTCAATTTCAGTTCCAATTCAAAATTGCTTTAAATTTTAGTTTAGATTATAACTTCATTTAACTCAATTCGTATTTAAATCCATGATTTAAATATAAACAATTCCCACTCTGACCCGTTTGAATTTTTGAAAATAGTTTGGAAAAAGTTTAAATTGTTTAAAAATAGTTTAAATAGCTAAAGTAGTTTTCCATAAAGTGATTTAAGTATTTAAAATGTTTTATAAAAAATAGATTTGAAAATCTAAATAATTTGAATATAAAAAATATATTTTAAATAGTTTATATTAAAATAATTTATTTGAAAATAGTTTCAAAGTCAAACTAGTTCGATGCCAAATTTTCCAATCCAAAATAAATTCCAATTTCCATTTCGATTTAATCGATTCAATTTTGATTTCAAGTCGAATTTTACTTCGATTCCAAACTAATTTCAATTTCAATTCAAAATTAATTTCCATTCCATTTCTAAATTATTTTCAATTTCAATTTCAAATTAAAACCATTCCAATTCCAAATTAAAGCCATTATGATTTATATCAATCTCGAGTTCGATTTTCAAAATATTGACTTAAAACACTTAAATCTAATTAACCTTCAATACCCAATTTAAAAATCAAAATTTTCAAATAAAATACAATTCCAAACTCAATTTCGAAATATCATTTTATATCACCTTTACTTAGCAATATGCAAAGTTCGAATAAGAATCTAATTTTTTAAAACAAATCAATTTTCGAAGTTCAAATCATACTTCAATTATAACTTCAAAATCTCAACTTTGATATTTAAACCATTTCTATTAACAAAATTAAATTTCTACATTTCGAGCTCACGTACGAAAATAATTCAATTTTATGTAAATTTGAATTTTATTTCTTGAAATAAAAATCATTTAAATAATTTCAAATCAAAAATTTTAAAATCATTTAATTCAACCAATCTGGTATCCGTATATAATTTTCTATCCTATAGCCAGGTGATGAGTTATTTCAATTTAATTTTAAGGATGGACATATATCGTTTCAATCCAAATAAATGTCATCGATATATATCATTTCAACCTATTTCTTAATTTAATCGAAATAATTCAATTTATAGTTTTATATACTATAAATGATTTACAAGGTGATAGCAGGATATATCAAAATAAATAAACATCTAAATCCGCCAAAACATCAATCAATAGCATCCATCATAATCAACATCCAAATCAACCAGTCATTCACAAGAATTTCATAGTTATTAATATCAGGTAATTTACTGGCCATTAAATTCCAATTTCAAACTTGACTGTCAATTTAATATCTACAGTCAATTCATATGTCAATTTCATTTTCGAATAACATTTAATAAAATTAGATAACTTCGATCCAATTTTTAACGAACATAAAAATATTATAGTTTGTCGTGAGCGTTAAAAACGCTCACCTTATTTTCTATTATCGCTTTTGCATTGTGGTTTCGTTTAAATTCGAACGCACTCGAATTTAACCGAAAATTCTACAAGCTCTAAATTCAACTAATTTGATTCCACAATAAAGCTCTCATTAATACGAACCCAACATGACTGACTGCGTTGGATTTAGACCTAAAACGAATGAGTTATGCAATTTATAAGAATCTACATTTATTAAAACAATCTATATAAAAAAATTCATCACGGATTTAATTTTTATTACTCACTCACAAAGCCTAGACCACAAATAATAGAACCTAACCCACACACATCCCTTCTTCTTCGATCTTTTTCTTTTCTTCCTCACGCCTTTGTTGAATATGCGAGTATATGATTTTTGTTTGATGATAATAAACATATATATATATATATATTCATTTAAATATATTTGTTAATGTACTATTTTATGTTTCACATAACTAAATAAATATTTGCAGAATAAAATTTATAATACAGTATTTAAATTCAAACAGATATTTTATTCAAACAAATATTTATTACAATTTTGAATAGTAAAAATTTGTACTCTCACTATATATATACAAATTCAATACAATTTTGATTACATCACAATTTCTAATTTACAAATACACCTCACTACATATCGCTCATTCACTCGTAATTTATCTACAACTTTATTCCAAATTCAATCCATCATCTGAGCAATCTGCAAAAATAAATACCGACGCAGTAAAATTGAAATGGAAATATTTTTGCAGTATAAAAAAAATTGTATTTTGAATATATTATTTGCCTTAGTTATTTTGGTTCTTCGTCATCATTTAAATTTGAATTCATCATACACGAACAACTTGTGACATGCACAGTGTATCACTGTACATGCCACAAGGCCGTGCACACCAATATATACACTTGATAAAATTACAGGGGCAGGTGAGCACATGCCAAAACCAAATGAAAAGCCGGGTTCAACTCAAATGCAATAAAAATAATGTCACGATATTAGCACAAGGTCAAACCCGAGCTACAAGCTGGATTCAACTCAGGTGCAATTCAAAAAACAAATCCAAATGCAATAAAATGGTCGGGAGCAACCTCACAGCACACTTGTATACATTTATGTGAACCAGACAAGTACGAATGCACAACTGGAAACATGAATAACACATCATACATACATAGTGCAAAAGTGATGATCTACAACTAAGTGCAACACAACCAAACTGCCCAGGCTCAAAAAATAAAATAAACGAGTACATATTGAAGTACACATGAAGTACATGAAACAACACTTCAGCCTGAACCAGATAGTGCACACTGCAGATACAAGGCAACAGTAGTGAACATGCATATGACTCAAGACCACAATGCAGACAATAGGGTTTAGTTCAATATGGTTGTAGTGAAGATTCAGTACAAATGAAACTGGACCGGTAAGCAGTGCCAAAAGATCAGAGACAATGCAATTGCAGACAAGCTACATGATCACTGACCGCATATAAAGCAACAACTCAACAATTAGTGCACATGTATACTAGACCAGATTCCCAATCAAGCGATGCAGACCAACAGTGAAACAAATGATGACGTATCAATGAAATAATCAACAACATTTCAATATGACTCAATTCAACTACACAAGACCGAACCAGACTCTATGTAATCTAGAGCAATAGCATCTTCAAAATAATGATATACAACAAAATCAAACTAGTTCATATTTTCACGAAATCAAGTGTCTCGAAGCAATGAAACAAGTGAGGACACAAATATACAAAACTCAAGTGCTACCAAAATTTATTTAGCAACAATAAGTGTACAGGTCTGTGACGATATCAAATAAAGGCCACAGTAGCTCAAATGAGCAATCTCAAACATGATACTAGTGACATGCACAGATGAACATCAAGTGATGCAACAGACATGTATGCATACACATATTAGAACCATATCATTGAACAGTGGACAGAGTTCTACAATCCAATACAAATGCAACACTGAAGCACACATGACAACCAGCCTACAGCCGTGAGACCAGACCAACAATGCGACACAAATGCACAAGTACAGGCTGAGACATACTCAAGAAAGACTTTTCATAATTGACCGAAGTCAAATGTAATAACAGTTTAATATTAAAACATAAGTCGAAGCCGTGAACAATTGACCGGAGTCAAAATGAACAAAGATAGAGATGCCAGAAATTCACAACCATAACGACCAAAGATCGAACAGTTCAAAAGTCAGAGCCTTAGAAATCAAGGAATCAGCAAATTCACAAAACCGTGGTGACTAGTGAAAAAATATACGAATTGACAAAGTCGGAAATCATCGTCAACATTCAATCAATATTAAATGGCGGAGGAGAATTACAGATGAATTCAAACAAATATATACAAATGAAAATCAAGGGGTTCGAACCCTATATAAAAACCCTAAATATCATCGGCGAAAGCAACAATTTGAGTTCAAGATAAACTGACAAAAATAACCAATAACTCGAATCATCGATCGGGTTCAAAGCAATCAACCATAAAAGAAAAAAGGAAAAATAACATGCCAATATTAATTCGAATTCGATCGAATTGGAGTAGCCGAAGAAGATCGACAGAGAGAAAGAAGAAATCAAAGCATCATCAATCAAATAGACAAGCTGGCGACTTCAACACGAAGCCTTAATTTTCGAGCAAGCAACAAAGCCGCCATTATCACAAACATAAAGGAACGGGCCGACATAGCGATAAAAGAAAAAGAGCAAGAATACTTTGGGCCGGCCTTTATATTGGGTTTATAATTATAAGGCTTATAATTTTTTATTAGGGTTTTGCTTTGTTTTTGTTTAAAATTGTTTTTGAATTGTATTTCAAACTTCTGTGTAATTTCTAGTCGTGTGACTAGGGGACAACTACGTGGCGTAGTTTGAGAATTCGCAACTCAGTGGCTGAGTTGTGGCAGGATTTTGAGCGTAGAGTTAAGGGTAGTCGATAGCGGGTGTCGCGAGTTTAAGTGTGTAAGCGTCTGCCTGCTTAATTTCTAGTAGAAACCTTGGGGGCAGCACGTAGGCAGGGTTTTGTCGAAGCTGGGTAAATTCTATGTTGTTCTATTTCTGCATTTATTATTCTGCTATTATCTGTGTTGTTATTATTTTGATATATCTGTGTTGAAATAATTTTATACAAACTTCCGCATTAATTTTTATAATTTATAGTCTCACCCTATTCATCCCCCTGTAGGGTGAAATCGATCCTACAAGTGGTATCAAAGCTAGGTACAATGCTAATTTTGTTTTAAAAAAAATTGATTTTTTTCAAAAACCAATTTTTGTTTTAAAAATTTGAATTTTTAAAATGGCTTCTTTTAATACTGCTTTTGTTGAGAGTAAGTTTATAGTTAGACCACCAATGTTCAATGGTGAATATGCTTACTGGAAAAATAGAATGAATTTTTTTCTAAAAACCATTGAATGGAATATTGTTGAGACTGGTTATAGAGCAACTATAATTGTAGACAATTAGGAAATAGATAAACCGACGGATCAATAACCAGAGCTAGAAAATAAATTACAAAATGTTAACGCTAGAGATATGAATTCTATTATCTGTTCATTGGATCATTTTGAATTTAATCGTGTCTCACATTGTCAACTGCGTAGGAAATATGGCACACTCTCGAAGTGACTCGCGAAGGAACGTCTCAAGTCAAAGAATCTCGCCTTGCTATGCTAAGCAGCGAATACGAGAATTTCACAATGGCCAAGGAAGAAAATGTCAAAGAGATGTATGCATGACTTTCCAATATTGTATACAAATTAAAAGCTCTTGGAAAATCATACACGGAATTGGAAATAGTTCGAAAAATCCTCAGAGTCCTTCCACGGAGTTTTGAAGCAAAAGTCACAGCTATTCAAGAATCAAAGGATTTAAAACAAATCAAAGTTGAAGAACTCATCGGAATCTCACCACTTATGAGCTAAAAATGAAATTCAAGGAAGAGTGTGAAGGAGGAGATACTCGAAAGAAATCAATAGCTCTCAAAGGAACAACCGAAAGTGATGACGACGACGACGATGGAGCAGCAGAGCTGGAAATTGTAATAAAGAGATTCAAAAAGTGGAACAGCAAATATGGAAATCCAGCTCTAAATCAAAAATTAAAAAGCAGAATAATCAAAGTTCTAGATAAACCAGAACGGCAAGAAATCATCTGTCATATGTGCAACCAACCCGGACACATCAAGCCCGATTGTCCTCAAAACCGACACGACTTAGAAATGAAATCAAAAAGGAGGAATTCTGCAGCCATGTGGAATACAAGTGATGAACTTAATAAAAGTACTAGCAGTGAGAGTGAGAAAGCGATATGTGCCTTCAAGGTAATATAACTGATAGCGATGATGACGAGCCAAGCGAGGTATCAAAACTCACTCACTCAGAATTACTTATATATTTCCACGAAGTAAATGGCTGTTTTGAACGACTTAGGGAGAAATATGCCAAACTTGAATCACAAAAAGATACTTTGATAGATTTAATTAAAAAACTTGACCAATTAGCTAAAAACTATCAAAGTATGATCCGTAAGTGTGATAAGTGTCCAACATTCGAAGAAGTGATTAAAACATCAGAAATCAAAATTAAGTCGCTTGAAAATGAAATTTTGATTTTGAAAGAGTGTGAAAATAAAAGAAGAGAAAATTCTATAAAAAGGTGCACAAAATTGTTAAATGAAAAAGAATCTCTCAAAACTCAAGCCCAACAACTGTCAACGACTTTAGATAAATTTTCAAAAAGTGAAAAAATGCTGTACATGCTATTAGGAAAACAAACTGTTAGACAGGGACTTGGATATAATCAATCTGAAAATGTTAGAAATGAAATTAATCAAGTCAATTCAATGTGCACAATTTGTAGAAAATTGGGACACAATCAAAACTATTGTGGTATAGACCCAAAGACGTGAAAACTATACCAATTTGGGTTCCAAAAGGCACAAATATAAAATCCCTCAAAGTTAAACAAATTTGGGTGCCAAAAGGAACATATGTAAATAGTTTTGGGTCTTCACAAACATATGTTTCAAAATATTTTTCCACTAACAACCATGGACCTATAAAAACAAATAGGTCACAAAAATCTTTCACCGTGTAGGTATGGTAGCAGGCTAAGGAACAACAACTATGTTACTTGGATTCTGGCTGTTCCAAGAACACAATGGGCGACAAAGCAAAGATTCCTTTGCCTAGTACAAAGGTGACAGAATCACAATGGACAACAACGAAAAAGAAAAATATCATAAAGGTAAAATAGGTAATGGTATATTCATCTTGAACAATATATTAATGTGATAGTCTGCACCATATCTGATTTGAATTAATTCAGCCAGTAATGTGCTGATGAAATGAATGATGATTTTGATTCTGACTTATTCAAAATTGTTGGCCAATTATTTTCTTACACCAAGAACAATACAAAAATCTCTAGAATCTTTGAACTACTTCATATATAAGTTTGGATTAATGATAGTTTTAATGATAATACATTTGGTTATTTTACGGTTGACTCTATATTCACAGTTTTTGATTATTTACACGGCTTCAATTCATATTCAAAAGAACTTCATTTAAAAGTTGTTAAAAATAACTCTAAGGAATTTGTTGCACACTTCATGATCTGGTCTATAACATTCAGTTAATAATAATCTCGATTACACTGGTTATCTAGTTTATAGAAAAATTACTAGTGGAACGTGATTTATGTTGAGACATTTAGTAACTGCATCATTTTTCAAAGAAATTTCAGCATATTTTTCATTTCAAATAATTTTCAAAAAGCAGACATTTTTTTTTATAAAACACCTTCTAGAATATCATTTTGACCTCGTTTCGGATTAGTCATTTTTAGAAAATTCTATAATTATTTTTGAATATGATTTTAAATGTCTATATGAACTAATCTGACTCCCTACTGATTTTCAAAAAAGATAAATAGTGATTAAAAAAGTGATGAGTGTTGATATTAATCATATATTATAATTTGAGACGGTATAATTAATAAATTTATTTAGAAATTTAAACAAGAGTTATAAACACTTTGTGTTGGTAAAAATTCCATGATCATTTCTATTTCTATCATTTTCTATCGTCCATCACTCATCATAATCCAATATAGTATGTCAATATGTGGTGATTTAAACAGGAATCATTCATTTTTCATTTTATATTTCTTTTAAATAAAATAATAATAATAATAATAAAAACAAGTATTCACTCTCATTTAAAAGTCCTCACGGTTATGCATGGGTGAATCACATGGAATTTTTGACTATGTGCTTCCATGCTCATTTAAAAGTCCTCACGGTTATGCATGTATGGAACGCATATCAAAATTGATTTATTAAATAAACAAGTTGATTCTAATCCCATTTAAAAGTACTCACGGTTATGCGTGGTTAGAAAATACTTGAATTCATTATTTTAAATAAAATTAGAATACTACTAATCTCATTTAAAAGTCCTAACGGTTATGCATGGTAGGTAGATATTCAAATTCCTCATATAAATATACCATAAATAGACATAACTGTATGGTTTTATATGATGACATCATTCCCATCATTCTAAAAGTGGAATATGCGCCTAACAGAGTATTTATGATTTTTGTTAGATTTTTTTTTGAAATTTAATATTTATATTCGATTGAGTATTAATGTCGTATTAATATCTATCACTTTATCTCTATTTTTCTAACACTATTACTCTTTTGCTGATAATAAAAGGGGGAGAGAAAAGTTAAGATTTTGTCAAATTAAAGCAAAGGTCAAATATTTTCTATTTGCATCAAGGCTCATTTGCATATTTTTAATCATATGCATATATGAAGGGGGAGCTTTGTGTAGAGAGGAAGCATTCAAATAGGGGGAGCGAATTGGATGATCAAATACATTCAAAATCTTAAATATATGTTTGTTATCATCAAAAGGGGGAGATTGTTGAATATGCGAGTATATGATTTTTGTTTGACGATAATAAACATATATATATTCATTTAAATGTATTTGTTAATGTACTATTTTATGTTTCACATAATTAAATAAATATTTGCAGAATAAAATTTATAACATAGTATTTAAATTCAAACAGATATTTTATTCAAACAAATATTTGATACAATTTTGAATAGTACAAATTTGTACTCTCACTATATATATAAAAATTCAATACAAGTTTGATTACATCACAATTTTTAATTTACAAATACATCTCACTACATATCGCTCATTCACCCGTAATTTATCTACAACTTTATTTCAGATTGAATCCAGCATCTGAGCAATCTGTAAAAATAAATACTGGCGTAGTAAAATTGAAAAGGAAATATTTTGCAGTACAAAATAAAACGTATCTTGAAAATATTATTTGCCTCAGTTATTTGGGTTGTTCGTCGTCATTTAAATTTGAATTCATCATACACGAATAGCTTGTGACATGCACAGTGTATCACTGTACATGCTACAAGGTCGTGCACACCGATATATACACTTGGTAAAATTACAGGGGCAGGTGAGCAATGTCAAACCCAAATGAAAAACCGGGTTCAACTCAAGTGCAATAAAAATAATGTCACGATATCAGCACAAGGTCAAACCCGAGCTACGAACTAGATTCAACTCTGGTGCAATTTGAAAAACAAATCCAAATGCAATAAAATGGTCGAAAGCAACCTCATAGCACACTTGTATACATCTATGTGAACTAGACAAGTACGAATGCACAACCGGAAACATGAATAACACATCATACATACGCAGTGCAAAAGTGATGATCTACAACTCAGTGCAGCACAACCAAACTGACCAGGCTCAAAAAATCAAATAAACAAGTACATATTGAAGTACACGAAACAACACTTCAACCTGAGACAGACAGCGCACACTGCAGATACAAGGCAACAGTAGTGAACATGCATATGACTTGATGCCACAATGCAGACAACAGGTTTTAGTTCAATATGGTTGCAGTGAAGATTCAAAAAAGTACAAATGAAACTGGACCGGTAAGCAGTGCCAGAAGATCAGAGAAAATGCAAGCGCAGACAAGCTACACGATCACTGACCGCATATAAAGCAACAACTCAACAATCAGTGCACATGTATATCAGACCATATTCCCAATCAAGCGATGCGGACCAACAGTGAAACAAATGAATACGTATCAATGAAATAACCAACAACAGTTCAATATGACTCAATCCAACTGCACAAGACCGAACCAGACTATATGTAATCTAGAGCAATAGCATCTTTAAAATAATGATATACAGCAAAATCAAACAAGTTCATATTTTCACAAAATCAAGTGACCGAAGCAATGAATCAAGTGCAGTCACAAATATACAAAACTAAAGTGCTACCATAATTTATTTAGCAACAATAAGTGTACAGGTCTGTGATGATATCAAATGAAGGCCACAGCAGCTCAGATGAGCAGTCTTAAACGTGATACTAGTGACATGCACAGATAAACATCAAGTGATGCAACATACATGTATGCATACGCACATTAGAACCATATCAATGAACAGTGGACAGAACTCTACAATCTAATACAAATGCAACACTAAAGCATAAATGACAACCAGGCTATAGCATGAGACCAGACCAACAATGCGACCCAAATGTACAAATACAGGCCGAGACAAACTCAAGAAAGAATTTTCATAAATGACTGAAGTCAATTGTAATAACAGTTTAATATTAAAATTCAAGTCGAAGCCGTGAACAACTGACCGGAGTCAAAGTGAATAAACACAGAGATGCCAGAAATTCACAACCGTAACGACCAAAGATCGAACAGTTCAAAAATCAGAGCCTTGGAAATCAAGGAATCGGTAAATTCACAAAACTGTGATGACCAAGGCAAAAATATACGAATTGACAAAGTCAGAAATCATCATGGACATTAAATCAATATCGAATGGCCGAGGAGAATTACAGACGAATTCAAACAAATATATACAAATGAAAAAAAAGGGTTCGAACCCTATATAAAACCCTAAACGTCATCGACAAAAGCAACAATTCGAATTCAAGATAAACTGACAAAAATAACTAATAACTCGAATCATCGATCGCGTTCAAAGCAATCAACCAGAAAAGCAAAATGGAAAAATAACATACCAATATTAATTCGAATTCGATCGAATTGGAGTAGCCGAAAGGGATCGACAGAGAGAAAGAAGAAATCGAAGCATCATCAATCAAATCGACAAGCCGACGACTTCAACACGAAGCCCTAATTTTCGAGCAAGCAACAAAACCGCCATTATCACAAACACAAAGGAATGGGCCGACATAGAGATAAAAGAAAACGAGGAAGAATACTTTGGGCCGGCCTTTGTATTGGGTCTATAATTATAAGGCTTATAATTTTTAATTAGGGTTTTGTTTTGTTTTTTTTTTAATTGTTTTTAAATTGTATTTCAAACTTCTGTGTAATTTCTAGTCGTGTGACTAGGGGACAAACTACATGGCGTATTTGAGAATTCGTAACTCGGTGGTTGAGTTGTGGCAAGGTTTTGAGCGCAGTGTTAAGGCTATTCGATAGCGGGTGTCGCGAGTTTAAGTGTGTAAGCGCCTGACTGCTTAATTTCTTGTAGAAACCTTAGGGTAGCACGTAGGTAGGGTTTTTCCGAAGCTGGGTAAATTCTATGTCGTTCTATTTCTACATTTATTATTCTGCTATTATTTTGATATATCCATGTTGAAATAATTTTATACAAACGTCCGCAATAATTTTTGTAATTGATAGTATCACCCTATTCACCCATCCTCTAGGGTGAAATCGATCCTACAGCCTATAGCTTTGTGCACGCCCTCCTCGTGTCACTGATACGTCGAAATCAGTCGCCGACGGCCAAATCACCATCGCCAAATGCCTTGCCACGCCTCCATGACTCCGCCCATGCCCTTGAATCAACCCACACCTTCCTAATTGAATCGCGACATGCTCGCGGTTGAGTGCTATAGTGGGAATGTCGCGATCACCAAATGTCAACCGGACCTCGCCAAGACTTCGCTACAGCTGCCCTTCAGCCTCGCGAGCTCTCTTCCGGCATCCAGTCCTTGAATAGAAGACTATTACTCCATAAATCTCAAGCTCTAGCCTCCAAGCTCCTCTCGACTTCACTTTCGACCACCCATACTTCGCCGCACCCTCCAACCTAGCACATCCAGTCGAAGGTTATAACAAACAAAGAATTTTAAGGCTAGTTCGAGATTTTTTATTGAGTATTACAAGTGAATTTTTTTTTAAGTTCTCATTTTTTTCTTACTGTGCTATGTTTTTAAAAGAAGAAGGAAGCATTTATATGAAGAAAACATAGACAGGGTAAGGTGGCTGAGTGGATTTTTTTGCGGCTGATGGTTAGAAATAAAAGTTCTATTACCTTCATTCGTATTAATATAAATTTAATAAACCTTTAAATTATTTTTATAAAGCTTAAAACCCAAGATTCAATTATTTGAGCAAATTTCAATTATTAAATTTAAAAATTAAATTACCCAATAAATCATTATATTTGAAATTCAAGTTGTCAAATTTATAAATTTAACTTTTAAAAATTTAAAATCAATTAAATATTCCAATAATCAAAATTCTGGGTCGTTACAGTTAAATAATAATTAACTTTAGTTACGTATCAAATCATGTTTAACTTAATTAATTAACCTTAAGTTAAAAAAACCATTAGTTTAGATTAGAAATATTGTTAGATTTTCCGAACTACACGTATAACAACTACCGCTATACAGACCCGTAATTTTAAAACTTAAAATTTTGATTTTCTAACTTTTAAAACTTCAACGTGGAACTCTTCTCTTCTTTAAAACATGAAAATAAACCTTTGAAAACAAAAATCAAAGTTTTAAACTTGAAAACATTTCGCTTTGAAACAAAAATAAAGCTTTCGACAAAAAACGGATTTCTACGTCGCTTTTGGTTAGCGAATCGCTATCTTCATGTCATGAGCCCACATACAACAGATACAACATTCCAACACAATATCACATCATAACATTATAGCACAACCATGAGCAAGAATATTACTTCACAAATACAAACCAACTTTTCTAATATTCAAGGTATAATTATTATCGCCTACTTAAACTTTGGCATAAGCAATGAACTCCAAATCATCATATATGCATGCATGCACAACATATAACATTACTACATACTTAAGCAACATTTTAACTTATATATTTTATAACTTCAACAAGTTAGTAACTTGAGTTTTAAAACATGGACTTTACTCACCAAACTTTTCACTAAATCAAACTAAACTTACTCTCGACCTAGCTCACTTGCTCCTAGCTCAATAAAGCGAAGATATCGACCTTTAGAAGGCTAAATAAGCTCAATCTTGGACTAGTTTGGCTTGACCATGGCTAGAACAAGGCTCAGCCTTCATGTTTTTGTGTAGTTAGTAGTGAATGAGTTTGGAAGTGAAGTGGAGGAGTTTTTATTAGATTTTTGATTGAATAAACCAACCTTTTATCTTAGAAATATGGAGATGGAAGCCATGGAAATACATGAAGATAAGAAGAGGATGGAAATGAATTTGGGAATGATGGTGTAAAGGAAGAATGTGTAGAGATAGGAGGTATATATAGGCAATGAAAAGAATTTATAATTTAAATTAACTTTACATTTAAAATATATTAAATATTCTCATGTAGCATGCTTGCCATATCTTCCCCCTATCTCTCTCCACACGTCCTCCCTCCCTCCATATTCTCATGTACTAACCTAGGTGTTTTAGGTAATGTTTAGGTACTATCCTAGGTTATATAAATATGCATAAATAGTCATGTCATTAATGCATATGTATATATTATTAAGTATTCGTGTATGTATACATGTACATGCATGTATATTATTTGCATTTTTGATCAAACCCTAGTTTATAACTGTGTGCATGTTTTAAACAAATGTACACAATGTTTCCGATAACTTTTCGGTGCCTAAAAGTCAAAAATCGCTCTTCGACCACATTTTCTATTTTTATTTAAACTATCTATATTGGTAAACAAATTTTGAAAACTATTTTATCGTCATTTCTATATAATTTAAAATATGTTTATTTGCTAATAAAAATCCACTTATTAATTATAAAAATTTATTTAACTAGCCTATTTCAAAATGGAAAAATCCTGGGTCATTGCAAACCTATTTTACCATCATTTGTTATTATTTAAATAAGTTATATTTTAATCATAAGATCTATTATTTTAATATTTGAAATTTATTAAATATTCGTAAATTAAGACAGTAAAATTTTGGGTCGTTACAGATACTATTATGTGAGTCAAAGGTGTGAACTTAGTCAGCGATCAATATTGAACAGTTCAAACATTAACGCCCACATGTTATTTTAGTTGATGGTGTGACAGTTTGGTTAAATTCATCATTTATGGATATTTTCGGTAAAATCATGTTTAAAAACAATTTAAGGGAGAATGATATGTTATACACACGTTCTCTTCGTCATCACTGTATCCCATCTAATATCATAATTTTGGTCATGGTCAAAACTCCACAATATCCATATATAATTATTAAGTCCATCTCCAAAGTCCTTAGTTCAATAATAATATTTATTATTAATTGACATGCCCTAATTAGAGACTTTTGGCTTTGTGTTGACCAGAGTTGACCGTGATACTAACCTCTCATAACAGAGGAGAAAAATTCTTTATTGAACAATGTTTCACTTCGTAAACTCAGACCTAACTATAATATTTGCCTTCCCAGTTAATATACTAGTCGGAGTTTAGCTTTCTGCCTCGTTCGATGGTTGCCACATGACGATTTAGCTAGAATCAAAGTAGAGTATTCACATTGAAGTTTCACGATATTCTCAAGTTGAAAGAGCTATGTAACATCATCACACTAAGGTTTCATATTTAACCCTATTTATAAATAGGAAACTTTTAGTTGAGACATTCTATAGTCATATAATAACTACCACTACATAAACCCTTGTGCCCCCAGTGGCCATGAGTAACATAATTCCCAACATTTGAAGAGTGTTACGTACTTAGTCTTAAAAAATGTGTCAATATCCTTTTCTTGAAATATCTTGACCATGAATGTTTAACCAAAGTATTTTGGACGTACGATTTGATACTCATGGTTGTAACATTTGTAATTGCAATCGTATAACACTTTGTTTAAGGTCATATATATTAAATGATTATTCAATTAGTTATTTATGCCATAACATAACATTATATAAAATAGAAAGCAAATACCAAAAGCGTACGTTATTTCTAATGAGATTGGTTTCGAAGTCATGATCTTTAACAAATTACATATTTCTCCTAGGGCATACCCCTATAACTTCTTGATTGATCATCCTATATTTGACCAAGAGACGTTCCTCGATGAATAGATATGTAGTATTATATAATATCTACTATATCAGTTTTGCTTTACCTATCCATTCAATCAACTATTTATCATATGGAAGTTAGAGACAATTCATCCTAAATTTTCATGAATTCTTGGGTCCATTAGCAATACCTATTGCGTTATTTATGTCATAATATACTTGAACATGCAATAGAAGAAACCATCTGTATCCCATCTATATATTTGCATATACATATTTTACCATGACACTATTCTAGATGATGCACTCATTGTACTAGAAATTATTACAACTTTCTCATTTGGAACTATTTCCATCATAAGACCTTGGTTAAGGTTGAACCTTTAAAATTTAAGATTGTCTCACTACACTTGATATTTCCAATGAAGTTTTAGCATAATATCCTTCACAAGAATTTAATTGTTTCATAAAAAATTGTTTGTATTCCATAAATATCCAAGAACACTTCACTTGGTAAATTTTTAGACTTAATTCCATTTTCCTATTTAAATGCATTGGCAAATCTAGTTCACTACACAACATTTGCCATGTAACTTATGTCCAATGCATAAGATATCTCATGTGTCTCATTCCATGAAAATATTTCCTATTCGGAGTTCGCAATTAATAATAGTATTATGAACTATGTTTTGGATAGTAGAAATATCTCACTATACCATATATATATATATATATATATAAAGAATTGTATACGGGACATTAATGTTAAATATTTTATCATCAACAATTATGCAGTCTATTTATAGTCTTAAAAATGATTTATTACCTTTTCCAATCTTTTTTTATCACAAGGATACACTCCTTCTGCATTTTGAAGCTGAACAAAATTTGGATTTTTTAATCAATACGCATGTTCTAAGTTTTATATGTTTGATTTAAGACTAAAATCAATCTGTAACGACCCGTTAAATTAATAATATGTAATAAATTAGATTAGTATAATTTCTAATTTGTTAAGGAATAAATGTAGAAATTTGGTATAGTAGTTGCGTAACTTAGTGTAACAATAAAACATTATGACAATAGGTTTGGTTAATGTAGATGGTCACATTTTGTTGAAAGTTAGTGATAAGAAATGAATGAAAGTTGAATTTATAAAAGATAATATAAATATTAACTTTAATAGTATTCATGTATACAAAGATGCAATAAGTGTAGATAGTAAAATTCAATGTCTGTAGAAAAAAAAAATCTAATAGAAACATAAACTTTAATTATATGAGAAAGAGTATAGATCTGAACAAATATATGAAGATTGGTAAGAACAGTGTATGTAATCAGTTTGGTTATTAATATTTGAAAGATAGAGATGTGTAAATACGTAAATGAATTTATAATGGGAAGAAATGGTAAGAATGAAAATATAATAATAAGCAGTTGATTCAATTAAGGGAGTTAATTATAATAAATGGTCATTTAATAAATTTAACGTTCTGTGAGAAATCATAATAATTGTGTAAAATCAGTACAAGTTGGAAATGCATAAACCTTAATAAACATTCTAACTTAATAAATTTATGCAAATGTGGGAATTAGTTATAAGCGTGTAATTATGGGTATGATAACAATTAGTATAAAATACCTATATATTGGAAACACATTTGTAAAGCATAATTAATTGAGTTGGTGAATTGGGAATGAATTCAAAGTATATGAACATTTATGTTATATAAATAAGAGTTAATGCAGTAGCTAAATTTGTGAAATCTAAATCTATGGAACAAAGGGTGTAAGATCTTTACTGATGGAAATTAACGTTACAGGTAGTGTAAATTCCTATTTTAATAAGACTATGGGTTATAGTAAAGATTTTAAATCAAGATTTTGCTACGTGAATAAAAAGAATGAAGGTAATTGAGTTATTGCAATTAAGAAAATTTAAACGTTTATGAATACGTTAAGTAAAACTTAAGTTGGGATTTAAAATATTTGTGTATATAAATTTCATGCATTTGGCTATAGTGGATTTAATAATAAAAATGAAACGGTGAAATCAAATGGATATAAAGATTTCAATTATACCTTGAAATTCATATTCACCATAAAAGGTTAATTGGAACCAAAGTAGTTAATTAGGAATCCAATTGTAATAAATGGTAATAGTATAGTATTGGATAATAAATTTTAATGCAATACCCATAAAATGAATGAAATGAATAAATGAAAATGCATTCTAGGTTATTTATCGAATAAAGGAAGATATTAAATTTGTTTATGTAATATAACATTGATTAACCATAAATGGGAATAAATTTAAAGAATTGAGTTAATGCAAGTATTTGATTTATTTATGAGATAATACCGTGATAATGACGATTTGGTTTAAATTTGTGTATATGTAATATTTACTGGTGTGTCAAGTAATAAACACATAGATGCAAGAAAAGGAAAGTTGGTAGCAATCTATATATGTTATTTATCTTACTTAGTATATTAAATAAGGTTTGGAATTCAAATTTTAATTAAAGGAGTTGGTAGCACGTTAGTAGGAAATAATTGTAAGGGTGGGATAACAACTACTATAAACTACCTAATTTAAATGAGTCAATGAACTTATTTGAAATAACGTTCATCTAAATATGAGTAATTAAAATGGCGGGGTCAACAATAAACGTTACTTTAGAATTAATTTATATTTTAACGGAAGTGTGAAAGTAAAGCAATAGAAGCGTAAACTTATCAAGGTAGAATTTAGTAGTGTAATGAAAAAATGTTAAGAATGTTATAGTATAATGATTGATTGGAAATCAAAATTTACTTGTTTGAATGTAACTTTAGGGAAATTGGATTTAATTAAAATAAAAAGGAAGAAAAAAAAATTGGATGAAATTTAATGTTGGAATATTATGTAAATATAAACTTAGATAAAATTTAAGGATATCTACGTAATAGAGTGTAAAACCAATGTTAATTTCATCTATTTAATACTAATAGGTTAATAATAGAATGAAGAGTAAATTTAATGTTAAGTTAATATGAATTAAGGTAATATTGGGGAATAATGTGAATTTTCTTCATAATATGATAAGTTGTAGAATACAACGTAAACTTAAGTATAACCTTTGGATTGAAAACATTGTTAAGGGTTACCTGCTAAATTTGGATGGAATTGGCAATAAATGTTACACTTATGGGTAAGGAAATAAAAATGTCCAGAATTTGAGTATATTAAGAAATGGGGATTGAAATTGAAATCTTGCAACGAATCTAATAATACGTTACATAAGTGTTAAATTAAGGTAACATTTGGAAAATATGATAATGATTTTCAAATTGAACAAGTTGTGGAATTAATAAGGATGGAAGAAAAAAAAAATCAAGATTTATTTTATTTATTGGAATGAAAAATTTATAATTTGATTTATTGCGAATAATTGAAATTTAATTTGGTAATTGGCGAAATGATTAATGATTGAATTAACATAGAACTTGTTGTTAGTTATTAAAATTGTTTAAGAAATCAAAGGAGAGAAATTTTATAAAATTTTAAATTTTGTAATTGGATTGGCTAAAGTAGGAAAGTGGAATTAATCAACGTCGTTACTTTTTATCTCCTTCCCTATTAGATCCTTATGTGATTGCATCCACATTTATTGTTGATTATTCCTATATACTGTCACCAATTAATCGTACTTGATGTATGTTTAGCAATTTTGTCACACAGTTAAAGTATGAATATATATATATATATATATATGATGTATTCAAATTTTTCTGTATCTAGCACTTAATTAGTTTAGAATCAAACTAACGAAACGTGTCATTTATTTTTGTCCCTCCATATTCATTTTCTTTCTAATTAATAAATACCTCTTTTTAATACCTGCTACTTTAAAAAAAAAAAGGACTGTTCATATTTGCTATATTTCAATACCAAGTGTTCATATTCACTTTATTTCTAATTAATAGCAGCCTCTCCTTTCAAATCTATTTGTCCCTAAACCTAACTCTAACCTTATAAATACGAAATGATGCAAATGAAACCCTAGCCTCCATTCAAATTTCCTTCTCCTTCTTTTCTTCTTCAAATCTCCTTATTATATCTCATTCTAAATTTTTCCTTCCTCTTCAAATATTCTTCTTCAAGTTTTCTTCTATTTCATACTTCTTCTTTCTTTTCAAATCTAGATCTTCTCTTCCATTTTCAGTTCTTATTTTAATCCTTTTCTTTTTCAAATCTTCTTTTTCAAATATTTTTTTTTTCTTTTCCAAACCTTTTAAAAATACATACATTCATATAATAAGGAGGAAAATTAAAGTAAATCGAAATAAAAGAAAAATTATGGAACAAAGCTTGAAATCAAGAAGAAGCATACGCATTTTTCACGTGGGAAGAGCGGATGTGGCACGGTATTTCATTTTCGTTTAATTTATTTTTGTTTGAATTTAATTTAATTTTGATTTTTCAAATGCGTTAATACATTTAACTTCCACATACGAACTCCGTTTCATGCGCGATTTTTTTTTAGGATCGTAATTAAATTCCAGATTTTTTTGACGCTGGTTTGGACAGATTTGGAGACCGTCGAATTTTTGGGTTTAAATTGGATCTAAATCCAATTTAAATTCAAAAAAGGTGAGTGTTTTAACCCACTCACAACTACTTGAAGCTTTTATGTTTGTTAAATTAATTTTAGAAATGAATAAAATTTATTTATGAGTATTTGGCATGTTTATTTCATTCATATCTACTGAATTGCATTTATTGAATTTAACTGTTAATTTAATATATTTATTGCGTATTAATTGATAGTTAGAATTTATTTATTTGTATATGAACTGCTAGTTAACAGTTATATAATTTATTATTGAATATAAACTGTTAGATTAATAGTTGTTAAATTTAATCTGAATAAAATTGCCAGTTATTACCTGTTATATATTATCAAATATAAATTGTTATTGATTGATATTGCTTGATGATTGGTGATTGGATGATGGGTGATGTTGATGGATGTTTTATTGTATATCATTTAATTGCAAATTATCATGCATATTTCCTTTCATTCGGGATTGTGGTTTGAAATGATATACAACCGCAAAATTTTATATCTTTTAAATTGCGGATTGAAATGATAAATATCCGTATCACTTGACCATAGGATAGAAAATTATATACAGGCACCGCGGTCTATATATAACTATTTTTATGTGATTTCTATGGTTTGGATGTGATACGATTTATAAAAATTAAATTTTGATATTTTATAAATATTATTCTTCCATTTATATATATATATATATATACATATGGAGTAAATTTTTAATATGAAATGTATACGAATCCCTTTAATAAAAATGGAAATTTTAGGAAAATAGTGTTTGATAATTTATACTGTATGTTAAATGTTTAAATTTGGAAATTTTAAGATATAACTGGATTTTTCCAATATAAGTATAAAATGAATATTCTAGTATAAATTAAATTGAAGAGATATTTAATTGCTAGAAATTGGGAGTTGTTTATGAATTTATGTGAATATTCAAGACTAAATAATAAACATCAAATTTGTTGAAAAAAAAATTAAATTCCATCTTTAGTTTTGAATATTAATACTCCAAATGATTTATACACATAGAAATTTAAGGGGTTTTAGAACTTAAAGTGATTATGGTTTAAACTTTAATAAAGGACCATATTTGTAAAGCCATGTAAATTATTCTCTTTACAAAGTAACCATAAAGTTAAATCACTTATTTTATATATTGTTGAATATCCAAACCATTTAAGTTTTGAAAGTAATGGTTTTAAAAACTATGAATTTCGAAGTATTATGTTGAAAGTTAATATTCAAATATTTGGTTACAAGGAGTTATAAATTTTAAAAGTGGCATAATTTTTGGAAAAGATTTATATTTGGGAAATGATATCATTGATTTGGGTTTTATAAAAATAATATCAAAATGAATCGTTTTGGGTTTTAAAGAAGAAATGATATCGTAATATTATGGTTTTGAAATGGATTATATTCTGGTTTTAAAGTATAAACTAGAATTTAAATGACTGCGGTGTTATAATAACGATGGGTTGGCAAAGAGACCGGGATCGGATATGGACATACTCTCTGTCGATACCGAAAACCACTTTGACTAACCGTGTACGCGGTGGAGATTCCAGAATGAAGTAGGTTGGTGGCGACGTTTCCTGTAAGGTAAATACGTGGACCCAACTCCCGTGAGTTGGCATAAGGTGGCTAAAACAGGAGCGATTGACGGGTTAATGAGGTCATTCCTCTGATCGGACACTCCTCTTCGATATTATACTTTGACTTTGGATTGATTCAGTGGCCACTTTTACTTTGATTTTGGGGGAGATTGTCCGAGGCGGGCGGTAGCTGCGGCTACGCGTTACCATCGGCCCGGAAGCGTAATTGGTATATCTACCCTGGCATTGCCTAGTTGTGCCGTGTCACCTACCATACCGAGCCTTGTACGAGTTTAGATTTCTCCCGTAGCCCGTGTGGTATCCTCTGGTGGCTTCCCGATCAGGAGGGACTATGATATTGGATGGACTACTGGGACTATTACGTGTTAAGGTGGAAAATGTAAAGCCTTAATGCTATTTAAAAGTATGTTTATTTTATAAATAGACACTATTATAATAGCGAAATATACTACATAGTAAATAGTTTAACGGATCCTTAAGAGATGTAAATCCCGAACATCTCTTGAGTTACTGTACTCATATTTATTTCTGTTTATTTAACTCACATAAGATTTTCTAGTCTGACTCGAGTGTTTTTGTCTTTTCAAATTCGCTCGGGTCAGTCCGAGCGTTTCAGGATAGCAGATTTTAGCTTTGGAGGACGAAGACGAAGAATCAGTATTATTTTACATATAGTATTGCACCACACTCTTTCTATTCCGCTGCATTGCTTGTATTGGTATGTGTAACTCTGATATTTATCGTAAAAGAAGAATCAAGCTTTTGTAAACTGTTTATGAAACTGTATATTTGTTATTATATTTTATCCTTCCGCTGTGAGATTCTATTTTCGTTTTATTTCTTCTCTATTTTTCTTATTTACCCCATAACAATCCGCCCTTGCATATGCTTTGAATTGGGACAAGTGTCGGTTTAAAGTGTGCGAAAAGGCGGGATGTTACAGTTGGTATCAGAGCCAGGTTTAGCGATAAACCTTGGCTTTGTGGGGTTTGACTCTTTGTTAATAGGGTAGTAATATCCTATGGGAGTCGCTGAGTGTATATATATGAGAGAGCGTATTTGTTAGTATTAATAAAAAGATTTTTATATTGTGTTAATCTGTTCCGCTTTGTATTTATAAATTCTGGTTGATGCATGGGACGCTATGCCATCAATAGGGATTTCTAAACACTTAATAGGACAGACCGACATAATATCCGTTTTTAATATAGGTGAATGAAATAATTTTGCCTATTATATTTTCTATATATAAAAATAGTTTTATAAAGATATATATATATTTGGTTGCTATAGATTGGGTGTTAGAAAATAAAAATATCTATAATAATTGAAGCTAAGTTGAAATTATGATAAATCAAATTGGAGATTTTAGAACTTAAGTCCGGGATTTTTCCAAATATGTTTTCAAAGAATTTATGAAAAATAATGGTTCGGTTTATAAGTATTTTCTTATACAAATATTTCGTATAAATTGGAAGAATTGTTTTAAAGAAGATTTTGGAAAAGAATTAAATTCTGTACTTTCCTCTCTGTCGCTGGAAAATAAATTCGGTGATGGCGGCCGCATCATCGACTTTCATTTTCGAGTTTCGAAGGGGAAAGGCCACTGTAGTAAATTCTACTGCAGATTTATTATGAAATTTTCTAAAAAAAATTTCTTTTATTGTTCTAACTATAATTAGAGATTTTGAGTTGTAAGAACTTATTTATCTATTATTTTGAAATAAATTGAAATCTGACCCGGAATCCAATTCTAAAATTCTCCATTAATTAATCAATTGTTAAATTGTAGTGAAATAAAAGTTAAGTAATAAATGAATTGAAACCTCTAATTTAAATAAGAGAATAATTGCAAAGTTATAAAGAGGAATTTGCATACATATAAGACAAAGAGAAATATGGATAAACATCAAATTTAATTTAGAGAATTGAGATTCAACTTGTATAAGTTCAATTGCACTTTCTTTGACATAAATAACTTACCCAAATATAAAAGTTGAAATGTTAAATAAGAATTTTAAATAGGATATTTTATAAGTAGAATTTTGGAAATAATGAAGTATTCAATAATTTATTGTTATAAATAAGAATTTAAATGGTATAAACTTAGGTTATAATTGAAATTTTATTATTAATAGATGATATGAACCTAAGTATATAAAATGAAATTCAAAATAAGAATTTATTATATGATTATTCACTTAAGTATGTTTTAATCTCCCCTATTCTAATATAATGGAAAGTAGGAAAAATTGAAATGTCTGCAATCCATAGTTAAAGAGAAAATAAAAAACTTCCACTTATAAGAATGAATGGTAGCAGATTTAGAATTTAAGGGAAATCTTACAAGTGAAGAGTAAGGAAATGAAGATATTCAAAATATTTGTTGTTATTAATGAGAATTTATTTTATAAACTTAAGTAATAAAAGGAAATACAAATATAATGAATTTTGTGATAGTTGGAAAATAAAACTTGTAAGAAACAAAGAAATTCCTCCATAAATGAAGGGAAGAAAATCAAACCACTGAATTATGAAATAAATGTAAATAAACTATTTTGGTGTTGGTTTGGATTGTTTGGTTGATGTATGTTTGTTGGGTAAGGAATTTTGGAGTTATGGGATGAACAAATAATCTATCTTTGTTCCATCTAAGACTGTTGAGTAACGGATGCACTTGATAGTTATTCTTCATTCCGTACAATTTCAGAATTTGAACCCGAACAACAAATTGATTGTTTGATTGAATGATTGTCTGTTGGTGGCATGTGCTGTTTGTTAAAATTTATGGTTGTTGCATTTGATTGGATATGAATGATTGAATCTACCCAAACATTTCACTGTAATATAAATATTTAACTTTTAGACTATATAAGTGAATACAGGTGATGGAAGCAACTGCTACTGCTTTTGGTTCCAAAATAAAAAACGTATAGTGTCCGACAAATAGGTACGTTTCCGGATTACGTATAAAGCGCTATTTTATATATTTTCCCGTATTGGGATATTTTATTTTGGATAATATATGTAATATATTTGTATATTTGGATATTATATTTTCTCCAGAGTCCCTCCGTACAAAGGAGACTCTGCCAAAATTTTCCGTAAATTTTGGACTTAGAATTTTGTTATAAATATTTTTCCAACTTTAATAATTCAAGTATTAAAAGACATAATGATTATAAAACAAGTGTATCTCACTAAAGGAAATTAATCCAGTAAAATATTGTTTATAAGTTAATATTTGAAATAAGATGTACTGTTTATTCTTCCTTCTCCATTTTTTTTCCTTTTCGGGGACGAAAAGTTTTGAGTGGGGGAGATTGTAACGACCCGTTAAATTAATAATATGTAATAAATTAGATTAGTATAATTTCTAATTTGTTAAGAAATAAATGTAGAAATTTGGTATAGTAGTTGCGTAACTTAGTGTAACAATAAAACATTATGACAATAGGTTTGGTTAATGTAGATGGTCACATTTTGTTGAAAGTTAGTGATAAGAAACGAATGAAAGTTGAATTTATAAAAGATAATATAAATATTAACTTTAATAGTATTCATGTATACAAAGATGCAATAAGTGTAGATAGTAAAATTCAATGTCTGTAGAAAAAAAAAATCTAATAGAAACATAAACTTTAATTATATGAGAAAGAGTATAGATCTGAACAAATATATGAAGATTGGTAAGAACGGTGTATGTAATCAGTTTGGTTATTAATATTTGAAAGATAGAGATGTGTAAATACGTAAATGAATTTATAATGGGAAGAAATGGTAAGAATGAAAATATAATAATAAGCAGTTGATTCAATTAAGGGAGTTAATTATAATAAATGGTCATTTAATAAATTTAACGTTCTGTGAGAAATCATAATAATTGTGTAAAATCAGTACAAGTTGGAAATGCATAAACCTTAATAAACATTCTAACTTAATAAATTTATGCAAATGTGGGAATTAGTTATAAGCGTGTAATTATGGGTATGATAACAATTAGTATAAAATACCTATATATTGGAAACACATTTGTAAAGCATAATTAATTGAGTTGGTGAATTGGGAATGAATTCAAAGTATATGAACATTTATGTTATATAAATAAGAATTAATGCAGTAGCTAAATTTGTGAAATCTAAATCTATGGAACAAAGGGTGTAAGATCTTTACTGATGGAAATTAACGTTACAGGTAGTGTAAATTCCTATTTTAATAAGACTATGGGTTATAGTAAAGATTTTAAATCAAGATTTTGCTACGTGAATAAAAAGAATGAAGGTAATTGAGTTATTGCAATTAAGAAAATTTAAACGTTTATGAATACGTTAAGTAAAACTTAAGTTGGGATTTAAAATATTTGTGTATATAAATTTCATGCATTTGGCTATAATGGATTTAATAATAAAAATGAAACGGTGAAATTAAATGGATATAAAGATTTCAATTATACCTTGAAATTCATATTCACCATAAAAGGTTAATTGGAACCAAAGTAGTTAATTAGGAATCCAATTGTAATAAATGGTAATAGTATAGTATTGGATAATAAATTTTAATGCAATACCCATAAAATGAATGAAATGAATAAATGAAAATGCATTCTAGGTTATTTATCGAATAAAGAAAGATATTAAATTTATTTATGTAATATAACATTGATTAACCATAAATGGGAATAAATTTAAAGAATTGAGTTAATGCAAGTATTTGATTTATTTGTGAGATAATACCGTGATAATGACGATTTGGTTTAAATTTGTGTATATGTAATATTTACTGGTGTGTCAAGTAATAAACACATAGATGCAAGAAAAGGAAAGTTGGTAGCAATCTATATATGTTATTTATCTTACTTAGTATATTAAATAAGGTTTGGAATTCAAATTTTAATTAAAGGAGTTGGTAGCACGTTAGTAGGAAATAATTGTAAGGGTGGGATAACAACTACTATAAACTACCTAATTTAAATGAGTCAATGAACTTATTTGAAATAACGTTCATCTAAATATGAGTAATTAAAATGGCGGGGTCAACAATAAACGTTACTTTAGAATTAATTTATATTTTAACGGAAGTGTGAAAGTAAAGCAATAGAAGCATAAACTTATCAAGGTAGAATTTAGTAGTGTAATGAAAAAATGTTAAGAATGTTATAGTATAATGATTGATTGGAAATCAAAATTTACTTGTTTGAATGTAACTTTAGGGAAATTGGATTTAATTAAAATAAAAAGGAAGAAAAAAAAATTGGATGAAATTTAATGTTGGAATATTATGTAAATATAAACTTAGATAAAATTTAAGGATATCTACGTAATAGAGTGTAAAACCAATGTTAATTTCATCTATTTAATACTAATAGGTTAATAATAGAATGAAGAGTAAATTTAATGTTAAGTTAATATGAATTAAGGTAATATTGGGGAATAATGTGAATTTTCTTCATAATATGATAAGTTGTAGAATACAACGTAAACTTAAGTATAACCTTTGGATTGAAAACATTGTTAAGGGTTACCTGCTAAATTTGGATGGAATTGGCAATAAATGTTACACTTATGGGTAAGGAAATAAAAATGTCCAGAATTTGAGTATATTAAGAAATGGGGATTGAAATTGAAATCTTGCAACGAATCTAATAATACGTTACATAAGTGTTAAATTAAGGTAACATTTGGAAAATATGATAATGATTTTCAAATTGAACAAGTTGTGGAATTAATAAGGATGGAAGAAAAAAAAAATCAAGATTTATTTTATTTATTGGAATGAAAAATTTATAATTTGATTTATTGCGAATAATTGAAATTTAATTTGGTAATTGGCGAAATGATTAATGATTGAATTAACATAGAACTTGTTGTTAGTTATTAAAATTGTTTAAGAAATCAAAGGAGAGAAATTTTATAAAATTTTAAATTTTGTAATTGGATTGGCTAAAGTAGGAAAGTGGAATTAATCAACGTCGTTACTTTTTATCTCCTTCCCTATTAGATCCTTATGTGATTGCATCCACATTTATTGTTGATTATTCCTATATACTGTCACCAATTAATCGTACTTGATGTATGTTTAGCAATTTTGTCACACGGTTAAAGTATGAATATATATATATGATGTATTCAAATTTTTCTGTATCTAGCACTTAATTAATTTAGAATCAAACTAACGAAACGTGTCATTTATTTTTGTCCCTCCATATTCATTTTCTTTCTAATTAATAAATACCTCTTTTTAATACCTGCTACTTTAAAAAAAAAAGGACTGTTCATATTTGCTATATTTCAATACCAAGTGTTCATATTCACTTTATTTCTAATTAATAGCAGCCTCTCCTTTCAAATCTATTTGTCCCTAAACCTAACTCTAACCTTATAAATACGAAATGATGCAAATGAAACCCTAGCCTCCATTCAAATTTCCTTCTCCTTCTTTTCTTCTTCAAATCTCCTTATTATATCTCATTCTAAATTTTTCCTTCCTCTTCAAATATTCTTCTTCAAGTTTTCTTCTATTTCATACTTCTTCTTTCTTTTCAAATCTAGATCTTCTCTTCCATTTTAAATTCTTATTTTAATCCTTTTCTTTTTCAAATCTTTTTTTTTTCTTTTCCAAACCTTTTAAAAATACATACATTCATATAATAAGGAGGAAAATTAAAGTAAATCGAAATAAAAGAAAAATTATGGAACAAAGCTTGAAATCAAGAAGAAGCATACGCATTTTTCACGTGGGAAGAGCGGATGTGGCACGGTATTTCATTTTCGTTTAATTTATTTTCGTTTGAATTTAATTTAATTTTGATTTTTCAAATGCGTTATACATTTAACTTCCACATACGAACTCCGTTTCATGCGCGATTTTTTTTTAGGATCGTAATTAAATTCCAGATTTTTTTGACGCTGGTTTGGACAGATTTGGAGACCGTCGAATTTTTGGGTTTAAATTGGATCTAAATCCAATTTAAATTCAAAAAAGGTGAGTGTTTTAACCCACTCACAACTACTAGAAGCTTTTATGTTTGTTAAATTAATTTTGGAAATGAATAAAATTTATTTATGAGTATTTGGCATGTTTATTTCATTCATATCTGCTGAATTGCATTTATTGAATTTAACTGTTAATTTAATATATTTATTGCGTATTAATTGATAGTTAGAATTTATTTATTTGTATATGAACTGCTAGTTAACAGTTATATAATTTATTACTGAATATAAACTGTTAGATTAATAGTTGTTAAATTTAATCTGAATAAAATTGCCAGTTATTACCTGTTATATATTATCAAATATAAATTGTTATTGATTGATATTGCTTGATTATTGGTGATTGGATGATGGGTGATGTTGATGGATGTTTTATTGTATATCATTTAATTGCAAATTATCATGCATATTTCCTTTCATTCGGGATTGTGGTTTGAAATGATATACAACCGCAAAATTTTATATCTTTTAAATTGCGGATTGAAATGATAAATATCCGTATCACTTGACCATAGGATAGAAAATTATATACAGGCACCGCGGTCTATATATAACTATTTTTATGTGATTTCTATGGTTTGGATGTGATACGATTTATAAAAATTAAATTTTGATATTTTATAAATATTATTCTTCCATTTATATATATATATATATATACATATGGAGTAAATTTTTAATATGAAATGTATACGAATCCCTTTAATAAAAATGGAAATTTTAGGAAAATAGTGTTTGATAATTTATACTGTATGTTAAATGTTTAAATTTGGAAATTTTAAGATATAACTGGATTTTTCCAATATAAGTATAAAATGAATATTCTAGTATAAATTAAATTGAAGAGATATTTAATTGCTAGAAATTGGGAGTTGTTTATGAATTTATGTGAATATTCAAGACTAAATAATAAACATCAAATTTGTTGAAAAAAAAATTAAATTCCATCTTTAGTTTTGAATATTAATACTCCAAATGATTTATACACATAGAAATTTAAGGGGTTTTAGAACTTAAAGTGATTATGGTTTAAACTTTAATAAAGGACCATATTTGTAAAGCCATGTAAATTATTCTCTTTACAAAGTAACCATAAAGTTAAATCACTTATTTTATATATTGTTGAATATCCAAACCATTTAAGTTTTGAAAGTAATGGTTTTAAAAACTATGAATTTCGAAGTATTATGTTGAAAGTTAATATTCAAATATTTGGTTACAAGGAGTTATAAATTTTAAAAGTGGCATAATTTTTGGAAAAGATTTATATTTGGGAAATGATATCATTGATTTGGGTTTTATAAAAATAATATCAAAATGAATCGTTTTGGGTTTTAAAGAAGAAATGATATCGTAATATTATGGTTTTGAAATGGATTATATTCTGGTTTTAAAGTATAAACTAGAATTTAAATGACTGCGGTGTTATAATAACGATGGGTTGGCAAAGAGACCGGGATCAGATATGGACATACTCTCTGTCGATACCGAAAACCACTTTGACTAACCGTGTACGCGATGGAGATTCCAGAATGAAGTAGGTTGGTGGCGACGTTTCCTGTAAGGTAAATACGTGGACCCAACTCCCGTGAGTTGGCATAAGGTGGCTAAAACAGGAGCGATTGACGGGTTAATGAGGTCATTCCTCTGATCGGACACTCCTCTTCGATATTATACTTTGACTTTGGATTGATTCAGTGGCCACTTTTACTTTGATTTTGGGGGAGATTGTCCGAGGTGGGCGGTAGCTGCGGCTACGCGTTACCATCGGCCCGGAAGCGTAATTGGTATATCTACCCTGGCATTGCCTAGTTGTGCCGTGTCACCTACCATACCGAGCCTTGTACGAGTTTAGATTTCTCCCGTAGCCCGTGTGGTATCCTCTGGTGGCTTCCCGATCAGGAGGGACTATGATATTGGATGGACTACTGGGACTATTACGTGTTAAGGTGGAAAATGTAAAGCCTTAATGCTATTTAAAAGTATGTTTATTTTATAAATAGACACTATTATAATAGCAAAATATACTACATAGTAAATAGTTTAACGGATCCTTAAGAGATGTAAATCCCGAACATCTCTTGAGTTACTGTACTCATATTTATTTCTGTTTATTTAACTCACATAAGATTTTCTAGTCTGACTCGAGTGTTTTTGTCTTTTCAAATTCGCTCGGGTCAGTCCGAGCGTTTCAGGATAGCAGATTTTAGCTTTGGAGGACGAAGACGAAGAATCAGTATTATTTTACATATAGTATTGCACCACACTCTTTCTATTCCGCTGCATTGCTTGTATTGGTATGTGTAACTCTGATATTTATCGTAAAAGAAGAATCAAGCTTTTGTAAACTGTTTATGAAACTGTATATTTGTTATTATATTTTATCCTTCCGCTGTGAGATTCTATTTTCGTTTTATTTCTTCTCTATTTTTCTTATTTACCCCATAACAATCCGCCCTTGCATATGCTTTGAATTGGGACAAGTGTCGGTTTAAAGTGTGCGAAAAGGCGGGATGTTACACAATCTCAAATTCATAAGGTCTTCATTTCTCCCATTGATCCCGAGATGTCTAATGTTCGCAATAATAGAGTTCAACAACTTATGGGTGAATTCGTAACCAAAATGAGAAAGGTAATCAACTAAATGGACTTTAAATTCAATATCTGAATCGACCAAATCATTTCCCAACTACTGTAACAACCCTGATTTTGGAAATTACCTGTTAATATTAAATTATAACGGTAGTTATAATTTAATATTGTAAATTAAGATAAAATTGGAGAAATTAAATCGTTTATTTGGAATAAACAATGAATTTTGGAATAAAATGAGATTATTTGTAAAAAGCTAGAAATAATAATAAATAGAGCAACAAGATAAAAAAATTAATTGTGAAAGCAATTTTAAAAATAACAATAATATGTAATTCCAAAGTCTAGTCTGGATAGATAATTGTTTCTTAATATAAGAAATTAATTATTTTAACTAAAATATGGATCTTCTTTTAAAAGACTTGTTTGTTAATTGGGAAAAAGTTTTCCTTATAAACCATTTTGAAAGTTTGTTGTATGTATTATAGTGTAATTCTAGATGTCTTGGCCTTTCGGAGAAAAGAATCATGTAATAAATGTTTTAGGGTAAATATTTTTGATCTAAAATTACGTAGTTTGGATTTAATAATGGTTTGAAAATTTTGACAATAAAAGGTCTTATGTCAGAAAATTTTAATTGGAAAGTGCTCATTAAAATAGCGATAACTTATGATTTACAAATCTAAATGAGTCCATTCTTTTTGCAAAAGAGAGTGCTTTCAGTAAGCTAGAAACCATTTTTGTGTCATTTTTGAAAATTATGCAGTTTGGTTATTCAAAAATAAGTTTGAAAACTGATGGACATCTCTGTCCTCTTTTATAATTTCTAAGTTTAAAGCTGAAAGTAAATTGGACAAAACTTTCAAAAGGTATGAATTGCTAAGTGTTTATGTGTTAAGAATTATATATATATATATCTATGTATGTATGTATGTATGTATATGTATGTATACTGTGTTCCGACCTTTTGGTCGATGTATATATATAATTCATATTTATAAAATTGTAAAGGGCCCTTTATGCAAAGGAGACCCCGTCGAATTTTTCAAAAAATTAAACACTTAGAAAAAACTTCTGGAGAATTAAATAGTGAATATTTAGAGCTATCGATGAAGGGTCTAATAAGTGTCCTTTTTAAATCATAAAGTAAAATGGTTTAAAATTTGATAAGTTTAATGGAAATATATATATATATATATATATATATATATATTACTTATTATAGTGTATTTATTTTGGAATTAGAGTATGGAACAACTCTAATTTAATTTATCTTAAATTTTAAGTAAAGATGATTGAATTGAAAATTTAAGTAAGAGACTTTAAAAAATTTCAAGTATTGAAGTTTGAGTTTTGTGTATAAAAGAAAATGGATTTGAGTTAAAACTCTTATAAAAAATATTGAGAAAATTTCTTGCAATCCATTCTTGTGTGTCTTGTCTTAGTGCGATTCTTGTGATGACTTGCATTCATGCAGTCATGCGTTATGGTGGTAGCTTGAAATACCAGCTATCTTTTGTTGAATCCTCTTTTGATGATTGTGCTTATTTGCGTTACTCCTTTAAAGGAGTTAAGTACATTGTAGTATATTCGGTAAGTTGGCTCCTAGTTATATAGGACCATCTACTATTACTGAATGTTGCTTTCATGCACCGTTTTCTGTTTAGTTTTGGGTATTCATGATATGTTCTAGGTAACCTAATTTAGTTGTATCTTCGAGATTTAATCTCGATTGTTAATTCTCTTGTGTTGCATAATCACGAGTCTCACCGAATTGTGTATTCTGCCGAATTCTATTTGTGTAGTTGTTTCGAAGATTGAACACCTTTGAAATAAGAATGTTCCGCTTACGAAATTCTATGGTCTGCTAACCCTAAGTATTGTACTTGGAAAAGCATAGAATTAATCGAGCAATCTTATCTTGGTTTTCTATGATATAGTGTTGAGGTGTAACGAACGCGACTTTTCGTTGACGAAAACCGACATCAATTCGTCCACTGTATCAACTGCCGAGCAATTGAAAGCCGAAAAACCGTACCGTTAGGGTTTTTAGAAAAAGAAAAAGTAGAAGAAGAGAGAAAAAGATAGAACAGAACAGAAACAACAGAACAATATCAGAATCTCACAATTCGCAGCGGAGCAACATATAATAAATAAATGAATAATCTTTAAACAAAGAACTATATCAGTTATTACATTACATTACATTTCATTACATCAGAGTGTACAACAACAAATAACAACAAACAGCGGAAAAGAAATACTATATACTAGTGAATACGCCATGCCATCCAGCTTGCCTCCCACAACTCCTGAATATCCTGATAAACCTTAACTCTTGACTGCCCGTGTGGAAATTGGTGGGCACCCAGAGTTTAGGAAGGAAAACAATAAACTCCGAGTCAGTCATGTGACTGGTGTGAGAACTCAAAACAGTTTATCTTTAAAATCAAAATAGAGGAATATTTTAAAGTCAATTCGAAATGCTTTTAAAAATGAGACTACCATAAGGCCTCCCGCACACACACACAATGCAAACGCAGAATCGGAGGAGATTTCTCCTTATGATAGTCAAAGATGCTTGATACGCATTAAAAAGAACATTTGATATTATTAATAGTGCATAGTGTAGAGAAAATCATTTCAAAAATAAAGATATAAATCTTAGCCAGCATAGACATTTCGAACTATGCCTACTATAGCTACCATGCTCAATAGCAGGTTACCACCACATTCCATGGCAGGTTCTACAACTAAAACCGTACAAGTCTCGTATTGTTTCTTTGGATTTCCAACAAATGGTCAGGCCAAGGAACTTCCCATTGCCACATGAGAACGCCTCTGGAAGGACGTCCCCGAGAACCAAACTGGATCTCTGCCAACACAAGGCCGGGTTACCCCTAACTGGGTAACTACTGACACGAATATGTCATCCCCCGATCGTAACCGATCTATCCGAGGATCCTCGATTTTCAACAACCGCAAAATATGCAGCAACAACATAGGTTAAATATCTGGGCTCCATACCATGATACCACCTCTATCCAGAAAGAATGACATACACTAAAGGGCGCTACCCCCTAATAACCTTGCCGCATCCTTCCTGTTTTGACCATTTTCGGGGTGTGAGGTCCGACGAAGTCTCGTCCACAAAGCCACACTTTATACAAAAGCCGTGCTTTGGGTCAATCAAATGATCATAGAAATGATCACCAAGATAAATGATCAAATAGATGATCCTATCACAAATGATCAAACAATGATCATTTCACAGCAACACTCAGCATGCCACACTACCAAATTGGGAGTATATCACTAATAACCTTCAACTATATAACCTCTGAGCTCGTACGTCTCAGAGAAGGGTGTTAAGTTAAGAGAATAAATTCTCCGCCACTAACAGAAATATATTTGAAAGAAATCAGCTTTATATCTCAATTTGTAATGTCAGTCATACAATCATACAAGTCTGTTCCGGGATCGAACAGAACCGAAGGCACTTACAAAGAAGTCCTTGCAATCCGAATATTCACTAATCACGACCGGACTTCCCGTCACTAAGGGTGATAAAACCTCTATATCGGAGATCAGCCGATGTAGAGTAACTCGACAGTAATCCATCCGTTTTCACAAACATCCGGTCTTCAACACCGGTCATCAAATGCAATCCATTACGACGTATCACATATTCGGAATGGATTATACGACCCCATGGTCCTTTCCCGGCTAACCCGAATAGTGAGCGCTTATTCAAAAAAATAAGTGTGGCATTCAAATTCAAGCAAATAACAACAAATACCTATTTAAAGGTAAATATTGATAGTCGGATTATTGAACTATCAATAGGCATGCTCAACATCACCAAATTCCAAATAATTTCCCAAATTATTTACTTTCCAAAATATCTCTACTAGATATAAATTTCCCACACTTCAAACATTTGAAAACTAATTTTCAAATTACTTTTCCTTACTCGGAAATACTTTCATTTCAAAATTAACTATTTATAAATAAATTAACTATTTATAAATAAATTAACTATTTATAAATAAATTAACTATTTATTTCCAAAAATCTCATTGCGGTTATATTTCTCAAAAATCTTAATTTTTATAACATAAAAATTTATAACGTTTTAATTATTTAAAATGAATCAATTCAAAATTTAATAAAACGTATACCTTTGAAAATCACTTTAGAAATTCCTTTAAAAACCAAAAATCATTATTTTAAAACTTCAAAAATGGATCCGATGATGCAGCAGCACCAAATAGTCAATCACGACATCCAAATATCATATATCGATATGATAATCAACAAATATCAAAATATCTGTAAATAAATCAATACAGTTGAGGAATCCAGTTGGATCCCTCCAACCTGCTTCCCTGCATCCACAAACATTAGCACAATACCAATTCCGCTCCAGTACGGAATTATCGCGGTATATGGGATTTAAAATATTATCCGCTTAATAGACGGCACAATAGGGTCTCATCTGCTATACAATGCGGGAAATCAACAACTGCAATATATACATATGCCAATATATATATATATATTGCTATTATATATAATACCAATTTCACTGTTTATGAAATATTCGCGGTATATGTTTTTAATAAATAACATCCGCTTACTAACGGCGCATAATGTCTATTTTAACAATCAATAGATAACCATCATCATTCAAACATACACTCAAGTTTTTAAATCTAACTATTTAAAATAAAATCGAAACCGATTCGATTGAATGAGAAGTTCTCACCTTGATTTCAATTTCGTTTTAGCGATTTATTTCGAATAAAATTAAACGGACGTTTAATTTTACCCGAAATTCTCACTTACTCCAAATGACTCCAATCCAATTCCATCGTATAGTGCTCGTCCATACGATTCCAACGCAACTAGTTTCGCACGTTTTCGACCTCGTATGAAAAAGTTATGCATTTTACAAGTTTACTCGAATTTTATAACTTAATTTACAACATAATTAAATTTTTATAAACCTAAATCATTTCTGGCCGTTGGATCTTGCTTCTCCCACATCAGGCCGTACCCCTCTTCCTTCCTTCATCACGTTTCCTTCTACAGGTCAATACGTGAAAACAAACCCACCAAGGCCGAACTAGGGTTTAGAAGGTGGCGGCTGCTTCAGTTTAGGGTTAGGGTTTGATATTTTTTTGCAAATTATGAAGGGGGGGGGGGCTTTTATAGAAAATTTCCCAATTTACTATTCACCCGGAATTTCCGAACTCCAAACGAAGCGTGCCGGTTGGCGTTTCTAAGGTTTACCCCACGTTCCGAACGCAATGGAACGTGTTTCGGAGGCTAATTCGGTCATCTGTGCGAGTTATGCCAATAAACGATCAATTTAAATTTAAATCGATTAAACCGATTTTCTAGGCGTTTTAGCTTGCACCGGACAAACGGTAAATTCGATTGACATGAAATTTGAAATCATACAATAATATCACATTACAGATCCGATGAAACTGGTTTCGTCGAAATCCGAGACTTTTTGAAAAATGACTATTTTAACTCGCCAAATTAATATTAAAACAATTTCGATGCGTTTCGAGCTGCCACGATCAAACGATAACTCCGATTGCTACGAAAATTGAAATCCAGTAATAACAAACTATTACGCATCCAATGGAACTGGTTTCGTCCAATTCTGAGACTGTTCAAAAATTGGCTATTTTCACTAGTCGATTAAATATTAAAATATTCGATTTTCACAAATTAACTTTTAATTCGATTTTAAAAGTTCTAAAATATCGTTCTAACTCCAACATGATAAAATAAAATTTTACAAATCAATTTTAATCATTTTTAACCCTATTTTCAATTATTTCCATAATTTAACATATTAAATTATCGATTTAATTATCCAATTAAATCCAATTATTCGAAATAAAATTTATTCGACTTATAAATTTCACTTATTAATATTTAATTCAATTAAATATTCAAATTTAAATTAATAAAAATTCTGGGTCGTTACAGACTTCCCCCCGTAAAAGAATTTCGTCCTCGAAATTATCAAGTAAGAAAAGTTACAGAATCTATTAACTTTCCCAAAACAAGTTTAAATTTCTTACCATACTTACTAAGTTTTCAAATCTATACTTAGTTATCTTCCAAAAACAACTATATCATTTAACTTTCAATTCCAAAATCAAAGTTATAGTTTTCACAAATTTTCCCATAATTTTCAAAAATATTCTAACGCCTTAAATTTTCGGAAAAATTCGCCATAGTCTCCTTTGCGCGGCTCGATCCGGAAAAAAAATGACAGTATATATATCACAAATATACATCTCATCAAGTGATGAGGCATCCCGCAGGGAAAAAAGTGTAAAAGTACGATATTTAATCCGAGATATGTACCTTATATTTTATTAGCAAGCATATACGGCTAATATAGCGCGAAAGCGAGCTCCAAATGCGAAGCAAACGCGATCCGCACCTACTAAACACTCAACAAACAACATGAGAAACATGTATATATGTAAATAGTATCAATATACAACATATAGCAACATAACAACTACATAATATAGCAAATGCAACTAAAGCAACAAATGCAATCATCAACCAACTATAAATTCACTTCTCATTAATATTCATTGAATTGGTTTTCCAATTGATTCATTAACATTGGACTTACTAACATTCATTCATATTCAATTTTAATTAGTTTGCATTCACTAATTAAATCCAATTCACATTCAATTCTATTCAAATTTATATATTGTCCATTTGAATTTAATTACATAGCTTCCAATTTCACTAATTCACTTTCATTAACACTTAATGAATTTATATACAATCAATCAGCAATCAAATAACAACCAATGTTTATTCAATACAACCAAATTTATTCACTTTACATTCAATTTGGTTCAACACTTTTAATTCCAATTGGTTCATATTAAATTGACTTCCATTCAACATATTCAACTTCCAATAACATTAGCTTTTAATGAATTATCACTTATATATTCATTATTTCATATCAATTCTTTACATTCAATTGATTTACATTCAATTCATTCATTAGTTCAATAGCTAATTCCTTTATCAATGTAAAGTTGAATTTCATTCATAAAACTCAAGCTCAAATTCTTAATGACTTCACTTCATTAATTCACTTATTAATTTACTTTGACACCAAAATTCAACTTCATTCAACATCACTTAAGTTATATTTCATTTCAAACACCTTTTGTTTAACTTAACTTAATTTTTTCACTTATAAATCCAATTCAAATTCCAATCCTATTTAACTTTTTACCAAAGCTAAATTTATTAACTCCTATCATAAGTTCAAAACTTATTTCACTTATATTCATCATCTTATAAGTTATACAACTTATATTCAACAATTACTACTTGGATTTTATTGATTTACTTATACTTCCTTTAATTTAACTTCATCCTTTAAGTTAAATTCATTCTATCAAAACTCAAATTGTATAAGTTATCAACTTATTTATCATTCCCAAATTACTATGGTAGCAAATCTATCACATGGAGACTCGAAAATGATACTGATGATGCTGCAATCATCACCCTTATTATTTCCCAGTAACAATAGTGAATTCAGTGCTTAATATTCTTTCAAAAAATTTCCTTTCATTTATAAATGACATTTATAAATCTTTTTCTTATAGAGTTTCACTTTATATATATATAAGTTTATTTCACAATTGTAAATCACATTAATTATAATTCATTTGCTTATACAATATTTCTTTCAAAAATTGTTGTTTTTATTCAACAACCAAACAATCAATTCATATACACTTTAATAATCCTGAAATTTATTTCTTCATATACAAAATATAATCAAGATAAAATTATTTCATTTACCCTATTAAAACAATACTGTGTCGAATTGTTCTATTCAAGTGTTTAGAGATCCCTATCAACAACGTTAATTACTCGTGTTGACGAAAATCCATATACCACTCAACAAACCAATCATCACAATATAAAACAATTTATATTCACTAACAAATACGCGCTCGTATCTATTATTACACTCAATCTCATTCTAGAGTACTACTAACTCTATCTCTAATGAGTAATACCCAACAGAGCCATGGTTGTCGCTTAACCATAAGCTCTGTTACCAAATGTAACGAACGCGACTTTTCGTTGACGAAAACCGACATCAATACGTCCACTGTATCAACTGCCGAGCAATCGAAAGCCGAAAAACCGTACCGTTAGGGTTTTTAGAAAAAGAAAAAGTAGAAGAAGAGAGAAAAAGATAGAACAGAACAGAAACAACAGAACAATATCAGAATCTCACAATTCGCAGCGGAGCAACATATAATAAATAAATGAATAATCTTTAAACAAAGAACTATATCATTTATTACATTACATTACATTTCATTACATCAGAGTGTACAACAACAAACAACAACAAACAGCGGAAAAGAAATACTATATACTAGTGAATACGCCATGCCATCCATCTTGCCTCCAGCAACTCCTGAATATCCTGATAAACCTTAACTCTTGACTGCCCGTGTGGAAATTGGTGGGCACCCAGAGTTTAGGAAGGAAAACAATAAACTCCGAGTCAGTCATGTGACTGGTGTGAGAACTCAAAACAGTTTATCTTTGAAATCAAAATAGAGGAATATTTTAAAGTCAATTCGAAATGCTTTTAAAAATGAGACTACCATAAGGCCTCCCGCACACACACACAATGCAAACGCAGAATCGGAGGAGATTTCTCCTTATGATAGTCAAAGATGCTTGATACGCATTAAAAAGAACATTTGATATTATTACTAGTGCATAGTGTAGAGAAAATCATTTCAAAAATAAAGATATAAATCTTAGCCAGCATAGACATCTCGAACTATGCCTACTATAGCTACCATGTTCAATAGCAGGTTACCGCCACATTCCATGGCAGGTTCTACAACTAAAACCATACAAGTCTCGTATTGTTTCTTTGGATTTCCAACAAATGGTCAGGCCAAGGAACTTCCCATTGCCACATGAGAACGCCTCTGGAAGGACGTCCCCGAGAACCAAACCGGATCTCTGCCAACACAAGGCCGGGTTACCCCTAACTGGGTAACTACTGACACGAATATGTCATCCCCCGATCGTAACCGATCTATCCGAGGATCCTCGATTTCCAACAACCACAAAATATGCAGCAACAACATAGGTTAAATATCTGGGCTCCATACCATGATACCACCTCTATCCAGAAGGAATGACATACACTAAAGGGGCGCTACCCCCTAATAACCTTGCCGCATCCTTCCTGTTTTGACCATTTCTGGGGTGTGAGGTCCGACGAAGTCTCGTCCACAAAGCCACACTTTATACAAAAGCCGTGCTTTGGGTCAATCAAATGATCATAGAAATGATCACCAAGATAAATGATCAAATAAATGATCCTATCACAAATGATCAAACAATGATCATTTCACAGCAACACTCAGCATGCCACACTACCAAATTGGGAGTATATCACTAATAACCTTCAACTATATAACCTCTGAGCTCGTACGTCTCAGAGAAGGGTGTTAAGCTAAGAGAATAAATTATCCGCCACCAAGAGAAATATATTTGAAAGAAATCAGCTTTATATCTCAATTTGTAATGTCAAACATACAATCATACAAGTCTGTTCCGGGATCGAACAAAACCGAAGGCACTTACAAAGAAGTCCTTGCAATCCGGATATTCACTAATCACGACCGGACTTCCCGTCACTAAGGGTGATAAAACCTCTATATCGGAGATCAGCCGATGTAGAGTAACTCGACGGTAATCCTTCCGTTTTCACAAACATCCGGTCTTCAACGCCGGTCATCAAATGCAATCCATTACGACGTATCACATATTCGGAATGGGTTATACGACCCCATGGTCCTTTCCCGGCTAACCCGAATAGTGAGCGCTTATTCAAAAAAATAAATGTGGCATTCAAATTCAAGCAAATAACAACAAATACCTATTTAAAGGTAAATATTGATAGTCGGATTATTGAACTATCAATAGGCATGCTCAACATCACCAAATTCCAAATAATTTCCCAAATTATTTACTTTCCAAAATATCTCTACTAGATATAAATTTCCCACACTTCAAACATTTGAAAACTAATTTTCAAATTACTTTTCCTTACTCGGAAATACTTTCATTTCAAAATGGTTCATTTAAACCAATTAAATAAATCCTTAACAATTTACTTTATATTTACGTTCCAAATCCGTAAATTAATTCCCACACTTCAAAAATAAATCAACATTTATTTTTAAACAAATTCCCCTTTTCTTTATAAATTCCATAGTGAATTTACATTCCAAAATATCTATGAATATACGATTTCGAATCGATTTATAATATTCATTTTCAATTTATCTTTAAAAAGATAAATTCTCAAAACGTTTCATTTTCATATTGGAAAAGCATTCCCATACTTATTCTAATAATAAGTATTTCACAAACCCATTTATTTTCAACATTTGAAAATATTCAATATACTTAAATCAAAATTTAGTATATATTTCATTTTCATAAGGAAATCATTCTCTTAACACATTTATTTGGGTCAAAAACGAATGTTGCGTAAAACATCGTTACGACGACCCAAAAGTCACTAGTATAGGGATTAAAGTTTTAAATAGATATATAAATCCCAATACTATACAAAACATTTCCTTTCGGAAACCATTTACTATAACAACAGTGTTATAGTCCACCATTTCCTTCTATTTCTCGAAAACGTCTATTTCAACAATGAATGTTGAAATCCATGTATTCGATACTTAATGCATTTTAAAACGTCTTTAAAATCATTAACTTCATTTCATAATATTCCTTCCCCAAAACATATCCATTTCATTTAATAATATATTCACTGTCCAAAATCGTGAATATAATTCCTTTAATATATTCCTATATCCAACTTATCAAATTCAATTGATTTCGGATTTATAAACAATGTTTATAAACTCCATTTATATTTTTATAAACTTCTATTTATAAAAATCCTTTTTATATCTCATTTTAAATGCCAAAATCCGATTTATAAGTTGATTACTTATAAATCTTATATTTTACAAAATCTATCCATTTTATAACTTCACAATTTATAAATCTATAAATTGCGTTCACTTATGAAATCCATTTTTATTTCATTTTTAATACTTATAAAAACTCGTTTTAATATTCCAATATTTTTAATTTATAAAATATATCAATTTTATAAGTCTTTTATATACATCGTTTTTAATAATTCAAAAATCCCAATTTAAACCAATTTATAAATAAATTAACTATTTATTTCCAAAAATCTCATTGCGGTTATATTTCTCAAAAATCTTAATTTTTATAACATAAAAATTTATAACGTTTTAATTATTTAAAATGAATCAATTCAAAATTTAATAAAACGTATACCTTTGAAAATCACTTTAGAAATTCCTTTAAAAACCAAAAATCATTATTTTAAAACTTCAAAAATGGATCCGATGATGCAGCAGCACCAAATAGTCAATCACGACATCCAAATATCATATATCGATATGATAATCAACAAATATCAAAATATCTGTAAATAAATCAATACAGTTGAGGAATCCAGTTGGATCCCTCCAACCTGCTTCCCTGCATCCACAAACATTAGCACAATACCAATTCCGCTCCAGTACGGAATTATCGCGGTATATGGGATTTAAAATATTATCCGCTTAATAGACGGCGCAATAGGGTCTCATCTGCTATACAATGCGGGAAATCAACAACTGCAATATATACATATGCCAATATATATATATATTGCTATTATATATAATACCAATTTCACTGTTTATGAAATATTCGCGGTATATGTTTTTAATAAATAACATCCGCTTACTAACGGCGCATAATGTCTATTTTAACAATCAATAGATAACCATCATCATTCAAACATACACTCAAGTTTTTAAATCTAACTATTTAAAATAAAATCGAAACCGATTCGATTGAATGAGAAGTTCTCACCTTGATTTCAATTTCGTTTTAGCGATTTATTTCGAATAAAATTAAACGGATGTTTAATTTTATCCGAAATTCTCACTAACTCCAAATGACTCCAATCCAATTCCATCGCGTAGTGCTCGTCCATACGATTCCAACGCAACTGGTTTCGCGCGTTTTCGACCTCGTATGAAAAAGTTATGCATTTTACAAGTTTACTCGAATTTTATAACTTAATTTACAACATAATTAAATTTTTATAAACCTAAATCATTTCTGGCCGTTGGATCTTGCTTCTCCCACATCAGGCCGTACCCCTATTCCTTCCTTCATCACGTTTCTTTCTACAGGTCAATACGTGAAAACAATCCCACCAAGGCCGAACTAGGGTTTAGAACCACGGCCTCCACGAGCATCGAAAGTTCATCAAACCACCACCATACGAACCACCATTCGAAGCTCCACCTTCACCATCAATGGCCTGAAGCTCGGCCTTCAATATTGCCTCGAAATGCGTGAAAAATGCAGCCCCTTCTCGCTTGATTTCCCGTTGATTCGTTGCTCCGTTTTCGATCATCTCCGTATGGATTCGAAGCTCTCTTCATGCTCTTCAACTTTCGTGTTGAACACTTCGCGTAATTCCTTGTAGATTGAGAGTGATTGAGGAGAGAAAGGGATGCATTTCTGGCCTTCCATTTTGAAGGTGGCGGCTGCTTCAGTTTAGGGTTAGGGTTTGATATTTTTTTGCAAATTATGAAGGGGGGCTTTTATAGAAAATTTCCCAATTTACTATTCACCCGGAATTTCCGAACTCCAAACGAAGCGTGCCGGTTGGCGTTTCTAAGGTTTACCCCGTGTTCTGAATGCAATGGAACGTTTTTCGGAGGCTAATTCGGTCATCTGTGCGAGTTATGGCAATAAATGATCAATTTAAATTTAAATCGATTAAACCGATTTTCTAGGCGTTTTAGCTTGCACCGGACAAACGGTAAATCCGATTGACATGAAATTTGAAATCATACAATAATATCACATTACGGATCCGATGAAACTGGTTTCGTCGAAATCCGAGATTTTTTGAAAAATGACTATTTTAACTCGCCAAATTAATATTAAAACAATTTCGATGCGTTTCGAGCTGCCACGATCAAACGATAACTCCGATTGCTACGAAAATTGAAATCCGGTAATAACAAACTATTACGGATCCAATGGAACTAGTTTCGTCCAATTCTGAGACTGTTCAAAAATTGGCTATTTTCACTAGTCGATTAAATATTAAAATACTCGATTTTCACAAATTAACTTTAATTCGATTTTAAAAGTTCTAAAATATCGTTCCTCCAACATGATAAAATAAAATTTTACAAATCAATTTTAATCATTTTTAACCCTATTTTCAATTATTTCCATAATTTAACATATTAAATTATCGATTTAATTATCCAATTAAATCCAATTATTCGAAATAAAATTTATTCGACTTATAAATTTCACTTATTAATATTTAATTCAATTAAATATTCAAATTTAAATTAATAAAAATTCTAGGTCATTACATGAGGGTGAGAAGTTTGAAACTCGAGCTTATCTATCTTCCTTTGATTAATGAAATAATTATGTTGAATATAAACTCTTCTCTAGAAATTGCATGGACGCAATTTTGTTAAGGGAGGAGTCTGTAACAACCCTAATTTTGGAGATTACCTGTTAATATTAAATTATAATGGTAGTTATAATTTAATATTGTAAATTAAGATAAAATTGAAGAAATTAAATCGTTTATTTGGAATAAACAATGAATTTTGGAATAAAATGAGAAAATAAAGTTCGAAACTTTATTTTATTTGTTTGGGTTAATAATAAATGAAAAATATTTTTTTTAGAGAAAATGCAATAATTTTCTCATTTTTTCTAAAAAAAATATTTTATTGTATTTTCTCTTAAAAATATTTTCCATTTATTATTAACCCAAACAAATAAAATAAAGTTTCGAACTCTATTTTCTCATTTTATTCCAAAATTCATTGTTTATTCCAAATAAACGATTTAATTTCTCCAATTTTATCTTAATTTACAATAATAAATTATAACTACCATTATAATTTAATATTAACAGGTAATCTCCAAAATCAGGGTTGTTACAGACTCCCTCCTAACAAAATTGCGTCCACACAATTTCTAGAGTTACAGACTCCCTCCTAACAAAATTGCGTCCACGCAATTTCTAGAGAAGAGTTTATATTCAACATAATTATTTCATCAATCAAAGGAAGATAGATAAGCTAGAGTTTAAAACTTCTCACCCTCAACAAAATATGATAGAAAACCAAGATAAGATTGCTCGACTAATTCTATGCTTTTCCAAGTACAATACTTAGGGTTAGCGGACCATAGAATTTCATAAGCGGAACATTCTTATTTCGAAGGTGTTCAATCTTCGAAACATCTACACGAATAGATATCGACACAATGCACAAGTCGGTGAGACTCGTGATTATGCAACACAAGAGAATTAACAATCGAGATTAAATCTCGAAGATACAACGAAATTGGTTACCTAGAACATATCATGAATACCCAAAACTGAACAGAAAATGGTGCTTGAAAGCAATCGAACCAAGGCGTTCTATAATAGTAGATGGTCCTATATAACTAGGAGCCAACTTATCGAATATACTGAAATGCACTTAACTCCTTTAAAGGAGTAACACAAATAAGCACAATCATCAAAAGAGGATTGAACAAAAGATAGGTGGTATTTCAAGCTACCACCATAACGCATGACTGCATGAATGCAAGTCATCACAAGAATCGCACTAAGACAAGACGCACAAGAATGGATTGCAAGAAATTTTCTCAAATTTTTTTTATAAGAGTTTTAACTCAAATCCATTTTCTTTTATACACAAAACTCAAACTTCAATACTTGAAATTTTTTAAAGTCTCTTACTTAAATTTTCAATTCAATCATCTTTACTTTAAATTTAAGGTAAATTAAATTAGAGTTGTTCCATACTCTAATTCCAAAAATAAATATACTACAATAAGTAATATATATATATATATATATATATATATATATATATATATTTCCATTAAACTTATCAAATTTTAAACAATTTTACATTATGATTTAAAAAGGACACTTATTAGACCCTTCATCGATGGCTCTAAATATTCACTATTTAAATTTCCTGAAGTTTTTTCCAAGTGTTTAATTTTTCGAAAAATTCAACGGAGTCTCCTTTGCATGGAGAGCCCTTTACAATTTTATAAATATGAATTATATATATACATCGACCAAAAGGTCGGAACACAATATACATACATACATACATACATACATACATACATATATATATATATATATATATAAAATTCTTAACACATAAACACTTAGCAATTCATACCTTTTGAAAGTTATGTCCAATTTACTTTCAGCTTTAAACTTAGAAATTATAAAAGAGGACAGAGATGTCCATCATTTTTCAAACTCATTTTTGAATAACCAAACTGCATAATTTCAAAAATGACACAAAAATGGTTTCTAGCTTACTGAAAGCACTCTCTTCTGCAAAAAAAATGGACTCATTTGGATTTGTAAATCATAAGTTATCGCTGTTTTAAACAGCACTTTTCAATCAAAATTTTCTAACATAAGACCTTTTATCGACAAAATTTTCAAACCATTATTAAATCCAAACTACATAATTTTAGATCAAAAATATTTACTCTAAAACATTTATTACATGATCCTTTTCTCTGAAAAGCCAAGACATCTAGAATTACACTATAATACATACAACAAACTTTCAAAATGGTTTATAAGGAAAACTTTTTCCCAATTAACAAACAAGTCTTTTAAAAGAAGACTCATATTTTAGTTAAAATAATTACTTTCTTATATTAAGAAACAATTATCTATCCAGACTAGACTTTGGAATTACATATTATTATTATTTTTAAAATTGCTTTCACAATTAATTTTTTTTATCTTGTTGCTCTATTTATTATTATTTCTAGCTTTTTACAAATAATTTCATTTTATAATAAATGAATTTTTTATATTCAAATTTCTCTTAATCCGCAAAGCTAAATAATTATTTATTATCACTACGAACTTACCAAGGTTGATACTTAATTCAAACTTGTTTTCAATTGAACTTCACAAATACATAATTAACAAGTTTTTAACACTATTTAAATTCATAACTAAACATACTCTAATGGTTTTGCTCCTTATTAAATTTCATGCTAATTCAAAAGCCCCAAATTAGCATTTTCTTAAATTTTCCTGAAGGCATACTTTTTCTTTCACTTGTTATTAATCAAATGTTTAAATTTTTAAACTAATCTTCATAGCTATCCTTTTACTTTTAACTAAACCTCATTCCAATCAATATTTTGGTTTTCTAAACAATTCATTTTCTTAATTTGAATATTTTGTTTTATTAATCACTGTCACATGATATTTTCATCCAATTAAGGTATTTCGTTAATTAAAATTTTTTTCCATATAAATAAATTACCATAAGGTAATATTTTCCAAAAATACTTCACCCAAAAGCTTACTTAAGCATTTTAAATTTTCCATGTATGTAAACTTTCACAAACATGTAATATAAGCAATAATGAATAAAATTTATTTAAATGAAACCATATTCAAATTTTGCAATTATCAATTTATAAAATGATAACATCTAACTAATACATTTATAGTGAATGACATTATCAAGGGCTGCAAAGTTGACCAAGATCAGCATTGCCTCTCCATTGCCTCTGTGTCACACTATTTCCATAAGTCCTTAAGTATATATATAAAATACTTATCTCAAATGGAAATTTAGAATTTTTAAAATCTTTGCAATATCTATATATTTTTTCATTCAACATCCATATTAGTAAATATTATTTATTGCCATTTCAAAAGCACGTATCACATCGCCTCATAAGTGTTTAGGAATCTCCATCGATAACGCTGATCAAACGCATCGACCAGAATTCTTAAAATACTTATTAGCCAATTGACACAATAAATTATAAAACCTATTTTGATTTCTTAAGGAACCTTAAAGTTGGTTATAACAATGTTTATTTTCAAAACATAAAACGTTTTCTAATTATACAACCATACAATCAATTCATAAAACAATCAAGTTATATACATAATTATATCTCTTGTTAGAAAGATTTTCCATTCACATGGATGCTTTCTTTCCCAAAAAAAAATTATTTTATTAATTTTACTTCTTTAAAATGCATCCATGAAATTCTTAGACATTAAATTTTTATTTCATTTTAACCTTTTTTTAAATACTACTTATGAATTAAATTTCATTTTCAAAATTTAACCTTTCTAATAATTCTTGCGGTAGCTACAACTTGAAGACAACGCAAGTTCTTATCATTTGAATTGAGTAGGTTTCTAACTCTCAATTATATCACCTACTTAATATTATTTCAACAATTACAATGCCAACACAAATTCATGCAATTATCAACCAAACAAGCATTTATTAAAAACAAAGCATTAAATGTGCCCAGCGAAAATGGTCACACCATTTCCACTACGCAACTCTAATCATTAAGGATCAAAACACATAATTTAAATCTAAGCCATCTAAGGTCTAATTTCTACTATTTCAAAAAAAAAGTGATATTTAAAACCCTTATAATGTTTTAAAACTTATTATCCATTCTAAGGAAATGAAAGGACTAAAGGCACGATAGAGGAATTTGTAACACTTGTATTACACTTTGATGTATCGTAATATGCATTTCTGTTATGTGTTTATCATATTTTATCCTGAAATCAGCTCTGATACCAAGTTGTAATGCCTCGCTCCGAGACCCACATTAGCAAAGAGTATTACAAGGTAATACCATCTGTAAATATGGAGAATAGAGATCGATAGGAGCGACCATCCATAGCTTTGTCTTAACTATCTACTGAATACGTCGATAAGTGTAGCATTTTTTTTCATGTGGATCGACATATCCAACAGATACTTAATACAAAACTATAATGGCTATAAGATCTAACAGAACAAAATATAATAACTCAAATGTAAACCACATCACAGAACAGTAGATTATCACATACATATACACATATACAGATACATCACAGAGTATACAAAATGATACATGTCAAGTGGTATAGCAACCACAATATACAGGTGAGTCAAAAGAATATACATATCAGGGTTACAACCAAAAATGACTACCCAAAAAGTTATAAGAAAAGAGATAGCAGAATAGTCCATGCGAAAGCAGAATAGGCTAAGTCCGAATGTACCTAACCAGAAATACCTCGGTCTGGCCCGAGTATAAAAATACATGGGTCAGCCTAGCTAAACAAATTAGTTAGATAAACTAAATGATAATGAACATGCAAGGTCATAAAGTACCACAAATATCTCTAAAAGAAATAACTCGATCATCTAACAATAGATGAACCATAACAAGCCTCATGTCATAGACAACTCAATAAACAAAGGATATGACTATCCCAAATCAAGCCAAAAAGGCAAATAACAAATACCAGTAAAGGTAACACAAGTTTCCACAAGGTAATCGCTATGTATCGAGTGGTTCGAAAGACCTACTCCGAAAGGCGATACTCTAGGGAAATATAAATATCATTGAAACAAAAGATGCACGTGCTCAGTACTGTATAAACAAGGATCCACAAGCCCGAAGGCGACAAACTCAAGTATCTCTCAAGCAGTGACGAAGGACCAACTCCAAAAGCGATACTATATGGCAACAAACCCAAAGGCGACATACCCAAGTATCTCTCGAGCGGTGACGAAGGACCAACTCCAAAAGCAATACTATAGGGCAACAAACCCAAAGGCGAAAAACCCAAGTATCTCTCGAGTGGTGACGAAGGACCAACTCCAAAAGCGATACTACAAGGCAACAAACCCGAAGGCATAAACCCGAAGGCAACAAACCATAGTGGCGAAGGTCCGGAGGCCCAGTACTGGACACCACTAACTGGCAATATGTGTTACAAACTCTTGAAAAGGAACCGGAAAAGTGTTAACGTGTGTAGCATACCACATGTTCGCACTAAACAGTTAAATAACCGTTAGTCAATTCCACACTCAAAGCAGTACAAAGTTTACCTCATCTCGTTGGTAAACTAGACCCGAAGGTCCAAACGATCGAATGAATAGATTAGGAATTAATTGGAAAGATAAACGCACGTATTCCATAGTACGTGCTTTACCCAACCATTCCATAGTTCGAAACTTATTTTATTTGTTTGGGTTAATAATAAATGGAAAATATTTTTTTAGAGAAAATGCAATTATTTTATTAATTATTTACAATTACTTCTTTAAATTATTTTTAAAGGAAGTATTTGATTTTTAAAGGTTGTTTATTTAAATAAAAAGGTGGAATTTGTCGTAAAAATGAGCTTTAATTATAAATTTGAGTTTAAAATGGTTAGTTATATTTTTCTAAGCAAGAAAACTATTTTTGTAGAATTTTAGAAGTTAAAAATAAGGTTCTGTGCATTTATTTGTAGAAATTGTGTATTTTTGTAAAATAAAGGATTTTAATAATAAAAAATTTTAAAAAAATTAAAATTAATCTTTTTATATAGTATAAAATATGTTATTTCATAAGTATGTTAATTTACATACTTTGTTATGTGAAAATTTGAAAGAAAATAGCTTTTGTTTATTTACATAGTGTAAATATGGCTTGGTGTTAATTAAATTAGCCTAACACAAATTTGTTTCTTTTTATTGATGGGTCCAAGGCCCATTAGGACTTAACCAGGTTGAGAAAATGAGAAAAAAAGTCACGTTCGTTTTCTTTTTCTTTCTCAACTCATTCTTCCTCCTTCAGCCTAAAACAAAAACTAGTAAACCCACCTCCATCAAATTAAAATCCAAGCAAATTTCTTTAATAAATCCATCAAATTGCTATCTTTTTCAATCTAGAGAATAAATCTCAAGTAATCTAACTCCAAACATCACAATTCATCAAAATTTCTGATATGTGGAAACGATTTTCTAATTATAGCAAAACCCTTCTTTGCATGCATTGTTCTCTTGTTCTATAGGCTCTACAAGCTTATAATCAAGCATAAAACTTCCAACTTGCAATCAAAATCCGGGTATTTGCCTCCATACATCAAGGTGAGTTGAATAAACTCACATAATCTAGCAAAATAATGCTTCTAATCACTAAAACGGTAAATAGTTTAGCTTATGTAGAAATATTTTGAGCGTTTCTGTTGTTCAAAACTGTTCTGTAGTGCTTCTTTAGAGGCATGTATCATTTGATTTCGACAACGAAATGATGTCGGATTTCTTGCATTTGGTAGCTTGCATATTAAACTCCATTTCTGCAAATTTTGGTTGAATGATAATACCGTTTGAATGTTCAAAACGTTTCTGAAAAATCAACTCAGGCACTGATTTTCGCCTGTAGTTGATTTGGGTTGCTGCAAACATGGCCTGAGTCCATGTTTGGGACATCATAGCTCATTCATTTCTTACTGCAATTCAATGATTCTTTTTTTGTTTGAAAGACGAAGTATCCTAGTATACTCAGGCCAATTTTGAGCTCAATCCGATATCATTTGTTTCTCTGTTTTATGCCTGGAAATTGAACCCAGGATGGTTTCAGACCTCTACATTTTCGGTTTTTTAACTATTGCTAGCATGGCCTGAGTTCATGTTTGAGACATCATAACTCATTCGTTTCAAATCGGATTTGAGTGATTATTTTTGCAGATTGAAATAGGAGTGTTGAGTTATGTACTTATTAAATTTCATGACAATCTGGGTTGGTTTGCAATTTCTAAACTATTGTCGAACTTGTATTCACAACTTGCTGTAATTCAGTGTTTTAAACCTTGTTTTGGTCCAACTTTGAAATGACGCAGATTGTTCGTTTCAAATCATATTTGAAAAATTATTTTTTCAGATCTAATTATAAGCATTAATCTATGCTCCTACCAAATTTCACCAGGATCTGGGTTCATTTGCCCCTTCGAACTCCTAGTCGAAGTTGAACCTTTGCGCTGTTTTTACACAGCAGTTTATAGTGGTTTTAGTCCAACTTCGAAACGATGCAATTTCTTCGTTCCAAGATGTAATTGTGTGAATATTTTTGAAGATTGGAGTAGGAATGTTAAACAATATTCAAACGAAATTTCATGCTATTTGAACTCTGTTTGCAGGTCCAAACCTGCTGTCGAACTTGGGTTCGCAGCGTGTTTTCACCGGTTTTTTTTATACTTGGAATAGTTTCCTGCTTTTTCTGATATTTTCCCGAATTCTTGAGTTTTCTCTCTAGATTTTGTGCACGGGTTTTATAAAGCATTTTAAAGTGTTCTCAAACAATTTGGCTTATGAAATTATTATTTAGTATTATTTTTAAGCATTAAATTATTTACTCCATAATAGGAGAATTTCAAAGGCAATTTTCAAAGTGTTTTCAAACGATTTTTAAACTCGTTCCAAATTATTTTTTGAGTAAAATTACACTCTTTTGCACTTCGAACGACGTGGGAAGGTAATTAAATGGTTGGCTAAAGCACGTACTATGGAATACGTGCGTTTATCTTTCCAATTAATTCCTAATCTATTCGTTTGATCGTTTTGACCTTCGGGTCTAGTTTACCAATGAGATGAGGTAACTTTGTACTACTTTGAGTGTGGAATTGACTAACAGTTAGTAAACCGTTTAGTGCGAACATGTGGTATGGGACACACGTTAACACTTTTCGGGTTCCTTTCCGAGAGTTTGTAACACATATTCCACGTTAGTGGTGTCCAATACTGGGCCTCCGGACCTTCGCCACTACGGTTTGTTGCCTTCGGGTTTGTGCCTTCAGGTTTGTGCCTTCGGGTTTGTGCCTTTCGGTTTGCTGCCCTATAGTATCGCTTTTGAAGTTGGTCCTTCGTCACCGCTCGAGAGATACTTAGGTTTATCGCCTTTGGGTTTGTTGCCATATAGTATCGCTTTTGGAGTTGGTCCTTCGTCACCGCTCGAGAGATACTTGGGTATGTCGTCTTTGGGTTTGTTGTCCTATAGTATCGCTTTTGGAGTTGGTCCTTCGTCACCGCTCGAGAGATACTTGAGTTTTTCGCCTTCAGGCTTGTGGATCCTTATTTATACAGTACTGAGTACGTGCATCTTTTGTTTCAATGATATTTATATTTCCCTAGAGTATAACCTTTCAGAGTAGGTCTTTTGAACCACAGCGATTACCTTGTGGAAACTTATGTTACCTTTACCGGTATTAGTTATTTGCCTTTTTGGCTTGATTTGGGATAGTCATATCCTTTGTTTATTGAGTTGCCGATGACATGAGGCTTGTTATGGTTCATCTATTGTTAGATGATCGAGTTATTTCTTTTAGAGATATTTGTGGTACTTTATGACCTTGCATGTTCATTATCATTTAGTTTATCTAACTGATTTGTTTAGCTAGGCTGACCCGTGTATTTTTATACTCGGGTCAGACCGAGGAATTTCAGGTTAGGTACATTCGGACTTAGCCTATTCTTCTTCTGCATGGACTATTCTGCTATCTCTTTTCTTATAACTTTTTCTGTAGTCCTTTTTTGTTGTAATTCTGATATGTATATTCTTCTGACTCGCCTGTATATTGTGGTTGCTATACCACTTGACATGTATCATTTTGTATACTATGTGATGTATCTGTATATGTGTATATGTATGTGATGATCTACTGTTCTGTGATGTGGTTTACATTTGAGTTATTATATTTTGTTCTGTTAGATCTTATAGCCATTATAGTTTTGTATTAAGTATCTATTGGATATGTCGATCCACACGAAAAAAAATGCTACATTTATCGATGTATTCAGTAGATAGTTAAGACAAAGCTATAGATGGTCGCTCTTATCCAGCTCTATTCTCCGTATTTGTAGACGGTATTACCTTGTAATACTCTTTGCTAATGTGGGTCTCGGAGTGGAGCGTTACAACTACCTTTGATTAATAAGGGTGTAACTATATGAATGTTTGCATCCAATGGATCATATAGATCAAATATACCTTAAAAATCGTATGTTGTTGGTATAACTAGATTTCATTCCATACGTTATCGTTGTAGGATCTAGATTAACCCTAGAGGGGGGGGTGAATAGGGTTATAGCAAATTTTCTCGAATTAAACACAGAAATATAATAGCAGAAATAAATATGCTGAAAAGTAAATCACACACAAAATTTACCCAGCTTCGGCAACCCCTGCCTACTGCTGCATTCACAGATTTCTATTAGAATTAAACAGTATCACGCTTACAAACACTCTACTAGACTTGCAGACCCTTTTGCTCCCGCTCACAAACACTCTACTAGACTCGCACACCCTGCTCCCGCCTATAGAGTTTCGCTCACTCGCAAACACTGCTCCCGCCTATAGAGCTTTGCAAACTCGCACTCCCTGCTCACTGAACTAATTCTAAATAGACAATCTGACACTACCTAATCCCTAGGTGGTGATTTACAGATTCTTTGAAAAGAAAAAACAACTTCAAAAATAACACCGGAGCAAAATTAAAATACAGACTTGAATGCGTAATTTTTGCTCAATTAAAAAATAAAAAAACCCTCTAAAAATTAAACCCTAAATAAAGACTAATTCCCCTTTAAAAATAATAAAGGCCGGCCCACTTGAATTTCACCGTCCCCTTTTCTTTTGCTTGTGAAAAATGTCGGCCTCTTATTGTCGAATTAGGGCTTCGGCTTCTTTCTCGAATTAGGGCTTCGTTCTGATGATTGATTACTGTTGCTAGCTCGTTCTCTGATGATCTTTCTCATGTTCGTTCTCTGATGACCGAAGACTTGCGTCGCTTGTTCTCTGATAATTGATTCTTCGAGATTGCAAATTGTTTGCAGCTGCTTCTCTTGATCGAGTTCACTAAATTGCGGTATGTATTACTTTCGTTACTGGTTCAATTGCTTGCTTTAACTTGATTGCACTTGATTGAACTCGATGGCCGATGATGATGAATTGGGATTGTATTTATATGAATTTGAGACACTTGAATTCGTTCGAATTAACTTGATACTTTCCTAAATTCTTAATTGCCTGATGCGCACGTCTTTCCTGATTTTGTTACACGTGATACTCCCGGCTTTCCTGATATGTTTTAACTTGATAATCACGGTTTTGAATTGAGAGCGTTCGATCCTTCTTGTAACAGACACTTTCCCTTTTTAATTTTGCTGACTATTTCAAAGATTACAAATTTGAGTTTCATTAAATTCTGACTTCGATTTATTTTTAACTTCGATCATCTCTGCTGCATACTTTACTCGGTCGAGCTCATCCCCATTCTGTAGATCTGAACTTTGCATTTTATACAAAAATATATGCTCACTATCTTCTGTTCATCTGCATGTTTACTGTGACGTTGGTCTTCATGTACTTGTTTCATGTTGCAACTGACTTGTGTCTGCATTGTTGATTCAGAACTTCTGTTCATGTCGGCACTGGCTGTAGTTGAGTTGATACATTTGTCAGTTCTACATTTGTGTCACTTTGATGTTGTGTATGTGATGCATTCATTACTGCAGTACTTGTCTCGGTTGAGTTTATTGTTACAGTATCACCCATTACTCCACTTGCATTGCATTTGTGATTGATGCAGTTTTGACAATTGGTCATGTTGCAGTATTCATTGTTGTTCTCACTGTGTTGCATTTGTATCACTGGAAAATGTGACGACCCAACTTCCACTCCCGGAAAATCGCGTCATCTTTTAAGAAAGAAAGGGATAGAAGAAGAAAAGAAAGAGAAGAAAGAGAAAACAACACATCAGAATCTCACAGCGGAACGATTTAAATATAATATAGAACATATACAGAGTATCATATACATCAGAGTACATAACTAAACATCTCAAATTAGACAGTTATAACATTTCTGTCTAATACAATACAAGACATCATACAGAAACAACACAGCGGAAACTCTAACCATATATCTACACGCTGAAGCCTCCTGCTCCAAAGCTCCTCCAGAATTCGTCAAGAGATAACCTGAATCACTTGACTACTCATATAGAATATGAGTACCCAAGAGTTTAATAAAACAGAAAATAAACACTCGGGTCAGACAGGGGTCTGGTGTGAGTAAACGGTTTAAGATTGCTTAACTTTAGAAAAACCTTTGAAAACAAAAGGTATCACGTAAGACTTCCCACACATAAACATGGAAAAGTTTTTACCTTACGCTAACCAAAACATTTGATAGGAAATCCAGTGATATTATAATAGTGTCTAGGGTTTTCAAGTAAATAAGAAATAGCCGAAATTGTTACATTCATTAAATTCCAGCTACTAGCCACAAAAGTGGGTAATACAAACAAAACCGTAGGGTCTCGTAGGGAAAATGGGTTTCCATCAATGGCAGGGCTACTGGGGTACCGCCCGTCACAGTACGTGGCCTAGATCACTGTACCGAGGATTACTCCCTTCATCCCCTGCAACACAAAGCCGGACCCGTTCCTTACTGAACAGTTCCGAACAAGACCACCCCGCAGATTGGTCGTCACCAACTGCCACACAGCCGAAATATAAAGGGAACTCTAGACAGGGGTAAATCTTGCTCTCAAGTGGGGGCTACCCACGAAGCTTTGCTGCACCTCCCCTGTTTTAGCCATTTCCGGTTGATGAGGCTTGAGGTTACGATTACCTTTATAGAACATCAAATCTTAGAATGCTCATCGTCCACCTGACGATGTTCTGAAAGCATTCAATCCATACAAGTTCGTTCCGGGTTCGAACGAAACCGAAGGCATTATCTCGTTACACTCGTATTGGAATCACCCTCAGAGTTAACGACGATAACCCTTGCACTCTAAATCTCCATCTCGAATCTATAAGCACTATTCCGTCAAACTCATTACGGAATCACCCACAGAGTTATACTAACGTATAGCCCTTACACCTCGAGTCTTCACTTGCTCCACTTGGATTAACGACCTAACGTTTAATTGGAATCGATGTGGTTTTCGGAATTCCAAATATGGAAACCCGATCCCGGTCTCATCAAAACCAAAGCGTGTCTTTTAATGTCCGAGTTGTACTTACGGGTATTAAACAAATAACTCATTTCATTATTATCTACTTCACACAGATAGATAAATTTCATATCACCATAGATATCACATTCTCATCATAACAGATAATCTGTTTCATAATCACAATCAGATAATCATCACAACTAGATAATCCAAACTATCATACTTAACTAAGCATCCATGTCCTACAGATACTACTCATCTCATTTCTGAGATCACAACCATCCAATCAATATCATTCATAAGCAATGATTTATTAATCACCAATTATAATTAATTTAAAATGAATTAAATTAATTACTTCTATCTCTAATTAATTTAAAGTAAATTAAATTAATTACTACATTTAAATCTTGCTTAATATCCATTAATTAATTAACTTAGTTTATTAATCATTCACTAAGTATTCATCTTGATTAAACACCTTTGATTAATCATTCTAATTACAATAAGTAATTAGTCTTTAATTAATTTCACAAAATTAATTAACCTTAATCATAAGTAATCTATATTTAATTACTTCATTAATTAACTATAATTAATTACATTTATCCTTAATTAATTACAATTAATTAATCCCTTAATTGTTAATTATTACTTAATTAAATAATTCTTAATTACATCATTAATTATATTAATTAATGATCTCTAATTAATATTTAAATTAATTACTTTATTAAAAATTAATTACCTTTAGTAATTAATCTAAATTAAAATTACAAATATTAATCATCCTTGATTAATATTTAATTCAGTAATTAATTATCTTTAACTACTCATTAACCAATTAATTATTCCATAATTAATTATCTACATTAATTAATCCCTTGATTAATTATAAAAGTAATTATCTAAATTACTTATTTTAAAATCATCTTCACTAATTACATTTCAGTATTTATCATTTATTACTTCTCTAAGTAATCATGCTCTATTAATTACATTAAGTAATTACTCTCATTAAATCATCAAATGATTTCTTAAATTAATTAAACTAAATTAATTAATTTAAACAAATCACATTATCAAAATTAATTACAATTATTAATTAATCCCTTAATTGCTTTACCAAGTAATTATACTTAACAAATTACAATTGATTATCTTAAATTAATTAATCCAATTAATTACCAAAATTAATCACATTAATTAATTACTTAATTATCCTAAGTTAATTATCTTATTAATTAACAACATTTTCATTAATTACTTACTTAAGAAAATTTAAATTAGATTAATAAATCATTTCTAATTAATATTAATCTAAAACATTAATTAAAGCCAAATAATTAAGTAAATCCTTAATTATCTTAATTATTTTTCAAAATAATTCAATTATTTATCAAATGACTCATTTACTTTCAAAGTGTATTAAAACAATACATTTCTAAATTTAAATTCAAATTCCATTTAAAAATCTAATATTTACAATGTTTAACTATTTAAACATTAATCCAGATTTCAAATCTTTAATTCAAATATTAAAGGAATTAAATTCTTTCAAGTTTTAAAACTTATTTGAAATCAAATCCTTTTAAAACATTTGAATATGTTCATTTTTTTTTACAAACTGTTTTGAATCAAAACTGTTTTTAAAGGTAAACCTGAAAAACTGTTTTTTTTCAAACTAAATTGAAATCTTGTTTAAATTTTAAATTTTCATTTTTTAATAACCTTGAATTCAAAACTTTATTTGAATTCAAATTTAACTTGCATTTTGAATCAAATTACAACTTCAATATGAATTTCATTTAAATTGAAAAACTGCAGAACTACAGATTTATCAACCTGCAACTAAACTAACCCGAGTGACCCCTCTATTTACTTCGAGTTTCTAATCCACTTACTTCGAGTCACTGCATGGTTTACCCGAGGATTACACGAGACAGAAAACTGCAAACTCTCTCTTGATTAAAACCTGCAAACTGTTTTAAACTCTTGATTTAAAACAGAATTTTAAATCTTGTTTAAGTTTAAGATTTTACTTTTAAAAACTTTGAATTTCAAATTTTATTTAAATTCAGTTTCATTTTCCACTTGAATCAAAATCCAGCTTTAAAAATATGAATTCATTCAAAATTAAAACTGCATAATTCTCTGGTTTAAAACCTGCAAACTGTTTTAATTTTGATTTAAAACTGAATTTAAATTTAATGTTTCAATTTTTAAAACTTTGAATTCAAAACTACATTTGAATTCAGATGCAAGTTATACTTGAATCAAGTTGCAACTTAAAAATATGAATTTTATTCAAAACTGCAAAACTACAGGATTAAAACCTGAAACTGTTTTGTTTTTAAATCTTGATTTAAAACAGAATTTAAAACTTGTTTAAATTAAAAAATTACAATTTTAAAACCTTGAACTCAAAACTCCATTTGAATTCAGGCTTAACTTATATTTAAATCAAATTAAGATCTTTAAATTCATGAATTTTATTTAAATTCTTAAAACTGCAAACTACAGGTTTATAACCCTGCAACTAACCAACCCAAGATTCCATCAATTTAACTTCGAGTTTACTAACCATCTGCTTCGAGTCAGAGACCAGAAACCCCAAGATCTACTTCGAGTAAAAATACCCTGCACACTACCAATATAGTTCACCTGAGTTCAACATGTATGGTGCATATGCACCGTCACCTTGGCGAACTCCAGCCATGCAAACCCACTTCTACAAGTCACCTACCATCTCCTAACATAGGTACGATCATCAGAAACCTACTGTAACATGAAATTCGAAGTTTGAGAAACCACTGCAAAACCTGAAACTCATCTACACCCTAAAGCCAAACCTGTCAACACCCTACAAACCCACCTCTGATCATCTGGCCCAATTTTCTCCACTCCTCAATCAATACTCCACCTACAGGAAGCATTCTTAACTTCCAAAATCCACCGAATAATCAAACATACCCCAAAAGACCCAATTTTGTTCAAAACAGAAATGCTCATCCCACAGTAAATTTAAAAATATGAAATTTGTTTTAAAATTACTGATTTCTAACATACATTCCTGCTATAAACTTGTTTAAATGATTTGTGATGTTTAATATCCTTGTTTATTGAAAATGTTTGCTGCAGTATTTGTTTCAGTGGTAACAGATTTTTTTTAAAATTAACAAATACTGTATTTTCTTGTAACAGAGACACAAATTTTATTTCAATTTAGCTTAGTTATAATTTCAAATTGAATTTATACTAAACAAACAAAATTTTGTTTTACCTATTAACTTCTAACAGAGATCAAATCCAAAGGTAAAGATTTCTACTTAAAATCTCAGTTCAAAACATAAACAGGTATGCAAATACCTGTCAGCAGCAATCACATATGTATATTGATATATATACACAGAACATTCATCAATATGCAATCACCCAAACATACATATTTTTATCAATCCACATGCACAGATACTTAGGCTTTTTGCATTGTGATGTTACTCATTTTTAAATAAAACAAAACAGTGCAGTTTCCATCATGACAGTTTTTGATTTCAGTGGATTAGACTTGGGTTCTATAAATTTTGTTTAACTTTGATTTTAAAAGGGAAAACTGTTTTTAAGATAGAAGTTTACTCACTTTATTATATTGAAGATGCAGAGAACCATTAACATTCTCCTGGAGCTGCTGCAGTTGAATTTCCCGAAGTTGATTTGCATTTGGGCTTTATCTCCTGAAGTTGTTGAACTAAAACTGCAATTGCTAGTTGATTTTGATCATGCAGCTGAACTCCATCTTCATTTTCTTAGATTTGTAATTGAACTTCAATTGATGTTGAAAAATTGCAGATTTGAAGTTGATCTCATACAGATTACAGGCTTTAAAGATAGAACAGATTGCTTAAATTTCAGATTTTGGTTTTTAGTTTGTTTATAGATTTCAGATGGTATTTGTTTGCAGAATTTTGAGTGGATAGGTTTTGCAGATTTTAGAACTGATTTTGGGTTTTGCTGATTCTTGCTTTCAGATTTGAAAACTCCATCAGATTTGAATACTGAACTATTGAATTTTGTTTGTAGGATTTGTTTTGAAATTTCTTTTAGATCTGATTTTCAGATTCATTTGAAGAGAATGGTTTTTTTTTTTAACAAAATGCATTGCTATGTTTTCTTATCAATTTACAAATATTTCAAAAATATGTGAACATAGCCACTTGTCCCTTTATAATGTATATTAATTTACAAGTGTCCACTTTATGGTTTAAGAGTTTAACACATATACATTTTTAATATTAAAAGAGATTTCTTAATTTATAAATGTTTTTAAATTCTTCTAAAACCGTTTCTAATTTATTTTAAGATGTTTTTAAATGTTTGTTAACATTAGCCTTGAAAATGAATACATGTTTACTTATAAACTTCTTTATAAAATAAAATTTCAAAAGAAAAGATTTTTAAAAGAAGAAAGATGTTGAGTTTATCTTTATTCAAGAGTTTTAAATCAAATACTATATTCTAATATGAATGAATTAAATTTATTTCAAAGAAACAATTTTTAAAAACAAAACAAAATAAATTTTTATAATAAAATACAATTTTAAACAAACTAATATTTACTTTAATCTCTTATGAAAATATAAGATGGATTTTTAAATTTACTTTTGAGAAAAATATCATTTAACAAACCAAATAATTATTAATCTTCAAAAGATAATTTCAGTTTAAATTAGATTATTAAATCAACATTTCACATTTTAAAATAATTATTAGAGAAATTATTAAATAATTATTGCCTAAATTTCCGGGACATCACATTCCTCCCCCCTTAAAAGAATTTCGTCCCCGAAATTTAAAAGCAAAGGTAATTTAATAATCCCACACAGATTCGTCCTACAGAATCTAAACTAGCTACACCACTCAGATCTAGAGCTCCTATATATCTAGATCTACAAATCTAAACAGAATACAGGACTACAGACAAGTCCTGATCAGCTCCCAAATCTCCCAGAACTACTGATTCTAAGATCAGTGATAGATCATACACGTATTCCCTCAAAGATACGTGAAAAACAAAACAAATTCCAACCATTGGAACTGGCAATTCAATCCTGTAGATCGAACACTTAATCCTTAAGAGAAGACAGAAAGATCCAATCTCTTACCCACAAATCTCTCTTATCGATCCTGAGCTGCCTTCAACCTTCTAGATCAATCCAATCTACCACACAAACTCTACTATAGAAATCAGAAGACTTCAAACCTACTACCCTTATTTGGAAACAGAATAGATGCACAAACAATCAAGCCTCTAGATTAAAACGAATTTCCTCTAGAAATCCTCTGATCCAAGACAAAACTCAAATTCCTAAAGAATCAGGTGCTTCTAGTCTGGAATAACTTCCACCATGCTTCCACTGCGCAACTCTGATTCGAGAATGCTGTTGATGAACATAAGTACAAACTTGATCAACTCATTCCGGAAACATTGTTCATCAAATTCCATAAAATCTCAGTGACCTATCTGATTCGGTCACAAACTCCATAGCCAAAAATTCAACCAGAAACTAGATCCGATCAATCCTGCCGGCTTAAAACAGATCTCTTTCTCAAAGAGCCCTCCTACTATGCTGAATCACCGGTAAAGCTCCAAGAACCAAGTCGAAACAGAACTCAAACTCTCGATGCGAATGCAAAACTTAACTCCTTCGAAGATATCCGAAAAATACCACTTCGATATCTCAAACATCTTCTAGAGATGCTTCAATCCAAACAAAGATCACTCAGAGAACTTCCGAACCATCGCAAGTCACTTTTGCGATTCCACTTAGTTCAGATTCCAAGAAATCGTTCTCTCTTCAACAATCAGAACAGCTAAAGCCTTCAAATCCAAAGAAGAACTAGTGGTCTACCTCCAACCACAAACGTCACACCCAACTGAGCTTCCAGAAGAAATGGACAAGCTTTACCATCTGCCCGGACCACCGACAGAAGAATCACAGAGATTTCTGAACCACCGAAGAACAGTCCACTCACCGCTTCCGGACTCCACCTCTAAGATATAGCTAAGCCAAGAAACTATCCTGATAGCACATTCAACACCTCCAAGCTGATACTGCTGCCAAAGACTTCTTATCCAAAATCTCATCGAATCACAAAGCTACACTAGCCACTTCCACAATAGAGCCTTCTATAGACAGATATCCCTCAGGAAACTCGATCTCAATCCAAGCACAAAACATTCTGCTAAACTGAGTTTCAAACTCAAACACCGACAGAACTCCTTCCTAAGGTTGCCAAGATACCATGCTGGCTTCAGTACTCCCAACTGCTTCCAGACTCAAGAAAATCCATTCATACGAGTGCAACCCAGCTTACAATCCAAAGATAAACTCCGAATCTTGAAAAGATTTCCTTCAGAGATCGGAGAGATCCTTCACACCAAACTGTCAAACTACTCAAGATGCCAAAACTTCCCTAGCAGATTCACTTCCAACCTCAAACACTCGAACTCCAACCATTGGTAGTTGTGTTACACACACCACTACCCTATCTACCTTCATTACTTATATTGGAAAACCTGAACGGGTAACCCAATCTAATAGGTAGAATTATATACACACATATATATATATTCAAAATTACAAATACGCTCTCTCAAGAAAGACACCACTCCAGAGCCTAGGTATTCACTCAACCCAATGCTCCCTAAAGAAAGACACACTTCAGAGCCTAGGTATTCACTCAACCTAATGCTCCCTAAAGAAAGACACACTTCAGAGCCTAGGTATTCACTCAACCTAATGCTCTGATACCACCTGTGACGACCCAACTCCCACTCCCGGAAAATCGCGTCATCTTTTAAGAAAGAAAGGGATAGAAGAAGAAAGAGAAAACAACACATCAGAATCTCACAGCGGAACGATTTAAATATAATATAGAACATATACAGAGTATCATATACATCAGAGTACACAACTAAACATCTCAAATTAGACAGTTATAACATTTCTGTCTAATACAATACAAGACATCATACAGAAACAACACAGCGGAAACTCTAACCATATATCTACACGCTGAAGCCTCCTGCTCCAAAGCTCCTCCAGAATTCGTCAAGAGATAACCTGAATCACTTGACTACTCATATAGAATATGAGTACCCAAGAGTTTAATAAAACAGAAAATAAACACTCGGGTCAGACAGGGGTCTGGTGTGAGTAAACGGTTTAAGATTGCTTAACTTTAGAAAAACCTTTGAAAACAAAAGGTATCACGTAAGACTTCCCACACATAAACATGGAAAAGTTTTACCTTACGCTAACCAAAACATTTGATAGGAAATCCAGTGATATTATAATAGTGTCTAGGGTTTTCAAGTAAATAAGAAATAGCCGAAATTGTTACATTCATTAAATTCCAGCTACTAGCCACAAAAGTGGGTAATACAAACAAAACCGTAGGGTCTCGTAGGGAAAATGGGTTTCCATCAATGGCAGGGCTACTGGGGTACCGCCCGTCACAGTACGTGGCCTAGATCACTGTACCGAGGATTACTCCCTTCATCCCCTGCAACACAAAGCCGGACCCGTTCCTTACTGAACAGTTCCGAACAAGACCACCCCGCAGATTGGTCGTCACCAACTGCCACACAGCCGAAATATAAAGGGAACTCTAGACAGGGGTAAATCTTGCTCTCAAGTGGGGGCTACCCACGAAGCTTTGCTGCACCTCCCCTGTTTTAGCCATTTCCGGTTGATGAGGCTTGAGGTTACGATTACCTTTATAGAACATCAAATCTTAGAATGCTCATCGTCCACCTGACGATGTTCTGAAAGCATTCAATCCATACAAGTTCGTTCCGGGTTCGAACGAAACCGAAGGCATTATCTCGTTACACTCGTATTGGAATCACCCTCAGAGTTAACGACGATAACCCTTGCACTCTAAATCTCCATCTCGAATCTATAAGCACTATTCCGTCAAACTCATTACGGAATCACCCACAGAGTTATACTAACGTATAGCCCTTACACCTCAAGTCTTCACTTGCTCCACTTGGATTAACGACCTAACGTTTAATTGGAATCGATGTGGTTTTCGGAATCCCAAATATGGAAACCCGATCCCGGTCTCATCAAAACCAAAGCGTGTCTTTTAATGTCCGAGTTGTACTTAAGGGTATTAAACAAATAACTCATTTCATTATTATCTACTTCACACAGATAGATAAATTTCATATCACCATAGATATCACATTCTCATCATAACAGATAATCTGTTTCATAATCACAATCAGATAATCATCACAACTAGATAATCCAAACTATCATACTTAACTAAGCATCCATGTCCTACAGATACTACTCATCTCATTTCTGAGATCACAACCATCCAATCAATATCATTCATAAGCAATGATTTATTAATCACCAATTATAATTAATTTAAAATGAATTAAATTAATTACTTCTATCTCTAATTAATTTAAAGTAAATTAAATTAATTACTACATTTAAATCTTGCTTAATATCCATTAATTAATTAACTTAGTTTATTAATCATTCACTAAGTATTCATCTTGATTAAACACCTTTGATTAATCATTCTAATTACAATAAGTAATTAGTCTTTAATTAATTTCACAAAATTAATTAACCTTAATCATAAGTAATCTATATTTAATTACTTCATTAATTAACTATAATTAATTACATTTATCCTTAATTAATTACAATTAATTAATCCCTTAATTGTTAATTATTACTTAATTAAATAATTCTTAATTACATCATTAATTATATTAATTAATGATCTCTAATTAATATTTAAATTAATTACTTTATTGAAAATTAATTACCTTTAGTAATTAATCTAAATTAAAATTACAAATATTAATCATCCTTGATTAATATTTAATTCAGTAATTAATTATCTTTAACTACTCATTAACCAATTAATTATTCCATAATTAATTATCTACATTAATTAATCCCTTGATTAATTATAAAAGTAATTATCTAAATTACTTATTTTAAAATCATCTTCACTAATTACATTTCAGTATTTATCATTTATTACTTCTCTAAGTAATCATGCTCTATTAATTACATTAAGTAATTACTCTCATTAAATCATCAAATGATTTCTTAAATTAATTAAACTAAATTAATTAATTTAAACAAATCACATTATCAAAATTAATTACAATTATTAATTAATCCCTTAATTGCTTTACCAAGTAATTATACTTAACAAATTACAATTGATTATCTTAAATTAATTAATCCAATTAATTACCAAAATTAATCACATTAATTAATTACTTAATTATCCTAAGTTAATTATCTTATTAATTAACAACATTTTCATTAATTACTTACTTAAGAAAATTTAAATTAGATTAATAAATCATTTCTAATTAATATTAATCTAAAACATTAATTAAAGCCAAATAATTAAGTAAATCCTTAATTATCTTAATTATTTTTCAAAATAATTCAATTATTTATCAAATGACTCATTTACTTTCAAAGTGTATTAAAACAATACATTTCTAAATTTAAATTCAAATTCCATTTAAAAATCTAATATTTACAATGTTTAACTATTTAAACATTAATCCAGATTTCAAATCTTTAATTCAAATATTAAAGGAATTAAATTCTTTCAAGTTTTAAAACTTATTTGAAATCAAATCCTTTTAAAACATTTGAATATGTTCATTTTTTTTTTACAAACTGTTTTGAATCAAAACTGTTTTTAAAGGTAAACCTGAAAAACTGTTTTTTTTCAAACTAAATTGAAATCTTGTTTAAATTTTAAATTTTCATTTTTTAATAACCTTGAATTCAAAACTTTATTTGAATTCAAATTTAACTTGCATTTTGAATCAAATTACAACTTCAATATGAATTTCATTTAAATTGAAAAACTGCAGAACTACAGATTTATCAACCTGCAACTAAACTAACCCGAGTGACCCCTCTATTTACTTCGAGTTTCTAATCCACTTACTTCGAGTCACTGCATGGTTTACCCGAGGATTACACGAGACAGAAAACTGCAAACTCTCTCTTGATTAAAACCTGCAAACTGTTTTAAACTCTTGATTTAAAACAGAATTTTAAATCTTGTTTAAGTTTAAGATTTTACTTTTAAAAACTTTGAATTTCAAATTTTATTTAAATTCAGTTTCATTTTCCACTTGAATCAAAATCCAGCTTTAAAAATATGAATTCATTCAAAATTAAAACTGCATAATTCTCTGGTTTAAAACCTGCAAACTGTTTTAATTTTGATTTAAAACTGAATTTAAATTTAATATTTCAATTTTTAAAACTTTGAATTCAAAACTACATTTGAATTCAGATGCAAGTTATACTTGAATCAAGTTGCAACTTAAAAATATGAATTTTATTCAAAACTGCAAAACTACAGGATTAAAACCTGAAACTGTTTTGTTTTTAAATCTTGATTTAAAACAGAATTTAAAACTTGTTTAAATTAAAAAATTACAATTTTAAAACCTTGAACTCAAAACTCCATTTGAATTCAGGCTTAACTTATATTTAAATCAAATTAAGATCTTTAAATTCATGAATTTTATTTAAATTCTTAAAACTGCAAACTACAGGTTTATAACCCTGCAACTAACCAACCCAAGATTCCATCAATTTAACTTCGAGTTTACTAACCATCTGCTTCGAGTCAGAGACCAGAAACCCCAAGATCTACTTCGAGTAAAAATACCCTGCACACTACCAATATAGTTCACCTGAGTTCAACATGTATGGTGCATATGCACCGTCACCTTGGCGAACTCCAGCCATGCAAACCCACTTCTACAAGTCACCTACCATCTCCTAACATAGGTACGATCATCAGAAACCTACTGTAACATGAAATTCGAAGTTTGAGAAACCACTGCAAAACCTGAAACTCATCTACACCCTAAAGCCAAACCTGTCAACACCCTACAAACCCACCTCTGATCATCTGGCCCAATTTTCTCCACTCCTCAATCAATACTCCACCTACAGGAAGCATTCTTAACTTCCAAAATCCACCGAATAATCAAACATACCCCAAAAGACCCAATTTTGTTCAAAACAGAAATGCTCATCCCACAGTAAATTTAAAAATATGAAATTTGTTTTAAAATTACTGATTTCTAACATACATTCCTGCTATAAACTTGTTTAAATGATTTGTGATGTTTAATATCCTTGTTTATTGAAAATGTTTGCTGCAGTATTTGTTTCAGTGGTAACAGATTTTTTTTAAAATTAACAAATACTGTATTTTCTTGTAACAGAGACACAAATTTTATTTCAATTTAGCTTAGTTATAATTTCAAATTGAATTTATACTAAACAAACAAAATTTTGTTTTACCTATTAACTTCTAACAGAGATCAAATCCAAAGGTAAAGATTTCTACTTAAAATCTCAGTTCAAAACATAAACAGGTATGCAAATACCTGTCAGCAGCAATCACATATGTATATTGATATATATACACAGAACATTCATCAATATGCAATCACCCAAACATACATATTTTTATCAATCCACATGCACAGATACTTAGGCTTTTTGCATTGTGATGTTACTCATTTTTAAATAAAACAAAACAGTGCAGTTTCCATCATGACAGTTTTTGATTTCAGTGGATTAGACTTGGGTTCTATAAATTTTGTTTAACTTTGATTTTAAAAGGGAAAACTGTTTTTAAGATAGAAGTTTACTCACTTTATTATATTGAAGATGCAGAGAACCATTAACATTCTCATGGAGCTGCTGCAGTTGAATTTCCCGAAGTTGATTTGCATTTGGGCTTTATCTCCTGAAGTTGTTGAACTAAAACTGCGATTGCTAGTTGATTTTGATCATGAAGCTGAACTCCATCTTCATTTTCTTAGATTTGTAATTGAACTTCAATTGATGTTGAAAAATTGCAGATTTGAAGTTGATCTCATACAGATTACAGGCTTTAAAGATAGAACAGATTGCTTAAATTTCAGATTTTGGTTTTTAGTTTGTTTATAGATTTCAGATGGTATTTGTTTGCAGAATTTTGAGTGGATAGGTTTTGCAGATTTTAGAACTGATTTTGGGTTTTGCTGATTCTTGCTTTCAGATTTGAAAACTCCATCAGATTTGAATACTGAACTATTGAATTTTGTTTGTAGGATTTGTTTTGAAATTTCTTTTAGATCTGATTTTCAGATTCATTTGAAGAGAATGGTTTTTTTTTTAACAAAATGCATTGCTATGTTTTCTTATCAATTTACAAATATTTCAAAAATATGTGAACATAGCCACTTGTCCCTTTATAATGTATATTAATTTACAAGTGTCCACTTTATGGTTTAAGAGTTTAACACATATACATTTTTAATATTAAAAGAGATTTCTTAATTTATAAATGTTTTTAAATTCTTCTAAAACCGTTTCTAATTTATTTTAAGATGTTTTTAAATGTTTGTTAACATTAGCCTTGAAAATGAATACATGTTTACTTATAAACTTCTTTATAAAATAAAATTTCAAAAGAAAAGATTTTTAAAAGAAGAAAGATGTTGAGTTTATCTTTATTCAAGAGTTTTAAATCAAATACTATATTCTAATATGAATGAATTAAATTTATTTCAAAGAAACAATTTTTAAAAACAAAACAAAATAAATTTTTATAATAAAATACAATTTTAAACAAACTAATATTTACTTTAATCTCTTATGAAAATATAAGATGGATTTTTAAATTTACTTTTGAGAAAAATATCATTTAACAAACCAAATAATTATTAATCTTCAAAAGATAATTTCAGTTTAAATTAGATTATTAAATCAACATTTCACATTGTAAAATAATTATTAGAGAAATTATTAAATAATTATTGCCTAAATTTCCGAGACATCACAGAAAACTTGTGTATCTTGTAGCTTTCATCACTGGTGCATGTATATTTCTTCATGCTGCCTTCAGGTCTTCACTGCAGTTTCATTATGACTACTCTATGTGTCTGCACTTGTGAACTTTCACTGTGTTGTCTCTGACCTGAGCATGTTTTTATTGAGTTGCCTCCTGTACTTGCAGTTTGGTCCATTGAGTTGTTGCAATTGAATTCAAGTTTCTTGTACTTGTGCACTGTTGCACTCTGGTCTGTCCACTGTAGTTTGTGTCTTGCCACTGACTTGCTGTTTCGACATGAGTCCACTGTGCTTGGCCTTGGTTATATTGATTTTGGCCCATATCTGATCATCTGCACTTGTGTATATTATTGCTGTTGTCTTCATTGCCATTGAGTTTTGTAGCTTGGTGTCATGTTTGCTTTGAGTCTGCAACTTGTAGCTGGACTTGATTTGTGCCTTGTCCATACTCATGTGTTCATCCCTGTAGTATATGTTAGTGATACATTTTGGAGTTGATTCATGTTTGATGGCATTTCTTTTATGGTCTTTGTTGTTGGCATTGTCTTCATGCCTGACTTGATTCATTTGTCTTCATTTGGTGATTTGCACTGCTACACTGTTGCATACATTTGCATTGTATATATTCTTGGATTTGAACTGCTATATTGATTTAAGTTGCACTATACTTTGTGCTACTGCCCTTGTGTCTGGTCTTTTCATTCATATTGCAACTGTACTCATGATGGCTGTTCATTTGTATTCTGGTCAGTCTTGTACTGTCCACTGCCCTGTAATCTTGAGTTGCAGTGAGCTCGACATTGTTGTTTACTTTACCACTGACTTAATGCTGCATACATGTTTGTTGCAGTCCCTTTTTGCTGTTGCTATCCACATTGAACTGCCTTTGATGCACTTTTGAACTTTGTTGCAACTTGACACTGTTGATCTATGTTGCTTACTGTTACTTTGTGCATTGCCTTACTGACTCGATTCCTTTCATGTTGTGCTTGCACGCTTGCTACTTTTGGCTGCGCACACGAGTTGGCGAGGCAGTGCACACGTGTATGAATGTACACGTGTGTATTGCAGCCACTTATGGTTACAAGTCCCTGTAATATCTATATGCACGACTTTGTGATGAAATCAAGTGTGAATGATGACGAACAACCCAAATAACTGAGGCAAAACATTTTTTCAAAAATCGTATTTCATTTTATATTGCAAAAATATTTCATTTTCAATTTTACTGCGTTAGTGAATATTTTTGCAGATTTCTCAGATGCTGGATTCAAACCGGAATGCAGTTGACGACTAAATACGAGTGTGAGTGATTTGTAGTGAGGTTATCAATGTAAAAATATTTGTGATGTAATCAGAAATGTATATGTATAGTGAGAGCATGAATTTGTACTATTCAAGTTTGTAATAAATATTCGTTTGAATAAAATATTCGTTTGAATTCAAAAACTGTGTAACTTGTTCTGTTTGAATTCAAATTCAAATTCTGTGTAATTTATTTTATTCAACAAATATTTATTTAATCTATGAAAAACAAAATAGTACATTACCAAATACATGTAAATGAATATATATGTTTATTATCATCAAACAAAAAACATATAAGCGCATATTCAACAATCGTCATTTGGCCAAGTGGTAAAATTTACACTTTCACAACTTGCAGGCAATTGAGGAGATTGATATTCGACCTTTTTTTCTCATATTAAGAAAATCACATTTTCTCTTCCATATATGAGATTCCTTATCAAACAATGTAATTGGCTATTTACTTACTTGGCTACATTAATTCCGCATTATCTACTTATTTTCATTCATTACCTTAGCTGTTATCCAAGTCAACCATATTGCCATTACTTTCAATTGTTAATCAGTCCCTAACTCATTTGGAGTGGTCCACACAAGATCCATCATGAATGAATGTACATGCTGCCCTTGACTCACACAATGTTTGATTTTTCAAAAGAATGTTTTATTTCTCAATGCAATTGAATAGCTTCCAAAATCTTGTATAACTTTCATGACAATAAACCTTTGCTTGAGTTTACGTGATTTATGATCTAAATGTATGTCGAAAATCTATATTTTAGCCTTTTGTGATGCAGTTTTCCCTGTATCATATCATATATGAAATCATAAACTCAACTCTACATAATATCATATTAATATGCGTATATCTAATAACAGGTACATATCCTTTAAGAAATTATTACCTCGACTTTATTAATTAAAATCAAATCACAATTCCATTGTCCTTATACATCCTGATATAATAAAGAAGAAGTAACATTTAAGATAAAACAATATTTTATTTTAGATATTTATCAGAACTCTGTATTCGATCATATCGAATTATTTTCAGCTCTTTTCAAATTTTCAATTTTACTTCCTTGTACACTATAGAAACTTAACTTAATGTATTAATTCATATGTATGTATCTCATACATTTCAATAGAAAAATGAAGTATGTGGATTTGATTTTGTATTTTAAACTATGATATATTTGTTCTATCCCAAACATAATGTTCACATAGGCCGAACTCTTTTGGGGTCACACATTAAGATAATCAATGATATTAACCAATATCGTATCGACTTCGGTTATGCTCCTACTAAATATGAGCATTGTTATCACTTAATCGAGAAATGCTTCATCGTGATTCAAAGTCATACCAATATGAAGACATTCTTCATATATATAGTGTAATATATCTCCGTGATCAATACTATAGTCTAAATTTCCAAATTAATTATGCTTAATATTTATATGCTTGTATAATGTTTCAAACTTACACCGGTTAATCAAGAAAAAGAATATTATCAAAACATATCTTCACAAGTTTACCGTATATCATATATAAATAAATACACATTTATTTTCGATCGAATTGAAAATAATGATCATTCACAAAATAATATTGGTATTCTTACTTGTAACAACCCGCATATTTATCGATTTTATATTTAAATATTTTATTTAAATATTTTATCGTTCGTCGGATTTTGGTCCGAAAAGCTACTTTTTGCAAACAGTCGAATTGGGACTCGAGACCACCCCCATTGAGTTCAAAATGCCGTTTGCGACCTTTTTGAGTATAAGCTTCGATATGTTTGGAGAAAGTTGATTTTTGCTACTTTTTCCCGCTTATGACTTTGGTTTGGACTGCACCCTTATTAGCTTAGCCCAACCCCCTTCTCTTCATAACTTCTTCTCTTTGCTTAAACACTCAAGCTTTAGCAACAATAGTGGAAGAGAATGGGAAATAGAAATTCCTAAGCCCTAGCTTGCTTTTCAAATCCATCTTCTTGCTCCAAACTCAAGTGAACCCATTGGTAAGCATCTCCTTCATCTTCTCCAACTCTTTCTCCATTCAATTTCAGAAAATTCCTAAACCTAATTTAGGAAATGTTTCTCTTTTAAGCTTAGATTCAAGCTTGTTGGGTTGGAATTGAAGAGTGATTGTTCTTACCATTGCTCTATAGCTTCTTCTTCATTGATTTGGTTTCAAAGGTGAGATTTTTAATCTCACATCTAGGTCTATGATTATCTTTGATTACTAGGTATGAATTCCTAATACTTATTCTTGTGTATTTGATTTTGATTTGGATTGGTTTTATGAATATTCCAATTTTTAGTGTTTTGAGTTCAAATCTTCAAAAATCATAGCCTTGTAGTTTGAACTTGTTTTTGGTGATGCGTCGAAGAGCTTATAGGACCGGGTAGTCGATTGGCATAAACCCCTAGTGACCGTGCTCGCCCGATTGCATTTTGAAGAAGATAGCATCTTCTTTTCATAGGCTGGAAAACAGCCTTGGTGCCAGTCAGTCGACTGGACCCTTGAGTCAGTCGACTGGCTGTAGCACATAGGCATTCCGAAGGCAGCTAACAGAGGCTCGGGTCCTCTGTTTTCCTGCATTCAGTCGACTGAAATTTTAGGTCAGTCGACTGACTACAGGAAATTATTTTTCCTTGCTTCTGGTTCAGTCGACTGGACCTTTGGGTCAGTCGACCGACCTGCACCAATTTGCCTTATTATGCCTATTTGTGCATATTTTTGCTTGGTTTCCAAAATCCATCGACTCGTGTTATTTCCCACTTGTTGTTGCTACAACGTTAATGACTTCTATTTTTGGGATTTTTGGAAATATCCATTTTGATGGATTTGATATCGATTTCTTGGGGATTTATTCACGTCTTCGTATGTGAATTTTGGTGATCAATTGTTCTACTATCATCTTTGTGATTTGTCACTTTAAAAATATAAAGGTTTCAATACTAGTAGTAAATATCAAAACTCTTTCCTTAAAACGATTTCAACTCTATTTTCAATACCAAATTCGTTTATAAAACCGTTTTCCAATCTATTAGTATATACAAACCTTTACCTCACTCGTATGAGAAATTTAATTAAACGACTTAGTAAAACAAGTGGTATGAAACGCTTGCGTTTACTTCGTTGGTTAATTTTTGGACTCGTTCGATTGAAACTCTTGTGACAATTTTCTAGTGGAAACCTACAATTTGTTCGTAAATATTTAAGTTAAGCTAGTGGTTGTGGGACATGAAGCTAAGCTCATATATTTACTAGCTTACTGTAATCGACACTTCTCGTTGATCATAACGATCATCTTTATGATTTAGACTAGCAATGTGCGATGTCTCTTTGTCCATGTCAAGGACGATACTTCATTTTTGAGGAGCTTCGGCTCACCAGGAGGAGCTTCGGCTCAATGTCCGCAATGGGGGACTATACCCTGTCATGAGGAACTTCAGTTCACCAGGAGGAGCTTCGGCTCAATGTCCGCAATGGGGGACTATACCCTGTCATGAGGAACTTCGGTTCACCAGGAGGAGCTTCGGCTCAAAGTCCGCAATGGGGGACTATACCCTGTTAGGAGGAGTTTTGATTCACCAGGAGGAGCTTCGGCTCAAAGTCCGCAATGGGGGACTATACCCTGTCAGGAGGAGTTTTGACTCACCAGGAGGAGCTTCGGCTCAATGTCCGCAATGGGGGACTATACCCTGTCTGGAGGAGCTCCGGCTCATTTTTATGGGATTGGCCATCCTTTTTCTTGTGATTTCTGGATTTCGTGTGTTGATTTCTGGAATTTATGTTTCACCAACTTTTACGATGGGCATTGATATATATGTCATTTATTGTGGCTTGGTGAATGAAATTAGGAGTATGACATTCCTTTTTATCTTGAGTAGATTATTGTCATATTGATTAATCTCTTGTTGATTTTCAATTACTTATTTATCACAGCTTGGCATTGTGATTATTATATGTTTATGTCATATCTCTTATTATATATCACTTCATCTGATATTTATAGCTAGACTGATCCGTTTATTATTTTCTTCTTAAATAATACTCGGGTCAGACTGAGATATTACAGGTGCTTCCTCATGGCTTCCTATCTGGAACCATCTTCTGACTTTTGGCTAACTACTCTAGTTTGGTAGTTTTTTTGTTGTATACATTTGAGATACAGACTCCTTGATGTATACATATTTTTGTCTAGCACTTGTATCTATTCTTTTTGATATTGTGGATCTTGTTGACCGCTACTCTGATGTACACTTCCATGTGTAATATTCATATCTATTTCCGCCTTTGTGATATGAATTATCTGTGACTGATTTATGTTATGTTTATTTCTATATTTGTTTCTGAAGATATTATAGCCACTGTGTAGTATCTTAAAGTTTGTGTCGGCATGTCGGATTTCCCTCTTGATAAGAAATGCATGTTATACTATCTGACATATCGATGCTCGCGCAAAGCAATTACACGGATGGTCGCTCCTCAACAGCCTTATTCTCCGTGCTAGTTGACAGCATTCCCCGTAATGTTCTTGTCTAGCGTGGGTATAGAGGTGGGGCGTCACATTACTGTTCTATCTTAAATGTGTCCATCAGCAGTACTCATATGATGCTCTCCCACAGTATCTGCCACTACTATAGCAACATCTAAAATATGAAGTTATATCACTTTTACTATGTGCTTTATATATTAATTATTAGCATATTACAATCGAGGTTTTGGATCTAATTTTGAAAAGCTCCATGAAATAGAACATATCAAAGACAATCTTTTACAAGAATTTGAAATCTTATTTTACGTTCCTTTTAAGCATATTCTAATATTTGTATAATTCCAACTCTAATGTCTCTTTATTAATCCTAAGCGACATTCGCCATCTACTCATCCCAATGGTACCAACGTATTACTATCATCTTAAATTCCTGTTTTCATTTCTTAAATGTCAAACCTTTGAGGGAAATCCTAAATATGAGATTATGGCCTAATACCAATGCTAATTATTAGCGCTTAACCTTAAGAAATTAAGGATATCAAAATCTTGCAAATAACCAGTGGGACCAAACTAACATTTCAGTTAATCAGACCTACCTTTAGTTTCTGGTTGGGAACTATTTCCAACAAGCAAAATACACTAAATCATTTTAAGTATACTATCTTGTACTAAGTTTTACTTTCTAGGATCAAATAACAATCATTCGAAATTCATATATTACGAAATAATATCATTCACCATACAACTATTGTATGTGATCATGTATGGATCAAATATCCATATTCTTATATTATCTATAGAGTCTATACTCATATGGATAGAGGCAAGTTAAAACTTAAATGGACCTATTTTAGAAATTTAAATGGTTGTACATTTGGCTTGTTATCATGGGCTTTGAAGTGACTACATGCCAAAAATTATATTTTTAGTTGAATATAAAGTTGTTTTACAATCTGTAATTTTAATTCACTATATATACCTTAATCAATAAACATTTTATTGACTATTTTATGCCAATTTATATTCTTTGATATTATAATCCTACATGCGTTCTTATACTTATTTAATTGGTTGAAAGCGGTTCATTTCATTTATCTTATAAGGTTCAATTAGATATTGTATTTCTCAATAACCCAAAGAGAAAAACAAAAACCATTTGATTTCTCTAATCGGTGTTAAGACCCACTTGTCTTGGGGATTCAACCTTGAGTTTGCTCAACAAGACATAGCCCCACAAATGGTAGATAAAATTTATTGGCTATATCCTATATAACTCCTAACCCGATCTTTTCCCTAATCTCATTCTTGACCTTGAGTTTTGTGACTCCTTGGCTTCGGTGAACAAATTATCAAAAGCGAGTTGACCACCCGATAGCTCAGATCAAAGGGCATGGAAGGAACGATCTCTCATACAAACTACTTTGGATCAACACATATTGTTACAATACCCGAATTCATTTGAAATTATATGTATGATGTCTTGGCGTAGAGTAATGTATACGAGTTATAGAATTGAGTAACTCCCATATCAGAAAGATAGGCACCGACATCACAGCAGAAATGGTAACACACACACACACACACACACACATATATAACCCAAAATTAGGTCCGATATATGGACTACTCAAATACATCTCTTTAAACTTTGAAGACCATGTACAACCCCAAAAACTGCCTGCTTCAAATTTCCATGTAATGAATCTTCATACAACCAATATTTTAACATGTCTGTAGTTGCTTGAATCGTCTTGACTCCTCTATATCTCTGAATAAACCGAATAGTGTTGCAGATATTGTCTTTGAAGCAATGGTTGCTAAACTCAAACTTAGCAGTACTCCAAACTTAAGATATATTTCCTATAGACTGCTCAATACACAAAACGGAATGACGTCCATATATAGTTATCATGAAAACACAACACCTCTGCCTAACCTGAGGCGTTTTCATATACATAACAAACACCGAGTAAGGCTAAAATTTAGCCGTGAGTATAATAAAATCATATACAATAAATGTGCAGTGTCAGGTTCAAAGGTGACAATTTAAAATGCATAGATGTCACTCAAACCATACCAAATCCCACTCTTAATTTATCAAAATGATTTTAACACACATGTCGCTACTTCATTCATCATGACATACAGCTGCAAATCTAGTACTGGGATATGACAATCTATCCATATTGTAAGGGTTGCTTTTTGTTGTATAATTATAAAACATCATTTCAAATCAATCATTTTATGAGGTTGCCATTTCTAGTTTTAGTTATGAGAAGGATATATTAGATCTTTTTTCGTGAATCCTATTATGGTTGCACGTTGATAAATATTCTTAATGGATTTACCTTCTACATAGACTATCTGCCTCGACAAGTCATCGCGGTCTTTTTCACATGTATACTTTCGATCGTTTGTTGTGGCCTCCACATGATCCGTTTATTGTCGCACCCTTCTAATACATGAAGATGTGATAAATCTTATCGGTGTCGTATCCACTTCCAATCTTCTTCTGGTGGCTCTATTTCTATTCGTATGCACTACATCTTCGACAATCCTTAATATCTTCATATGTCCTTGCAATAGATTGCATGGACAATATTATAAGGGACAAGGTCCTTATGATTTGGGTTGCGATCCTCAAATTAGTCCGCTAGGATGTATACTAGCAGTCTAGTAGTCAATATCTCATACCATTCTCGTCAAATATTAAATTACAACTTTCAAAAACATTTGGCTTCCTAAAACATCATTCCCTCCCAAAATGATGTTATGTCCTGTTTTTCATCAAAGAAATTTCGTGTAAGTGCATATTATAATATCAATCAATATGTATTCAAAGCACTTCAAATCAAACACGATAAATCGCGTATATTAAAATCAATATCAACGGTTTATAATGAACCTGCATATAATATCAGTACAACATAAACCCATGCTGGTATTCTATAATCAAACAAGTTTTGAAATCACCCAAATTCAATCAAGCACACAATTCATCCTTTTAACTTGCATTTTAATTAAACATGGAAATTCTAAATAAAATTAACATATTTCCTATATTATTCGAAGCCACGTGTTATTTATTCTATTCATATTCAAATCAAGCAAGTTCTTATTCTACTTATCTTAACATGTGTACACCATCATAGCATGGGTAAACCAACCATTAAGAACATGAATCAATCTCAGATAAATTTTTTATTTACCCAATTTAAACTCATACTTCATACTCTATAAAATGAACTCATGTTTTCCAAATTATATAAATATATACTTGGTTTTTCTTTCTTTAAAATCGTGTTATAATACTTTTAAATTTAACCAAGTAATAGTCAATACCATTTGGTATTTAAATCAAAGTCGTATACTTTCCTTTGTATATTAAATGAATTTCAAATTCATATATAAAATACTTTCCATATTATTTCAAAAAATTCTAAAGAAAAAGCTATATTTAAACTAGTCATCCTTTATGGTTTAAATTCAAATGCAAATTATTTCTAAACTAAACTAACTTCATTTCATAAAAGCATTTAAAATTTTCAAATCCGTAGAAAATTTCATCTCATTCAACCCAAAGTCATTTTGAATTATTTAAAAGATTTCACCATTTATTTAAATTTAAATCAAAATGCAATTAAATAATTCAAATTCGACTTTTAAAATATATTATTTAAGATTTATCTCCAATGCTTATTATATAGGATTTTAAATTTAAACTTAAGTCAAATCCTATTATTTTACGCTTGAAAATAATACAAATTCATGTTCTATTAATTTCAAATTCTCAAATAAAAATAATCTGCAAAATTCTTTTCAAAGAATTTATAAAATTCTTCTTCTTTCTTTGAATTCAAATAATCCAGTTAAACTTGAACAATATTCAAGCTTTATATTTCTAAAATATTCCTTTAAACTTATTTTTATAATTCATAGAAGTTTAAAGTAATCAAATTTGAACAGGAATACACTGCTTTTATTCCTGAAACAATATTCTTCAAAATAACTATACTCGAAGCTTCAAAATATTTCTGAACTAGTTCAAAAAAATCATAAACCAATTTTTTCGGAGATTTTTCACTTGTTTTTAAAATGTAAAACCTGCAAAATTTATCAAAATAGTTCAAAAAACCAAAAGAATCAAAATCAAACAACATTGGTAATTTCATGGAAAAATTCATTCTTAAAAAACTCATTATAAATAAGTTTAAAACCATTTCAATATTATTTAATAATCCTAATCTTAGTTCCAATATATTATCATGTGTTTATGAAGTGTAAATTAGTTTCGAGTTCATTATAATGCAATAACAATCACAGGGAGAAGAAAGAAGCAAAACTAAACCCACTGATCAAGTTCTAGAAATTAACAGTAGGTATAAATGTCTTTCAAAGCTTCAATCCAACCAAAGCATTTCCATTTGTTTTTTATGTATACAACTAACTGGAATTCATCTAACAAAGGTAATGAAGTGTGGTAGAAGAAGCATGAAATAAGAGGAAAGAAATACACATACTATGTTGGGTTAACATTTGCGATACCACCAGTCGACCATCAGTGGTTTAGGCGGTGACCAGTCGTGAAGATGTTTTAGGCAGTAATGCCCAGAACTTCATCCATTGGTCAGCGTCCTTTGGTCGATATTTCTAGTATTCGTGGTTACTTTGCCTGATATTTTTTACTGCACTTTCTACCCTAATTTTTATAACTTAATTGAAGTGGATTGAGCAGCGATATGGGGTATGGTTCTACTGTAAGATGAAGATATATATGTATAATAGTGTATTAAAATATACTCATCTCTACTGTAATTGCGCTTTGCTGAAGAAAGTTAATGATGAAGATGAAGGTACGTTACATTTGCTTTGATTTTGTTGTGGAGGAGGAAGGCAGTGGATGGAGTAGGTACTTTATAAGCTAAGCTTTGAAAAACTTAGGGTTTAAGTAATTATAAGTTAAAATATAACTATTACATGGATAAGTATGAAAATGAGATTCAATAAGAATTTAATTTTATATTTAAACAAACTTGAACACCTAACTGCCGTATAATCCAAAACTTCTATATATCTCCGTTTAGAAATACACTCAAGGTGTTTTACCCAAATATTATTTTATTCTGTTAACAATTTTTCTTTTTGAAAAAATATTGCTTTCCAATTTTTAACAGTTATAAAATTATTGTTTTATTTCCAAATAATTCCAAAATTTCACAAATATTATTTATTTTACCAAAATAGATTTCTAAACAAATTTTGGACTTTCAAAACATAATTCAAACTTTAAATTTGAATTTTAACTTATTATTTTTCAAATAAAATCCAAAATCTACTTTTATCAAATTAAATTCAAAAAATTCCCAAAAAAATTTCTAAATCCATTTACTAATTATTTCAAACTTTCTAAAATAATTTTCCATAATTCAAATCCAATTGAAATTCAAATTGCTTTGATTCAAGTTTCAAAACTCAATTTTTTTTATCAACAATCTCAATACAAAATCCCAAAATACATTATCATCATCATCATCAATCAATTAGCATGATGTTACAAGTTTGCCCAACAACCCAATAGAGATTTGTTACTCTGACCTATCATTTCACGATGAACTAAGTATAAATGCTCATACCTTTAGGTTTCTCAACAAACACTTGCATTTATCCTACCCGTCTAGAGATATACTAGATAGTACTACACATAGCAGCCTGGCTTGAGTTTGCTCCATAATTAGTATATATGTAAGTAATCTATCTAATATATATAAATGATTAAGGAATCGTTATTACAATTCATTATCTTTAATAATCAAGATTCTTATCGATTTATGGAATAATGTATTTTGTAAATTACCCATATGATACAAGTGCTTGACTCATCTGATATCATGGTATACGTACCATACGTGTGTGCTTACTCCAAATATCTAAGTTGGGTTTGTTTCAATTAGTATACATATTACTTATATGCATATAATATTAGTTTACTTATAACTTTTATAACTTTAATTAATATTTATATATTATATGCATAAGTTTATATGTATTTTAATCACCAAATTTCACAATTTAATTAATTAATTAATTCAAGTTTTCAAGAAATCTTAAATATTAATTCAAAGCAATTTTGAATTAATATGTTCGATTATACCATTAATAATTATTCACACGCATATATATATATATATATATATATAATCATAACAATTATTAGTTTATTATACATATATTCATACAAGTCTAATTTAATTATAACCTTTTATAATCTAATTAAAAAACATAACATATATATCTTAATAATCAAAAGAATTTTAGTTTACCTTTGATTATTACTTTAATTAACAAACTATTTAAATTTCATTTAAAATTTGAGCATTTCAAATTATTTTCTTAGGCACATTTAGTAAATTATTATACAACTATTATATGTCTATGTATATATCTTTTAATTAGTTAGAAATTTAATTAATTACTTTAATCAACCAATTTAATTAAATTTTATTTTAAATTTCAAAAAATGAATTCAAATTCAAATTAAAAATGGCTAAAATAAGTTTAGAAATTTGTCTTTTATAATAATTAATATACACATATCAAATTCAAACAATTTTAAAATTTTATATATAAGCATACTATATATGTGTACTATAATCTTTACAATCTTTGAAATTTAAAATTTAAAACTTGATTAAATTCAAGAAATTTTGTATTTTGATTTCAAAATATTTTATAATATTCAAATACACTTATTTGAATTAACTTAGGGCCAAAAATAATTTAGGCCTTGCACTTGGGTTAACCTTGAAAATTTACACTACCTATTAGGCCAAGTTTGAAGCCAAGGAGGTGATGGCACTGGTTGTTCCCAAAGCCTTATCACTCCATCCTTGACACCACTTGATGGTAAAGTCTAGTAGTTGGCTTAGATGCTGACTAACTTATTCATATAAACCAATAGGGTCATGATACCACTGTTGGTTCAAGTCTATTTGGTAGTGGATGAAATTACGTGAATTTAAAAAAAAATCCCTACGTGGATTTAATAACATTTATGATTAGCATTTAAATACAATCTACATTTTAAATTAATGTTTTATTTCAACTTAAATGTATTTGTGTTCTATGTCTACATAAAATTAACCTTTCATCTTCCTTAGTGAAACATCTACAGATTCTAGTCATAAAGGTTGTGTGTCCAAAATATATATTAAATTCAAAAAAATCACCTTCCATATGTGAAATGACTATAGCTACTAGTTAAAAATAATTGTCCATCCAATTTTAGTGTTTTTATGTTTTTCACTAATATGGTGTATACAACGAACTATATATATATATATATATATATATATATATATATATATATGCGTGTATGTATGTATGTATGTGTGTGTGCATGTATATGTAACATGGTCGTAAAATAATAATAACATGACAAGTGGATAATATTCATGTACACATATAGATATTCAGATGTATATCCAAAGTATAATATACATATATATATATGTAACGTCTTTCCACATATAAATAAATTTTAATATCATATATATGTAATGTATAATTTTGTAAACATTATATAAATATATACTTAAAATTCAAATTAGCTGCAAAATATCTGGTTACCATGACGAAATAAGAGGATTTTTATTTGGATTTAAAACATAGCAGTTTAAAATGACTTATCTCATATTTAGTTTAACAAGGTCAAATATATTACGTTGAATTTAAAACGAATATGACAGATAAAAATACCACATGGATTTAAATAGAAAACTATAAACATGAATAGCTAGGTTTTGACTAAATTAAATAAACTAAAGTTTTTAAATTACCCCTTTTTCAAAAATGCTTCATATCTAACACATACACACACACACACACACACACATATTAGTTCAAACATATACATAAATATAAATTTAAACTAAAGCTATATTTGGTACTTTAAATGATAAATGTATAACTGATGAAAATATGTAACATTTCATGTAAAATAGTTTTACTACAATAATTTTGTCAGACGCTTAAAATTAATTCTATTCTTATTTAAATGATTTTAAAAATCTGATATGTTACCATACTCATATTAAACAATTATTAATTCTATAAGTATAAAACATAGTGTACTTATGGAGATATCATCACATAAAAGGTTTGGGTATGACAACATGTGGATCAACGAAAATATAAAAGTACTTGAAGATCTTACAGCCCATTACACGTCGATCTATGTTTGTCACATAGGATTTTGAACCTTCTACCTAAACTTGCAAGGTATCAACTTCTACCACCAATCGAGTTTTGTATTTGGAAGAGGAGGGGATGATGGTAGTGGCCATAGATGAAACTAACTCAACAAAATTGAAGGAGTTTGAGATGCTTTTATAAAGGAGCTTTAGAAGAGTATTTACCTATAATTACTCACGCTTAAAGCAAAAAACAACCCTTCATTTTCTTAAAGCATAGCAGGCCGCTCTTTCTTTATTTGTGCATTTATTTCCATATTTAAACTCGTTTAAACATGCATTCCCATCATATTTTAATATATGCATGTATAACGCTTATACACACATCCAAATAGTTACTAAAAGCATTTAGAAAATTCCCAAGGGCCACCAAAATTACTAGTGGTACTCCAAATATTAAATACACTAATAGTTAATATTTTTAAGATAATAATTAAATTAGTTTATAATATATTATAAAAATTAAATTATGTGGTATTTAAAGATTTCACATATACAGTCGTGTGACTCACGGGTGTGAATTCAATCGGCAATTAATAATGAACAATTCGAATATTAACATCTATAAGTCATCTTAGCAAATAGCGTGACAGTTTGGCCAAATTCATCGGTTACAAATCCTTTTGGTAAAATCATATTAGAGATCGATAAGGAACACCTTTTAGCTGCGATATATTATACTTACATTACCTTCGTCACCATTTTATCACTTATGATATCTGAATTTGGTCATGGTCAAAACTTAATCAATATCCGCATACAATTATTTAGTCCATCTCCAAAGTCTATGGTTCAATAATACCATTTATCATTAACCAACCTGCTCCAGTTAGAGACTTTTGACATTGAGTTGACTGCAACACTAACCTCTCATACTAGAGGAGACAGATTGTCTATTGAATAGTGTTTCACTTTGCACGCTTCAACTCAAAACCAACTATAGTCATTCGTTGGTCGCTATGCCATGATTTAACAATAATTAAAGTGGAGTGTACATGTTGAAGTTCCACTATATTCTCAAGTCGAGATAACTACTTAACATTTTCATACCGAAATTTCATATTTAACCTTAGTTATTATCAAGTAATAGGAAACTTTCGATCGAGTCATTCCATAGTCATCCAATAACAACAAGTATGTAACTTCTTGGTGCCTTCGACAGCCATAAGTAATACATTGCTCAACATTTGGAGAGCGTTGCATACTCAACAGATGTATCGATATCCTTTTCTCGAAACATCTTAATCAGGAAAATTTGAAAAAAAATGTTTTTGACTTACCATTCAATACACATGGATACAACATTTGTAACTGTTATCGTATATTTATTTATGATTTTCTATTTATATGTATTAAGTTGTTATTTAATCATTTATTTATATCATAACAAAACATTACTATATGTCCTTTGGTACTCTAATCCATGCCACTTAGTAGGGCGGGAACTAGATAACCATCACATTAGTCAAGGCTAAACAAACCTCTCATCTAAAGGTAAGGAGTCATCATGCTCCCAAATGCGTACCCTACTTTATGAGTGCAATGGAAACCTCCAAGTATCAACAGTCCCTTTGTATATGTTATCCATGACATAGAGCATCCTGGAACAGATCATTTAGGTCATCATACCACTCTTGCTTGAGATCATCAAAGTCGGGATGATTCTTGACCATCATCATTAGTCACGAATATCACCATTTGTCCTCTAAGCATCCACTAGTATTTCCTTCAGTCTGAGTCATAGTCACCTACTTTTCATCTCAGAGTATAACCATCCATCGTTGAAGCTATCACTTCCAATCACATAATCATCATCATCAAATCATGCATCGTCATCATCACAAATCGCCACCGAACCTTATGGTTCAATACCAATGCTAGTCTTAGCCCAAAGTAAATGCACCGAGGACTCGAAGTAAGTAAGGCATGAAGGCACAAAGCACTAGTTCCTGGGACTCAAAGTAAGCATGTGAGTGACTCAAAGCCGCCTCACAAATTTCCACCACCGATCCATCACCACCAATCCATCACCACCGAACTATGAAGCCAGTTCTATCCATCATCAACCCCACACTTCAGTGTAATGAGACCATGCTTCACCGTGTGAAATCCTCCTTCACTGAATCTTCACCATCATCGATCGATACCCCATCTATCAGTACCAATCCATGGTAATCAATCGATCCCTCATCCAAATTTCTCCATTTGCTCCATCGGTCTATGCTTCCAAGTAAGCACTCGTGACTCGTAGCATTACTCAGGTAACTCAGTACCAATCCCATACTTAAAAATCTCTCTATCTACCCCTCATGATTCATACACTTACATAAGAAACACAAAGTAGACCACTTCAAGACTGGAAGCGAACCATCCTTGGATACAAGCATGTCTCGAAGTAAATTCCACCGATCCATCGTCCCCAAATCACCATCGATCCATCTTCAATCGACCATAACTTGGGCAAACAAACTCCAAACGACTTAAAAGTTACAACGTAGCTTTAAGGTGTCCTTCTTGACCTACCCTAAGGATCACATGTTATTTGGACAAATTGACCTATATGGATGAACCCTATCCATAGCTTATTCCTATAATAAAATGGCCATTCGGTTGGCCTTTTCAAACATTTAGCCAACATACATTCAAGCATACATTATATACAATATATTCTAACAAGCATACATCCATACCCATCAAAGTGAAGACTAAAGCTAAGGAAGACAATCCATAAGGACAAGGAGATCCATAAGAACACGAATTTCACAAATATTTTTCAAATCAATTGAAATGTACATATGTGATTAAAGAAGGTTGAAAGCATATTTTAAGTTATAGATCATTTCAAAACATCAGTTTAAGGTATATAATGACTCATTAGTAAATGAGAGATCCTAATCACTCACCTTAATCGAAAGCAATCCAAGTATGCACAAAATCCAAGATGAACAATGACTCCAAGTGATCTCGACCCGCAATCTTGAAATCCAAGTGCTAATTACACTAATATCCTTCTAATGATAGGATTTGATTAATTAAATTAGGGTTTAGTGTAACCTTTTGGGCTAGAAAATGTTAATGTAATGACCATACATACAATGCAGAACGATTGTTAAAGGAAAGAAAAGAAGTAAAGAAGAGGAAATAGAAGAGAACGAAAAAGAAGAAAATGGAAACATCAAATAATCACTTAATCTCTCACATATCTCACATCGCATCAGATAAAATATAATAACTAACACGGATATAAAATAGAAGAGACAATAATAACTAAGTAATCCAAATATCATAGTACAAATATACAAAGTTATACATAACGGTGATAGAGTTCATACAAGTGATTGATAAACTCAACTGACAAACTTCTCTAATAATAAAAAGTCAATGCTATCAAGGCTTCACGGTGTAACACTGCGGAATAAGAGATAATATGTCCAATATAAATATAAGAAAGTGTCATCTCCTACGAGTCCATCTGCACATCTCCAAGTGATGTTTAGCTGGTATCTAGCCAACTCATTTAAGAGCACCCAATATAATAAGAAGAACATAAAACCTTGAGTCAGACAACAGTATAGTGTAAGCAATAAACAATCTTAAAATACTATAAAAGTTGATATAGTATATGGAATACAAGTTATACTAGTCATACCTGACAAGTCCCAGCAAACAAAGAGTTAGCACATAACATCATAATATGCTACTTTATAAATGTCATAAAGGGTACTTCATAATCAGTAAACTGGCGGGGTGTCTAGGTATCTCTATCCAAAATACAGACTCCATACTAAGTAACAATCAGGTGTCTAAGTATCCCTGTAGCCAATACCTACTTCATGTGACATCCCTAGGCCTAGAGTGATAAGTGACTAGTGAAAACCATAACATAGCATCCATCAAGCAATACTAACTATCACTCATTTTGCTCTAGATCTATGAGAACTCGTATGACCATTCTTCTGCCAAGGATTAATGTATTAAAATCTCAATTTTTAGTTGAACTCTCGTATCTCGCAGCCCGATGCTGGATACTGGACCCAAATCAACCGACAGGGTATACGGATCTAATCAACTGATCCATGGGCATCCTAAAAAATAATACACTATTTGAGTATAAAAAACACTTCGAGTATCAACAATCCCCTAGCAAGCGTCTCCCTGCTCTTCCTTGCTTCATCCATTCCACGATAGAACTATATTACATGCTATCCATGGATCAATGACCAGCTCATGTGGAACTCATCATGATGCCAATCGACATCAAACCTATAACCTTAAAACCTAAAACTATACACCACCGAGCAACTCATCCGAAGTCGTGGAAGTTCCAATCTCGGAACCTAACTCAATGCAACTACCGAGCTACTCATCCGAAGAATTAGACCATCATGTCAAAAATGCCACACCATCGCGATCATTGAAAACACTCGTTGAAGAGCAATATCATTAAGATACAGAGGCGGCTGCATTAAATAATCATTATATCATGCTCTTCGAAGCCTCCTTACTGTCCATGCCAAAGGTTGACCAAATCAACCATCATCAATAGTGATGGGCATGGACCACTCTACAATGGCAATACCAACTAGTCTAGTGTTGCACTTAGCAAAAAGTTGATAAGTGGCATCTATCTTAAAGAGTGAAGCTCATCCAATCCATCATCTTCCATCCTCAGATTTGTCGGCATGCATTCCATCATTCTCTTACAACTTATCCCATTTGTTTGGGTTTCCAATCAAAGAGACGAAATCCTAACACACAGAATACTCCTTCACACTGGATTGTCAATAAATAGACGTTTTCAATCTAACAATCAAAATAACATAAGTGCATCAAACCAGCATATCCATAAAATTATACGTATAATATGTGTAATCCATCCATGTCAACAAATGTGGGAAATCATATCAAAAATGGTTCAAATCTAATATCCCTAACTATGGCACATCGATGAAAAATATGTGATGTTCTTCACAAGTCATTTTAAAATTATTTTCTTTTCTTTTATGAAAATCTAGTAGGTATATAAGTATAGGAAAATCATATTTTAAAATCAAAATTTTTCCTGAGCATCAATCTAATACTATACAACCAATCATAATATAGCGAGAGACAATATAACTCACCTCAAACAAATCCATCCAAAACTTCCCCAAATCATAGATCTCACCATCACGAGCACAACCCAAGAAACGGCGTCTAATACGGACCTCGTATGCAAAAGATATTTGTTTATAAGTTTTTGGATTATTTAATAATTAATTAACTTTAAATATAATTAACTAGTTTAACTACCTTTCTAATTATCTTCTTTCAACATCCAAATGCCTGTAGCATATATATATATATATATATATATATATATATATATATATATATATATATATATATGAAACTGAACCATACACGGTGCATGAATCTGGAGTGATATTGAGCTATGGTTGATGAAATCAAGAGTCGTTTGTGTTGTTGGCCTTCTTTTCGAATGCTCGATTTGCTGATACCAAAATCAGGAAGCCCGAAGCTTTACTTCAAAATGTGTCACCTAGGATTCCACATTGGCTACCCTCGTGTTGTATTCATAACTCCTCTATTAAACCCATAGAAATCACGGCGTCGGTGCTCCACTCCTCCCTCTAGCCAATGTCGGTCTCCGTTTCCTCTATTTCTGACTACATCATCCGAAAAGTCGAACACTAGTTTCCAACACTCGACGCTGACCATCATCGATCATGCCTAAACTTTTACTAGGACAAGGGTTTCCTAATTTAAATAATAATATTTTATTCTCATTTGTTTAAATTCTTAAATAAAACTAATAATTGTTTTAAGCCCATATGATCAAGCGATATATCTGATCGTGACGAAACTCATCACGTGCATTACCTCATTATTCCAATCTCGATAGTATAAATTTCTTTGCTATCTGAGATTTTGCTCTGGGATGATAATTTCCTTCTTTTCCGAGACTGTTTCGACCATCGTATCATTCGATCTTCGAATATAGCGATCCATATACTTATTCCAATTTGCATCGATCTGAACTCAACGGAAGTAGTTTCGTATGATTCGATCGTATGTGAAAAACTACATTTTTGGAACCGTTAATTAATTAATGATTCAATATTTAAATCAACTACTTAAATATATGGTCACTAAAAATATGGTTCGTTGCGTTCTCCTATCTTTTAAAATATTTCGTCCTCGAAATCTTGATGAAAAACAACACAACCTAATACCCTCACGTAAGCAACGATACAAGAGAAATCATCACTATCATCTCTCGAAAGCAATAACTGAAAGTGATCTCAACAAAGGGAACAGATTCAGAATCAGCATGGAGCCATCATACCTATCCCGAAGTAAAATCGCTATCAAGTCCAAACTCAATGTGAATAAACCAACTGTCTAAGTAATGCACTTATTTCTAATTAAATGAACAACGGAAACCAAGAGTGCCAACTCATAATCGAAAGGCAAGTCAACTAAACATCTTACATTATCGACTCTCTTAACTATCGGCAATGCCTAATATCCTACACATCGAATTTTCTCGTAATTTTGGCTTATGCCATAAAAAAATTCTGCAGCACCTCCTTTGTTCGGCTAGGTTTGGGGAAAATCCCAATACAACATAAACATATATACATCTCATATCTGAGGCATCTCATTTCAGAGGACAACCAAACATACGTAGCCAAATCTACACTAGAAGTGTCAAATAACTCTTTTATAGCAAGAGCAATTTATTTAGATGAGAATATAAGTGAATAAGCATCCAAATAGTCAATACTTGCTTCCATGTACCTGATCAAGTACTCTACAAAGAGGATTAAACACAATAGTAACACTATAACGTAAATAAGCATACTAGGTCATATATATATGGCAATCGTCTCAACTAATCATGCTATATCAAACCATAACTATCATGCATGCCTAACAACCATATAAGCATAAATAATCCTGTCGAATGTCAAAGATCAAACATCAATAGGCACATATAAGATCAAACATCAAAAATAGCATCCATGCTTATCCTTACATGTAGGATACTAAACTATCTAGCATAAAATATCAAATATGACATCTAACATGAAAGCTGACGAAAAAAATAGAAATCACCTTCGCTTTCACTCCGTTGAACCTTTACTACTCCACTATCTTCCTCTTAACTTATTTCTTGTCATGTCTATCAGTACAAATAGGCCTATAAGGTCTCGAAGTTACTGGTTCAGTCTTGATATCATCTAATCAATTTGGTGCACAATTTCCAAACACCCATCGTAAGTTCTTCCAAAATCCACTAGTGAACAATGGGTTTTGGCCACTTACAATGCTCTTGGCATACAAAAGAATTACACTATTCGTTCGACATATAAATCAACTAATTAGGATGCCATCCTACTAGACTTAGTGAATATAAATCTAGCATTATTTGTCACTAATCGACTGTGACTCAAACACTATTACTTTATCCTCAATCATCGGCAATCAATGCAATCTACCAATATATGTTCCCACTACTCAAGAACAAACAATCTCAATCGGGTGCACACTGCGTCACCTTTGCAGACACTAATTACACTTCTAATTTAACCATGATCTCCACTAGTCTTCCTGATGCCTCTGACTAGTATCAATCCATTAAATCAATGTAGGTCTGTTGGTCAAACTAGCCATCATCTTTAGCCATAACTCATCAGTATTAAAGTTGTAACCAATGATAAGCTTCAGCAATGCCTACTCAATAAATATCTCTCCTAAACCAGTATGTCTTCCACTCAAAACATCGACAACTACATTTCCTGTACGGCTGTATAGAAAATGTCAAAATCATAGGAGGCTAAGAACTCTAACCATCGCTAGTGACGAAGGTCAAGATCCTTCTCAGAGAAGGTATAGTAGAGCGATGTGGAATCACTGAACAATTCAAACTCCTCTCCTACTAGACAGTGCATCCAAATTCCCAAAGAGGGCTCTATCACCTCCAACTTTGATTCAAGATTTAGATACTTCCCCTCATGCGGTTTTAGTCGTCGACTAATATATGACAACCATACCTTTCGATATCAATACCGCACCCAGTTAAGTACCATAGGCATGTATGTACTATCATCTCTCATTCCCACTCGAAATAAGTAACATTGGCACATCAACCTCTCGGTTAGACTGACTAATGTGTGTCCATACCTCGCATCTCAAATAAAAGTTTAATTCTCTCCCATCAAATAAGTCAATGATGTTGCTACCTTGGGTTTGTTCAAATTCTGGACTTCTCTAACTACAGGATCTATAATGATGTCCTACTTTGAAACAACATGACCTAAAGCATCACACTTTCATCCTTTAGAAGTTATAATACCAAAATATCATCAATCGGTGTCTTCTTGACACTTACAATACCATCACCAATCTTTCCTTGTACTCTTCTTTGGTCCATGGGTAGACGAAAGTATTACAAACAAGCACGAAACTAATCAAGTGATTTCTTAGAATACGGTCCAAGAAATCAACAAAGTATGACGATGTGTTGGTTAGCTCGAACAGCATAACCAACCAATCAAAAATCAAGGTAGCGTACAAAACACTAAAATCGGCACACCCACCCAAAATACTCTTGATTGGTGATACCATCTCGCGAGGTGCAGCTAAGAGAACATCATTGTGCCATGGTGCTGATTAAACAAACCAACAACCAACAGAAGTAGAAACTTGTTCGTCATCTCACTCAACTCATGATAGCCGACAAGCATCTCCAAAGATACATCTGCCCTCGTGGTGAACACTATAGGTGCATCCTACTTAAAAATAATCCTACAAATGAACCATTGTCTCTATAGGTTATTCGCTCACACCTTTAGTTCCCTTTGCTCTTTGGACATCATATGCCTTCAAGGCATAACTACTGGTCAAGAACATCTAACCAGATCGATACGAAACTCAATCCCTATATGGTGGAAATCCAATCACCACATAGAATGTGTCTAAACACTCTCTAGCTACATATATAGATGACAATGCATCCTGTGGAGTCTTAAGCGAATATAGAAAGTTAATTATAAAGCTATCATCCAATAATAGCCAATCACTACCGTCCTCTTTTTATGAAGTAATCATATGATATTATATCATCCTTCGGGGACATCCGATAAAATTGGAACAATATAGAGAAGATTAGCATGGCCCCTGCCATTTCCAAGTTGGCAAGAGGTTTATGTGGTTAGGCCGGAAGGTTTGACTACACCTGCCATGGTATGGGAGGCAATGCGTCAGGCTGGTCACAGCGCAGCGGAAGCATGGTGTGGGCCCAAGCTGTGATGCCCCACCTTGAGACACACCTTAGTAAAGAGAATTAACAAGTAATTCCGTCTACTAAAGCAGATAATAGGGCTTGTTACGAGAAACCATCTATAGCCCTGTCTTAAATATCTATTGAATACGTCGACAAATGCTATATAAAATTGTTTTCGACTCAAGTGGGTCGACATATCCAATAAATACTTAATCCAATGCCATAAGTGGCAGTAGGATCTAATAGAACAAAACACAACAACTAAAATGTAAATACATCATAGAACAGTCAAACTATCACATATAAATATATCCACATGAACAGATACAACATCGGTGTTATACAAAATAATACAAGTCAAGTGGTATGAAATCATCACCAACAGCCTCTCACAATCCACCACTATTCCATACCTCTTCAGCCAGTCAATTTCCAAACCATAATATTGAACCTAATTAAAACCAAAACAATCAATAATAGACAAACATCCAGGACTCGATAAGGCTAGGTCTAGGCAAACCATGTACAGGCTAAGTGTAAACAAACTGTGTTGTAACATTCGCCATTTTCAGGCCTAAAACTAAGTACCACGGACGCTGCAGTCATCTGTAGTATTAATTCTCAATGACGGAATGTAAAATGTTACACATGTATAGTCCGTATGAGCCAACAACAAGTTTCATCGTAATCTAAAGGTTGATTAACAATTTGGGGTCTCAATCCCAATCTATCTACAAAATCACTATATGTGAAGGAATATGAAATCCCAACGTCTAATAAAACATGCATGGAAGTGCCATAAGTGGAAACCATACTCTGGGTGGTGATGCTCTTTCCCTTATGTTTCATTGATGGAGCAATCAACGAAATCGAAATGACATTTAATTCATGTTCTATTATTTGCCCCTGTTTAACTAGTTCAGGATAGTCCTTCTACATTAGATATAGGGTCTTAAGTCGTAAAGCCATCTTGATCAACTTCTCGAAGCTTTAATCAATATGAATAATCAATCTCTTCCTAAGATGATCACTCAACCCAATGATAAATACCTCATTCTTTTCATGTGGAGTATCAATAAGAGATATACCTTACTTCGACAGAACATCGAATTCGATCGCATACTCTGACATGGACATATCACCTAACATCAAATCATCGAACTCTCTAAACAACATCGACTTTTAAAAAGTTGAGATGAATTCCTCCTCTATGCGAACTATGAACTAATCCCAAGTAAAATAATCCTTAGGAATCGATCTATCAGGGTACTCCGCCAGTTCATTGTTTGTCCTTGGAGTCATCTAGAGGTTAACTTCTACCTCATTACGTCGTCTAATTCTAAGTCATTGAAGATCCTTTCGCAAATATTCATCTCGTTTTGCACCTTAATAGTCGACTTCATTCTAAGGAACTGTCCGCCTCGTATACTCATGAAGTCTTTATACAGCTCGACAAAGACTAGGTGTTTGCACTTGAGAACCATAATAATTTAGTGCAACATGGACATTTCAAAATAATGATTCACACCATCTCAGTGAACGTATTGTGTAAATCGAGGTTAGTGGTCCCTGATCCATCCCACTCCTCAACCCCAAAGTTAGAGTCAATAACCACTTTTCTCATATACCAGATTATTCTTAATCTACAATGAGAATTATCCCTCTCTTATAGAGAAAGCGATATCAATGGTGCTCATATGTGTATAATATATACTACTATATAGATTTTGAAAATCAAAATATATGACAAATATGTACTCTCTTGTATATAAGTATACTCTCATTCAGTCTAAGGTGAGAACCCATACCCTATCTTTACAAAATCACGGTATCAACTCAGGTTAATCTTGTAACCTAAGATCTGATACCCAAAGTAACGACCGTCCTACACATAAGATGCAGAACGGCTGTCAAAAGCAAAGAAAAAAAGTAAAGAAGAGGAAATAGAAGAGAATGGAAAACAAAAAGAAGGAGACATCAAGATATAAAACAGAAGAGACAAATAACTAAGTGATCCAAATATCAAAGTATATATACATAAAGTTATACATAACAATGCTAGAGTTTATACAAGTGACGAATAAAGTTAACTGGTAAACTATCTCTAATAATAATAATAAATCAACACTGTCAAGGCTCCACAGTGTCACACAGTGGAATAAGTAATAAAATGTTGAAATATAAGTATGAGAAAGTGTTGCCTTCTACGAGTCCATGTGCACAGCTCCAAGTGTTGTGTACCTGCTATCTAGTCTACTCATTTAAGAGCACCCGAGATAAAAAGAAGCAAAGCATAAAACCTAAAGTCAGAAAATAGACTGGTGTAAGCAATAAATAATCTCAAAATACTATAAAAGTTGGTATAGAATATGGAACAAAAGGTATACTAACTATACCTGAATTGTCCCAGCAACCAAAGAGATAGCACATAACATCAATAATATGCTACTCTATAAATGTCATAAAGGGTGCTCTACACTTAATAAACCGTCGAGGTGTCTAGGTATCTCTATCCATGATACCTACTTAATACTAAGTAATAGTCGAGGTGTGTAGGTATTCCTATGCCCAATATCTACCTCGTGTGACATCCCTAGAGTGGCATGTGACTGGTTAACAACCATAACAAACAAAACATCCATTAAACAATACTAACTATCATTCACTGTGCTTTAGATCTACGATAACTTGTATGACCATTCTTATACTAGGGATTGATGAATAAAAATCCTAATTTTCAATTGTATTCTCATAAGTCATAGCTCGAAGCTGGATACGTGACCAAAATCTACCGGGCTAGGGTACAAGGATATGGTCAACCGATCCATGACATCCCCAAAAATAATACCCTGATTAAGTATAAAAGAAACACTCCGATCATCAACGACCCCTTAACATGCGTCTTCATGCCCTTCCTAGCTGCATCCATTTCCACGATAGAACTTGCTACATCTTATTTATGGATCATCCTAAAAGAATCCGCCTATGTGGAACTCATCACGACCCCAATTGACATCAAGCCCCCAACCTCAAAACCTAACTCTATGCACCACTCAGCTTGTAAAGGCCCAAATTTCCATACCCATTGAGTCGATAATAAATCACACATGTCCAACCCTAATTGAATGAAAAAATGGATCTTTAAAGGTAAGAAAGAAAAATAGACAGAACATAATCTCACTCGAATGGAATAACATATATTATTGAACAATAATCTTTATAGTGGATTTTTTTAAAAAATACTCATATCAGAGTCTAACTTAAATTCAGCTTGGACTGTTATAATACATATCCCTACAATTGCTGAAAAACATCAAACAAATGTAGAGAAAATAGAATCATTCATATGTTGATCAAGATCTCTAGATCTCCTTCGGAAACTCCAAGTGTCTTCAGCTAATCCTGAAACAACTCTGATCTAACCCGCGTACAAAAATACTTGGATAAGTCTAGCAAATCAGCGTGACAAACTCAATTCATACATGACAGTGTCATAGATCAGAGATTGGTGACAAAAACCTTTTGAAAAGAAAGAGTATCTTATAAGACTACGTCGCATGTTAACATGGACGGGTTTTTACCTTATGATAACCAAAACATTTTTTATCAATTTGATATTATTTTTAATGTCATTCTTTGAAAACATTTGCAAGTAAACTTATTAATCTTAGTTGAAATTGTTACATTTATTAAATTCTAGAATGCTAGCCACAAAGTGGGTTCTACAATGGAAGCACTTATTGAAGAATGGATTTCCATATAAATGACCTGCTGAAGGGGCTACCTTTTGAGAGTACATCTCTACAGGAATGTACCAAGACCCAACTGATGGTCCTTTACCAACACAAGACCGCCTGCCTCTTCCTAGGTAGTACCGAATATGTCATCACCTTGTCATTACCGACCTATCCGAGCCCTCATTTACCATACACCACATTAATTTAGACTCGAACCTCATAGAGGATAGAAATATATCTAGAAAGGGATGATCATACCCTAATGGTTGCAAATCACATAGCCTTGCCACATCTACCCTATTTTGGACATTTCTGGGTGTAAGGCTTAAGGTAGCGTTGCCTTTTCACGTAGCACAACATCCTTCTTCTTTGAATGCCACATTGCCATTCCATAACCACACAACTGATTTTATACAAACGTATAACTCTTGAGCTCATGCATCTCAAGAAAGGATGTTCAGCTAAGAAAAGTTGCCTTCTCCGACACGAAGCAGATGATACGTTTATAGAGATCAATTAATGTGGTTTTTCAAATGCAATGTCAGACATTCATCCATACAAGTTGTCCAGGAACAGGACAAACAGAAGGCACTTCTCCCACCGCATCCTATTTTGGGAATCCCCCCTAGGATCAATAGTGATTAGTCTTTGCAATTTGAAGATTTTCGTAACAAAGCACTACTGCCAATATATATGATATGGTAATTTTTCAAGAGGGTCTAGTGGCAGTAGTCCTAAATCATGAATATCTTTGTCTTCAATGATCTTACCTTCATTATGTTTTACTTCGAAACGTAAATTGGTTCAAAGTGGTTTTCGGATTGGTATTCCCAGTTCAAACCCCAGTCTCTTCGTAATCCAATGATCGATAAAAATGTGAATGTGCATATACAGGATTTGTTAAGGCTCTTTTCATTTTAACTTTTTACTGATGAATCAAAATCCTTTTAACTTTGGAAAAATTCACGTCATTTAATTTCAAATCCAATAAAATTCCAGTTTTCAAAATTATGTCTTAACTAGGTCAAAAACAATATTATTTAAGACATCATTTACTATAAACCCAAAACCAGTTATATTGAGTCAAAGATTAGGAAAATTTTACCCAGATTAATTTCTGCTTTCAACTTGTACTATTTATGGAATAATGATAGAAAATCACCTCTTAATTTTACATGGACTGTACAAACTTCATAATGGCCTGTTTTTCTGTATCCTTTGAATCGACAATAAACCACCCATGTCTAACTCAAATTGCACGAAAAGATGGATCATTAAGGGTAGAAAGTAAATAAAGATAGAACAGAATCTCACACGAATGGAATAATATACAATATTGAACGAATATCTTTACAGCAGAAAACTTTTAAAATACAACGTCAGAGTCTAACCTAGATTCAGCATGGACAGTTATAACACCCGCCCTTACAAATGCTAACAAACAACAGACAAAAACAAACAAACCACAGTGGATAATAGAATATGTCCGCATCTAGAAGAATATCTTCAGCTCTCCTTTGGAAACTTCAACCGTCTTCAACCAAACCTGAAACTACTCGGATCTGATCCGAGTATTGAAAATACCCGGATCAAGCTTGATAAATCAGCGTGAGAAAACTCAATAATAAATGACAGTGCCATATATCAGCCTTTGAATAAAATCTTCTGAAAAGAAAGAGTATCTCATAAGATCACGCCCATACATAAACACGGACGGATTTTTACCTTATGAAAACTAAAACACTTTTATATATCAAAACGTTTGATATTATTTCTAATGACATTCCTTTGAAAGCATTTGCAAATAAACTTATTCATCTTAGCCGAAATGGTTACCCATATAGCATTACGAGGCTATTCATTAAGCCAATACAAACAAAACCGCATGTTTTTATTAGAGAATGGATCTCCATACAAATGACCATGTGAAAGGACTACCTTCCGATAGTACATCTCTAGAGGAATGTACCGAGGACAATCACAATGGATCCTCTACCAACACAAGATCGGCATATCTCTATAACTAGATGGTACCGAATATTTCATCCCCCGGTCGTTGCCGACCTTTAACAGAGCACGCTCTAGCATACAAACCACATTAATTTACATCTCGAACGTTATAGCGGGAAGAAATATATCTAGAAGGGAATGATCATACCCTAATTGGGAATGACCCACTTAACCTTGCTACATCTAAGCATGTTTCGCTCATTTCCGAGTTATGAGGCTCAAGGCAACGAATACCTTTTCACATAACACATCTTCATTCACTTTGAATGCCGCACTGTCATTCCTTTGATCAATATTTGACTCCCACAAGCATACAACCTCTTAGATCATATGTCTCAGAGAAGGGTGCTAAGCTAAGAGAAGTTGCATTCTCCGCCACCAAGCAGATGTATATTTGTAAAATTCAAATGTTGAGTTTTAAGAAATGCAATGTCAGACAATCGTCCATACAATTTCGTTCTGGCACTGAACGAAACCGAAGGCACTCTCCTACTACCACTGGTAGCGAGTGGTCCTTGCATTCCGAAAAATATCCACTACGAGGAGAAACTGCTATAAATAACTCTATAATGGGAGTGACCCAGAGCATGTCAACAAGCAGTCCTCGCACTATAAATATCCATGGTCTTCAATTATCATCATCTTCAGCATGTCTTCACTTTCGAACATATACATTGGTTTGAAGTGGTTTTCGGATAGGGATCACCCAAATCCAACCACAGTTCCTTCGAAGCCAATTATCGATTTGAAAGATTTTAAGTTCATATATGGATATTAATCATCAATCTATTACTTCATCTTTTATAAAATATCTTTCTTAGATATGTTCTTTTCAAGTTACTCCATTTTCTTTTCAAGAGTATATGGAATCATTAAGCCTCATTTATCAAATCATTTGGTTTATTTAAACCTTTCTTAAATCCTGGAATATTTCCAAATCATTTTCTCTTTTACTTAGGAAAACATTTCCAAATCATTTATTAAATCTTGTTCAAAGATTTCTTATATTCAAGCTATAACTTTTAACTTAGGAAAAATATTCCTAAATCATTCATTAAATCTTATCAAACTTCAAATCGTATTCTTGCAAATCGATGATTTTCATAACAGAGTACTACTGCCACCTTAGATATGGTAAATTTCGCTTCCAGGGACAAAATGGCAAGTAATCCAACATCATGTCAAAGATCTTTGTCTTCAGCATGTTTTATTTTGAAAATTAGTTTGAAAGGGTTTTCGGATAGGAATTACCCAAATCTGATTCCCGATTTTCCATGCTATTCATTGATAAAACATGTTAAGTGGTTAATTAACATTCAAAGAATTTGTTTCTTTTCTTTTATTTTGGAAAAACTTAAATATGATCTTTTAAAGCATCTGGCTTTCCTTTTGATCTATTCCACCCATCGCCTAAGAAGAGAAAATATAGGCCAGGTAAGTTCAGGGCACTGGTTGCTCCATTCCTAACCTTAGTTAAACACCTTGTTTTATCTTTCTAGATCTCATAGGCGGGACAAATTACTAGGCATTTATGCATACTCAGTTTTTTATTACATTCAATATTCTCCACTTTTTGCTTAAGTGGTACAAATAATTCGTCTTAACAATTTATTCAAAAACTTATTAAAACTTCCAAACCATCTTTATATTACATAATAATTGCTTTAAAATCACTCAAAAAAGATTTAGGAAAGAATTGTTAAGTTTAAAACTCATATTTGAAAGGTTATAGAATCTGCAGCATAAAAGTGCTATGAAAAGTGCTATATAAGCTTATTTGATTTAAACAACTTTTTAATATTTGAAAATTCAAATTTTCCATTCCAAATCTCTTTAAATAATTTTAATAGATATATCAAACTTATTTTATATATTAAAATATTAATAGTATCAATTTTAAGGAAATCCTTTTTTGCATTCCGAACTGCAAAACCGTGATTTTTTTAGAAAATTGTTTTGGACATATTTCAAAATCTACTTGATGAAATCTTGATTTTCTTTCTTAGTTGGAAAAATATTATCATTGTGGACCAAAGAATTTTTATTTCGAAGAAATCTGACTTATCAATCATTTCTACATTGGTTTGAAGGTACGGGTCGAAATTTACGAACTACCGCTACGCAATAGTTTCGATTTTGACCAATTTTGTGAATTGCTTCGGAACTTGTCTGAAACACTTCAAATTTTTTTTAAACCATATTTAAACTATTTTAACTTATTTAAAATAATATTTTCATCATTTCAAACTCATTTTTCGTTTCATTTCATATTATAATATTATATTATTGCAATATCATTTCCAATATTTTTAGATATTTTGAAATCATTAAGATGCTAAATAATTTTCATACACACATTTATATGGATTTAATTTCCATTGAATTAACTATGCTTACTAACCATTTCTTTTATCATTTATCAAACAAGTTATCAACCACATAAAAAATCACATAATCAACCAATTAGCAACGAAGTTATCATCAAATATCAACCAATATTCAACAGATTAATTTCTAATTTAACATGTGCATTTTCCACTTAAGTTTTACTAAAATAAAATTAAGGTTTGAGTACTCACCTTTAACCAAATCATTTAACTTTCCACAAACATTCATTTAATCCAGCACTTCACTAAATCCTCTTATCTTCACCAAATCATTACCTAAACAATTCCATCTCACTTTTTAGTGCTTGACTATCACTTTACTTCCAACTTGCTCTTGACCAAATCTTCCAACATCACCTATAAGCTCAACCTCCCCATGATCCTCCCCTTCCTCCACTAGTTCTTTAATTCTTAGATGTTAAACCATGTTTTGGTGACATTATAAGGTCTTTGGAAAAGTTTGGTGGTGTTTTGACTTTGTTTGATATAGTTTTGAAAAAGTTAGTGAGGAAATGGAAGAGAAGAAGCCATTAGAGAGTGGAAGAAAAGCTTGAAAAAGAAAGAAGAAGAAGAAGTGTAAAAAGTGAGAAAGTGAATGCTTATTTATAGAAAAATTTTGGATTAAAATAACATTTTGTAAAAAGACCAAAATACCATTTACTTACTTTTTAAGCAACCTTATTTTTTCAAAACTTAACATCACATTTCAAATCATTATTTTATGTTGCAACATCCCGTTATTTTCAACCATTCGCAACCGCACATGTCGGACTTGAATTGCTCAAAATATCGCGTTGTAAATAAAGTTTGGCAAATCTCAGAATATACAGTAAATAAATAACCACAGATCGCAGAAACAGAGTAATAATAATGCAGTGGAAGTAAAAGAAATAGTAGTTCATGAAGCTACTATATAAATATATCTGAGTGAGATAAGATACAACAGAAGTCTCAATATGATAACCAAGTATAAGCTGAATACAACATTGGGATCAACAGGATAACTGGAAGTGAAATAGATAAAACTAGACAAGCAGATAATCTCCAGCGATTCTAATCTCTAGAAAGTGGAATCCAAATCTGTGACTACTCAGGCTGACCCGATCGTAAATAAAAATACAGACACTCGATTCAGGACATACATACTTATAAAATGTAAACCAACTCAAGTGAGCTGTAGTAAAGGTACAAGTAACTTAAAGGATGCTTGGGACCGCTCATCCTCTAAGGATCCGTTAAATTGTTTACTATGTAGTAATATTGCGCTTTTATAATAGTGTCTATAGTAAAATAAACTTACTTTAAAATAGCATCACGGGGTTACCCATATAGCCCAGACATGTAACAGTCCCAGTAGTCCATCCAATATTTGCATATCTCCTGATCGGGAGACTGTGAGAAGATATGCATGGGCTACAGAAGAAAACCAAACTCGTAGTAAAGGCTCGGTATGGCAGGTGACACGGCACAACGAGGCAATGCCATGGTAGATATACCAATTATGAACACGGGCTAGTAGTAATGTAGTAGTCACATACGCCAACCTCGGAACACATTCCCAAATCTGAAGGGGTGCACCCAATCAATCACAAAAGTAATAGAATGGTATCGAAGAAATGCGTCCGACCAGAGGAGCTACCCCTTTTGGCTCAAGATTGCTCCTGTTTTAGCCACCTTAAGCCAACTCACGGGAGTCGAGTCCACGTAATATACCTCAAGAACGTCGCCACCATCCTACTTCATTCTGGAATCTCCACCGCATACATGGTTGTCAAAGTGGTTTTTAGTATCGACGGAGAGTATGCCCACATCCGATCCCGGTCTCTTTGCCCACTAATAGTTATTATAACTCGTGGTTATAATTTAAAAAAAATAATATTTTGTACTTCAAAATAAAATATCATTTCAAATCTAAATCTATATCAAAATAAAGATCAAATCAGTTCCAAAACATTTCAATATCAAAATATCATATCCTTTCAAAGCTTCCTTTTTAAATCATTTTAGTATATCAAAATATCATATCCTTTCAAAACTTCATTATCAAATCATTACTGAATTCTAATCCAAATATCAAATTCAAAATGCCTTTTTAAATTCCAAGATATCATTTATTTATTATCATTTCAAATCAGTTTTAAATAATTTATATTCTATCAAATTAATTCATTTAAACCATTTAAAATGAAGTTATTATACTTTTAAATCAAGTTTACAATTTCCAAAGTTTCAAACCATTCTGAGCTCATTTACTTAGTTAAAAACCATAAACATTGAAGATTCCTGCCTTACGCAGCATTTAGAAAAAGCTTTTATAAGTTATGCTTGAAAACATTCTAATTCAGCAAAGACAACATTTAAAAACTGCTGTTAAAACTCAGTTTCCGTTGAAATTTAGTTTAAAACAGCAAAGACAGCATTTTCAGAAATGCTGTAATACCTCAGGCTTCAAGTTAAGGTTTTTATTAATTTCAGCAAAGACAACAGACTACTACATAATCTGCAGAACTGCTGTATTTGGCCTTTATTAAGTTTTATCCTTTTATATTTACTACAGCAACTACAGCATTTCAGAACCGCTGTAATAGCCTCTTTTATTTAGTTTTAGTTCATTTACAGAAACCATAGCATTTCTGAATGCCATAAAAACTATTTTCCAGATTTTAGTGTATTTCCAACAAATAATAAACTTCAATTTAAACACTTTAAACATTATAAAAATCATATTTTGAAAATTTGAAAATGTTCATTTAAAAATACTCTTTCAGGTTATGATTTTTATAAAGTAACATTTCATAATAAAATCAAATTTCAATAATTTACTTAATAATTCAAGTGTAAATTTTTCAGCCTTCACATTTTTAATAAATAAACTTAACACTTAAATTTTATTTCAATTTTTACAAATATAACATAATTTCCATTTTTATTTATTTATATAACTCAATTTCCTTTTTAAACCAAAAACCCAAATTTCCAGACTTAAGTTATATTTCAATAATTCAACTTAACCATCTATTTATTTAACATTTTCCACTTATATAAAATTCATAAATCCTTTATTTAAAACACTTTAAAATCTATTTAAATCAAATTATCATAAATTTACATTTTAAGCCACTTAAAATTTTATTTATATAACTTAAATTTTATTTTAAAAGCCAAAGTCCAAATTTCCAAATTTAAGTTATATTTCAAAAATTTAATTTAATCATTTAACTATTCAACATTTTTAACTTATAGAAAAATTAAATTTCTTTATTTAAACATTAAAAAATCCAATTTAAATTAATTTTTCGTAAATTTACACTTTTAATAATACTTAAAAATATTAAAAATACTTTATAAAATAACCACGGGCCTGTATATAGTTTCTAACCTACGTCAAGTGATACGGATATATATTATTTCAATTCGCAATTTACAAAGAAAATCCGGGTTCTATCATTTCAAACCCATAGTCCGAAGTAAAATAAAATAAATAAAAACTTTTTAGGCCTATCATTTCAGCCCATAACGATTTTTTCCTATTCTAAAGTCCGTTCGGGTATGTATCATTTCAACCCATAGTGATTTCTAAATTAACAGGGAACTGGCAGTGAAGAACAGATACAAATGAACAGTTTAATAAAAAATATCAGTAACAGATGACATGATAGATAAATAAACCGGTTTAACATCATATAATTTATAATCATAAGCAAGTATAACATAATATAACATTCTACACATTCAATTGTTGTCAATTCACATTTGCATAAGTATAAATGTCAGGTGAGATTACTCACATTCTTGTGCTGGAGTTGGCAATTCAAATGACACAAATGGATTTCCAGAACGCACGATGACACAATGATAGATTCAAGTGTATGAGAACCAAGGTGATAATCTTGTCACAACCCATAAACAAAACTAAATATTAATTATAATTCAATACAACATTGAATTGAAATAACTTTGAAATAAAAAGCAATATTGAAATGAACACTTTTGCCTTGCTTTCTACATTTTCTTGCTCGGCCTAGGGATGGATTTGGCTCAGGTTTCGACATAGGTAGGCACGGCTAACAAGGCTAGACATGTAGAGGTTACAAGGCATGAGAATGTGAAGAGGCTAGGCTTGATAGTAGAGTTTTGGTTAATGTATTGGCTCGGCCATGGTTAAATTGGGATCAGACCTGACATGTTCAGGTCTGGTCGTTAAAGGAGGTGATGTGTAGGGGTCATGGCAAGGAGGTGGCGGCGGCTATGGTGGTGGCCATGGTGATGGATGGAGGTGTTGTTGCATGTAGTGGTCGGCTATGGTGGTTTTAAGGGATTTTTTCGTTGCTTTTGTGAAGTTTTATTCAAGGGGAGGTCACGGCACTTTCAGGTCAGAGGAGTGGGATGGTTTGGCCATAGGAAAGAAGTGGTGGTGGTCGGTAGAGGTGATGGAGAAGCTATGGCTGAGCAAACACATGAAGAAGTCAAGGCAAAAGCGAATGAAAAAGAAGAAGAAAAGTAGAAAAAGGAGGAGGCCATTACCATTCTTTTTCTTAGCCGTGAAAATGTGAATGAGATGAATGTTTTCTCACATGAAAAATGAGTAAGAACTCACGGCTAAGGAAAAGCAATGTATGGTTAAACTCAAGCAAGTGAAAAGTCTTGGCAAATGAAAGGTTTTTTTGGAAATGAAAAGTCTTAAGTTTTAAAAGCCTTTTAACTCTTCATATATCCTTTTTCATTAATTCAAATAAAACAAATAAAATCAGTAAGTGAATTTTAAAAACTGAAACAAAGTAAAATAAAAAAAAAATTAAATTTAAAGAAAATATAAAAAGAATTAAAGAAATAGCTTAAAAATTGGAAACAGGGTTCAAAAATTACAAATAAATTATCTCTAGCTTTAGAAAAATTTCTACTTCACTCTAAAAAAATAAAAGTCAAATAAATATATAAATGCTGAACAAAATAAAGCGGGAATGAGAATAAAATAAAATCTTAAAAAATAGAAAAATAAATAAAGAATTACTTTAATTAATTGAAACTAGAAATTAAAAATTATAAACAGAATACAACTGACATTGGAAAATTTCAATAACACTTTGAAATGTTTTAAAACTAAAATATATACATAACATCATGTTACACATGTAAATATAAATTAGAACATGACATAACAAATAAAAGGTTATTTATATAAAATTAAAGTAAACAATTTTGTTAAATACAACAAATTACATCCAATATTGTAAAAGACATAACTTTCACAATATTAGTCAGATTTCAACGAAATGAAAAGCGGTATTCTTAAAATTTTATTTACATTCATAATAAAATATAAATTTCAAAATTTCAAAATTTTAAATTTAAAAGTCAAAGTTTGACCATATTGACCAAAATTTACTTTTCTGGAAAAATATTCTATTTAGTTATGTTTGGAATTCTAATTCACATAGAAATTATATATTTAAAATAACAAAACTATTCACTTTAATAAATAAAATAAAGTTTTTTAAACAAAAATCCAATTAAAATAATTGAAATATACAATCAAAATAATCACAAAATACAAGGTTGTTACACTCTCCCCCACTCAAAACTTTTCGTCCCCGAAAAGGAATGAAGTACGGGAAAGCACAGAGAAGATAAAATGAAGTAAGATTAAAACAGGATGACAAAAGACTGAAATTATACCTAATAACTGTTATTATAGGTAATTTTAACAAGGTTAAGATGATCTTCCCAAGATCCTCCAGAATCAAGAACACAAGCACAAAAAAGATCCCCTAGAATCTGATTCACCCTTTCCGCTTGACCGACGGTCTGTGGATGGCAAGCATGTTCAGATTCAAAATGAGTATAAAGATTATCAAAGATTATAGAAAGATTTCTAAACAGAAAGACTATAGAAAAATGCTTACACCAGTTTGTAGCAAGATAAGTAAAATAAGGACAACCAAAAGATAGTTTGAAAAACAAAATAAGATAACAAGTTTGAAACCATGGGAATTTCAACTTAAATTGATAATTAATTTTACACAAGTTACATAAATCTTAACTATCTCAAATTTCATTATCTTATCATCCAATTTTCTTAATTTAACAATCTCTGAAATCATGGATTTGAAAAAAAAATCATTTATTATACTCATAATGTATTCAATAAATTTAGTTCTTCAAATTAAATTTTATTCTTCTCAATATATTTTATCACCTAATTTAAGTATATTTACACTTCTTACAACTGCTTAAATTTATTCTTAGTTCCTTTAACATCCTTTATATTATAATCATTCAATTTACCTTTGTTAATCTTTTTATAACTAAAATTTAAGTGTATAACATTTATTATAATCACTCAGATTTTATTTTAAAAAAATCTTTTATATTGCATATTATCCAATTACATATTCAACTTCTAAAATTAAGGTAAGTTATCCTGAAATGAAATGGTGTATTATAAAAATAAAACTTCCAAATTCAATCATTTCAACCTTCAATATTTATCCAAATCTTGAAATTATAATTGAATTTATCCTTCAAAATAAAATTTAGGAATTTAAATTTTCGATAAATTCCAAACTATTTAGAGATAAATAAATGCACATATACTATATATATAATCCATTCAAATTTAAATCATAATCAGCATAAGTTATAAATCAAGTCTTATTTTAGAAATTCAAATCAATTAAATTCCACAAACAGAGCTGTAGCAAGACTACAGAATAGTCTCTTTGCTTCGAAACTCGAAAATAAATGTCGATGATGCTGCGGTCATCACCGAAGTTATTTTCCAACGACAAAGAGAAGAGCACAAATTTTTAAACTTTAAAATTCTTTGGAAATAAATTTCTTTCGAAAATACATTAAATAATATATCCTTTTAAAAATTTAAACTCAAAGTTTGAAACCATCGGAAATTAAATTCTCAAATTCTTGTTTTGAGTTCATTTTAAATTTCTAAATAAACTTATAAACATGTTTTATAGTTCAATCATTTATATATGAAACAAGAGAAATGATATATAAAAAATAAAATATTATTTCTTAACAACCAATTCAACAAAGATCCAGAAGAATTTATAATATAGTTACAAAAAATTTTCATTACTAAATTTGAAAAAACCTATTGTGTGAGCTTGCTCTGTTCAAGTGTTTTGGAAATCCTATCGATAGCGTGGTCAGACGAATCGATCAGAAACCCAAATCAACATCAACAACTCAAGCAACACAATATAAAACAAAACATTAATTATAGATTTACAAGCACAATTCAAAATGTTTGAATATAGGTTGGAAACAAAATACAAGATGATTAATTAACAAAATAGGGAGATGGGTTAGCTTATATAAATCGTGGGCAGCCTTAACCGGGTCAATGGTGACTTAAAGAATAAGATCGATGTGGATTTTATGGGGTAAATCTACATTCGATCTCAAGAGACAGAGTTTGGACTAACAAAAGATATTAGTATCTAAACCAAGGATATATATAAATCTCTGGTGAATCGATGCTAATTGTAAAGGTGTTTAGCCCCTTTACAAGCAAATTTGAGATAGGCAAGACTACCAACTCATTATAAAGATCTTTCGAAGTGGAGCTATGGGATACTCCAGAATCAAAAAAGATGAATAGTGAGGGACAAGAATGGAATTTGGAACTACAGGGAACGTTCCAGAATTCAAAGGAAATTTGAATCAAAGAGGAAAAGATTAAAACTCAAATGAAAGTGATTCTGTCAATAAATTTACCTTATTCTAAGTTTTGCCTCAAAGCCAAAGCTCTGATACAAAATGTAACAACCCGTTATTTTCAACCATTCGCATCCGCACATGTCGGACTTGAATTTCTCAAAATACCGCGTTGTAAATAAAATTTGGCGAATATCAGAATATACAGTAAATAAATAATCACAGATCACAGACACAGAGTAATGATAATGTAGGGGAAGTAAAAGAAATAGTAGTTTATGAAGCTACTATATAAATATATCAGAGTTAAATAAGATACAACAGAAGTCTCAATATGATAACCAGTACAAGCTGAATACAGCACTGGGATTAACAGGATAAATGGAAGTGAAATAGATAAAACCAGACAAGCAGATAATCTCCAGCGATTCTAATCTCCAAAAAGTGGAATCCAAATCTGTGAATACTCAGGCTAACCCAAGCGTAAATAAAAATACAAACACTTGAGTCAGGACATACATACTTATACAACGTAAACCAACTCAAGTGAACTGTAGTAAAGGTACAAGTAACTTAAAGGATGCTTGGGACCGCCCATCCTCTAAGGATCCGTTAAACTATTTACTATGTAGTAATATTACGCTATTATAATAGTGTCTATAGTAAAATAAACTAAATTTAAAATAGCATCACGGGGTTACCCATATAGCCCCAGACACGTAATAGTCCCAGTAGTCCTTCCAATATCTGCATATCTCCTGATCGAGAGACTACGAGAAGATACGCATGGGCTACGGGAGAAAACCAACTTGTAGTAAAGGCTCGATATGGTGGGTGACACGGCACAAAGAGGCAATGCCAGGGTAGATATACCAATTATGCACATGGGCTGGGGGTAACGTAGCAGCCACATACGCCCACCTCGAAACACATTCCCAAATCCAAAGGGGTGCACCCAATCAATCACAAAAGTAATAGAATGGTATCGAAGAAATGCGTCCGACCAGAGGAGCTAACCCTTTTGGCCCGAGATTGCCACCTTAAGCCAACTCACGGGAGTCGGGTCCACGTAATATACCTCAAGAATGTCGCCACCATCATACTTCATTCTGGAATCTCCACCGCGTACACGGTTGTCAAAGTGGTTTTCGGTATCGACAGAGAGTATGCCCATATCCGATCCCGGTCTCTTTGCCAACCAATCGTTATTATAACCCGTGGTTATAATTTTTTAAAATAATATTTTATACTTTAAAGTAAAATATCATTTAAAATCCAAATCTTTATCAAAATAAAGTTCAAATCATTTCCAAAACAATTCAATGTCAAAATATCATATCCTTTCAAAGCTTCCTTTTTAAATCATTTCAATATATCAAAATATCATATCCTTTCAAAACTTCATTATCAAATCATTACTTGAATTCAAATCCAAATATCAAATTTAAAATGCCTTTTTAAGTTCCAAGATATCATTTATTTATTATCATTTCAAATCACCTTTTAAATAATTTATATTCCATCAAATTAATTCATTTAAACCATTTAAAAGTGAAGTTATTATACTTTCAAATCAAGTATTCAATTTCCAAAGTTTCAAACCATTCTGAGCTCATTTACTTAGTTAAAAACCATAAACATTGAAAATTCCAGCCTTGCGCAGCATTTAGAAAAAGCTGTTATAAGTTATACTTGAAAACATTTTAATTCAGCAAAGACAGCATTTAAAAACTGCTGTTAAAACTCAGTTTTAGTTGAAATTTAGTTTACAATAGCAAAGACAGTATTTCTAGAAATGCTGTATAACTCAGGTTTCAAGTTAAGGTTTTTATTAATTTCAGCAAAGACAGCAGACTACTACAGCATCTACAAAACTGCTATAATAGGCCTTTATTAAGTTTTAGCCTTTTAAATTTACTACAGCAACTACAGCATTTCAGAACTGTTGTAATAGCCTCTTTTATTCAGTTTTAGTTTATTTACAGAAACCATAGCATTTCTGAATGCAATAAAAAGTATTTTCTAGATTTTAGTGTATTTCCAGCAAATAATAAACTTCAATTTAAACCCTTTAAACATTATAAAAATCATATTTTAACATTTTGAAATGTTCATTTAAAAATACTCTTTTAACTTATGATTTTTATAAAGTAACATTTCATAATTAAATCAAATTTCAATAGTTTACTTAATAAATTCAAGTGTAAATTTTCTAGCCTTCACATTTTTAATAAATAAACTTAACATTTAAATTTTATTACCATTTTTACAAATATACCTTAATTTCCATTTTATTTATTTATATAACTCAAATTCGCTTTTTAAACCAAAAACCCAAATTTCCAGACTTAAGTTATATTTCAATACTTCAACTTAACCATTTATTTATTTAACATTTTCCACTTATATAAAAATCATAAATCCTTTATTTAAAACACTTTAAAATCTATTTAAATCAAATTATCATAAATTTACATTTTAAACCACTTAAAATTTTATTTATATAACTTAAATGTCATTTTAAAAGCCAAAGTCCAAATTTTCAGATTTAAGTTATATTTCAAAAATTCAATTTAATCGTTTAATTATTCAACATTTTTAACTTATAGAAAAATAAATTTTGTTATTTAAACATTAAAAAATCCAATTTAAATCAAATTTTCATAAATTTACACTTTTAAGAATATTTAAAAATATTCAAAATACTTTATAAATAACCACAGGCCTGTATATAGTTTCTAACCTAGGTCAAGTGATACGGATATATATCATTTCAATTCGTAATTTACAATGAAAATCCGGGTTCCATCATCTCAAACCTGCAGTCCTAAGTAAAATAAAATAAATAAAATCCGTTCAGGCCTATCATTTCAGCCCATGATGATTTTTCCCTATTCTAAAGTCCGTTTGGGATGTATCATTTCAACCCATAGTGATTTCTAAACTAACAAGGAACTGGCAGTGATGAACAAATATAAATTCACAGTTTAACAACAAATATCAGTAACAGATGACATGACAGATAAATAAACAGGTTTAACATCATATAATTTATAATCATAGGGTAGTATAACATAATATAACATTCTGCACGTTCAATTGTTGTCAATTCACATTTGCATAAGTATAAATCTCAGGTGAGATTACTCACATTCTTGTGCTGGAGTTGGCAATTCAAATGACACAATTGGATTTCCATAAGGCACGATGACACAATGATAGATTCAAGTGGATGAGAACCATGCTGATGATCTTGTCACAACCTATAAACAAAACCAAATATTAATTATAATTCAATACAACATTGAATTAAAATAACTTTGAAATAAAAAGCAATGTTGAAATGAATATTTTTGCCTTGCCTTCTACGTTTTCTTGCTCGGCCTACGGATTGATTTAGCTCAGGTTTGAACATAGGTAAGCACGGCTAACAAGGCTAGACATGCAGAGGTTACAAGGCATGAGAATGTGAAGAGGCTAGGCTTGATAGTGGAGTTTGGGTCAATGTATTGGCTCGGCCATGGGTAGATTGGGCTCGGCCCTGACACGTTCAGGTCTGTTTAGTATGGAGGTGATGTGTAGGGGTCATGGCAAGGTGGTGGCCAAGGTGACGGATGGAGGTGTTGTTGCATGTAGTGGTCGGCTATGATGGTTTTAAGGGATTTTTTCATTGTTTTTGTGAAGTTTTGTTCAAGGGGAGGTCATGGCACTTTCAAGTCAGAGGAGTGGGATGGTCTAGCTGTGTATTATAAGGGAAAGGAGTGGTGGTGGTCGATGGAGGTGATGGAGAGGCTATAGTCGAGCGAACACATGGAGAAGTCAAGGCAAAAGCGAATGAAAAAGAAGAAGAAAAGTAGAAAAAGGAGGAGGCCGTTACCATTCTTTTTCTCAGCTGTGAAAATGTGAATGAGATGAATGTTTTCTCACGTGAAAAATGAGTAAGAACTCATGGCTAAGGCAAAGCAATGTATGGCTAAACTCAAGCAAGTGAAAAGTCTTGGCAAATGAAAGGTTTTTTGGAAATGAAAAGTCTTAAGTTTTAAAAGCTTTTTTAACTCTTCAAATTTCCTTTTTCTTTAATTCAAATAAAACAAATAAAATCAGTAAATGAATTTAAAAACTGAAACAAAGTAAAAAAAAAAAATTAAATTTCAAGAAATAGAAAAAGAATTAAAGAAATTGCTTAAAAATTGGAAACAGGGTTCAAAAATTACAAATAAATTATCACTAGCTTTAGAAAAATTTCTACTTCACTCTAAAACAAATAAATGTCAAATAAATAAATAAATGCTGAACAAAATAATGTGGGAATGAGAATAAAATAAAATCTTAACAAAATAGAAAAATGAATAAATAATTACTTTAATTAATTGAAACTAGAAATTAAAAATTATAAACAGAATACAACTGACATTGGAAAATTTCAATAACACTGAAAATGTTTTAAAACTAAAATTTATGCATAACATAATGTTACACATGTAAATATAAATTAGAACATGACATAACAAATAAAATATTATTTATATAAAATTAAAATAAATTTTTTTGTTAAATACAATAAATTACATCCAATACTGAAAAAGGCATAACTTTCACAATATTAGTCAGATTTCAACGAAACGAAAAGTAGTATTCTTATAATTTTATTTACTTTAATAATAAAAGATAATACTAAAAATTTCAAATTTTTAAATTTTTAAATTTAAAACTCAAATTTTGACCATATTGACCAAAATTCAATTTTCTGGAAAAATATTCTATTTAGTCATGTTTGGAATTCTAATTCACATAGAAATCAAAATTTATATTTAAAATAAAAAAACTATTCATTTTAGTTAATAGAATAAAGTTTTTTTAAAACGAAAATCCAATTAGAATAATTAAAATATACAATTAAAATAATTACAAAATACAGGGTTGTTACATATGTCATTTTCATTTAAGTATTAAGTGAAGAATATAATAATTATGTTTGGTTTGATTTGATATTTACTTTTTTGCTTTGAAATGACATGTTTGTCTTTTTGTCCTTACTTTTTCTTAATTATATTTTAAAATATTCTAAGTATGTTTAGTAAAAGTAAAATTAATTAGTAAATTAATTAATACATATACTATTTGAATATATATTCCTATACAATAAAATAAATGTGCGACGACGTTGCGATAACTTTTAATCGATAAAACGTTGATTTTCAAAAATTGTTTTATGGTCGCATTTCGACGTTTTAGTTAAACTATTTATTTATGTAAACCAAATTTAAAAATGAACTTTTTACTTATTTAAATAAATTAAAACAAGTCTCTTTATATTTAAAATCATATTTAAATAATATCAAAATCTCTAATTTCACAGTATATGTAAAACTAACAAAATGCGACAAAATTTGGTTATTTTTGTAAAACGATTATTAACATACTTTTAAATATTTTAATATATTTTTATTATCTTTATAAAATGTTTTCAATAAGATTTATCTTTTTAAATAAATATTTGAACCTATTTATTTATTTTTAATAAACTTAACTTTTGTTGATTTGTTCTAAAATCCAAATTTATACTTTTTAAATTATCAACTATAAGAAAAAAAGTTAACTTTTAAATTTAAAACAAACAAAATCTCTCATTTTCATAGTAGCAAAATTACGGGTCGTTACACTTCCCTCCTCATAACTTAATACAGAATTTGACTAGAACATTCTTTATATTACTGAAATCCTTATTCAATTGAGTTTATTTTAGAAAAAACTAAATATAATCTTTTCATTTAGGGCATCTGGGCTTTTCCTTCGATCTGTTCCACCCCTCACCTAGAAAGAGAAAACAAAGGCCAGATAAGTTTATGGCACTGGTTGCTCCATTCCTAACTTTAGTTAGACACCTTGTTTTATCTTTCTAGATCCCACGGGTGGGACAAATATACTAGTCATTTCCGCATACTCAGTTTATTGTTACATTTGATGCTTTTAAGGAAAAATTTATTGTGTAAGTGTTATAAACAGTTTCTCTTAACCATTTATTTATACTCTTATTAGAACTTCCAAATCAACTTTAAGGTACTAAATTATTTATTTAAAGACATTTACAAAAGATTTGAGAAAGAATCGCTTAGTATAAGTCTTGATTTCTAAAGTTATTAAAATTTCTACAGCAAAGTACTACAAAAAGTGCTTTTACAAGCTTATTTGAATAAAACTACTTTTCAATCATTTGAAGATACATATTTACAACTCAAATCTCTTTTAACATATTTTAACATATTTGTCAAATTTATTTCATATTTTTGAACATTTAATGATACTTTTTTAAAAGAATTTTATAATTTGGTCACTTAACTACAAAGCACGATTTTACTGAAAATTGGATATGAACATATTTTAAAATCTACAATATAAAATCTTAATTTTTCTTTTCCATTTGAAAACTATGGTTATAAGGATTCGAAAAATTATTATTTCAAAGATTTTCGACTCCATTTCTATTCTGTAAATTCATTTAGCTTTTTAGGCATGAAATTAAGAATTACTGTTGCCAACGCGCCTAGTTTTGACTAGTTTTTCAATATCTGCCGCAACACTTCCAGATAAGTTTTATTTGCTTATAAACCATTTATAACTATTTAAAATCGATAATATATCAGTTTGATTATTAATATTTATTTTTCACTTATTTCAAAATAACTCATATTATATTATTATAACATTAAAAATCATCTTTTAAACTTTTTAAACCATGTACTATATGTTTTTGAAACTTTAAACTTTTAAAATGCATTATCTTTAAAATCTCCAATAGTAACTTCCATTTTCAAAGTAATTTCAATTATTTTTTTAACTTTTGGGATTTCCAAATCAATTTCTATCTTTTTCCAAATGAATTTCTTTCCCACATTGATTTTAGAAAGTGGCTTTCTGTTCCAAATATACCATATATAATTTTTAACAAATGATCTTATTTAACAAAGGGAACGGTCATCATTTCAAATAAGTAAACATAACCAATTTAGCTAAGATGCCAATAAATTAGCACCAATTATTCATCCATTCAACCAAACTCATCCAAATAACATCCAAATATTCATATTAACAACTAGACAGTGTTAGTTATGATAACATCATAAGGGTATAAACATGACCATTATAGCATAATAATGAATATGAATTTAAAAGAGATAAAAGTTCAGTCACCATTAATCAAATATTTTTACTTTCTACCAACATTCATTATAACAACACTTCTTCTAACATTTTATACTCCATCAAAACATCGTCTAAAACCATCCTCTTCGTTCACAAAGAACATGGCCATTATCACCACTCCAATGCTCAAGGCCAAGAAGATATTTCTCCATGCTCCATCATTCTTCAAATATTTAGATGCTAAACCATGTTTAAATGATATTTTAAGGTCTTTGGCAATGTTTCAAGGAGTTTTGAATTGATTTGATATGTTTTTAAGAAAGTTAGTAAGAGAAGAGAAGAGAAGAAGCCATTAAAACTCTAAGGAAGAAGAAAGAGAAAGCTTTATAAAGAGAGAAGAGAAGGTGTAAAGAAATAAAAGAATGGAAGGTGGTATTTATAAGAAAAGTTTTGGAATAAAATATTATAACTTGAAATGACAAAAATTCCCATACCTAACCTTTAAGTAAACTTACTTTTTTAACACTTACCATCATCCAGCACTTCATTACTTTATTCATTTTTAATTAGTAGTTAAGCAATGTATTTAGATGGAAAAGTGGATTAAATTGAAGATTTTTTTGATTTTGATGTGATTTGATTTGATGTTTGTTTTTTTGACTTTTTATTACCTTACTTACTTTTACTAATGAAATTCTAAAATTTTCTAATGATACTTAATAGAAGTAAACTTGATTAGTTGTAAAATGTGTTTTTACATATACGTGTTAAAATATGTTAACAAAAGTGCAACAATGTCACGACAATTTATATTGAACAAAACGGTGATTTTCGACAAAACATTTTACGATCATATTTTGACATTTTTTTAACTATTTATTTATGTAGATAAAACTTAAAATTAAGTTTCTTATCATCTTTAATTAATTAAAACGATTTTATTTAAGTTATAAAATCATATTAAGTAATACTAAAATCTAATTGTAAAAATACAAAGTTGATTTATCAAAGTGTGACAAAATTGTCAATTGGTATAAAACAAGTTTGTTCTTTATAAAATCATTATAAATCAAATTTATATTACTATCATATCATTATATAACTATTAAAAAATGTTATTTTCCTTTTACAAAAATTATTCGAATGTATATTAAATTTTATCGAAAACCGACTTTTGACACTTTTTGATGAAAATCCAAACTTCTTGATTTTGAAATCAAATTCTAAAAATAAGCTTATCATTCTTGTTTATCACATAAAATATAGTGATTAAGTTTGAAAATTCTATATCCAAGTATTTAAAATAAATTAAATATCTCATTTTCAAAGTGGTAAAATTACGGGTCGTTACATTCTCCCATCCTTATAAGAATTTCATCTCCGAAATTAAACCGAACCATTGCCTAAAACATTATTTCATAAAATTAAACCCATAAGATGTAACCATATCATCCTTATAAAATATATTATTCGATCTCTTATTCGAATACATAAATTTTCTTCCGAACTAGTATTGATCCCCTGATCATATAGTACGAACTCTAATCAGGCTTCTCGATTAGAAACCTTTGCTTTCCTTGCATTGTTCTTAACTATGATATAAAACTCAAGTACCCAAATACAAACCCTCATCAATGTTCACCATTGAGAATCGAGTGATAAACCCTTTCTCGAATCGGTGTAAACACCTCAAAGTTCCATACTCGAATCTTAGATCAAATTCCTGTGATGAAATGATCTACGTACAACTTACATATTTATTCCTATAGATTTTCTTAACTGTAAAAAATTCTTTTTATTCATATCCTTTATTATTTACATTCATTTTTCCTTAGTATATTTCCTTTGTACTAATAACACTTTGTGTGATGTCTCAGAATTTCGTGCAATACTTATTTGATAATTTCCATTTATAATTATTTTAAAATGTGAAATATTGATTTAATAATCTAATTTATCTTTTAAAAACTAATAATAGTAATATAAATTGGCAAATTTTATTCTTTTCGAAGTTAATAATATATAATTGACAAAAAATTATCTTTCTAAGCTAATAAAAAATATTCTTATTATAATGTATATTTATATATACATTGTGAAAAGGAAGTTTAGTTTCAATTTAAATTTAATAAAAATGTTTTCAAATTATAATATAGATATATACATGAATATATTGTGATTTGGAAGATTTTGGTTGAATTTAATATAAAAACTTTTCAAAAGCTATTTAAAATTAATCTTATATTTTCAAAAAAACTTAAACTAAATATATTTTTTATTTAAAAATATAATAGCTAAAAATAGTATATTATAGTAAAAGCTGAATATGTTTTCTTTTAAAAATTAGTTCTTGAAATCAATTTAGTTTACATATACATATACATATATATATATTTAAGTATAATATTTTTAGTTTAAACATTAAAATAAGATTTAAATTAATGTCCATTTCTTTTTAATTTTCTTTCTTTTAATTTTAGCTTTGGAAAATGCATTTTAAAAATATATAAATAAAGCATATAGGACATAAGGAAATTATTTAATTCTTTTTCTTTTAAAAAATCTTTCTTTTAAAATTACTTAAGCTTAAATGGTTTATATATATTTATAAAGATTTAAAGATATTCTTTCTTATAAAAAAATATCTTGAACTAAGTGTAGTTTATAAATACATAAAGGTAATTTGTATATATGAACATTAAAAGCTAATTGATAAAACATATAAAATTTTAGTATAATAGGTCAAATTTTATAAATATAAGAAAGTATTTAATAAGGAATTAAGACATAAACATATTAATTTAAAAACATACCTTTAACATGTGTAAATAAATTAAGTACTTGTATGACACTTGTGTGATTTTGTTTACATGCAATTAACAAATGACAACTTGTGTTCTTTTAAAAGATTTTATTTTGTATAACTATGTATTTTTGAGAAAAAACCCGTTTCATATCTTCCAGTTCAAATATTCCTCTGTACTATCTTTCTTTCTTCTTCTTAAACATTTAAAACAAACCAAAACAAAGTTTTAACTCAACAACAACTACTTCAGTCTTCAACCAAATTTAAGTAGCAGTTTCAAGAAAATTCAACTCGACTTAAAACAAGCAAGAATCAAATCAACAAAACAATATCAGATCAAATACAAAGTTCCTGGAAACAAAATAAAATCAGACTGTTCTCTGTTTATTATTTTCAGGTGAGTAAACATTTTCTTAAAAATAGTTTGAATCTTTTCATATGTATATATCTCTGTGTGATGAATGTAGTAGTACATGGTATAAAATGTTTACTTGTGTGATTTAGACATGAGTGCATATATATGTAGTAGTGTATCTGCATATACATGTAGATAAATATGTATATGTACCTGTTCTTTTGATTTAGGCTTCAGGTTTAATTAGAAAATTCTTATCTACCTGTGCATTTGATTTTAGGCTTGGCTATGTAAATGAAAAAGGTCTCTAACAATGTATTTTAAAATTTAAAAAATAGATTCAAGGATATGTAATAAGTATTTAACTCAAAATTTGAAAATTACAGTGGAAAACAGGAAATAGGTAAAAATCGAACATGTTAATTTAAATGTTTGATTATATAATCTAGTTCGTGAAGCCACATCATGAATTTTGATGTGATTATCTAGAATTTTAGGCGTGTGGTTGTCGAGTTAGTCTGTGTTGTTCGAATTTGGGTTTTTGGCCAACGCCGTTGATCGGCGACGATTGTCAGCTCGAGGTTTGGCATGGAGATGGCCGGGGTGTCAGGAGTCTTTGGGAAAATGGTGGAAGAAGCTATCATCGGGAGTGATGATCGGGAAGTGGCGAGGTAGCGTTTTACTACCCAGTTGTGTCGACGTTGATTGTGTGGCTTTCTCGGCGTTGAGGGTGTTTTGGTCTCGATCGTGAGGGGTGAGGTCATAGCATGATATCGTGATGATGCTCTAGACGAAGCAGTTTGGTTCTGATGGCGTAGTTCGTTGTCAGCAAGTCGATTGGTCATCTTGGTTTTGGTTCCAGGATTTGTCGATTGGTTCATCTTTCGTTTCCAAACGATTTTAGCAATGAAGGGTGGTCTAATCTATCAGTGGGGTTGTAAGCGTCTGGGAGATGGCCGGAGCAATGGCCAGAGTTGATCTGGAGGCGTTTGCACATGCATGCGTGTATTTTCTTGTGTCTAAGTTTGTTGATTTTGGGGGAAGAAGGGTTTGGCCCAGGATTTTTCAAAGTTTTTATTGGGTTCGACTTAAAGTCGTTGAGGTAGCGATTTGTGCTCGGGGAAGTTGTGGGTTTTTCTCGAGGATTTTGCCATGTTTGCTCGGGAACGTTTTGTTTCCAGTTTTGAAACCTGTCCAGATTTTAAACTATAAAATTATTTTCAAAACTTAAATCAAAGCTTAATTTTTAAACAAAGTTTTTAACCAATTTAAAAATGTTGAGTTTTGAGAATGACGTTAAACAAGTTTAAGTTTTAAAAGAGTATATTTTCAAAGTTTTAAATTTTGTTATAAAAAAATAGTTTTGGTTTATATAAATATTATATTAGATAAATTATGTAATAAATCTCTAAATGTTTTCAAATAAAATGTAATTGATGAAATTGAAATGTGATTAAAGTAAAAGGCATTTAACTTTAATAAATTAAAAGATAATGATTTTGTATAAACCAAATTCAAGCTTTTAAATTTAATTTAATATAAATAGTAAGTAAAAGTTTAATGTAGTAAATCGATTATCTTAATTTAATCAAGTTTTTATTAACAAAAGTAATTAAAGTAAAATTACTAAATTAACTAAGATGTTTAGTTTTGTTCATTAAATTAAGATAAATTTATTTGAGAAATTAATTAAGGGTGGTTGATTACTTAGTTTAGGATTGATTAATCTAAGGAATCAAAGGCTAATTAATTAAGGAATAATTAATTAATGGATGTAATTAGAGGCTAATGACTTAATATAAAAAGGGTTATTACTTAATGAAGTAATTTAAAGGAATTAATCACTCAATGTAATTAATTAAAATAACGTGGTTAATTTAAGTTAATTAATTAAGTTTAATTAATTAAAGAGAATTACTTCATGATGGGTTAAGTATAATTTCTTAATGTAACTAATAAAGGGTAATTACTTAGTGTAAGTAATTAATAGATAATTAATGGATGTAATTAATAAAAGAGGAATTACTTGATGGGAAGTAATAAAAGAATAATCACCTAGTGGAAGTAATTAAGTGTTAATTACTCAGCGTAATTAATTAGAGGATTAATTAGTGTAATTAATCAAGGAGTTAATTTAATTAATGTAAGTATAGTTAATTACTGAAAGTAATTAAGCGTAATTAATGAATGTTATTAAGTTAAAGATTAATTATTAAATGTAATTAGAAGAATAATTAATTAATGAAAGTAATTAGAGGATCATTAATTAAATGCAATTATTGATAATAATTAAAATGGTTAGTTGACTAATGAATGTGATTAATTATAAGATAATTAATCAATGAAGTGATTATAGTATAATTAATTAATATAATTAATTAAGGATCAATGTAATCAATTATAATTAATTAATTAATGAGGGTAATTAAAAGTTAATTAATAATACATGATTAAAGAATAATTAATTTGTGTAATTAATTTAAAGGCTAATTACTTAATGTAATTAAAGAATAATTAATCAAGGATGATTAATTTAGAGAATAATTAAAGGATAATTAATCTGTAATTAAAGATTAATTAATTGGTTTATAAGGTAACTAAAGGATGATTAATTAATTAAATGGTTGTAATTAATTAATGATTGATTTAAGCTGGGTTATGTGATTAATTCTCAAGTAATTAATTTAATCTAAGTTGATTAAATTAATTATAATTTGGATTAATGATCCCTGTGTATGGAAAATTGTTTCAGTAGAATGTTTGGATTGATTGGTACTTATAGAGGAAAGGCTACTGTTGTTAACTCTAAGGGTGATTCCGAAACGAGTTAACGGAGATAGTGCTTTCAATTGAGATGAAGATTAAGTGTGCAAGGGCTAGTGTCGTTAACTCTGAGGGTGATTCCAAAATGAATGTAGCGAGATAGTGCCTTCGGTTTCGTTCGAACCCGGAACGAACTTGTATGGATTGATTTCTTTCAGAACATCGTCAGGAGTACGATGAGCATTTTAAGATAGACATGTTCTATATAGGTAATCGTAGCCTCAAGCCTCATCAACCGGGAATGGCTAAAACAGGTGAGGTGCAGCAAGGCTAAGTGGGTGACACCCAAGTAGGATGAGATTTACCCCTATCTAGAGGTCTCTTTTATTCTGCTTAGTAGGCAATTGGCGATGGCCAACTGCGGGGTTGTCTTGCTCAGGACTATCCAGTAAGGGACGGCTCTGGCCTTGTGTTGCAGGGGGTTTAGGGTGTATCCTTGGTACAGTGATCTAGGCCACGTACTGTGACTGGCGGTACGCCAGTAGCTCTGCCATTATATGGAATTCAATCTCTAATAAGTGTCGTACGTATTGATTGTACCCAACTGTTAGCTCCAGAATTGGTCACTAACACCCTCGAGTAGAGTTATGTAGAGAGATTAATAAAGAGAGTAAATTAGAACAGAAGAATTGTATAATTCAATACAAAAAGAACAACAAAAACGAGAACACCGGATTCATAGTGGTTCGGCGTAATTGCCTACGTCCATTTTGAGTTTAATCTTTATGCTTTCTCAATTACTTGAATACAGATACAATCCGTAAATCAATCACTTGAATACAAGTTTGAATTAAAAAGAGGAGAATATAAAAAATGGCAGAGTATCCCAGTGTTCCCGGACCAAGGTCCATTGCACTGTGCCCCTGCCCTTCTATTTATAGATGAAGATGGGTTGGACTTCCCTCACGGACCTAGGAACAAGGTATCTCGGCCTATGGAAAGTAGTAGCTTCTACGCACTGAGCCAGGTATGCCGAACGATAATGGCCGAGAAAGGGATGCCGGTCGAGAACTGGCTGCAGCGACTACCAAGTGGCTCGAAACAAAATTATGCCGAACAGCACTCGTACGTCGAGCGAGGCATTGTGACGAACGAGGCTTTTTACCGAACGAGGCTTGCGTCGAACAAGGCTTGCCAAGCCATCTGGACCGAGCGATGTGTGCCAAACCGTGCTTGCCGAACCTTGCCCAAATGCCAAACATGTTGACTGCATCAAACCCGTATGCTACCAGGCTCTTCTTGGTCAGAACCTTGTCTAGTGCTAATAATAATATCTTCAACTGTCGCTTTGGAGACAGGCCAAGGTACCGGTTAACATTTGCCCCTCAAAGTGTGTCGTGTGAAGCAACACGACACGCTTTGAATCAGCGAGTATTCCTCGTCTCCATAAAGAAATCCATCGTGTTTCTTGAATATTCATTATCCTTCAATTTTATCCTCCCATGGTGTCGTATCCTTCTTTGGTCGTTCATCAATGGCCATCCGTGTCTGATTCAACAGGGCCAGTAGCTTTGGTATTTGATCTAGTCTCTTCTTAATAACATTAAGTGATAATTCAATTCCCTGTTGATTTCAAGAAGTCAAACTTTTTTCGGATGCACGCATGCATGTTTGAGTACATGTTCTTGCCATTGGAGGTCGGATGCATTTTATATGCTCATAAGTCATCGCCAATTCCATCTAGTTTAATTGCAATTCACTTGTGATTCCTGATTTGTTTTTTTTTTGTGAAATAAGGGTTGCAATCAGTCACTTGATGAGAGGGGACTTAAATTTTTACATGGACGGCGACCTCAGAGTAGTAAGCAAGGGCGAACGGAGTACGACCAGTCATGGACTCATGAGTAGTTCTATAAGCCGATAATGCTGTTGGAAGTTCATCCACCCACTTGCCTCTAGCCTTTTCCAAATGCTTTTTCAATATGGATTTGATCATTTTGTTCACGGCTTCCACTTGTCCATTGGATTTCGGATGAGTAACTGCTGCAAACTTTTCTCAATGCCATATTTTTGGCAAAATTCTTTGAACTCCTTGCTTTCGAATTGAGTTCCATTGTCTGTAATGATAGTTCTTGGAAGGCCAAAACGGCATATAATATTTCGTACAACGAAATTAATGGTCTTTTTGGTGGTGATAGTGGCCAAAGGCTCTGCTTCTGCCCACTTAGTAAAGTAATCGACCGCAATTATTGCGTATTTCGCACCAACTTTGGATATGGGTAAGGAATCGACTATGTCGATCTCCCACATTGCAAACGGCCGGGGACTAACCATTTGTGTGAGTTCCTTCGGCGGAGCTCTCGGGACTTTTGCATATTTTTGGCATTTGTCGCATCTCCTCACATAGTCTGTGGCATCCCGATTTACAATCGGTCCATAGTATCCATAGCGGAGGATTTTCTTTGCTAACGTCTGCCCCCCATTATGCCCACCGCACTCTCCTTCATGGACTTTCTTCAGGACTCGTTTTATCTCATCATGGGCTATGCACCGGAGTAAGGGGGTCCAGAATCCCCTTTGATACATTATTCCGCTCTCCTTACATATCGCGAAGCCTAACGAATGACTTGTCGTCTTTCGCTCCTTCTTTCGGGTAAGGCCCCATGTAGTAAGTATTGCTTAAATGGGATCGTCCATAATTCCTTCTCGATTTCGGTTTCTAACATGAAATCAACCTCCATCATATTTATATTCGGAGTATGTAAGGTTTGAATGGGAACCAATCCCATTTGCTGGGCATCGCCAGTGCTCGCAAATTTGGCCAACGAATCAGCTTCTCTGTTTTGCTCACGCGGGACATGTGAAACATCATAATACTCGAGATTCACTAGCAGCTCCTGAACTCAGACCAAATACGGGGCAATTCTCTGCCCCTTTGCTTGGTAGTCTCCACGCACTTGGTACACCATCAATTGCACGTCGCAAAAGATTTCAACCGATCTTACTCCCAGTTCTTTGATAAGTCTTAAGCCGGCAATCAATGCTTCATACTCGGCTTCGTTATTCGTTGCTGTGAATTCGAGCTTCAAAGCATAGAAAACTGATTGGTTCTTAGGAGTGATAAGAACTATGCCAATCCCCGAACAACGGTCGTTAGATGCCCCATCGGTGTACATCTTCCATCGAACAGAAGGTATAACATTGCGGTCGTTTGATTCGTCTGTCTTGGTGAATTCAGCAATGAAATCTGCTAGCGCTTGCCCATGTATGGTCCTTCGTGGCATGTAAGTAATATCGAATTGACTCAACTCGATATTCTATTTTGACATCCTCCCAGAAGTTTCCGGTCGTTGGAGTACCTGTCGCAAGGGTTGATCAGTGTAAACACTGATTGGGTGTGCTTGAAAATATGGGCGAAGCTTGCGTGATGCAATCACCAAGCAATAGGCTAATTTTTTGATCTTGGGATAATTTCTTTCCGCCCCCATCAGACGTTTACTAACATAATAAACTGGCTTTTGAACGCGGTCCTCTTCACAAACCAAAGCCGTACTGATAGCATGCTGGGATACTGCCAAGTACACATACAACATTTCGTGGTCTATTGGTTTCGATAGCACCGAGAGACTTTCCAAATCCCTTACCAGAGCTCGGAATGCTTCCTCACAATCGGATGTCCACTCGAAATTCCTCTTTCCTTTCTTTATCACATCAAAGAAAGGAATACACTTGTCTGGAGCTCTCGATATGAATCAACTCAGCGCAGCTACCTTTCCATTCAAGCTTTGTACCTACTTTATAGTTCTGGGCACATGTATGTCTCGGATAGCTTGAATCTTCTCTGGTTTAGCTTTGATTCCCCATGCATTCACAATGAAACCCAAAAACTTTCCCGAGGCTACGTCAAAAGTACACTTCAAAAGATTGATTTTCATTCCATAATGCCTGAGTATATCAAACATCTCCGCTAGGTCTCGGATGTGGTCGTTTGACGTCGTGACTTCACGAGCATGTCATCCACATAGACTTCATCGTTCTACCAATCTGGTCTTTAAACATTCGATTCACCAGACGCTGATAATTTTCTCCCGTGTTTTTCAATCCAAAAGGCATTACTACATAGCAATATAGACCCATCGGTGTGTTTTTGGTCTGGAATGTGCATCGGGATCTGATTGTATCCCGAATACGCATCCATAAAAGACAATAATTCGTGTCCGGCCGTAGAGTCGACGAGCTAGTCAATTCTAGGTAAAGGGAAACTATCCTTCAGACATGCTTTATTCAGATCAGAGTAATCAACACAAGTTCTCCACTTCTCGTTTGCTTTCCTCACAAGCACAGGGTTAGAAACCCATTCAAGGTAGAGGGCATCGCGGACGAACCCATTGGCTTTGAGTTTGTCCACCTTCTCTCTGAGAGCAGCGGACCTCTCCAGGTCCATGCCTCTCCTATTTTGTTTTGCAGGGACGTATTTCGGGTCTATGTTCAACATATGACTGACAATAGCGGGAGAAATCCCATACATATCAGAATGTGTGCAAGCGAAAACGTATAGGTTCGCTCGGAGGAAATCAGTAAGATCTTCGACCAATGATGGGCGAGTGGCGATCCAATCTTAAGGACTCGTGACGGGTCATCTCGACTGACTGTATGTCAATCGTCAGCTCAGCCGGTGCTGCATTCGTTTCCCTAGGCCCCCCATCATCATCTCTCGGATCTATGTCTCTATAGATCCGAGAATTCTGCCCGAGCCAGGGCTCGGGCACTACTTGTCAATTGTCAGTGTTTTGGATGCGGACGGAGCTGTCCACCTTGTCTGCATCTCGACTCCTAAACACTATATCGTCTGTCATCATGCATTGTTGTTTTGCGTGGGTTCCAATCTTCCACATTCGAGCAACATTCATGATCCCCATGCCCCGAGTTAGAGTGACAATTAGTTGCCTACTATCTTAGGTATCGATTTAATGATTATATCCCTAGGCATTCTTTCAGTTGTAGCCTTGAGTAGTTGTAAACATTATATATAAGTTTCAATATTGAGCTATCGCAGCCAGTCTTTGGATGACCACGCGTCTGCTCCCAGACTCGGGTTGATAAATGTACTGCATGGACGGTTGAGTCTCGTCCTAGCAATGTTTATATTCCCACCTAAACTTTGAAAACATAGAGTTAATCGATGAATAGCCGGTTCACATTCATGTTGCTTCTAGCTCATGCCCCTAGGTCTGGGGCATATATACCAATAAGTAGGAAGGTCAGCCATGCCCACTTTAGCATTACTCTCTTTCTTGTTGAATCGGGGATCAAGTCAGTCGATGGGAGACGGGGTCTCGCCTATCTTGGATTTTTTCGTGGTTTTTCATTCCAAGAGGAATACTTTGATGCCTCGTCAGTTTTAGGGCATAATTTGGACACTGGACGGTCATCCACATCCACTATGGTTCATGTTCTGTAATCAGATCTCGAGGTAGAGTTGGCTATAAATGCATTCGGGTCATGCCCATCCAGTTTCATACTCCTCCTAATGGATCGAAGGAGGGTGCTGGAGAATTTTTGACCAAGTCTTCATGGTTTACTCTCCTTTCCACACTCAGGAGGTCATAGTTTTTCGAGGAACATCCCAGACCCATTCGTATGTGCTTAGTGCGGATAGGTATTGACCCTCGATCTGAGGTATGATATAGTCGGCTGCTCGTAGCTTTGGATGATGTTTCGATTAGTTCTGTATTGAGGCCTCCTTGTAGTCGTTGCCTTAAGTTATAAAGAACGCCAGGCTAGAGCTATAGTAAGCTGCCGTATTCGGATTTTAGTGACTTGTACCCCTGCTCCCAGCATTGATTTAGCCATGCCACTAGTTGGATTGTCGAGCTCCATCCTTAGCGAGTTAATAATCCTCCTGTCGATTTTAGGCCGAAGTTTGCGGAATATAGAATGGTCGGAATCCACTCGTCTATTTTTCGATGTTTATACGCCACTCTGCATTCTGGTGACTTAGTGTTATTCTCCCCTTGGTCGATTCACGCCAAATTTGTGTTCATTCTTTGGCCCACGCTCTGGTGACTTAGAGATTTGTCGAACGGTTTATGCTTTAGTCCATAGTTCGAGACGCAGAGATTTTCGTTAATTCGTTTATACTCTAGTCTGCATTTCAGGGACTGAGAGTACTCTAGTCTTCTTTAGCGACTTAGAGGTATTTAAGTCGTTTATACTCTAGTCCACTCTCAGTGGACTGAGAGTACTCTAGTCCGCTTCAGGGACTTAGAGGTTTTTAAGTCCTTATACTCTAGTCCACTCTCAGGGGACTGAGAGTACTCTAGTCCGCTTCAGGGACTTAGAGATTTTTAAATCATTTATACTCTAGTCCGCACTCAGGGCACATAGAGTACTCTAATTCGCACTCTAGGGACGTAGAGGTTTCTAAGTCGTTTATACTCTAGTCCACACTCAAGGGACTGAGAGTACTCTAGTCCGCTTCAGGGACTTAAAGGTTGTTAACTCATTTATACTCTAATCCACACTCAGGGGACATAGAGTACTCTAGTCCACACTCTGGGGACGTAGAGCTTTTTAAGTCGTTTATACTCTAGTCCGCACTCAGGGTACCTAGAGTACTCTAGTCCGCACTCTGGGGACGTAGAGGTTTTTAAGTCATTTATACTCTAGGCCGTACTCCGAGGACTTAGAGTACACTAGTTCGCACTCTGGGGACGTAGAGGCTTTTAAGTCGTTTATACTCTAGCCCGCACTCAGGGGACTTAGAGTACTCTAGTCCACTTCAGGGACGTAGAGATTTTTAAGTCATTTATACTCTATTCCGCACTCAAGGGACTTAGAGTACTCTAGTCCGCACTCTGAGGACGTAGAGGTTTTTAAGTCGTTTATACTCTAGTCCGCACTTAGGGGACTTAGAGTACTCTAGTCCGGACTCTGGGGACGTAGAGGTTTTTAAATCGTTTATACTCTAGTCCTCACTCAGGGGACTTAGAGTACTCTAGTCCGCACTCTGGGGACGTAAAGGTTTTTAAGTCGTTTATACTCTAGTCCGCACTCCAAGGACTTAGAGTACACTAGTCCGCACTCTATGGACGTAGAGGTTTTTAAGTCGTCTATACTCTAGTCCGCATTCAGGGGACTTAGAGTACTCTAGTCCACTTAAGGGACATAAAGGTTTTTAAGTCATTTATACTCTAGTCCGCACTCAGGGGACATAGAGTACTCAAGTCCGCACTCTGGGGACGTAGAGGTTTTTAAGTCGTTTATACTCTAACCCACACTCAAGGGACTTAGAGTACTCTAGTCCACACTCTGGGGACGTAGAGGTTTTTGAGTCGTTTATACTCTAGTCCACACTCCGGGGACTTAGAGTACTCTAGTCCGCACTCTGGGGACGTAGAGGTTTTTATTGAGAGTAGTCATATTTCCACCCTTTAATTTATATTTCATTTACCATATCGAGGCTAATGTTGTCGAATGAATGATCGACCTACATTTGCTCATTGAATGAGATTCATCCCCAGGATGAGGGACAAAACTTGAAAAATGGACTGTCGATTCTCGTCCGCTTGATAATTATAGCTCTTCCAATCAAGTCAAGGAAGAAGGTATATGACAGATGGTTTGATCATATCCATGCTGGATTAGATAGTCAAATCTCACATAATTTGCTTCGTATCTCTTTCTAGAAAATAAGGACAACGGATTATTGAGTAGACAAAGCAAGTTGCATATGTTTCAAGGTGCAGTCGTGTCCATGTATTGAGAGTGACGGTTGGCGAGTAGGTAGTCCATCACAGCTACTCCAAGTCAGGCTTTCGAACAACCTTTTGTGTTCAGGGTAGGATTTGATGTGTAGATGATCAAATCATGTCTACTGTAGATAGATCCCGGTGTCACTGAGCTTCAGGAGAGGCATTTTTATTTTGTCAAACTTTGTTCTATGACTCGATTTGAGTGGATGATCGGGCTATACTCATTCCAAGCCTTGCTTAGGTCTCCAAGTCAAACGTGGAGGTCGATGAATGAAAGGTCGGTCATGTTGACTTTGTATTAGGCTCTGATCGTGATGAGCTTTTCAATCTCTTGTTCTTGGCCCCAGATTAAAGGCAATGATTGATGATGAGCGATTGATTTATGCTCGTCTAGATGAAACTCCACATGTCCGATCATGGTCTGTGTGGACTGGTTGGCGGCCAAATCTGAGTACCTGGTCACTTGCATCGTTTTGAAAGTAGTTTAGTTCAAGTTAGTCGTAGTTCATAGAACAATTGAAATAGAAATAGAAATGGAAGTAATTCAAAGAAGATTGGGATAAATCTCATTGATAAGTGAAGCAGCATCGTGTGCTCGCTATTCGACTTTCCCCCGGCTCCTTTCAAAGGGATGTCGGTCGTCAACAGTCCAATTGATAATCATAGCCCTTTATTGATAGGCATTGGATGTTTGCTGCCCACCATTCTGCAGGACTTGTACATATTATTGAAGCTTTCCTTTCCAGACCGGCTTTTCGATCACACCTCGGAGGTGTTTGTAATCGTCTGTGTTACGATCAGTGAGCATCTTGGAATATACAACATTCCCCTGATTTTCTTTAGACTTTGGTGTACTCTCTCGAGGTTGGTTTCCAGTACCACTCTGAGTCGCAAGTCTTCAAGTAGAGGTTGTCAATCGAATCTTTCAAAGGGCATATGAGTCGAATTTTGAGGTCTTGTTTTGTCTACTAGGATCAGCATCCTTAGCCAATGGGCCTTCATTGTTATTTTTCCTAGTCTGTTCTGCTCCTCCACACTTTGGTTTTGATTCATTTTTGTCATAGAGACGATCCATGGTCGTAGGAGGCTTTCCAGCTAACTAGCTACCAAAATATGTATGGAGGTCGATTCTCCTCAAATGTGATCAGTATGATATTCTTGTTAGCATTTGGAATAAATTACTTAGAGCCAAACATTGGTCTGCTAGGAGTCACTAAATTCAAAGTGCTGGGTCGGTGAAGAATGGTGTTTGGAGACATATAGGCATTTGCTTAGAATCATATCATCTATGTTCTCCAACCTTTGGGAGTATCGTTTGAGTAGCGGTTGTTTGTCCATTCCTTTTTTGACGTTCAGAAGCTATCGCTAGATGTTTATGCCTTGGTCGATCATGGGATGTAAGGGAAGTGGATAGAATGTTCTTTTATTAAGTTGAGTTTTGAATTCACTATCCGTAGGCACTGTGTTGCAGCTAGGGTTCGTATAAGAGACCGGTGTAACTTAAGTTTGGATTGGCTAAGCATGGCTCGGCCGGCCTGGATGTCGTTCGGCATAGGCATGCGGCTCGTCCTGGATGCCGTGCGGCATATGCCGCCCGACGTAAGGATGCCGCCTAGCATAGGGATGCCGCTCGGCATAGGGGTGCCGCTCGGCATAGGGATGCCGCTCGGCGTAGATGCCCATAGGGATGCCGCTCGGCATGGGGATGCTGCTCGACATAGACGTATGGCTCGATTTTTCAGGGGCGGTTGGCATATGCCTTTTCTGGAGCGGTCAACATATGCCTTTTCGAAAATTTGGGTCGTACCCGATTTTTTTTTAAAATAGAGGTCGTATAAGAGACCGGTGTAACTTAAGTTTGGATCGGCTAAGCATGGCTCGGCTGGCCTGGATGCCGTTCGGCATAGGCATGCGGCTCGGCCTGGATGCCGTTCGGCATAGATGTCGCTCGGCATAGGGGTGTCGCTCGGCATAGGGGGGTGCCATTCGGCATAGGGGCCGCCCGACCTATAGGGATGCCGCTCGGCCCATAGGGATGCTGCTCGGCATAGTGGTGCCGCTCGGCATAGATGCCGCTCGGCATAGGAATGCCGCTCGGCATGGATGCCGCTCGGCATAGGGATGCCGCTCGGGACATATGGATCGATTTTTCTGGAGCAATTGACATACGCCTTTTCTGGTGCGGTCACCATGCCCTTTTTGGGGCGATCGGCATATGCCTTTTCTGGAGCGGTCGGCATATGCCTTATCTGGGGCAATCAGCATACATCTTTTCTGGAACGGTCGGTCAAATTGCCTTTAGAGGAGGGTCGACCTTCATTTAACTTGAGTGCAAACTTCAACGTCCAATTCCCAGATCTTGTGTACATCAGTGAATCCAATCTACAGTTATCAGCTTCCTTTAGATTTCTTTCAAATCTGAGTAGAGTAGGAAGTTTTCTAGTAAACAACTGGATCTATCTCGCCAATATGAAAACCGACTAGTAGACGATGAGATCCGATTAAGCTGAGAATTTAATTCTCAGTGAAAGCACCAAAATGTTAGCTCTAGAATTGGTCACTAACACCATTGAGTAGAGTTATGTAGAGAGATTAATGAAGAGAGTAAATTAGAACAGAAGAATAGTGCAATTCAATGCAAAAGAACAACAAAAACGAGAACACCGGATTTATAGTGGTTCAGCGTAATTGCCTACGTCCACTTTGAGTTTAATCTTTATTGCTTTCTCAATTACTTGAATACAGATACAATCTGTAAATCAATCACTTGAATACAAGTTTGAATTAAAAAGAGGAGAATATAAAAAATGGCAGAGTCTCCCCAGTGTTCCCGAACCAAGGTCCATTTCACTGTGCCCCTGCCCTTCTATTTATAGACGAAGATGGGTTCGACTTCCCTCACGGGCCTAGGAACAAGGTATCTCGGCCCATGGTAAGTAGTAGCATCTGCATACCGAACCGGGTATGTCCAACGACAATGGCCGATCAAGGGATGACTATCGAGAACTGCCTACAGCGACTACCAAGTGATTGGAAACAAAATTATGCCGAACGACACTCGAATGTCGAGCGAGGCATTGTGCCAAACGAGGCATTGTGCCGAACGAAGCTTACCAAGCCATCTAGACTGAGCGATGTGTGCCGAACCGTGCTTGCCGAACCGTGCCCAAATGCCAAACATGTGGACTGCATCAAATCCGTATGCTACCAGGCTTTTCTTGGTCAGAACCTTTTCTAGTGCTAATAATAATATCTTCAACTATCGTTTTATAGCCGGGCCAAGGTACCAGTTAACACCAACTATGTTGGAACGTGAGATGTAAGCATTCCAGCTATTTCTGTATTTTACTTGAAAACCCTAGACCTTATTATAATATAACTGGCTTTCCTAACAAATGTTTTGGTTATCATAAGATAAAAACTTTTCCGTGTTTATGTGCGGGAAGTTTTACGAGATACCTTTTGTTTTCAAAGGTTTTTCCAAAGTTAATTAACTTTAACCCTTACTCACACTAGACCAATATCTGACCTGGAGTTTATTTTCTGTTTTGTTAAACTCTTAAGTACTCAAATTTTTAAGAGTAGCCCAGGGATTCAGGTCTGCTTTGACGAGTTCTGGAGGAGATATGGAGTAGGAGGCTTCCGTGTGTAGATATGTAGTGGTTCCGCTATGCTAGTATTGTGTTGTATTTCTGTGATGTCTTGAGTTGTAATGACTAGATGGCTGTTTATAACTGTCCAGTTTGTGTTGTAAGAGCTATATAACTCTGATGTATATGATACTATGTAATATCTTATGTGATATAATATAATTTATTCGTTCGACTATGAGATTCTGATGTTGTTTAGTTCTTTCTTTTCTATCTTTTCTCTTTTCTATCTCTTTCTTTCTTATTAATGTTGCATCTTTCTGTGGAATGAAAGGCGGGTTGTTACGTTGTGGTATCAGAGCGCTAGGTTGAGTGAATACCTAGACTTTGGAGTGATTTCTTTCTGAGAGAGCGTACTTGTATTTATATATATACATACACACACACCTACCTATATTGTTGGGTTACCGGTTCGGGTTTGCCAACATGAGTTCTAGAGGTAGTAGAGGTAGTGGTGTGTATAGCATGACTACCACTAGTGGAAGAAGTCTGAGTAATTGTGATTGGAAGAGTATCTGCCAGGACGGTATTGGGCATCTTGAATAAGCTTTGCAGCATAGTTTAAGGATTTCACCGATCTCTGATGGAAACTTTTTAAGGTTCGGAGACCATCTTTGGAGTGTAAGCTTAGTTGCACTCGTGCGAGCCAATTTTCTAGAATTTGGATCAATCGAAAAGGCTAAAGTGAGTGATGATATCTTGGAAACCGTAGGAAGGAGTCTCGTCTATATTGGAGTTTGAGACTCAGTTCAGCGAGATGTTTGTGCTTGGTTTGAAGCCCGAGTTTCTTGAGAGATATCTGTCCATCTTGAAGGCTCTTTTGTAGAGTTGGTTGATATAACTTTATGTTCAAGGAGTTTTTAGGATAAGGAAGTCTTTGGCATTAGTAGCAGCTCGGAGGTGTTGAGTGTGCTGTCAGGAAGGTCTCCTGGGCGAGCAGATGGTGAAGGCTTGCCCACATCTTCTAGAATCTCAGAAGGTATCATGTTTATGGTTGTGGGTGGACCACCAGTTTCTTCTTTTGCTTAGAAGGCTTAAGTTGTTCTGATATGTGAAGAGAGAATAGTTTCTTTGGAATCTGAACTGGGTAGAATCGCAAAAGTGACTTGCGATGGTTCAGAAGTTATCTTAGTATTCTTTGCTTTGGATTGAGGCATCTCTAGAGGATGTAAGAGCTATCAAAGTGGTTTGATATTTTTTGAATGTCTTCGAAGAAGTCAAGGTTTGCATCCGCATCGGGAGATTGAGTTCTATATCGACTTGGTTCTTGGAGCAATACTGGTGGTTCAGCCTAGTAGAGAGAGGACTGGTAAAGCAGTCAAGATTGATCGGATCTAGTTTTCTAGCTGAATTTTTGTTGTGGTGTTTGTGACCGTATTTGATAGGTCACTAAGATTTTGTGGAATTTGATGGACAATGTTTCCAGGACGTGTTGGACAAGTATGTGCTTGTGTTCATCAATGACATTCTCATCTTCTTCAAATCAAAGTTGAGCAGCGGAAGCAAGATGACAGCCATTCTAGAACAGAAGTAACCTCGGACTCCTCGGAAGTTTGTTTTTGTCTTGGATTAAAGGATTTCTACAGGAAGTTCATTAGGGATCTGAGGGTTAGGTTGTCTTGTGCACCTGTTGTGTTTTTTCGGATAGGAGAAGTAAGTTTGGTAGTAGATTTTGTGTACTGGATTTCGATGGATCTTGGGAGGACCATCTTGTTGAGTAGGATCCGAAGATCATATCATTCTTGGCCAGGTTTGATCCGAGAGGCATCTGCGAATTTTTGGTTGATCAAGAAGGTTGGAGGCAGCCCAGGATCGATAGGAGAGTTTTATGGATAAGGAACGAAGGAATTCAGAATTCGAAGTCGGTGATTTAATTTTGGACTTGTTTTCTCCGATCGTAAGAGTAATAAGATTTGGTAAAATTGGAAAGCTAGTTCAGAAGTGTATTGAATCTTTTTGTATTCTCATAAGGTAAAGTACTTGGTCTACAAGATTGAATTGCCAGTTCGGGTGGCTGGAATTCGTAATATATTTCAAGTATCTCTGAAGGAGTACGTGCATGATCCATCACTGGTTTTAGAACCAACATTTCATTGAGATTTGGAAGTTGAACAAGACTTATCTGTGGTGCGGTTTCCTATTCAGTTTGTAAATCTAGATATAGGAGCTTAGGATCAGAGTGGTATAGCTAGTTTAGATTCAGTAGAGCGAGTATCCCGGTGTTTGTACCTGGGAAACTCTAGGAAATTCTATCCAGAATTTTGTCTGGATAGTTAGATTGTTTGAATGAATTGGTTGCTATGGTTGCTAGTATATGGTAGATAATATATACTTGCAGTTTTAAAATTAAATCTTTGTGGGATTATTAAATTATCTTAGCTTTTAAAATTTTCGGGGATGAAATTCTTTTAAGGGGAGAGGAATGTGATGTCCCGGAATTTTGGGCAATATTATTTGATAATTTCCATTTATAATTATTTTAAAATGTGCAATATTGATTTAATAATCTAATTTATCTTTTTAAAACTAATAATAATAATAATAATAATTTAAATTGGTAAATTTTATTCTTTTCAAAGTTAATAATTAATAATTGATAAAAAATTATCTTTCTAAGCTAATAATAAAATATTCTATTTATAATGTATATTTGTATATACATTGTGAAAAGGAAGTTTGATTTCAATTTAAATTTAATAAAAATGTTTTCAAATTATAATATATATATATATGAATATGTTGTGATTTGGAAGATTTTGATTGAATTTAATATAAAAACTTTTCAAAAGCCATTTAAAATTTATCTTATATTTTCAAAAACATTTAAAGTAAATATTTATTACTTAAAAATATAATAGCTTAAAAATAGTATATTATAATAAAAGTTGAATATGTTTTCTTTTAAAAATTGGTTCTTGAAATAAATTTAGTTTATATATATATATATATATATAAGTACAATATTTTTAGTTTAAACTTTAAAATAAGATTTAAATTAATGTCCATTTCTTTTTAATTTTCTTTCTTTTAATTTTAGCTTTGAAAATTTTATTTTAAAAATATATAAATAAAACATATAGGATATAAGAAAATTATTTAATTCTTTTGCTTTTAAAAAATATTTCTTTTAAAATTACTTAAGCTTAAATGGTTTATATATATATATATATATTTATAAAGATTTAAAGATATTCTTTCTTATAAAAATATATCTGAACTAAGTGTAGTTTATAAATACATAAAGGTAATTTGTATATATGAACATTAAAAGCTAATTGATAAAACATATAAAATATTAACATAATAGGTCAAATTTTATAAATATAAGAAAGTATTTAATAAGGAATTAAGACATAAACATATTAAATTAAAAACATACCTTTAACATGTGTAAATTAATTAAGTACTTGTATGACACTTGTGTGATTTTTTTTACATGCAATTAACAAATGGCAACTTGTGTTCTTTTAATTTAATTTTATATAACTATGTATTTTTGAGAAAAACATGTTTCATATCTTCCAGTTCAAAATATTCCTTTGTACTCTCTTTCTTTCTTCTTCTTAAACATTTAAACAAAACCAAAACAAAGTTTTCAACTCAAAAACAACTACTTCAGTCTTCAACCAAATTTAAGTAGCAGTTTCAAGAAAATTCAACTCAACTTAAAACAAGAAAGATTCAAATCAACAAAACAATACTAGATCAAATACAAAGTTCCTGGAAACAAAATAAAATCAGACTATTCTATGTTTATTATTTTCAGGTGAGTAAACATTTTCTTAAAACAGTTTGAATCTGTTCATATGTATATATGTCTGTGTGATGAATGTAGTAGTACATGGTATAAAATGTTTACTTGTGTGATTTGGACATAAGTGTGTGTGTATATATATATATATATATATATAGTAGTAGTATATCTGTATACAAATATGTATATGTACTCTGTTCTTTCAATTCAAGCTTCAGGTTTAATTAGAAAATTCTTATCTACCAATGCATTTGATTTTTGGCTTGGTCATGTAAGTAAAAAAAGTGTCTAACAATGTATTTTAAATTTTAAAAATAGATTCAAGGATACGTAATAAGTATTTAACTCAAAATTAAAAATTACAGTGGAAAAAAGGAAATGGGTAAAAATCGAACATGTTAATTTGAATCTTTGATTATATAATCTGGATCGTAAAGCCAAATCATGAGGTTTGATGTGATTATCTAAAATTTAAGGCATGTGATTGTCGAGTTAGTCTATGTTGTTCGAATTTGGGTTTATGGTCAATTATCGTGGATCGACGACGATTGGGAGCTTGGGGTTTGGCATGGAGATTGCCGGTATGTCAGGAGTCTCTGGAAAAATGGTGAAAGAAGCTATCATTAGCCATGTTGATTGGGAAGTGGCGAGGAAGGGTTTTATACCCAGTTGTGTCAACGTTGATTATGTGGCTTTCTCGACGTCGAGGGTGTTTCGGTCTCGATCGTGAGGGGTGAGACCATAGCGTGATATCTTGATGATGCTCTAGACAAAGCAGTTTGGGTTCTGATGGCGTAATTCATCGCCGGCAAGTTGATTGGTCATCTTGGTTTTGGTTCCAGGATTGCTCGATTGGTTCATCTTTCGTTTCCAAGCGATTTTTGCGATGATGGGTGGTCTGATCTATCAATGGGGTCGTAAGCGTCTGGGAGATGGTCGGAGCAATGGCCAGAGTTGATCTGGAGGCGTGTGCACATGCACGCGTGTATTTTCTTATGTCTGAGTTTGTCGATTTTGTGGAAGAAGGGCTTGGCCTAGGGTTTTTCGAAGTTGTTATCGGGTTCGACTCGAAGTCGTCGAGGTAGCGATTTATGCTCGGGGAAGTTGTGGGTTTTTCTCGGTGGTTTTACCATGTTTGCTCGGGAACATTTTGTTTCCAGTTTTGAAACCTGTCCGGATTTTAAACTATAAAATGAATTTGAAAATTTAAAGAAAAGCTTAATTTTCAAACAAAATTTCTAACCAATTTAAAAATGTTGAGTTTTGAGAATAATGTTAAACAAGTTTAAATCTTAAAAGAGTATATTTTCAAAGTTTTAAATTTTGTTATAAAAAATAGTTTTGGTTTATATAAATATTACATTAGATAAATTATGTAATAAATCTCTAAATGTTTTTAAATAAAATGTAATTGATGAAAATGAAATGTGATTCAAGTAAAAGGCATTTAACCTTAATAAATTAAAAGATGATGATTATGTATAAACCAAATTCAAGCTTTCAAATTTGACTTAATTTAAATAGTTGGTAAGAGTTTAATGTAGTAAATAGGTTATCTTAATTTGATCAAGTTTTTAGTAACAAAAGTAATTAAAGTAAAATTACTAAATTAACTAAGATGTTTAGTTTAGATAATTAAATTAAGATAAATTAATTTGAGAAATTAATTATGGGTGGTTGATTACTTAGTTTAGGATTGATTAATCTAAGGAATCAAAGGCTAATTAATTAAGGAATGATTAATTAATCGATGATTGTGGGCTAATGACTTAATATAAAAAAAGGTTATTACTTAATGAAGTGATTTAAAGGAATTAATTACTCAATGTAATTAATTAAATTAATGTGGTTAACTTAAGCTAATTAATTAAGTTTAATTAATTAAAGAGAATTACTTGATGATGGGTTAAGTATAATTACTTAATGTAATTAATAAAGGGTAATTACTTAGTGTAAGTAATTAATAGATAATTACTGGATGTAATTAATAAAAGGGGAATTACTTGATGGTAAGTAATTAAAGAATAATTACTTAGTGGAAGTAATTAAGTGTCAATTACTCAGTGTAATTAATTAAAGGATTAATTAGTGTAATTAATCAAGGAGTTAATTTAATTAATGCAACTATGGTTAATTACTGAAAGTAATTAATTAAGGGTAATTAATGAATGTAATTAAGTTAAAGATTAATTACTAAATGTAAATAGAATAATAATTAATTAATGAAAGAAATTAGAGAGTCATTAATTAATGTAATTAGTGAGAATAATTAAAAAGGTTATTTGATTACTAAATGTGATTAATTATAAGATAATTAATCAATGAAGAGATTATAGTATAATTAGTTAATATAATTAATTAAGGATCAATGTAATTAATTATAATTAATTAATGAGGGTAATTAAAAGTTAATTAATATAAAGTATTAAATAATAATTAATTTGTGTAATTGATTTAAAGGCTAATTGCCTAATGTAATTAAAGAATAATTAATCAAGGATGATTAATTTAGAGAATAATTAAAGGATAATTAATCTATAATTAAAGATTAATTAATTGGTTAATAAGGTAATTAAAGGATGATTAATTAATTAATTAAATGGTTGTAATTAATTAATGTTTGATTTAAGCAGGGTTATGTGAATAATTCTCAAGTAATTAATTTAATTTAAGTTTATTAAATTAATTATAATTTGGATTAATGATCCTATGTATGGAAAATTGTTTAAGTAGAATGTCTGGATTGATTGATACTTATAGTTTGATAATTTGTGATATTTAGTGATGTGGTATTAGTTATAGCTATGATAAATGTGTGATATTTAACTGTGAATGATGCTGTGTGAATTCAATGTTTTAAATTGAATTAAATTGTTCAAACTTAAACCACTTGGACGTTAAGACGGTGTTTTGGATTTCGGTGAGACCGGGATCGGATTTCAAAATTTGGAATTCCGAAAACCATATTGATCCAAATTAAACGATAGGTCGTGAAATCTCAATTGAAGATGAAGATTCAGAGGAAAAGCTACTGCCGTTAACTCTGAGGGTGATTCCGAAATGAGTTAACGGAGATAGTGCTTTCGTTTGAGATGAAGATTCAGAGTGCAAGGGCTATTGTCGTTAACTCTGAGGGTGATTTCAAAATGAGTTTAGCTAGATAGTGCCTTCGGTTTCGTTCGAACCCAGAACGAACTTGTATGGATTGAATGCTTTCAAAACATCGTCGAGAGGACGGTGAGCATTTTAAGATAGATGTGTTCTATATAGGTAATCGTAGCCACAAGCCTCATCAATCAAGAATGGCTAAAACAAGGGAGGTGCAGCAAGGCTAAGTGGGTAGCACGCAAGTAGGACAAGGTTTAACCCTGTCCAGAGGTCCCTTTTATTCGGCTTAATGGGCAATTGGCGACGGCCAACTACGGGGTTGTTTTGTTCGGGACTATTCAGTAAGGGATGGTTTCGGTCTTATGTTGCAAGAGATTTAGGGTGGATCCTCAATACGATGATCTAGGCCACGTACTGTGATGGGCGGTACCTTAGTAGCCCTGCAATTGTATGGAATCCAATCTCCAAAGTGCCGTACGTATTGATTATGCCCAACTATGTTAGGACGTGAGATGTAAGCATTCCAGCTATTTCTTTATTTTACTTGAAAACCCTAGACCCTATTATAATATAATTGGATTTCCTAACAAATGTTTTGGTTATCGTAAGATAAAAACTTTTTCGTTTTTATGTGCAGGAAGTCTTACGAGATACCTTTTGTTTTTAAAGGATTTTCAAAGTTAAGTAACTTTAACTCGTTTACTCACACCAGACCCATGTATGACCTGGAGTTTATTTTCTGTTTTATTAAACTCTTGGGTACTCAAATTTTTACGAGTAGCCAAGGGATTCAGGTCTGCTTTGACGAGTTCTGGAGGAGATATGGAGCAGGAGGCTTCTGCGCGTAGATATATAGTGTTTCTGCTGTGCTAGTGTTGTGTTCTATTTCTGTGATGTCTTGAGTTGTAATGACTAGATAGGTGTTTATAACTGTCGGGTTTGTGTTGTAAGAGCTATATAACTCTGATGTATATGATACTATGAAATATCATATGTGATATAATATAATTTAGTCGTTCCGCTGTGAGATTCTGATGTTGTTTAGTTCTTTCTTTTCTATCTTTTCTCTTTTTTATCACTTTCTTTCTCATTAATGATGCGCCTTTCTGTGGACTAAAATGCGAGTTGTTACACTTTGGAACCCTTCCCTAAAAATTTACTTAAGTTTGTAAACACAAACAAACACAACTTTGGTTTAATCAACCCTTTGAAACATACGTTTCATAATCATTCACTTCATCTTAAATCCATTTTTTAATTATATCATACAACGTTACTTAAATGTTTAAATAGTAAATGACTTAAATATATATTTGGATAACACACCTTTATATCCTAAGAGTATATATACAAATCCAAAATTTCAAATTGGTTTTACTTGAATTAGGGGAGTTTAACAAATTTAAACTTGTTGTAATTTACTATCGTCTCAAATTCATAAGTTTTAAGACTTATTTCTTATTTAATACCACTTTTATTTTCTCAGCTTTGAAGAAAAAAATTCAAAGTCACCGATGTTTAAATCCTCAAATTTTCAGCTATTAAATCCTTTTTATTTGTAATCACAATTTTAAATTATATTAATCTTTTTACTTAATACATTTCACAATTTTATTTATCTTTTACCAAAAGTTTTCATAAATTTCTTAGCTCTTAGTTAGGCGTGATTCAGAAATTTTTGACTATCGAAAATCATCGGAAATACCATTTTATCCTATCAATTTGTGATCCTAAATTATCTTTTGTTTAAACACTTGAATGTTTCTTTATTACAAATCAATTTATTACTTAATGATTCTCATTATCTCTTTAACATAAAGAAAATTATATAGATCGAATAACTTCAAAATGATAACAAGGAACTGGGTACTAGCAATAGTATCATATATCCCTTAACTGGAAGAGTAATACATAAGGGAAGTGTTTACCATCCGAACATATCCCCTGCCCATTTTTAGTTACTTCTAAACCACTCGAACTAGTTATCTTAAGATACTTTGTAACAATCCGAAAATTTTAATGGTTTTAATAAGATAATTAATTGAAATTTTGTGAAATTTTAAACAATAAAATTTGAAAATGAAAATTTATTACCTGGAATACGTCTATTTAAACATAGCAACTGGTAAATTTTCATCTGATAATATTGATGTTCATTTTATTATGTAATTTATTTCAATTTAAATCAGTTAAAATTGATGAATATAAAATGTTTTCCAAACATGAATATTTTTATATAGTAAATTTGTAAATCACCTTCTGAGTGAGACATCATATTTCGTTTCTTCAAATTTGAACTACTATTGACCCGTTTATCTTATTTCTGGTAAATTTGCAGCATTTTTGGTACCGATTATCGACTTTTGATAGGATGACCGTACCCCTAATATCTGTATACCGTTTTGATCGTCTCGTCGTGCTAATCATCATGGTATCTTTATTTTTGTATTTTGAGATCCGGCACGCAATGAAAATAATAAACTGTTTGTTGTAACGGTACCGTGAATTGCGACTTTACACTTTCCTTCCGTTTCAAAATTCAAACGTGCTGCCCAAAAGAAAATTTATTGCTATATTTATTTTCAACTGAATCAACGTAAGACCATTTCCTTTACTTTCGTTTTCCCATTACTTTACATTTATTGGTCCGTTCATTCCGTACTTAATTTGTGGAACAATAAATTAACAATATTACGTTTGTTCGGGTCCAACACCGTTCTTTCCACTTCCATCCTTGTTTCACTCACATATAAATAAAATTTTAATAATAAAAGAGAAAGCATGGTTCTATTGTCTCTGGAATTCATTTCCATGTCTGCTATTTCCTTCACCTCGTGTCTATCCTACTTCCATGGTCGCTATCTCCACCCAACGCCACGTCTTCCCCTGCCTCATTTTCCACTACAAAACACGCAGCACCTGACAACACCAAACCCTCGGCCATTAATCAGCAGTAAACCGAACCCTCCTGATCACCATTGGTCTCTGCCCCTCCTGCCGAGCACCGTCCACCATAGCAGCCAATCCCCTCCCATCTAATCTTCCCTTGCAAGTGAACCCTCTCGCCTTCCTCTCACCACCGAGTGACCACCCATTAGCAACTCGAGCCCTTTTTTGTATGGTACATTTATATATTGTATTATATTATATTTTATTACGGAGTATTACTTTATAAAGCGTGTGTATATATATATTATTTCAAAGCTTGGTCTATTGATTACACAGTTAGGAGATTTTATATATATATTAGCTGTTATATGTATAATTTGTATATAACATGTCTAGTTTATACGTATATTATCTACATTTGTTTATTTGTAAAGTTTATAATATTATATTTGTATGTATACTATATATGTTTATATATTAGGCTATTCATACGCATAGATTTTTGAATATAATATGTATCGGTATTTGATTTTTTTATGAGTATATATATGTATCAGTAAGGTATTATGTATTATATTATGCAGTTGAGTATATAAAGTATAAAAGTTTACTCTAAGTTATATAAATTATAGACTTATAGTATATATATAAACATATATACTGGTCTTCCCATTAGCTGGTCTATTCAGCATTTTGTTTTCTGGTGCTGATCTTCCCATTAGATGGTCTTCCACTAACTTGATCCTCATCCCTAAGTGTGATCATCCGAGGTTGTGCTCGGAATTCCGTCCGATCAGCCTGTGTAACTTCGCGAATAAAGTCATTTCTAAGGTCCTGGCCATTCGTTTGGCTCCGTACCTTGATCGCATTATCTCTTCCTCGCAGGCTGATTTTGTAAAAGGTCGTTTGATCACCGATAACGTCCTTTTAGCCCAAGAACTCGTTTCTCAGATTGACCGTAAGGTCAGGGGTTCTAACGTTATTTTCAAACTTGATATGGAAAAGGCCTATGATCGTATGTCCTGGTTTTTCATCATCAAGGTTCTTCGTGCCTTCGGTTTTCCTGAAACTCTTATCGACTTGGTTTGGAGGCTCATATCCAACTGTTGGTTTTCTGTTATCGTTAACGGATCTGCCAATGGTTTTTTCAAGGCTGGTAGAGGTATCCGTCAGGGAGATCCTTTGTCCCCTTCTCTTTTCGTTATAGCGGCCGAGGCTTTCATTCGTGGCATCCACACTTTGACGGTCTTTGGTCAAATTCAGCGCTTTGGCATTCCGAGTGGATGTCCGCTTGTATCTTCTCTGTCATTCACGGATGATATTGTCATTTTCTCTAACGGTAGTCGTTCCTCTATTCGTCACCTTCTTCGTTTCATTCAGTTGTACAAAAGGTGTTCGGGCCAACTTATCAACTCGGCTAAGAGTTGCTTCGTTCACGCAAAGGACATGGGTCCTTTGAGAGTTTCGCGGGTCAAATCTTTTTCTGGGTTCAGGGCTGCTTCCCTCCCTCTTCCTTACCTGGGCATTGTTCTCTACAGAGGGAGGAAACTTAACGCCCTTTTCGATCCCCTCTCGGACAAAGTTAAGGGGAGGATTATCCGTTGGAATGCATCTCTCCTGTCTCAAGCTGGTAGATTGGTGCTTATCCAATCGGTTTTGTGCTCTTTGGTTGTTCATATTTTCGCCGCGATGACCCCAACGTCCTCCTTCTTTCGTTCGTTCCGATCTTTGGCTTCTTCTTTCTTCTGGGGTTCTAAGGGTGACAATCGTCGACATCATTGGGTGTCTTGGGATGTTATCTGCCGGCCTAAGTGTGAGGGTGGGTTAGGATTGCGTAATCCGAAGGACATCTGCTTGGCTTTCGCTTGTAAGTTGTGGTCTAGGTTTGGGACTAACGACTCCTTATGGTCGCAATTCCTTCATGCTAAGTACCGGAGACTGGCTGCTTCGGGGTTCTCCAGTTCTCCTTCCTTCGTGAGTGAGACTTGGAAGCATATGCAATCGGTCAAAGTGCTTGTTGACTCTCATAACGGCCTCTCTGGCTGGGATGGTGGTCCGTTCTCTATTCTGAGGGCTTGGTCCTCTTCTAGAATCCCATCTCCTGTTCTTCCCATTTTTTCTTTCATTTGGGACGTCTGTATCCCTCCTAAAGTTTCTCTTCTACTGTGGCGTTACTTCCATAATGGACTCTCAGTTGATGAAAACCTTCAACGGATCGGCATTCCTTTTGTTTCTCGTTGCAGATGCTGCGGCAACGGGGAGACAGAATCGGTGAATCATCTGCTCTACGTCGGCTGGTGTGCCAGGTCTTGCTGGAACTACTTCGGTAATTTAATGGGGGTCCATGGTTCCATCAACTCTTCTTTTGATTTGCTGTCCACTTGGTGGTTTCGTCGTGCTGGTCGTTCCCTTGGTTCTATTATCTTTCGTTTGATTCCTTGTCTGATTTGCTGGCACATTTGGTGTGCGCGGAATAAGGCAATTTTTGACGAAACTCCTATGGACCCCCTCTCTGTTATTCGGAAGGTTCGAGATGATGTTTACTTGGCATTTCGGGGCCGTCCATTCAGAGGTACAGTCAACTTTCGTTCCGGTCGCCTTGTGAATTTGTTATCGATCACCTGTTCTAGCTCTTCTATTAGAGCAGGTATTGGCTGATTGCCTCTCCGGAGACTGGTGGTTCTGACTGTCTAGTCTCCTGCTAAGCCTTCTTCCACCACTCCCCCCCACCCCCCCGTTTCTCTCATGTTTAGGTTATTGCTTGCAGGTTGAGGCATTCAGGGGTGTGTGTTTCTCCGTCCATTTTCTGTATGGAGCTTGCTTAGAGTTTTCTGCTTCTACTTTTCGGGTTTCGGTCACTCTGTTGCTGGGTTGTTGGCTGTTTATTTCTTCTAGTTCTTCTGTCGGTCTTCTACTTAGCTTGTTTTCTATTTGTTCGGTGGTATCCATACATCGGAACCGGGCGGTGGCTTTGCCGGAGCTCGATTTCGATATTGGATGGCGTGGGGGTTTTTGGAGCTTTCGGGATTGCTGTGTGCCTGCTGGCAGTCGACCTTTTGGATCTTTTTTTGTTAGTGGTTTTTGGATTCCTCTTTTGGTTATCTCTGTGTTCTTCTCATGTATACTCTCGTTTTAGGTTTTTTTCGGTTACCTGTCAGGCTTGTTGACAGCTTTTGGTGGTTCTTAGTTATAAATTTTCTTTTCTAAAAAAAAAATAGTATATATGTATGCACTTCGGTTTTATCAATATAGGCAGATCCAACTTATATATATGGGTTTTCATATTGCAGCTTTTATATGTGTACAGTATATCATTTTGCCCAGCCTCTTTTATTTATATTATGTAATTTTGGAAAATAGATTTTTGATCTTTAAACATATATACGTAGATTTTTAACTGGGTTGTATATAAAGTCTGTACCTTTTTCTTCACTGTGCAAATCTTGTTGTCTTCTATCGTGCCTTCCTGGTTCTCACCTTCCACTATCATATATCAGTTTATATATTAGTGTGTGTGTATGAGTATAGATATTATGTTTGGGATATGATATTTTTGTTAAGGGTACTCATATATGATATGGTATATAGTTTATCATTTTGTTTTACTGTAGCCGTGAAGAAGGAAAGGAAAAATAGTACAATATGTTCCAAATATTTATATTTTGTATTTTTTAAATCATCATTTACTGTAAAGCATTTCATCACCGCGTATACATTAAGGTTGTTTTCAATTGAGAAGTTATAAATATGCAAGTTTATACATACATTTATATATTAGTCAATATAAGTATTTATGAGTTAATTTCTAATATATATATATATGTATGTATGTATATATATGTATGTGTGTGTGTATATATGTATGTATGTATATGGAAATTTTATTTTATGGGTTTAAAATAAATATTGATTTGAAATATGTGTGAAATTGGTTTTTTGAAACAAATATACATATTTTCTGTATATATATCAAGCTGATTTTGATTAGTTCTCTTCAAAATTCATTCATCATCTTTGTTGTCGAATTCGTGCCCATCTTGCTTTGCTTTGGATTTCGTATTTGGATTCGTCGCTCATTTCTTTGTCAAATCTATCTAGCCTTGAAATATGCTGTTGTAGTTATTTAATTTGTTATATATGCTATTATCTGTAACTGTTCACCTATGAGATATGACACCATGTCCTGTTGTTTATAGTTTATTTAATTATTGATGATATAGGCCTGTTATATTATTATCATATCTGTTATCACTCTGCAAGTTCCCTGTTAGTATAGAATTCCCTATGGGTTGAAATGATACATACCGGAACGATCTGTAGAATAAGGGAAAATCGTTATGGGTTGAAATGATAAACCCAAGATATTTTCATTTGAATTGAATTTGGGATTGCAGGTTGAATTGATATATATACCCGTATATATTTAAATTGCGGATTGAAATGATAAATATCCGTATCAATTGACCATAAGATAGAAAATTATATGCAGACACCGTTGGTCTATATATAAATATTTTGAAAATAATTTCTATGGTTTTGGAAAGAAATATTTGGTTTTAATAAATATTGATTCTTAAAATATTATATATAAATGTTATTTTTTATACAGATTTAATAATAATATTTAGTTTAGTTAAGATTTATTTAATTAATAAATAATATGTTTATATTTTATTAAAATTTAAATTTCAAAAATAGATTTTTGTAAAAATTGAATAAGTTAAGGTTGGGAAGATAAATTTGAATTTATTTGAAATGGTATTTAATTAAGAATTTTATTTAATTAAATCGATTTGAAACTTGCTGAAATTGAGATTTAGGATATGATTTTATAACTTGATTTTGATATAAACAATTTAGTGAATATTTCACGTTTAAATAAATTGAAGGAAATATTTAGTAAAATGCAATCTAGGATTATTTAAATGACATTGAATTCATTAGGTGAATATTTCAAGACTAAATAATAATGAAGTTAAATCAAGATCTATATGAAATTGTTAAATTTAGTTTTTAAAATGTTGAATATTTAAAGCTTTGAAATATATTGACATTTAAATGGTTTATTTTGTGATTCAAATCTATATTTGAAATCGATATAATGTAAGTTTGTTTATTTAGAAACTGAATTGAATTGAAATTGATAAATTGAGATTGAATTAAATTTGAATTTGGAACTCGAGGCGATTTGAATCGATTTTTGAAATTTGAGGAAATTATAAATATTGTACTTTATAAACTATTTAATGTATACACTATTTTAATATAAAACTAATTTAATATAAACTATTTTAACTTATGACTATTGTATATCAACTATTTATTTCATAAACTATTTTATTTTATGCACTATTATTAATATCTAAACTATTTAAGTGGTGGAAGTTATGATTTCAAAGTTATAGTTTTCCAAAGAATTATGATCTCAAAGCATTTTGGTTTCGAAAATGTCGTAACTTTGAAGTGCTATAATTTGGAAATAGTAATATTTGAAATGGAAATGATACTTTGGTTTAGAAGTATAAGTTAATTTGAAATGACCACGGTGTTATAATGACGTTTGGTTGTTAATAGCTTATATTTCTACATTGTAGATAGTTCCACGGATCCTTAGAGGAGGTTATCCCAAACATCCTTTGAGTTATTTGTATCTCAATTGATATTTCACTTGAGTTGGATTTATTGATATAAGAATGTTAATCCTGACTCGAGTGTTTTGTGTTTTGCATTACGCTCGATTCAGACTAAGTGATACAGCATTTGAGACTTACCTTTGGAGTTTGGTGCTTCGCTTGGAGATTCAACTATCGATTCAGCTTTCATCTTTTCCAGTTGATTTGTCCAGAGATGCCATCAGTCTGTTGTATTTTATTTCAAACTCTGTTGTTTATATAGTAGCTTTGTAAACTACTGTTTATCTATTCCACCGCATTATTGTTATAATACTTTGTGCCTGTGATTCTGTGATTATTTTATTTGCTGTATATGCTGGGTTTTGTCGAATTTAAATTAACATTCTGATATTCTGAGCAATTCAAGTCCGACATATGTGGATGCGAATGGTTGAAAATACCGGGTCGTTACATACTTCTTTTTAAATCATTTATTTGAAATAATACTATACGTACCTTTGTAAGTTATTTTCAATTATAAAAACCCTATTTATAAATCCATTTCTTAAAATCATCATAACTTCCATTTAAACTTTCAAAATTATTTTCTAAATACCAGGATTTAAATTCTCAAAATTTATTTATAATACTCTACACATTTATCTTTTACAAAAGCATTTTATTTGTAAAACATGCTCATAAATTTATTTATCTTAAATAAATTTCTTAACCTTAGACCAAAATTATTATCAAACACCTGTAGTCAAATCATGAAACTTAATTTATAAGGTATCTGTGCTTAAAGTTTTAATTTAAATAATTGATTAATTTATGACAATAGTTTTATCATACCTTAACAACCAAATACTCAATAAATAACTATATCATTTTGAAAATATCTTTTATATCCAAAACATAATTCTAGGTAAAATTATTTCATTTACCAATTTTTCTCAAAAAAAAATCATTTTATGTAACATTAACAAATACGCGCTCATATATATAATACTCCCAACTCATTCTAGGGCGTCACTTACCCTATCTCTGTTGAGTTACTCATCCTAGGGTACAACTAACCCTACCTCTGTGAGTCTTTTACCCCTATCAAGCTCAAGTGTTCGCTCAACCTAAGCTCTGATACCAAATGTAAAGGCCAAAATTTCCGTGCCCTTTGAGTCGACAATAAACCGCACATGTCCAACCCAAGTTGAACAAAAAGATGGATCTTTAAAGATAAGAAAGAAAAATGGACAGAATAAAATCTCACCCAAATGGAGTAACATATATTATTGAAAAATAATCTTTACAGCGGAATTTTTTTAAAAATACTCATATTAGACTCGAACTTAAATTTAGCTTGGACAGTTATAATACATGTCCTTATAATTGCTGAAAAACATCAAGCAAATGCAGGAAAAATAGAATACATTCATACGTTGATGAAGACTCCAGCTCTCCTCGAGAAAATCCAAGCGTTTTCAGCTAATCCTAAAACTACTCAGTATTGACCCGAGTATAAAAATACCTGGATCAATTTGGCAAACCAGCATGAGAAACTCAATTCATACATTACAGTGCCATAGATCAGAGATTAGTAACAAAAACCTTTTGAAAAGAAAGAGTATCTCATAAGACCACGCAACACATAAATACAGATGATTTTTTACCTTATGATAACCAAAACATTTTCATCAAAACATTTACTATTATTCTTAATGACATTCTTTGAAAACATTTGCAAGTAAACTTATTAATCTTAGCCGAAATTGTTACATTTATTAAATTCCAGCCTACTAGACACAAAGTGGGTTCTACAAACAAAATGGCAAGCACTTATTGGAGAATAGATTTCCATACAAATGATCAGGTGAAGGGACTACCTTTCGGCAGTACATCTATAGAGGAATGTACCAAGGCCCAACTGATGGTCCTTTACCAACACAAGACCGGCCTGCCTCTTCCTAGATAGTATTGAATATGTCATCACATCGGTCATTACTGACCTATCCGAGCACTTGTTTACCATACACCACATTAATTTAGATCTGAATGTCAATGCGGATAGAAATATATCTGGAAGGGGATGATCATATCCTAGTGGTTGCAAACCACATAGCCTTGCTGCATCTACCTAGTTTTGATCATTTCCGGGTGTGAGGCTTGAGGTAACGATTAACTTTTCACATAGCACAACATCATTCTTCTTTGAATGCCACATTGACATTCCATAATCACATAACTAATTTCTACAAACATATAATTCATGAGCTTGTACGTCTTAGGGAAGGGTGTTAAGCTAAGAGACGTTGTCTTCTCGACCACCAAGAAGATGATACGTTTATAGAGATCAATTAATGTGATTTTTAAAATGCAATGCTAGACATTCGTCCATACAAATTGTTCAAGAATAGGACAAAACGAAGGCAATTCTACCATCGCATCTTGTTTTAGAAATACCCCTAGGATCAGAAGCAATTAGTCCTTGCAATTCAAAGATTTTCATAACAGAGCACTACTACCAATATATATGATATGGTAAAATTTTCCGAAGTTCTAGTGACAAGTAGCCCTGCATCATGAATATCTTTGTCTTTAATGATCTTATCTTCAACATGTTTTACATTGAAACGTTAATTGATTCAAAGTGGTTTTCAGATAGGAATTACCCAGATCCGACCCTGGTCTCTTTGAAATCCAATCATCGACAAAATGTGAATATGTGTATATAGGATTTGTTAAGCCTCCTTTCATTTTAAATTTTTACCGATAAATCAAAATCCTTTGAACTTTGGATATATTTACGTCATTTAATTTCAAATCCAATAAAATTTAATTTTTCGAAATTATGTCTTAACCAGGTCAAAAACAGTATTATTTAAGACATTTTTTACTGTAAAACTAAAATTAGCTATATTGAGTAAAAGATGACAAAAATTTTACCTAAATAAATTTTCGTATTCAAGTCGTACTATTTATGGAATAATGGTGGAAAATCACCTCTTAATTTTACGTGGATTGTACAAACTTCCCTCATCATAACTTAATACAGAGTTTGACTAGAACATTCTTTATATTACTGAAAAATCTTGTTTAGTTGTTTTTATTTGAGGAAAACTTAAATATGATCTTTTCATTTAGAGCGTCCTAGCTTTCCCTTCGATATATTCCACCCCTCGTCTAAAAAGGGAAACATAGGCAAGGTAAGTTTAGGGTACTGGCTGCTTCATTTCTAACCTTAGTTACACAACTTGTTTTATCTTTCCAGATCTCACAGGCGGGACAAATGTAGTAGTCATTTTCGCATACTCGGTTTGTTGTTAACTTCAATACTTTTAAGGCAAAATTTATTGTTTAAGTTTTATAAACAATTTCTTTTAACTATTTATTTAAACTCTTGTTATTACTTCCAAATCAACTTTAAAGTACTAAATTATTTATTTAAAGACATTTATAAAAGATTTAGGAGAGAATTGCTAAATTTAAATCTTCATTTCTAAAGTTATTAAAACTTATGCAGAAAAGTGCTACGAAAAGTGCTTTTACTAGCTTATTTGATTAAAAATACTTTTCTATCATTTGGAAATCCATATTTATAATTCAAATCTATTTTAACATATTTTAACATATTTATCGAATTTATTTCATATTTTTGAACATTTAATAATACTTATTTTGAAGAATTTTATACTTTGTCACTTAACTGCAAAAGCGCGATTTTACTGAAAACTTGATTTGGACATATTTTAGAATCTAAAGATGAAATCTTGGTTTTTCTTTTCCATTTGAAAACTACGGTTATAAGAATTCGTAAAATTCTTATTTCAAAGATTCTCGACTTCGTTTCTATCATGTACATTCATTTAGCTTTTTGAGCGCGAAAACACGAATCACCGTTGCCGACACGCCTAGTTTGACTTGTTTTTCAATATTTTTCGCTACACTTCCAAATAAGTTTTTATTTGCTTATAAACCATTTACTATTTAAAATCAATAATTTAATATCTATTTTCACTTATTTCAAAATAACTCACGTTATATTATTATAACATTAAATTGCCATCTTTTATACTTTTTAAACCATGTACTATTTGTTTTTGGAACTTTAAACTTATAAAATTTATTGTATTTGAAATCCTAAGTGTTTACTTCCATTTTCAAAATAATTTCAACTATTTTTTTTTTTTAACTTTTGGGATTTCCAATTAGATTTCTATGTTTTTCCAAATGAATTTCTTTCCTATAATTGATTTTGAAAAGAGGTTTACTATTCCAAACATATCATATATAATTTTCGACAAATGATCTTATTTAACAAAAGGAATGGTTAATCATTAAATAAGCAAATACAACCAATTTAGTTAAGATGCCAATAAATTATCATCGACAATTCTTTCATTTAACCAAACTCATCCATATAACATCCAAACTTTCATATTAACAAACAAATGGTGTTAATTATCATAGCATCATAAGGGTATAAACATGATCATCATAGCATAATAATAAATATGATTTTAAAAGGGATAAAATTTCGCTCACCATTAACCAAATCGTTTTACTTCCTACCAACATCCGTCACATCAACGCTTTTTCTAACATTTTTTACTCCATCAAACATCATCCCAAACCATCCTCTTCCTTCACAAAGCTCATGGCCATCATCACTACTCTAATGCTCATGTCCAAGGTGATATTTCTCCATACTCCATCATTCTTCAACTTTTTAGGTGCTAAACCATGTTTAAATGATATTCTAAGGTCTTTGGCAAAGTTTCGTGACATATTTTTAAGAACTTTTGTTAGAGAAGAGAAGAAGCCAATGAAACTCTAAGGAAGAAGAAGAAGAAAAATTTAGAAAAGAGAGAAGAGAAGATGTAAAGAAATAAGAGAATGGAAGATTGTATTTATAGGAAAAGTTTTGGAAACATTACAACTTGAAATGCCAAAAATACCCATACTTAACCTTCAAGTAAAATTAATTTTTCAACACTTGCCATCATCCATCACTTCGTTACTTTATTCATTTTTACTTCATATTTAAGGAATGTATTTGGATGGTAAAGTGGATTAATGTGAAAATTTGTTTTGATTTTGATGTGATTTGATTTGATGTTTGCTTTTTTGACTTTTTTATTACCTTGCTTACTTTTACTAATGGCATTCTAGAATTTTCTAATAATACTTAGTAAAAGTAAACTTGATTAGTTTTAAAATGTGTGCATATATGTTAAAATATGTTAACAAATGTGCAACAACGTTGCGACAACTTATATTGAACAAAAAATTGATTTTCGACAAAATGTTTTACGGTCATGTTTTGACATTTTTGTTAAACTATTAATTTGTGTAAAAAAAACTTGAAAATAAGTTTCTTATCGTAAGTAATTAATTAATTAAAACAATTTTATTTAAGTTATAAAACAATATTAAAATCTAATTGTAAAAATACGATTGACTTGTCAACATGCGACAAAATTTGTCAATTTTTATAAAACAAGTTTATATGTTTATAAAATCATTATATATCAATTTTATATTATTATCATATCATTATATAACCATTAAAAAGAGTTATTTACCATTTACAATAATTATTCGAACGTATATTAAACTTTATCGAAAACCGACTTTTGTCACTTTTCGATGAAAATCCAAACTTCTGGATTTTGAAATCAAGTTCTAAAATTAAGTTTATCATTCTTATTTATTGCATAAAAAATAATGATTAAGTTTGAAAATTCTATATCTGAATATTTAAAATAAATTAAATATCCCTTTTTCAAAGTGGTAAAATTATGGGTCGTTACAGTGCTACTCATCTAAAGTCCTAAAAGTGTTAACCTCGAAACTAACTCTATGCGCACCGAGCTACTAATCCGAAGAACCAAACCATCATGTTAAAACATCACATCATGGCGACCATTAGAAGCACTCATTGAAGAGCATAATCATCAAGATACAAAGTTGATCACACGAACTAATTATCATATCTCGCTCCCTGAGTCTCCTCACCGTCCATGTCAAAGGTCAACCAAATCGACCACCATCAATAGTGATGGGTACCAACCACTTTGGTCAATACCAACCATTCTGATCTTGCACTTAGCCAAAAAATGGATAAGTACTAACCAACTGAAACCGTCCAATGTTTATCCTGAAGTCCAAAGCTCGTCCAAATCCATCGTCTTTTATCCTCAAATCCATCGACACGCATTCCAACATTCTCTTACACCATATCCAATTTGTTTGGGTTTCCAATCAAGGGGACGTAATCCTAATGCATGGAATATTCTTTAACACTAGATTTCCAATAAATCGGCATCTTCAATCAAACAATCAAACTAACATACATGCATCCAACAAGCATATAAATGTCCACAAAAGTATACATATAATTTGTATAATCCATCCATATCAACCAATATGGGAAATCATATCAATAATATCTCAAATCAATAATTCCCTAACTATGATACATCGATGGAAAATATGTGATATTCTTTATAAATCATTTTAAAATAATTTTATTTTCTTTTATAAAAGTCTAGCAGGTATATAAGTATAGGAAAATCATATTTTAAAATCAAAAATTGTTCCCAAGCATCAATCTAATACTATACAACCAATTATAGTATAATCAGAGACAATATCACCCACCTCATCAAAATCTATCCAAACCTTTGCCAAGTCATAAAACTCTCCATCACAAGCACAATACAAGAAATAGCATCCAATATGGACCTTATATGCAAAAAATATAGTGTTTATAAGTTTTCGGATTAATTTAATAATTAATTAACTTCAATGATAATTAATTAGTTTTATTACCTTTCTAATTATCTTCTTCCAGCATCCAAATACCTATAACATACATACATGAAATCAAAACCAATACAGTGTGCATGAATCTAGAGTGATATAGAGCAATGGTTGATGAAATTTAGCATCATTCACTCCTTTCGCCTTCTCTTCAAATGCTCGACTTGCCAATAATAGAATCACAAAGCCCTATTTCAAAATGCATCACCTAGGATTCTGCCTTAGGTACCTCCATGTTGCGTTCGTCATTCCTCGCTTGTACCCCATAGAAATCATGACGTCGGTGCTCCTCTCCTCCCTCTAGCCAATGCCGGTCTACGTTTCCTCTCTCTCCGGCTACATCATCTAAAAAGCCAAAACCTAGTTTTGAATATTCGATGTCGATCATCACCGCTCATGCCCAAACTCATACCAGAGGCGTCCCTCCTCACTGGGAGTCTGATGAGGCATGTCACGTGATTTATCGTCAAGTAAATCGATCAATTTTCTTTTTGAAAGATAATGTGGGTGTCGACCATTATTTACTGAAGGGGGGATTGGAATAGTGTAATGGTCAATAGGAAGAAGGGTTTACTAAGTTAAATAATAATATTTCATTCTCATTTTAAATTCTCAAATAAAACAATCACGTGTTTTAAGCCTGTATGATCAAACGACACCTCCGATCGCGATTAAAATAAAATCATCACGTGTTTTAAATATTCCGGCCTAAGGGTATAAATTTTGTCGCTATCTGAGACTACGTTTGGGATGATAATTTTGCATTTTTTGGAGACCATTTGGACTATCGGATCATTCGATCTTCTAATATAGCGATCAATATATTTATTTTAATTTGCAACGTTGATTCGAACATAATGGAAGTGGTTTGGAGTCCTGATTCGATCGTATGTGAAAATTCACATTTTTCGGATCGTCAATTAATTAACGATTTAATATTTAAATCAATTATTTAAATATATCATCGTCACAAATATGGACCGTTACAGTTAATAGTGGTTTTCTTTCTATTTTTTGGGGGAGGAGGGGTGGGGTATTATGGTGGCGAGAAATCCCATCAGCACCATCATGATGCTAATCACGAAATGGACTTTGATCTTAACCATTAACTCGCTAATCACCTATTAAAATGTTCGAAATCAAGTGAAACTTCAAACAGCCATAACTTCCTAATGGTATGTTAATTTTCCTATTATGGCCACTTTATAAAAAGAGAAACCATCATCCCGAACTAATAAAAGTGGTTTCAAATCCAAATTCCGCTCCTATCAAAAGTTATAAGCTAAAAAATATTTTTAGGATCAAAATCATCCGATAAAAATTCTAAGGATGGAAAATGTCTCTAGTGGTCATTTTCCAAAGTTAAAGAATCATTTGACCCTAAATAAAAATAATATTAATATTCTGTGATCCTTAGATACATAGAATACAGGTTGTTGGCAAATGTGATGGCCGCCTTACACCACTGTTGCTCAATATACTTGTATAGTGCAATGCAATGGTGCCCGGCTGATATAAGACAATAGATACGGTTGTAGTAAAGTAAGTTAATCATTATAGAACCTATCATATATCACAAAGTGCATCGAACAAAATATAATAATAAATAATATAAAATAGGCAAGACGGTAATAACTCGATGAATCACAGAAGTTAGAGTACTTAGATCCATACAATATATAGCATAGGTGATAGAGTTATACATCAAATAATAACTCATAAATAGGCAGTCTCCAGATAATAAAGGCACTAGAAAGCTTCATAGTGATATGCAACGAAATAGCAATTCATAATAAGTAAATGTAGTAATACGATAATATGACCTCCTGTCGTCCTCTGTCCAGCTCCACATGCTTACCATACCTGACAACCTTAACCTACTCATTTAAGCGTACAAGGAATAATAGGAATTGAAACATAAAATCTCGTGTCAGACATTAATTTGGTATGAGCAGTAGAAAATATCAAATAGGATAAAGTCAATATACTAGGATAAATAGTATGGAAAATTATTTTTGACATGTCCCAGCAACCATTGAGTTAACACATAACATCAAATATACGCTGCCTTACATCATGATCACCATAGTGTACTATACATCAAAATACTAATGGATGTCTAAGTATCTACATCATTAACATCTGCATTATGTGACATTCCTAGGATGATAAGCAATTAACCAACCATGGCATCTATCGTCCATCATCTATCCTCACATTGACTTAGTTGTGCATAGGATATTTGATAATTCGCTTAAGCCAAAATGCTCGAGGACTTGACTACCCATTATGATAATCAAGTTCCTAGTTTCATGCTACTCTAATTTATTCCACTTAGTATGTAACACCATGTAAAATCAACTATAAAAAATTGGATAAATTAAATTAAATAACATACGGATAAAAATAAAAATTTGGCATTTGGAATTTGACCTTGAAAGTTATGTTGTTATGTCTATGCTGAAATTTTGATCAATTTCCATACATAATATTTGAAAACAGAGCCCAAAAGAAAAGGCTATAGACGTTTGAAGGTTTTGGGTTTAAAATAATTTAAATATAATTCATATTCAAATGAATAATTAATTTTAAAATTTGAAAGTTAACAGTGAGTAAAAATAACGTTAACGTTAAATGATAATTAAGGAAGAAAAAAATAGTAGGATGAAAAATCTTCCCAAAACAAATGTCATGGTCAACCGCTCCCTAGAGTCGGTCGACCGCTAGGTAGGGTAGGTCGGTCGACCGTTGACTGTGAAGTTGCGGCTAGGGTTTGTGAATTTGAACACTACATATTTTATAATTTCCAACCGACCTTAAACCAATGATTTCATTGCATTCCAACTACTATAAATAAGACCCTAGAATCCTTACCTTTATTTGCAAATATTTTAGGAACATTGGCAAAGCTCTATCAGTTCGTCTTTTCATAGATTCAGAAAACTCCATGGGGTTTTAGGTAAAAAATCTATACATCAATTTTTGTTTATTATTTATTTTATTGATATATTCTCATTTGATCGCTTGATTTTTGAATCTAATCTATATGTACAAATCCTTTTTTATATAAATATCAAAAAGAAGAGACCAGATAAAGTTTGTCAAAGGTATGTCAAATCCAAATGAGGTAAAGCTAACGATATACCGTGAGTGAAAATCTTAGTTTTTTTATTTTAGTAATTGATTAGTATAGTTTGAGTTTGAATATGCTTTGGGGAGTTTTGGTTTGCAAACATTATATTATAAACCCCCAAACTCCTTTAATGCGAAATGTCAATTCTAGGTTAAAATCTCAAATTATTTATGTTAAATAATGGAAATTGGGTAGATTTGCAATTTTGATAATTTTACCTTCTATTTCACTTCTCATCTTTTTTCCTTGAGTTTGGTTGAAGGATTTTTATTAATGAATAATGTGTAAAGTATGAATTTTATTCATATTTTGCATTGCTTATTCTCATGAATTAATAGAAATTCCTTTGTCTATTTTTATGAGAAAAGGAAGTTGAACAGAGCGCAAAAACTGAAGTTGTAAGTTTCTTATATCAATACATTCCATTATTTCTATGTAATAAGCTGAGTTTAAATTTTAATTGTATACACATCTATTCATTGGAATTTTTTACTATGAATATTGAAATTTTTGTATTGCTGATAATATGGAATGAGACCTGTATAATTGTTTAAAGAGTTGACATTTAAACGCTAGTTTGTTTAAAGAGTTAACATTTAAACGCTAGTTTAGGGTGTATATTCCGCACGCTCAGAAATTACTAAGTGCGTTTCTATTTATATATTAGCATAATTAATGTATAATTGCGTGGTTACATAGGTTATTAATTTTATTAAAATTCCCCTTAGGAAGGGTGATCAATGTCAAAGTCGAAATAAGAAAGATTTCTTATAAGGCCTTGATTATGGAAATGGTGAAATGTGTGATAATATATGTAGAGTGTGGTATGGATTATAAATAAGTTATAGGGATGCGAGGTCGTTCAAAAGCACACGAAAGTCTGCCTAGCTAATCTTGCTACCAACAGTGTGACTTTGGGGCTGATATGAGGCATCACTTATAATAAGTAACTATGATGACGTGAGGTTTGTCCCAAATTCTATAGGGTAAATTTATCCAGCTAATCTGGCTACCTATACCTACGAATAGTCGGGCTAATGTGAGACACCATCATGGGGTATAGGTCATAATACAAAGGGCCTGCTTCAGAGATTGAAGGTATTAAGTGGTTGTGTAAGGGTCAGCCTTTCTCTATATAGGAAGTAGTAAATGAACGGTGTTATGGGTTAGGCATGGTAGAGGATATCTTAGGAAAGGGTCGGCTTCAATAAGAAGTATTAAGTGGATGAAGAGATTTCGTGCAATGTTAGCTAGATGGTAACTAGTGAGGAATCTGCCTTGGCATTATAGGTAGTAAATAACGTAGACCTACCACAAATAAAGGTATTAAATGGTCGAAGTCTACCTAATTCCATTTAAAAGGTATTAAATGACTTGATTATTATCTCTTACGTTGATCGACATTAAGGACGATAGATACACGTTATTGGGTTGATAGCAAATTGGTATGGGCATATATTTTGAAAGTCTTTCTATTTATGTTGATAAAAGCCTTTGGGCTTATATTTGGAAAGACTTAAGATGTAGGTAGAATACACAAGATATATTCCTATTTAAATTATATCCCCCAAGTACTAATATAATAAAAGCTCAAGATTTTTATTCACCAGACATGTGTTGTTCTAACATCGTCCTCATTACAACATAGGTTAAGAAGAGCGATGTTGAAGGAGGAGATGTTGATGAGACTTGAAGTAGTAGCCTATTTATTTACTTGTTATTTTCTGCAGTTTTTATGTACCCATGAGACAAAAATGATGTTTTAATTTATTGTACCATGGATATATAACCATGGGTATGGATATTTTCTATAGTTTTCAACGACAATTTTAAAGTTTGGAAAAAATGGGTACTGTTGGTATTATTATACTTTATCCTTCGATTGTGAGATTCTGAATGCATAGATAAATAAATCAGTACTTTTCTTTTTACTAACCAACAGCCAGCTTTAAGATAGGTTTAAGTTTCGGTAAGCCTTTTCTGGGTCATAATTTAGGTCTATTTCAGGGTGGATTGTTACACACTAGGCCACGAACTAGACGAATCGTTATGTTAGTCCGGGATAAACAATCCTCTCATATGAAGATGAGGATCCACCAGGCTCCAAGAGTCATCACACTCTCAAGTGCATATCCCGCTTTACGAGTACAATAGAAACCTATGAGTATCGACAATCCCTTTGCATACGTCGTCCATGTCATAATGCATCCTAGGATCGATCTTTTAGGTCATCACACCATTCCCGTCCAAGGTTGCTGAAGTCAGGACGATTCTTAACCATTATCACTAGTTGTAGAATATCATCATTTGTCATCATCTAATAGTTCATTCAATCTGACTCATAGTCACCTACTCTACATCTCAAAGTATAGCTATCCATCGTCGAAACCATCACTTCCCATCATGGAATCATCATCATTCAATCATGTATCGTCGTTATCACAAATTGCCACCAAACCTTGTGGTTTATTACCTACCCTACCCATAGACCGAAGTAGAAGCACTTAGAGCTTGAAGTAGGTATAAACGTGAAGGGTCGAAGCTTTAGCTCCTAGTTATCAAAGCAAGCATGTGGATGACTCAAAGCCGCCACATAAATCTCTACCACCGATCCATCACTACCGAACCATAAAGCCCGATCCATCACCGCCGATCCATCCCATCACTGGCCCCACACTTCAAAGCAACTGACTGTAATGACCCAGAATTTCAGTCATTTGAAATTCGTATATTTAATTGATTTTAAATATTCATAGGTTAATTTTATAAGACGAATGGATTTTATTTCGAATATCTAGATTTAATTGGATAATTAAATAGTTAATTCAATATTTGAAATTTTGGAAATAATTGAAATTTGAATTTAATATGAATAAAAATGTTGTATAAAGTTGAATTAAATTATATTTGAATCAGAATGATGTTAGAGAACTTTTAAAATGGAATTAAAAGTCAAATTGTAAAAATTGATTATTTTAATAATTAATTGACGAGTGAAAATAACCATTTTTCAAACTTTCTCGGATTTCGATGAAACTAGTTTCATTTGATCCGTAATGTTAAACTACTATAAGATTTTAAATTTCGTGTCGATCGGATTTACGGTTTGTCCAGGGCAAGCTAAAACGTGTAGAAATCGGTTTAAGTGAATTTTAAATTTAAATAATTCAATTTGAAAACTTATCTTTCAAATACGATCAAATTGGCTCCCAATATATATTCCATTGCATTCGGAATAGGGGTAAACATTATAAATGCCAGGGGGCATGCTTCGTTTGGAGTTTGAAAAAATTTCGGATGAATAGTGCACGAGAATTTTCTATAAAAGGATGTTAAAATTTCTTATTTTCCCAAACCCTAGCAACAATTAGGGCAGGCCGCCACTTTCATTTCTATGGTCGAAAATGATTCAATCCTTCTCCCCTCAATCCCTCTCAATCCACTAACAATTAAAAGAAACGTTCAACTACAAAGATGAAGAGGATGACGAGATCTATCGATCTATACGGTGATGATCAAATGTAATCAAGTGAATCGACGACAATTCCTATTCAAAACGCATGCGTTCAACCTTGTTTTTCTCGGCTATAGTTGGACCAAGCTCGCCATGCCTGTGGCGGAAAGTGGCTCTCATGATGGGCAATCGAACGATGGCCCTTGATCGTTGTTTACATCGTCGATGGTCGAGCGAAAATTCAAAGAGAGGGGCGGCTCTATGGGTTCTCGGTTCCTTTTGAAGGCTTGCAGAAGAAGAACGTCCGAACGGCCCTGATGTGGAAAGAAAATCGAATGACTCTGATAGGTTAAGGGTTTAAAAATAAAAATAAAATATGAAATTAATTATATTAAAATTCGTGTAATGTTTAAAATATTGTAACTTTTTCATACGAGGTCCGTTTCGCATAAAACGAATTGCGTTGGATTCGTATTGACGAGCACTACGAGATGGAGCTGGATTGAGATTTATTTGAGCTAGTAAATTTTTTGGTTGAAATTAAACACTCGTTCAATTTTAATCAGAATAAATCGCTAACGCGACGACTACAATCAATGTGAGTACAACTCACTCTTTCTGACTCACTGATATTTTTATATAAGTGAGAAATAATTTTTTATATGATGATTGATGATTGTTTGGATGATATATGATATATTGATTGGTATTTGGATATATATATATATCTGCCTAGTGGAGCAGATGACCCTATACATTCCCGTGTATGAGCCGATGACCCTTTGTATGCACGACTACCTCGAATCGGGCATTGTACACATATTCTAATATGTATATTTGTTGCCGATGACAGGTTGGAGGGATCCAACTGGATTCCTCACCAGTATTGATTTGTTTACAGATATTGTTATATATCCTGTTTCATATGATATATGATTGTTTTGGATGCTATGATTGATGTATTTGGTGCTGTTGCAGCATTGTGCCTATTTTTAAAATTTTAAAAATGTTAAAGTGATGATTTCCAAATTTAAAAGGATTTTAAAGTGGTTTTGAAAATAGACGTTTTATTGATTTTTGAATTGTAAAGGAATTGAATTTATTTTGAATATATAAATATTATAATTTTTTGTTATAAAAATTATGATTTCCGTGAAATATAGTAAATTATGATTTTTGGAATATGAAATGAACTATTTTGTAAAATAGTTTCAATGGAGATTTTTGAAGTTATAATAAACGATATATATATATATATATATAAGATTTACAAAATTGATATTTTATAAATCAAAGAGTTAAAATTATAAAGGAGTTTCATAAATGTTAAAATGAAGTATAAATGGATTTTATAAGTGAATAAGATTTATGAATTGTGAAGTTATAAAATGAATAAATTTTATAAATGAATTAAAAGTTATTAACTTATAATTTGGCTTTTTTGGCATATAAATGATATAAATGGAATTAGTTAATAAAAGGATTTATAAGTGGAAGTTTTTGTAAAAATATAAATGGAATTTATAAACATTGTTTTATAAATCCGAAAACAATTGAATTTGGTAAGTTAAATATAGAAGTTTATTAAAGGAGATATATCCACAATTTTGGACAGTGGTAATCCTTTAATGAAGATATAGAAGCAATGATTTGGTAAAAGAACTATATCCACGATTTTGGACAGTGGATAATTATTTAAATAAATGTGTGAAAACGATGGATTTGGTAAACGATTTATATTCATGATTTTGGACAGTGAATAATATATTAAAAAATGTTTTGGAAAGTGATATTTTAAATGGAATAAAATGGTTTAAAGATATTTTAAAATGTGTTGAGTATCAAAAACATAGATTTTAAAATTCATTGTTGAAATAGACGTTTTTGAAAAAGAATAAGAAAATAATGGACTATAACGCTGTTGTTATAGTAAATAATTTCCGAAAGGAAATGTTATTGTATAGTATTGGGATTTATATATCTACTTTATTTTCGAATCCCTAGACTATTGATTTCGGGTTGTCGTAACGATGTTTTACGCAACATTCATTTTGGCCCAAATAAAAGATGTTTAAGAGAACGGTTTCCTTAAAGAATAAAATATATACTCAATCATGATTTAAGTATATGCAATATTTTCTAAGTGTTGAAAATAAAGAGATTTGTGGATTACTTATTATTAAATAAGTATATGGAAATGTTTTCCAAAGTTGAAATGGTTGGAGACTACATCATTTTAAAGATAAATTTGAAGTGAATATTTGGCAAGTGATCTAATCAATAAAAGATTAATATAAGGGCTCAGTGATTGTTATAGTGCTGGATATTTGTTTGTTTGCTTTGATAGTTAAATAATCGACTATCGATCTTGGCCAAATTTTAGTTCCTCGACTTGATATGGGAACTGTTTAGTCGTACACAGGTTTGATTATCGTTTGTGTTGATGATGTTGATTCGTCTAGTGCGAAGTATTACTCCAATCTATCGAGCTTCCTTCTTGGCCTGAATGTAGCAAGTTGAAAGTTGGAAACGTGAGAAGTCTATGAGACTTAGTTTCTGTGTGAGGTTGAGAAACGCTTTTGCGCTGTTGGTGCGAAGAGACCGAGATCGGTTTATCCGAAAACCACTTCAGACCAATGTATATGCGATGATTGTGCAGGTTGCTTGTGCTGATATTGATATTCCGTCTTCTCATAGTGGGGGACTGCTTATTGATCGTTTGGGCTTAAAATCCCAATATACATTTAGTAGCAGTGGTCTCGTCATTATGAAATATCCAACGCGAGGACTATTCGCTATTAATCCTAAGGATTTCCCGACAGGATATGGTAGGAAAGTACATTCAGTTTGTCCTGTTCCTGGACAACTTATATGGATGTTTATTTGACATTGTATTTCTATAGATTACGTACATTGGTTTTTACAAACGTACATCAGTGGTGGCGGAGAAGACAACTTCTCTTAACTTAACACCCTCCTTAAGACGTATGAGATTAAGGGTTGTATTTTTGTAGAAGGCAATTAGTAGTCAACGAAAATGGCCTATGGCATTCTAAGTGATGTGATATGTGATTGTGAAAGGTAATCGTTACCTCGTCGGGCCTCATCAACCGGAAATGACCAAAACAGGGTTAGATGCAACAAGGCTAAGTGGGTCATTCCTAAATAGGATATGATCATCCTCTTCTAGATATATCTTTACACTCTATGACGTGGTGTATCTGATTATTGTGGTTTGTATGCTATGACGGCCCTCGGTAAAGGTCGGCAATGACCGGAGGATGATATATTCAGTACCATCTAGTTATAGAGATGGGTGGTTCTTGTGTTGGTAGAGGATCCATTGTGATGGTACTCGGTACATTCTTCTAGAGATGTACTGCCGGAAGGTAGTCCCTTCACCTGGTCATTTGTATGGAAATCGAAACTTCAGTACGTTCCTGCCAATTTATTTATAGACCTTTAGTATGCTGGAATTTAATAATGGCAACAATTTCGGCTATTTTGAATATTATTTGTATACTACACACTAGTATAATATAAGAGGATTTGATATGAAGGAAATGTTTTAGTTATCGTAAGGTAAAAACATGTCCGTGTTTATGTGTGGACTTGTCTTACGGGATAATTTTGTTTTGATAAAGGAAAAGTTTTGGTAACTTAATAAATTCAGTTGAGTGTGTTTCTCACACTGGTTTACCGGACTGATCTGGGCGTTCTTCCCTTTCAATGCTCGAGTTAGACCAAGTATATTTGCAGGTTCAGATTTGATGCTTTTGGAGCTTCAGCAGGTGACCTGGAGACCTTCATTTCGTATACGCGCATCTGTTTTGATTAATTATTATCCGCTGCACTTAGTTGTATATTATCGACATTTGTGAGGAAAGGTTATTATACTGTTCAGGATGATAACTATTGATTGATTATTGAACTCTGATTGATGTGTGTGTATATATATACAGTTTCTGATTTGTAAAGATCATTGGTATGATATTATATATTATACGCTGCGCTGTGAGATTCTGTATTGTTCTGTTTGATTCTATCTTCTCTCTTTCTTCTCTTCTCTTCTTCTCTCTTCTTTTCTTTCTCTTGACTTTCTGTCATTCTTTGCTTTTTGGATCGTACATGTGTGGGTTATTGTCGATTCATAGGGTACGGATTTGCGAGTCTTCATAGCTGGTATCAGGGCTTAGATTTTGTATATTCCTAAGCTTTGATGTGTACTAAGTATAGATAGGGACAGTAGCACCCTAGATTTAGTATGAGTGTATTATATATATGAGTGCGTATTTTTTAATGATATAAATATATTTTATATCGTGTTTGCTTATCCGTTGAGCTATTTGTGAATTCTGGTCGGTATGTGGGACGCCATATTATCGATAGGGATTTCCAAACGCTTAAACGAGGCAAGTCGACATAGTATCATTTTAAATTGGGTAAATGATATAATTTTACCTCTATTATATTTTATATATAAAGGAATAATTTTCCAGAATTATTAAAGTGTATACAAATTGATTGTTTGGTTGTTTGAAAATGTAAATATATAAAGTCTAAATAATCTAAAATAAAAAAACAATTGTAAGATAATAAATTATATAATAAAATGAATTATAAGATGGAATTATAATTAATATAATTTACAATTGTGAAATAATCTTATATATAAGAAGTAAAACTATATGAATATATTAATAAATATAAGTTGTAAATGAAAATGAATTTAAACTAAGAATTTGAAAAATTGGAATCCCGTTTATTTTGAAAGTTATTTGTCAAAAGTAAAAGAGGTTATTTTGTCATAAATCTAAATAAGATAAAAGAAGTTGGAATGAATCTTATGTAAGTACAGTAAAATAGTGAAATTATATAAGTAAAAAGATTTATAAATGTGATTTATAAAGATAGATGGAAATTTTTAAAAGAGTATAAAGCACTGAATTCACTACTGTTGCTAGGAAAAAATAAGGGTGATGACTGCAGCATCATCAGTATCATTTTTGAGTTTCTGTGAGATGGATTTACTACCAATAGTAAATTGAAATTGAAGTTTTGTTGTGTAAGCAAATTTGATTTAAAATCCAAGTTAAAATTGATAAAAATAAGTGAAACGAGTTTTGGACTTATAATATATGAGATAATAAAATTTTTGCTTTGGTAAAGTTGAATAAATGTGAGTTAGCATAATACAATATATGATTTGAAATTTATTGGATTTGAAATTATAAAGAAGGAGTTCAGTGAATGGAAGTGAACTTAGGTAGATGTTTATGGAATTATGAATAAATAAGTTGTATAACTTATAAAATGAGAAAAGGTAAGTAAAACCAATGGCTAAAATGGTTAAACAATTTTGTTAAGAAAACAAGATATGAATTTGAATAGTGATATGAATTTGACTTAAGTAAAGTTAAATAAAATAGAATTTGAATTAAATTAGAAGTGAACTTAAGTTGTATAGTGAAAGTGAAGGTAAATGAAATTGAAATGAAACATAACTTAAGTGATGTTGAATGAAATTGATTTTGGTATCGAAGTTAATTAATAAAATGAATTAAATGAATGTGAACTTGAGTTATATAAAGAAATTCAACTTTAATTGTAAAATGAATCAACATTAGAAATGATGTTGTTAAGAATCGTATAAAAGTTAAGAAGTTGTGAATTAATAGTAATGTAACATTCCTGATTTTTTTAAGCTAAATTAATTTGGAAAATTATATAAGTTTGGTTAAGTTATGAATTAATAGAGAATTAATTTCAATATTTGGGAATGAATATGTATATAAATTAGATTTAAATAAATAGAATTTGAAAGTTTTAAGATTTATAAAAGGTATGTTCTGTTATTTATTTATATTTATAAATTTATTTTAAATTAAATCTTGGAATTAAAATTAAAAATTAAAAATCTTATAAATATATTGGGTTTGAAAACATTATATTTTCAAATTAATAAAGATTTTTCCAAATTATATTAATTAGATATTTTGAATGAGAAGCTATATTTTTAAGATAATAAGAAAATTGTTTTCTAAATTTTAATATCTATAATATGATGTTAAACAAGGTTAAACAAAAGATTTAAAATGATTTTGTCTTATATACTTGAAAATAAATATAGCTGATAAATAAATACAAAGCTTTGATAAGAACGTATATTTTGAAGGTATAAAATGTTAATATATTGAAATTTAATTGGACTTAAAGAAAATTTTATATTTGAAACAAAAATATAATAAGTATGATTACTTAAGTTTAAAATGAAAGTTTTAAAATAAGTTAATATCTTAAGTTTAAAAATATAAAGGTATTGAAAATAAAAAAGAAGGACTAAACATAAATTTAAAAATTTCATATGTTTGAAACTAATAAAATCTTCTTCTTAATTTTTTATAAATATGCATTTTGATGTGAAAGATATATAAGTATAAGTAATTGAAATTATCTTTTAAAAATATACATATGTAAATTAAATTGAATAAAGGGTCTGAACAAAATTTATAAATTAATTAAAATTAAGGGCTTAAACATAAAAATACATATTTTAAACAAGTGTACAAGAATTGAGACATGCATTTTACAAATGTTAACAAACAATACAAGTGGCTTATTATTATTTTTAAAAAGATATTAATTTACAAATAAACACAAACTAGGCTATTACATTTCCATTTGAGAATCATCTCCTCTATTTTTCTAAACTAAGAAAGAAAAATAAAAATCAAAGTGAATCAAAAACCAGCAAAACAAACAAAATCTGCATATTCAAAACACTAACCAAAACATGAACAAAACCCGAGAACAAAGAAAAGCAAAAGGAAATGAATCAAGCCTGGGAATCAAAGTTTTTGATTCAAAATGAAAACCAGAAAAAGAATGCAAAATGCCTGACCAAATCAAATTCATACATGATTCAATGCAAAGATAAAAAGGTAGAGCAACTCAAAGCAAAGATCAGTTTTCAAATCGAAATCCTGCCTCCATTCTTCTCTGTTTAACAAAACCTGGTGAGCAAACTTCATTTCTTAAAACCCATCTTCTTGATTCTGATATATGTGGAGAAAATGCCTTGGAAGTTGATGATTTAATATGAATATATTTACAAGTATATTTGATTTCATTTATGTGTGTAACTGGATGCATGCATGTCAGTATATTTGTATTTACACACCTCTGTAGATATAACAGGTTTAAAAATCTTTATAAAAAGATTCATATCTTTTTATCCAAACAAATTTAAGCTATGGTTTCTAAGGGGAAATTTTTTATAAGGATGTAAATTCATTTTTAAGAAGTGTTTCCGGTAGAATTATTTGGGGAATATTACAATTATGTAAAATTACAGTGAAATCTCTTGTAAGCAGAAAATTCAATGAAAACAATTTCAAGTTTTAACTGTATATTTAAATTCGTGAGAGGAAATCATGATTTTTAAAGATTTTTATGTTTGTAAATTTAAGAAATCGAGAGTTGAACTGAATTGGGGGTTGTGTCATTTTCTGGTGATCCCTGTGGTTAGAGAGGCCATGGTTGTTTCAGGAGGTAGAGGGGTAAGCAGTGGGGTCAGGAAAAATGGTAGAAGGATGGTCTATGACCGGAGGTGACGGTGGTGGCTCGTTTTGGTTGCTAACCATAGTTTCGACTAGGTCAGGTTGTTTCGTTTGGCACGACACCTATGGTACATCGAGTTCGTCTGAACTCTGGGATATTGAAGTCTGGGTGATGGTTTATGTTTTGGCCGGACGTGCTGAATTCTGGTGATCAGAGAAGTTGGTTGTGGTGATTTCCAGGTTTTGTTTTCTGGTACCTGTATCGGGCTTGAATGCTCGATTTTGTTTTGATGATTTCATAATCGATCTGATCATCGGAATAGAATTGAGGGAAGATTGCCGATGTGGGAGGGTGGTCAACGTTGGTCGGACAAGGCTAGAACCACGGTGCGTGTGCACCGTGCACTTTCTGATTTCTGATGAAATCTGGAAGCAGTGTAGAGGGAGACTCGAGTTTTTCTCGAGTATTCATCATGTTTTTCTTGGAGTGATTTAAGTTTGGACTCGAAGCAAGTTTGTTTTCCTTGGGTTATTTTTGTATGTTACAGGTAAAACCTGTCTGCAAATTTAAAATGGAATTTAAATTGTGAGATAGATTTAAAAATAAGTTTAAATCTGGTATGAAGTTTAGATTCAAATGAAACTTTTAAATCTTAAAGTTTTAAAATGAAATTTGGGTTTTAAATTAAAGTTTTAAATCAAGATTTTAAAACAAAGTTTAAAATCAAAGTTTAAATCAAAATTAAAATATGGATTCAAGTCTCTTTGAATCCAAATTTGGAAATTTAAATTAGTTTTAAATCTGAATGTGTTTTAAACAAGTTTAAATTAAATAGCTTTTAAAAGTATATTTGTTTTCAAACAAATGTTTAACTTGATTTTGATAAAATTCTTTTATAAAGGTCTTCTTAATTTTGAGTGAAGAGTTAAATAAACTGTTTTAACTTGAATTTGCAAGATAAAATGTAATGTATTTTAAAGCTTAAATTTTAAATAAAAATTGAAGTAAATTAGTTAGAACTTTTCTTATATAGGGTTATAAGTGGATATTTAAATTTGGTAAATGTTTAAATATATAATCATTTTGAATCTTAAATTGAAAATGGAATTTGAATTTAAATTTAAAGTGTAATGTTTAAAATACACTTAAATGTTAATGAAATCATTAATAAAGAAATTAATTATCTTAGAGATAATTAAGGTAATTAAATGATTTAATTAATAAGGTAATTAAAGAATGATTTATTTAATTTATAAGTAAATAATTTGGATTAATTATAATTAGAAATGACTAATAATGAATTAATCAAAGATAATTTCTTAAGAAAGTAATTAAAGAAATGTTATTAGTTAATGAAGATAATTAACTAGGGATTATTAAGTAATTTAATTAATGTGATTAATTTTGATAATTAATTAGATTAATTAATTTTGATAACCAATTATACATTTTTGAATGTAATTACTTAATGAAAGTAATTAAGGGATTAATTACTTATTGTAATTAATTTTGGTAATGTGATTAATTTAAGTTAATTAATTAATTTAGTTTAATTAATTTAAGAAAACCATTTGATAATTGGATAAGTGTAATTACTTAATGTAATTAATGGAGATAATTACTTAGGGAAGTAATAAATGATAATTACTGGGAGATAATTAGTGAATATGATTTATAAATGAAATAATTTGGGTAATTACTTTTGTTATTAATCAAAGGTGATTAATAATTGTGTTTAATTAAAGATTAATTACTTAATGTAATTAATTTAAATAAAAGTAATTTAATTTAAATATAATTAGAGATCATTAATTAATATAATTAATGATGTAATTTATAATGGACTAATTAAGGAATAATTAATAATGAGGTGATTAATTGATGTAATTAATTAAGGTGATTGATTAATTAATTTATATCAAATGATTTGTAATTAATTAATCAGGATTGGATAATTAATTCATAAGTAATTAATTTAATTGGAAATTAATTGAATTAATTAGGATTAAACAATTAATTAGCCCTACTTATAAATGATTATTGAATACTTGACCTTACTTATGAATGATTGTATTGTATGAGATGCCTTGAATTGATTGTCCTATCTGATCTATGATATTTTGTTCCGTGGATTGAGCTGTGTATAATTTATTCATTTATTGGTGATACATTTGTATATTATCTATGAATTCGCGAATGAACGACAAGCGTTATAGTTTATACCGCTTATCAACTATATTTTTGTGTTTTGATCTGTGATGATTGAATGATGTTGCACTATTGTGTTAAACCCCTGGACTACACCATACACACACAAATATGGATTTCACGTGGAAATCGATTAGGTCACAGATAATTTGAATTTAATAAAATGTTCATTTTCAAAAATTGAAATATGGTTTTCCAAGTTATGAATGAATATTTGGAAACGGTTTTGAAAGCTATGAATTAAATTTTTATTTAAAGATTAGATGTAATCCAATTTGAAAAGAAAGTGGTCTTGAAAGTTATAATTGAATCTTTGTGAAAAAAAATTGTGAACTTTGTTCCAAATTGAAGAGAATCTTGTAGGTGTATCTTTTATATAAAAGATATGGAATTGTAAATAGTTTTGAAAACTATGAATTAACCTTTGTGAAAGATTTGTGAACTTTTTTGAAATGAATCTTTTTGTTTAAAAGATTAGGAATGGTAATTTGTTTTAACCATTTGAAAGAAAAGTTTTGGATTTTAAAGTTGTGACTTAACAGATATCCAATATCCATATGTTTTTTAAAATATTGCGCTCATTATTCGGTTTAGCCGGGAGAGGACCTTATGTCATATAACCCATTCTGAATAATGATACGACGTTATGGATAACATTTGATAACCGGTGGTGAAGAACGGGTATTTGCGAGAACGATAGGATGACCTATCGATTGTCTCTGCACCGAGTAGCTACGGTATAGAGATTCCCTAAGTGATGGTCAGTCCGATCGGGATTGTGGATTCCCGAATTGCAAGGGCTTCTTTGGAAGTGCCTTCGGTTCTGTTCGAACCCGGAACAGACTTGTATGGATGTGTGTCTGACATTACACTTTGAGATGTAAAACCAGTTTCTATCAAATACATTTCTGTTTGGTGGCGGAGATTTATTCTCTTAGCTTAACACCCTTCTCTAAGACGTACGAGCTCAGAGGTTATGTAATTGATGGTTACCAATGATACATTCCCATTTGGTAATGTGGCATACAAAGTGCTGCTGATAATTTGTTGATCGAAGCATGGCTTTGTGAAAAAGCGTAGCTTTGTGGACGAGACTTCGTCGAACCTCACAACCCGGTTATGGTCGAAACAGGAATCGTGGCAGCAAGGTTATTTAGGCGTAGCTCCCACTGAGGGTATGTCCATTTCCTTCTGGATTATAAGTGGTATCATGGTATGGAGCCCAGATACTTACTTTGTGGTTGCTGCAAACTTATTGCTTTGTGGTTGTCGGTTGTGAAGCGCTTCGGATAAAGGTTGATAGCGACCAGGAGGTGGCATACTCGTGTTAGTTGTTACCTAGTTACAAAGGTAACCCGGCCTTGCGTAGTAGAGATCCGGTTAGGTTCCGGGGACGTCCCTCTAGAGGCGTTCCATTCATTTTATATGGGAAGTTCCTTTGCCTGACCATTTGTTAGAAATCCAAACAAAACAATACGAGCCCTGTATGGTTTTATTTTTATAACCTGCCATGCTGCGTGGCGGTAACCTGCTGTAAACCATGGTAGCTATAGTAGGCATACGACGAAATGTGTATGCTGGCTAAGATTAATATTATATTTTCGAAATTGTTTTTTCTACACTATGCACTAATAATAACATCTAAAAGTGTTTTCTCGTATAAAGCATTTTTGACTATCATAAGAAGAAATCTCCTCCAAGTCTGCGTTTGCATTGTGTGTGTGGTGGGAGGTCTTATGGTAGTTTCATTTTCAAAAAGCATTGCGGATTTCTTTCAAAATTCTTTTGTTTTTCTTTTGAAAAAATGAACTATTTTATTTCAAATAACCGTTTACTCATACCAGTCCCATGACTGACCCGGAGTTTATTATTCCTTTCCTAAACTCTGGGTGCCCAAAATTTTCCACACGGGTAGTCTGGAGTTGGGGTTTTCAGATAATAGATATCGATTTGATGCCCTTTAGCATTCTCTTTGGAATTTTTTGGAGTCTTTGGATTCACGACTGACCTTGCTTAGCTTGGTGCAACGTGATGATGGTTCGAGCTATTTCTGGATTGATGCTTTGGAGTTAGAGCTGCTGTTGCTGTTTGGAGTTTTTTTGGTTCCGTTGCTATATCATATTGTTATTCCGCTATAGCATTGTTATCTTGTATCTCTGATATTGATTCATATTGTATCATTGTTGTATCGAATGTTGTATACCAACGATATTCATATCTTTTCCATTGTGTTGTTATACTTAATGTTTTATAAGCTTCGACGAACCTGATTCGACGTTTGGATCTGCGGCATTGAAAATGAGTGTTGTATTCGGTACTGATTTTCGAAGGTCGAGTCAGGGTCGTCACAATTGGTATCAGAGATGAAGGCTGAAATTTTAGCTCAGGAGTATAACACATTAGGTAACTCATTAGAGATAGGGTGAAATATACCCTAGAATGAGTATATCCCTAAGATATCTGTTCGAATGCCTCAGTAAATTCTTTTACTATCCACTGATAGTGAGTATGAGTGTAAGAAGAGGACGAGATATGGGACATGGGAGTACCACTACAAATGGTCAGTACCCTACAATAGCGGAAACAACTTTCTCTATCAATCTCCTTTGATTCGTCTTCTCAATTCTTTAATGGTTCCTGGTAGGTCCAGGAAGAAGCTTTGATATATTTACATGGGACATAAACTCCAGATGGGTCAGAATTGTTTGTTTGGAGGAATTGTTTGCTTTGGTTGCTATGGTTGATAGGTATATTTTGGTTGTTTAAACTAAAAGATTTGGATTGCATCCATATATCTGTTTATTCTTTTAGATCCAGATATATTCTACAAAGGGTTAGTTATCCTTCGAACTAACCAATACCTTTGTATACTCGTAGATCTGGTGACCCGAGTATCTTGATTTGTTCTTGTATCCATTATTGATATTCTGATTTGGGAAGCCAAATGCAGAATAGGTATTCAGTTTGATTTGATGATTCATCTCTCTATCTTTCTATATTTCTTTGTTGTCTCCCTACTTACAAATTTCGAGGACGAAATTTTCTAAGGGGGGAAATCTGTAACATTCCTGGTTTTTTTAAGCTAAATTAATTTGGAAAATTATATAAATTTGGTTAAGTTATGAATTAATAGAGAATTAATTTGAATATTTGAGAATGAATATGTATATAAATTAGATTTCAATAAATAGAATTTGAAAGTTTTAAGATTTATAAAAGATATGTTCTGTTGTTTATTTATATTTGTAAATTTAGTTTAAATTAAATCTTGGAATTAAAATTCAAAATTCAAAATCTTATATATATATTGGGTTTGAAAATATTATATTTTCAAATTAATAAAAAAATTTCCAAATTATATTAAATAGATATTTTGATTGAGAAGCTATATTTTTAAAGATAATAAGAAAATTGTTTTCTAAATTTTAATATCTATAATATGATGTTAAACAAGGTTAAACAAAAGATTTAAAATGCTTTTGTCTTATATACTTGAAAATAAATATAGCTGATAAATAAATACAAAGCTTTGATAAGAATGTATATTTTGAAGGTATAAAATGTTAATATATTGAAATTTAATTGGACTTAAAGAAAATTTTATATTTGAAACAAAAATATAATAAGTATGATTACTTAAGTTTAAAATGAAAGTTTTAAAATAAGTTTAAAATGAAAGTTTTAAAATAAGTTTAAAATCTTAAGTTTAATAATATAAAGGTATTGAAAATTAAAAAGAAGGATAAACATAAATTTAAAAATTTCATATATTTGAAATAATAAAATCTTCTTCTTAATTTTTTGTAAATATGCATTTTGGTGTGAAAAATATATAAGTATAAGTAATTGAAATTATATTTTGAAAATATACATATGTAAATTAAATTGAATAAAGGGTTTGAACAAAATTTATAAATTAATTAAAATTAAGGGCTTAAACATATATATTTTAAACAAGTGTACAAAATTGAGATATGCATTTTACAAATGTTAACAAACAATACAAGTGGATTATTGTTTTTTAAAAGATATTAATTTACAAATAAACACAAACTAGGCTATTACATTTCCATTTGAGAATCATCTCCTCTATTTTTCTAAACTAAGAAAGAAAAAAAAATAAAAGTGAATCAAAAACCAGCAAAACAAATAAAATCTGCATATTCAAAACACTGACCAAAACATGAAAAAAACCCGTGAACAAAGAAAAGCAAAAGGAAATAAATCAAGCCTGGGAATCAAAGTTTTTGATTCAAACTGAAAACCATAAAAAGAATGCAACATGCCTGACCAAATCAAATTCATACCTGATTCAATGCAAAGATAGAAAGGCAGTGCAACTCAAACCAAAGATCAGTTTTCAAATCAAAATCCTGCCTCTGTTCTTCTCTGTTCAACATAACCTGGTGAGCAAACATCATTTCCTAAAACCCATCTTATTGATTCTGATATATGTGGAGAAAATGCCTTGGCAATTGATGATTTAATATGAATATATTTACAAGTATATTTGATTTCATTTATGTGTGTAATTGGATGCATGCGTGTCAGCATATTTGTATTTACACACCTCTGTAGATATAACAGGTTTAAAAATCTTTATAAAAAGATTCATATCTTTTTATCCAAACAAATTTAAGCTATGGTTTCTAAGGGGAAATTTTTTATAAGGATGTAAATTCATTTTTAAGAAGTGTTTCCGGTAGAATTATTTGGGGAATATTACAATTATGTAAAATTACAGTGAAATCTCTTGTAAGCAGAAAATTCAATGAAAACAATTTCAAGTTTTAACTGTATATTTAAATTCGTGAGGGGAAATCATGATTTTAATATAGATATTAAGATTTTTAAGTTTGTGAATTGTGAGAAATTGAGAATTGATCTGAATTGGGGGTTGTGTCATTTTCTGGTGATCCCTATGATTGGAGAGGCCATGGTTGTTTCAGGAGGTAGAGGAGTAAGCAGTGGGGCTAGGAAAAATGGTAGAAGGGTGGTCTGTGACCGGAGGTGACGGTGGTGGCTCGTTTTGGTTGCTAAACCTAGTTTCGACTAGGTCAGGTTGTTTCCTTTGGCACGACACCTATGTTGCAACAAGTTCGTCTGAACTCTGGGATATTAAAGTCTGGATGATGGTGAATACTTTGGACGGAGGTGCTGAGTTCTGGTGATCGAAGGAGTTGGTTGTGGTGATTTCTAGGTTTTGTTTTTTGGTACCTGTATCAAGCTTGAATGCTCGATTTTGTTTTGATGATTTCATCATCGATCTGATGATCGGAATAGGACTGAGGGAAGATCGTCGATATGGGAGGGTGGTCAACGTTGGTCGAAGAAGGCAAGAGCCACGGTGCATGTGCACCGTGCACTTTCTGATTTCTGGTGAAATCTGGAAGCAGTGTAGAGGGAGACTCGAGTTTTTCTCGAGTATTCATCGTGTTTTGCTCGGAGTGATTTAAGTTTGGACTCGAAGCAAGTTTGTTTGCCTCGGGTTATTTTTGTATGTTAGAGGTTTTATAAAACCTGTTTGCAAATTTAATTTAAAAGAAAATTTAAAATGGAATTTAAATTGTGAGATAGATTTAAAAATAAGTTTAAATCTGGTATGAAGTTTAGATTCAAATGATACTTTTAAATCTTAAAGTTTTAAAATGAAAATTGGGTTTTAAATTAAAGTTTTAAATCAAGATTTTAAAAAAAAGTTTAAAATCGAAGTTTAAATCAAAATTAAAATATGGATTCATGTCTCTTTGAATCCAAATCTGGAAATTTAAATTAGTTTAAAATCTGAATGTATTTTAAACAAGTTTTAATTAATTACCTTTTAAAAGTATATTTGTTTTCAAACAAATGTTTAACTTGATTTTGATAAAATTCTTTTATAAAGGTCTTCTTAATTTTGAGTGAAGCGTTAAATAAATTGTTTTAACTTGAATTTGCAAGATAAAATGTAATATTTTAAAGCTTAAATTTTAAATAAAAATTTAAGTAAATTAGTTAGAACTTTTCTTATATAGGGTTATAAGTGGATATTTAAATTTGGTAAATGTTTAAGTATATAATCATTTTGAATCTTAAATTCAAAATGGAATTTGAATTTAAATTTAAAGTGTAATGTTTAAAATACATTTAAATGTTAATGAAATCATTAATAAAGAAATTAATTATCTTAGAGATAATTAAGGTAATAAAATGATTTAATTAATAAGGTAATTAAAGAATAATTTATGTAATTTATAAATAAATAATATAGATTAATTTATAATTTGAAATGATTAATAATGAATTAATCTCAGATAATTTCTTAAGAAAGTAATTAAAGAAATGTTATTAGTTAATGAAGATAATTAACTAGGGATTATTAAGTAATTTAATTAATGTGATTAATTTTGATAATTAATTAGATTAATTAATTTTGATAATCAATTATACATTTTTGAATGCAATTACTTAATGAAAGTAATTAAGGGATTAATTACTTATTGTAATTAATTTTGGTAATGTGATTAATTTAAGTTAATTAATTAATTTAGTTTAATTAATTTAAGAAAATCATTTGATAATTGAATAAGTGTAATTACTTAGTGTAATTAATGGAGATAATTACTTAGGGAAGTAATAAATGATAATTACTGGGAGATAATTAGCGAATATGATTTATAAATGAAGTAATTTGGGTAATTACTTCTGTTATTAATCAAGGGTGATTAATAATTGTGTTTAATTAAAGATTAATTACTTAATGTAATTAATTTAAATAAAAGTAATTTAATTTAAATATAATAGAGATCATTAATTAATATAATTAATGATGCAATTTACAATGGACTAATTAAGGAATAATTAATAATGAGGTGATTAATTGATGTAATTAATTAAGGTGATTGATTAATTAATTTATATTAAATGATTTGTAATTAATTAATCAGGATTGGATAATTAATTCATAAGTAATTAATTTAATTGGAAATTAATTGAATTAATTAGGATTAAGCAATTAATTAATCCTACTTATAAATGATTATTGAATGCTTGACCTTACTTATGAATGATTGTATTGTATGAGATGCCTTGAATTGATTGTCCTATCTGATCTATGATATTTTTTCTGTGGATTGAGCTGTGTATAATTTATTCATTTATTTGTGATACATTTGTGTATTATCTGTGAATTCGCGAATGAACGATAAGCGTTATAGTTTATACCGCTTATCAACTATATTTCTATGTTTTGATCTGTGATGATTGAATGATGTTGCACTATTGTGTTAAACCCCTGGACTACACCATACACACACTAATATGGATTTCACGTGGAAATCGATTAGGTCACAGATAATTTGAGTTTAATAAAATGTTCATTTTCAAAAATTGAAATATGGTTTTCCAAGTTATGAATGAACCTTTGGAAACGGTTTTGAAAGCTATGAATTAAATTTTGATTTAAAGATTGGATGAGTTAATCCAATTTGAAAAAAAAATGGTTTTGAAAGTTATAATTGAATCTTTGTGAAAAAAATAGTGAACTTTGTTCCAAATTGAAGAGAATCTTGAGGGTGTATCTTTTATATAAAAGATATGGACTTGTAAATAGTTTTGAAAACTATGAATTAACCTTTGTGAAGGATTTGTGAACTTTTTTGAAATGAATCTTTTTGTTTAAAAGATTGGGAATGGTAATTTGTTTTAACCATTTGAAATAAAAGTTTTGGATTTTAAAGTTGTGACTCAACTGAAATCCAATATCCATATGTTTTTTTTAAATATTGCGCTCATTATTCGGTTTAGCCGGGAGAGGACCTTGTGTCATATAACCCATTCCGAATAATGATACGACTTTATGGATAACATTTGAAGACCGGTGGTGAAGACTGGGTATTTGCGAGAACGATTAGATGACCTATCGATTGTCTCTGCACCGAGTAGCTATGGTATAGAGATTCCCTAACTGATGGGAAGTCCGATCGGGATTTTGGATTCATGGATTGCAAGGGCTTCTTTGAAAGTGTCTTCGGTTCCGTTCGAACCCGAAACAGACTTGTATGGATGTGTGTCTAACATTACACTTTGAGATGTAAAACCGGTTTCTATCAAATACATTTCTATTTAGTGGCGGAAATTTATTCTCTTAGCTTAACACCCTTCTCTGAGACGTACGAGCTCAGAGATTATGTAATTGATGGTTACCAATGATACATTCCCAATTTGGTAATGTGGCATACGAAGTGCTGCTGATCATTTGTTGATCGAAGCATGGATTTTTGAAAAAGTATAGCTTTGTGGACAAGACTTCGTCGAACCTCACAACCCGGTTATTGTCGAAACAGGAATCATGGAAGCGAGGTTATTTGGGGGTAGCGCCCCCTGAGGGTATGTCCATTTCCTTCTGGATTATAAGTGATATCATGGTATGGGGCCCAGTTACTTACTTTGTGGTTGCTGCAAACTTATTTCTTTGTGGTTGTCGGTTGTCAGGCGCTTCGGATAAAGGTTGATAACGACCGGGAGGTGGCATGCTCGTGTCAGTTGTTACCTAGTTACAAAGGTAACCCGACCTTGTGTAGCAGTGATCCGGTTAGGTTCCGAGGACGTCCCTCAAGAAGCATTCCATTCATTTTATATGGAAAGTTCCTTTTCCCGATCATTTGTTGGAAATCCAAACAAACAATACGATCCTTGTACGGTTTTAGTTGTATAACTTGCCATGCAACATGGCAGTTGCCTGCTACAAACCATGGTAGCTATAGTAGGCATATGACGAAATGTGGTATGCTGGCTAAGATTAATATTATATTTCGAAATTGTTTTTCTACACTATGCACTAATAATAACATCTAAAAGTGTTTTCTCGTATAAAGCATTTTTGACTATCATAAGAAGAAATCTCCTCCAAGTCTGTGTTTGCATTGTGTGTGCGGTGGGAGGTCATATGGTTGTTTCATTTTCAAAAAGCATTGCGGATTTCTTTCAAAATTCTTTTGTTTTGCTTTTGAAAAAAATGAACTGTTTTATTTCAAACAACCGTTTTTGTTTACTCATACTAGTCCCATGACTGACCCGGAGTTTATTGTTCCTTTCCTAAACTCTGGGTGCCCAAAATTTTCCACACGGGCAGTCTGGAGTTGGGGTTTTGAGATAATAGATATCGATTTGATACCCTTCAGCATTCTCTTTGGAATACTTTAGAGTCTTCGGATTTACGACTGACCTTGTTTAGCTTGGTGCAACGTGATGGTGGTTCGACCTATTTCTGGATTGATGCTTTGGAGTTAGAGTTGTTGTTACTATTTGGAGTTTTTTTGGTTCCCCTGCTATATCATATTGTTATTCCGCTATAGCATTGCTATCTTGTATCTCTGATATTGATTCATATTGTATCATTGTTGTATCGAATGTTGTATATCAATGATATTCATTTCTTTTCCGCTGTATTGTTATACTTAATGTGTTATAAGCTCCGGCGAACCAGATTCGACATTTGGATCCGCGGCATTGAATATGAGTGTCGTATTCGGCGCCAATTTTCGAAGGTCGAGTTAGGGTCGTTAAAAATAATATTGAAAGTGTTGTATAAAAGTGTGATTATAGTGAATACTAGAATTCAATCTAAATTTAATGTTAAACCAATTGAAATTAAAAGTGTTGAACCAAATTAGATGAATGTAAAGTAAATTAATTTGGTATTGTTGGATATGCATTGATTGTTAGATGGATGTTAATTGATTGTATAGAAAATCCATATGAAGTTGAATTAATAAAATTGAAAGCTATAAATAACTGAATCCAAATTGGAAGTTAAGTGAATTTAAATAGAATTGATTTGATTTGAATTTGAAAGTGAACTAACTTGAATGCGATTAATGAATGTAAACTAATTGAACATGAATGAATGAATGCTAGTAAATCCAATGTTAATGAATCAAATGTGATTAAATTAAAAACCAATTCAATGAATATTAATAAGAAGTGAAAGTGTATTGGTTTGGTTATGGATTTACTGGATAGATATGGATTAATTGGATGATAGTTGTTTCATGGTTGGATTTGTTGCCTTTTGTTGCATTTGCTGTATTGGCATATGTAGTAGTTGTAGTGGTATATGTTGCATATTGATATTACTTTCATATATACATGTTTCTCATTGTTTGTTGAGTGTATAGTAGGTGCGGATTGTGCTTGCTTCCCATTTGGAGCTCGCTTTCGTGCTATATTAGCCGTATATGCTCGCTAATAATATATAAGGTGCATATCTTGGATTACATATCGTACTTTTACACTTTTTTCCCTTCGGGATGCCTCATCCTTGATAATGAGATGTATACTGCTATTTTTCTTGGATCGAACCACGCAAAGGAAACTATGGCGAATTTTTTTGAAAATTTGAGGCATTAGAAATTTTTTGGGAAAATTGGAAAACTTTTGGTAACTAAGTTTTGATTTTGGAGTTAAAAGTTAAACGATATTAGTTGGTTTTAAAATGAAAACTATGAATGGATTTGAAAACTTAGAAATGTTTTTGTAAGAAGTTTAACTAATGGATTTTCGAAAAGTTAAAAGTTTAAATAGATTTGATATCTAGATTGAACGATTTGTTTTGAAAAGTTAATGGATTTTGTGACTTTTTCTTACTTGGTAATTTCGGGGATGAAATTCTTTTAAGTAGGAGAGAATGTAACGACCTATAATTTCAGTCATTTGAAATTTGTGTATTTAATTGATTTTAAATATTCACAGGTTAATCTTAAGCTGAATGGATTTTATTTCGAATATCTAGATTTAATTGGATAATTAAATGGTTAATTTAATATTGAAATTTTGGAAATAATTGAAATTTGAATTTAATATGAATAAAATGTTGTATAAAGTTGAATTAAATTATATTTGAATTAGAATGATGTTAGAGAACTTTTAAAATCGAATTAAAAGTCAAATTGTAAAAATTGAATATTTTAATATTTAATTACCGAGTGAAAATAGCCATTTTTCAAACATTCTCGGATTTGACGAAACTAGTTTCATTAGATCCGTAATGTTAAATTATTATAAGATTTCAAATTTCGTGTCGATCGGATTTACGGTTTGTCCGGGGCAAGCTAAAACGCGTAGAAATCGGTTTAAGTGAATTTTAAATTTAAATAATTCGATTTGAAAACCTATCTTTCAAATACGATCGAGTTGGCTCCCGATATATATTTCATTGCATTCGGAATAGGGGTGAAACATTTTAAATGCCTGACGGCACGCTTCGTTTGGAGTTCGAAAAATTTTCGGACGAATAGTGCACGAGAATTTTCTACAAAAGGATGTTAAAATTTCTTATTTTCACGAACCCTAGCAACAATTAGGGCAGGCTGCCACTTACGTTTCTATGGCCGAAAATGATTCCATCCTTCTCCCTCAATACCTCTCAATCCACTAACAATTAGAAGAAACGTTCTACTACAAAGATGAAGGGGATGACGAGATTTATCGATCTATACGGTGATGATCGAATGTAATCAAGTGAATCGACGACAATTCCTATTCAAAACGCCCGCATTCAACTTGTTTTTCTCGGCCATAGATGGACCAAGATCACCGTGCCTCTGGCTGAAAGTGGCTCTCGTGATGGGAAATCGAACGATGGCCCCTGATTGTTGTTTAGATCATCGATGGTCGAGCGAAAATTCAAAGAGAGGGGCGGCTCTATGGGTTCTCTGTTGCGTTTGAAGGCCCGGAGAAGAAGAACGGCCGAACGGTCCTGATGTGGAAAGCAAATCGAATGGCTCTGATAGGTTAAGGTTTTAAAAATAAAATTTGTAATTAATTATATTAAAATTTGTATAATGTTTAAAATATTGTAACTTTTTCATACGAGGTCCGTTTTGCACGAAACGAATTGCATTGGACTTGTTTTGATGAGCACTACGCGATGGAGCTGGATTGGGATTTATTTGAGCTAGTGAGAATTTGGTTGAAATTAAACGCTTGTATAATTTTAATCGGAATAAATCGCTAACGCGACGACTGCAATCAATGTGAGTAGAACTCACTCTTTTTGACTCATTGATATTTTTATATAAGTGAGAAATAATTTATTATATGATGATTGATTATTGTTTGGATGATATATGATATATTAATTGGTATTTTGATATATATACCTACCTAGTGGAGCAGATGACCCTATACGTTCCCTTGTATGAGCGGATGACCCTTTTTACGCGCGTCTGCCTCAAAGCGGACATTGTACACATATTCTAATATGTATATTTGTTGCAGATGACAGGTTGGGGGGATCCAGCTGGATTCCTCACCAGTATTGATTTGTTTACAGATATTGTTATATATTCTGTTATCATATGATATATGATGTTTTGGATGCTATGATTGATGTATTTGGTGTTGTTACAGCATTGGGCCTATTTTGGAAATTTTAAAAATGTTAAAGTGATGATTTACAAATTTAAAAGGATTTTAAAGTAATTTTAAAAATAAACGTTTTATTTATTTTTGAATTGTAAAGGAATTGAATTTATTTTGAATAAATAAATATTATAATTTTATGTTATAAAAATTATGATTTCCGTGAAATATAGTAAATTATGGTTTTTGGAATATGAAATGAACTATTTTGTAAAATAGTTTAAATGGAGATTTTTAAAGTTATAATAAATGGTATATATATGTAAGATTTATAAAATTAATATTTTATAAATACAAGAGTTAGAATTATAAAGGAGTTTTATAAATGTTAAAATGAAGTATAAATGGATTTTATAAGTGAATAAGATTTATGAATTGTGAGGTTATAAAATGAATGGATTTTATAAATGAATTAAAAGTTATTAACTTATAATTTGGATTATTTAGCATATAAATGATATAAATGGAATTGGTTAATAAAAGAATTTTACAAGTGGAAGTTTTTATAAAAATATACATGGAATTTATAAACAATGTTTTATAAATCTGAAAACAATTAAATTTGGTAAGTTAAATATAGAAGTTTATTAAAGGAGATATATCCACGATTTTGGACAGTGGATAATCCTTTAATGAATATATAAAACAATGATTTGGTAAAAGAACTATATCCACGATTTTGGACAGTGGATAATTCTTTAAATAAATGAGTGCAAACATTGGATTTGGTAAACGATTTATATTCACGATTTTGGACAGTGAATAATAAATTAAAGAAATGTTTTGGGAAGTGATATTTTAAATGGAATAAAATGGTTTAAAGATGTTTTAAAACGCGTTGAGTATCGAAACCATAGATTTCAACATTCATTGTTGAAATTGACGTTTTCGAAAAAAAATAAGGAAATGATGGCTATAACACTGTTGTTATAGTAAATGATTTCCGAAAGGAAATGTTTTTGTATAGTATTGGGATTTATATATCTATCTTATTTTCGAATCCCTATACTATTGATTTTGGGTTGTTGTAACGATGTTTTGTGCAACATTCTTTTGACCCAAATAAAAGATGTTTAAGAGAATGGTTTCCTTAAAGAATAAAATATATACTCAATCGTGATTTAAGTATATGCAATATTTTCTAAGTGTTAAAAATAAAGAGATTTGTGGATTACTTATTATTAAATAAGTATATGGAAATGTTTTCCAAAGTTGAAATGGTTTGAGAATATATCTTTTTAAAGATAAATTTGAAGTGAATATTTGGCAAGTGATCTAATCAATAAAAGATTAATAAAAGGGCTCAGTGATTGTTGTAGTGCTGGATATTTGTTTGTTTGCTTTGATAGTTAAATAACCGACTATCGATCTTAGCCAAATTTTAGTTCTTCAACTTGATGTGGGAACTATTTAGTCATAAATTTAGTACGTAGCCTTCAATGTAGGCTTGATTATCATTTGTGTTGAGGATGTTGATTCGTATAGTGCGGAGTACTACTCCAATCTATCGAGCTTCCTTCTTGGCCCGAAGGATAGCAAGTTGAAAGTTGGAAATGTGATAAGTCTATGAGACTTAGTTTCTGTGTGAGGTTGAGAAACGCTTTTGCGTTGTTGGTGCAAAGAGACCGGGATCGGTTTATCCGAAAACCACTTCGGACCAACGTATATGCGACAATTGTGCAGGTTGCTTGTGATGATATTGATATCTGTTTTGCATAGTGGGGTATTGCTTGTTGACCGTTTGAGGTTAAAATCCCAATATACATCCAGTAGCAGTGGTCTCGTCATTATGAAATATCCAATGCGAGGACTATTCGCTACTAATCCTAAGGATTTCCCGACAGGATGTGGTTGGAAAGTACCTTCGGTTTGTCCTGTTCCTGGACAACTTATATGGATGTTTGTCTGACATTCCATTTCGTTATATTACGTACATTGGTTTTTACAAACGTACATCAGTGGTGGCGGATAAGGCAACTTCTCTTAGCTTAACACCCTCCTTGAGACGTATGAGCTTAAGGGTGTATTTTTGTGGAAGGCAATTAGTAGTCAACGGAAATGGCTATGTGGCATTCTAAGTGAAGTGATATGTGATTGCGAAAGGTAATCGTTACCTCGTCGGGCCTCATCAAACGGAAATGAACAAAACAGGGTTAGATGCAGCAGACTAAGTGGGTTATTCCTAAGTAGGATATGATCATCCTCTTGTAGATATATCGTTACATGCTATGACGTCGTGTATCTGATTATTATGGTTTGTATGCTATGAGGGCCCTCGGTAATGGTAGGTAACGACCGGAGATGATATATTCGGTACCATCTAGTTATAGAGGTGGGTCGGTCTTGTGTTGGTAGAGGATCCTTTGTGATGGTCCTCGGTACATTCTTCTAGAGATGTACTACCGGAAGGTAGTCCCTTCACCTGGTCATTTGTATGGAAATCCAAACTCCACTACGTTCCAGCCAATTTATTTGTAGAGCCTAGTATGTTGTAATTTAATAATGGTAACAATTTCGGCTATTTTGAATATTATTTTTATACTAGACACTAGTATAATATAGGAGGATTTGATATGAAAGAAATGTTTTAGTTATCTAAGGTAAAAACATGTCCGTGTTTATGTGTAGACTTGTCTTACGAGATACTTTTGTTTTGATAAAGGAAAAGTTTTGGTAACTTAATTAATTCAGTTGAGTGTGTTTCTCACGCTGGTTTACCAGACTGATCCGGGTGTTCTTCCCTTTCAATGCTCGGGTTAGACCGAGTATATTTATAGGTTCAGATTTGATGCTTTTGGTGCTTCAGCAGGCGAGCTAGAGATCTTTATTTCGTATACGCGTATCTCTTTTGATTATTGATTATCTACTGTAACTAGTTGTATATTATCGGCATTTGTGAGGACAGGTTATTATAAATGTTCAGGTAGACAACAATTGATTGATTGTTGAACTCTGATTGATGTGTATATATATACAGTTTCTGTTTTGTAAAGATCGTTGATATGATATTATATATTATCCGCTGTGATGTGAGATTCTGTGTTGTTCTGTTTGGTTCTATCTTCTCTCTTTCTTCTCTTCTCTTCTTCTCTCTTCTTTTCTTTCTCTTGACTTTTCGTCAATCTTTGCTTTTTGGATCGTACATGTGTGGTTATTGTCGATTTAGAGGGTACGGATTTGCGAGTCGTCACACTAACCGTGCTTCACCACGTGAAACCATCTTTCACCAAACCATCACCATCAGTAATTGGTAACCCATGGATTGGTGCCAATCCATGGCTACCTATCCATCCCCTAGTCAAATTTCTCTTTGTTTTGCTCCATCAGCATATATCCCCAAGCAAGCACTCATGACTCGAAGCAAGCCTAGAACGATCCCCCATGTGACTCAAAGTATGACTTGTATAACTCTATACCGATCCCACACTTAAACTCTCTCCATCTATCCCTTGCAATCCATACTATAACAATCTGACTTTTCACGACCTTAAAATTGCCTTAGAATGAACTGATGAATTGTTACAAACATTCAATAGTAAACAAAGAGCTATATAAATTAACCATAACTTTTAGAAACTTGCAGCGGAATGGATCAAATACAACAAAGATAAAATAAACAGAATTCATCTACATACATCATAAGCTACATGTATCCTTATACATACACAAAATCTCACACTATATATCTTATATATACGTATGATGGACAATATTTGTAAACATGTCTATAGTATTCATCTTCGAACACCACACTAATAAACGTTAATCTCATTTACCATATTGTATGAGGAGGGGGTCAGACACACATGTTAGGTGAGTAAAAATACTACCAAGTATATAATGGTACACGATTTCATAGACATTATATGAATATCGATACTTATTTACCTTAGCCTGTCTTACCTACATCCATAGAGTTAGTCCATCATAATAAATATATCATGATGACTGCTTATATAGTTATGAAGTAAATACCAATATAAATTAGATAAATAGACTAACTATCGAATCATATGGAATGAATAGAAAGAACCAACTCATAAATATAATGAGTTGAATATACAGTGCTAACCCGCATAATGAAGTTGAGTTAGACAAACATGACTAAGTCGGATATACATATGAGTTAAATAAACTAGACCAGTCCCGAGTACGTAATGATTTGAAAAAACAAAACCAACCTATGTTATGAAATGAGTTGGATAAACATGACTAACTCGTGCATACATATGTGTTGAATAAATAGAACCAACCCATAGTATGTAATGAGCTGAATAAATAGAACCAATCCGCATAACGAAATGAGATAGATACCATGACTAACTCGCATGTATGTAATGAGTTGAGCAAAAATGACCAACCCACGTAACGAAATGAGTTAGATGAACATGACTAACTTGCGTGTATATATTAGCTGAATAAACAGAACAAACTCAATGCATATGGGTTAAATAAATAGAATAACCCATTAATGGATAACACTCAACCATAAGACTAACGGAGTATGTATCTATATGTTAAACACCCCCAAACATGGATAAAAGGTTAACACGTTATCTATATATTATTTCAAATAGGCTTGGATAGAGAAAATTGCTCCAATCTGGTCCAGGTTGAGGTTGGCCAATAAAATGCCTATAGGTGCACCAGTGGATCCCACAGGTGGACCGTTGTACGTAAAAATTCCAGTTTTCATACTTCTAGATTTCAATTTTTTCTTCTCCAATTTGATTTCTACTTCATCGCTTACTATTTCAACGCTTCTTATTTCACATGTACATCATATTCCAGCATTCTATCCATTGGTATATCATATATTTAATTAAGTTTCTTAATTACCACAATCTAATCATTATATTCAATTCCAATTAAATAAACAATTTAAATGAAACCTACCCTCAATTCAATCATTATTTAGATCATTAATTTCTGGAATCATTTCAAAATTAATCTCCTAACTCATTTGACCCAAACTTAATATTTAATAATCCTAAATAGCAAATATACAACTTATAATACTTTCGAGTAACAATATATCCTCAGTAATGATCTCCACTAATCGAATTACATTGCAAAGCCTTAGAATATGCTTATTTGCTCCAAAACCTTCGCAACCCAAATTGTAGATCTTCCTCGATCCTCGAATTAGCAAATGACTGATATCCTCTTGTATTTCTCTTCTTGCTCTTCGATTTGATGTATATTTATAGGTTTTTATTTAGATTTGAGAGAGATGATAAGATTAGACAGAGATGGAAGGAGAAGAAGGTAGAAAACTGAAATGTATGTAAATGAGAAAAACTAAATTTAAAACTTCCTCTCTGCCCATTATATAAATTCTGAACCGTTGCTTTAGTCTAATGGGCTTACACCCAAATTACAATTCAAAACCCACTAGTTTAAATACTGCATAACTCCTCCATACGAACTCCGATCTGGACAAACCAATATACAGTTTTGACAAGAATAATAAGCTCTATGCAATGGCATAAGTCTCGTTGTCTAATTCCAATGTATGTAAAAAAATTTTTTTGCCCCTTTTAGTTAAAATTACCAAAATACCATCAACATTAATTTCTAAAATTTATGGAGTATTGCACATACAGTTACACAAGTGACCTTAAGTAGACCCCTCCAAGACTCGATGCGAACCATCTCAAGACACGAGCATGCCCTGAAGCAAACTTCCATTTATCCATCGTCCCCAAATCACCATCGATCCATCTTCAATCCTCCATAACTCGAGAAAACGAAATCCAAACGACATGAAACTCGAAATGTAGAATTAAGGGGTCCTTCTTGACCTACCCAATTGATCACATGTTATTCGGACAAATTAAACTTTATGGGTCAACATTGATCCATAGCTTATTCCTATAACTAAATCGTCATTCGGTCGGCGTTTTCAACAATTCAACCAACATACATTCAAGCATACATTACATACAATTTATCCTAACAAGCTTACATCTATACACATCAAAGTGAAGCCTACATCTAAAGAAGAGAATCTATAAGAATAAGAACATCCATAACAACATGTATTTCACAAATATTTTTTTAACTATTAACATATATGATTAGAGAGAGTTTAGAACATATTTTAGAGTTTAAAAATCATTTTAAAGCATCATTTTAAGGTATATGATGACTAATTATTAAGTGAGAGGTCCTAACCACTCACCTTAATCCAAAGTAGTCCAAAGATGCACGAAATTCTAGATGACAGCAACTCCAAGTGATCTCCAATAGAAAATCTTCAAATCAAAGTGCAAATTACGCTAATATCTTTTAATGACAAGATTTGGCTCATTAAAGTTGGGTTTAGGTTAACTTTTTAAGCTAGATAACACTAATGCATTAATGGTGGTTTTCTCTTTATTTTTAGGAAGTGTGTAATGGTGAAGTGAAGTCCCATCGGCCCCAACATGATGTTAATCACGAAATGAACTTTAGGCCTAACCATTAACTCAGTAATTACCATTAAGCTGTTCAAAATCAAGTAAAACTTCAAACATCCATCTCCCTGGCGGTAAGTCTGTTTTCCAACTTCAAACTCTACAAAATGAGAAACCATCATCTTGACTAATGGAAGTGGTTTCAGACATAAATTCGGCTCCTATCAAAAGTTATAGGCCATACAAGATTTTCAGGGTCAAAATCATTGGATAAAAATTATAAAGACGGAAAATGTCTCTAGTAGTCATTTTCCAAAGTTATAGAATCATATGACCCTAAATAAAAATAATATTAAAATTTTACAAACCTCCAATACATAGAATATTGGTCATTATATTCTCCTGCACTTAAGGAATTTCATCCCAAAAATTCCAAACAAAATCAATAAGGTTATCCTGCATGCCTAACAACAATATACAAGAATAGGCAACCATCACACATCTAACATGCGTACACAATAGTAATGACTGTAAAAGATAATATCTAAGTCTATCCTAGCATGTAGGATACTATACTAAGGTGTACTCTAACATAATATAAGTGGAAGTAAAAGTGATAAATAGAAAATCTCACCCAGTACAAAGCTCTGGATAAGCTTCCCTCATGCTTTCCTCGGTCTCCCAAGTGCAATTGCCTTCACTTTCGCTCCATTGAACTTCCACTAACTTCACCATCTTCCTCCTAAGCTTCTTCATATCATGTCCAATGATACGAATAGGTCTATGTAGTCTTGAAGCTTCTAGTTCAATCTCAATATCATCTAGTTGATACAGTGCGATAGATACACCTAAGTCATGCACAAACTTCCTCAGATGAGAGATATGGAAGACACTATGCACACCCACCATTCTTTGAGGTAATTCGACTCTGTAAGTAAGGTTCTCAATCCTCTTTAGTATTGTAAAAGGATTTATGAATCTCGGTGCCAACTTTCCTTTACTATCAAACCAAATTACATTCTTTAATGGAGAGATCTTGACAAATACCATATCGCCGACAGAGAATTCTAAATATCAATGTCTATTATCAGCATAGCTCTTCTATCTGTCTTGAGCAGTTTTCATCTGTTAGCGAATGATCTTGATCTTCTTTGAGGTTTCTCTAACCATATCTGGCCCAAGTATCAGTTGTGCGCCTGCTTCCCACCAACATAAAGGATCGTTACATGGCCAGCCATATAATGCCTTGAATGATGCCATACCGATGCTGGATTGATAACTTTTGATGGAGATTCAACGAGATGTAATAATCATCCATGAGCCTCCAAAGTCAAGTATATAAGCCACAAGGGATGCTCTAAGATACGATTCACTCTCTCCTTTTGGCCCTCAATTTGAGGGTGATAAGTTGTACTCAAATGGAACTCTATCTCCAACGCCTCTTCTAAGCTCTTCCAAAACCCACCAGTGAACAATGGGTCTCAATCACTCACAATGCTCTTTGGAACACCATGGAATCATAATATCCACTTCACATTTAATTTAACCATTCTGGCTGCCATTCTACTTGACTTGACAGGTAAAAAATCTAACACTCTTGGTTAATCGATTGATTATGACTCAAATCCTATCGTGCCCTGCTCGAGTCTTTTGTAATCCATCGATCAAATCAATCAAAACTTACTCCCACTTCCACTTGGGAGTTTTTAGCGATTGCATTAAACCACTAGGCTTCTTCTGCTCTGCCTTAACCAATTAGCATTTCATGCACTTCGAGATAAATGTCCTAACTTTTTTCTTCATCCCTTCCCAATAATAGGTCAGCTACGCGGTACGTCTTATTACTTCCAGGATGGATAGTCAGTCTTGAATGATGGAACTCTCATAGTACCTTATCCCATAACCCATTTTATCATGGAATCCTTTGAGTGTTTTAGTGGAACATGGTTTATCATTCATACTACTCTCTAACAGAAATCAAACTAAAAAAAATTATTTTGATTCAATCATCTCTTTTTCAACTTATCTACTTTCATCATTAATCATATATTTAAAATACCAAGAAATCACATAACATAATATCCAATTTTATCTCTTTTTTAAAATGCAAGACAAGAATAGTAACCAATCTAGGAAATCAAAATAATTAACTAATCTTATTATTCTTAATCATAACATAATCATAATCAATGACTTCTTTTATAGCTAGAAGGACCCTCATAAAAATATCAGGAGCAAACAATTTCCTATACTTATGGAGCCAACTATCTTGGTCAAGTCTGTATTGTCTCATCTCTTCAGACTCTACTCCTTCTTCGATCTTAGCAATGATCTCAACTAATCTGGCATTATGACTTTGACTCATACTAATCTGCTCAATTAGAGTAGGTATGATAGTCAAGCTTGCCAATAATTCTGGCTCTAGCTCGCATCTTGGCCGGAAATCATAACCAACAATATATTCTAACCACATCCATTCTAGGAATATCGCTCCTATGTAGGCATGTCTCTTACTCAATACATCAGCAGTTGCATTCCCTTTTGTTAGTGTATATGCAATATCATAGTCATAAGAGGCTAGGAAATCTAACCATCACTGCTAAAGAAGGTTAAGAACCTTTTTCAAAAGGAGGTACTACAATGATTTATGGTCGGTTAACAGCTCGAACCTCTTTTAAAAGATAGTGCCTCCAAATCTTTAGAACAGACACAATCATTGCTAACTCTAAATCATAGTTCAGGTACTTCTCACGTGGCTTCAGTTGTTGGCTAGCATGCACAACATTGCCCCTCTACATCAATATCGTGCCCAATCCGGTACCACAAGCATCAGTGTATACCATTATCTCTTCATTCCTGCTTGAAATGGTCAATGCTGGTGCACTTATCAACTTCTCTTTAGACTTATGAATGCATGTTTACATCTCGCATCTTTAGTATAAGTATGATTCTTTTTCGTAAACCGAGTCTATGGTGTGGCTACTTTGGAGAAGTCCTGGATGAATCATCTATAATATCCAGCAAAACCCTAAGAAAATTCTCACATCTGTAGCATTTTTGTTTCTAGTCCAATTTTAAACTGCTATGACTTTTGTAGGATCCACGGGAATGCCCCACTCAGAAATAATATGACCCTATAATCTCACCTCCTTCCTCTAGAAGTGATACTTCAAAAACTTTGCTTTTAGTTGATGCTCTCTCAACACCTCAAACATAATCCTCAAATGTGTCTTGTTTTCCTCCTTAGTACGTGAGAAAACAAGAATATCATCGACGAACACAAGCACAAATTAACCAAGATGTGATGCCGTACCTCCAGACCCACATTAACAAAAAGAATTACTGAGTAATTCTGTCTGCTAATGCGGAGAACAGGGTTAGTTAAGGGCGACAATCATAGTATTGCATTAGATAAGAGCTAAGTATGTCGATTTAGTACTCAAATTTTTTTCCATTTCATCTCAAGTATTTGACATTCTTAATATCTATTTAATACACTACTATGGTGGCTACATGATCGATTCAGAAACAAAACATAATAACAATATCAATCATAAATCACAGAACAGCAAACACAGATGATATACATACACATCTACATCAAATATAATATAACATGTCGCAAGTGATATTATGACCAAAATATATACATACATCCCCACAAAAGAATATATACATCACAAGGTTCCCAACAAAACAACTACTGCATAAAAACTATGCCATCTATCCAAGGTCGAAGGAGAAATCCAAAAGTAATGCTACCAAAGGTCCAAATACCCCTAACCTACAACTCGGTCTGAACCGAGTAATAAATACACGGGTCAGGCTAACTAGAAAATGAAATTAGCTAGAGATAAGAGGGATATAAGTACATAAGGGAAATCTCCCTTTAATTATAAAGGAATGGTACAAGTATGGTTCAATTACAGTGTCATGGTGTAGATTCACAAAGGCTGTCACATGAATCGATTTAGTTCATCATAAGAAATTCATATTTAAGGATATTCAATATAAATGTAAGTAATCATACAAAAGCGATATGAGAAAATCATCAAATCTCCAAAATAGAATCTCATGAACTCTAAAAACAGTTCAAATCTCATAAAAATAAAATCACCATATATACATAACATCTCATTTAGCTCTAGGTTATCGATGTAACAAAGATTTCTCAAAAATGGTGAAATCGTATTTAACTCAGAAAACTCAGAAAACCTGGATTGGCCAAATCCCCGATTGCAATGCCGAAGCAATGCCGCACGTGCCAAACTCATGTCCGGTGCTATTTATAAATTAGGCACCTATCATATGGACCCAAAGGTCATACTCGTGGTGACCGAAGTCACATAACTCGTGATAACCAAAATCACATAACTCAAATGACTCGAAGGTCTATAGCACTGCATACTCGTGGATGAGTCACAAACTCTCGGATAAGAACCCAAAAAGTGTAATGTGGTCCCATACTACACTCTTGCATTAAACAGTTTACTAACCGCTAGTTAATTCCACATCATAAAAATAAATCACAAATCTCAGAAATCTCATATCTTGCTTCATATCATTGGTAAGTAAAATAAAATCTCTTGATGGTTTCTCATAACCCATAATTCCTGAAATAGGGAAATCTCAACTCAAGACTCGCCTCATCTCATCGGCAAGTGAAACAATATATGTATATGGTTCTCATTTATTATAATTCCTAAAATAGGAAATCTCGACCACTAAACTTGCCAAATATTGCTAACTCAAATAATTCCTAAGAATAGGAATTATAAATCTCAAATGCACCATAAAATGGCAAATCTCAATTATCAACTCAAAATATGGACTCGAATGGTTTCGGTCGTACAAGTCCGAAATTAACCCAAAACGTAAACTCACATGTCCCATACCACATGTTTTACTAAATCATTTAATTCTCTTTCTGATATGAACAAAAGATGTAAAAAAAATGTATATTATTTATAAAATAATTTACTTGAGAAAAGGGGATTTTTAAAACAATTTTTCGAAAATATTTTGAAAGCACTTATTTGAAAATTCTCCTTGTTATAGGAAATAAATATATTTTAAATACTTCAAAATAATTTAAAATATTAGAAAACATTTATTACAATTGTAAAATTATTTCAAAAATTTATTTTAGAAAAACTTGTTTTTGAAACGACAAAAATCGATAAAAATCACTGAAATTCAACATTCGAAAACAACTCAAATACTCATCAATCCGGGACTCGGATTGACCATAACTTTTGCTCATCTATTGATAGATTAGAGCTCTTGAAAATCATCTCAAATTTGCGTCAAAAAAGTGACAAAATCATAACAATTCAAAGGCAAAAGCTGCGAAATCAAGTCGCAAAAATAAGGGCAAAATAAGCAAATATCATATCGACCTTAAGGTCGATCACATTATGCCTCAAGTCGATCGCCGGGTCAACCATGAGGGGGCTTAGGTCGATCATACAATTGACCTAGGGAAATGTATGGTCGACCATAGCTATGGGAATTATTTTTTTCCAGTTCATTTTCTTGCATGATTCAATCTTTGAGCTCAATTTTCACATAGCTACATGTTGTTTCAAGCAATGAGAATTGACGTGCACATAGAGTGACATTCAAACTACAACCCAAAAAAGATCCAAAAGCATTTCAGTACAAAATCAAAGAGATATAACCACTCAAAGTGGCAACTAGAACAAGATTTTAACAAAGAACAATAAACAGAGAAAATTGTCTATAAGTTAACTATTTAGCCAAATTTCTCATCGAAAATTCATTTTTACAGCTGTAATTGTGAGCTTTGAACTCAAATGATGATTTAGCAATGTTTTAATAGCAAGTTGCAAGCTTTTGAGAAGAATTGAGCTCTAATAACCTATAATAGCTGAAACAGGAACATGCAAAACAAATTAAACTGGTTACAAACAATTTAGGTATAAGATTTTTGATGAAATCATTCAGTATTGGGTTTGATTACCTTATATAATCTTGCTTAGTGATTCTCGTTTTTTATTTGTAGCAAATTTTGAGTGGAAATGGAGATTTAGTTGAAGGAGGCCATTGATTAGCTTAATTTCTTTTTACTGTATGCTTTCTATTTTGAGAAGAAGATAAGAAAAGGTACGTACTACGTTTTCTTTTCTTACAGAAACATCCAAATATTAGGTTAATGGATTTAAACCTTACCCAATAAGTCCATGTCTATTTTTACTTAGAGAAAATGTAAGTTATGTACATAATTAGCCTATTATATCAACGCATACACAAATTCTCTTATTTTAAAGTCAAATAGAAACGTATACAACCATTTATTATTAAAAAAATTGTTATTTAACAAATTAAAATTTAATTTAACAATAAAAAGTTATTTTTAACAATAAAACCCTATTCTTCTCAATATTACGCAATTACACTATTTTATTACAAAAACATTATTTTTAATCCAACAAGTTGTACAAAAATTATTTTCTTGCCAAATAAATTACAATAAATCATTTTAACTCTTTTTGATCATCAAAATGTTATTTTTAAACAATATTTCATCTTTTATATTAATAAATTACATAATTTCTTCATGTTTCTCATTTAAATTCAATAAAAGATTAATATTGATAATATTTTCCAATATTATTGTATTGACTCAATTAAAATCAATAAATGATCATTTTATCTCAAAATTCTCAAAATAAAGTTTCTAAAACTTTATTTTCATCAATTTATATTTATTTCAATAATTTAATGTTGAAATACATCACTTATTTAATTTATTAGCTCCAAACTAATATAAACCCAATATTTATAATTTATTTAGCCAAATACTTATTCAATCAAATTTAATCCCTTATTCAATCTCACTACATTATTTATTTTAAATAAACAATTTTTGGAAAAATTTATCTTCTCCAATATATTTTATTCTCAATATTAAAATATAACTTAGGTAATCACCAATACCAAGGTTGTTACAGACTCCCCTTCTTATAAAAATTGCGTCGTCGCAATTTTAAGGAAAGAACTATATTCAACTCAATTTATTTCATCAGTTAAAAGAAAGATAGACAAGCTTGAGATTAAAATTTCTCAATCTCAACTCAAGATAAAAGAAGACCAAGACAAAATTGCTCGATAAATTTTATGATTTCTCGACTACATTTGTCGGGATTATCATACTATAGAATTTTTATAAGCAATAACTCATGATTTCAAAGGCATCTCTCCTTTGAAATAAGAACACAAAGCATAATGCTACCCAAAAATCAATTGAGTGAGAATGACTTCTCAGAAACTTCTCAAATAGAGTCGGGATTTTAACTCAACTTTTATCCCAAACTCCAATCAATAAGATGATCATCAATATCATTTTCTGCATGTCACTACGGAAAGAGTTACTACAATACTGGATTGATAACAAGAGAGATTATAAAACTCAATGAGAGGTGGTTCCTTCGAAGGCCACCAAACTCAAACGACTGCAAAAGCGCAAGTCGTTAGACTCTGCACTAAGGCAAGACAATCATGAGGAACACAATAGATATAAATTTTAATTTACAATCAAAATTTATTAGATTTCGAAATTCATTATCTTCAAAACCATAATCTAAATTTTTGTTTGCAATTAAACTTCTTAAAGTTCCAAAACTTATTACCTTTAAATTCAATATCTCAATTTTCAGTACTTGGAAATTTTCCAAACTACTTCTAGCTGAATCCTGAAAACATGGTTCATAAGATCAAAAAAGTATGTTGGTACATTAGATAGCCTAAATAGCAGAATGAACCACTCGTTGAAACCTAACGGCATACAAAATGCTATACTCGACACACTCTCCTTCGCTACTCTGAGTTGGTGAAATCCTATCGCAAGATCCAACCGAGAAAATACACTAGTGCCATGAAGCTAATAAAACAAGTCATCAATATGCGGTAGTTGATACAAATTCTTCCTCGTCATTTTATTTAGCACACGCTATTAAACGGACAATCAAAGGGAACCACCTGCCTTCATGGTGAATACTACGGGTGCTCCCCACTCAGAAATACTTCTATGAATGAACCCTCGTCGCTATAGATCATTCACTTGCACCTTGAGCTCCCGTCGCCCTCTAGGTGCTATCCTCCTCAAAGACATTACTATCGGTTTGGAATCTTTAACCAAATCAATATGAAACTCGATCTATCTGTGTGGTGGAAGTGTAGTCACCTCCTCGAATACATCTTAGTAATAGGCACTGGTGACAGCTTATTGTGTGTGGCATCGGAGGTATCGAGCAAATACAGAAAGTTGACCATCACGTCATCATATAATAGGTAGCCTAACACTACCATCCACCCATCATCTACCCCTATTTTCGCCAATGATTTCTCACAATCCACCATCATTCTATACCCATGAAGCCATTCCATATCTGGAATAATACCAAACCCAACAAAACTCAAAATAAAGCAGTCACAATCAAAAGAACATCCATGACTCGACAAGATCAAACCACAACAAACCATGTATGTGCTAGTGGAGCCTCTAACAAGGTTCATCATAATTAAAGGCCGGTCAATACTTTTAGGCCTCAATCCAAGTATATCTAACAAATCACTAGATATAAAGGAATGTGAAGTCTAGGTATCAAACAAAACACATATGTGAACATCGTACATGGAAAACATACCATAAACAATGATGCCCTTCCTTTTGTCTTTCGTCAATGGAGCATTCGATGAAGTCGGGACAACGTTGAGAGCATATGCTTTCACCATTTGCTTCTACTTCAATTGCTCTGGATAGTCCTTCTAAGTATTCCCAAGCTTTTTTCAATTGTAGCATTTCTTCCCCTTAGCTTTGCAATCTCTACTGTAATGACCCTTATCATTATCACTGTAGTGGTACCAAACCACCATAGCTTTGCTCTTCTTCTGGCCATCCTTACCTTGAAATTGCTTCCTTTTCTTACTATCCCACTTCTTCTTGCCTTCCCCACCCAATTGCAGCCTGAGCACTTCTTTAGGAATAGCAGTCTTCGACTTCAGATAGAGTCACTCATGCCTTAGAGCCTTCTCAACTATCATCTTGAAAGTCTCGTCAATATGACTCACGAGTTTCTCTCCCAAGTAATCATTCAAGCCGATGATGAACTTCTTGTTGTTCTTTAATGGAGTGTCTACGAAGAACATCCCATACTTCGATAAGGCATCAAACTCAACAATATACTTGCAGACAGATAAGTCCCTTTTCTTCAGATCCGTAAACTTACGGAGAAAGGCTGACTTTTAAGCTATAGGAATAAACTCTTCTTCGAATCTGGCTTTGAATCGGTCCCATATGAGTTGATCTTTGGGAATAACAACCTTCATAGAGTTCCACCAATTCATGACTCGCCATTGAAGCTGTCAATTTTTGAGAAGCCAACCACCTTTTCATAGCATCATTTAGCTTTAAGTCATCGAAAATCCTTTCACAGGTATCAAGCCAACCCTGCACTTCCATCGCAGACTTCATTCCTTGGAACGGTTTGCTTCTTAGACTAGCAAAGTCTTTGTTATGCTTAGTGAATTGGCTTAGGGTGCATGCACTTGAGCAATACCATCACTTGCCACATTTAGAGTGGCTGCTTAAGCATTTTGTATCATGTTCTGCATCATGGTATTGAACATCGTCTACAAGTCAGGATTAGTACCTCCCAAGTCAGCTCCTTCTTCGACTCCGGAAACAAAGTTTCTAGCAGCATTCCTTGTTTGATGACTCATCCTTCAATCTATAATAAGAACAATTAATCTCTCTAAAAGTAGTTCTGCTAAAGTAATAACCATATGGCAGTGCTGCTTATAGACTATATATGCTACTATGTAGTCTTGAAAACATACATATATAACAAGTACTTGCTCTCCTATATATACACACTCGATACAACCGAAGGCAAGAACTTCTACCCTATTTCTACTAGACCATGAAGTCCCTTCTATTAAACTACATAACCATAGCTCTAATACCAAATGTGACGACCACCCTATGCCAACGGTGCCCAATACTTGTATAGTACACTGCAATGGTAACCAATCGATATACGATGATAGTTAAGGTTGTAGTAAAGTAAATTAGTCATCGTAGAACCTGTCCACTGTCCTTCTCCATGTTCTCACTAAACCCGATATCCCTGATCTACTCATTTAAGAGTACTCAGAATAATAGGAAGTAAAGCACAAAATCTTGAGTCAGACAATAGTCAACTGTGAGCGGTAGGAAATCTCAAACACTATAAAGTCAATATACGAGGACAAATAATATAGAAAATTACACCGGACCTGTCCTTGCATCCACAGAGTTTGAACATAACATTAGATATATGCTACCTTGCATCGTGATAATCATGGTGTATTATACATCAAAGTACAAAGGGGTGTCTAGGTATCTACATCCTTAACATCAACATCATGTGACATCCCTAGGATTATAAGCAATAAAGAAACCATAGCATTTATTATCCATTATCCATCCTCACATTCACTCGGTTAGTGCGCTGGATATTTGATAATTCGCATAAGCCATCACGCTCGAGGACTTGACTACCCATCCTGATAATCAACATCCTAGTTTCATGGTACTCTAATACATGTCACTTAGTAGGCTAGGAACTAGGCTAACATCACGTTAGTCTAGGGTAAACAAACCTCTCATCTTAAGATAAGGTGCCTTCATGCTCCAGGATCCATTACACCCTCAAGCACACACCCTCCTTTACGAGTACACTAGAAACCTCCAGGTATGAACAATCCCTTTGCACAAGCCATCCATGGCATAACACATCGTGGATCCGATATTTAGGTCATCACACCACTCCCATATGAGTTCGTCAAAGTTGGGATGATTCTTATCCATTATCACTAGTAGCAAAATATCATCATTCTCCATTAAGCATCCTCTAATATTTCCTTCAATCTGACTTGTAGTCACCTACTATGCATCTCAAAGTATAGTTATCCACCATTGAAGTCATCAGTTTCCATCATGGAATCATCATCATCAAATCATGCACCGTCGTCATCGCAAATCACAACCGAACCTTATAGTTTGGTACCGACCCTACCATTAGCTTGAAGTGGAAGCACTTAGGGCTTGAAGTAGGTATAAATGTGAAGGCTTGAAGAACTAGTTCATGGGACTCGAAGCAAGCATGTGGATGACTCGAAGCCACATCATAAATCTTCACCATGGACCCATCACCATCGAACTGTGAAGTTCAGTCCATCACCATCAATTCATCCCATCATCGACCCCACACTTCAATGTAATGAAACTATGCTTCACTGTGTGAAACCCTCATTCATCGAACTATCACCATCACTAATCAACACATCATAGATCGGTACTGATCAATGGCCACTAACCCTACCCTTAACCAAATTTCTCCTTCTTTTGCTCCATCGGCCTATGCTTTCGAGCAAGCACTCATGACTCGAAGCAAGCCCAAAACTGTCTACCATGTGACTCAAAGCATGACTCGGGTAACATATATTAATCCCACACTTCAAACTCTCTCCATCTATCCCTCACAATCCTAACACTATACAAGCGACACGAAGTAGACCCCTCCAAGGCTTAAAGAAAACTATCCTAAACACGAAAAGACCCCAAAGAAAACTTCCACTAATCCATCTCCTTAAATCTCCATTGATCCATCTTCAATCGGCCATAACTCGAGGAACGAACTCTAAACGACTAGAAACTTGAAACACAGCATTAAGGGGTCCTTCTTGACCTATCCTATGGATCGCATGTTATTTGGAAAATTGACTTTATGGGTCATCATCGATCCATAGCTTATTCTTATAACTAAATTGCCATTCGATCAGCGTTTTCAACCATTCAAACAACATACATTCAAGCATATATTACACATAATATATCCTCAGAAAAATACGTCCATACACATTAAAGTGAAGCCTAATTCTAAAGAGGGGAATTCATAAGAACAAGAAGATCCACAAGAACATGAATTTCACTAATATTTTCCAAATCGTTTGAAATGTACATATGTGATTAAAGAGGCTTTAAAACATATTTTAGAGCCTAAAAATCATTTTAAAATATCATTTTAAGGTGTATAACGGCTAAGTAGTAAGTGAGAAATCCTAACCACTCGCCTTAATCTAAAGCAATCTAAAGATGCATGAAATATGAGATGAACAGTAGCTCCAAGTGATCTCCTATAGCAAATTTTCATATCCATGTGCTAATTATGCTAATCTCCTTCTAAAGATAGGATTTGGAAAATTAAAGTAGGGTTTAGGATAACTTTTTAGGCTAAAGAATATTAACGGTGGTGTTATCTTTATTTTTAGGAAGTGTGTAATGGTGGAGAGAAGTCCCATCAGCCCCACCATGTTGCTAATCTTGACATGGGCTTTAGGCCTAACCATTAACTCACTAATTATCCATTAACTAGTTCAAAATCAAGTGAAACTTCAAATAGTCATATCTCCCTAATGGTAAGTGTTAACCCGCCTTTTGTCAACGTCATAAACCAGCGGATGCAACCTAACCAACTTTACGATTATCAACGATGGAATATGATGGATTCGGTTTAAATGGATGATGTTCACTTGGGTAGGTGCTCGGTCATGATAGGTCGTTCGGTCGGAATGAGGTGGTTCGGTGTGTTTGGAGTTCGACCGGGTAGCTCAGCCATTCGGCATGGCATGGTCCTGTCATGGTATGGAAGTTCAGGAAGGTCGGTCGGTTGCGGTTCTGCATAAGTGGTTCGACATTAGAGGCAGCTCAGCATTTGGATAGGTTATAAGCGAAGGTGGACCGGCATCATGGTCGCTTGGCATTATGGTGAGGTCAGGGTCGCTCAACATCGAGGTAAGGTATGGGTGGCTCTATATTGTGGTGAGGTAGGGTCGCTTGGCATTGTGGCTCGGCAAAGTGGCTCCGCGTTGGCTATGTGGGGACATGGGTCGGCATCAATGCATGGTTTGGCACTAGCTTGCTGCGAGTTCTGGACTAGTCTGCTTCGAGTTTTGGATAGGTTCACTTCGAGACAGTACCCTGGCTACACTGGTTTGACTTATTGAGGAGTGCGGATCTGAGAATATGGCTCGGCCTACCTGGTTCGGTCATAGTGAAGGGCATGGATCGGCAATAGCCTTGATGGGCCTAAATTATTCAGGAAGCCCAACTACCTGGATTTTTCTATAAATACAGCGTGTGGGGTTCAAAAAAGGGAACTTCTTTTGTCTCTCTTACTTTCTCTTCTCTAAGGCTAAAACACTCTGCCATTGTCAAACTTTGGATTGTAACTATAATTGATTATTATAACAATAAAAAGGAAATTTCTAGAGTGGGCGTAGGCCGGAGTTAACCAAACCACTATAAAATATGTTGTTCTTTACTGCTTACATTTTATTTATTTTTGTTCTTCACATTAATATCTTCCACGTATACTCTATCTGTGAGCTGTGACTGGTATTTGGTGTTTTCACTTGGATTTGGGTGTTAGTGACCAATTTTGGTGCTAACATTTTGGTGCTTTCATTGAGAGAGCTAGTACTCAGGAATTTTGTAACTTGGATTCTAGAAAGCAATGGCTAGACCATCAATGAGAAAGTAGGTAGCGAAAAGAAGTCAGCAAGGGGGAAGTCAGGAGGCTTCCTCAAGAGCTAATCAAATCTCCGTCTACATCACTAGGGATGAGATGCAGGTCATGATGAATTCCATGCAGGAGCAGATGATGAACCGACAAAAGGAGATGATGCAGGCTCTTCTTAGGAAATTTGGACAATCGAGAACTGCAGGTGCTCAAGTTCTTGGAGCTGGATTAGAGGGACTCAACCAACAGGCAAATGGAGTGACTCGGCAAGGGACAGCTCTTGATCAACAAACAGCAATTAACCTGGATGGATCAAGACTTGGGGGCACACCGCTGGATAATGCTAGACCAACCCTTGGAGGGATATCAGGTGATGTTGTGCAACTCAGAATTAACATAAACAAAGGACTACGTGACGAGGAGTATGTGCCGAAATTCCCGTGCGGAGTTGGAGAGCAGCTAAGAAATATGGATAGGGGGCAACCCTTAGTTGGAAACGCTGGATTGGCTGATATTATTAGGCGGACTATTCGCGGAGGTCTGGCAAATAGGGATTCGGAGGGAGTCAATAAAAGTCTGTTTACTTGGAACATCAGGACAGCTAGGAATTTGCTCGATTTCAAGCTGTCCACTCTAGAAGTATACAAAGGACGGATCCAACCCACCACTTGATAAGGTACACAAGGCATATGGAAGTGCTAGGGGCAACATAGGAGGTTATGGCCCGATATTTCCCCCTGTACTTGACCGATATAGCTGCTATGTGGTTCAGACCACTAGAGGATGGATCCATTGGAACATGGACAGAACTGGTGGACAAGTTCTTCGGTCAGTTTTGAGTTAACATAAAATGGCCAAAGAACGTGATGATGCTGACGTCAGTTAAACAGGGCGCAGATGAATCGCTTAGGACATTCTTGACTCGGTTTAATGCAGTAGTTGCTTCAGTTGATCGACCAGATCCATCAATGGTGCTGATGGCTGCGGTATCAGGAGTCAGAGATAATTCGGATTTCAAAGTATCGTTGATACGGGACCCACCATTGGATCTTGGGGAATTCTTTCATGAAGCTGAGAGATTTCTTCGATAAGAGGATGCATGTTTGGATATGAGGTCAAAGGAAGTAAATATGGTTAAGGATGGAGGCCTACCCAACGAAAGCTCGGGTAAGGACAAGGATAAAGGGAAAAGGAAGCGTTGGGGAGAACCAAAATTCTCCACTTATACAGGATTGAACGCAGCATTAGAACGGATATTCTTATATACTCAAGACCGCCTTCCGTATCGAAGGCCGGCAAGGAGGGAGCCCTCAGAACGCGAAAGAGCGTCAGGAAGGCACTGTCTCTTTCATGATTTGGATGGGCATGATACTAACAGTTGTCGACATCTGAAGGATATAATCAAGGAGCACATAAGGAACGGTCAGTTGCGATAATATTTCGAAACTCAAAATGCGATGGTGGAACAGGAACAGCCACCATCAACCTTGAACGACGAAGGCATGAGACACAGGAATGGTGGTCGGTTGGTCATCTACTAATCATGATGGTTTAGAATAAGTAACAAACTTCGGGCAAACGGCTAAATCACTTACTCATGTACGGGGTCGGAGATAACCCCTAGGAATGCTCTGAGATGATAGTTTACCGAGATGCCTTGGTTTGTGAAATCTGTTTCTTTTTCTTTTGGCTTGGACATTTGCTTTTTTTTCTTTGGTTTTGGAGTTTGGTTTGAACTCCCAGTTTTGTTGGTTTTTTGATTTGGATTTTGGTTTGGATGCTTTCCTTTTAATTTGGATTTTGATTTAGACTTTCAATATGGATTTTTGGTTTTTTGGTTCGAATCTGGATTTTGAATTTTGAATTTTGGTTGATTTTTTATCTAGTTTTTTGTCAAAAAGTCGCCAAGTATGGACTGTGCTCGGCAAGGGTCCGGAGCGACAAGGATTTGGCCTATGACTTAGTCGCCATATTATTTATCGGTTACTATTTCAGGTCGTTGAGTATGGACTATGCTCGACAAGGGTCTGGAGCGACCAGGATTCGGCTTAGGACTTATGCATGGCATTGCTTAGCGTTCGGGGACATTGAACCAGGAACACCATGTCATTACTTGATATAGGTCGTCAGGTGCAGGTTGGCTTGACAGGAACTCAGAGAGGTTATGAATTTAGGTATTGGATATGAACAACTAAGGATTTCGGCATGGACCTGGAGTGGTCTTGGATTTGGATATCGACCTAAAGAGGTCATGGATGTGGTTTTTGGTTATTGGCAATGGAATGATTAGGACTCGGTTGTCGGGTTCGAATGGATATGGGCTACAGACATTGTATTTGAGGCTATTCAAAACACACCTTCCAATAGCAAGGTATGTTTTGGGGGAAAAATGTTAACCCGCCTTTTGTCGAGGCCATAAACAGGCGGATTCAACCTGACCAACTTCGCGATTATCAAGGCAGGAATATGATGGATTCGGTTTAAATGGCTGATATTCACTTGGGTGGATGCTCGGTCCGGATAGGTCGTTCGATCGGAATGAGGTGGTTCGGTGTGTTTGGAGTTCGACCAGGTGGCTCGGACGTCCGACATGGCATGGTCCGGTCATGGTATGGAAGTTTAGGAAGGTCGGTCGGCTGCAGTTCGGCATAAGTGGTTCGGCATTAGAGGCGGCTCAGCATTTGGATATGTCATAAGTGAAGGTGGACCGGCATCATGGTCGCTCAGCATTGTGGTGAGGTCAGGGTCGCTCGGCATCGGGGTGAGGTAAGGGTGGCTCGGCATCGTGGTGAGGTCAGGGTCGCTCAGCATCGTGGTGAGGTAAGGGTGGATCGGCATTGTGGTGAGGTCAGGGTCGCTTGGCATCGTGGTGAGGTAAGGGTCACTCAGCATTGTGGTGAGGTCACGGTCGCTCGGCATTGTGGCTTGGAAAAGTGGCTCGGCGTTAGCTATATGATGACACGGGTTGACACCAATGCATGGTTCGGCGCTAGCTTTGCTCCGAGTTCTGGACTAGTCTGCTTCTAGTTTTGGATAGGCTCATTTCGGGATAGTACCCTGGCTACATTGGTTTGACTTATTGAGGAGTGGGGATCTGAGAATACGGCTCGGCCTACCTGGTTCGGTTGTAGTGCAGGGCCTGGATCGGTAATGGCTATGATGGCCCCAAATTATTCAGGAAGCCCAACTATCTGGATTTGCCTATAAATACAGCATGTGGGGGTTTAGAAAAGGGACCTTATTTTGGCTCTCTTACTTTCTTTTCTCTGATGCTAAAACACTCTGCTATTGTCAAAATTTGGATTGTAACTATAACCAATTATTATAACAATAAAACGGAAATTTTTGGAGTGGATATAGGCCGGAGTTAGCCGAACCAATATAAAATATATTATTCTTTACTGCTTCCATTTATTTTTTGTTGCTCTTCACTTTAATATCCTCCACGTATACTCTATCTGTAAGGTGTGACTGGTATTCGGTGCTTTCGCTTGGATTTGGGTGTTAGTGACCAATTTTAGCGCTAACAGTGAGTCTGTTTTCCTAGTATGACCACTCTATGAAAAAAGAAACGATCATCCCAGTTTAATGAAAGTGGTTTCAAACCCTAATTCGGCTCCTTTTGAAAGTATTAGGCGGTATAATATTTTGAGGGTCAAAATTGTTTGATAAAAATTATATGGATGGAAAATGTCTCTCTAGTTATTTTTCAAGTTATAGAATCATACGAAACTAAATAAAATTAATATTCTACGATCCTTCGACACGTAGAATACGGATCGTTACAAAAAGTATATTTTATTCGGAACGAGATTGGTTCAAAGTTAGGATATGTAACATATTACATAATTACTTTTAGGGCATACCCCCTTAACTTTCAATATCCCACTTACACATGGGAAATTTTGGATCCATGATTCAATAGATTCTCGATTGGTCATCCCATGTCAAACCAAGAGATAGGCCTCAATGAATGATAGGTATTATATTATATAATATCTCCTATATCAGTTTTTCTTTGCCCGCCTAATCAAAAAACTATTCATCATGTAGCAGTCGTAGAAAATGCATCCTATCTTTTCATGAGTTCTTGATTCCTTTTGCAATCCTTATTGCCTTATTGATGTCATAATACATTATTAGACACTTTATCAGAGAAATTGAGTTTATCTCATCTATAAATTTGTGCACAAATCTACAGCACTTTTTTAGGTGATGCACTCGTCATACTATAACTTGTTGTAACTTTCTCATTTGGAATTCTTTCCATCATAAGACCTTAGCGAAGGTTGAACCGATAAAATCTAAGATTGTCTTACTACACTTGATATTTCCATTGATATTATAACATGAACATCCTTTACAAGAATTCATCGTTTCAAAATATAATTTTCGGTATTTCATAAACATTCGAGAAAACTTCACTATGTAAATTTTCAAACTTGATTTCATTTCCCTATTGTATCAAATACATATACAAGTCTATTCAGTACACAGTATATGTTATGTAACTTACTTCCTATGAATAAGATATTTCGTATACCTCATTACAACTTGTTTGAAATTCGTATTAAACAATTTTAATGTTAGTACTATCCACTATGTTTTGGATAATCCTAATATCCCACTGCGAGGAATTAGTGTCAAGCCTTTTATCATCAACGGTCATCCAGTCCTTTTATAGTCGTAGAAATGATTTAATACCTTTTACATTCTTTTTTTAGTATAGGAAAACGCTTCCTCTGCTTTTTGACTGTGATCAACCGTTTAGTTTTCTAATCAATATACATGTTTTGGATTTTATATTTTTGATTTAAGATTACGAATTAATCTCAAATCCATAAGATCTGCATTTCTCCCACTAATCCTTAGACATCTAGCATTCTCACCAATAGAGTTAAAAAATTATGGGTGAATTCCTAATGGAATTAAGAACGGTGATCGGGGAAATCGACTTTAAATTCAATATTTGAATTAACAAAATCATCTCCTAATTGCCTTTTCTTAATAATGTATACTTTTTCAGTCACAACTATTTTCCTTCAATGGATCATATTTAATCGAATGTACCATAAAAAAAAACCATATTTCATTGGTATAATTGGATTCCATTCCAGACCTTACCAACATCTCACTAAGTGGAAACTTTTACACTTTCAAGACTTGTGAGCAACTATGGAAATTGAAATTCAGTCTTCTTTTCTCGTATTAAAAAAATCATATTTTCTCTTCAGCATACGAGACTCGTTATCGTACGATCTGATTAATTATGTTCTTATTTGTCTAGATTAATTCTGTATTGTCCATTTATTTTCATTTCAGTATCCTAGATCTTATCCAAGTCAACCACATTTCTATTAACTTCAATTGTTGGTCGGTACCTAAATATTTTGGGGTAGTCTACATAAGATCCCTCACAAGTGAATCTTACATGAAGTCTTTGACTCACAAACATTTTATTTCTTAAAACAATGTTTTATTTGTCAATGCGATTGAATAAGCTTCCAAAAGTTTGCATAATTTTCATGACAATAAACCTAGCTTTGAGTTTACGCGATTTACATTCTAAATGTACGTTTGAATTTTATTTTGTATCTTTAACCTTTTAAGATGCAACCTATCCCATATCATATCACATATGAAATCATAAACTCTGCTTCGGTAAATACCATATTAAGTTTCCTATCTACTAATAGATACATATCCTTTAAGAAAGATTTAACTCAAATTTACTCATGTAAATCAAATCACAATCTTATCAATCCTTAAACATCATGTATAACAGTAGAGAATTAACATTAGAGATAAAACCATGTTTTCTTTTAGGTATATATCTAAACCCTATATCTAATACACTAACCTTATTCAATCACATCGAATTGTTTTTAGCACTTTTAAACATTTTTAATTTTACTTCCATATGCACTAAAACAAATTGACTTGATGTATCAATATGCATAAGTCTATATATCGTACATTTCAATAGTAAAATGATGTAGTGGATTTGGTTTTGGCATTTTAGACTATAATGTCTTTGTTGATTTATCCCAAACATAACAGTTGCTCGGACCCAAACTCATTTGGAGTGAACATTAAGATAAAGCATGATATCAACCAAGGTTGTATCAACTCTAGTCACACTTCCACTGAATGTGAGAATTACTATTAATCACTGGTCACACTCCCACTGAATATGAGCACTACTGTCAATCACTTAGGTCATACTTCATCATGATTCACAGTCACAAAAATACAAAGACATTCTTTATATATATATATAACTCAATATATCTTAATGATCAAGAGCATAGTCTAAATATCTGAAATTAATGATACTTAATATTTAGATGCTTATATAGTATTTTAAGCCAACACCACTTAGACAAGAATACGAATATTATCAAGACATATCTACAAGTTTATTATATATCATATGAAAATAAACTATGTTTATTTTCGATCAAATTAAAAAATAGTTATTATTTCACAAAATAATATTGGCATTCTTGAAAACATAATTCTATCTTAGATGTGTCCATCAACAATGCTCATAGCTTCTGCCACTATCATAACAACATCAACAATGCAAAATTCTATCACTTTGCCATGAGCTTTCTATTTGAATTATTGTATTGAATTTATAATCGAGATTTTGGATCTAATATCCAAATGCTCTAACAAATAGAACTTATAAATGGCAATCTTTTACAAGAACTTGAATCGTATTTCATGTTTTATAAGCATCTTCTAATATTAGTATAATTCCAATTTCAACATATCTTTATGAATCTGAGATGTGTTCACCATCTATTCATCCTATCAGTGCCAACGCTATTACTATCATCTAAAATTTTTGTTTTTGTTTCTCAAAAGGTTATATCTTTAGAAGAAAACCTAAATATAGGATTATGACTGAATTCTAATGCTCAATTCCTATCATTCAACCTTAAGAAATTAAGGATATTGATTGTCCAACTAGTTATTTAGACCAATCTAACATTTTAGTTAATCCGCCTTACCAATAGTTCTTGGTCAGGAACTATTTCTAGTAAGAAACGTACACTTAATCATATTAGTATACGATGTCATACTAAGTTTTATTTACTTTGTTCAAATAGCAACTACTGAAATCTGTATATTACCAAATAATACTATTCATCACACATCTGTTGTATATGATTAATTATGTATCAAATATTCATACTCCCATATTGTCTATAGAGTTTATACTCAAATGGATAATAAACAGTATTAGGCAAGATAAAACTCAAATGGATCGAGATTCAAAAATTTAAATGATTGTACTCCTAGCTTGTTAATCGTGGGCTTTAAAGTGATTACATGCCAAAAGAAATTATTTTCAATGAATATACATTTCTTTTACAATCTTTAATTTTAGTTCATTACGTATACCTAAATAAATTAACATTTGTTGATTATTTTATGCAAATTAATATTAGTAGATATTATAATATTACATGCTTTCTTATACTTATTAGAATGGTTAAATGTGATTTCATTTCATTTTTCTAATAAGGTCCTGTTAGATTTTGTATTTGTAACGATCCGGGATTTTAATTGGGTTTAAATTGATAATAAATTTAATTTTTGAATAAAAATTTGTGAAGTAATCGGTAATTAATATAAAATATTAGTTAAAAATATGAATTAATTGAAATTTAATTTGGACATTTGAATATAAATATGTATTAAAGAAATACAAGACAATTAATATTAAGTTAAACAAATAAATCAAATAAATATACATAGTTCAAATTCAAACAATATGTTAATTAATTATATAAAATATAAGTGAACAACTTGGATAAGTATGAAACAAGACAATAGTATATTGAATTTGAATATCAATAACTATGTACAAGCTTATGCATTCAATACCCTATCATTTCAGCCACAATACAAGATGTTCAGCCTCCATAAGCAAGAAAGCAAAAGAAAGAAAATATCTACAAAATATAAACTACACATATACAATTCATATGTAAACAAAATAGGGTACATATGCATTAAATTCCATCATCTTGGCAGCAAACAATGTCAATTCGAATTATTTTAAAATATAAATTCAGCCACCAAGTTTAATAAATGCAGCATATTATAATATATCATCTCAGCATATATAAAATGTTATACATGAGCCACCATAACATATCTAACAGCCTGCAAAGAAAAAATCTTTGTCCTGTTTGTATAAAATACTTTCACCTGTACAAACAAAATCATATACCCTGTACAAATATACAGATTCACCTATAAACTCCCTCCTATATATCAAGCTTCTCCTCATTTCAGTCGAGCTGAGTAAAACCAGAGTAAACATCATCTTAATAACTTAAACAAAATCAGTAACTCAATTTAAAACAGACAGCTACAAACCAGAAAGTAAAGATGGGATTCCAGCTTATAGTCAAAAGCCTATTTCAACAAAAATAAGGCAGCTCTGTTCATTTGAAACCCAGGTGAGTAACATCCACCTTTTAAAATTTTAACAAACTTGACTTGGTTGTATTTACATCTGGAAAACAAGTATAGTTGTATATATTTGAATGCTCTGAGAGTATACATAAGTTTATAAATAGTTTTATTTTTATCTGTGTAAATTTACTTATGTGTTCATCTTCTCAAACAAGAGTGAGTAACTTTATTTTCTAAACTTAAGTATCTGGTTACTTGATTAGTCCTGAAATGTGTTTGTGTTTATTTATTGTTGAAATTTGTATATGTTGCTCTGTGAAATTTTGGAGAGTTTGTTCTTCTGGTTTCTACTTACAATATGATCTTAAACAGAAAAAAAAAATTAATAAATTTTCATGTGAACATTTTTACTTAGGATTTTAAAGCAAATCATGTTGTTTAAACTTAAAATCACAATCTGGAAATTGATTGAAGTTTGACAGTATAACTTAGACTCTGAACATTCAAATTTACTGTAAAAAGAAATTTATGAAAAATTCGAATTTTAATTTGTTGAATTGATTTTATAACTTGAATTAACATAAAAAAATAGATTTTTGAAATAAAAAATAGTGATTTTTAGTTAAGAGTTCTAGGCACAGTTCCTAGTGGAACTGAATATACCTTTTTATCGATTCTGAGTGATTAATCAGATGTTGGGTGTTGAAACTTTGTTCGAAGCTTGCTTGATCTTCGTAGAATTTAGGAAAAATGTTTAAAAAAAATTTCTATTGAGTAAATTTTTGAAACGAGATCATTGTAGGGTTTGCGTTCTTGTTTTTGTCCATGTCAGTAAGATGTCGAATGCAACTCCTATACGTGATCGAGTGTCACGAATTCTTGGTGGATGGTTAGTTGTTGTGTTGTCGAGGCATGGACGAGATTTGGGCGACTTCAGTGGCGTGAGTGATGGTGGCGAGGTGGAAGTGTCGACTGTGGTAAGCTACAGAGTTCGAGCAAAAGGCATTTTTTCGATTCGCAATTTTTGAGGACGATCCGAACTTGGATTTCAAGTTTTCGAGTAAATTGGAACTTGCCGGTGATCTAGGAAGTTTGCCAGAGCTCGCGTGTCACTGTGCACGTGTACGGCGGCGGCGACACGTGTTAGTGAGGTGAAGTCATGGGCATGAGTCGTTCTCGAGAAATATGGGGGATAGCTTTGGGTTTGTATTCGTGTTTGAGTGAGTGTTATTCCCGATGCTTGAACTTTTGCTTAAGTTTAAAACTTAACTTACTGTATAAAAAAAACAGAGAGAAGAGGAAGAAGAGTTGTGTACAGGGTGTGTTCTCGGGGAAACTAGCGTGCAACTCGAAGCATATTGGATGTTGGCTCGGGTGCGAGTCGCCTGGCTTTTGACAGCAGGTCCTGTTTCTTTGCAAAAAAAAAAAAATTAAAACTGAATTTTTAATTTCAAAATGAGTTAAAACTGAGGTTTTAAAACAAATGTTAACTGTGAACCAAAGTTAGTTTTGAAGCTTAACTTTGAAATAAAGTTTATTAAATTTAAATTGTTTATTAACTAAAGAGTTTAAGTATTTGAGTGTATTAAAAATAAAATTTGGATTTTAAAACAAGGTTTAAAAACAAGTTATCAAATGTTTAAAACTTGACTTTACAAGTTAAATAATTTATGTATTTTAAAAATCTGAATTTACATAGTTAAGTAAGTTACTTTAAAAGCTTTTTCTTATATAAGTTTCATATATAAGTAATAAATGTTTTACATTTATCTTAAAAGTTTATAAATTGATATTTGAATTTGGTTAATGTTTAAATGGTAAATCATTTTGAATCTTGAATTCAAAATGGAATTCAAATTTAAATTCAAAAAGAGTAATGTTTTTAAAATACACTTTAATATTTATTTAAATCATTAATAAAGAAATAAATTATCTCAAAAATAATTAAAGGGTGAAAATGATTTAATTTATAAGATAATTAAGGAATGATAATTTATTTAATTTATAAATTAATGATTTAGATTAATTTATAATTAGAGATTAATTTAAAAGTGATTAAGAAATGTTATTAGTTAATGAAGATAATATGATCCAAATTCAAAATAACAATAACTCAAAGATGAATGGAATAACATCTTTAAGGATCCGTTAAACTATTTGTACATAGTAATGTACGATACATAGATAATGTCTAACAGTAAAGTAAAATATCAAAATAGTGTTAAGGCATTACCATTGTCCCACTTAACACATTTTATATAGCATTATAGTCTATACAGCACTGTAAACTCCACCATAAACTAGTGGGATATCAAGGAGTACTCCATAGGTATTAGTACAAAACAAAATCTTAGTGGTCGCGTATATGGGAATACAAGTATGACAAGGCACATCAGGCAATACCCAAGGTAGTGAAACTACCGTTTGCCTGATCTGGACTGGTGAGAACGCATCATCGCAACGATCGCAACACCGCGAAACAACACTGCAAATTCAAGGGTGCGCACCAATCAATAACAAGTAATGAGTAGTTTACGAAGAAGTGTGTTCGCTCGAGGTAGCTAACCCCATTTGGCCCGGCACGGCTCCTGTTTTAGTCATTTCCAATTTGACACAAGTGTCAAGGCTATCCATTATCGTTCACTTCCTTCAGTCATCACGGACGTCATTCCAACCACTTCATTCTGAATCACGCTCCACGTATAGTTATTAAATTGGTTTTCGGTTTAGACAGTTAGTATGTCCCTAACCGATTTCGGTTCCTTTAATAACCTTCGTACTTAATTTTTCGATTGGTCGCTTAATATATTTCAAAACCAATTCAATTTCAATTATAATTCGTAAATCAACATTTCGTCAGTCATTCTAAATCAAGTTCCAAAATTTACATTTCATAAATTCACAATTTCATTTCAAATTTCTATAATTCATTTTCAAAGTTAAATTTAAATCATTCAAATATTCATTTGATTCCGTATTTAAGTTCATTCCATACTTATTTAACTCAATTTAACGTTCAAATTGAGTTAAACTCATTTATCGATTTCATTCGATATTCATTAGATTAATTTATCATTAAACAATTTCTATTAAATTTTCAATACATTACATTAGTTTCTTAAGTTCAACTTATTATATCAAGCTTACAAATTTAATTTATATTAAATTTATCGAATCCAATTCTTTAAATTTCAAGTCTTCATTTGTTTCGATAAACGCATTTTATTTCTTGTTAAAGAAACTCATTTCATTTATTATTTACTTAGTTACAAATTTCAAACTCAATTAAAGAAATTCAGTTTCACTTATTCAAAATCCAATTTCATTTAGTAAAGAATATTCAATTCAATTTAATTATTAAATAATTCCATCTCATCAACTTATTACAAATTTCAAATCTTAATTATTACATTTCAAACTCATTCATCAATAAATTCAAACTTAATTATTAATAAATTCTAAAAACCTAATTATTAATCATTTCAAAATTTCGTCATTAATAATTTCAAACTTCATTATTAATAACTTTAAAACTTAATTACTAATTATTTCAAAACTTCATTATTAATATTTCTAAAACTTAATTATCAAAAAATTCAAAACTTAATTTTAATAAGTTCAAACTTCGTTCCAAACTTAATTATTAATAAATTTCAAGACTTGATTATTAATAATTCCAAATTAATTATTACTAATTTCAAACTTAATTATTAATAATTTCAAATTTAATTATCAATTAATTCTAAATTTAATTATTGCACAATTAACTTTTAAACAATATTCTTTTGTCAATTACGACGTTCATATTTGTTTCAAATTTAAATATTCACATTTACATTCATTCGAATTTGAATTCCAAATTTTATTCAAAACTTTGTTATTAGTCAAATAAAACTTTATTTTATTTAAATCCAAACATTGACCAATCAGTTTTAATTAAATTTTCTATCCTAAGTCATAGTTATTTGGGTATTTATCATTTCAACCCGATTCTATTTCAATTCAAAGTCAAAGCATACAAAGGGAACTTGCAGTGTGATAGCTGGGATGGTGTCAAAGTAAATAAACAAGCAATAGCATCCATACATAACAATTCAACAATTTTACTAAATAATCCCGAAATAATCGTATTAATTTACATTTGTTATTTATGCAAATTAATATAATTATTTCTAGAATCTACACTATCATTTCATGTAGATTAAAGATTATTACATTACGGTTTTCACTTGTCGTTCAGTTTCAATTTCAATTTTAATACTACAACAATTAATCCGATATACGTTAAATGGTACAAAGTGTATTTAACAAATTTCTACGTGTCAATTAACAATTAAAAGGGTCAAGTTTAACTAATCTATTTCAACATATGAAGGGGTCAAGTTTAACAAATCAAAGTTCGACGTATATAATCCGATTTAATTTGTTAACTATCATATTTCATATTTAACTTGCAAATTTTGTCACTTAACAATAACCATTAACATCCGATTCAACACCACATAGCAATCATTCATCAATTCAAACTTGCATAAGAATATAGTCGTGAAAATTAATTCACCTTTCGTGGATAAGAAATTGGCGGCGAAGCAAGAAAAGCACGAATAGAGTGAGTATAATGCGAACAACGGACACTGTAATATCGACAAAAGAAAACGATATAAATACAATGAACGTTTGTATATAATTTATAAATTTATAAAATGCGCTTACCGACGACGGAGAAAAGAACAAAAGCTGAAGATCAATGCTGCCGCAAAAGAAACTCAATCGGTTGCTGCAACAATAGAGAAAAGAAAAACGGTTACGGTTTACTCAACAAACCGATACCGTTCAAATTTATTTTCTTTTTCTTTGTTTTTTTATTTTCTTTTTCTTTCTCTTTTTTTTTAAAGAAAACGCACGCACACATTTACATGAACACATCTCATGCACACTTTTCCTTCTTCTCTGCTTGCATGTAGCTACTCACGCATGCAAGGAAACATGCATGCATAAACATAATTCAATGTTAAACAGAATCTGAGAATTTCCATCTGAAGTCATGCCTTCATCAAACTCCCCCCACCCCACATACACACACCAAACACATGCACACTTCATTTTGCTTTTTTTTTTCTTAAAAACAAAACACACGCACACTCACAACACCCACGCACGCATGCAACACACTCACGCATACGGCAAGAAAAAAGGAAGTACTGTGTTCGGTCTTGCACTCTTGATATATTTTTTTACACTACTTGCATTCATCTACGCACGTACACACCACCTACATACACGCACAGTTCATTGCCCGGCGCATGCTACAACAACACGCACAGCACCTGCATCAACACACGCACGCAACTCTCAGCTTACCCTTTTTTTATATATATATACAAGTCGAAACTTGTACACGGCCCACGCCTTCTATACATGCACACATACACTAACACTACACCCAACACACTTGGCCATGAAGGTGGAGTTTAGGGAGAGAAGGTTGGAATTTGCAGCATGGTTTTGAAGAGGTGGGTGAAGTGGAGGCGAAGGAAGGTTTTGCGTGCTTCCTTGGTTTCGGCTGCGCACTTGGGTCTGGAGAGGGAAGAGTGCGTGCTTTGCTCTTCTTTTTTAAGGAAGTAATTATGAAGAAGATAGGAAAAGTGGAGTATTACCTGATGAGATTTTTATTTCCAAAGAAATGAACAGTGCAAAAAATGTTTTCTTTTACCTTTGCAAATTGAGTAACAGTAATATATTTTTATTTAACTTCGAAGAGTCACGTACATTCCCAAACGTCACACCAATTCCCAAGCCAACTTTTAGCTTCCAACTACTTCATTAAATACATAGCTGACTTTATTTTCAAACTTTCTTTTGTAAACGGGTTAAAACTTGGGCTGAAATTAGTTTAACCGGTCCATCCGGAACCATTAAATCCACGTGACGAATTATACCGGACTCCGATTCATGCAAAAAAATATACCGTTATGATCAGTGCGACGACGCGCTTCCAACGGTACACAGATTATTGTGATACGATGGTTTTATAAAAACTCGCATTTATGCCGCTTAAATTGTACGATTTGCAAAACAATTTAAACAGAACAGGCGATGGCAGTTTTTAACGAAACGAATTATATAATCTAGCATAATTTTTACAACATAACTGTGTAAAAATATTTGGATTTGAAAGATAAATTTTACGCAGCTTTACATGGACTGGTATACAGTAAAACACGAACGAAGTTTACTGTAATAGTTTACGACGAAACTTTTTCTGTGTTCATATCTAACTAGACGTATGTCATAAATAAAGTTTGGACGTGAATTGAGATCGTTTATAAATTTCAAAATTTTATATAATAAAACGATGGATTAAAATTTTAAATTGGGTCAGAAATTCAGGGTCGTTACATCAGCCTCCATAAGCAAGAAAGCAAAAGAAAGAAAATATCCACAAAATATAAACTGCACATATACAATTCATATGTAAACAAAATAGGGTACATATGCATTAAATGCCATCATCTTGGCAGCAAACAAAGTCAATTCGAATTATTTTAAAATATAACTTCAGCCACCAAGTTTAATAAATGCATCACATTATAATATATCATCTCACCATATATAAAATGTTATACATGAGCCACCATAACATATCTATCAGCCTGTAAAGAAAAAATCTTTGTCCTGCTTTGTATAAAATACTATCACCTGAACAAACAAAATCATATACCCTGTACAAATATACAGATCCACCTATAAACTCGCTCCTATATATCAAGCTTCTCCTCATTTCAGTCGAGCTGAGTAAAACCAGAGTAAACATTATCTTAATAACTTAAACAAAATCAATAACTCAATTTAAAAAAGACAACTACAAACCAGAAAGTAAAGATGGGATTCCAGCTTTTAGTCAAAAGCCTATTTCAACAAAAATAAGGCAGCTCTGTTCATTTGAAACCCAGGTGAGTAACATTCACCTTTTAAAATTTTAACAAACTTGACTTGGTTGCATTTACATCTGGAAAACAAGTATAGTTTTATATATTTGAATGCTCTGAGAGTATACATAAGTATATAAACAGTTTTATTTTGATCTGTGTAAATTTACTTATGTGTTCATCTTCCCAAACAAGAGTCGGTAACTTTATTTTCTAAACTTAAGTATTTGGTTACTTGATTAGTCCTGAAATGTGTTTGTCTTTATTTATTGTTGAAATTTGTATATGTTGCTCTGTGAAATTTTGAAGAGTTTGTTCTTCTGGTTTCTACTTACAGTATGATCATAAACAGAAGAAAAAAATCTAATAAATTTTCATATGAACATTTTTACTTAGGATTTTAAAGCAAATCATGTTGTTTAAACTTAAAATCACAATCGGGAAATTGCTTGAAGTTTAACAGTATAACTTAGACTCTGCACATTCAAATTTACTGAAAAAAGAAATTTATGAAAAATTCGAATACTTTAATTTGTTGAATTGATTTTATAACTTGAATGAACATAAAAAAATAGATTTTTGAAATAAAAATAGTGATTTTTAGTTAAGAGTTCTAGGCACAGTTCCTAGTGGAACTGAATATACCTTTTTATCGATTCTGAGTGATTAATCAGATGTTGGGTGTTGAAACTTTGTTCGAAGCTTGCTTGATCTTCGTAGAATTCAGGAAAAATGTTTTTTAAAAAAAATCTATTGAGTAAATTTTTGAAACGAGATCGTTGTAGGGTTTGCGTTCTTGTTTTTGTCCATGTCAGTAAGATGCCAAATGCAACTCCTATACGTGATCGAGTGTCACGAATTCTTGGTGGATGGTTAGTTATCGTGTAGTCGAGGCGTGGACAAGATCTGGGCGACTTCGGTGGCGCGAGTGACGGTGGCGAGGTGGAAGTGTCGACTGTGGTAAGCTACAGGGTTCGAGCAAAAGGCATTTTTTCGATTCGCAATTTTTGAGGACGATTCGAACTTGGATTTCAAGTTTTCTAGTAAATTGGGAGTTGCCGGTGATCTAGGAAGTTCGCCAGAGCTCGCGTGTCGCCGTGCATGTGTACGGCTGTGGTGATACGTGTCAGTGAGGTGAAGTCATGGGCGTGAGTCGTTCTCGAGAAATATGGGGGATCGCTTCGGGTTTGTATTCGTGTTTGAGTGAGTGGTGTTCCCGATGCTTGAACTTTTGCTTAAGTTTAAAATTTAACTTACTGTATAAAAAAACAGAGAGAAGAGGAAAAGAGTTGCGTATAGGGTGTGTTCTCGGGGAAACTAGTGTGCAACTCGAAGCATATTGGATGTTGGCTCGGGTGTGAGTCGCCTGGCTTTTGACAACAGGTCCTGTTTCTTTGCGCAAAAAAAATTAAAACTGAATTTTTAATATCAAACAGAGTTAAAACTGAGGTTTTAAAACAAATGTTAACTGTGAATCAAAGTTAGTTTTGAAGCCTAACTTTGAAATAAATTTTACTAAATTTAAACTGTTTATTAACTAAAGAGTTTATGTATTTGAGTGTACTAAAAATAAAATTTGGATTTTAAAACAAGGTTTAAAAACAAGTTATCAAATGTTTAAAGCTTGAATTTACAAGTTAAATAATTTATGTATTTTAAAAATCTGAATTTACATAGTTAAGTAAGTTACTTTAAAAGCTTTTTCTTATATAAGTTTCATATATAAGTAATAAATGTTTTACATTTATTTTAAAAGTTTATAAATTGATATTTGAATTTGGTTAATGTTTAAATGGTAAATCATTTTGAATATTGAATTCAAAATGGAATTCAAATTTAAATTCAAAAAGAGTAATGTTTTTAAAATACACTTTAATATTTATTTAAATCGTTAATAAAGAAATAAATTATCTCAGAAATAATTAAAGGGTGAAAATGATTTAATTTATAAGATAATTAAGGAATGATAATTTATTTAATTTATAAATTAATGATTTAGATTAATTTATAATTAGAGATTAATTTAAAAGTGATTAAGAAATATTATTAGTTAATGAAGATAATCAACTACGGATTTTTTTTTTAGTATTAATTAATGTGGTAAATTTTAATAATTAATTAGATTTATTAATTAAGATAATCAATTGTAAATTTGCTAAAACTTAATGAAAGTAATTAAAGGGTTAGTTACTAATTGTAATTTAAAGTGGATACTTTGATTTATTTACTGATAAAGATTAGTTGGTAATTAATGATTTATTGGTATGAGATGATTGCTTAATGGTAAGTAATTAAAGGTTTAATTTCTTAAAATAATTAATTAAGGGATTAATTATATAAGTAATTGGTATAAAGGTTGGTTTAATTAATATGACTAATTAAGAAGAATTTAATCGATTAAAATATTTGATAAAATAATTTATATTAAATGATTTTAATTAATAAATCAGGATTTGATAATTAATTCATAAGTAATTAAATTAAATTGGAAATAAATTGAATTAATTAGGATTTAATAATTAATCAATCCTACTTATAAATGTTTATTGAATGCTTGACCTTACTTATGAATGATTGTATTGTGTAAGATGCATTGAATGGATTGTCCTATCTGATCTGTGATATTTTGTTATGTGAATTGAGCTGTGTATTTATTCATTTATTGATGATACATTTGTATATTATCTATGAATCTGTGAATGGACGATAAGCGTTGTAGTTTTATATCGTTTATCAACTATATTTCTGTGATTTGATCTATGATGATTGAATGATGTTGCACTATTGTGTTAAACCTCTGGACCACACTTATACACACACAAATATGGATTTCACGAGGAAATCGATTAAGTCACATATTTTGAAATGATTTTCAAAGTTGAATATTTAAATTCAAATGTTTTTGAAATGGATTGGGTTTAAAGTGAAAAGCTTTCGAAATAGAATTTCAAAGATTAAATATATTTTGAATAACTTGATTGAGTTTTGGAATTAAAATATTTTGATTTAAATTCAATATTTGAAATTGAATTCTATGATTTGGAAACTAGGGACTAAAGATGTTATACCAGTTTATATATGGGTTAAACTATTTTAAAGGTATTGATTTGGGAATTTGAATTTAAATTCAAAGGTTTTAACTCGTGTAAATAAAACTGGATCTTTCTGAAATGAAACTATTTTGTTTCCAAATAATAAAAGCTTTCATATAAGAAGTGAATTTCCAAATTGTGTAAAAAGGGATTTCAAGTTCAAAATGAAAATGATTTTCCAAGTTATGGAAACCGTTTGAAAGCTATAAGTTAAATCTTTAATTTAAAGATTTTAAACGAGCTAATCCAATTGAATGGAAATTGTTTTGAAATTCGTAAATGGATCTTTGTGAAAATGGGTGAACTTAGTGAAATAAATCTTTTAGTTTAAGAGATTTGAAATGGTAATTTGTTTAAACCATTTGAAAGAAAGTTTTGAATTATTAAGTTGTGACTTAATTGAAATCCCATATCCATATGTTTTAAATATTACACTCACTATTCGGTTTAGCCGGGAGAGGACCTTTGTGTCGTATAACCCATTTCGAATATGTGATTCGACGTTATGGATAGCATTTGAAGACCGGTGGTGCAGACCGGGTATTTGCGAGAATGATAGGATGACCTATCGATTATCTCTGCACTGAGTTGCTCCAGTATAGAGATTCCCTAAGTGATGGGAAGTCCGATCGGGATTATGAATACCCGGATTGCAAGGACTTCCTTGGAAGTGCCTTCGGCTCTGTTCAAACCCAGAACAGACTTGTATGGTTGTATGTCTGACACCTCGCTTTGAGATATAAAGCAGATTTCTTTCAAATACATTTCTGATGGTGACGGAGGATTTATTCTCTTAGCTTAACATCCTTCTCTGAGACGTACGAGCTCAGAGGTTATGTAGTTGAAGGTTATCAGTGATATACTCCCAATTTGGTAGTGTGGCATGTTGAGGCTGCTGTGTGTTGATGATCATTTGTTGATCATTTGTAATCAAAGCATGACTTTTGAATAAAGCGTAGCTTTGCGGACGAGACTCCATCAGGACCTCACAGCCCGGAAATGGTCAAAACAGGAAAGATGCGGCAAGATTATGAGGGTCGCTCCCTTTAGGGTGTGTCATTCCCTTCTGGAAAAGGGTGGTATCATGGTATGGAGCCCAGATACATACTCATGTAGACACCATACATTTATTATTGTGTGATGTCATTGGATTAGAGGTACCTTGGATAAAGGTCCCAAAGGACCGGGGGGTGGCATGCTCGTGTAGTAGTTACCTAGTTACAGAGGTAACCCGGCCTTGTGTTGGCAGAGAGCTGGTTAAGTTTTCGGCACGTCCCGCCAGAGGCGCACCCATGGACAGTGGAAAGTTCCTTAGCCCGACTATTTGTTGGAAATCCAATCTTCCAATACGTACCTTGTACGGTTTTAGTTGTATTACCTGCCATCTACTTATGGTGGTGCCCCACTGTTTGGATGGTAGCTATAGTAGGCATAGTTCGAAATGTCTATGTTGGCTAAGATTTATATTATGCTTTCGAAATGTTTTCTGCACTTTGCACTTATAGTAATAATATCAAAAAAATTCTCTCGTATCAAGCATGTTTGACTATCATAAGAAGAAATCTCCTCCAATTCTACGTTTGCATTGTGTGTGTGGCGGGAGGTCTTATGGATGTTTCATTTTTGAAAAGCATTGCGAATTGACTTTAAAATTCTTTTGTTGTTTGTTTTTAAAGATAAGCTATTTTTGTTACTCACACCAGTCCCGTGACTGATCCGGACTTTATTGTTCCTTTCCTAAACTCTGGATGCTCACTATTTTCCACACGAGCAGTCTAGAGTTGGGTTTTTCAGATAGCTAGGTTTGGTAGATTATCTGGAGCTAGTTCAGTCTTTGGATGTGGACGAGACTTACCTGTCCTAGTCCATCGTGATGTTGGTTCGAGCTGCTGCTGGAGTTCTTCCTTGAAGACTATCTTTGAGTTATTTGTTCCGCTGCTAGCGTTATCTATTTTCTTTCCGTTGCTATTTTATTGTATCGTATCTCTGATGTATATTGATATCTATTGTATCATCTGTTGTATCGGATATTGTGTCAATGCTGTATATCAATGTATTATTCTTTTTCTTCCGCTGTGTTGTTTACTTAATTGTGTTATAAGCTCCAGCCCGGATTTGAACGCTCGAATCTGCGGCATTCGAGTACGATGTAAAGTATGGATGTCGATTTTCGAACGCGAAAAATTCGTATCGTTGATTTGGTATCAGAGCTAAAGATTGAACTTTAGCTCAGGAGTATAACACATTAAGTAGCTCATTAGAGATAGGATGAAGTAAACCCTAGAATGAGTAATCCCTAAGATATCCATTCGAATGTCTCAGTAAATTCTCTTACTATCCATTGATAGTGAGTATGAGTGCAAGAAGAGGACGAGATAGGGGACAGGGGAGTACCACTACAAATGGTCAATATCCCGCAATAGCGGAAACAATTTTCTCTATCAATCTCCTTTGACTCGTTTTCAAATTCTTTTGATTTCTTCGTAACAGCTCCAGAAAGAAGTTTCGGTGTGATGGTGACCCTACGAATCATTGTAGAAAATCCTTACTTCGTATTTCATCGGTTTCTTAACAGTTTTTGATTTAAACCTTAATGAATATGAATTTGAAATTTGAAATTGAAAATTTTAAATAAATTGGAAATTTTAAATTGAGTAAATTGGTTAATAGAATATAAAGCTAAATTTGAATTGAATCAATAAAACGATTTCATTTAAAACCAAATTTGAAATTCTGTTGTAATTTCTTAGGAATATCGAAGTCCGAAGAGGGACATATTATATATATATATATGGGATGTTCCGACTTGAATTCGTAATCCATATCCTGTGTTTGAAAAATTGTAGAAGATTGAATCCACCTACCAATCTCTTTTGTTCAGCACCTCTTTTCAATTCTTCGACGGTTCCTGATAGATCCAGGAAGAAGATTTGATATATTTGCATGGGACATAAACTCCAAATAGGCCAGAATTGTTTGTTTGGATGAATTGGTTGCTTTGATTGCTATGGTTGATAGGTATACTTCAGTTCTAAACTAAAAGTTTTGAAATTGTATCCATATATCTGTTTATTTTTGGGTCCAAATATATTCTACGAATGGTTAGTAATTCCTTCGGACTAACAAGTGCCTTGCATATTTCGTAGATCTGGATAACCCGAGTATCCCGTGAAGTGTTAAAAGATTCGTTCTCGTATCTATTGTTGATATTCTGATTTGGTAAGCCAAATGCAGAATAAATATTCAGTTTGATTGGATAAAACATTCTTCATCTATCTGTGTGTCTCCTTGTCAAATTTCGGGGACAAAATTTCTTAAGGAGGGGAATTTTAACGATCCCGGATTTTAATTGGGTTTAAATTGATAATAAATTTAATTTTTGAATAAAAATTTGTGAGGTAATCGGTAATTAATATAAAATATTAGTTAAAAATATGAATTAATTGAAATTTAATTTGGATATTTGAATATAAACATGTATTAAAGAAATGCAATACAATTAATATTAAGTTAAACAAATAAATCAAATAAATATACATAGTTCAAATTCAAACAATATGTTAATAAATTATATAAAATATAAATGAATATCATAGCTAAAATTTTAACAAAACATAAGACAAGTAACAAGACAACAAAAACATAAGATAACTATGAAATATAAATTGAACACATTAGCTAATTCTAACAACATATTAACAATAGGACTTCACTTATATTCCTAAGTAATGAGGCTGAATGCAAAGCAAGATAGCAAAACAAATGCATCTAGATAAATATGAATTAACAAGTAGAAGAAACAGCAAATGATATTTAAGTAGATAAAAATCTTTAGTCAAAAATGCAAAGAATAACTTGGATAAGTATGAAACAAGACAACAGTATATTGAATTTGAATATCAATAACTATGTACAAGCTCATGCATTCAATACACTATCATTTCAGCCACAATACAAGATGTTCAGTTGTAACAACCCGTATATTCATACCATTTAAATTGACGATATTCCAACTTGCCAACTTAATAATACAAAACACGAATCATTAATGGAGTGTGTGCACAGAATCATAGAAATATAACATCATAGAATAGTGCAGCGGAAATACAACATAGTCATAAGAGTAGTTCATGAAGCTACCCATAAATACAACAATGTCTCAAATAAATAAAATAGAACAACATAGACGTCCAATAGTCTGAATAGAAAGAGTAATACTGATAAGATAAGATAATGATAGTCTTCGGTCTTCGGCTCCAAGTAGAAACAGCAACAGCAATCCTCAGTCTGATCCGAGCATATGCATAAACACTCGAATCAGGACATATATTCTTATACAGATAATATGATCCAAATTCAAAATAACAGTAACTCAAAGATGAATGGAATAACATCTTTAAGGATCCGTTAAACTATTTATACATAGTAATGTACGATACATAGATAATGTCTAACAGTAAAGTAAAGTATCAAAATAGTGTTAAGGCATTACCATTGTCCCCCTTAACACATTTTATATAGCATTATAGTCTATACAGCACTGTAAACTCCACTGTAAACTAGTGGGATATCAGGGAGTACTCCATAGGTATAATACAAAACAAAATCATAGTGGTCGCGTATATGGGAATACAAGTATGACAAGGCACATGAGGCAATACCCAAGGTAGTGAAACTACCGTTTGCCTGATCCGGACCGGTGAGAACGCATCGTCGCAACGATCGCAACACCGCGAAACAACACTCCAAATTCAAAGGTGCGCACCAACCAATAACAAGTAATGAGTAGTTTACGAAGAATTGTGTTCGCTCGAGGTAGCTAACCCCATTTGGCCCGACACGGCTCCTGTTTTAGTCATTTCCAATTTGACACAAGTGTCAAGGCTATCCATTATCGTTCACTTCCTTCAGTCATCGCGGACGTCATTCCAACCACTTCATCTTGAATCACACTCCACGTGTAGTTATTAAAGTGGTTTTCGGTTTAGACAGTGAGTATGTCCCTAACCGATTCCGGTTCCTTTAATAACCTTCGTAATTAATTTTTCGATTGGTCGCTTAATATATTTCAAAAACAATTCAATTTCAATTATAATTCGTAAATCAACATTTCGTTAGTCATTCTAAATCAAGTTCCAAAATTTACATTTCATAAATTCACAATTTCATTTCAAATTTCTATAATTCATTTTCAAAGTTAAATTTAAATCATTCAAATATTCATTTGATTCCGTATATAAGTTCATTCCATACTTATTTAACTCAATTTAACGTTCAAATTGAGTTAAACTCATTTATCGATTTCATTCGATATTCATTAAATTAATTTATCATTAAACAATTTCTATTAAATTTTCAATACATTACATTAGTTTCTTAAGTTCAACTTATTATATCAAGCTTACAAATTTAATTTATATCAAATTTGTCGAATCCAATTCTTTAAATTTCAAGTCTTTCATTTGTTTCGATAAACGCATTTTATTTCTTGTTAAAGAAATTTATTTCATTTATTATTTACTTAGTTACAAATTTCAAACTCAATTAAAGAAATTCAGTTTCACTTATTCAAAATCCATTTTCATTTACTAAAGAATATTCAATTCAATTTAATTATTAAATAATTCTATCTCATCAATTTATCACAAATTTCAAATCTTAATTATTACATTTCAAACTCATTCATCAATAAATCCAAACTTAATTATTAATAAATTTTAAAAACCTAATTATTAATCATTTCAAAATTTTGTCATTAATAATTTCAAACTTCATTATTAATAACTTTAAAACTTAATTATTAATTATTTCAAAACTTCATTATTAATATTTCTAAAACTTAATTATCAAAAAATTCAAAACTTTATTTTAATAATTTCAAACTTCGTTCCAAAATTAATTATTAATAAATTTCAAGACTTGATTATTAATAATTCCAAATTAATTATTACTAATTTCAAACTTAATTATTAATAATTTCAAATTTAATTATCAATCAATTCTAAATTTAATTATTGCATAATTAACTTTTAAACAATATTCTTTTGTCAATTATGACGTTCATATTTGTTTCAAATTTAAATATTCACATTTACATTCATTCGAATTTGAATTCCAAATTTTATTCAAAACTTTGTTATTAGTCAAATAAAACTTTATTTTATTTAAATCCAAACATTGACCAATCGGTTTTAATTAAATTTTCTATCCTAAGTCAAAGTTATTTGGGTATTTTTCATTTCAACCCGATTCCATTTCAATTCAAAGTCAAAGCATACAAAGGGAACTTGCAGTGTGATAGCTGGGATGGTGTCAAAGTAAATAAACAAGCAATATCATCCATACATAACAATTCAACAATTTTATTAAATAATCCCGAAATAATCGTATTAATTTACAGTTGTTATTTATGCAAATTAATATAATTATTTCTAGAACCTACACTATCATTTCATGTAGATTAAAGATTATTACATTACGGTTTTCACTTGTCGTTCAGTTTCAATTTCAGTTTTAATACTACAACAATTAATCCGATATACGTTAAATGGTACAAAGTGTATTTAACAAATTTCTACGTGTCAATTAACAATTAAAAGGGTCAAGTTTAATTAATCTATTTTAGCATATGAAGTGGTCAAGTTTAACAAATCAAAGTTCGACGTATATAATCCGATTTAATTTGTTAACTATCCTATTTCAAATTTAACTTGCAAATTTTGTCACTTAGCAATAACCATTAACATCCAATTCAACACCACATAGCAATCATTCATCAATTCAAACTTGCATAAGAATATAGTCGTGAAAATTAATTCACCTTTCGTGGATAAGAAATTGGCGACGAAGCAAGAAAAGCACGAATAGAGTGGGTATAATGCGAACAACGGACACTGTAATATCGACAAAAGAAAACAATATAAATACAATGAACGTTTGTATATAATTTATAAATTTATAAAATGCGCTTACCGACGATGGAGAAAAGAACAAAAGCTGAAGATCGATGCTGCCGCAAAAGAAACTCAATCGATTGCTGCAACAACAGAGAAAAGAAAAACGGTTACGGTTTACTCAACAAATCGATACCGTTCAATTTCTTTTTCTTTGTTTTTTTCTTTTCTTTTTCTTTCTCTTTTTTTTTTAAGAAAACACACGCACACATTTACATGAACACATCTCATGCGCACTTTTACTTCTTCTCTGCTTGCATGTAGCTACTCACGCATGCAAGGAAACATGCATGCATAAACATAATTTCAATGTTAAACAGAACATGAGAATTCCCATCTGAAGTCATGCCTTCATCAAACTCCCTCCATCCCACATACACACACCAAACACATGCACACTTCATTTTGTTTTTTTTTCTTAAAAACAAAACGCACGCACACTCACAACACCCACGCACGCATGCAACACACTCACGCACACGACAAGAAAAAAGGGAGCACTGTGTTCGGCCTTGCACTCTTGATATTATTTTTTTACATTACTTGCATTCATCTACGCACGTACACGCCACCTACATACACGTACAGTTCATTGCCCGGCGCATGCTACAACAACACGCACAGCACCTGCATCAACACACACACGCAACTCTCAGCTTACCCTTTTTTTTATATACAAGTCGAAACTTGTATACACAACCCACGCCTTCTATACATGCACGCATACACTAACACTACACACAACACACTTGGCCATGGAGGTGGAGTTCAGGGAGAGAAGGATGGAATTTGCAGCATTGTTGTGAAGAGGTGGGTAAAGTGGAGGCGAAGGAAGGTTTTGCGTGCTTCCTTGGTTTCGGCTGCGCATTTGGGTCTGGAAAGGGAAGAGTGCGTGCTTTGCTCTTTTTTTTACAGGAATAAATTATGAAGAGGAAAGGAAAAGTGGAGTATTACTTGATGAGATTTTTATTTCCAAAGAAACGAACAGTGCAAAGAAATGTTTTCTTTTACCTTTACAAATTGAGTAACAGTAATATATTTTTATTTAACTTCGAAGAGTCACGTACATTCCCAAACGTCACACCAATTCCCAAGCCAACTTCTAGCTTCCAACTACTTCATTAAATACACAGCTGACTTTATTTTCAAACTTCCTTTTGTAAACGGGTTAAAACTTGGGCTGAAATTAGTTTAACCGGTCCATCCGGAACCGTTAAATCCACGCGACGAATTATACCGGACTCCGATTCGTGCAAATAAATATACTGTTATGATCAGTGCGACGACGCGCTTCCAACGTTACACAGATTATTGCGATACGATGGTTTTATAAAAACTCGCATTTCGGCCGCTTAAATTGTACGATTTGCAAAACAATTTAAACGGAACAGGCGATGGCAGTTTTTGACGAAACGAATTATATAATCTTGAATAATTTTTACAACATAACTGTGTAAAAATATTTGAATTTGAAAGATAAATTTTACGCAGCTTTATATGGACTAATATACAGTAAAACACGAACGAAGTTTACTGTAATAATTTACGATGAAACTTTTTCTGTGTTCATATCTAACTAGACGTATGTCATAAATAAAGTTTGGACGTGAATTGAGATCGTTTATAAATTTCAAAATTTTATATAATAAAACGATGGATTAAAATTTTAAATTGGGTCAGAAATTCAGGGTCGTTACATCAGCCTCCATAAGCAAGAAAGCAAAAGAAAGAAAATATCCACAAAATATAAACTGCACATATACAATTCATATGTAAACAAAATAGGGTACATATGCATTAAATGCCATCATCTTGGCAGCAAACAAAGTCAATTTGAATTATTTTAAAATATAACTTCAGCCACCAAGTTTAATAAATGCATCACATTATAATATATCATCTCACCATATATAAAATGTTATACATGAGCCACCATAACATATCTATCAGCCTGTAAAGAAAAAATCTTTGTCCTGCTTTGTATAAAATACTATCATCTGTACAAACAAAATCATATACCCTGTACAAATATACAGATTCACCTATAAACTCGCTCCTATATATCAAGCTTCTCCTCATTTCAGTCGAGCTGAGTAAAACCAGAGTAAACATTATCTTAATAACTTAAACAAAATCAATAACTCAATTTAAAACAGACAACTACAAACCAGAAAGTAAAGATAGGATTCCAGCTTGTAGTCAAAAGCCTATTTCAACAAAAATAAGGCAGCTCTGTTCATTTGAAACCCAGGTGAGTAACATCCACTTTTTAAAATTTTAACAAACTTGACTTGGTTGCATTTACATCTGGAAAACAAGTATATTTTTATATATTTGAATGCTCTGAGAGTATACATAAGTATATAAACAGTTTTATTTTGATCTGTGTAAATTTACTTATGTGTTCATCTTCCCAAACAAGAGTGAGTAACTTTATTTTCTAAACTTAAGTATTTTGTTACTTGATTAGTCCTGAAATGTGTTTGTCTTTATTTATTGTTGAAATTTGTATATGTAGCTCTGTGAAATTTTGAAGAGTTTGTTCTTCTGGTTTCTACTTACAGTATGATCATAAACAGAAAAAAAATCTAATAAATTTTCATATGAACATTTTTACTTAGGATTTTAAAGCAAATCATGTTGCTTAAACTTAAAATCACAATCTGGAAATTGCTTGAAGTTTGACATTATAACTTAGACTCTGCACATTCAAATTTACTGTAAAAAGAAATTTATGAAAAATTCGAATACTTTAATTTGTTGAATTGATTTTATAACTTGAATGAACATAAAAAAAATAGATTTTTGAAATAAAAATAGTGATTTTTAGTTAAGAGTTCTAGGCACAGTTCCTAGTGGAACTGAATATACCTTTTTATCGATTCTGAGTGATTAATCAGATGTTGGGTGTTGAAACTTTGTTCGAAGCTTGCTTGATCTTCGTAGAATTCAGGAAAAATGTTTTTTAAAAAAATCTATTGAGTAAATTTTTGAAACGAGATCATTGTAGGGTTTGCGTTTTTGTTTTTGTCCATGTCAGTAAGATGCCAAATGCAACTCCTATACGTGATCGAGTGTCACGAATTCTTGGTGGATGGTTAGTTGTCGTGTTGTCGAGGCGTGGACGAGATCTGGGCGACTTCGGTGGCGTGAGTGACGGTGGCGAGGTGGAAGTGTCGACTGTGGTAAGCTACAGGGTTCGAGCAAAAGGCATTTTTTCGATTCGCAATTTTTGAGGACGATTCGAACTTGGATTTCCAGTTTTCGAGTAAATTGGGACTTGCCGGTGATCTAGGAAGTTCGCTAGAGCTCGCGTGTCGCCGTGCATGTGTACGGCGGCGGTGATACGTGTCAGTGAGGTGAAGTCATGGGCGTGAGTCGTTCTCGAGAAATATGGGGGATCGCTTCGGGTTTGTATTCGTGTTTGAATGAATGGTATTCTCGATGCTTGAACTTTTGCTTAAGTTTAAAATTTAACTTACTGTATAAAAAAACAGAGAGAAGAGGAAAAGAGTTGCGTACAGGGTGTGTTCTCGGGGAAACTAGTGTGCAACTCGAAGCATATTGGATGTTGGCTCGGGTGTGAGTCGCCTAGCTTTTGACAGCAGGTCCTGTTTCTTTGCAAAAAAAAATTAAAACTGAATTTTTAATTTCAAACAGAGTTAAAACTGAGGTTTTAAAACAAATGTTAACTGTGAACCAAAGTTAGTTTTGAAGCCTAACTTTGAAATAAAGTTTACTAAATTTAAACTGTTTATTAACTAAAGAGTTTAAGTATTTGAGTGTATTAAAAATAAAATTTGGATTTTAAAACAAGGTTTAAAAACAAGTTATCAAATGTTTAAAGCTTGAATTTACAAGTTAAATAATTTATGTATTTTAAAAATCTGAATTTACATAGTTAAGTAAGTTAGTTTAAAAGCTTTTTCTTATATAAGTTTCATATATAAGTAATAAATGTTTTACATTTATTTTAAAAGTTTATAAATTGATATTTGAATTTGGTTAATGTTTAAATGGAAAATCATTTTGAATCTTGAATTCAAAATGGAATTCAAATTTGAATTCAAAAAGAGTAATGTTTTTAAAATACACTTTAATATTTATTTAAATCGTTAATAAAGAAATAAATTATCTCAGAAATAATTAAAGGGTGAAAATGGTTTAATTTATAAGATAATTAAGGAATGATAGTTTATTTAATTTATAAATTAATGATTTAGATTAATTTATAATTAGAGATTAATTTAAAAGTGATTAAGAAATATTATTAGTTAATGAAGATAATCAACTAAGGATTTTTTTTTAGTATTAATTAATGTGGTAAATTTTAATAATTAATTAGATTTATTAATTAAGATAATCAATTGTAAATTTGCTAAAACTTAATGAAAGTAATTAAAGGGTTAATTACTAATTGTAATTTAAAGTGGATATTTTGATTTATTTACTGATAAAGATTAGTTGGTAATTAGTGATTTATTGGTATGAGATGATTGCTTAATGGAAAGTAATTAAAGGTTTAATTTCTTAAAATAATTAATTAAGGGATTAATTATATAAGTAATTGGTATAAAGGTTGGTTTAATTAATATGACTAATTAAGAAGAATTTAATCAATTAAAATATTTGATAAAATAATTTATATTAAATGATTTGTAATTAATAAATCGGGATTGAATAATTAATTCATAAGTAATTAAATTAAATTGGAAATAAATTGAATTAATTAGGATTTAATAATTAATCAATCCTACTTATAAATGTTTATTGAATGCTTGACCTTACTTATGAATGATTGTATTGTGTAAGATGCATTGAATGGATTGTCCTATCTGATCTGTGATATTTTGTTCTGTGAATTGAGCTGTGTATTTATTCATTTATTGATGATACATTTGTATATTATCTATGAATCTGTGAATGGACGATAAGCGTTGTAGTTTTATATCGCTTATCAACTATATTTCTGTGTTTTGATCTATGATGATTGAATGATGTTGCACTATTGTGTTAAACCTCTAGACCACACTTATACACACACAAATATGGATTTCACGAGGAAATCGATTAAGTCACTGATTTTGAAATGATTTTCAAAGTTGAATATTTAAATTCAAATGTTTTTGAAATGGATTGGGTTTAAAGTGAAAAGCTTTCGAAATAGAATTTCAAAGATGAAATATATTTTAAATAACTTGATTGAGTTTTGGAATTAAAATATTTTGATTTAAATTCAATATTTGAAATTGAATTCTATGATTTGGAAACTAGGGACTAAAGATGTTATACCAGTTTATATATGGGTTAAACTATTTTAAAGGTATTGATTTGGGAATTTGAATTTAAATGCAAAGGCTTTAACCCGTGTATATAAAATTGGATCTTTCTGAAATGAAACTATTTATTTCCAAATAATAAAAGCTTTCATATAGGAAGTGAACTTCCAAATTGTGTAAAAAGGGACTTCAAGTTAAAAATGAAAATGATTTTCCAAGTTATGGAAACGGTTTGAAAGCTATTAGTTAAATCTTTAATTTAAAGATTTTAAATGAGCTAATCCAATTGAAATGGAAATTGTTTTGAAATTGTAAATGGATCTTTGTGAAAATGGGTGAACTTAGTGAAATAAATCTTTTTGTTTAAGAGATTTGAAATGGTAATTTGTTTAAACCATTTGAAAGAATGTTTTGAATTATTAAGTTGTGACTTAATTGAAATCCCATATCCATATGTTTTAAATATTACACTCACTATTCGGTTTAGCCGGGAGAGGACCTTTGTGTCGTATAACCCATTCCGAATATGTGATTCGACGTTATGGATAGCATTTGAAGACCGATGGTGAAGACTGGGTATTTGCAAGAATGATAGGATGACCTATCGATTGTCTCTGCACTGAGTTTCTCCAGTATAGAGATTCCCTAAGTGATGGGAAGTCCGATCGGGATTGTGAATACCCGGATTGCAAGGACTTCTTTGGAAGTACCTTCGTTCTGTTCGAACCCAGAACAGACTTGTATGGTTGTATGTCTGACACCACACTTTGAGATATAAAGCAGATTTCTTTCAAATACATTTCTGATGGTGGCGGAGGATTTATTCTCTTAGCTTAACACCCTTCTCTGGGACGTACGAGCTCAGAGGTTATGTAGTTGAAGGTTATCAGTGATATACTCCCAATTTGGTAGTGTGGCATGCTGAGTGCTGTTGTGTGTTGATGATCATTTGTTGATCATGTGTAATCAAAGCATGACTTTTGTATAAAGCGTAGCTTTGCGGATGAGACTGCATCAGGACCTCACAGCCCGGAAATGGTCAAAACAGGAAAGATGCGGCAAGGTTATGAGGGTCGCTCCCTTTAGGGTGTGTCATTCCCTTCTAGAAAAGGGTGGTATCATGGTATGGAGCCCAGATACTTACTCATGTGGACACCATACATTTATTAGTGTATGATGTTGTTGGATTAGAGGTACCTCGGATAAAGGTCCACAAGGACCGGGGGATGGCATGCTCGTGTAGTAGTTACCTAGTTACAGAGGTAACCCGACCTTGTGTTGGCAGAGAGCTGGCTAAGTTCTCGGGACGTCCCGCTAGAGGCGTACCCATGGACAGTGGGAAGTTCCTTAGCCCAACTATTTGTTGGAAATCCAATCTTCCAATACGTACCTTGTACGGTTTTAGTTGTATTACCTTCCATCTACTTATGGTGGCGCCTCACTGTTTGGATGGTAGCTATAGTAGGCACAGTTCGAAATGTCTATGTTGGCTAAGATTTATATTATACTTTCGAAATATTTTCTGCACTTTACACTTATAGTAATAATATCAAAGAAATTCTCTCGTATCAAGCATGTTTGAATATCATAATAAGAAATCTCCTCCAATTCTGCATTTGCATTGTGTGTGTGGCGGGAGGTCTTATGGTAGTTTCATTTTTGAAAAGCATTGCGAATTGACTTTAAAATTCTTTTGCTGTTTGTTTTTAAAGATAAGCTCTTTTTGTTATTCACACCAGTCCCATTACTGATCCGGAGTTTATTGTTCCTTTCCTAAACTTTGGGTGCTCACTATTTTCCACACGAGCAGTTTAGAGTTGGGTTTTTCAGATGGTTAGGTTTGGTAGATTATCTGGAGCTAGTTCAGTCTTTGGATGTGGACGAGACTTGCTTTTCTTAGTCCATCGTGATGTTGGTTCAAGCTGTTGCTGGAGTTCTTCCTTGAAGACTATCTTTGAGTTATTTGTTCAGCTGCTAGCGTTATCTATTTTCTTTCCGCTGCTATTTTATTGTATCGTATCTCTGATGTATATTGATATCTATTGTATCATCTGTTGTATCAGATATTGTATCAATGCTGTATATCAATGTATTATTCTTTTTCTTCCGCTGTGTTGTTTACTTAATTGTGTTGATAGCTCCGACGACTCGGATTTGAATGCTCGAATCTGCGGCATTCGAGTACGATGTAAAGTATGGATGTCGATTTTCGAACGCGAAAAATTCGTATCGTCATAGTATTTATCGAAAACCTAAGTGAAAAGAGAAACCTTTGATCTCTCTAATGGGTGTTAGGATCCACTTGTCTTGAGGATTTGGCCTTAAGTTTTCTTCACAAGCCATAGCCTCACAAATGGTGGTTAACACTATTGGTTCTGTCCTATATAACCCATAACCATGGTCCTTGTCCTAATTTCAATATTGATATTGAGTTTGCTCAACAAGCCAAGAGAGATTAGTTACTCTAAGCTATCACTTCGGGATGACCCAAGGAAATATTATTATGAATAATAATGAATAAAAAATTTAATGAATAAAAATTTAGCCAACCTTGGAATTATAGTTAAAAATTTGATATTAGCGAAGGTAACTCACTAACATCTTGATTCGTAAATGAAAAATGAGGAAATAATGCAATATGTAAAAGACACAAGATTTAAAGTGGCTTGGTTTTATCTACGTCCACCATGAGTATTCTCTCATTGCTTTGCTTCTTTTAAAAAAAATTGATTACAAAAGACAATAACAAAAAATACAATACTTGAGAAGTTCAACCCTTGTTCAAGTGTATGTCTTGATTATTTATAGCTGATGAAATGTATGATGAAGGACTAAGCTGAGGCAGGTATGACCTTAAATTCACTCTGCGCCATAGATGGAGTTTTTTTGGTTAAGATGTGTTCCTGTTAGGATGTCAATTGATTTGTAATGCTCAAATGTTTACCAACCATTGGTCGGAACATGGGCATGTCTTAGTCAGGGATAAGCGGCATGAGGTCAGGAAGTGATTGTGCAGAGGCACTTTGCTAGGGTGATAGCTAAAGATAAGAAGTGGTATCACAATGCTACTATTTTTAGGTGTACAGTGTCTTATGTTCCAGTCTCTTTAAAGACACCATGCATGTGAAGGTTCCTTATGCAGTGGAAGCTCGGCTCTTATGGCCATGGCTGGCAATGTTAAGATAAAGGAGCTTTAGAAAGTGTAGGAGGTTGAGGTGGAAGATGAGTAGGAAACCTTGTTGAAAAGATGATGACATTATATGGGTAGATTGAAATATGAGTGAGGCAAGTTACATGGGTCGCTCGCCTATGGAAGTCATTCATATGTCCGCCTGCTATCTATCCTTGTTTGTTCGCTACATTATAGGCTTTGTATGGCTCACACTACTATTAGTGTCATGCATGTTGTTTCTTGCAGTTGAGATTTTTCTTTGAGCAAGATGTGGTCCTAGCGAAATAGGTAAGCCAAGGTGCAAGCCATTAGATCCATGTGAGCCAGGACATTGATAGTTTGAATCATGTAGGCTAAGACACAGGCCGTGACATGGATCGACTAATATTACATGTGAAAAAACTGAGCAACATTATGCACCCCAAGTTTGTGCCTACAAGTATGAAGTTGTCTTTCACACAGTTATTGATGCTAACACGTGTCTTTATACAATTAAGGATGGTGGTTACTTTGTTCAGACACTGCCAAAATGATCCAGCGGTTGATTTGACAAATTAATTGATAAAACATAGATGGTTAAGATTATGTCCCGCCTATTGATTCGAATGGTTTAGATCAAGCTTCATTTCCTATAAATGCCATTCTCTCTTCTCCTTTACTCTTTACTAAATCATCGTAAACATTTGCCATTCAAGAAGAACTATAAGCCTTTAAATCGTTTTATTTTTAATCTGTAACTTCATATAAGACCCCATAAATTAATCGAAAATTTAATAAAAGAATTAAATTTAAATATAATGAGGGTAAAAATGGAAATTTTACAGACAATCAAATTTGGCGATAAAACTTGCACCATTGTGACCATAGCGATTTTATGGATAATATTCATGTACAGTGTTTTAAAATCGAAGCTATTATGAAAAGGTTATTAACGTTTGAAAATTTGGAATAGAAATTAATTAAGGAATGAATATTTTAAATAATGAAGCTCCACTAGTCGACATCCCGACTATAAGTGGTCGACCACTAGCGGTCGACCGCTCCAAGACAAACGGTCGATCGGTCGAAGCTTCAAGGTAAGGGTTTTGAGCGATCGAACAACCCAAATTTTATAATATTGAAGCTAATGGTTAGAGATTAGTTTTTACCCCTATTAATACAATCCTAGCTAATTGTCAAAACCCTAATTCACTTATCGTACATCCAAACTATGTCACTCTCAAATTTGAAATCGCTTTCACCTCAAATCAAAATTTCTTCAAACCTAAATAAAAATTAAATTAGAGAAATTGAAGAAGAAGAAGAAGTTAAATCAAATCAAGGGGAGTTCTACACCAGGCGGGGGCTAATCTAAGCATATTACGAAAGGGAGCTTTTTAGAAGCGAGTGGGTTCATAAATAATTTGGGGATTTACATATAATTGATTTATTATATCCTATCTGATCTTGAATTGTTTTACAAAAATTAGAAATATTTTATTTAGATAAGGAATTTCACAGCAATTATAACCTATATGAATATCATCACTTTTTTCTAATATAGATCTGGTTAATGTAAATTTATTGAATAAGAATTGATTCAAGTTGAATACACCCTTTTTGTTAAACTAATATGAATTAGTATAACCCTATTGGTGCTAAACATAGCTTAAGATGATTTATGGAAATTGTATATGAAATCAAATAAGTAGTTTGGGCGATTATCAATTGTAGGTTTAAAATTTTTGGTTCATTGTAATTAACAGTTTATTGTAATTATAATTTATAATTAATAGAGAAGAAGATGAACAAAATTAAAGGGAAAAAATAAAACCCTACGACCGGTCGATAGGCTCATTAGAGCTGGTAAACGGTAAATGGTCGAGCTCCCCAATGACCAACGTTGGATCGATTAACGAATTCTAGGCGCAATACGAACCTTGGCCTATGGTGTAACATCATCCTACTTAGAGGCCCAAAACTAATAGCTACAGATGCTACAGTCATCCGTAGTTATTAATTATCGACGACCAAATACGTCGACATTAGATACATTGATACACAGAAACACAAGTATATGGAAAAAAATTAAACAGCAAACAATTTCACATTCCATTCCAAAATATTCCAAATTGATTACATAATCCCTATTCGTAGACCATTTCAAATAACATATAATTATTACAAAATACGCCAAGAGCGACAGATGAAGATGCACTCTTGGTAGATCAGAGTATATAGATAGGCAAGAAAATAATTTGCCTTTACAAACAAAAAACACACTGGAAATAAAAGAACTCTAATAACAAGCTTGCCTTTTACATGTCCTCGGAAGCTTTTATTCGTCTAAAAGAACACCTGAAAACCTTAACTCTCAACCTACTCAAAATCGATTGAGTACCCGAGAGTTTAAAGGGAAAAAATTTCGAGTCAAACATAAAGCGTGGTATGAATAATAATTTACCATCTCAAACCATTTAGATATCTAGTGAGACCATGCCGCTTAGCGGAACGGATTTTCCCCTCACTAGTATCCTAAAACTTTTATAAAACCATATATTGTGCTCTTGCATTCACAATGGTTAAAATATAGTATTTCAAACTTTTTTATGATATGCAAAACAAGTAAATCAATTCTGGGTAACCCATCCCTATTTACTCTGACTATCTGTCTCAAATATAGTTTCTAGGATTACAATTAACATGTTAAATATTTAGGGACTATCTGTCCAATATCATATTTTTCATGGGATTATTAAAACATATTGCTAGCTCTAATATCTTATCTCTTATCCTAGTTTTCATGGGCTAGCTAGGAACCTATTGACTGACCATCAATATCTTAATCCAGATAAAGTTTTCATGGGCTAACTACAAAACTATTGGCCCCTACCAGTATCAGTTCATAGTTTTCATGGGCTAATTATGACAATATTAGCCCCTTCCAATATCGTACAGTTTTCATGGGCTTACTGTAAACCTATTGGCCCCTGCCAATCTCTTTAATTAAGATTTTAACATCATTTAACTTATATTCACTACTGGATCAACCTAACTGCTTATTCTGCCCTTTCCCCAAAATACAATTATGATTAATAACAATGTGAATAATATTTCCAAATCTTTTATTTATGCCACGGTTTTCCTTTAAAAATGAGAATGGGTTATTTGTTTTGAAAATTTGAAGCATCACTTCTGAAACCACTGGATGACCTCCTTCGAAAGCATAGAAAATCTCTTTTCAAAACTCTAAGTATATACCTTTCGAAACGAATGATACCTTTCGATGGTATCACGGAACATTCTTTAAAATGTAGCTTTGAAACAAATGAAGTACCTTTCGAAAGAATTAGGTTTACTCATTAAAAATATCATTTGGGCCACAATGGTTATATATGAAAGTAACCAACTAAAAAAATTTAGGGAAAAGTTGATGGTGTCGGAACCATCTAATTGAAAGCAAAGACCTTCAAAATTTAAAACTTCGAAGAATAGAGTTGAAACCCCTTTCGACCCCATCTCCTTCGAAAACCTCAACCCCTTTCGAAAAAATTTAGAAGCATCTTAACCTAGGTAAAAAACAAGGATAACCTTTCAAAGGTATTGATAACTCAATACTCCGAAAGGAAATTAGCGGCTAGGTTTTGACTAGGTCGGAACCTACCCTTTCGAAAGCTTCTTCTTTAAAGAAAGAGTTCCCCTTCGTAAGCTATTTATAAAGTCCCTTTCGGAAGCATGGATTTCGACTATGTTGAAATCATTAAGTAAAAGAAGGTAGAAATTTAGCTTTAGAAAAAAAATAAGGTTTCGACTCTATAGGGTATCGATCAGTCGAAAGCCCTTCAAAAACCAGCAGGCGCTTATCTTTTTTTAAAAAAAAACCTTGGTTTCGACTCTAACAAAAGCATAGCTTTCGACACCCTACCTTCCTCTACTTTCCAATTCACTTCGTACCAATTCCATTGATACCATGTGCCATTGTTCCGACTATGTGGGATTCCACAGAGATAGTTTCGACTAAGATGGCGCAGAGGTAAAGGAATCGAAAGGTGCCTCCGAAATAGACGAAGCCACCTTTTCTAAAACACTTATTTATAGCTAATCATGGTAAATTTCTTTATAACTAACCTACCAGTTGTAATGCCTTGATTGGCTATTTTAAAAAAATTCAAATACTTTACCATCAAAAACTTCCATATTAATTAGATTTAAACCATAGAAAGGTAATGTTTTAGCCCTTCCATATAACAAAAGTAATATTTTCAAAAAGTCCCTCTTTTAAATAATATATTTTCCCTAATAAATCATTTGGGAAAAATCCTCAAAAATCGTCGAAAATCTCTTTCATTATATAATTTAACATATCAAAATTTCGGACCCATGTTTCTTATTGAAATACTCGAAATAAATTTTAAACCCAATAATATCATATCTTCCTTTAGAAATTCTTAAAAAAAAATCTATAGCTTAGAAAATTCTAAAAATCAAAACCTACCTCCAAAATTATGTTTTATTCAACATAAATTTTTTCCTTGGCAATTGAAAATTAAAACTCTTGGTTTTCCCTTAAGACCAAGCAAAATCATATGTATATGAATTAAAACAATTTGATCATAATATGATTCAAGCATATCATCATCCATTTCATTATTAAAAATGAATTCAAACATAAATCTGAAAACAAATAATCATCAAATAAAATAGAGAAGGCGCAAAAAAATTATTCACCTTAGATATGATAAGGAATTTGAGATTTTTTGTTGATTAATCCTCCGTAGCTTTTGATCCTTAGCTTTAGATTGAAATTTCTCCTTGTTCCTTCTTGTTAATGGCCGGCTCTATCTTGTTTTGATTTGCGTTTGTGAAAATACGAAAATGGAAATGTGAATGGGAAATTACAAAAGGTTATAGCCGTGTAAAATAAAGAGGCTATTTTACTAATATCCCCATGTGTGCACTAATTATCCTTTAAACCAATTAAAGCCCATTATATTATTATTTTTAAGCATGGCCCATTATGTAATTTTATTCAAATCTCAATCCCCCTATCATCATTATTCTATTTAATTTATCTATGTAAATCTTCTGAAAAATGTTATCAAAAATTAGGGATGTCACAGGCTCCCCCTTAAACAATTTCAACCTCGAAATTCAGTAAGGACTAAATACTAAACATAGCAATCATCTGTGAAAACACCTAACTACCATACTAGTCTTACTGACTAGAAACTATCCGTATAAATTATAATTAAGTTAATAAAGTTTTAATTATGTTAATAAAGTTTTAAAAGTGAAATTTTGAGTGATTTCGACAATTTTGAAAATCGCTCGATTTAATCGACGAGTTAAAATAGCCTTCCGGGGCACAGTCTCGGAATTTGATGAAACCAGTTCCATTGGATCAATAATAGTTAGTTATTATCGGATTTCAATTTTCGTAGCAATCGGAGTTGTCGTTTGATCGTGGCAGCTCGAAACGCATAAAAATCGTTTTAACCGATTTAATTTTAAATTGATCGTTTAATTCCGTAACTCGCACATACGATCAAATTAGCTTATGACACCTATCCCGTTGTGTCCGGAACGTGGTAAAACCCTAGGAATGCCTGTCGGAACGCGTTGTTTGGAGCTCGTTTGCGTATGATGTTAAGTTGAGAATTTTATTAATAAAATAATATAAAATAATATTATATAACTTAAAAACATTTGCAAACCCTAATTATGTTTCACCAGCTGCCGCTAATATCAATTAATGGCCGAAACACGTTTACCTTCTTCCATCCAAATCTCTCAATCCATGCTTTAATTTCGGAAACTTTCTAAATGAAAGTTGTAGATCGTTGAGGGATCTATAGATCCAACAGGTGATTCGAGCTGTCGTCGTCTATTGGAGGCGTGGGGAGGGCGCGTTCACGTACGGTTCATGCGCGATGCCTGGGGGTTTGTGATCGCAGAGCTAGGCGAGCTTGGGGCCGAGGGTAGGTGAAGCGAAGAGCTTCGACGTGGGCTAATCCGATCGATCTCCGGTCGATCGTGGGTGGAGCGGTCATATGCCCTAGGCGATCGTGATGGGTTCGTTTGTGCCTGTGTAGCGTGCGTAGGAGAAGATGGAGCATGTACGGCCGGATCTGGATCTCCTTGTTTGCACGGCCATGATTGGGTATATAAAGAAAATGTAATTTATTTATAAAAATGTTTATATAATCTTTAAAATTTAATTACTTTATCATACAATATCAGATTCGAACGAAATTCATGGCGCCGGGATCGCAGAAAAGAATACTACGAGATGGTGCAGTTAGGGAATCATTCCGGGCAAGTAGAAATTTGAGTTAAATCGAACGTCGTTCGATTATATTTAAATTTCGAACGCTCACCGAAACCCAAGGTGAGTTAATCTCACTCACATCTGGAATGTTAGCTGATTAAAATAAATATCTGTGTGATTGATTGAATATAATGGTTGTTATCAGTCTGGATTGATATTTATATATGTGATGTGCTAATATTTGTGAATGCAGGGAAAACAGGTTGGAGGGATCCAACGGGATTCCTCACAATATAGTGGTTATTTTTGGAATTGATAATGCAAATTGTTTGTATGTTGTGATTTATAAATCTGGAATTAAATTGTTCTGTGATATTGCTCAAATAAATATAAATCCAGAATTTTAATTATAAATGGATTTAATTGGGATTTAAGAAATGAAAGAAATTGTTATATAAAGAATTTGAAGGAATAGAATTTGGTTTTAGTTCGGATGAAGAATGAAATTTGTAAATGGGAAATTTAAATAAAGCGGGAAAATTATGAGTCAATAAATGCAAAGTATAGATTTGGGTGAGAAATTTTATAGGAAGATATAAAGTGTTAAAAATATTGATGGGTTATGTTGATAATGAATAGAATCTGTCAGAAAATTAAAATATGTTCTCAACGAAGTTTCTAAATATAAATTAATAATTATAAATGAAAATCCATGTTTTTGAAATGCATTTTTCACCCTTGGAATTTAGTTAAGAAATTCATAAGTGTTATTTTCCGGTAATAAATTCTCAAGTGTTTTATATTAAAAATGTTTAAAACCTATACTTTGACATGGAATTTCCGAAAATGGAAGAAGGTGTTTAAACTTCAAAAAGAGTTTATCCTTAAACATGGAAAGGAAATTTACGTTGTTTAAACATAAATTTTGGGTTGTAATGGATTGGGCTGGATTTATAAGAAAAGTTCTTTGGAATGTTTGAATGGAATATGTCTTCCCTGGGAAACCAAGTTCGTGTTTTAACAGATTTTATTTAAGAATAAGTTGAAGTTTAAACTTGATTAAAAGAGTATTTTCGAAATTATTAGTTTTAAGTAACTAATTAGAAATTGGCAATAGTAATTATTTACGAATACATTAGAAGCTATTTTTACAAATGGATTTGTTTAGAGGCTAATTTTGAATAAGGTTATTAAAAATTATTATTAATCCTCTTAAAATCTACTTTAAATTTAGTTTAACTAAACCTTTATGTAAAATCAAGTTTATGTCTAAATAAATAGTTTTACTTCACATATTTTAAATTTATAATTGAGTAGAAAACTAGAAGTAAATTTACATATTTTAAAGTATATTTCAGTACGAAATGTTTTAACTGTTTTAAATCTAAATGTTTTTGAACTTGGTTATTCCCAATGGGAATAAATGGTAAAGATTTACCTTGTAAAGGAAGAGTTTTGGAAATTGCTTTCAAATGAGCTTGGAAATTTGAAAATATATCTTTTAAAGATATTTGAGGAAAATAAATAATGTGGGAAATTATTTATTGTGTGATTGGATGTTTGTGAACATTAATTGATAGTTAAATCACCGACTATCAATACTGGACAAAGGCGTTGATCGTTTCGAAGAGACCGGGATCGAGATTTATTTCTCAAAAACCACTTCGATCCGGTTTGTACGTTGCGTGAAAACGTGTTCGGAGTCGAAGATGGAGCAGTGAAGTGCAAGGGCTAGTCGCTACTAATCCTGAGGATATTTCCAAAATGGATGTAGTAGGAATAGTGCCTTCGGTTCCGTTCGTACCCGGGACGGACTTGAATGGACGAATGCTTTCGGATCATCGTCAGGTGGGCGATGGGTATTCTAAGTGAAACGTTTTAAAGGTAACGCTTAGCCTCAAGCCTCATCAAATGGAAATGACTGAAAATCAGGGGATATGCAGCAAGGCTTCGTGGGTAGCCCCCACTGGAGAGTAAGGTCATCCCTATCTAGATGTCCCTTTTTATTTCGGCTTAGTGGGCGGTTGCTGATCCCAACCGCAGGGTGATCTTATTCGAAACTGTCCAGTAAGGGATGGGTCCGGCCTTGTGTTGCAGAGGATCGGGTGTGGTCCTCGGTAAGGTGATCTAGGCCCCGTAATGTGACAGGTGGTACCCCAGTGCCTAGTCACTGTTGGAAATCCATTCTCCCTACGAGCCTTGTACGAGTTTTGTATGTATTACCCACTTTTGTGGCTAGTAGATGGAATTTAACGGGTGTAACAATTTCGGCTATTTTATAAGTATTTGTAAATAGACCCTATTATAATATCAGAGGATTTCTATAAAAAGTGTTTTAGCTATCGTAAGGTAAAAATATGACATGTTTATTTGTGGCATGGTCTTACGAGATGCTTTTGTTTTCAAAAGAATTTTTGAAACTTTAATAATCAATTTGGATGCATTATTATTAGTTGTTATTCCAGACTGACTCGGGTGTTATTTCATTATAATGCTCGGGTCAGACCGAGTATTATTTGTTCAGGACAGGATGCTTGGAGCAGGAGAGGAGCTGGAGTCCGAGACGTATTATCTATACATATATATATTCCGTTTCTGTGATTGTATGGTATGTCTGACTGGTAAATATTGTGTGTATGAGATACTCTGATGATATGATGTATAAAACAGTTATAGATTTCATTTTATGGAAAGATCTATTATTTACTATTATATTTTATTCCGCTGCGACTGTGAGATTCTGATATGGTTTAGCTTCTTCTTCTTCTATCTCTTCTTCTTAAAACCCAAATGGTTCGTATTTCTGTGCCACTTGAGTTAACAGAGGTAAAATAGTGTTGATTCAATGGGTACGGATTTGTGGGACGTCACATCATCTTCCTTTGAGAATCTTCGGTTTCCACTGACTTCTCTTTAGCAAGATCAACAAGTAACTCCTCATGTTGAATGGCCATCTCCACCACTATATTACAAGGATCACAAACATGTGTCATGGTCATTCTAGCAAGCTCGAGCCTTAATACCTAGATGAACTTCTCATTCCTTTTGATCTCAATATCTATAATAGAATATCTATATCGAGACAGCTCTTCAAACTTAGTAGCATACTCGACTACTGATATCTCTTCTTTCACTAAATCCATAAACTTCCTCATCAGTTAAGACTTGGAAAATTTGGATACAAACTTATACTCAAATCTCGTTTTAGAATCAGTCCAAGTTTAATACTCTTTCGGAACTTCGGGCAATGACACTATTCCACTAATGTAGCTCTGATCCCTACAATTGTCTAGAGGCCAACCTTCTCTTTTTCCCGTCATTCAGACATAAGTCAGTAAATAAATGCTCATAATGCGACAGCTAATTCTGAACTTCTACGGCACTATCAGTTCCCAAGAATGAATTCCCACCCAAACTGGTGTAATCTCTACTCAACAAAGAAATATTGCCAGCTAGAACCATATGATTAGCTCCTCTTACATTTCCAGCAACTCCAGCAGCAGCTCCTACTTGCATCAAACCAGCAAAGAACTAATACATCACCCCCATATCTATTGGTGGATTTCCTGCACCCATATTGGCTTCAGCATTTTGGTTACAAGCACTAACTGGTCGACCCGGGTTTCTCCTGGCAGTGGGTCGAGCTTTTTCGTTAATTGTGGTGTTTCCTCCACCGAGATTTCCTCTTCTTTTTCCTGCTTCCACATCTCCTTTCTCGTAAATCTACATACGAGCCTTAGTAAGATATAGAAGAATGGTCTAAGAGAGGGGGGAATACGTACTTATTAATATAACCATATATAGCAAATATAAATACGTTACTATAACATTAACCCAAACCCCAATCTAGTTTTCTGATTCATTGGATTAAAATCTTCAAGGTTGAAGTTTCTTTCAAAGTTCCAAAAACCTCGGTCTGACACTAACTTATAACATTCCCTTACTTGGAGGCCCAAAACTAACGTCTATGGATGCTACAGTCATCCATAGTTATTAATCATCGACGACCAAATACAGTGGTAAATGCATTGATACACAGAAACATAAGTATATGGGAAAAAATTTAAACAGCAAACAAATTCCACATTCCATTTCAAAATATTCCAAATTGATTACATAATCCCCATTCGCAGACCATGTTCAGATAACGTATAATTATTACAAAATACGCCAAGAGGGACATATGAAGATGCCCTCTCAGTAGATCAGATTATATAGATAGGAAAGAAAATAATTTGCCTTTACAAACAAAACAAACAATAGAAATAAAAGAACTCTAATAACAAGCTTGCCTTCTACATATCCTCGAAAGCTTTATTCATCTAAAAGATCATTTGGAAACCTTAACTCTCAACCTACTAAAAATCGATTGAGTACCCGAGAGTTTAAGGGGAAAACAAAAAATTCGACTCAGACATAAAGCCTGGTATGAATAATAATTTACCAGCTCAAACTATTTAGATATCTACTGAGACACGATGCTTAGCGGAACGGGTTTTCCCCTCAGTCGCATCCTAAAACATTTATACAACTATATGTAGTGTTCCTGTATCCACAATGATTAAAATATAGTATTTTAAACTTTATGATGATAAGAAAAATAAGTAAATCAAATCTAGATTACACATCCCGATTCATTCTAACTATTGGTCTCAATTGTAGTTTCTAGGATTACAATTAATCTGTTAAATGTTTATGGATTATCTATCCATTATCATAGTTTTCATGTGATTACTACGAACCTATTAGTAGCTGTAATATCTTATCCCTTATCCTAGTTTTCATGGACCGACTAGGAAGCTATTGACTAACGGTCAATATCTTAATCCGGATATAGTTTTTAGGGGCTAACTACAAACCACTAGCCCCTACCAGTATCAAATCATAATTTTCATGGGCTGACTATTGACCTATTGGCCACTGCTAATATCATACAATTTTCATGGGCTTACTGTAAATCTATTAGTCCCTACCAATAATTTAATTAAGATATTAACATCTATTAAGTTATATCCACTACTGGGTCAACCTAACTGGTTATTCTGCCCTTTCTTTAAAATGCAATTATGGGTTAATAACAATGAGAAGAATATTTCCGAAATATTTTATTTATGCATGGTTTTTCCTTTAAAAATAAGAATGGGTTATTTGTTTTGAAACTTTAAAATATCACTTTCGAAACCACTGGATGACCTCCTTCGAAAGTATAGAAAATCTCTTTATAAACTCTAGGTATATACCTTTCGAAACCAATTATGCCTTTCGATGGTACCAAGAAACATTGTTTAAAACATAGCTTCGAAACAAGTGAAGCACCTTTTGAAAGCATTGGGTTTACTCTTTAAAAACATCATTTGGGTCACAATGTTATATATGAATGTATCTCTTTGGAAACTAATTAAAATAAATTTAGAGAAAAGATCATGGTGTCGGAACCATCTAGTCGAAAGCAAAGACCTCTAAATATTTAAATTTTAAAGAACAAGGTCGAAACCCCCTTTCGACCCCATCCCCTTCGAAACCCACAGCCCCTTTCGAAAGCAATAAGGAAGCGACTTAATCTAGGTAAAAAACAAGGATAACCTTCCGAAAGTATTGATGATACTCTGGAAGGAACATAGTGGCTAGGTTTCGACTAGGTCAGAACCTACCCTTTCAAAAGCTTCTTATTTAAAGAAAGAGTTCCCCTTCGAAAGCTATTTATAAAGTCCCTTTCGAAAGCTTCTTATTTAAAGAAAGAGTTCCCCTTCGAAAGCTATTTATAAAGTCCCTTTCGAAAGCATGGCTTTCGACTATGTTGAAATCTTTAAGTAAAACAAGGTAAGAATTTAGCTTTAGAAAGCAAACTAAGGTTCCAACGCTATAGGGTATTGACTCATTCGAAAGTCCTTCAAAAAACTAGGCAAGAGCTTATCTTTTTAAAACTGAACCTTGTTTCGACTCTTAGGAAAGCATAGATTTTGACACCCTACCTTCGCTATTCACCAATTCACTTCGTACCAATTCCATTAATACCATGTACCTTGGTTACGACTATGTGGGATTCAACAGAGATGGTTTCGATTAAGATAGTGCGGAGGTAAAGGAGTCGAAAGGTGCCTCTGAAATAGGCAGAACCATCTTTTTCAGAAATGCCGATTTATAGCTAATCATGGAAAATTGCTTTATAACTAACCTACCAATTGTAATGCCTTGATTGGCTACTTTAAAACTTTTCAAATACTTTACCATTAAAAACATCTGCATTAATTAGATTTAAACCATAGAAAGGTAACGTTTTAACCCTTCCAGATAACAAAAGTAATATTTGTAGAAAAGTCCCTCCTTTAAAATAATTTATTTTCCCTAATAAATCAATTGGGAAAAATCCCCGAAAATCATCAAAAATCTATTTCATCATATAATTTAACATATCAAAATTTTTGACCCAAATTTCTTCCTGAAATACTCGAAATAAATTTTAAACCCAATTATATCATATCTTCCTTTAAAAATTCATAACAAATTTTCTATAGCTTAGAAAATTCTGAAAATCAAAACCCATCTCTAAAATTATGTGTAGTTCAAAGTAAAAAATTCATTCACAATCAAAAATCATAAAACCTTTGTTTTTCCTTAAAACTGAGCAAAATCATATGTGTATGAATTAAAATAATTCGATCATAAAATGATTTAAGCATATCATCATCCATATCGTTATTAAAAATGAATTTAAACATAAGTCATAAAAATAGCCATAAAATAAAATAGAGATGATATAAAATTATTATTCACCTTAGATATGATAAGGAATTTGAGATTTGTTTTTGATTAATACTCCCTAGCTTTTGATCCTTAGCTTTAGATTGAAATTTCTCCTTTTTCCTTCTTGTTAATGGCCGGCTCTATTTTGTTTTGATTGGCATTTGTGAAAAGATGAAAATGGAATGTGAAGGCAATTATAAAATGTCATAGCCGTGTAAAATAAAGAGTCTATTTTACTAAAATGCCCATATGTCCACTAATTATCCTTTAAACCAATTAAAGCCCATTATATTATTATTAAGCACGGCCCATTATGTAATTTATTCAAATCTCAATCTTCTTATCATCATTATTCTATTTAATTTATCTAATTAAATCTTTTGAATAATGTTATCAAAAATTGGGGATGTTACAAAAGGCCTAGGTTTTCAATTTAATTGTGTATGTAGTTATATATATGGATGTTAATATAAGGAAACAAGCTCCCTAGTTTGCGGTTCTTGGACGTCGCGGGACTGGATAGAAGCGTGCGCAAGCAACAAGACCTGGACACTCTTTATTCAATGAGGTCAACTTTCAACTAGGGAGATTCTATCATAATTTTCACTTACAGGAGGTTCTACGGTGTATGCGCACATTGACGATGATGCCTGGAGAAGTGTGTTGCCTGGTAGGAACAAGATTTCCTTGGTATGCATCGTATTACGAACGTGATGCTGCATTGTTGATGGATTCCAATGTGGTGCGGTAAGAGACGTCACATGATTATTGAGAGGTCGGCACAGATGTAGCAAAAAAAAATTGGCACAATTCGGCACTGTGTGCTCCCCCTCAATGGTAAATATGATATGTGTAGTCGTAATTTGGGAATGTAATCCCAAGGTGGATATTACAGGTAACCCTATGTTAGAGCAATTTCAATAGTTATTCGCCAATTCATAGTTCATCTTAAGGTTTGATTGGTTGTTCGACCCTAAGTGTAAGCCTTCACAAGATATTAGTGTATGTGTGACGAGAACTATACCCCTTAGATTAACGAAACCTACCTTAGTAAATAATTCACAAACATAGTAGAGGACACTAGGTCATATAGAGTATTAATGAATTTAATTATATATGGTCACCGTATATTAATGATGTAACTCATTCGCCGGACTTTTTTCCCCACCCTTTTTCTTTATTTACCCCACTACAGAGGACAGGGCAGCAGTGATAGGCCCGGAGATTAGTACATGGAGAGGCGAGCTTGGCATTGGAGATGCTTCTTATTTTCCATTACTCTCTATGTAACTATTTATCATACTTCATACTTATCAGACTATATGTTGTAATTCTGTATACTCTGGATTTTGATTACGTACTATTTTGAGACTGTGCTTTCTAAGATATTTTCTAAGATAAACAATTTCTATATTTATATTTCATTGCCTTCCTTTGTGAGATCTGAATGTGTAGAATGTCTTAGATTCTGTCTATATATTCTTAGTCTCTATAATGTTTAAAAATCTGATAGCTCATGCTTCTTAACACCAATTCAAATCCAAAAGTCAACCTAGGCTTTGGATCGGTGTATTGGGAGGTGTAGGTTGCCATATTTGTTATTAGAGCGAGGTTTAAAATTCCTTAGGGATTAGGTGCATATTGGGAAAACATACTTGAAAAGTTTTGAAAAAATAAAGTTTTCCAAGGAAAAGGCTTTCAAAATGGATTTCTAAAAGTATATATATGTATAGACAAAATGCATTCAAAGGATTTACATACAAATATAATATGTAAACGCTTTCCCTTATTCATGCCAATACTATCTATTGACAATTATTTGCTAATAAATTTCAAAACCCCAGACAGAAAGGATTAGTGATCCTACCAGTTGTGGCTCAGAAGACGCGGCTGTGATACCAGGCATGAATGTCCCGATTTGATTCCACCGATTTCTATATGCAAGAGGACAAGCCGAGTTTAACCCTAATAGAGGACCTATAGAGTAGGCACTAGGTGTACTTCCAGCCCATTCACCTACCGCCGATTTTGCCAAGCTATGTAAGTACTTTGCAAGTCTAGGAAGGAAGTTGTATGTGGGGACCAAGTCATATGTGGATTTGAAGGCATGGATCTGCACTTGTGAGAGGATTTTTAGGTTGATGGGTCTTAGAGATAACGTGAGGTGACAGCTTGCCACTTAGAATTTACAAGTAGAGGCTCTGAATTGGTAGGATGTAGTAGTGGCAGAGACTGATCATGAGAAGAGTTTAGGAGGTGTTTTGAGGTGAAGTTTCTTTCCCAGGCAGAGGAGGAAGTATACTTAGAGAAGTTTTTACATTTGTAGCAAGGATAGATGTCGATGAAGGAATATGTAAATTATTTAAATGAGTTAGCTAAGTTCATATTAGAGCTGATCAATACCCCTCACAAGAAAGCTCTAAAGTTTGCAAAGGAATTAAATCAACCACTTCAACATTTGGCCCTTATTCATATTTCCATGGGTGCGACTTTCGAGGGTTTGGTGGAGATGGCCTTGCTGAACACCATCTCTAAGGAGGAAGTGAAGAGTAAGCCTAATAAGTCAGAGGGAATGACATCACAATAGAACCGGTGCTAGGGTGTAATGAGGGCAAAAGGAAAGATTAAGAAGTAGGAGATGCAATGTAGGAGATGTGTAAGAAGGGTCATTTTGCAAGCGAGTGCAAGATGGACATCTCGAAGTTCAAGTGTTACAACTGTAACTAATTCAGGCACATGAGGCAGGACTGTCTAGCACCATAGAAGATCCCTACCCAAATAGTTTCAGCTTATGTACCGGATGTTGTTCCCAACTCAAGTGAACCTCCAGTAGCGGATAAAGGGAAGTAGGTCATAATTGAAGGTCTGTTAACTTTATCTGATTTACTTGTTCGTACCTAATTTGACACTGGGGCATCACACTCTTTTATCTCGAGTTGACTTGTAAATGAGTTTCACTTAGACACTAACATAGTTGTTGACCTTGTATTTATATCAAAACATATTAGAGGATGGCATAGTTATTTATGATATATAGGGGTTTAAAATTGTTAATTTTGGGGGTGGATCTCGATTGCGAGTCTTTTATCTTAGGGTTTTTTGGATTTGGGTTGATTTTGGGTATAGACCGGATGACTATGTATAGGGCAATCCTAGATTGTCATAGGAAGGTTGTTAGGTTAGGTACTTATAGTGGATGTAATCTAGAGGCTTATTGCGATCCTAAAGGTTCAGTTATGTTGAGTTGCTTATATTTGCATACCTACCACATGATGAGTTAGATTCGATACCGGTAGTTGGAGACTATTTAAATGTCTTTTTTGAGGTCACCATTCTTCCACCTCAAAGAGAGATCAAGTTGCAAATTTATCATTAGAGAACACTAGACCTGTTTCCTTACCATGTAGTATGTGGCTCCTGAATAGAGATGCAAGCTGAATAAGCAAGTGAATGAGCTTTTAGAGAAGGGCTTTACTAGGAGTAGTATTTCATAATAGGGAGCACTAGTTGTCTTTGCCACTAAGGTAGATGGTTCCCTGAGGCTTTGCGTCAATTATCAAGAGTTGAATAAGCTGACAAAGAAGAATGTTACTTATTGTCCTACATAGATGATCTCTTTGATCAGTTAGTTGGAGCGAAGGTGTTCTCTTAGCTTGACTTGGTTATCGAATTCAGTTGAGTGTAGCCGAGGACAGTATTTAGAAGATTTCTTTTTGTACACCCTACAGACTTTATGAGTGGTTACTCACGCCTTTTGGATTGATCAATGCACCTGCCTACTTTGTAGATCCAATGGGTTGACTTTTTAGAGGATTTCTTAATAAGTTTGTAGTGGTACTTGTCGATGATATATTAGTTTATTAAAAAAGGGAGGATGAGCATATATAGCATTTAGAAGAAGTGCTCAATACACTCCGTGAATATAAGTTAGAGGCGAAGCTTTCCAACTATCACTTTTGACACAAGAAAGTATGCTTTTTAGGACATAGGCTCTGGGAGTGGACTCATGGTAGATCCTAGTAAAGTTGTTGTAGTATAGGATTGGCAAGTGCTGAAGAATGACATGGAAGTAAGGAGTTTCCTTGGTTTGGCAGGCAATTATAGGAAGTTCATTAAGGACTTCACTACAAACACTACCCTTTTGACCCATGTTACTAAGAAGAATTTGGTTTTCTAATGGGACTAGAAGCATGAAGATGCTTTTATCAAGTTGAAGGAGGTGCTTAATAGTGCACCTATTCGAGTATTGCTCAATGGTACGAAGGTATTCACAATATATACCGATGCTTATGGTAAAGGGTTGGATGTGGTGTTGATGCGTGAAGGGAAAGTGGTGAGCTATGCTAGTCGACAGTTAAAAATCCACAAGAGAAACTACTCTATCCATGATCTTGAGTAGGAAGCCATTGTCTTTGCACTCAAGTCATGGAAACACTATCTATTAAGAAAGCGGTTTGAGTTGTATACGGATCATAAGTCTATAAAGTATTTATTCTCCTAAAAGGATTTAAATTTAAGCATGCATGGATAGATGGAGTTTTTGGCATCGTATGACTTTGATATTTCCTATCTACCTAGCAAGTGCCACGTTGTAGCTGATGCCTTGCGTAGGAAGCATGCAGTGCTGAGTCCTATGTTCTTAGAGTGGAAGCACTTGGAGTTCATTTCTACATTCGATTTCTAACCATTGTCAGACATCACTCTGGGATTGTTGCAGCCTTGGATGTGCAACCTACACTTATGGACTGCATTGGGTCAAGTCAGAAGCATGATAAGGAATTAATGGATATTTTTAAGAATTTTAATAGAAGATGGAAGTTCAGTCACTAGAGGTGTTATACTATTGACTCGAAGGAGTGGTTACGAAGGGATGTTAGATTATATGCTTCTATCATTATGGACTTGATTGACATGGTACTAGCGGAGTCTCATCATTCTACGATGACCATTCATCCCGATGGAGATAAATTGTATCTGACATTAAGAGAGTCTTTTATTAGTGAGGTATGAAAAAGCATGTGGCAGGCTATATGGCCTAATGTATGACTTTCTAAGGGGTAAAGGTAGAGCAGAAGAAGCCGGGAGGATTATTGCAGCCATTAGATATTCCGTAATGGAGTGGGAGAGTATTTTTATGGATTTCATCGATGGACTACCTAGAGGTGGGGAATGTCTACATTTTGGTCATAGTCGCTCGATTGACCAAACGCGTTCATTTTGTTCCTGTTAGGGGTATGAGGACTACTGCATCTTTGGTGACACTATACATGAGTGAGATAGTTAGATTACATAGAGTTCCTTCTAGCATCGTTAGAGAGTGAGACCTACTTTTCACCAATGAGTTTTGGAGGAGTCTTCAGAAGTCCTTAGGCACTAAGTTGAGTTTGAGTACCACTTCTCATCCACAGATGGACAAATAGAGAGGGTGAATAGAGTGTTGGAGTATTTGCTTCAGATGTGTATCTTGGATTTTGAAGGCTCTTGGGAGGATCACTTGCCATTGGTGGAGTCTACCTATAATAACAGCTTTGGAATGAAACCGTTTGAGGCATTAATTGACACTACAGATAGAATTATCCTTGTACCAGATATGGTGAGGGAGACATCAGAGAAGGTTGACTTGATTAATAAGAGGATGAAAACTGCACAGGATAGCCAGAAAGTCCTACGCTGCTAGGGGACACATGGATTTGGAGTTTTCCATACGTGACATGGTTTTTGTGATGGTCTCGCTGCTTATGTATGTCATGCTATTTGGAAGTTTGAGAAAGTTAACACCGAGGTTTCTAGGGCTTTACCCGATCACTGCTACAGTAGGAAAGTTAACATATAGAGTGAAGCTTCTTGAGAAGTTAGCAGGAGTGCATGACATTTTCCATGTTTCACATTTTCGAAAGTGTCTATATGATACAGCCGATGTAGTCGAGCAAAGTCAGCTAGAGGAAGTGGAGATGGAAAGGAAGTCACTTATTTGCCATGCACACACCTGTATTCTTGAGTATGGTACAAAACGACTCCACAATAAAGTTATGAAGCTTGCTAAGATTCAATGGGGGACGATCTGGTGGAGAGTGTATGGGAGCCTAAGGAGAATATCCAAGCTACCTATCCAAAACTCTTTTTTGGTACGTTTTCATTTTATCACCGAGTATAAACTACATATATTTTTAGGTTCTAGCTTAATATACCCTATAGGTAGAGATAATTGGATGCTAGGAATGGTTGCGGACGTGTCATTAGGATATGTTTTGTATGATGAATGCTAATTGATTGTTGCCCACGTAAATAAAATATATTCTTGAGATAGCACATCCACACTAGCACTTGTTTTATTTTACCGAGTTATATGCATATGGATTGAATAATAACACATAAATGTAGAATTGCCAATATATTTACATATGACGTTGCATACATTTTGGATACATGACATAAGCATGTGCATTAGAGGAGGTCGATTAGATCAAGAGATCACCTAATTTTTGCATTAGTACGGTTCTTGTGCATTCCATGCCTACATGTACATATTAGAAATTGAACTAAGGATAATGAGTGTCGGTGGTTGATGGATAAGTAGATGCTTGTAATTATTGATTTTCGTACGTACGAGTTACATTTTTCTATCGTTGGATATTTCGAGGATGAAATCCTTTTAAGCGGGTGAATGTAACAACTCGAAAATTTGGTCGAAAATTTAATAAAAGAATTACATTTAAATACAATGAGGGTAAAATGGAATTTTTACTAATGTCCTAATATGGCTATGAAACTTGTGCCATTGTGTTCATAGCAATTTTCTGGACAATTTTCATATATAATGTTTTGAAATTGGAGCTAGTATGACAAGTTATTAAAGTTTGAAAATTCGAAATCGAAATTAATTAAACAATTAATTAAGGAAAGAAATATTTTGAATATGGAAACTCCACCGGCCGACATCCCAACCCTGATTGGTCGACTGCTCCAAGGCAAGCGGTCGACCAGTCGAAGCTTCTGGGTGAGGGTTTTGATCTACCGAACGACCTAGATTTTATAATATTGAACCTAACGATTTAGATTAGTATTTACCAATATAAATAAAACCTTGGGTTAATTGGCAGAGGCTTAATTTACTTACTGTATTTCCAAACCTGCCTCTCTCAAATCTGAAATCTCTTTCTCCTCAAATCAAAATTTCTACAAAACCAAATAAAAATTAAGTTAGAGAAATTAAAGAAGAAGAAGTTGGATCAAATCAAAGGGGAGTTCTATACAAAGCCAGGGTAATTTTAAGCATATTACAGAGGGGATAGATTTTCAGAGGTGAGTGGATTCATGATTAATATGTGGATTTATATATAATTGATTTTATTAAATCATATCTGATCTAGAATTGTTTTAATTTAAATTAGAAATACTGTTTATTTCAACTGAGAATTTCACAGCAGTTATAACCTATACGAATATGATCCCTTTCTTTCAATGTAAATCTGGTTAATGTAAATTTGTTGGATAAGAATCGATTCAAGTTTAATACTCTTTTTTCCAAACTAATTATGAACTGGTATAACCTTATTGATGCTAAAACTAGCTTAAGTTGATTTACTTAAATTTTATATGAAAACGGATATGTAGTTTTGGGAAATTATGAATTTTAGGTTTACAAATTTAGGTTCATTGTAATCAATAGTTTACAGTAATTAAAAGTTTATAATTATAGAGAATAAGATGAACAAAATAAACTGGAAAAAACACTACGACCTCTCCAATCAAGAAATTAACTGCTCCAATGACCAGCAGTCGACCGATTAACGAATTCTAAGTGTATTACAAACTTTGGCCTAAGGCCTAGGTTAGTAATCTAATTGTATATACAGTTGTATATATGGATGTTAGTATAGGGAAACAAGCTTCCTAGGTTTGTGGTTCTTAGATGTTAGGGGATTAGATAGATGCATACGCAAATAATAAGGTCTAGGGACTAATTATTCAACGAGGTCAATTTTCGATTGGGGTGATTCTATCGCAAATTGCACTCACAGGAGTTTTATGGTGTATCGCACACCGACAATGATGCCTGGAGAAGTGTGCGGCCTGGAACTAACGAGAATTCCATGATATGCAGGGCGGCATGGACATGTTACTACGTTGTTGATGGATCTTGACGTGGTGTGATAAGAAGCGTTACATTACCATTAAGAGGTGGACATAGATGTAGCAGATGTCTTTAGCATGAGTCAACATTATAGGCTCTCCATCAATGCGTAAATATGATATATGTACTCATAATTTGGCAATGTAGTCCAAGGTGGATACTATAGGTAATTCTATGTTGGAGTAGTTCCTGTAGTTATTAGTCGGTCATAGTTCATCTTGAGGTTCGATGATTGTTCGACCCTAAGTATAAGCCTTCACAAGATGTTAGTGTAGGTGTACTAAGAACTATACCCCTTAGATTAACGACCTACCTTAGCAAATAATTCACAAACACTTGTAAAATACCATATGTCACATAGAGTATTAATGAAGTTAATTGTATATGATTGCCATATATTAATTATGAAACTCATTCACCAAAATTTTGTCTGACCCACTCCTTTGCTTCCTTTTTCCCCCCAATATAGGAGGACTGGGAAGCAGGTGATAGGCCTAGAGATTACTATGTGGAAATGCGAGCTTGGCATTGGACTTGCTTCTTATTTTCCATTACGCTCCATGTTGCTATTTATCATACTTAGTACTTATCAGATATATGTTGTATTTCTTTATACTCTGGATTTTTATTACATACTGTTTTGAGACTATGTTTTTGGAAAGACTTAGATGGATATTTTTGGCATTTATATTTTGCTGCCTTCCGCTATGAGATCTAAAAGTGTAGAATATCTTAGATTCTGTCTATATGCTCTTAGTTTTTGTAATGATTCGATAGCTCATACTTCTTGGCACCAATGCGAATCTATAAGTCACCTTAGGTTTTGAATTGAAGCATCGGGAGGTATAGGTTGTCACACTTCAGTCTTGGATCTTCATTAGTAAGCTCCTCTTTTGGATTTCGCTTTGATGTTGTGTTTGAGTTTTGTTTCATAATTGAACACTGAGTCGATTTGAATTGTGACATTTTTGTTGTATTCCCTTCTTTTTCATTGTTGCTTTTGTTTAGTTAATGTGTATATTATCATGGTGTTGACGAACCTTTACTAAGCACGTCGTCGACGATCGTCATTGTGACACTGATATTGATTGATCGACACCAGACACCTTCTCAATCACCTAAAAACTCACATATGAGTGCTAATATTACTAAAATACCCCCTCACCAGAGTAGGAAGATGGTTCATTGGGACTTGGCCCACAATGATGATTTAAGAAGTGAACATAAAGTAAACGTGGGCCACATGGTCCTTTTAAATTAGGGCTAGAATTAAAATGGGTTTGAGTAGCTTACCCAAGAGTTTAAGTAACTCCCAAGTCAGTCGAGTTGGTTTAGTGATAAGGTTGCTTACTAGTTACAGATGTCTTGAGCCACAACCTTTAACGGATGAATTTTGTAGCGGCAGGGGGTCTCCTTGCCCATCTTTGATTAAGAGGAAACCAAGGGAACATTTTGATGGCAGCTTTGTTTTGTTTTTGTTTCCTTTAAATTTTCACTAACCCTTTTTTTTATTTTGTAGTGGTCTATCCTAACTTGCATGTTTGGTCGATTCACCCATGAATAAGAAATGCTCCTCAATAGAACTTTCCTTGACAGCTCGATAAGGACGTCGATGCATAGCGGCAGATGCATGTGACTTCTTAGTCAGCCCCTTCAAGGGAGAATACCATTTTCAGTCGCATAATCCCCCTCCCCCCAATGCTCCCCCTCAACACTAGCTCGATCTCAATGAGGTTTTTCCTCCCGGGACAGCCACGAGGCCAGAATAGGTTTGTTTGAAGAGAAAGCAGATCGAAGGAGACCTAGGAACTCTAAAGGGACGGGTTTTTCAGTTTTTCTTGAGAGACTCCAATTTTGGTTTGGCTGTTATGAACTAATGAATTTAGGGTAATTGGGTCCACCAACCTCTCGGTGGTGGAGATAAGGGATAAGATGGGCATGCTTAAGCCTCTTCAGGTGTTGGTAAGGGTTGCCTTAGAGTTTTGGCTCAAACGAGCTACCTTAAAAGTGAGTCGACAGTCCTACCGAGTCGGTGCTAGGCACCGAAGTCGTGGAGGATTTTCTGGTGAGATTAGCAACTTAGTTCTCTTTTCTTCCTTGTTTCCTTATAGTTTGAGAGAAGGATTGTCGCTGTGGAGATTGCTAGGGATGTGGCTACTAAGTAAAAAGGTCTAAAAAGACAGTGCGAATCGTGCTATATGGAATTATACTATACTAGTGCGGAAATAAACTAAGATACTATAGCAATGTGAATAAGTAAATAAAACAAGCACACCAGGAATTTTTATACTGGTTCGAACTTCCCGTTCTACGTCCAGTCCCAGACTCCTTCTGGAATTTCACTAAAACAATAACCCTTACTTAACCCAGAGTAACAGGTCTATACAACCCCTTAACAGCCAAACAGGGACTTAAGCAATAGAATAGGATTTCGCCTCAACGACCGAAGAGGACTTCACACGATTGAACGGTAGAATAGGACTTCAACAAATATAAAAGATTGTTTTGACTTTGTATGTTCTAATAACACGAGTTTGTCAATTATAGTACACCCTTCCTATAATCCTCTCCTTTATGATATATATATACACACACACAAGAATACGTGAAGAATAAGGAAGTAATAGAATGAATTTGTATGAAATTGAATGCACAAGAGTATTAGAATCAAAGAATATGATAGTAGAGTAAGAAAAGGTTGAATTAAGTTATGAAAATCATGATTCTAATGTGGTTATGTAGATTATAAATAGGTGCATATGTTCGTGAAGAGTTATCACGAAGAGATATGGTCATATCTATTAAAATAAAGGATGCACCTCTTCACGAATGGAAGTGCCTATTTGAAAATATAACCGTTATAGATATTCCGAATTCTAAATCGAATAATTCAGACTTATAAATTTGCACGAGCTTAAACCAGAAAGAAAATAGGCTAAAATTGAACATTTTCAGACATCTGAATGAACAAGTCAGACGTATGAATATTGTAAGAAGAATATTCATTTTTCAGATTCAGACGTCTGAATTGGTATGTTTAGACGTCTGAATATAGACTAAAAAAGAGAATATGCAAAGCTTTAAAAACAATGTCGAGATATATATCATATAGGAGAGATTTTAACATGAATAAACTCTAGACATAGACTAGATACATACTTATATAAGATTTAAAGCTCATTTGAATCCGGTCTTGATTGATTCCTGTAAAAACAAGTTAGTATATAATAACAACTTGTATAGTTGTTATAATCAAAATATCGTAATAATGAAATATCGTAAATACGAAGTTTCAACATTCTCCTCCTTTTTGATGATGACAACTATATAAGTATATACAGAATATGAGCATATATAAACATGAAATAGAATTATATGTACTCCCCCGTACTATAAGCTCCCCCTGTCGATAGTATTTTTTAAACTCATTCTCCTCCTTTGACATTGACAAAAAAGAAAAAAATATGAAATACTCACATATCATAGATAACGTAGAATAGTTAACACACTGCACTACTCCAAACGAGACATAGACATTTAATTTTACAGACCAACATAGCAAGTAAAAGATCACCACGTGCATATATACACAACAAAAAGCATATGACCACGAATGTTTTGAGATAAGAAAACAACCATACCACTACTTTAAATCCTTGTGCTTGACTCATCATCACTTTCTTCTTCATCGTCATCGTTATCACCATCATTGGTGCTGGAGCTAGAGGACCATTTAAAAGGAGCTAGATCAAAAACTTCGATAGATGTAAAGACCCGTAAGTCCGTACTCCTTGAATAGACACTAATCTCCTTTGTTTAATTCAAGATGAACGAAAATACGAACCCTTAGGGGTTTTAAGAAAGAATTTAGGAAAAGAAGAAGAGAGAAAAAGAAGAAGAAGAAAGAAAATAGATAATAGAGGGAAGAGAAAACATAAGATAGAAAATTTAGATAGGGAAAAGAAGATAGAAAATTTTAAAATTGAAAGAAAAGAGAATAGAGGAAAAAGAAAAACTATATAAACTAGTAATATGCCATGCCATCCAGCTTGCCTCCAGCAACTCCAGAATATCCAGAATATCCTGATAAACCTTAGCTCTTAACCGCCCGTGTGGAAATTGGTGGGCACCCAGAGTTTAGGAAGGAAAACAATAAACTCCAAGTCAGTCATGTGACTGGTGTGAGAACTCAAAACAGTTTATTTATCTTTAAAAATCAAATAGAGGAATATTTTTAAATTCAATTCGCAATGCTTTTAAAAATGAGACTACCATAAGGCCTCCCGCACACACACATGCAAACGCAGAATCGGAGGAGATTTCTCCTTATGATAGTCAAAGATGCTTGATACGCATTTAAAATAACATTTGATATTATTATTAGTGCATAGTGTAGAGAAAATTCATTTCGAAAGTAGAATATAAATCTTAGCCAACATACGACCATTATCGTATGCCTACTATAGCTAACTATGTTCAATAGCAGGTTACCGCCACATTCCATAGCAGGTTATACAACTAAAACCGTACAAGTCTCGTATTGTTTCTTTGGATTTCCAACGAATGATCAGGCCAAGGAACTTCCCATTGCCACATGAGAATGCCTCTGGATGGACATCCCCGAGAACCAAACCGGATCTCTACCAACACAAGGCCGGGTTACCCCTAACTGAGTAACAACTGACCGAATATGCCATCCCCCGGTCCTTTGGGACCTTTATCACCGAGCGCTCGTAATCAATTCACACAATCATAACAAAGTGTTTTCAACATGAGTAAGTATCTGGGCTCCATACCATGATACCACCCTTTTCCAGAAGGAAATGGACACATCCTAAAGGGTGCTACCCCTCATAACCTTGCTGCTTCTTTCCTGTTTTGACCATTCACGGGGTGTGAGGCTCGACGAATTCACGTCCACAAAAACATACTTTATACAAAAGCCATGCTTTGGGTCAACAAATGATCAACACAATGATCACAAGGATAGACGATCAAATAAACGATCCTATCACAAATAATCAACACAATGATCATTTCAGCATCACTCAGCATATCACATTACCAAATTGGGAATATATCGCTGATAACATTCAACTATATAACCTCTGAGCACGTACGTCTCAGAGAAGGGTGTTAAGCTAAAAGAATAAATTCTCCGCCACCAACAGAAATATATTTGAAAGAAATCTGCTTTATATCTCAACTTGTAATGTCAGACATACAATCCATACAAGTCTGTTCCGGGCTCGAACAAAACCGAAGGCACTTCTTACGAAGCCCTTGCAATCCGGGTATTCACAATCCCGATCGAATTTCCCATCACTTAAGGAATCTCTATACCAGGAGCTACCCAGTGCAGAGACAATCGATAGGTCATCCTATCGCTTTCACAAATACTCGGTCTTCAACACCGATCTTCAAATGCAATTCACAACGACGTATCACATATTCGGAATGGGTTATACGACCCCATGGTCCTTTCCCGGTTAACCCGAATAGTGAGCGCTTATTCAAAAATAAGTGTAGCATTCACATTCAAACAAATCACATCAATTACCCATTCAAAGGGAAATATTGATAGTCGGTTATTGAACTATCAATTGATATGCACACATCACCAGGTTCCAAATAATTTTCCAAATTATTTATTTTCCAAAATATCTTTACAAGATATAAAATTTTCACACTTCAAAAATAAATCAATATTTATTTTCCATACAAATTTCACTTTCTCATATAAATTCTATAATGAATTTATATTTCAAAATATCCATGCATATACGATTTCAACTATCCATTTTCAATTTATCTTCAAAAAGATAAATTCTCTAATATTCACTTATATTGGAAAAACATTTCCATACTTATTTAATAAGTAATTCACGAACCTATTTATTTTCAACACTTAGAAAATATTCACTATACTTCAATCGAAATTAAGTATATATTTCATTCTTTAAGGAAATCATTCTCTTAAACATATTTATTTGGGCCAAAACGAATGTTGCGTAAAACATTGTTACGACAACCCAAAATCACTAGTATAGGGATTCGAAATTAAAATAGATATATAAATCCCAATACTATACAAAACATTTCCTTTCGGAAATCATTTACTATAACAACAGTGTTATAGTCCACCATTTCCTTCTATTTCTCGAAACATCTATTTCAACAATAAATGTTGAAATCTATGGTTTCGAATCTCAACACATTTTAAAACATCGTTAGATCGTTTTAATTCTATTTAAACATCCAAATCCAAAACATTTTCTTTAACGTGTTATTCACTATTCAAAAATGTGAATATAACTCCATTAAATAAGTTATAACAATTAACTTATCAAAATAAGTTGTTTGCGGATTTATAAAACAACGTTTATAAATTCCATTTCTATTTATTTATAAAAACTTCCTTTTTATAAATTCCTTTATTCACCTATTCCAGTTTATAACTAAATTATAAACTAAACGTTCATATTATAAGTTAATTACTTATAAAACGATTATTTTACAAAATCGTTCCTTTAGAGACTTTCCAATTTATAAATCTTATAACTTATAAGATTCATTTATTTAACCAAATCTATTCTTTAAATAATTTCACCAAATTTATAAATCTTACTATTTATAAATTTTCTTTTATAACTTCACAGTTTATAATTCTATAAATTCCATTCATTTATGAATTTCATTTTCACTTCATTCAAACACTTATAAAAACTCGTTTTATAAGTCAATATTTCAATTTATAAATATCCGTTTATAAATCTCTTAATATAAATCAATTTATATTATTCTTTTAAACGTCTTTAATTTCCTTTATAGTTTCACCATTTTGATTTATAAAATAATCAAATTTTATAAATCCTATTTTTAAACTTTTATAATATATTCAAAAATCCAATTTAAACTATTTTATAAAATCATAAATCCCCTATTTCTCAAAAATCAACTTTTAACTATATTTCACAAAATCATAATTTTTATAACTTTAACTATTATAACGTTTATTTATTTAAAATGGATCAATTCCAAAAATTATTTTATAAAACGTATACTTTCTAAAATCACTTTTAAAAATCATTTTAAAATCCCAAAATCTGGGTCCAATGATGCTACACACCAAATAGTCAATCACGACAACAACGATATCTTATATCGATATGATAATCAATCAAATATCAAAATATCTGAAATTAAATAAATACTGTTGAGGAATCCAGTTGGATCCCTCCAACCTGTTTTCCTGCATCCAAAAACATTAGCACAATACCAATTTCGCTCCAGTACGAAATTATCGCGGTATATGTTTTTATTAAATATTATCCGCTTAATAACGGCGTAATAGGGTCTCATCCTCTAAAATTACGGGAAATCAATCAACTGCAATATATACATATGCCAATATATATATTGATATTATATATAATACCAATTTCACTGTTTGTGAAATATTCGCGGTATATGTTTTTAATAAATAACATCCGCTTACTAACGGCGTATAATGTCTATTTTAACAATCAATAGATATCAATCAACATTCAAACATGCATTCAAATATTTTAAATCTAACTATTTAAAATAAAAATCGAAACTAATTCGATTGAGTGAGAAGTTCTCACCTTGGTTTTAAATTCCGTTTTAGCGATTTATTTCGAATAAAATTAAACGGACGTTTAATTTTACCCAAAATTCCCACTAACTCCAAACGACTCCAAACCAACTCCATCGCGTAGTGCTCGTCCATACGATTCCAACGCAACTGATTTCGCGCGTTTTCGACCTCGTATGAAAAAGATATGCATTATTGAAGTTTGCACTAATCTTTATAAACAATTACAACATAATTCAACTAATTTTTTTTATACCAATCTAATCCTGGCCGTGTATTCTGATCCAACGCCTCAAAATCTTCACCACCCTCATCACGCAACAAGCTCCAGTATACACGCAAATAGCCAAACCCAACATCGTCACTTAGGGCACGATTTCGCCATCACCACGTCGAACTAAAACTTGATCAGAGACCATCATCTCCTTGCCCATCGCGAGCTCCACCCTTGGCCGAAGACCGGCCCCACTCGGTCGCCCATTTCCCCTCGAAATTCGTGCCGACCGTGCTCCCTTCCAGCCCAATTTGCTGCCTATCCTCTCAACGAGAATTGATCATCACCTTATGGATCGATAGTTCTCATCACACTCTTCAATTTTGTAGTTGATCATTTCGTGTGAATGTTTGTGGATTGGGAGATTATAGAAGAAGAAAACTGGAAGATTTCGGCCATTCAATCAGGGTGAACGGCGGCTAGGGTTTCATCTTAATTTTTTTTTTTTTTTGTGAATTAAAGGGGTATTTATAGGAAAAATTCGAACACTATTCATCCCGGAAATTCCGAACTTCGATTTAGGCGCCGTAACCAGCGTTTCTAAGGTTTACCCCGCGTTCCGGACACAATGGAACAGGTTTCGAAAGCTAATTCGGAAGTATGTGCGAGTTATGGCTGTAAACGCTCAATTTGAATTAAACCGATTTAAGCGATTTCTAGGCGTTTTAATTTGTACAGGACAAACGGTAAATCCAATTGACTTGAAATTTGAAACCTTATAATAATATCACATTACGGATCCGATGAAACTGGTTTCGTCGAAATCCGAGACTTTTTGAAAAATGGCTATTTTAGCTCGCCAAATTTAAATTAAAAATAAATCGATGCGTTTCGAGCTGCCACGATCAAACGATAACTCCGATTGACACGAAAATTGAAATCCGGTAATAACTAACTATTACGGATCCAATGGAACTGGTTTCGTTCAATTCTGAGACTGTTCAAAAATTGACTATTTTCACTAGTCGATTTAAATATTAAAATATTCAATTTTCACAAATTAACTTTTAATTCGATTTTAAAAGTTCTAAAATATCATTCTAACTTCCATATGATAAAATAAAATTTTACAAATTATTTTCAATCATATTTAACTCAATTATCAATTATTTCCATAATTTAACGTATTAAATTATCGATTAAATTATCCAATTAAATCCAAAAATTCAAATAAAAATTTATTTGACTTATAAATTCACTTATAAATATTTAAAATTAATTAAATATTCATATTTTAATTTCTAAAAATTCTGGGTCGTTACAATCTTCCCCACTTAAAAGAATTTCGTCCTCGAAATTACAAGTAAGAAAAATTACAGAAGCTATTAATTTTCCCAAAATTCATAGTTAAACTTCTTATAAATCTTTACTAAGTTTTCAAATCATACTTAGTTATCTTTTCAAAAACAACTACTATTGTTTAACTTTCAATTCCAAAATCAAAGTTAAAGTTTTCAAAATTTTCCAAATTTTCTCAAAATTTTCTAACGCCTTAAAATTTCGGAAAAATTCGCCATAGTCTCCTTTGCGCGGCTCGATCCGAAAAAAAAATGACAGTATATATATCACAAATATACATCTCATCAAGTAATGAGGCATCCCGAAGGGAAAAAATATAAAAGTGCGATATTTAATCCGAGATATGTACCTTATATTTTATTAGTGAGCATATACGGCTAATATAGCGCTAAAGCGAGCTCCAAATGCGAAGCAAACGCGATCCGCACCTACTAATCACTCAACAAACAACATGAGAACATGCGTATATGGAAATAGTATCAATATACACATATATCTCCATAACAACTATATATGCTAACATAGCAAATGTAGTAAAACAACAAATGCAATATATATTCAACCATCAACCAACTAACATCCATATTCTCATTAATATACAATGAAATGGTTTTCAATTTAATCACATTTGATTCCTTAACATTGGATTTTATCAACATTCATTCTTATTCAATTTTAATTAGTTTGCATTCACTAATTAAATCCAATTCACGTTCAATTCTATTCAAATTTATTTACTTTCAATTTGAATTCAATTACATAGCTTTCAATTTCATTAGTTCACTTTCATTAATACTTAATGAATTACATAAAACCAACTAACAACCATATAACAACAAAATCACTTTGCATATATTCATTCAATTTGGTTTTAACACCATCACTTTCAATTGGTTCAATTAAATTGATTTTTTATTCAACTATTCAACTTTCTAATAACATTAGATTTTAATGAATTAATACTTATACCCATTATTCCATATCAACTTAAATTTACATTTAATTGATTTACATTCAATCCAATTCAATTTCTAAAGTTGAATTTCATTTAAATAACTTAAGTTCATATTTCATTTTACAAACATCACTTGTTTTTACTTAACTTAAATTCCCATTTATAAATAAATTCAGATTCCAATTCTAAAGTAAATTTCATTTAACTTTGAATTCATTTTTACTTATAACTCATATTCATAAATATATTCATAAAGTTTCACTTCTTATATATATAAGTTTTATTTCATAATTGTAATTCACATTAATGATAATTCAATTCTTATAATTCTTTTACTTATACAATTATTCTTTTATTTAGATTATTCAAACAACCTAACAATCAACTTACATACACTTTAATAATTTTGAAAAATTATTTCTTTATATATAAAATATACTCAAGGTAAAATTATTTCATTTACCCAATTTAAAACAATATTGTGTCGAATTGTTCTATTCAAGTGTTTAGAAACCCCTTCGGCATAGTCTTGCGGACCACGCTGACGAAAGTTCATATACCACTCAATAAACCAATCATCACAATATAAAACAATTTTATATTCACTAACAAATACGCTCTCATAGCTATTATTACACTCAAACTCATTCTAGAGTACTGCTGACTCTATCTCTAATGAGTAATACCCAACAGAACCATGGTTGTCGCTTAACCATAAGCTCCGATACCAACTGTAAAGACCCGTAAGTCCGTACTCCTTGAATAGACACTAATCTCCTTTGTTTAATTCAAGATGAATGAAAATACGAACCCTTAGGGGTTTTAAGAAAGAATTTAGGAAAAGAAGAAGAGAGAAAAAGAAGAAGAAGAAAGAAAATAGATAATAGAGGGAAGAGAAAACATAAGATAGAAAATTTAGATAGGGAAAAGAAGATAGAAAATTTTAAAATTGAAAGAAAAGAGAATAGAGGAAAAAGAAAAACTATATAAACTAGTAATATGCCATGCCATCCAGCTTGCCTCCAGCAACTCCAGAATATCCAGAATATCCTGATAAACCTTAGCTCTTAACTGCCCGTGTGGAAATTGGTGGGCACCCAGAGTTTAGGAAGGAAAACAATAAACTCCAAGTCAGTCATGTGACTGGTGTGAGAACTCAAAACAGTTTATTTATCTTTAAAAATCAAATAGAGGAATATTTTTAAATTCAATTCGCAATGCTTTTAAAAATGAGACTACCATAAGGCCTCCCGCACACACACACATGCAAACGCAGAATCGGAGGAGATTTCTCCTTATGATAGTCAAAGATGCTTGATACGCATTTAAAATAACATTTGATATTATTATTAGTGCATAGTGTAGAGAAAAATTCATTTCGAAAGTAGAATATAAATCTTAGCCAACATACGACCATTATCGTATGCCTACTATAGCTAACTATGTTCAATAGCAGGTTACCGCCACATTCCATAGCAGGTTATACAACTAAAACCGTACAAGTCTCGTATTGTTTCTTTGGATTTCCAACGAATGATCAGGCCAAGGAACTTCCCATTGCCACATGAGAATGCCTCTGGATGGACATCCCCGAGAACCAAACCGGATCTCTACCAACACAAGGCCGGGTTACCCCTAACTGAGTAACAACTGACCGAATATGCCATCCCCCGGTCCTTTGGGACCTTTATCACCGAGCGCTCGTAATCAATTCACACAATCATAACAAAGTGTTTTCAACATGAGTAAGTATCTGGGCTCCATACCATGATACCACCCTTTTCCAGAAGGAAATGGACACATCCTAAAGGGTGCTACCCCTCATAACCTTGCTGCTTCTTTCCTGTTTTGACCATTCACGGGGTGTGAGGCTCGACGAATTCACGTCCACAAAAACATACTTTATACAAAAGCCATGCTTTGGGTCAACAAATGATCAACACAATGATCACAAGGATAGACGATCAAATAAACGATCCTATCACAAATAATCAACACAATGATCATTTCAGCATCACTCAGCATATCACATTACCAAATTGGGAATATATCGCTGATAACATTCAACTATATAACCTCTGAGCACGTACGTCTCAGAGAAGGGTGTTAAGCTAAAAGAATAAATTCTCCGCCACCAACAGAAATATATTTGAAAGAAATCTGCTTTATATCTCAACTTGTAATGTCAGACATACAATCCATACAAGTCTGTTCCGGGCTCGAACAAAACCGAAGGCACTTCTTACGAAGCCCTTGCAATCCGGGTATTCACAATCCCGATCGAATTTCCCATCACTTAAGGAATCTCTATACCAGGAGCTACCCAGTGCAGAGACAATCGATAGGTCATCCTATCGCTTTCACAAATACTCGGTCTTCAACACCGATCTTCAAATGCAATTCACAACGACGTATCACATATTCGTAATGGGTTATACGACCCCATGGTCCTTTCCCGGTTAACCCGAATAGTGAGCGCTTATTCAAAAATAAGTGTAGCATTCACATTCAAACAAATCACATCAATTACCCATTCAAAGGGAAATATTGATAGTCGGTTATTGAACTATCAATTGATATGCACACATCACCAGGTTCCAAATAATTTTCCAAATTATTTATTTTCCAAAATATCTTTACAAGATATAAAATTTTCACACTTCAAAAATAAATCAATATTTATTTTCCATACAAATTTCACTTTCTCATATAAATTCTATAATGAATTTATATTTCAAAATATCCATGCATATACGATTTCAACTATCCATTTTCAATTTATCTTCAAAAAGATAAATTCTCTAATATTCACTTATATTGGAAAAACATTTCCATACTTATTTAATAAGTAATTCACGAACCTATTTATTTTCAACACTTAGAAAATATTCACTATACTTCAATCGAAATTAAGTATATATTTCATTCTTTAAGGAAATCATTCTCTTAAACATATTTATTTGGGCCAAAACGAATGTTGCGTAAAACATTGTTACGACAACCCAAAATCACTAGTATAGGGATTCGAAATTAAAATAGATATATAAATCCCAATACTATACAAAACATTTCCTTTCGGAAATCATTTACTATAACAACAGTGTTATAGTCCACCATTTCCTTCTATTTCTCGAAACATCTATTTCAACAATAAATGTTGAAATCTATGGTTTCGAATCTCAACACATTTTAAAACATCGTTAGATCGTTTTAATTCTATTTAAACATCCAAATCCAAAACATTTTCTTTAACGTGTTATTCACTATTCAAAAATGTGAATATAACTCCATTAAATAAGTTATGACAATTAACTTATCAAAATAAGTTGTTTGCGGATTTATAAAACAACGTTTATAAATTCCATTTCTATTTATTTATAAAAACTTCCTTTTTATAAATTCCTTTATTCACCTATTCCAGTTTATAACTAAATTATAAACTAAACGTTCATATTATAAGTTAATTACTTATAAAACGATTATTTTACAAAATCGTTCCTTTAGAGACTTTCCAATTTATAAATCTTATAACTTATAAGATTCATTTATTTAACCAAATCTATTCTTTAAATAATTTCACCAAATTTATAAATCTTACTATTTATAAATTTTCTTTTATAACTTCACAGTTTATAATTCTATAAATTCCATTCATTTATGAATTTCATTTTCACTTCATTCAAACACTTATAAAAACTCGTTTTATAAGTCAATATTTCAATTTATAAATATCCGTTTATAAATCTCTTAATATAAATCAATTTATATTATTCTTTTAAACGTCTTTAATTTCCTTTATAGTTTCACCATTTTGATTTATAAAATAATCAAATTTTATAAATCCTATTTTTAAACTTTTATAATATATTCAAAAATCCAATTTAAACTATTTTATAAAATCATAAATCCCCTATTTCTCAAAAATCAACTTTTAACTATATTTCACAAAATCATAATTTTTATAACTTTAACTATTATAACGTTTATTTATTTAAAATGGATCAATTCCAAAAATTATTTTATAAAACGTATACTTTCTAAAATCACTTTTAAAAATCATTTTAAAATCCCAAAATCTGGGTCCAATGATGCTACACACCAAATAGTCAATCACGACAACAACGATATCTTATATCGATATGATAATCAATCAAATATCAAAATATCTGAAATTAAATAAATACTGTTGAGGAATCCAGTTGGATCCCTCCAACCTGTTTTCCTGCATCCAAAAACATTAGCACAATACCAATTTCGCTCCAGTACGAAATTATCGCGGTATATGTTTTTATTAAATATTATCCGCTTAATAACGGCGTAATAGGGTCTCATCCTCTAAAATTACGGGAAATCAATCAACTGCAATATATACATATGCCAATATATATATATTGATATTATATATAATACCAATTTCACTGTTTATGAAATATTCGCGGTATATGTTTTTAATAAATAACATCCGCTTACTAACGGCGTATAATGTCTATTTTAACAATCAATAGATATCAATCAACATTCAAACATGCATTCAAATATTTTAAATCTAACTATTTAAAATAAAAATCGAAACTAATTCGATTGAGTGAGAAGTTCTCACCTTGGTTTTAAATTCCGTTTTAGCGATTTATTTCGAATAAAATTAAACGGACGTTTAATTTTACCCAAAATTTCCACTAACTCCAAACGACTCCAAACGACTCCAAACCAACTCCATCGCGTAGTGCTCGTCCATACGATTCCAACGCAACTGATTTCGCGCGTTTTCGACCTCGTATGAAAAAGATATGCATTATTGAAGTTTGCACTAATCTTTATAAACAATTACAACATAATTCAACTAATTTTTTTTATACCAATCTAATCCTGGCCGTGTATTCTGATCCAACGCCTCAAAATCTTCACCTCCCTCATCACGCAACAAGCTCCAGTATACACGCAAATAGCCAAACCCAACATCGTCACTTAGGGCACGATTTCGCCATCACCACGTCGAACTAAAACTTGATCAGAGACCATCATCTCCTTGCCCATCGCGAGCTCCACCCTTGGCCGAAGACCGGCCCCACTCGGTCGCCCATTTCCCCTCGAAATTCGTGCCGACCGTGCTCCCTTCCAGCCTAATTTGCTGCCTATCCTCTCAACGAGAATTGATCATCACCTTATGGATCGATAGTTCTCATCACACTCTTCAATTTTGTAGTTGATCATTTCGTGTGAATGTTTGTGGATTGGGAGATTATAGAAGAAGAAAACTGGAAGATTTCGGCCATTCAATCAGGGTGAACGGCGGCTAGGGTTTCATCTTAATTTTTTTTTTTTTTTTTGTGAATTAAAGGGGTATTTATAGGAAAAATTCGAACACTATTCATCCCGGAAATTCCGAACTTCGATTTAGGCGCCGTAACCAGCGTTTCTAAGGTTTACCCCGCGTTCCGGATACAATGGAACAGGTTTCGAAAGCTAATTCGGAAGTATGTGCGAGTTATGGCTGTAAACGCTCAATTTGAATTAAACCGATTTAAGCGATTTTCTAGGCGTTTTAATTTGTACAGGACAAACGGTAAATCCAATTGACTTGAAATTTGAAACCTTACAATAATATCACATTACGGATCCGATGAAACTGGTTTCGTCGAAATCCGAGACTTTTTGAAAAATGGCTATTTTAGCTCGCCAAATTTAAATTAAAAATAAATCGATGCGTTTCGAGCTGCCACGATCAAACGATAACTCCGATTGACACGAAAATTGAAATCCGGTAATAACTAACTATTACGGATCCAATGGAACTGGTTTCGTTCAATTCTGAGACTGTTCAAAAATTGACTATTTTCACTAGTCGATTTAAATATTAAAATATTCAATTTTCACAAATTAACTTTTAATTCGATTTTAAAAGTTCTAAAATATCATTCTAACTTCCATATGATAAAATAAAATTTTACAAATTATTTTCAATCATATTTAACTCAATTATCAATTATTTCCATAATTTAACGTATTAAATTATCGATTAAATTATCCAATTAAATCCAAAAATTCAAATAAAAATTTATTTGACTTATAAATTCACTTATAAATATTTAAAATTAATTAAATATTCATATTTTAATTTCTAAAAATTCTGGGTCGTTACAATCTTCCCCACTTAAAAGAATTTCGTCCTCGAAATTACAAGTAAGAAAAATTACAGAAGCTATTAATTTTCCCAAAATTCATAGTTAAACTTCTTATAAATCTTTACTAAGTTTTCAAATCATACTTAGTTATCTTTTCAAAAACAACTACTATTGTTTAACTTTCAATTCCAAAATCAAAGTTAAAGTTTTCAAAATTTTCCAAATTTTCTCAAAATTTTCTAACGCCTTAAAATTTCGGAAAAATTCGCCATAGTCTCCTTTGCGCGGCTCGATCCGAAAAAAAAATGACAGTATATATATCACAAATATACATCTCATCAAGTAATGAGGCATCCCGAAGGGAAAAAATGTAAAAGTGCGATATTTAATCCGAGATATGTACCTTATATTTTATTAGTGAGCATATACGGCTAATATAGCGCTAAAGCGAGCTCCAAATGCGAAGCAAACGCGATCCGCACCTACTAATCACTCAACAAACAACATGAGAACATGCGTATATGGAAATAGTATCAATATACCATATATCTCCATAACAACTATATATGCTAACATAGCAAATGTAGTAAAACAACAAATGCAATATATATTCAACCATCAACCAACTAACATCCATATTCTCATTAATATACAATGAAATGGTTTTCAATTTAATCACATTTGATTCCTTAACATTGGATTTTATCAACATTCATTCTTATTCAATTTTAATTAGTTTGCATTCACTAATTAAATCCAATTCACGTTCAATTCTATTCAAATTTATTTACTTTCAATTTGAATTCAATTACATAGCTTTCAATTTCATTAGTTCACTTTCATTAATACTTAATGAATTACATAAAACCAACTAACAACCATATAACAACAAAATCACTTTGCATATATTCATTCAATTTGGTTTTAACACCATCACTTTCAATTGGTTCAATTAAATTGATTTTTTATTCAACTATTCAACTTTCTAATAACATTAGATTTTAATGAATTAATACTTATACCCATTATTCCATATCAACTTAAATTTACATTTAATTGATTTACATTCAATCCAATTCAATTTCTAAAGTTGAATTTCATTTAAATAACTTAAGTTCATATTTCATTTTACAAACATCACTTGTTTTTACTTAACTTAAATTCCCATTTATAAATAAATTCAGATTCCAATTCTAAAGTAAATTTCATTTAACTTTGAATTCATTTTTACTTACAACTCATATTCATAAATATATTCATAAAGTTTCACTTCTTATATATATAAGTTTTATTTCATAATTGTAATTCACATTAATGATAATTCAATTCTTATAATTCTTTTACTTATACAATTATTCTTTTATTTAGATTATTCAAACAACCTAACAATCAACTTACATACACTTTAATAATTTTGAAAAATTATTTCTTTATATATAAAATATACTCAAAGTAAAATTATTTCATTTACCCAATTTAAAACAATATTGTGTCGAATTGTTCTATTCAAGTGTTTAGAAACCCCTTCGGCATAGTCTTGCGGACCACGCTGACGAAAGTTCATATACCACTCAATAAACCAATCATCACAATATAAAACAATTTTATATTCACTAACAAATACGCTCTCATAGCTATTATTACACTCAAACTCATTCTAGAGTACTGCTGACTCTATCTCTAATGAGTAATACCCAACAGAACCATGGTTGTCGCTTAACCATAAGCTCCGATACCAACTGTAAAGACCCGTAAGTCCGTACTCCTTGAATAGACACTAATCTCCTTTGTTTAATTCAAGATGAACGAAAATACGAACCCTTAGGGGTTTTAAGAAAGAATTTAGGAAAAGAAGAAGAGAGAAAAAGAAGAAGAAGAAAGAAAATAGATAATAGAGGGAAGAGAAAACATAAGATAGAAAATTTAGATAGGGAAAAGAAGATAGAAAATTTTAAAATTGAAAGAAAAGAGAATAGAGGAAAAAGGAAAACTATATAAACTAGTAATATGCCATGCCATCCAGCTTGCCTCCAGCAACTCCAGAATATCCAGAATATCCTGATAAACCTTAGCTCTTAACCGCCCGTGTGGAAATTGGTGGGCACCCAGAGTTTAGGAAGGAAAACAATAAACTCCAAGTCAGTCATGTGACTGGTGTGAGAACTCAAAACAGTTTATTTATCTTTAAAAATCAAATAGAGGAATATTTTTAAATTCAATTCGCAATGCTTTTAAAAATGAGACTACCATAAGGCCTCCCGCACACACACACATGCAAACGCAGAATCGGAGGAGATTTCTCCTTATGATAGTCAAAGATGCTTGATACGCATTTAAAATAACATTTGATATTATTATTAGTGCATAGTGTAGAGAAAAATTCATTTCGAAAGTAGAATATAAATCTTAGCCAACATACGACCATTATCGTATGCCTACTATAGCTAACTATGTTCAATAGCAGGTTACCGCCACATTCCATAGCAGGTTATACAACTAAAACCGTACAAGTCTCGTATTGTTTCTTTGGATTTCCAACGAATGATCAGGCCAAGGAACTTCCCATTGCCACATGAGAATGCCTCTGGATGGACATCCCCGAGAACCAAACCGGATCTCTACCAACACAAGGCCGGGTTACCCCTAACTGAGTAACAACTGACCGAATATGCCATCCCCCGGTCCTTTGGGACCTTTATCACCGAGCGCTCGTAATCAATTCACACAATCATAACAAAGTGTTTTCAACATGAGTAAGTATCTGGGCTCCATACCATGATACCACCCTTTTCCAGAAGGAAATGGACACATCCTAAAGGGTGCTACCCTTCATAACCTTGCTGCTTCTTTCCTGTTTTGACCATTCACGGGGTGTGAGGCTCGACGAATTCACGTCCACAAAAACATACTTTATACAAAAGCCATGCTTTGGGTCAACAAATGATCAACACAATGATCACAAGGATAGACGATCAAATAAACGATCCTATCACAAATAATCAACACAATGATCATTTCAGCATCACTCAGCATATCACATTACCAAATTGGGAATATATCGCTGATAACATTCAACTATATAACCTCTGAGCACGTACGTCTCAGAGAAGGGTGTTAAGCTAAAAGAATAAATTCTCCGCCACCAACAGAAATATATTTGAAAGAAATCTGCTTTATATCTCAACTTGTAATGTCAGACATACAATCCATACAAGTCTGTTCCGGGCTCGAACAAAACCGAAGGCACTTCTTACGAAGCCCTTGCAATCCGGGTATTCACAATCCCGATCGAATTTCCCATCACTTAAGGAATCTCTATACCAGGAGCTACCCAGTGCAGAGACAATCGATAGGTCATCCTATCGCTTTCACAAATACTCGGTCTTCAACACCGATCTTCAAATGCAATTCACAACGACGTATCACATATTCGGAATGGGTTATACGACCCCATGGTCCTTTCCCGGTTAACCCGAATAGTGAGCGCTTATTCAAAAATAAGTGTAGCATTCACATTCAAACAAATCACATCAATTACCCATTCAAAGGGAAATATTGATAGTCGGTTATTGAACTATCAATTGATATGCACACATCACCAGGTTCCAAATAATTTTCCAAATTATTTATTTTCCAAAATATCTTTACAAGATATAAAATTTTCACACTTCAAAAATAAATCAATATTTATTTTCCATACAAATTTCACTTTCTCATATAAATTCTATAATGAATTTATATTTCAAAATATCCATGCATATACGATTTCAACTATCCATTTTCAATTTATCTTCAAAAAGATAAATTCTCTAATATTCACTTATATTGGAAAAACATTTCCATACTTATTTAATAAGTAATTCACGAACCTATTTATTTTCAACACTTAGAAAATATTCACTATACTTCAATCGAAATTAAGTATATATTTCATTCTTTAAGGAAATCATTCTCTTAAACATATTTATTTGGGCCAAAACGAATGTTGCGTAAAACATTGTTACGACAACCCAAAATCACTAGTATAGGGATTCGAAATTAAAATAGATATATAAATCCCAATACTATACAAAACATTTCCTTTCGGAAATCATTTACTATAACAACAGTGTTATAGTCCACCATTTCCTTCTATTTCTCGAAACATCTATTTCAACAATAAATGTTGAAATCTATGGTTTCGAATCTCAACACATTTTAAAACATCGTTAGATCGTTTTAATTCTATTTAAACATCCAAATCCAAAACATTTTCTTTAACGTGTTATTCACTATTCAAAAATGTGAATATAACTCCATTAAATAAGTTATGACAATTAACTTATCAAAATAAGTTGTTTGCGGATTTATAAAATAACGTTTATAAATTCCATTTCTATTTATTTATAAAAACTTCCTTTTTATAAATTCCTTTACTCACCTATTCCAGTTTATAACTAAATTATAAACTAAACGTTCATATTATAAGTTAATTACTTATAAAACGATTATTTTACAAAATCGTTCCTTTAGAGACTTTCCAATTTATAAATCTTATAACTTATAAGATTCATTTATTTAACCAAATCTATTCTTTAAATAATTTCACCAAATTTATAAATCTTACTATTTATAAATTTTATTTTATAACTTCACAGTTTATAATTCTATAAATTCCATTCATTTATGAATTTCATTTTCACTTCATTCAAACACTTATAAAAACTCGTTTTATAAGTCAATATTTCAATTTATAAATATCCGTTTATAAATCTCTTAATATAAATCAATTTATATTATTCTTTTAAACGTCTTTAATTTCCTTTATAGTTTCACCATTTTGATTTATAAAATAATCAAATTTTATAAATCCTATTTTTAAACTTTTATAATATATTCAAAAATCCAATTTAAACTATTTTATAAAATCATAAATCCCCTATTTCTCAAAAATCAACTTTTAACTATATTTCACAAAATCATAATTTTTATAACTTTAACTATTATAACGTTTATTTATTTAAAATGGATCAATTCCAAAAATTATTTTATAAAACGTATACTTTCTAAAATCACTTTTAAAAATCATTTTAAAATCCCAAAATCTGGGTCCAATGATGCTACACACCAAATAGTCAATCACGACAACAACGATATCATATATCGATATGATAATCAATCAAATATCAAAATATCTGAAATTAAATAAATACTGTTGAGGAATCCAGTTGGATCCCTCCAACCTGTTTTCCTGCATCCAAAAACATTAGCACAATACCAATTTCGCTCCAGTACGAAATTATCGCGGTATATGTTTTTATTAAATATTATCCGCTTAATAACGGCGTAATAGGGTCTCATCCGCTAAAATTACGGGAAATCAATCAACTGCAATATATACATATGCCAATATATATATATTGATATTATATATAATACCAATTTCACTGTTTATGAAATATTCGCGGTATATGTTTTTAATAAATAACATCCGCTTACTAACGGCGTATAATGTCTATTTTAACAATCAATAGATATCAATCAACATTCAAACATGCATTCAAATATTTTAAATCTAACTATTTAAAATAAAAATCGAAACTAATTCGATTGAGTGAGAAGTTCTCACCTTGGTTTTAAATTCCGTTTTCGCGATTTATTTCGAATAAAATTAAACGGACGTTTAATTTTATCCAAAATTCTCACTAACTCCAAACGACTCCAAACCAACTCCATCGCGTAGTGCTCATCCATACGATTCCAACGCAACTGATTTCGCGCGTTTTCGACCTCGTATGAAAAAGATATGCATTATTGAAGTTTGCACTAATCTTTATAAACAATTACAACATAATTCAACTAATTTTTTTATACCAATCTAATCCTGGCCGTGTATTCTGATCCAACGCCTCAAAATCTTCACCTCCCTCATCACGCAACAAGCTCCAGTATACACGCAAATAGCCGAACCCAACATCGTCACTTAGGGCACGATTTCGCCATCACCACGTCGAACTAAAACTTGATCAGAGACCATCATCTCCTTGCCCATCGCGAGCTCCACCCTTGGCCGAAGACCGGCCCCACTCGGTCGCCCATTTCCCCTCGAAATTCGTGCCGACCGTGCTCCCTTCCAGCCCAATTTGCTGCCTATCCTCTCAACGAGAATTGATCATCACCTTATGGATCGATAGTTCTCATCACACTCTTCAATTTTGTAGTTGATCATTTCGTGTGAATGTTTGTGGATTGGGAGATTATAGAAGAAGAAAACTGGAAGATTTCGGCCATTCAATCAGGGTGAACGGCGGCTAGGGTTTCATCTTAATTTTTTTTTTTTTTTTGTGAATTAAAGGGGTATTTATAGGAAAAATTCGAACACTATTCATCCCGGAAATTCCGAACTCCGATTTAGGCGCCGTAACCAGCGTTTCTAAGGTTTACCCCGCGTTCCGGACACAATGGAATAGGTTTCGAAAGCTAATTCGGAAGTATGTGCGAGTTATGGCTGTAAACGCTCAATTTGAATTAAACCGATTTAAGCGATTTTCTAGGCGTTTTAATTTGTACAGGACAAACGGTAAATCCAATTGACTTGAAATTTGAAACCTTACAATAATATCACATTACGGATCCGATGAAACTGGTTTCGTCGAAATCCGAGACTTTTTGAAAAATGGCTATTTTAGCTCGCCAAATTTAAATTAAAAATAAATCGATGCGTTTCGAGCTGCCACGATCAAACGATAACTCCGATTGACACGAAAATTGAAATCCGATAATAACTAACTATTACGGATCCAATGGAACTAGTTTCGTTCAATTCTGAGACTGTTCAAAAATTGACTATTTTCACTAGTCGATTTAAATATTAAAATATTCAATTTTCACAAATTAACTTTTAATTCAATTTTAAAAGTTCTAAAATATCATTCTAACTTCCATATGATAAAATAAAATTTTACAAATTATTTTCAATCATATTTAACTCAATTATCAATTATTTCCATAATTTAACGTATTAAATTATCGATTAAATTATCCAATTAAATCCAAAAATTCAAATAAAAATTTATTTGACTTATAAATTCACTTATAAATATTTAAAATTAATTAAATATTCATATTTTAATTTCTAAAAATTCTGGGTCGTTACAATAGAAGTCAAGGAAATGCAACCAATACATTCCCATATTTTATTTAGAAAACCACCAATGGAGTTGAACCTTTTATTGGTTTGCCTTTTGAATTTATCCATTTTAGTCTTAAGCTTGGCTTGATATTGGGAAAGAGTAACCAAAGCTTGCCGTGGGGTAGAGTCAAGATTTAGAACTACTATTTCATCATCTTCTTGTTTAACTTGAGTAGCAATAGGGTGATGATGTTGAGGAGGTTGAGGACCATTTTGATCACGGTTGGTGGTCCATTCTTGGAATGATATAAAAGCAAGACTTTGTGGATGTTTCGGTAAGTTCTTAAGTCCTAAGGTTTTGGATCCAAGCTCTTTAATTACTGAAAATTCGAATCCAGGAAAAGAAATACCATAATTTTGAAGAATTTTTATTATATAAGCACCATAGTGAAAAGTTTTATAACGACGATGACGATTCACACCCATAAAGTCTTCCATAATGACACGACCCCAATCCACAAATTGTTTAAAGTATATAGCATAGAGAGCTTGAAAGTTGCGCTTATTAATAACTTCATAGCTACCGGTTTGTGGTAAAAACGAAGCGATTCAAAGCTCTATGAATGATACGTGCTTGTGGCTGAAGTTGAATAGAGGTGAGTTTAGTAATATCGTCAGAAAGAAAGTGGTGAGAAACTTTATCTCGTTCGTCGAAGGATAGAGAGACCTCAATATCATCTAAAACGGTCCCGGTTGAAGGACATTGAAGGATTTCTCCAAATCGAACAAATGGAAGATAAATTTTAGTACCACAAACTATAGTCCAAATGCAATCTTGACGATTGTGAGGATGGTGATGATCCAAGTTCATGTTTGCATAAAAAAGCTTGACCAATAGATGATTAATCTTTACATTATTGGCAGTAAAAGAAAGAAGGGATTCTAACCCGTTGGAGTGAGCTATTTGTTGAATTTGCTAAGGTTCAAATTCTTCATACTTCATGAAGGCACCGGGAAAGAAGTTGGATCTTTCCATTTGAGCAAAAAGTCGTTTTGCCTCATCATTCCAAAGCAATTGATCAATGTTAGGTGTAGATGAGGAAGTTGAAGCCCTAGATCTCTTTGTTTTTGGAGCCATTTGTGAAGAATAGATGATAAAGATTGAGTTTTTAAGATTGAAAAAGGTGGGTTATGGGGAAATAAAATAAAGTGGGTTACTGGAAACAAGACATAGAAGAGGATTGGAACATTTTTAAGATGGTAGGTAGGAAATAAAATGTTGAAAAGCCACTAAAATTTGAATAGCCTGAACTTTTTAGACGTCTGGATTTTGATTTCAGACGCTTGAAATCAAAATAATTTAAATAGAACGCAAATAGTTCGTTTTTGGGCATATTCAAACGTCTGTTTTGGGTGTTTCAGATGTCTGAATCTGAAGTCAAAAATATTTACTTGACAATATTCAAATGTCAGTTATAACCATTTCAGACGTCTGAATTTCAGGAAAAAAAGGTGTTCTTGATTATAAACAAATTTGTTAAAAATACAGAAGTTGTTTATTAAAAAAATACAATTATAAAAAAACGACATGTAAAATTAATTGATTGATTTTGTGTCTATGATGAGGAAGATGATTGTCTAGTAGTCGTAGACTCTCGTGGTTCTATCGTCTTTTTTCCCTTCAATGACCCTAAAGAAATCCAGTTACTGCCACGTTGCCATGAATTTGGTGATACATGAGGATATTGCGGTGTCTGATTCCATCAATTGTGATGGGAAGATGTAGGTTGATGAACATTAGACGTAGATGAACCGTAGATTTTCCAACCAAGGTTCTCCAGAAAGTTAAGACGTCATGAATTAACTTTTTGCTCATAGTACATTTCTCGCTGAAGACTTAACAATTCCTGTTGATAATGATAAATATCATCTATCTTTTGCTTAGTTTGCGGAGAACCAAAGAACAAGAAACGATAAGCTTTCTTCTTTTCTGGAGTATGACGGTATGATTATTCGGAGATACATGTCAGGCAGGTTCATAAGAGGGGGTTGGTGTTGGTAAATCAGAAGAATAGGCTGATGATGGTGTAGAAAACTCTATAGAAGAATGTTCTTCTGAAGTAGAGCCATTCGAAGCCATAGAATAAAAGAAAATTGCAAGTAATTTGGAAAGAAACATGGTTTTATTACAGTTGAAGATGTATTACAAAACAGGGAAGCTGATAAAAAGAATATAGCGAGAGGAGAATTTTATAGGTGAGTAAAAATTTATTTAGAAAGTAAACTAGCAGATGAGAATCAAAGGTAAATAGGTTCCAAAGAAGAAGAAAACAGCAACCCAAAAAAATGTGGACAATTTCTTTGCAGGAAATGAAAGGTGAAAAAATGAAAAGGCAATTTATAATGAACTTATAAAAATTGGAACATAAAAAAACACTACACTTGTACTTAAGATTATGTAGAAAAAAATAGTATGCTACTAATAATATATTTCGGAAAAATCAAATTATAAGTTTTTAAACGAGACGATTCCGAGTTCTAATCTTAGTCTAATAAAAATATTTTCAAGAAGTGGTTTCATAAAAATATCAGCCAATTAATTTTCAAATGAAACAAAATCTAAATTTATTATTCCTTTTTCAATACAATCATGAAAAAAATGATGATGAATATCAATATGTTTTGTTCGTGAAGGATTGATTGGATTTTTTGATAAATTAATAGCACTTGAGTTATTACAATATATTATTGAATTTGTTAAATTTATATCAAAATCTCTAAGTGTCTGTTGCATGTAGATAACTTGAGCACAAGCTAATGCAGCAGAAATATATTCTGCTTCACATGTAGAAAGTGAAATGCAGTTTTGTTTCTTACTAAACTAAGAAACTAACGATTTTCTGATAAAATGGTATGTACCGCTGGTACTTTTTCTATCTGTCCGAGATCCACCGAAATCAACATCACTATATGATACTAATTCGAAAGGACACTCTTTTGGATAGAAAAGTCCAAAGTCCTTGGTATTACTAAGATAACGTAATATACGTTTGATGCTCTTAAATGTGATTCCTTTGAATTGGCTTGAAATCTAGCGCATAAACAAACGCTCATCATTATGTCAGGACGACTGGTCGTTAAATATAGTAATGAACCAATCGTACTTCGGTATAATTTTGGTCAACACTTTTACCATTTTCATCTCTATCGAGATGTGTGGTTGTACTCATAGGAGTCTGTTTGGCAGAAGTATTTTCCAATCCGAAGCATTTGATGAAAATATTACAATATTTCTCTTGATTAATAAAAATACCATTTTGTAATTGTTTGATTTGTAAAGCAAAAAAATACGACAATTCTACCATGTGGGACATTTCAAATTCTTTGGTCATAATATCGGAGAAGTCTTAGCATAGTTTTTCATTGGTAGAACCAAAAATGATGTCATCAACATAAATTTGAATAATTAAAATATCTCTTTTTGAATGTTTAATAAAAAGTGTTTGATCAACCTTTCCAATTTGAAATCTAGATGATAGTAAATAGCACTTAAGCCATTCGTACCAAGCACGTGGTGCTTGTCTCAAACCATATAGAGCTTTTTTAAGTTTATAAACATGGTCTGGATATTTCTTATGGATAAATAAAGGAGGTTGTTCAATGTACATGTTTTCTTTTATATAACCATTCAGAAAAGCACTTTTAACGTCCATTTGATAAAGTTTGAAATTATGAAAACATGCATAGGCCAATAAAATACGTATTGCTTCTAATCTAGCGACAAGAGCAAACATTTCATCGTAGCCAATTCCTTCTTCTTGACTATAACCTTGAGCGACTAACCTTGCTTTATTTCTGGTGATGTTACATTGTTCGTCCCCCTTATTCTTATAGACGCATTTTGTACCAATAACAGTTTGATCACTCGGTCTGGAAACTAACACTCAAACTTCATTGCGTTCAAACTGATTTAGCCCTTCTTTCATTGCATTTATCCAGTAGTCATTTGTAGATGCTTCTTTAGGTTTTTTGGGTTCGATATTGGAAAAAAATGCTACGCAGTCCATTTGATTGAATTGACTTCTAGTTCGGATGTTTGAATTAATTTCTCCAATAACATTTTGAACAGGATGACCCCGTTATATTTTTGGTGGAGATCTTAACTCATTATTGTTATGAATAACATTTTCATCTTCTCTAGAATTATCAATTATGTTTTCATTATTTTTCAAAATTTATATTGTCAATATTTGTGATATTGTCTGGAAGTTCTTCGTCATCTCTTATACTTGGTTTTTGTAGAAAATTTTCATCAAAAGATACATGAAGAGTTTCCTCAACAGTATTAGTTCTTTTGTTAAACACCCGATAAGCTTTGCTTCGATATGAATATCCTAAAAAGATACCTTCGTCGGATTTCGCAACGAATTTACCAAGCTGATCTTTGGTATTTAGTATAAAACATTTTGATCCAAAAACTTTAAAAATAGGAAATATTTGGTTTTCTTCCATGAAAAAGTTCATATGAAGTATTTTTGGCAAGAGGTCGTATAGAAACACGATTTAAAACATAATAAGCAGTTGTTACAGCTTCTGCGCAGAAATGTTATGGAAGTGTGCTTCCATTTAATAAAGTTCTTGCGCATTTCTGTAATGTTCTATTTTTCCATTCTACAACTCCATTTTGTTGTGGAGTTCTAGGAAATGAGAAATTGTGAAATATTCCTTTCTTTTTACAGAATTGTTCAAAAGCTTCGTTTTCGAACTCTCTTTCATGATCGCTTCTAATATTCTTTATTTTTAATCCTTTTAAATTTTGGATTCTTTTCACGAAAAACTTTAAAATGGTCTAAAGTATCACTTTTATTTTTCATAAATATGGTCCAAGTATATCTAGAAAAGTCATCTACAATTACAAACACATATCTATTGTGATTTAGGGATTATACTTGAGTAGGCCCAAATAAATACATGTGTAGTAATTCGAGTGGTTGTAATGTAGAAATAACTTTCTTAGATTTAAAAGATGATTTATTTAATTTTCCTAATTGACATTCATCACAAATATGATCAACTTTAAAGTTTATTTTTGGTAATCCTTTCACTAAATCATTTTTAGAAAGTTTGTTTATCGCTTTGAAGTTAATATGACAGAATCTCTTATGCCAAAACCAAGAATCATTTTCTTTGGCTACTAAGCATATATCTGAATTATGATTAATTTTCATATTCAGAACGCATATGTTTCTATCTCTATAACCTTCAAAGATAAGATTTTCATTTTGTTCATAAATACTACACTTATTTTTAGAAAATGAGATTTTGAATCCTTTATCACACAATTGGCTAATACTTAACAAATTATGCTTCAAATTTTTGACAAGTAATACATTTGGAACTGAGAGTTAAATTAGCTATACCGTAATTGCTCACATCGCCTTTGTCGATGATATAAATTTTAGAATTGTCTCCAAATGTGACAGAGCCTCCATCTGAATATGTGATATTTGTTAGCATATTTTTGTCTCCTGTCATGTGTTTTGAGAAACCACTGTTGAGTATCGATTTTCCTCTTTTCTTAAGTGGACCTGCAAAAAAATAAAAGAATAATATTGGTACCCACTTTATAATAGGATCCTAAGAGTTAGGTCTTAGAAAACCAAATCCAAGAGGGTTCGGTATTCTCTTTATATAAATAGTTTTTATTTTTATGAACATTTTTCAAAAAGTACTCAATGTATTTATTCCTAATCAAAATATAGTTTGTTTTAGGAACCCATATTTTTATGGTTTTTAAGTTTTGATTCCTTTATGGTTGAACTATGTTAGACTTAAGTTTAGAAATATTTCTCTTATTCTGCTTAATTTTTGTGGAGCTACTGATTTCTTGGTGTAACTTAGTCCTTTCTTATTTGAGATAGACTTAGAAGTTTCAATAATTTTAGATAACTCTGCCTTTATTAAAGTTAGGCACATTTTTAGTAATGCTTTCTAACTTTGTTTTGAGGCTAGTATTGTCTAGTTCAATCATCTTGATCTTGGTTTTTAGCTCATGATTTTAAGAGATAAGAGCATCATTCTTTTCCTTTTGAGTCTCAATTTCTTGACTCAATAAGGTAAGTTGAGAGTTATCATTAGAGAAAGTATCTTGAAGTTTTCCAAGTTCTTCTTCTAATATCTGCTTTTCATCATTAAGCATATCTCTCCCGAATTCTACTTTTCTCTGATTTTCTAGAGCCTCTTTATATTTTCTTTTGAGATTTTTCAAAGTATCTAACAATTCAGAATTTATTTCAATCATATCATTAAAATTAAGATCATTTACCTCATTATCAGTAGCCACGAAGCAGACATTTGCTTGTTCATTTTCTCTATCACTGCTACTTTCACAAGACGAAGACTCTGAGTCATCCCATGTCACCGAAAATGCCTTATTTTTGAATTTGTCCTTTCAATATTTATTTTATTTTCACTTCCTTTGTTGCGACAATATTTTTGCATATGACCCTTCTTATGACAATTAAACCATTCTTGTACTGAGGATGATGGCTTATTGTTGAAGTTTCTTTTGCCATTATTTCGATTTCCTTTTCTGTACTTCAAAATTTTCTTAAAATTTTTAGCTATGAAAGCTAAATCTTCATCCTCTGAATCTGATTCCTCTTGTTCTGCATGAAAGGCCATATTTTTCTTGTCTTGTGCTTGAACTCTTTTTGCCTGCAAATTTACTTCATAGGACATTAGATTTCCTATTAACTCTTTTGGTTTCATGGTAGAAAGATCATTAGCTTTTTCAATAGCTAAGACTTTTCTTTCCCATTCATCCGTTAAAGAGTTAAAGATTTTTGAAACAATATCAACGTCAGAATACATTTCCCCTAGTCCTAATAAAGAATGATGAATATCTTGAAATCTGGAGTACATATCATTTATAGATTCGTCTTGCTTCATCCTTAAATTTTGAAATTGATTCTTAAGCATAGATATTTTACTTTGTTTAACCTTGTTAGTACCTTCATGAGTGACTTTAGTGTTCTCCATATTTCATGTGCAGTGTTACATATGCTAATTCGGTTAATTCATTTTTATCTAATGCACAAAACAACATATTTATTGCTTTAGCATTAGCAATAGCATCTTGTTTTTGTGCAGCGGTCCATGTAGAATATTCAGTAGTAGGTGCAGTATATTCTTCTTGTGTAACATTCCATGCATCAAAACTATTGGCTTGCATATAAATACGAATTCATGTTGCCCAATAGTTGTAATTCATGCTGCTGAATAGTGGAGGTCATAGAATAGATTGACCTTCAATAAAACTTGTGATTGTGCTTGTGTTGGTGTTGTTTTCCATATTAGCAAAACATCAAATAATTGTGTAACGGTTATAAGAAACCTCGCTCTAATACCAAATGAAAAGACAGTGTGGATCATGCTATATGGAATTATACTATGCTAGTGTAGAAATAAACTAGGATATTATAGCAATGTGAATAAGTAAATAAGACAAGCACACCAGGAATTTTTGTTCTAGTTTGAACTTCCCATTCTACGTCCAGTCCCAGACTCCTTCTGGAATTTCACTAAAACAACAACCCTCACTTAACGTGGAGGAACAGGTCTATACAACCCCGGAGCAGCCGAACAGGGACCTAAGCAGTAGAATAGGATTTCGCCTTAGCAGCTGAAGAGGACTTCACACGCCTGAACAGCAGAACAAGACTTTAACAAATACAAAAGATTATTTTGACTTTGTGTGTTCTAATAACACGAATTTGTCAATTATAGTACACCCTTCCTATAATCTTCTCCTTTATGATACACACACACACACACACACACACACACACATATATATATATATGAATACATGAAGAATAAGGAAGTAATTGAATGAATTTGTACGAAATTGAATGCATAAGAGTATTAGAATCAAAAAATATGAGTGTAGAGTAAGAACAGATTGAATTATGTTATGATAACCATGAATCTAATGTGTTTATATAGATTACAAATAGGTGCATATGTTCGTCAAGAGTTATGATGAAGAGATATGGTCATATCGGTTAAAATAAAGGATGCATCTCTTCACGAATGGAAGTGCCTATTTGAAAATATAGCCGTCATAGATATTCAGACTTCTGAATCGAATAATTCAGACTTCTGAATTTGCACGAGCTCAAACCAGAAAGAAAATAGGCTAAAAATGACCATTTTCAAATGTCTGAAATGACAAGTCAGACATTTGAATATTGTAAAAAGAATATTCATTTTTGCAGATTCAGACGTCTGATTTGGTACATTCAGACATCTGAATGTAGACTAAAAAGGAGAATATGCAAAGCTTTAAAAACAATGTCGAGATATATATCATATAGAAGAGATTTTAACATGAATAAACTCTAGAAACAGACTAGATATATACTTATATAAGATTTGCATCTCATTTGAATCCGGTCTTGATTGATTTTTGTAAAAAAAGTTAGTATATAATAACGACCTGTATAGTTGTTATAGTCAAAATATCGTAATTACGAAATATCATAAATACGAAGTTCCAACAAGGTCGATGAAGCAGTTAAGAGGTAAGAGGAAGGTGGATCAAATGAGGAAGGAGCTGGAGACCGGTACAAGGAGGTGGCTAACTTGAAGGAGGCTCATTAACCCTATGTCTCTCAGGAGGTTTTTACAGGGGAGAATGCCGAACTGGTAGTGCAGTGGAATGATAATCTAACTCTTATGCTGAAGAGGATCTTTGCAGCCAACAATCACCTTTCCTTGTTAGTTGATGCCTTTTCGTGGGAGCAATATGAAGATGTACAATGGATGGTGGTGAAAGGGATGGCAGCTAAGGGTTGAACTTCCCCCATTGACCCTATCCCCAGAATAGATTGCTTCCTTGATAAATGCACCTAGTGGTTCGCCCATTGATGTTGCCTCAAAAGTGGACAAAGGGAGCATATATGATGATGACATCTAGTCCTAGAATCCTTGCTGCCTTTGAGAAGTGGGGCGAGCAAAGTATTTTTTGCTTTTTGGCTTGTCTTTTGTAATAGTTAGTAGATTGGGTAAAATCCCAACTCTTGAAAGTAACAAAGCTATAATTTGATTTTCTTGTTTTTTGTAATTATGCTATCAATTTCCTATTTTTTTTGCTAATACTTCATACATGTCAGTCTGCCTCTTTTATTTTTATCGACGACCATTTTATTTATCTAGTGGCTCAAGCAACCCTCGACTTTACTAAGAAAACGTATAAACTTGCATATTTTTGCACCATATAGCAAATAAATATAGGAAATAAAACAAAGAAAAAGTTTATCTTTTTATGGAGGTAAGTTATCCCTCATTAGCAAACATAGGCGGGCAAGATTTGATAGTAAGGCATCCATTGGTGGTTGTCAGGTTACTTATGTTGGGTTGCCTTCTCTTTTCTTGTAGGCTGTTCGGAGGGGCCGGACTTTGCTATAAAACCACCTTGGTTTTTAAGGCAGCTAACCTCTACGAATGCCAGATTCAGGGTTACAGCATGGGCACCTGTACCCATGTTGGCACTAGTTCCCTACCCCGTTGGGTGGACGGGCAACATCATGGGAAAACAAACCGGGACTATGGCAAGGGTAGTCATGCCATTTGTTCATCAATGTCTCTACATGGAATAGAATGTTGATTGGCCCATCCAGCCTCATGGAGCAGGCTAGAATGTTCACAACTTTCCATAACACGAGCAGAGGCAATGCACGCTTGCACACCCTTGAGATTAGCCAGTTAAATACTAGTAGCCTTTGCCCGATGCACGCAGAGGCATTGTGAACACGTACATCCACTCAGGATCAATAGTTGAGTGCTAATAGCTTCCCCCCAAATAGGGTATATGCATTGCTTGCTCGTACACGCACTCAAGATGGCTAGTTGAGTTGGTATTAGCTTCCCTCCAAAGAGGCAGAGGCGTTGCGCTCTTATACACCTACTAGGGATGGCTATTTGAATGCTAGTAGCTTTCCCTATAGGAGGCAGAGGTGTTACGTGCTCATACACTCACTTGGAATGGCTAGTTGAGGTGCCAGTAACCTCCTATCAAAGCAGGCAGAGGTGTTGAGCAATCATACATCTACTCGGGATGGCTGGTTGAATATTAGTAGCTTCCATTTGAGCAGGTAGAGGTGTTGCACACTCATACACCCACTCAAGACGGCTAGTTGAAGTGTTGCTTGTATGACCAAAAAGTGTAGCAAGGATGAAGTGCCATATTTATACATACAAAATATGGTTTTCACAAAAAGTTGGCAGCCTTACAAACTAGGATTTATATTCTACAATGCCATATACATTCGGCTTACAAAATCTCGATGTTGACGGCGGCTATATTTTTACCGTACATCCTCTATGGCTGAGTAGGTGAATTAACTCAGGCTTCCCTTTACTAGACCCGTTGCCTCACATACTACACTCGAACGCTCTCATGGATCAATCGCTCTATATCATCCTCAAGTTGACGACACTTATTGGTAGAGTGCCCATTGGAGTCGCTAGCTGCATTCTCAGCATTTATTTGCACAGTGTGAATGGAAGTAGGGATTTGGAGAGAAGAAAAGTGAAGAAAAGATGGTAGCTTTAAGGGGAGGCCCTCCAAGCATCAAAATGTTAACTAAAAATTTAGTCCACCTTACAATTGTAGTTAAGAGTTTGACGTAGAAAAGGTAACTCACTTGCACCTTGATTTATAAATTGAATATAAGGAAATAAAGTGCTTTAGTAAAAAGACATTAGAGTGACTTAATCTAATTTGATTTACTTCCACTATGAAGGTTTTGTTTTACTTTGCTTCCCTTACAGTAGTTGTGGTTCCAAGAGATAATAATAAGAAAATACAACACTTGAGAGCTTGATAAGTTCAACCCTTGTTCAAATACATGCCTTGATGTATTTTTAGCTACTAGAATATAGAACAAATGGATGAGATGGTATAGTTATGGTTTAGAATTCGCCTAGGCCATAAATGGAGTTGTATAGTTGAGATATGTGCCAACAAGGATGCCAATTGGTTTGTCGGGCTTAGATATTTGCCAATTGGTGGCCAGAATATGAGCATATCTTGATCATTGATAAGTGGCATGGTTAGGAAGTGATTGTGCAGATGCACTATGCTAAGGTGGTAGTAAAAGACAAGGATTAGGTATCTTAGTTCCGCTTTTGTTAGATGTATAACGTCTTATGTGACAGTCTTTAATGATACAGTGCATGCAAACCTTCCTTATGTAGAAGCGGTCTAGTGCTTGTGACCATAGCTGGAAACATTAAGATAAGAGAGTTTCATAAGGTGCGAGTGATTGAGGGGGAGGATAAGTGGGGGATCTTATTGAAAGGACAATGACACTATCCAACTTACCGAAATATGGCATGGCAAGTTGCTTGGATCGCTCGCATGTTGATAATTATTTATATGCCAGGTCACTATGTATCCTGGTTTGTTGGCGACATCGTGTGCTTTGTATGGTCGTGCATGTACCAATGTAGAGAATGCTGTTGTTTGTATTTGAGCTTGTAATTTGAGCAAGATGCAGATTCAATGCAATGGGTGAGTCGAGGTGCGAGCCATTGGAACCATGCAGACCAAAATGTTGAAAGTTGGAATCATGCAGGCTGAGACATGGGCTAAGATGTGGGTGATTCGTATTACGTGTAAGAAATCGAGCTAACATGCGATCTTTAATACTTAAGTGTGTTATAGATTTAATGAATAATGTATTTAGTAGAATACCCACATGATACAAGTGTTTATCACATATAATACCATCGTACACGTACCATACATATGTACTTACTTAGTGTTGAACCAATAGATAGCAAAACACCCCAATCAACCTGAAATTGAGATAGATCTAAGTAATATCAACAAAACAAAAGGAACATAGAGAATTTTATAGTGGGTCGGCAAATTTTATGCCCTACATCCACTTTAATGTTACTAGACTCGGATTCGTCACAAGTATAAGAGTTTTGCAAGTGATTACAAATCAAAATAGCAAGGATCAAGCCTTTGGAGACAATGGTTGAAGTAGAGAAGATACGAAGAGTATGAGTGCTAAAAAATCTAAAATTCCTCTCTAAGTACCGTAATCTCCCATTTATAGTATAAAAATCCACCATAGTCGCCAGATCACGAAAGACCAGGTAAGATTCTAGATCTGAGAAAGTAAAAGGGAAGAATGAGTCTTCCCAAAAACTAAAATCATGTCTGCATCTACCATGATTGTACTCGTACCGACTATAATTGTCTTCCTAATGTTATGATGAATTTCATGCTTCCTATTATGCTTGTCCATATCCTTAATTTATTAAGCTATGTCCACAACATTTCCCATCACTTTAAGTCAATGCCAACATTAATTGCCTTACACGGGGCTTGTCCTTTACTGCAAAGCTTTAGAGTTTTTCTCCTAACCTTACAGAAGTATACTCTTTAAGTACACATCTACCAGGGGGTGATAAGATTGCCCCATTATTCCACTCCTTGATCATGCCACAAGCTAAATGAATAATCCCATCGGACAAACATCTCGATACCGACCACAATTGTGATTAGCACCAACCAAAAACCCTTTGCTCTTTTGGCTTTCAAAATCTTTGAGCAACATCCCTTGGTCACTCCAAGTTTGCCTTCAAGTCCTTGAACCATTCTGCCTTGGTCTTGATGTCCTGATCCACTTGAAAGCTTCTGGATAACACTTGCCCCAAAATTATGCTTTTGTGATATAAAGCATTCTTTGGATCATGGTAAACAATATAGCTCTAGTTGCCTAAGGGTTTCCAAGTAGCCAACAGCCTCCTTTGAAGCATCGTATTTGTTTAAAAGATAACCATTCATTACTTCAAATAGCCAGCATGCCATTTTTTTTCCTTGCAATCAAGATAAACTCTTATTATCTTGGAGATTGTATCACATCTTTATCCAGTATTGGATTTCCTTCCTTTCCTCTTACCCTTTTATCTTTCTTTTTTAATTGAATCATGTTGGTACTGACAAAATTATTTCTCTATTGAAATGGTCTTTTAATGATTTTCTAACTTATATAAACTTAGGGATCAGTGTTTTTTCTCTTCACTTTCATTTGCCAGCTCCGATCTATTTTCCTTCTTGTGACTTCAAGCTTCAAATTGACATTCAAGCTTTTGGACTTCATTACCTAGTGGTCGCCTCTCATTTCACCTTGACGATCATCACTGCTACCATATTAGACGACCTCTTAATTATTTCTATCAACTTGGTCCCAAAATCATTGACCCCAACTTCTCCTTGTTTTTAGATCTAGTTCGATTCAAGGTGGGTTCTTGGGTTATGCTTTCATCGTGGTTGCCATGGGATAGTGTTATTGATGCCACTACCTAAGATCTTGCTCGTCATTGCTACCAAAAAGTTGTGGCCAAGGGAGAGATGCTCTTAGTTTTCGATTCATGGTTGTCCACTCGCCATTACTTCATCTTGCATGGAATAGTCAAAGCCTGGATGATTTTGGGAAAAACTCGGGTTATTCTCGGGGCTGACACCAAGAATCATGGGTTTTTGTTTAGTTCTTCATCTCTTTCATTACTTGGCATTTTCTCCAAGTTCTCCTATCTCAAACTCTGAGTTTTTCCCAAAGTTGTCTCTTGCTTCGCATTGATGCCAAGTCTTTACATATGATGTGTGTTGCGAGCAATCTCATTAAATCTTAGTCGAACATGAATCAACGATTAAACTTTGATGAGATGGTTCTAAGGAACGGTTGCAGCAAACGCACTCTAGTGTAACATCCCCCTACTTTGAGGCCCAAAACTAACGGCTACGGATGCTGCATTCATCCATAGTATTTAATCTTCGACGATCAAATACAGCTGTGCTAGATATATTAATAAACAGATCACATGAATATGGAAAATTTTAAAAATTCAAAATCATATTTCCACATTCAAATCAAAAAAATTCATGTTCATTACATAATCCCAAAATGTTAACACGTTATGCAAAATATAATCATCATACATACGCCAAGTGCGACATATGAAGATGCCCCCTTGGTTGATCAAAGTATATAGTAAGGCTAATAAATCCGTCTTTACATCAAAATGCACAGCGGAAAAGAAAAATCAATATAACTAACCACCTCCTGCATGCCTCCGAAAGCTTTAATCGTCTAAGAAAATTTGAAAACCCTAAACCTTAAATTACTCAAAATCAATTGAGAACCCAAGAGTTTAAGGGGAAAACAAAAACTTCGAGTTGGACATAAAGTTTGGTATGAATAATAGTCTATCATCTCAAACCAAATGGATATCTAGTGAGACCATGCCGCTTAGTGAAATGGGTTTTCCCTGCACTAGTATCCCTTTTCAAAACATATATTTTGCCAATCCTTTCCTATAACCACACTAGTTAATCAATTGATTATAAGAATAATATAGCAATATCCATTTTGCTAAAACAGAAAATAAAATAGACTATCTGTCTTAATTATAGTTTCTAAGATTACAATTAAACTAATAGTTTTCATGGACTGACTAATAACCAGTTAAATATTTAAGAACTCTCTGTCCAATTACATGTTTTTCATGGGCTTATTGTGAAACTTTCTATCTGACATCTTCATTTACACATAGTTTTCATGGGCTAACTATGAATCTGTCTATCTGACATCTTTATTACACATAGTTTTCATGGACTAACTATGAACCTATTGGCCCCAGTAAATATCATACAGTTTTCATGGACTTACTGGAAACCTATCGGCCCCTGCCAACATCTTTGCTTTATATTTTTCTCATTCGGGAGTCTATTCAATTTATATTCACTATTAGGTTAACCTAACTGGTTCTCCTACCCTTCAAAATATCTGAGCTAGCTACTCTACATAATATTTGAGCTAACCACTCTTCAAAATTTTCCTTGAAAACCTTTTCAGAATGATTTAGTCCATCAAATCATAAATATAAAAGGAAAATATATTTTAGCTTTACCCTAAGCTATTTTTGCCATGTTATATATACTTTACTCCAAATAATGTTGATGATGTTCAATAAGGATTAACTATCCTTTAAAATAAGTTAAAGTCCTTTGTAACTTAAAACAATTAGGCTATCTACCTAGTTCTTATATTCGAAATCTTTGTTTAAAATCTTTAAACAACCTTTCGAAAACATTGAAGGTACTCCTTAAAAATCTTTCTAATAAGACCCTTCGAAAATACTGAAGGTAACTCCTTCATATACTTTAACAAACCTTTCGAAATCATTGAAGGGGGCTCCTTCGAAACCTTTTTAAAACCTCATTTTTTTCTAGCTTTAAATACATATGACATCCACCTTTAAACCCTTTAAACCTTTACCTTTCGAAAACATTGAAAAACCCTACCTTTCGATACCTTCAAAACCTTTCTTACGACTTCATAGGGTAACCTCCTTCGAAAGCCTAAAAAACATTAGGCTCCTGCCTTATAATACTTTAAATTCTATCTTTCAAAAATATAAGACTTGGTCAAAAGAAATCAATTATATAACCCTTTCGAAAGTATCTCCTTCGAAGGTAAAGAGAACCAAATAACCATATTCGAAAGCAAAGAAAACAACCCTTTCGAAAATAGAAAACTTTATTTTAGCCACAACCATTTATAGGCAGAAAATTAAGGTCTCTAACCTATCCTATTGTGTTCTAATGATGGTTTATCTTCCGTAGAGTTGTCATAATAGAAAAATGGGCTTACGGTTAGAAAGTTACGCCTATTTGAAGTTTTACAAACAAAATAGGGGAAAATTGCTTAAAAAAGGGTTTCCGTAGCGTTTTACAACTGCTACCAAAAGTAGCTGTCGGCAAGGCCGAAAGGTTTTCCATAGCATTTTCCAACTGATACCAAATGGTCCAAAAATGCAGCAAAAGGTATAATGACGAAAAGTTATCTCTGCGAAAGGTTCATCAAAAACGTTGCACAAAGCTGTAGAAATACTGCGGAAGGTATAATGATGAAAGGTTCGTCAAAAAAGCTATAGAAAGCTTTAGAAATGCTGCGGAGGGTTCTAAGATGGAAAGCTCAGTGGAAAAATCGTAAATTAAGTGGAAAACTGCCGCACATGGTCTAATTCCTATTGGTTAAGGACAACTTTATCCATTCTTTGTCAAATTTCTATTGGTTAAGGACAATTCTTTGCAGAAAAGCTACTGCAGATCAGAATTATTATTTCTAAAATTACTTTGAAAATAATTAATTAAATTAATATTTTAATACAATTATAATGCCTTTTTAGCATAGAAAATTCATACTAAATCAAAATCAGTTGGGAAAAATCTTAAAAATTCACCAAAAAGCCCAAATAACATTTTCTTCATCATATACAAATATCGGGACAAAATTCATCATTTTATTATTTTTAAGAATTAAAACCCGGAATAAAGGCCTATTTACCTTAGGAAATACATAAATTATTCCTATTAACTTGAGAAATTATGAAATTAAAAACCCATACCCAAAATTATGTTTTACACAATATATCCAAATATCAAACAATATGAAGGTCGTTTGCTAAGGGTTTTACTCTACAACCCATCATTTTAATTCCACAAAAGTCCTAATAAATCACCATAAATCATTATTCTATCAAAACACTGATTATCAAATCCGAACATCATCAATACAGCAAAATATATTCAATTATTATCTATAACCGAAGAAAACAAGTTAAAATGTGATGATTTGCACTATTATTCACCTTGATTAGTTAATTGGAGAATGAGATAATATCCTAACTTTAATTCCTTAGCATTTAATTGATTTCCTCTTCTTCCTTGAGCTTCTAATGGCAGGCCGAAATATAGTGAGGAGTTATGAATGAGAGAGTAAAAGTTTATTAAGGTGGAGGAAGGGATCTATACTAAGGAATGTCGCCTCATTTCCTAGCTTAACCCTTAGGAAATTCCTCCTTAATTTAGTTATGTTTTACTTTAGTTCATTTATTCAAACATGGCCATTAGATTTATCAATCTTATCTCTCTAATAAATCACATTATTCTATTTAATTTATCTTATTAAATGTCTTGAATAATGTAAAATAAAAATCTGGGGTGTTACAGGCTCCCCTCTTAGAGAATTTTGTCCTCGAAATTTAGTAAGGACTACAAACAAGAATAACAACTATGCAAATAAAAGCTAGTATGCCCTACCAGCTAATAAGTTTATATAAAACAAATATAGAGCATAACCTCAAAGCAGATCCAGATACGCATCTGGAATCTTGTCCTTCTCGTTGTCGCTTCATTGAACTTTAACTTACTTAACTGTCTTGGTCCTCAATCTTTTCTCATCTCTCGCTACAATCTGAACTGGTTGTCTAACAAAAGTCAAATCAGGATCTACTACCAAGTCCTCCAACTCTATCCGAGGAATAGTAGCCTCTTGATCATGCACATACTTGCAAAGATGAGACACACGAAATACATTATAGACACCTGCCATACTGCTCGGCAACTCTACTTTATAAGCAAGTTTACCAATCCCTTCTAAAATCGGGAATAGTCCAACATATCTCAGGGCCAACTTTTCCAACTTTCCAAACCGTACAACACCCTTCATTGGTGATACTTTAATGAAAACCATTTCTCCACTGAGAATTCTAAGTCTTTACAACTCTTATCTGTGTAATCTTCTGCCTAGATTGAGCTTCCTTCATCTGTCCTTAGATTAATTCAATCTTTTCTAATGCCTCCCTAATCAAATCCGAACTTAAGACCAATCTGTCTCTAGTCTCTAACCAATATGCCGGTGATTTGCATAGTCTTTCATACAAAGCTTCAAAAGGCGCCATTCCTATACTAGCCTGGTAGCTATTATTACAGAAAAACTCAATCAAATGTAGGTGGCCCTTCCAAGATCCACCAAAATCTAGTACACAAGCTCTTAGCAAGTCCTCAAGTAACTTGTTGACGCTCTCTGTCGGCCCATCTGTCCGTGGGTGATAAATTGTGCTCATTTTGAGCTTGGTACCTAGTACTTCTTGTAGACTCCTCCAAAATTAGCTAATGAATAATGCATCCCTGTTATTGACTATGCTACTAGGAATCCAATGAAGTCTAACTATGTTCTTCCTGAACAACTTTGTTGAATTAGGTGCTGTCCTGATCGACTTTACCCGAATGAAATGAGCATTCTTAGTCAACCTGTCTACAATAACCCATATACTCTCATTTCCTCTCCTTGATCTTGGTAACCCATCTATAAAATCCATGGATATCGAATCCCAGTTCCAAACTAGAATATCTAGAGGCTGAAGTAACTCACTTGGCTTCTGATGTTCATCTTTTACTTGTCGACGGTTCGCACTACCTAACCCACAAGAAAACATCCCTCTTCATGTCTTCCTAAAAGAAGCTTTGCTTCATATGTTGATACATCTTGGTCCCTCCAGGATGAATCGTAAACTTGGATCGATGGAATTTCTCAAGAACTTCTCTTCTCAAGTTCTCCACATCCGAAACACATAACCGTCCCTTCATTCTCAACCACCCTCTCTGATCAAGAAAAAAAAATCTTTCAAATCACCGACCTAGGTTCCAATCTCAAGCCTTCTGAACCTCTCATCTAATAATGGGTCCTCCTTCTGTTTAGAAGCAATTTTCTCGATCAGTGCTGGTTGAACTTCCAAACATGACAATATGGCAGTGCTCTGACTAGAACTACAGTCGATCTTAACTGCACACCACAACTGGTCAAAGCTTCCCGATCTTTCCACTCCACCAATATAACCAACACCACATTCTGATCTCTTTTTCTGAGAGCATTCGCTACTTTATTGCCTTTCCTTGGGGTATATTCTATATCAAAATCATAAGCAGCTAAAAATTCCAGCCACCTTTGTTGTCGTATATTCAACTCCTTCTGAGAGAATAAGTATCTTAAAGACTTATGATCAGTATACAATTCAAATCTCTCTCCCAAGATATAATGCCTCCAAATATTCAAGGAAAAAATTAATGCTGCCAACTCCAAGTCATGAGTAGGATACCTTACTTCATGCGGTCTAAGTTGCCTAGATGCGTAAGCAATAACTTTGCCCTTCTACATCAATATTGCTTCCAATCTAGTCCCACATGCATCTGTATATACTACAAACCCTTGGTTACCATCTAGAACTACTAATACTGAAGCATTGGTGAACAAATGATATAACTTAAGGGATGCTCCCTCACATTTGTCAGACCAAACAAACTTTACTTCCTTCCTGGTAAGCTTAGTCAAAGGCGCTACTACTCGTGAAAAATCCTTGATGAATTTCCGGTAATAACCAGCAAATCCAAGAAAACTTTCGATCTCGGTCACTGTTTATGGTCTCCTCTAATTGTCCACAGCTTCGATCTTGTCTGAATCGACTGACAATCCCTTCTCTGAAGCCACATGAACAAGAAACTTAACCCCTTTCTTCCAAAAATTACACTTGGAAATTTTCGCTTTTAGCTGATTTTGCCTCAGCGTCTCCAACACCACCCTAAGATGAACCTCATGCTCTCTTTCATCTTGTGAGTATAATAAAGTAACATCTATGAATACCAATACGAACCTATCCAAATGCTCTAGGAAAACTCGGTTCATCAAATCAATGAAGAAAGCAGGTGCATTTTTCAATCCAAATGACATCACCAACCACTCATATGATCCATATTTGGTTCGAAATGTTGTCAATGGGATATTGTCCTATGTCACACTTAGTTGATGGAAACATGTCACCAAGTCTAATTGGGAAAGCACTCTGGCTTCACTCAATTGATCAAATAAGTCATCGATTCTCGGCAAAGGATACTTATTCTTGATCACCCACTCGTTTAGCTTACGGTAGTCGATACACATCCATAACGACTCATCTGGTTTCTTAACAAACACCATGGTCGTTCCCCAAGACGAACTGCTTGGTCTATAAAATTCCTTCCCTCAAGATCCACTAGCTGCACCTTCAATTCCTTCATCTCTATCGGCGAATTTCTGCTAGGTGGTCTACTGATAGGTTCAGCTCTTGTTACAAGGTCTATCCAAAACTCTACATCACATTTCGGTGGTAATCCAGTGACTGACTCAAATACATATGTAAATTCACTTGCTACACGACCCTGACTAAGGTCTTCTTCCACCTCCAAGGCACTTAACAAAGCACAAAAACTGATATTGGAATTCTCCACTGAGAAAACGATTCGGTTATTATTATTTGGGTTCTTCAACGATATTTCCCAATCCTGGCAAAATATCATATCCTCATACTTACCCAACCAATCCATAAACCAAAATGATCCCGAAATCTATGAAATGAAAACATACAAACTGCATGCAAACATGTGACCTAACAATTCAAGTTCTAACTGGTCACATCTCATCCCAAGAGTTGCATGCCCTCCTATTGGATTTGCAACTCTTAAGAAAGTAACAAGGTATGTGGGTTCTATACATAACCTATCAACCAAATACTGTGATATAAATGAGTGTGATGCACCGGTATCAAAAAGTACTCTAACTGGTATGCTCTAAATCAAAAGCATACATTCCATCATAGTTTTTCCTTTCTTTGCAGGAGTGGGTCTAGAAGAAGATGGTAGTCCGATAGCAAGCACCTTTCCTTTGTCCGCCCAGACTGGTTCTGGACATGGATCTTATACTGCCCAACTTGGTCACAGTTGCATCATTTCACATTCTTCTTCTCCGTAGGCTTCTTTCCTTTACCAGATCTGCATACGTTGACATAGTGGCCCTTTTTATCATACTTATAACACAATAAGTCATTCTTTATCTTCTTAGCTGCATCCCCTTTATGGGCTCCCTTCTTCTTAAAGAACTTCCTTTTCTTTTCCTAAAGGCCTTAGAACTCAACTGGTTTCTCCCTAATAGATACAACAAGCATCTCTTCGTGGCGAATAGCCATCTTTACCACTACATGATTATGCTCCCTAATATGAGTCATAGCCATCCTGTCAAGCTCTAGCCTCAATCCTCTAATAAATCTTTAATTCCTTTTGACATCAGTGTCAACCAAAACATGACCATATCGAGATAGCTCATCAAACTTAGCAGCATACTCGTTTACTGATATCCATCCTTGCACAAGATCCAGGAAATTCCTTATCAATGCTGACTTGGCAACCTCAAACAAGAACCTCTACTCAAATCTTCTTCTAAAATCAGCCCATGCCAACTCTTCCTTCGGAACTCCAACTGTCACACTGTTCCACCAGTGAAGCGCTAACCCTTGCAACTACCAAGAGGCCAGCCTTCTCTTCTCTCCATCATCTAAGCCCAAATCTATAAAGATCCTTTCACAGTTCAAAATACAGTTCTTAACCTCAACAGCATCCTCTGTTCCATGAAAAGTCTTTCCTCCCAAATTGGTATAATCCCTGCTCAACTTGGCATAGCTATTTCCAACTGGGGCCACAGGATTGGCTCCTCCAATATTCACTTCATACCTCCAGCTACCCCTGCAGCTGCTCCAACCTGCATCAAATTGACGAATAACTGATACATCATCCCCATATCTACTGGCAGGGTTCCAGCACTTACATTGGCCACTGCATTTGGATTAGCATTAGCCTGTCAACCTTGGTTCTTCCTGGTATTAGGTCAAGCATTACCATTTTTTGTGGTGCTTCCTCTACCTAGATTTCCTCTTCCATTTCCTATTTCCATATCTTCTTTCACATAAAGCTGCATATGAGCCTTAGTAGGATACAAAAGAACGGTATAAAAGTGAAGGGACACATGCTTATATATATAGCAAATACAAGTATGTTACTATAACGTTAACCCAAACCCCAATCTTATTTTCCAAGTATGTTCTATCATAAACCTATGCTCTGATACCAACTTGTAACATCCCCCCTACTTTGAAGCCCAAAACTAATGGCTACGGATGTTACAGTCATCTATAGTTATTAATCTTCGGCGATCTAATACGGCGGTGCTAAATACATTGATAAACAGATCACAAGAATATGGAAAAAAATTGAAATTCAAAAACATATTTCCACATTCAAATCAAAACATTTCATGTTCACTACATAATCCAAAAACGTTAACATGTTCAGCAAAATATAATCTTCATACATACGCCAAGAGCGATATATGAAGGTGCCCCCTTGGTTGATCAGAGTATATAGTAAGGCCAATAAATATGCTTTTACATCCAAATACACGCGGAAAAGAAAACTCTAAATAACTAACTGCCTCCTACATGCCTCCGGAAGCTTTATTCATTTAAGAAAACCTGAAAACCCTAAACCTCAAACTACTCAAAATTAATTGAGTACCCGAGAGTTTTAGGGGAAAACAAAAACTTCGAGTCAGACATAAAGCTTGGTATGAATAATAGTCTATCATTTCAAAACAAATGGACATCTAGTGAGACCATGCTGCTTAGCGGAATTGGTTTTCTCTTCACTAGTATCCATTTTCAAAACATATATTTTGCTAATCCTTTCCTGCAACCACACTAGTTAATCAACTGATTATAAGAATAATATAGCAATATACATTTTTCCAAAACAGGAAATAAAAAAGACTATCTGTCTCAATTATAGTTTGTAGGATTACTATTAACATAATAGTTTTCATGGGCTAACTAATAATCAGTTAAACATTTATGAACTCCCTGCCCAATTTCATAATTTTCATGGGCTTATTGTGAACCTGTCTATCTGACATCTTCAATTACACATAATTTTCATGGGCTTACTGTGAACCTATCTATCTGACATATTCAATTACATATAATTTTCACGGGCTAACTATGAACCTGCAACATCTTCATTTACACATAGTTTTCATAGGCTAACTATGAACCTGTCTATCTGACATCTTCATTTACACATAGTTTTCATGGGCTAACTATGAACCTGTTGTCCCCAGCCAATATCATATAGTTTTCATGGGTTTACTGGAAACATATCGGCCCCTTCCAATATCTTTGCTTTATATTTTTCTCATTCAGGAGTTTATTCAATTTATATTAAATATTGGGTTAACCTAACTGGTTCTCCGACCCTCCAAAATATCTGAGCTAACTATTCTACATAATATTTGAGCTAACTTCCCTTCAAAATTATCCTTGAAAACCATTTCAAAATGATTTAATCCGTTAAACCATAAATATATATGGAAAATATGCCTTTAGCTTTACTCTAAGCTATTTTTGCAGTGTTATATACATACTTCACTCAAAATAACATTGATGATGTTCAATAAGGATTAATTATCCTTTAAAATAAGTTAAAGTCCTTAATAACTTAAAATACTTAGGATATCTACCAAGTCCATATATTCGAAATCTTCGTTTAAAATCTTTAAACAACCTTTCGGAAACATTGAAGGTACTCCTTTAAAATCTTTTTAATAAGACCCTTTGAAAGTACTAAAGGTATATTCATATCCTTTAATAAACCTTTCGAACTCATTGAAGAGGACTCCTTCGAAACCATTTTAAAACCTTCTTTTTTCCAACTTTAAAAACATATGACACCTACCTTAAAATCCTTTAAACCTTAGGCTTTCAAAAATATTGAAAAACCCTACCTTTCGATACCTTCGAAACCTAGCTTTTCACTTCATGGGATAACCTCCTTCGAAAGCCCTAAAAAAAGGTTAGGCTCCTGCCTTATAATACTTTGAATTCTATCTTTCGAAAATATAAAACTTGGTAAAAAGAAATCAATTAAATAACCCCTTCGAAAGTATCTCCTTTGAAGGTAAATAAAACCAAGTAAATATATTTGAAATCAAAGAAAACAAACCCTTTCGGAAATACAAAACTTTGTTTCATTCATAACTTTTTATAGGCTTAAAATAAGGTCTCTAACCTATTCCATTATGTTCAAATGATAGTTTAACTTTCCATAGAGTGATCACAATAGAAAAATGAGCTTACGGTTAGAAATTTATGCCTATTTCATGTTTTACAAAAAAAAAAGGGAAAACTACTTCAAAAAGGGTTTCTGTAGCGTTTTACAACTGCTACCCAAAGTAGCGTTGGGCAAGGCCAAGCTTTTGCTGAAAGGTTTTCTATAGCGTTCAAAAAATGCTACAGAAAGTAGAGTTGGGCAAGGCCGAAGCTTTTGCCGAAAGGTTTTCCGTAGCGTTTAAAAACTGCTACCGAAAGGTCAAAAACGATGTGGAATGTATAGTGACGAAAGGTTATCTATGTTGAAGGTTCTAATGATGAAAGATTCATCAAAAACGCTGCAGAAATGGTGCGAAAGGTATAATGACGAAAGGTTCATCAAAAACGCTGCATAAAGCTGCAGAAATGTTGCGGAAGGTATAATGATGAAGGGTTATCTATGTGGAAGGTTTTAATGACAAAAGGTTCATCGAAAACATTGCAAAAAAGTGCAGAAATGATGCCGAAGGTACAATGGCAGAATTATAAATAAGTGGAAAACTGCCTCACTTTGTCTAATTCCTATTTATTAAAGGCAACTTTATCAATTCTTTGTCAAATTTCTTTTGGTTAAGGAAAAATCTTTGCAGAAAAACTAATGTAGATCATAATTATTATTTCTAAAATTGCATTGAAAATAACTAGTTATATTAATATTTTAATATAATTATAAAGCCTTTTTAGCTAGAAAATTCATAATAAATCGAAATCGGTTGTTAAAAATCTCAAAAATTCACCAAAAAGCTGAAATAACATTTTCTTTATCACATAAAAATTTCAGGGCAAAATTCTTCATTTTCTTATTTTTAATAATTAAAATCCGAAATAAATGCTTTTTCACCTTTGGAAATTCATAAAATATTCTTATTAACTCGAAAAAATAGGAAATTAAAAAACTATCTCTAAGTTTATGTTCTACATAACATATCCAAAAATAAAACTGTTTGGAGGTCGTTTTCTAAGGATTTTACTCTTAAACCCATCATTTTAATTCTATTAAAATCCCAATGAATCCCCATAAATCATTATTCTATCAAAACATTGATTATCAAATCCAAATGGCTGGCCAAAATATAGTGAGGAGCTATGAATAAGAGAGTAAAAGTTTATTAAGGTGGAGGGAAGGATTTATACTAAGGAATGTAACCTCATTTTCTAGTTTACCCCTTAGGAAATTCCTCCTTCTTAATTTAGTTAAGTCTTATTTAGTTCAATTATTAAGACACAACTATTGGATTATTAATATCATCTTCCTAATCAATCACATTGTTATATTTAATTTATCTAATTAAATATCCTGAATAATGTTAAAAAAATCAGGGGTGTTACATCTGGCATCACCATTGGTATTTGAAATTGACATTTGAAACTACGACATGATCCAATGTAACTATAAAGAAAGATCTATGTCACTCCAGATAATGGTTCCGTTATCATTTTCTCTGCAATAACAAGTAAGATCCAACACAGTTCCATCATGGGATGGAGTTCATTTTCCAGCATGAGTGGACTATCCACATAGAGTAATCCGTACACCATGCTTCAAACATATGTCGTACACTACAAAGATTGATGCTTCACACTGCCCTGGTTGATATCTAGAATCCGGCTGGTCAACACATGTCAATATCCATTGGATTCTGTACATCGGCTTCACGAGTTTTAAATAAAGTGAATTTCAAAATATAACATACCTACCATGTTCGCTATCAAACTTTTTAGTTCACAATGGCTCAGTGATCTCCTAGTCTCAAAGTTAGTTCTGACACTTCTACTCCTCCTAAGGCTAGTTCTTCAACCACTAGGGCCTCTACGTCCACTCCCTTCGAAGTAAGACATTCAATAATAGTTGAACTCTAGGGGAAATCATTCTAATGGAACCTATTAAAATTAGCCTCCTCCATTGAATGGGCAGCATACCCCAAGAGTCTTGGATAACCCTCCGAACCAGACAACATCTTTACTAACTATGGAATCACTCTAAACCATCTACTTCCTTCATGGACTCCCAGAGAGTGATGTTATATTGCCTACAAATGAACAACTAACACATGATCCACCACAAGGATATACTGTTTATAACAAATATATGTGCATGGGTGGTGCCATTCTCCCTTCGACGAATTTCTTAAATTCTTCCTGCAATAGCTTGGGCTGGCTACATCTCAACTGCAACCCAACGGATATGCTTCAAGAAGAGAGCGGATCCACCTTCTCTATTGATCGTCAAAGCTTGGAGTTATAAAGCGATTGAGGTGCTTCATAATAAGAAAACTTATTCCAAGAGAAAACACTTTGTTCGCTGTCCTTATGGCTTTAACTGCCTCTGGTTATCTGAATATAAGTCTATTCTTCTATACTCTTTTCTTCTCTTGGATTTTCCTTGCCAAAATGCTTAGCTTCTCTTCTATGCTCTTTGCAGACCTTCCCGATCGAGATGACAACAGTGCACATGTTGATACTCTATTGCTCCTGAAGGAAGTTGAATACCATTTTCGTACTACCTCCTTCTTACTGATTAATGAAAGGCTTCGCCAGTATGACTTTCCACAACTCGACAGAAATGTTGTTACTCTTTCGCTCCTGTAATAACCCGCACTTTAAGGGATCTGAATTTCGTCTACATTGAAATTCGAGTCCATTAGTATATGGATCGTCAGATTTGGTAACCTGCAATAAATATAAGTATATCATAGAATGAACTCACAACATAATAGTAAAACATAATAGAACTATATACTAACTAAGGCTATTACCTTGGAATAAACATTATTCCTTTAATATTTGATTGCATTGCCAACTTCGAGCATGAACGAGAAGACTTCACCATCTATCGTTCCCGTCTCACATCAATAGCATGTCCCTCTAAATCTATCATATGGGTTGCAATATGGAAGGGGTTAGAACAACGTTATGGTGACTGGAAATTACATACTTTACCCATAACACTAATTTATGCCAATCGATTTTCATTTAAGTGTTATGTCTACAATTCATGGCTTATCAGTTTAATTCCATATGCATGTACGATAACCATCGTTGATGTATAACATATATATACATACATATATATATATATATATTCATGTGTGTGTGTTGTACTACCCAAAAAGAAACCTTGGCCACTTAATACTTCTTAAATAAGGAGGACGCAGACCCATTGGCCATTTTATACCTCAACCCCAAAGCATGCCCTTATAATGTAATCGCTAGTCAATCGCCCTAGCTTAGAGACCGATGATCCCTAGAAATGGCTTTATAATTTAACTGTTGTTACCCGGTTCCTTGGACCGGCTACCCAAAGATAATTACAGAGATCGAAATTGACTATTGATGGAAGGATGGCCATGAGATGACATCTACATCACCAGAGTGTGGTTTCCAAGTAGTTCTGTCTAGTCCTGGGTTAATAAAGTCGACAAGTGGATGAAACAGGATGTTAAGATTACAATGATTAGTAAGGGTCGGCATTCACGGTTGATGAGTTGAGAAATATTTGGTATCCAAGAGAACAGTATTCCATGTAATAGAACTCGGGTCGGCATAGCACGAATGGGTGTGTTTGGGTCGGCATGGAGCATATTGTAGGGTTTGGATCAGCAAAGGATGAAATACAATGCATCTCAGGTTGGCATAGTGTATATGGACTCACCGAGTTGGCATCGCGTGCTCAGGTAGGCATTGCATGTAATAAACTTTAGGTCAATATTCCATGTGACGGGGTTTGGGTCGGCATAAAGTATGGAGTCATCGTGTCAGCATAAGGTGCAAAGGCCATCAGGAAGGCATACATGAAGGGTTCGGCAGAAATGTGTGGTAAGGTGGTACTTTGAAAGTGGTCGGCATATTATGATGGGGTCGGCATTCCTGGTTCGACATTATAGGGTCGGCATTCTTGGGTCGGCATTATTAGCATAGAGGGATTAGGCTAATTTTTCCTTCTGATGGGCCCATGTGATCGAGGGAGAGTCCAAGATCTGAGATGTTAGGCTACCTCCATTTATAAATACAAGGGCAGAGGGCCACTCTAGGGGATCTTTCAGACAACCAAGGGAATACTTTGCCTTTTTTCGTACTTAGTTTCTTTTTCTATGACTTGTATTCAAGTTATTCCTTGTGAATTGTATCTATAATCAAGTGATTGATAAAGCAATAAAGAGAGCATTCAGAGTGGACATAGGCAATCAACGCTGAACCACTATAAATCATGTTGTTTTTACTTTTTGATGTTCGTGCTTGCAATATATAGTGTTATCCCTAATTTTCCATGTGATTTCTTCATTTATTTCACTACTCAAATCTATTCTCGGGTGTTTGTGACCAATTTGGTTGCAAACATTTTGGTGCTTTCACTGAGAACTCGATTCTCAAGCTATAAGGATCACCTTTGTTGCTACAGGATTGAAGAAATCCCCTAAAGGAGATCTAGGTTTGTTCTCAAAAGTTTGCAGTTACTACTCAGATTTTCGAAGATCTAACAAAAAGACACTGAGATGGGAAGGCGCACTAGATCTTCCTCCCACAACGTCGATGCAAACAAAACTGCTAGTGTCCAACAAGGAGGGTCGAGAAACCAGCCAGCTAATGTGAATGTGGAACTCGTTGCAGCCCAGAATCCTGCTGATTCCGTTACCAGGGCCGAATTCAATGACCTGATAAGGGAGCTAATGGAAAGCCGGAGAGAGCTAAATGAGAAAATCCAGGAAAATACCAATCTGATGAACCAGATTTCTCAATAGCAACGTCAAAATGCCGAAGGAAGTTCCGCTTCATACTCGGAATCTGACAGCTCAACTTCATCAGACGGGCACCACAAAAGAAGGCATCGTAGAAATGAAACAATGCGAGCTAGCGCAATGGAGCAACATAGGGTAGACCACCACAAGCAACAAAATCGGGTCAGTGTCGAACCCTCCCTAGGGATCGGTATTGTTCCCTCAACCATGAGGATGACTCCTCAACTGCGCTTGAGGGGTCATACTCACCATGGAACCAGGAACTTAGGCGCTGGAGCACACTTGAATGCCAACCAATTACCTCCCTAGAACGATAATGAAGTGAATCCTCAGGACATGCGTCTAGAGGATAATATGCCAAGATGGCATGGGATGCCTCAGAGACACTGGCTAGAATATTTACACAAGATAAAGCCTAACTTGGCACCCCCTATCCAGACTCCGGACTTATCCACAATAGTCAAGAAGCTAATGAGGAAAAACCAGGGTTTAACTAATGATGGCAAAGGAGTCTCTAGAAGTCACACATCGTTTAGCGATAACATTTTACAGGTTGAATACCCTCGAAGGTTTAGCATGCCTACGATGCCCACTTACAAAGGGAAGACCGACCCTCGATAACACGTTATGAGGTATGAATGGTTGATGGAGTCGTCTAGAGCGAATGATATAACCAAATGTAGATGCTTCTCTATAACTCTGTTTGGGATTGCTACAATATGGTTCACAAGGATACCCCCACGGTCAATCTTGAGATTCGATGAGCTGGCTACATGATTCATGGAGCAGATCTAGATTCATGCTACTCGCTCCGAAGATGTGATGTCGCTATCCAGCGTAATCCAGGCTCCGGGCGAATCATTGAAAGAATATTTACAAAGGTTTCACATTGGTGCTACTAAGGTTAGTAATCCAAATGACCATGCCATACTTATGGCTGTGACAAGGGGGGTTGACTCTGAATCCGATTTCAGTGATTGGTTGGCTGGAAAACCGTCGGCCACATTGGAGCGTTTCTACCCAAAGGCACATCAGTTCATGAGAAAAGAGGAGGCCGGATTGTCCAGAAGGAGCACTGCTACAGGACCAAACGGGGAAGTGGTACAAAACAACATTGTAGTAAAGCAATCCGGAGAGAGCTCTGAAAAGGTTCGTGTCAACGTCCAAAATAAGTCGGGTCAGCAGAAAAGGGGTAGAGAAGGAAATTCTGATTGGAAGAGGGAGCCCAGGAAGTGGAAGCCCCGAATCCCTACTTAGAACAACTATATGCCCTTAAATACCTTTTTAGAGAACATCTACCTATCCACCTGTAACACTTTCCAGTATAGGAAGCCACGTCCGAAGGAATCGACCGAAAAAAAGAAGCAAAGCAGGAAGTACTATCAGTTTCATGAGTCTTACGGGCACAACACTAATGAGTGTAGGCACCTTCATGACGCCATTGAAAATTAATTCGTCAAAAAAAGTTGCAGCATTTTATCAAAGGATTCGTAGGATGGTGGATAAGGAATGTCTGATCCCAGCCGAGGACAAGCTTTGCGCCGGCCCAAGGATCAAGCTCGGGCCGACGGGAGGTTGGTAATAAACAATATAGTTGGTGCACCGCATCTTGTGGACAGAAGTTGGTAGGAAGTGGAGTGTTATGCTAGTTCGATGAGACATAAGGACTTTGAATGTTATTAGAACACCGAGGATGGAACTCCGACAAAGCAGCAACATATGATGATAGATGATATAATGTTTAGAAGTATAGATGCCGATAGAGTTGAGGCCCCTACTATTGATCCGATGGTTATCTCTGTCATGATCAGACATGCGCTAGTGAGAAGGATATTGATTGATTGCGGAAGTTATGTGAACATCATCTTTAAGAAAGCTTATGATTAAATGAGAATGGAGGCTATGGATTTGAAACCATCAAAAGCTCGCATACACGGTTTCAACGGTGTGCCTAGTGAAGTAGTAGGTTTTGTTGAATTACCAGTTGAGCTAGGAGAAGGTGAAACGTAGGAGGGTGCGGATCCTACTATTTATTGTTTTAGAAATTGATTCTCCATATAATGTTTTTCTAGGCCATCCGGCCCTGGCTGAGTTTAGGGCAGCTCTTGCCCTATAGTGTAGATAATGGTGTCGGTGTTGTGCATGGTGATCAGGCAATTGGCTGTGCTTGTTATGTGGCTGAGCTAAGAGAAGCCCGATGGAAAGAAAAGGGTGTGGAACGATCTGTCCGCATCCAAGTTACCGAATATTAACAGATAGCACCCAAGCCTTGGCTTGGGTGCCACAGTCGGTTCTATAGAGATATAGATCTGAGGGACGATGAGGAGGAACCCAAAGAGGTCAAGACAGCGTTGGTTAAACTGACGATCGATATCACAGTCAGCTACGACAATCCATCACGAGTGTAGAAAATCGGATCACAATTCAGCCCTTCGATGATGAGGGAACTTGCTGATTTTCTTCGATCAAATCTTGATGTATTCACTTAAACTCATTCTGACATGTGTGGGATCTCACCTACCATCGTGAGCCACACGCTGAATGTCGATCCAAAGTATGTCGCTGTAAAACAAAAGAGACAAGATATGGACTCGGAGAGATCTGTTGCTCTCAAGGAGGAGGTAGATAAACTTAAAGCCAACAGGTTTATTCATGACGCCCTCTATCCCAAATGGATATCTAACCCTGTATTGGTAAGTATGGGAAATGGAGAATATGTGTAAATTATTTGGACCTGAACAAGGCATGCCCCAAGGATAGTTTTCCCTTGCGTAGAATCGATCAGCTGGTTGACTTGACCGTAGGACGTGAAGTACTGTCATTTATGGATGCATATTAAGGGTACAATCAAATCCCAATGAACATCCCGAATCAAGAGCTAGTTTTGTCACGGATATTCGATTATACAGTTATGTAGTGAGGTCATTCGGTTTAAAGAATATGAGAGCAACCTATCAGTGTCTGGTTAACCGAATGTTTAAAAATCAGATCGGTATGGCGATGGAAGTCTATATGGATGATATGCTAGTGAAGTCATGGTAATCAAACGACCACATTCGAGACTTAATGGAGATGTTCGATACCCTTCGATTTTATAGCATGAAAATCGACCCGTTGAAATGCTCATTTGGTGTTGCATCAGGAAAGCTTCTGGGCTTCATTGTCAACGCAAGAGGAATCAAAGTGAATCCAGAGAAGATTCAAGCCATTCGAGATATACATGCACCCAGAACTATTAAGCAAGTAAAGAGCCTGAACGGGAAGGTCTCTGCTTTGAGTCGATTTATCTTCAGGGAAAACCGATAAGTGCATTCCTTTTTACGATTTGATAAGGAAAGGGAAGAGAATTTTAAATGGAAACAACTATAAAGGCGCATTCCGAGCTTTGGTGAATCACCTAGAGAGACCCCCTGTTTTGTCAAAGCCCGTAGACCATGTGGAGCTGTATATTTATCTAGCCCGCCACATGCCATAAGTGCCGCTTTGATTCGTGAGGAGGGTCGGATCCAGAGAACGGTGTATTATGTCAGTAAATGATTAACAGGGGTGGAAAGAAATAACCCAAAGATATAAAAGTTGGCATATTGCTTGGTGATTGGGTCGCGCAAGCTTCGCCCGTATTTCCAGGCACATCCAATCAATGTCTACACCAACCAACCTTTGCGACAAGTTCTGCAACGGCCCAAGACATCTGGAAGGTTGCTTAAATTGAACATCGAGCTCAGCCAGTTCGACATCACATATCTAACTTAAAGTGCAATCTAAGGACAAGAATTGACGGATTTTACAGTAGAGTTCACTATATGGGATGACTCGACTAGAAGCGATGTGGTTCCTAATGCATGATGGAAACTATATACTTATGGAGCATCCAATGATCATTTTTCTAGAGCTGGCGTCGTTCTTATAACCCCCAAGAGCCGATCGATCTGTTATGCCTTAAAGCTTGATTTCGCTGCTACGAACAATGAAGTCGAATATAAGGAGTTACTGCTAGATTGAAGCTTGCTAAAGAGCTTAGGGTGAAATCGATCGAAGTCTTTTGTGACTCACAACTGGTGGTGTACCATGTTAGTGGGGACTACTAGGTGAAGGGACAATGGCTTGCCCCATACCTTACCCGAGTTTAGGAGTTGTCGGCAGACCTCGAATACTATGACATTTCCCATATCCCACGCGAGCAGAACGAGGAAGTCGACTCATTGGCAAAATTCACAAGCACTGGCGACACTCAACAAATGGGCTTGGTTTCGGTCAAGACCCTATATACCTCAGGTATAAATGCAGAAAATGGAAACCAAAAGGGAATCGTGGATATCCCCATTTAAATAATACGCGTTGCATGGAACCTTGCCTGAGAAAAGGGGCGAAAAGCGACAAGTCCTTCACAAGGTCTCATGTTATATTATGCGAGACGGAATTATGTATTGAAACGGATTCTCAGCTCCTTTACTTAGGAGCATTGCCCATGTTAATATAAACTAGGCCTTGAAAGAAGTCCGTGAAGGAGAATGTGACGACCACATTAGATGGAAGGTTCCAGCTAAAAGATACTCCATTATGGGTACTACTGGCTAATCGTGAATCAGGACACCGTAGATTATGTGAGACGATGTGGCAAATGCCAGATATATGTGAAAGTCCCAAAAGTGCCACCGATAGAAATCATGCAAATGGTTAGTCCATGGCCGTTTGCGATATGGGGAATTGAAATTGTCGGTTCATTACCAATTTCCTAAGGTGGTGCGAGATATGTAATTGTCGCAGTTGACTAATTCACCAAGTGGGCAAAAAAAGAGCCATTAACTACGATCATAACCAAAAAAGCCATTAATTTTGTTGTGTGAAAAATTATATGCCATTTCGGTCTCCCACGGATTATTGTAACTGATAACGGAACTCAATTTGAAAGTATTGAGTTCAAGGAATTTTGTCGAAAGTATCGTATTGAGAAAAGGTGTGCAGCAGTCACTCACCCTCGGGAGAATGGACAGGTTGAAGCGGTAAGCAAGATAATAAAGTCCATCTTTAAAAAACGTTTGGAAAAGGCTAGAGGCAAGTGGGTGGACGAACTTTCTACAACACTTTGGGCATATAGGACCACTCATAAATCAACGACTGGCCATACCCCATTCACCTTGGACTACGAGGACGAAGCAGCTATACTCGGATAACTTACTACGATCCCAGAACAAATCAAGATCTCTTATTGGAGTCGTTGGTCTTGATTGACGAAAAGCATGAAGAGGCTGATTTGAGAGCAGTCGCACATCGGCACTGAGTTGCCCGATACTATAATATGAAACTGTGCCCATGAACCTTTGATATTGGCGACTTGTCCTAAAGCGAATCTTTTTGGTCCCATCACACATGAACCCTACATAGAAAGGGTCGTACGTCATTGAACGGAGGCTTGGAGATGGAACTTTCAAGCTAGCGACCGTTAATGGTGTAAGCTTCCCAAAGCAAGGAATAGCGAACATCTACATTTCTATTTTACGTAGTTTGTCTCTTTTACATTTCAGTAATAGTTTCTTTCAGTATTTGCTTTGTCTCAAATTTTTTTGATATGTAATAAGAAAAATTATCATGTCCCTATTTTTTATGATGAATAAAAGCTTAAAGCTACTTTTATGTGAAACTACTAGTATTTCATATTATAATGATTATGTGATGGAATTAATTAATTGATACTAACATCAGTGGTGTATGAACACACACACAGAACTAAAAATCGACTAGTTATACCGACCCCCAACAAAAATATATAGGGGGGATTGCATGGTGAAGTTGGTTGGATGGCGATCCCTATGAGTGAATCAAAAAATAAATTTTTGGAATGACAAAATCTCTAAATTCCCAGAGTGCAGATTAGAGTACTCTGAGTCCTTGATGTTAGGGATGCGGATTAAGGATCTTAAGGCAGAAATAACACTAGAGGGGGGTGAATAGTGTTTTAAAGAATATATGAACTATATGACTAAATTAAAACTTTCAACACAAATCTGAACAGAATTCTAACACAGAATGATCAAGAACATATAACAAATGCAAATAGTAAAGTAAAGCAAGTAAAAGGAAAGAACACACTGGATTTTATACAGGTTCGGAATCCTCCTACATCCAGTCCTGCACCAAGGCAATATCCTTGTACAGATTTTTATAAGCCAATATCCAAATTACAACCCTCAATTTCTAAGGCCTTGAGGAACCCTCCTATCTCCGAGTCTGGGGTAAAATCTCTTGATTTTCGGGACACAAGATCACCCTAATACTTCTTAATAACAATCCTTTTGAATGGATAGACTCTATGGACTTTTTGAATACAAATTGATCCTATAACTCTGAATAGCACTTTGACCTTTAGTAGAATGATGGAGAATCAAATAGAGAGAGTATCTAAATGATTTCCTATTGGGAATTTGGCAGAATGATGGCACGATCTTGAAAATATGAAGTTTTATGGATATGGAATGGTTGAGAAGAAAGAGTGAAGAAAATAAGAAAGTAGTTGTTAAAAAAATTCATTTTGGAAGCCTTTATATAGATGCACAACAGTCATAACCATTGGCAAAAGGTTTTCGAACGAATGGACACTTCTTTTGAAAATTGAATTTTGAATCCAACTGTCACCATATCGACATGGGGTATCCCCTTATGTCGACATCCCTTAAAATTATAGAGATGTTGTTTTGTAAAGACAATTGAATTTAAAACAAGTTGAAACTTCTCTGAAGCAAAGTAAAGTGTTTAAACAATATTTTGAGATAGAGAATGAATATAAAACATTATTTTAGATATATATATATATATATATATATATATATAATTGATATAGACCGTCAATTATATAAGTAATATTTAAAATCAGATTAAGTTTTGATGTTTTAAAAATAGAAGTTTTTAAAAATCAGAATAGAGGAATATTTCAAGGCTAAAACAAAGTTTGAAAACATTTTTGAAAACATGATTTTTGAAAGCTAAAACATTTTGAAAAAAGATTTAAAAACATTTTGAAAAATCTATTCAAACCGAAATTGCAAGAACCTTCCTACAGAGCTCCTCCATAGGACTCGAGAACTTGTACAAAGTAGTTTAAATGATTTTGATTTTCGTGGGTTTGTAAGCCACTTGTCGTAGTTTTGTAAGCTACTTGTCATGGGTTTATAAGCCACTGGTTTCGATAGAAATTGGGTTCCATCCCAAAAGAAAATTAGAAGAAAGATGAGAGTGCTATTATGAAGTTTTAATAGAATACTAGACACTTATCTTGAGATCTTGAAATCTTGATTCTCTAGAGTCTTGAATCTTGAATCTCTAATCTTCATCTTGATGCTTGAGTCTTTATACTGATCATTCTTCGATGATACCTGCATATACTTCCTATACACACACACACACACACACACACACACACACACATATATATATATATATATGTGTGTGTGTGTGTGTGTGGAAATGTTAGTATATATTTTATAAAGTAAAGTATAGTAACTATATAAGGTTGTTGTCATCAAAACATCATCAACTCAGTTCCTAACACTTGAAGCACGGACTAGAGTATAAACAACTTGAAAAATTCTCTAAGTCTCCATAGTGCGGATTAGAGTACTCTGAGTCTCGGGAGCATGGACTAGAGTATAAACGACTTGAAAAATTCTCTAAGTTCCCGAAATGCGGACTAGAGTACTCTGAGTCCCCGAAGCATGGACTAGAGTATAAATGACATGAAAAATTCTCTAAGTCCCCGTAATGCAGGTTAGAGTACTCCCCGTAATGCGGGTTAGAGTACTCTGAGTCCCCGGAGCGCAGACTAAAGCATAAACGACTTGAAAAATCTCTAAGTCCCCAGAGTGCGGATTAGAGTACTCCGAGTCCCCGAAGCGTGGGATAGAGTATATACGATTTGGAAAAATCTCTAAGCCCTCGAGTACGGACTAATTTATAAACGATGTGAGAAAAAGTTTCTAAGTCCATGAGGCAGACTAAAACATGCCAAGTGTCCATACCGGTGGATGGACAAGAGAACTTTCAACAGTCCGCTATCCCACAAACTCCGGTCTAAGATCGACGGGAGAAAATCATTCTGTCAGCGACGGAATACAACATTTGGTTACGATTCCTACCTGGTACCGATGGTGACTTCTGATAAAGACCGTAGAGGAGCTTTGAGATTAAGATAATAAATTATCAGCAAAACCTAGAGAAATCATCACAAACACTTAGAGCGGAAAAATTTATTCTACTATTTGAATAGTAATTTATTCAATGATCGACAAAGGAACAAAAATTTTATTAACAGTTTCAAAAATTTCTTACAAGCCATCCAAAAGGTCGAGGCCCATGCCCATACATATGCTACTAAAAAGAAAAGGAAAGAAGGAAAAACAACAACGTAAGTCTAACTTATTTGACTAAGCAAAATATTACATGACCTTAACTATTTCTTCGTCTTCTTCTCCTTATTCAGCTTTTTGGGAGTCGTTTCGATCAAATGTCTCTATCGAGACCCCTTGCTGCCTTAGGAAGAGGTACTTGAGGAAGGAGGAGGAACCTTGATGGGAATAGACCCGCCAGGAGGGATGAATTGTAAAGGCCTATTAAGGGGATCATCAACCTCCACCACATCGGGCTCACCCTTAACTTCGAGCTTCAACTTCTCCTCTTTTTCAATCCACTCCTTCATGCTGAACTTAGTGGTGTGCTTAGAAACGCCCATAACAATAATGTCATCTTGTTCCTCTTTGAGTGATGGGTCTTTGGGTTTATCCTCATATAACGCCCCAATCACTTGAGCATCGGGCCCAGGAATATCTCCGACGGCTGGAGTCTTGGCATCTTTTCCCTCCTGCTCCATGGCGATGCCACTCCATAGAGTTGACTCAGGATCAGGATGACCGATAAGGTTCATGAAAATCATATGTTAGATTACAAAAGTTGTTCATCGATAACGGTGACTTTTTATATTAAAAAGGGCTTAAGGCAGTACCAGCATCCGGTTGGCTTTCGATGGTCATAGGAGTACTCCTTTCAATGATTGGAGATAACGTATGTATGCTGAGTCCAGACTTCTCTAGGTCATAACCGACATGTTGCTTGAGAGGTTGAGAAGATGAAGTCCCAGTCGATTGAATGGGAGAAGAAACCTAGGGCTCAGTGCCAGATGATCCAATGATATCTTCTTTTTCCTTACGTGGTATAGGATCTCTTCCGAATTGAAGCATTGTGGAAGCTAAGTAGGATGGCTCATTTCCTCGGAGCACTTCCTGTGCAAGTGCCCCTTCGTCAAGCTCTGCCACCCCCAGCTACACTTTCTTGATCTTGATAAGAGTATCCTAAGTTTCAACAAGTGACTCAAGATAGCCTTTGCCCAAGAAATTTAAGTTGTAGTGAAGGAGAACCCTTGCATTATATTTAGCAATGAGTGGATCAAATAAGCACTAGATTTCCTCCCTATTGGACTCAGTCGCAGCCTCGATTCGGGAGTTGGCTTCCGTGAGCACTACTTTCTTGCCTCTTTATGAGAGGCTTCTTTCAATGCTTCGATCTTGGAGTGCTTCTCGTCGAGCTTTGCTTCCGAATTTCTCGTTTTGATGATCTCCTCACAATATTTTTGTAACTCCTTTTGCACCTCGACTTTCTCCTCCCTTTCCAGAGATAGGATTTTTTCCAACTCCTCCACGTGGCATGCTAAAATATCTTTCTCCTTTTGTAAGGAGTCTTTTTCCAAAGCCAAAGTGGCGCTACGTTGGAGTGCACCGTCCAGTTCCTTTTTATGCGAAGCCTCCAAGCGACTGACTGCCTCAGCTTCTCCTTTGCATTCTTCTTCGACTCATCGAATTGGGCTATAAGTGCAAGCAGCTTAATATCCTGGAACTTAATAATGTCTTTTTCATGAATGGCCTCTAGCTTGAAGTGATCAATCTCATTTTGATGTTCGATAGAAACCTCGGAGACTTTTTCGACTAAATGAATGAATGCTTCATGTTGTACATACACGCCATTCACACAAGCCAATGAGTTCTCTTTTACGGTTCTAGAAATAGGGTGTGTGGCCGGGAGGAATTTTAGCCCGTCGAAGAAAATCTTTGGAAAGGTAGCTTTAAGCTCGGCTAATTTCTCCGCCGTAGTTGAGTCGTGAGCAGGAACTAATGGGATTTTTTCCGATGAAATTAGCTTTTGTTTGCGGTGCTCATGGGACTACTTAGTGATCGAGGATCCAAAATGTTGATCGCGGGGAGTGTCAGATTGAGAGCCTTGATGTATGGGTTTATCTCCATCGTGCATAGATGGATTAGTGGGATCGCTTTGACGCAAAGTGTGTCCTTGAGATATTCTTTTGGAGGATGAGGATGATTCTCGAGAATCATAATCTCTCTCCCATACTTCATCTCTCTCTCTTGGCGCCATCCAAACTCGGAATCCCGACTTGAACGATGGAAGATAGATGCGCTACAAAGGCGATCGAAATAGTGTGAGTAAGACATTTCACCTATAAAATGATCAAACGAGAACATATTAGTAGTTGCTATGTCAAAACTAAAGTGCAAGTGAATGGTGGGGTGTAAGTGATTGTGCTTTACTCATAGGAGTTCTTTCTCCTTGATTGGAAGGTTGTCTACCTTGGTCGCTTCTTACGGGAGAATTAAGCCCTTCGACTCCAAAGTTAGTGAAGTCATAATTCAACAAGTCTTCTGGAATTAAGATGTCAAAAAGTCCCTTCAGTGAGCTCTCCATTTGATGAGAAGATGAAATCTATTCAATTGGAATTATGATGAAGTTTTGGGTCTCCTAGATTTCCTTTTTCATAATTCTATATGCTAAGATTTTTCTCTTTTTGGGGTAAGGTTGTGATTGGCTTGTATGTGGCACATCGGTTGTTGGCGCTCGTCCAAGGCCTATATCTTCATTTTTTAGCCCTGCGTCTCCTGTTTCCTTTATCTCTCCTTCTTGGGTGCCTTCTTGGATTCCCTCGACAAGGGGCATTATAGGGTCAACTCGTTCTCTCTTTTTTCAACGATAACCTTTGAGATCGCTCTACTCCCTGGGAGACCGATTATGTGGTCGTCCTCTAATTGCCCGAATTGTGAGAGTAGTTAGCATGGATAGCCGACTACCTTGGACTATCTAACGCCTTCAGGCCGAGAGCGAGCACCTAAAAGAATTGAAAAAATTCGCGTGATTAAGAAAAAAGATGTGATTTGAGTTCTTGAATTAAGGGCAGGGATGGGATAGTACTTATGTCCTTCCAACCACCTTCTCACGAAGCCGGGAGGACATCATATGTAGAACCATTCTTGGTTGAACAGGGAGAGCTTATTCTATGCACCATTAGGACTTGACATTTGGGCAGTGGCTCAAGGAAGACGTAAGAAGGACTGTCAGCTCGTATTTTGAAGTTATAAATATATTGGATGTCCTTAGGATTGGCGAACGGAATAATACATTCATAAAAGAAGGAAAGTGTCATGGATAAACGCGTAGTTGTTAGTGTACAGTTGAGTTCGAGCGATTCCCATATACTACAACATTTCATGAATGAAAGAGTTGAAAGGTGGCACACACCTGGCCTAGCGCATGAACTTATTATACGCGGTATATCTAGCTGGTGGCAAATGAGACCTGTCTTGCCTTGACGGCACTAGGACATCTTCGAAAGGAATCCCCTGAATGGAGCATAATTGACGAAGGGCAACTTTGCTAATTTTTGAAGCCAGTGAATCAGCTGGATTATACAAGATGATGGCATCATCAACTACAACGAGAGCTAGATCTATAACATCTTCGGGAAGAATTGGGATATTAGAAAAAAGGTCTCCTTGCGGTCAGATGTCTCTACAGCATCTCTTTGCTGGCTTGGTTCGGGCTTGTAGGACAAAGTAACGGAGCTTGATTTCCTATATGATCTCGAAGACATTGTAAGAGAATGCTTTGCCTAACTTGATATCTGTTTTGTCTATACTCGATAGACAATCAACATTAGAAATAATAATCTATCCCCTCGTGCCATTTGTGAACTAATGCAATGGAATGTGAAATGAATACAAATAGTATAAGACCAAAAAAGATGAAAGTAAAACGTCCAAGCTCAGGGGTTTCGTCCGAAGAGACCATCATCATTGATAGTCTCGAAGAATGTGAAAGGTGGTCGACAATGAAAGCTTTAGGATCAGATGATGACGTTTTGAATTATGGAGTCCATTGCCTCAGTTTGTTGTTTTATACCTATGTCATGTTGAGTGGATTGAGAATTTTGTTAGTTCAAGTTAAGTCCATTGATTCGTATATGTTAAGTCATGTTATTCTTCGTCGGTTTATGCTTGGCTAAGGAAAAATGCAGTCATATGTTTGGATAACTCGAATTAGAATAGTTTTAGTTGTCAACACCGATCCCAGTCATCTATTTTGACTCATTCTCATTCTACCTCTATATCGATCCCTTTCTCCAATTCATATGTCGACCCCTTCCTCTCCATCCCTAGACTAAACCGACCCCTCCAAACACTGCATGAATTACACCGAACCCTCTCATTAATCCTAACTATGCCAATCCCATTTACTACCCCGTTATCACCGAACACTCATTTAAGATAACACACACCGATCCCTAAACTTACACCAACCCCGTTTCCTATGCTTCCTCTGCTGAACCCACGCCCAACCACAACACTCGAGCCTATATCGAGCTCTCTCCAACCAACACCAACTCGTGTCGAAGCCTCTTCTTCCACCCTCTTCTCCTCTTTCTCTTTCTCCCTCATTTCTCCTCCTCCTCTCTCGCGCTTCTCAATGGAAACCCTATGTGCCGATGTGATTCTCAAACTAGCTCGAATTCGAAGGACATGACCCATTAATTCAAAGTAAAATAAGGATTCATACCTATATGGTTGTTTCGGGTTGAATAGGGTGAGCATTGGGATTCAAGATTGAGGATTGATAGGAAGTTGTTATAGGAAGGGGAGCTTGCTATTATGGTGACAATTGTTCGACAAAGGAGAAGCTTGGTGGTTTGGGCAGGAAGTGAAACTTAGAGAAAATGGAAGTAAAAAAGGAAGAAAATGGGGGTGTCGAGTTTTATATGTGAGAGTATTTGGGAATGTGAACCAGTCTCTTTCAAGAGACCCGCTCACAATAGTTGAAGGGATCGGCCATTGTGTATGCCGACCCCAGCCTATGTGAATCCATCAAGGGATCGGCATGCCAAATGTCATCCCTTCTTAAAAAATAATAATATATATATAACAATAATAAAATAAAATAGTACAATAATAATGTGTGTTTAAACAATGAAAGGGAAAAGAGGATATGCTTAAATGGTGGATGATCGTGAGATTGAGAAGGTTCTTATGAATTCAACCTTTGAAAGGTTAAACCAGGAAAGCCCAAGGGCTTCATATGAATAGACTTGCACATTCAAATGGGATGAGGCTTCATCAAAGGTTGGTGCAGGACAGTGATCAGCCAACGACTTGAACGAGCTTGCCTCTGGAAACATGGATTTTTCACTGATTCAAAGTGCTTCATGTTATTCACAAGACACACTTTAGGGGGCAAATGTTACTTGATCCCTTGGTTCGGCTACACAAAGGTAATTACGGATATTAGAATTGACTATTGATAGAAGGATGGCCATGAGACATCTACATCACTAGAGTGTGGTTTCCAAGCAGCTATGTCTAGCCCTTGGTTAATAAAGTTGACAAGTGGATGAAACAGGATGTCAAGATTATGATGATTAGTAGGGGTTGGCATTCGTGGTTGATGAGTTGAGAAATGTTTGATATCCATGGGGTCAGCATTCCATGCAATAGTGCTTGGGTCGGCATAGCATGAATGGTGTGTTTGGATTGGCATGGAGCATATTGTAGGGCTCGGATCGGCAAAGGATGAAACACAGTGCATCTCGGGTCAACATAGTGTATATGGACCCACCGGGTTGGCATTGCATGCTCAGGTCGGCATTGCATGTAATAAACCTTAGGTTTTGATATTCCATGCGATAGAGTTCGGGTCGGCATATAGTGTGGAGGTCACCGGGTCGGCATATAGTGTGGAGGTCACCGGGTCGGCATACATGAAGGGTTCGGCAGAAACGTGTGGTAAGGTGGTATTTTGAAAGTGGTCGGCACATTATGATGAGTTGACATTGTAGGATCGATTTCTCACTAGAGGGGGGTGAATAGGATGATAATCGTAATAATAATAAATTAATGCGGAAATATATAAAATAATAGCAGCACGGATAATAACAAAATAATAAAAGCAGAAAATGGAACAACAGAGATTTACCCAGCTTCGGCAAAACCCTACCTACGTGCTGCTCGTAAGGTTTCTACTAGAAATTAAGTAGTCGGATGCTTACACACGTAAACTCGCAACACTCACTATCGACTAACCTAACTCTACGCTCAAAACCCTACCACAACTCAACCACTAAGTTGCGAATTCTCAAATTACACCACCGTAGTTCATCCCCTAGTCACACGACTAGAATTTTACAAAAGTTTAAAAGAAAAATAAAAAATTAAAACTAAAAACAAAACAAAGTCCTTTATATATTTAACCCTAAACTATACCGACCCACTTAAGAAAATAGCTTGAGAAAATGTCTCCCTTTACTCTTCTTTGGTCGTTCCTTTTCCACTTCAAAATTTAGGGTTTGTTTTGCTTCGAAGCCGCCGCTTGGTCGTTGATCGATTTTACTATCGAGCCTTAATTCAGTTTGATGCTTCTTCGATCTTTGTTCTTTGTTTAGCTTTGGCTGCTTCAAATGAGTCGAGCTTGAATGCTATGAATTGGTACGTGATTTTCTATTTCAATTTCAATTTCAATTTTGCTCGACTTCAATTCGAGTTACGAATTTGTTCATGGTTTGGCTTGCTCTAATATTTTGCTTGAACTCGAATCGATTAATTTTGCCGATGATGATTTTTGGGTTTTATAGGGAACGAATATCTAAGTTTACGTTTTTATAACTACGATTTGAATTCTTCACATGATTTGCTCTGCCATTGATTTTTTGATCGAATGATGTGATTAATCTTGACTTGTTCATATCATACGTATACTTCATGAATTTGAATTTAGGTCCATTATTTTCTCTTTTGACTTCTATGGTTTTGGCACTCTGAATTTTTGAGATAATTGACTTGGTTAATTTCTTTTATGACCTGTTCATTTGTGTTTTACCTGCTAGTTACCTTCCTTGACTAGTTCATGACCCACGGCTATGTTGTGATTAGCTTCGAGTAAACAGTCTATTCATTCTGATATTGTATATGTGTGTTCATGCCTCTGGTCTTGTTCCAGCATGTTCACTTGTTTTTGCACTGGTTTGGTTCTAGTTCCATATTTTGATGTGGTCTTCTCTGTTGTATTGAGTCTGGTGAAATTGAACAGCTTGATTCATTTTCTATTGTGTCGCTTTGAGCATTGCCTTGGTTCTGTTATATACTTGATGTTGCCCGACCTATTTCCTTGTTTACTGGTTTGCTGCATTTGAAACTTTGAACTGTAGTCATCTTTGTTTCTTTGTTCTTATGCATTTGTGTCTTCATGCTGAATGGTCTAGTTCGAAATTTGGTTCCTTGCAATACTTTGAGTATATGTATATGAACTTGTACATGTCATGTATACTTGCTTCTGTGATTACTTGAGTCTGATACACTCCACTGGATTCATGTGCAGTTTGGTCTTGGTACACTTTATATTGATAGCTTCATAAGTCTACATTTTGATGCACACGTGATATTTTGTGTTGAGGCTTCATGTGTACTTGAGTTAACCTAATATGTATTCATGTTGACTTTGTTCTTTGAACTGATTATGTGTATACATATATAAGTATATATGTTTACATGTGTGTTTGTGAGTAAAAAAATATGATTGTTGCATGCTCGCATTGCCATGTTACATTGAGATTTGGTTTCTTGATTGCACATGTGTAAGTTTCTAAAACTATATACATGTACATACACACACACTCATATATATATATATATATATATATATATGTATGTATACATGTGTATATGGAACTGGTCTTTGGTTCGGGTTACATGTGCACTTCCATTTGCTTCAAGTGCTCCTTTGTTTGGTTTACTACTATTTTTTTGCCTCACTATTTCCAGTTGATTATGTTGCTTTGCACTACACATGTCATTTTGATTTTGGAGACTGGTCTAGTTGTGATGCATTGGCTTCCTTGTTCTTGTTTCTAATGTTAGTAATTATGCACATACAAATATGTATATACATACACACACACACACACACACACACACACACACACATATATATATATATATATATATGTATGTATGTATGTATGTATGTATGTATGTATGTATGTATGTATGTATGTATGTATGTATGTATGTATGTATGTATGTATGTGTATAATTATTGTGCCTTTGTGTACATTCTGTCTGGAGCATTTCTCTCTAGTTCTTGTTGTTATTGTGGACTTGAACTATAGCTCTGGTTGTCTTGATACATGTTTTCATGCAAGTTCATGTGTCCTTGTGCACTTGAGTCTGGTTATATGAGTAGCAGTTTTATTGTCATTTTGAATGTTGGTGTCTTGTTGTACACACTGGTCTGTACAAGTCTGGGTTGGTTGCTTCATGACTTCACCATCGAATCTGTTCTCATGTGTACACATTAAATTTTTGGTCGAGGCTTGTTTTATGTTGGTTTGGATTCTTGTTGCATGAGAACTTGTACTCGACAATTTTGTGATGTTTTGTATTGCACCTGAGTTGAATCCGGCTTATGGCTCAGTTTGACCTTATGCTCACCTGTCCCTGTAGTTTTATCAAGTGTATATTGATGTGCACGGCCTTATGGCTTGTACAGTGATACACTGTGCATGTCACAAGTTGTTCGTGTATGATGAATGCAAAAGAAATGATGACGAAAAACCCAAATAACTGAGGCAAAAAATATTTTCCAAAACACATATTTTATTTTACACTGCCAAAATATTTCTTTTTCAATTTTACTACGTCAGTGTTTATTTTTCAGATAGCTCAGATGCTGGATTCAAGTTGGAATAGAGTTGAAGATCAAATATGAGTGAATGAGTGATATGTAGTGAGGTGCAAATGTATGTAACAATTGTATAGTGAAAAATCGTGTTGTAATTCGAAATTGTATTGTAATTGAAATTTATATATATGGTGAGAGCTCAAATTTTGTACTATTCAAAATTGTGATAATATTTGTTTGAATAAAATATCTGTTTGAATTTAAATTCTGTGTTATTTATTTTATTTATCAAATATTTATTTAATTATGTAAAAAAATAAAATAGTACAGTAACAAATACATTTAAAATGAATATCTATATGTATATTATTATCAAACAAAAATCATATACTATCATATTCATCAATCTCCCTTTTGATGATAACAAACATATATTAAGATTTTGAATTTATTAAATATATTTGATCATTGATGAACTCTATTTGCTCCCCTTATTTTAATGCTTCCTCCACAACAAAGCTCCCCCTTCATATATGCATAAATATATCTATGCAAATAAACCTAGACGGGAATATGTAAATAAAAAATAAAATAATTGATCTTTATTTTCCAAAATCTTAACTTTTATCTCCCCTTTTTGTTATCAGCAAAAGAGTAATAGTGTTAGAAAAATAGAGATAAAGTGATAGATATTGATACCCAATCGAGTATAAATATTAAATTTCAATGAAAAAATTAAACAAAAATCATAAATACTTTGTTGGGTGTATATTCCATTTGAGAGTGCTAGGTGTGATGTCGGCATATAAAACCATATAGTTGTGTCTATTTGTGGTATATTTATATCAGGAATTTGAATATCTGCAAACCATGCATAACCATTAGGACTTTTAAATGAGATTAGTAGTATTCCCAAATTTTTATAAAAAAATGAATTTCAAGCATCTTCCAACCACGCATAACCGTGGGGACTTTTAAATGGGATTAGAATCAACTTGTTTATTTAATAATCAATTTTGATATGCGTTCCATATATGCATAACCGTGAGGACTTTGAAATAAGTATGAAAGCACATATACAAATATTCCGAGTAATTTACCCATGTATAACCGTGAGGACTTTTAAATGAGAGTGAATACTTTGGATGTTTTTATTAAAATAAATAAATAAAATAAAAACGAATAATTTCCTATTAAAAATACCATATTTTGACATACTACATTGGATTCTGATGAGTGATGGTCGTTAGAAATATGATAGAAATGGAGATGGCCATGGAAATTCTACCAACAAAAGTAATTATAAATCTTGTTTAATTTTAAAAAAATTTACTAAATATATTGTCTTAAGTCATAATATATGATTAATATCGACACTCGTCACTTTTTTAATCACTGTTTATCTTTTGATAATAAGTAGGGAGTCATATTAGTTAATGTAATCATTTAAGATCAAATCCAAAAATAATTTAAAATCAAATGTTCTAAAATGACTAATCTAAAACGAATTCAAAAACTTTTTTCTGGAAGGGGTTTTAAAAAAATGTCTACTAATTAAGAATCAGTTGAAATGAAAAATATGCAGATATTTCCATTGAAATTGATGCAATTAATGTCTCAACATAAAACGCGTTCCACTAGTAATTTTTCTATTAACTAGGCTACCTGTATAATCTACATTTGAATTTCTCTTTGACTCAAAGTTATCATTAGATAGATATCATAGGCCATACCGTGGAATGTTAAAAAAACCTTAAAATCCTTTATACAGCTTTTAAATGAAATTATTTTGGATTTTGAATTGAAATCGTGCACATAAACAGCTAGTGAACATAGTGTCAGATCCAAAAGCCGTAAGATAAACAAATATATCCACGTGTATCTAGAGCAATCATCAACCAACAAAATAACATCATTAGTCCAAACAAATCTATATGAACTAGTTTAAAGACTCTAGAGATACTTATAGTGTTCTCGGATAAAACGATAATTGGCCAACAATTTTTCATAAATCAGAATCATAATCAACACTTCTTATCACATAACTGGCTGATTTAAATCAAATTATAGTACAGATTTTCAACATTTAATATGACGTTCAAGATAAATGTATTGTTACCTACTTTACCTTTACCGATAATATTTCATTATTTCCCATTGTGATTCTACCTTCTTTATACTAGGCCAAGGATCTTTGATTTGTTTCCCATTATGTGCATCGAACAGCCAGAATCCAGGTAACACTATTGTTGTCCTTAGCCTGCCACCATACCTACACGAGAAAAGATTTTTGCGACCTATTTGTTTTTATTGGTCCATGGTTGTTAGTCGCAAATGATTTTGAAAAATACGCTTGAGTAGACCCAAGACAACTAATATTTATTCTTTTTGGCACCTAGATTTGTTTGACTTTAGGGGACTTTACATTCGTGCCTTTTAGAACCTAAATTGGATGGTTTTCACGTGTTTGGGTCTATACCAGCAATTATTGTGATTGTGTCTCATTTTTCCACAAATTGTGCGCTTTAAATTTACTTGATTAATTTCGTTTCTAACACGTTCAGATTGATTATACCCAAGTCCTTGTCTAAGAGTATTAACAGTTTGTTTTCCTAATAACATATTAAGCGATCTTTCTCCTTTTGAAAATTTTCCTAAGGTTGTAGGCAATTATTGGACTTTTGTTTTGAGAGATTCATTTTCATTCAACAATTAAGTGCACTTTTTAATAAAATTTTCTCTCCTAGTGTTTTCACTTTCTGTCAAAATTAGAATTTTATTTTCAAGTGATTTAATTTTAATTTATGATTTTTTTAATTTCTTCTTCGAATGATGGATACTTATCACACTTAGGGAACTTATTTTGATAGTTTTTAGCCAATTGATCAAGCTATTTATTTAATTCTATCAAACTATCTCTTTGTGATTCAATTTTAGTGTATTTCTCCCTAAGCTGTTCAAAACAGCCATTTACTTCGTGAAAATATATAAGTAATTCTGAATGAATAAGTTTTGATACCTCACTTAGCTCATCATCATCACTGTCAGTTGTTTCTCCTTGATGACACAAATTTTATTTTTCACTCTCACTGCTAGTGCTTTTATCACCTTCATCAGTTTTATCCCAAGTAGCTGCAAAACTTCTCCTTTTCGGTTTCTTTCCTCGGATGAGTCGATTCTGAGGACAGTTTGGCTTGATATGACCGGGTTTATTACACTTGTGATAAATGATCTCCTGCTCTTCTAAGTTGTCTAGTTTTTTGACTATTCTACTTTTCAATTGTTGATTTAGAGCTGGATCTCCATATTTGTGGTTCCACTCTTTGAATCTCTTTATTGCCAGTCCAATTCAGTTGCTCCATCATCATCGTCACTTCCTGTTGTTCCTTTGAGTGCTATTGATTTCTTTCGAGTATCACCTCCTTTCATTCTTTTTTGAATTTCATTTCTAGCTCATAAGTTGTAACGACCCGGAATTATGGGCAATAACAATTTAGTAATCTGTGTTAATAATTAAATTGGTTTGATAATTTTCTTTATAATTTTAATTTAAAATTTGTGAATTTGATCTTTTAAAGCTTAATAAATATTTAATCTGTTAATAGTAATCAATATCTTTCTGACAATTTAAATTTTATAAGATTTGTTTTTCAAAAGCAAATTAAAATTTTATTATGTTTACAATATATACATTTGATATATACTGTGAATAGGAGATCTTTTGTTTCAAATTAAAAATGAATTTTTTCAAATTGTAATGTATATGTAAGTATATGTTATAATTTGGATTGTTTTGAAATTTAATTCAATCTATTGATAATTTTGAATAGTAATTTAAAGCTTTGTTTAATTTATATTTTCAACAGTTAATTTAAGATTAATTCATTTGTTTTCAAAATATAAGATAATTGTTATTTATTAATAAGATAGTTTAAAAAGGATTTAAACAAGTTTTGTTTGTTCTCTTTTAAAATGTTTAAATTTCAAAATGGTTATAAAATACATGTATAAGAAATTTGCTTATATTTTAATTAGTTTTAAAACATTTTTCTTCTAAGGGTAAATTTATATTTATATATGTAAGCATGTATTTATAAAGCAACATAAATATGTAAGTTGTATTTACATTTAAACTATAAAAAAAAAAAATAAGTACATGTGTTAATATCTTAAGTCATCTTTAACACATGTAAAGCATTTAGGCAAATGGAGGACAAATGTAGCTTTAAAGTAACAAGTGTCTTTATTTTAAAATTTTATACTTTCTTTAATCATTAATGAAACATAAACATTTTCATTCTTGATTCATTTTTCTTAACCCAAAATTTATGGCTAACACAGAAAATTTTCTCAAAACCTGAGAATTAAAATCTACAAATTAAAAATCAAAAAGCAAAATTAAAAATCTGCAAATTATGTTCTTCTCAACTTTCAAAACCTGCATCTCAAATGGAAAGCAAATCTGCAACTTCAATCAACCTGCAATCAAACTAAAGCATCAAATTGTTAAGCATGCATGCAAGGTTTTTCTACAGTCGTAAAGCAATTTCAAAATTTCAAAGGCCTGGAAATTAAGCAAGCTGGTCTGTTTATAAAATCTGCCTGCATATAAAAGGTGAGTAAACGATTTTAAAAACAGTTGAATTTGGATTTGAATACAATGCATATGATAATATTGATTGAATTAAAGTTCTTCAGTTAGGAATTTATCTGAATGGATATATATATATATATATATATATATATATATGTTGCTAAGCAGGTTTGAGTATATATGTATATATATATAGTATGTTTGTTCTCTGTTAATAACCAGTTTGGTTTTGCTAGAAAAAGAATGAAAATTCAAAGTCTCCTGATTGAATCCATATTTACCTGTGATATAAAAATGAAAGTTGTTTGCTAAGGCATGATAATGACTACAAAAATAATTTCAGAATTTTATAGTTAGAGATTGATGCAGATTTCTGAAAATTATAGTTAAAGTTCAAATTTAGTTTAAAATAAATATTGAGAATTTCGAATTTAGATTCCATAATATGATAAGTAATGGAAAATCATGAATTTTAACATGCGATTTGAAAATTTTAAATTGACAATTTGTTTGAAAATTAGGTTTTGTTCGAATTGGGAATTTTGTTGATTTCTGATTATATGTACATTGATTTGTTTTGATTTTTGAATCGTAGCTAGATTGTAAGCTATAGATTTTAGGAAAAATGCATAAGAATTTTTCAGTTGAAAATTTTGATGGGAATCAATGGAACTAGGGTTTTGGTTACAGTTTATTTCGATCAAACTTCAATGGCTTGTGCGACTTGGATAATGAACCGGCTTCATTTGTATTTGGGGTGTTGAAGCTCGTGGACATGGCGAATTGACGTGGGGGATCGGCGGAGTTAACCGGCGTTGAGGCAATCGGCATTGGGGGTTTTTGTGATCGTACTTCCTGTTGTTTTTCAAGCTCGAGTACGAAATTTCGACTCGCGTTTTATTTGTTGAATCTGGGTGCTCGGTCGAGATGTAGGGGTTGCGTGTGATGGTGGTTGGGGGTCGCGACGACCGCAGCTGGCCGGAGGCGTGGGGAGACGTGCACATGGGTGTTGTGTACACGGCATTGATCAGGTGATGTTAGTGAGTTGAGGAAGAAGGTTCTACTCGGGGGAAGTCTCGGGTTGTGCTCGCGTGTGACTCGAAGGAGTTGGGAATGGGTTGGCTTCGGGAAAGGCACGGGATTTTCTCGGGTTGGTTGGTGGTTTGCTTGGGGATTTCCTTTGGGTGTTGTCTGGAATAGTTTTATAAAGGAATAAAAATGAAAACATTAAACTTGTTGTTTAAAAATTTAATGTTAATCAAATTTATAAATTATAAGTTGAAAATTTATATATTTTATTTCAATTTAAATTTATTTAAAGTGATTTCATATTGAAAGTAATTTAATTACATTTTGGATTTCAATTTATAAAGGATATTTTGAATTTAAATATCAAATCAAAATTTAAGTTAAAATGTTAAGAAATGATTCAAACTTAAGATTTCAAATTTTATATTGAAATAAATAAGATTAGTTTAAATGTTTTAAAGTATTGGAAATTTTGGAAATTGTTACTAAATTTTCTAATTTCAAATAAGATTATCATTATGATTTTGGAATCCAATATTAATAACTTGTCTTTAAAATTAATTTATATAATTCAAATGATTTGTTTATAGAAATAATTAAGGTTAAATTATTTGAATATGACATAAGAATACTTAATTAAGTATAATTGTTAATAAGTAAGAGATTAAATAAGATTTATGCTTCTCTTAAATTAATATGATTTGTAATTAAGTAAAGAATTAATTAAGATAAATGTTTTCTTAATTAATTAAGAATTTTTAAATATAAGTTGTTAATTAATTAATTTTAAATAATTAGTTATTTATTTATTTATTTATTTATTTTAAACAATCACTTAATTATGAATTAATTAAGTGGAATTACTTAATAAAGTAATTAATGATTAATAATTTAATGTGATTAAGAAGGTAATTGCTCATGGAAGTAATTAATGGGAGTAATTAAGTTGGAGGTAATTAATGGATAATCACTTAATGTTATCAATTAAGAAATTGATTAATTTAATTATTTTAAAGATAATTAATTATGAAGTAATTAATTAAAGAATTAAGAATTATTTAATGATGAAGTTAATTGTTTGTTAAGTGATTAATTAAGGAAGTAATTAAGACTTATTAATGTAAGTAATTAAGAGTTAATTATTTATTATTTTAGGTAATTAATTAATGTAATTATTTAATTTATGAATGTGATTAATTTAAGATTAATTACTAAGGGTAATTAATTAAAATATAATTAATTAAGTAATTAAATAAGGATTAATTGTTAATTTAAATTGGTTAATAATTACTTAATGAAGTAATTAAGGATTAATTAATTGAATTAATTAATCAAGGATTAAAATAATTAAATTAGAAGTTAATTAATTTAGTTAAGTAATCACAAATTGTTAATTACTAATTATGATTAATGAGTTGATTAATTATAAAATAATTAGTTAATTAATTAAAGATTTATTGATTAATAAGAATCATTAATTAATTTATGTAATTAATGATATTAGTCAAGGTTGATTAATAAAAGTAATTAATTTAAGTGTGATTAATTAATTGTAATTAATTAAGGTTTAATGTAATTAATTACGATTGATTAATAATGAAGTAAATGTATGATCATTAATTATTGTAATTAATGATAGTAATTAAAGTGTTAATTACTGAATATGGTTAAGGATAATTACATGAATGTAATTAAAAGATAATTAACCAAAGAAGATTAGTTAAAGAAAATCATTAGAGATGATTAATTTATTTATTTGGAATATTAATTAATGAAGAAGGATTATGGTAATCCAATTGATTAAGAGATAATCAATTCTGTTTGGATGTTTGATTAATATGGGTTGATTGGATAATATTGGTTAATTGATTGATATTGGATGATCAATATTTGAAGATTGATGATTGGTTGATATTGGATGTTTGATATTGGTTTGATGCTGGATGATTTGGATATATTTGATTATGTGATATGCTTCTTGTGAAGATGAATATTGATATGAATTATCTCTTGTGATAATATGATTCATAAATCTGTTTATATATCATCCTGAAAATAAGTTAAATTGTTTAAACCCTTAAGTACAACTTGGACATTAAAATGGCGTTTGGTTTCGGTGAGACCGGGATCGGATTTCCATATTTGAAATCCGAAAACCACATCGATTCCAATTAAACGTTAGGTCATTAATCAAAGTGGAGCAAGTGAAGACTCGAGGTGTAAGGGCTATACGTCAGTATAACTCTATGGGTGATTCTGTAATGAGTTGACGGAATAGTACTTATAGATTCGAGATGGTGAATCAGAGTGCAAGGGCTATGGTCGTTGACTCTGAGGGTGATTCCAATAATGAGTGCAACGAGATAGTGCCTTCGGTTTCGTTCGAACCCGGAACGAACTTGTATGGATTGAATGCTTTTAGCACATCGTCAGGTGGACGATGAGCATTCCAAGATAGATATGTTCTATAAAGGTAATCGTAACCTCAAGCCTCATCAACCGGGAATGGCTAAAACAGGGGAGGTGCAGCTAGGCTTCGTGGGTAGCCCCCACTTGAGAGCGAGATTTACCCCTCTCTAGAGGTCCCTTTCTATTTCGGCTTTGTGTGTGGTTGGTCGCGCCAACTACGGGGTGGTCTTGTTCGGGACTGTCTAGTAAGGGATGGTTCCGGCCTTGTGTTGACGGGGAGTTAGGGTGGCTCCTCGGTACGTTGATCTAGGCCACGTACTGTGACGGGCGGTACCCCAGTAGCCCTGCCATTGATGGAATCCAAAATCCAATTAGTGCCTGTACGGTTTTGATTGTGCCCAACTATGTTGGAACATGAGATGTAAGCATTCCAGCTATTTCTGTATTTTTTTTAAAAACCCTAGACACTATTATAATATCACTGGATTTCCTATCAAAGGTTTTGGTTAGTGTAAGGTAAAAACTTTTCCATGTTTATGTGTGGGAAGTCTTACGTGATACTTTTTCTTTCAAAAGTTTTTCTAAAGTTAAGCAACTTTAAACCGTTTACTCACACCAGACCCCTGTCTGACCCGAGTGTTTATTTTCTATTTTATTAAACTCTTGGGTACTCATATTATGTAAGAGTAGTCAAGTGATTCAGGTTAGCTTGACGAACTTTTGGAGAAGATATGGAGCAGGAGGCTTCAACGTGTAGATATATATTGATTCCGCTGTGTTTGATTGATATCTGTTTCTGTTGTACTTGAGTTGTATAGTTAGACAGAAGTTATAACTGTCTATTATCTGTTGTTTAAGTTGTGTACTCTGATGTAATTAGATACTATGTAATATTTTATGTTATATATTATATTTTATTCATTCCGTTGTGAGTTCTCTGATGTTGTTCTGTTTCTTCTTTCTCTTTCTTTTCTTCTTCTATCCCTTTCTTTCTTCAAGATGATACGATTTTCTGGGAGTAGAAAGTCGGGTCGGCTCATAAGTGGTGAGATTTTTGATGAAGTCTTCAACTTTGATTTGTTTCAAATCCTTTGATTCTTAAATAGTAATAACTTTTTCTTCAAAATTTCATGGAAGGACTCTGAGGATTTTTTGGACTATTTCCAATTCTGTGTACGGTTTTCCAAGAGCGTTTGATTTGTATACGAGATTAGAAATTCGCTCGTACATCTCTTTGACATTTTCATCCTTGGCCACTGTGAAGTTCTCGTATTGACTACTAAGATTGGCAAGGCGAGATTCTTTGACTTGAGATGTTCCTTCGTGAGTCACTTTAAGTGTATGCCAGATTTCTATACAGTTGGACAATGTGAGACACGATTAAATCAATTTGATCTAATGAACAAACAATAGAATTCATAGCTTTAGCATTAGCATTCTGTAGTTTATTTTCAAGATCTGTCCATTGATCCATTGGCTTTTTAATTTGTTGATTATCTACCACTATAGTTGGTGTCCTATAACCTATCTCAACAATATTCCAAGCATCAATGGTTTTCAAAAAAATTGTCATTCTATTTTTCCAGTAAGCATATTCACCATTGAACATAGGTGGTCTAACTATGGACCGACTCTTAGCAAAAGCATTATTAAAAGAAGCCATTTTTAAAAAACAATATTTTAAAACAAAATTGGGTTTTTATTCCTAGCTCTGATAACACTTATAGATCGATTTCACCCCAGAGGGGGATGAATAGGGTGATACTAATAATAATAAAAAAGTAATGCATAAATATATAAAATAATTGCAATACGGATAATAATAGAATAATAAAAGTAGAAAATAGAACAACACAGATTACCCAGCTTCGGCAAAACCCTACCTACGTGCTGCCCCAAGGTTTCTACTAGAAATTAAGTAGTTAAACGCTTACACACGTAAACTCGCGACATTCACTATCGACTAACCTAACTCTACGCTCAAAACCCTACCACAACTCAGCCACTGAATTGCGAATTCTCGAATTACACCACCATAGTTCATCCCCTACTCACATGACTAGAATTTTAAAAAAGTTTAAAAGAAAAATACGAAATAAAAACTAAAAAAAAACCAAGCTCTTTATATATTTAACCCAAATAATAAATAAATTAGAATGACCCACTTAAGAAAATAGCTTGAGAAAATGTCCCCCTTTATTCTTCTTCGGCCATTCCTTTTCATTTCAAAATTTAAGGTTTGTTTTGCTATGAAGCTGTCGCTTGGTCGTTGATTGATTTTACTATTAAACCTTAATTCATTTTGATGCTTCTTCGATCATTGTTCTTTATTTAGCTTCGGCTGCTTCAAATGAGTCGAGCTTGAATGTTATGAATTGGTATGTGATTTTCTATTTTAATTTTGATTTTGCTCGACTTTGATTCGAGTTACAAATTTGTTCGTGATTTGGCTTGCTCTAGTATTTTTCTTGAACTCGAATCGATTAATTTTACTGACGATGATTTTTGGGTTTTGTAGAGATCGAATCCCTTAGTTTACGTTCATATGGGTTTTGTAGAGATCGAATCCCTTAGTTTACGTTCATATAATTTCAGTTTGAATTATTTACATGATTTGCTATGCGATTGATTTTTGATCGAACTATGTGATTAATCTTGACTTGTTCATATCATACGTATACTTCATGAATTCTAATTTAGGTCCATTCTTTTCTCTTTTGACTTCAATGATTTTGGCACTCCGAATTTTTGAGATAATTGACTTCGTTAATGTCTTTTATTACTTGTTCATTTGTGTTTTACCTGCTAGTTACCTTCCTTGACTGGTTCCTGACCCATGCCAATATTGTAATTAGCTTCGAGTTAATTTTGTTCACTCTGACATTGTTGTATGTGTGTGTTCATGTTTACCTCTGGTCTTGTTCCAGCATGTTCACTTGAGTCTGCACTAGTTTAGTTCTCGTTCCATATTTTCATATGGTCTTCTCTATTGTATTAAGTTTGGTGAAATTGAACTGCTTGATTCATTTTCTGTTGTGTGGCTTTGAGCATTGCCTCAGTTCTATCATGCACTAGATGCTGCCTAACCTATTTCCTTGTTTACTGGTCTGTTGCATTTGAAATTTTGAATTGTAATCATCTTTGTTCTTGTGCATTTGTGTCTTCATGTTGACAGGTCTGGTTCGAAGTTTGATTCCTTACAATGCTTTGAGTCTATGTATATGAACTTGTACATGTCGTGTATACTTGGTTTTGTGATTACTTGAGTCTGATACACTCCATTGGTTTCATGTGCAGTTTGGTCTTGGCACACATTGTATTCATGTCTTCACGAGTCTACATTTTGATGTACATGTGATATTTTGTGGATGCTTCATGTGTACTCGAGTAAACTAGTTCTGTATTCATGTTGACTTTATTCTTTAAACTGATTATGCGTATACATATATAAGTGTATATGTATCCACGTGTGTTTGTGAGTAAACAAAATATGATTGTTGCATGCTCACATTGCCATGTTACATTGAGATGGTTTCTTGATTGTTCATGAGTAATTTTCTAAAACTATATGCATATATATGCATATATGTATACATGTATATGGCACTGGTCTAGGATTCAGGTTACATGTGCACTGCCATTTGCTTCAACCGCTCCTTTGTTGGGTTTACTGTGTTTTTGCCTCGCTATTTCCAGTTGATTATGTTGCTTTGCACTACACATGTCGTTTTGAATTTGGAGACTGGTCTGGTTGTGGTGCATTGGCTTCCTTGTTCTTGTTGCTACTACTAGTAACTGTGCACATACAAATATGTATATACATACACACATATACGTATTTATGTGTATAATTATTATGTCTTTGTGTACATTCTGTCTGGAGTAGTTCTCTTTGATTCGTGTTGTTATTGTGGACTTGAACTGTAGCTCTTGTTGTCTTGATGCATGTTTTCCTGCGTGTTCATTTGTCCTTGTGCACTTGAGTCTGGTTGTATGAGTAGCAGTTTTGTTGTCATTTTGAATGTTGGTGTCTTGTTGTACACACTGGTTTGTATAAGTCTGGGTTGGTTGCTTCATGACTTCACTATTGAGTCTGTTCTCATTTTCACACGTTGAATTTTTAGTCGAGGCTTGTTTTATGTTGGTTTTGGATTCTTGTTGCATGAGAACTTGTACTCGACAATTTTGTGATGTTTTTGTATTGCACCTGAGCTGAATCCAGATTGTGGCTCGAGTTTGACTTTGTGCTCACCCGTCCCTACAGTTTTATCAAGTATATATCGGTGTGCACGGCCTTGCAGCATATACTGTGACACACTATGCATGTCATAAGTTGTTCGTGTATGATGAATTCAAATGAAATGATGACGAACAACCCAAATAACCGAGGCAAATAATATTTTCAAAAGCACACATTTTATTTTACACTGCCCAAATATTTCTCTTCCAATTTTACAGCGTAAGTGTATATTTTTCAGATAGCTCAGATGCTGGATTCAAGCTGGAATAGAGTTGAAGGTCAAATATGAGTGAACGAGTGATATGTAGTGAGGTGCAAATGTATGTAACAATTGTATAGTGAAAAATCGTGTTGTAATTTGAAATTGTATTGTAATGGAAATTTTATATATACGGTGAGAGCTCAAATTTTATACTATTCAAAATTGTAATAAAATATTTGTTTGAATAAAATATCGTTTAAATTTAAATTCTATGTTATTTATTTTATTCATCAAATATTTATTTAATCATGTGAAAAAAATAAAATAGTACAGCGCATTTAAAATGAATATCTATATGTTTATTATCATCAAACAGAAATCATATACTAGCATATTTAACAGGCATTCCTTGTTCGACATTATGGGGTCGGCACTCTTGGGTCGACATTATTGGCATAGTAGGATTGGGCTAAGTTTTCCATATGATAGGCCTAAGTGACCAAGGGGGAGTCCAAGCTTTTAGATGTCAGGCTACCTCCATCTATAAATTCAAGGGCAAGAGGCGACTCCCAGGGGATCTTTTGAACAACCTAGGTAACACTCTGCCATTTTTCGTATTCAGTTTCTCTTTTTTTTGACTTGTATTCAAGCTCTTCCCTGTGAATTGTATATGTAATCAAGTGATTGATAAAGCAATAAAGAGAGCATTCAGAGTGGACATAGGCAATCAATGCTGAACCCTATAAATCATGTTGTTTTACTTTTTGTTGTTCCTTCTTGCAATATATAGTGTTATCCCTCATTTTCCATTTGATTTCTTCATTGATTTCACTACTCAAATCTATTCTCGGGTGTTTGTGGCCAATTTGGTCGCAAACAATTGTCGTACTACTAATGCATCTCAAAGACTTATCTAAGGGTTACTAGCCTACTTCCGCCAAACAAATAATAAATAAAACTTTGACGTCTTTCCGTATTCCATACGGATTCTACACTAGTATAAAGCAAACCCCATTAATGCTTAACCCAGGTGTTTGTCAACAACCGCTCGGTATTGCTAGGCTCCAACCCTATATGACAGCCCTGCTACTAAATACCAGTTTACCGACAATACTGACATAGCCTACTGACATTCCATAGTCGAAATCCCATTTATACTAACCTAATACTCATCTTAGTCACCTAATACCTCTTGTTAGAAATGAAACAGACCCCATTTTCTTATTAGGTATTTTCATTGGTTATTCAAGACTTCTTATATAGGGAGGAGGCGGACCAAACGGTCGTTTAATACCTTTTACCCTGAAGTAAACCCCTTGACATCTCTAAAGGTACTGAGCTATTTGATACTTCAAATCTGAGGCAAACCCTAGTTATATTTTCCCACACCTATACACAAATATATATCCCATCCCCACACATCCTATGGTTGGAGATGTCCCATATCAGTAGTACGTATACATAAGTGTTGGTAGACTCTAGGTGAAGAGCAGACTTCTATTGTGTAACTCAATTGACCTCTCATCCTAACCCACTCTAAATCAAACTAATTATCCTAGATGTAAATACTGAGCTAGGCCCACTAATTCATGCTCGTCCTGAATGTATTGTTGAGGCTATATAATTTCCCACTATGAAAATCATACAACCTCTTAAGTTCATTTACTAATATTTAATTCACTTATTCGCTGCGAACCTATTCATATTTTATCGCTTATTTCCTATATTACTCACTTCCTTCTATTTCCTATAAATTTTAGTCGTCCATAATAAATTGTCATTATTGTTCAAATTAGAAAATCATCGATGACATTTGTTTATTCGTTCAAATTCAGCTTATTATGCTTATTTCATTTTTCCATGGATTCCATATTAAATTCTTTAGACAATCCCATTAAACACATTTATGTCCTCATTTAATTTCCGTAACTCACTATTAATTACACATTTATCACCCACTAAATTTTCAATTATTGTTCATAAATTTTGGAGTTACTATCTCTATTCCATTCCAACCTAATAATCTTATGATTTACCATGCTATTAATAATTAGTCATTCTAATTATAACTAATACGAATACTGACGTTTAGTATGCTTTATTTGTTATCCAATAAATATTTATATTTTAATTGGTAGGCGTGGTTATACATGTGTGTGTATTCTTATCTCTAACTCATTAAATACTATGCTTAGAAATTCTAGAACATATACTTATAGGTACATTCTGTAAAGAATATTTATTTCCATATTTTAATATATTAAAGTTAACTTCCCTAAAAAGGACTACTGTTTTAAACTTCCATACATTACCTAAAAGTTAAACTTTTTCTCCATTTGAAGCTACAAGGAATTCTCTTTTATTTTAACGAAATAGATAATGAAAACTACGAAGGAGAATATCTGCAGTTTACATATGTCTTTCCTTTTTTGTACTCCTTGGTATTTCAAATGACACACTTTTTATACATAGTTGTGGAATTGGATAATTTATTGAAATTACATAGTAGTAGATACATCTAAATTGTATCATTACGCTCCTAATAAATTAAAATATAGAAATTCACATTCCAAGTCAAATTAGGGTAGTCTAAACTAATTCTAACAATTTGCAACCTAATTATCATAAATCTGGAATAAACTTACAACCTTATACTTTAATAATCTTAGGACCGATTGCAAATTTCCAGATTATGGTGTGTATACCATCCCATTCCAATTACCTAACTTACATAATATGTATGCGGCACTTCAATTGAATATGTTCATTTTAAGACTACAACTCTATAGATCTTGCATAAGCATAACAATTAAATAAAATTCAATGGTATAAATTTCATTTTTATATAAATCATATAATTTACCACACACCTTTCTAACTTTTCAAATCTCCCAAATCTGAATTCATCCCTTTAATTTGACTCTTTTTTCCTTTCCAATCCAAAAATATGTATAACAAGATGTATACATACCAATTTTAATTTACATCTGAGAGGATATTTGAATAAGTGGAATATAGATTATAATTATAAATTTTACCTTTTTCCAAAGTATAGATTCGCTCATTCTCTTCTTCTCTTTTATTTTTTTCCCTTCTCCATATTATATATATAATATATAATATATTACAATTAATAGAAATAGTGAAGGAAGCAAAATAGCGAAGCTCCGCTATTTTGATCATGAAACATAAGAAGAAAAGTGAGGGGCTAGGCACGTATTTAGAAGTGCTAGAATCAATCGTATCCATTAGATTTGAATTAATTAAATCTGGACCGTTCGGTCGAGGTTCAACCCTTCCCACCACTATTCTAACTAATCGACTGCTCCCTCCTAGGGGTCGACCGCTAGCAGTCGAATGGTCCATAGAGGGGATCGACCGGTGGAGTCCATGAAATTTTATTATTTATTTCCTTTTAATTCCTAATTAATTATTTTTGCTTCGAAAACTTCAAACGCTAATAAGTTCTTTGTTCGAACTCCTATCGCAAAACTCCTTTTATGAAAGTTTCTGAGAAAATTGTCATGAACACAATGGTGCAAGTTTCGTGGCCAAGTTCTAACATTTGCTCAAATTCCATTTTTGAACCTTAATAATTATTTATTAATTTCCATTTATACTACGTGGTGTTGCATTCTCACCCATAAAAGAAGTTCATCATAGAAATTCCTTGAGGGTTGAATCATGTAAAATAGTGCGCAACCATTCTAAACTATCTAACCAATTAGTATGCAACCAATTTTGCAGCCAAACGTGTATAAGTGCACGTGTATCATAACATATATGATATGCATGCTGAATAATTCTAAATCGACACCTCCTATATAAATGCATTCTTTTAAAAACATTTTGAAAATATGATGCAAACAACTTATATACACGACATTTCAATATGTATGCAAGCTTTCAAAAACAAAAGGTCCTTATTTTCACTCAATAGTTTCCACACTCCTACGAGTAGGAGTATGGTTCAACCAAGTTTGCATCCAATCCTAACCATACAATTTCTAACATCCAAAAATTAAAATCCAGTTTTTATAAATCTACTCCCATATCTCAAAAAAGGAATTTAGATGGAAAATTTTTACATTTCCATCCTTCTTATGGATACCTATTCCATTATATCCTTGAACCTTTTCTTTTGGCCCTAAATCTTTTCCAGCTTTTCCAAGTATAATTTTCATAAGGAGGTTTATTTTTTATTTTAACATAGAATATTTTAAGCGTAAGTTTTTTTCACTATCAATAAGGTATGGAAACAGAAATTCCAAAGCTAAAGCAATTTTTTTCCTTGTTGTTATCCATGTTTTGGTATAGTATCACCCGTGTTAAATAGTAAAACTCATATTCACTAACACATTGATCCTCCTTATGCTAAGCATGTGGTATTGGAAAAAAATTTCGATTTTCCGTTGAAAAACCTTCTTCCCCTTTCAATCAAACTTGCAAAATAGTTTGGAAATAAAATTTTCCAAAAGAATTTAAACACAATTTTTCAAAAGCATTTGAACACAACATTTCAAAATCATCTGAACACAATTTTCAAAAGCATTTGTCTTTCCGTCCTTTAAACAAATAAAGTCACATCTTAACGTAAAAGAGATTCAGTCATTGAATTAATGCATATAATTGGACCTAGCATTGTGTAATTAACATTAGATTTTGAAAACCTTTTCTTTTACTATAAAACAACAAACAATACACAAGCATATTTATAAATTTTAGCTTTTGAGGCATAAGGATAGTGACCCGTGGTTTTGTAACAACCTTTCACTGTCCTTCGCTTGCTAAAATTTATTTATCCCAAAGTTCTAAAGTTTGTAGGATTAAAGCGTTCTTTACTTCTAGTTGCTAATTTAACTTCCTAATTTATATTATAAACTTCCAGCCTTAATTACATTCATTGCTAGTTAAGCGTCCTTATGAGATTTCCTTACTTACACCAATTCCCAATACATAGCGATCCAAGCTCATCCAGAAAATCAACACGGTAATGAAATAGGAACATATCTCATATCAAATCATACGCTTTTCTTCAACGCCCAAAAAGGGATAACTAGCTATCATAACCCAAATATCCTAAAAGAAACAATTGTTGGAAGTTTCCCTTCAACATCTACCAATACTAATGATGTTGTGGCCCTATCACTTCTTACTCAATTAAGATAGACATTTTTAGTATGTCATTCTATTATAACTCACATGTCTTAACTTTCCTCCTTGACTTACAATAAATAAGGTTCATCCATTACTTCAATTATTTACACCTAATTATGAGACAAATTGTGCATTCCCACATTATAGTAGGTAAGAAATGTAAATTATTCACTTTTAGAATAACTCATCAAAAAATTGGCTCATGGAATAACTTTCCTACCACATATCTTGCCATCTTTAACCTTGAGTCAACCAACATCCTTTATGTAACGCCATCTCTTTAACCTCTTCTCCAATTATACTACTATCTCCTTTCAATCAAAATCTCTTAATAGTATTCTCAAAGTTTGGTATTTACTTTTTTATTCATGATCTTTCATGTTATTATACCAAAGGACTCGCAAAAGCATACTTTGATACCATTCCTCATTCCTCTAACGGTTCTTATGGCTTTCAAACATGTCTAATCAAACATTCCTATATTCATTACAATATTCCTTATATTCAACAGGATTCCTCACTTCCACCCTACAAGCAATTGTAGCTATTTTATTCACAGCCTAAAGTTTTACCCATCTTACTTGGGCATCCATCTTTATCTGCTTCATATCAAAAATTGGTTGGGTTTTCACCACTCTTTATAAAATTAGAATTTCACAGTCAAGAGTACTTCATCCAAGACTTTCATCTTTAAAAATATAAGCTTAGAAACATTTATATCAAATTCAAAATTACTTGGTTTCCATAAGAATTTTTCATTCTAATAAACTTTTCCTTTTAAGTACATTCTACAGTAAAGACTTACTTTTTTAAAAGTAGGATTATTAACTCAAAACATTTATTTTCATTCAAAAAATTAATCGTCATACCAAACCATTTTTCAAAAAGATCTTCTATAACGTTAAACAATGAAAATTAGTGTAGATAAGAATACCTTCCATTTGATTATTTTCCACTAGACATAATATTTCCGCTTTAAACCTCGGCGACGATTCTAATAGCACATGATGGGGACTTTAAAAGGATATGCATAATTACTGCATATATTCATGGAAATTATCCATTTTCCTACGCTTTGCTCTAATTTTCTACATCGTTCCTAACATGATTACTAATATTATCTTAATATAATTCCTAACGTCGTTCCTATTTAAATTTCCTAATATTGCTACTATTAAAATTTCTCCTACCTAAATTTCCTTTAAGTACTTGTAATGACCCTCAAATCCGTATCCCTTGAGTCAACACTAAAGAAATGCACACTAAACCCTTTTCATAAGAAATTTCAATGTTCCAACATTAAATTTTATTACTTACAACCAATCACACATCGTTCTACTTAATCCAAATGGTTAACAACTCATATGCTTACATCCAATTTATTTTTAAGCAAAACAAACTCATATTCACTTCAATTGATTTGAGTCCATTTTAATTCATTCACAACCATTTTATTTAGCTCGATTTCGAGTAGAAAGGGTAGACCATTAAATAAAAGCTTAGGTTGAATTAATTTGGGAGTGGTAGTAGTATACAAGCATGGAAACCGAGCATTATAGGATACAGGAAAGGATGCTGTGGAGCTCAGGAGACGAGCTGGATGGCGATATGTACTTCCGTATTTGTGTTAAACATTCCACTGTGTATTCAGATTGTGAGGACAGGTTATGATTACTGTCCAGATGTATGATATGTATACTCTGATGATGTAATGTATAAACAAATGCATTTTTTCTTGTGTAAAGATCATTGATTATCTATTATATTTTATTCCACTGCGATGGTTAGGTTCTGATGTTTTTTTCTATTTTCTTCTTCTACCTCTTCTTCTTTAACCCAAATGGTTCGTATTTCCGTACATCTTGAGTTGATTGATGGAAAATAGTGTCGATTCAAGGGGTACGGATCTACTGACTGTTACAGTACTTCTCCTTATATGGAAACTTTCCTCATTTATTGTTTTCCACATTGATTCGTTGTAGTGCATTCACCTACTGTTTAGTCATTGGGTTTTCCTTATTAGCACGAAAAGAGATATGTATAAATCTATTTTAGTTAATTTTTCTTCGTATTTTCCTTATTTGGAAATATTCCTCCTATCTTCACTATCGGGCATTCTTAGCCTTTTACTCTCTTTGCCCCATTTCAATCAAGTACCATTTCCATTTATCCACCCCTTACAAAGAATTTTGAAAAGGGACACTAAATTCACAAAAATAGAAAAAAAACATCAAGCCAAACATATGCTCTCTTTTTCCTTATTTCAAAAATGAAAAATCTATTTATCAAAAACCTTTAAATTGGAATTTTTTGACCTTACCAGTTTTAAACTTTATTAAGAATCTCTAAATAACCCTTAATTTAAATTTTCAATTTCCTTGCATTTTTAAAACAGTAAATTCCCAATGAAAGGGTCCTTTTAAAAATAAATCCTTTGAAAAACAATTTAAAAGGTTTTAAATAAATTTCAAAATCATTTTGTCAAATTTTTTCATGTGGGGTCGAATTCAAAAATGGACTTTAATTGTCCTTCTTTTAGATTTTTCTTCTTTTCTACTCCTTCTTATCTCATCTTCATCAAACTCTAACTATCGTCTTATAATAATTAATGCACACCTTCTTTTGGGAACTTACTCAATCACTTTTCACATCTTACTTCCATGTGCTTACAACCTATAGGTTCTTACTTCCTATCTATCTGGATGAAATGTATGTCTTCAATCACCAATCCATCGAACTCCACAATCATAGGGCAATCTAGGCCTAACAAAGGAGTCCAGTATTATCCAGCTTCAGGGATCCTTCTACATGTTGTGCTCATGCTCTTCTTAGTCAACGCCTTACTGTACAGCCTACAGTCCATGAGGTAATCGGGATAGGCATATAAATTTAATCGGGACAGGCATAAATTTAACTCTCTTTATTGTTCCAACTCATAATTGCCCATCCATCTTTTCAAAATACGATCGCAATTACTTTAGTCGAAACTCATAGAGTAAGGCATATAATATATATAATTATAGGTAAAAAAAATATGTTCTCTTAATATAATTCCTATGATCAACTAACCTAAGCTTTGATACCAAATGTAACAACTCGCACCTAAATGGGACTGAATTTCGACTAAATTGAAACCCTGGTCCATTAGGATATGGATTGTTTGTCTTGGTAACTTGTAATAACATATGTATATCAGAGAACGAACTCACTGCAAAATAGTAAAATATAAGAAAATATATGCACTGACTAAGGCTAGTACTTTGGAATCAATATTATTTATTTAGTATCTAATTGCCTTACCAAGCTGAGCATGAATGAGAAGACTTCACCATCTACCATTCTCGTTTTGCACCAGTAGCTCATCCCTCTAAATCTATCATATGGGTTATAATACAGAGAGGTTCAGAACTCGATTGACTGGAAAATTACATATTTTAGCCATAACACTAATTTATATCGATTAATGTCCATTAAGTGTTATGTCTAACATTCATGATTTATCCATTTAATTCCATATGCACGTACGATGTATCTAACCTTCTCCAAGATATATATATATATATATATATATATATATATATATATATATTCGTGTATTTATAAACATTGTCCTATCCAAAGAGAAAAACATTTATGCACACTTAAATTATTACTAAAAGCATCAGAAAATTCCCAATCTCTACCAAAATTACTAGTCGTGCTCCAATTATTAAATACACTCACAAATGATAATTCTTGAATGTAAATAATTTTACTTATTTATAACACGTTATATACTAATTAAATCGGATGGTATTTCAGAGACTGCACAGATACGGTTCTATGATTCACAAGTGTTAATTTAGCCTTTAGTTAATATTAAACAATTCGAATATTAACGTCCTTACATTGCCTTAGCTGATGGTGTGATAATTTGGCTGAATTCATCATCTACAAACCATTTTAGTAAAATCATATTTTAGATCGATTTAAGCATATGTATATCTTCATATTGTATGCATGTTCACTTCATCACTACTATATCACTTCTAATATCTGCAGTTTAGTAATGGTAAAAATTCCAAAAATATCTTCATACATCTATTTAGTCCATTTACCAAAGTCTTTGGTTCAACATTAACATTTATTATCAATTGACATACCCTTATATGAGACTTTTGACTTTGAGTTGACCATAGTTGACCATAATATCAACCACTCATAATAGAGGAGATAAGTTCTCTAGTGAATAGTGTTTCACTTTTTATGCTTCAACTCAGACCCAACTATAGTTGTTCGTTAGCCACCATGCCATGTTTAAACATAATCAAAGTGTAGTATTTATGTCAAAATTCCACGGTATTCTCAAATCGAAAGAACTACGTAACATCGTCTCACTAAGATTTCCTATTTAACCTTAGTTATTATCAACCAATAGGAAACACTTGGTTGAGTCATTCTGTAGCCATCCAATAACTTCAACTACGTAACCACTTGGTGCTTTCCAGCATCCATGAGTAAAACAATGCCCAACATTTGGAGAGCATACTGTGATCTTAATGGATGTATTTATATCCTTTTCCTGAAACATCTTGACCAGGAATATTTAAAACAAAGTATTTTTGACTTATGATTCGATACTATGGTTACAACTTTTTTAACTACTATCGTATAACACTTTATTTAATGATTAATTATATATATTTATATATATAAGTAATTATTTAATCATTTATTTATGTCATGTTATAAAATTGTATATAGTAGGAAAAACACACCAAAAGCATACTTTATTTCGAACGAGATTGATTTCAAAGTTAGGACGAGTAACAAATTATATAATTGCTCCTAAGGCATACCCTAAAGCTTTCAAAATTATGGTTTTTTGTTGTGATATTGGTCACTTCTTGACTACTACAAACCTCTTCATCCTTCTTACTGAATTCCTCCATGGCGACTATCAAGCTGAGAAAATGTGAGATCGTTGCAGTAAGGATTGTTATGCCTAATGCACTTTTTGGTAGTTGTTTCTCTAGGACTGCTGGTGTTCACCTATCCTAGCTTCTCTTGCTTATAATAATTTTGTGATATGTAGTGTTCATTCGATCAGCTATGGAATATGCTTCCTACATGTTGTTTGTTTTTGTGTTATATATTCTTATCTAGTGAAATGTTGGGATTTAGGTCCACATGATGTATTAGATGAATTATATGCATCTTGGTTATGTATTGTTATTAGTCATGGTTATGAATTATGTATGAGTGATGTAGTTATTGAGGCATAAGTCCTCTCACCTATTTCTGAATTTTAATAAAATAGTAGGCTGTTCACTATAAAAACTAGCTTGCCTTAAAGAAAAGATAATTAACCCATTTCAAGCTGTTATACAAAAAGACCATTAGATCGTATTTTTATATTCCCAAATCTCATTTCAATCTTCATTTTACAAATTCTAAACTAATCTCCATTTAAATAACTATATCTTCTTCAAACTCAATCAAAAATCACAAATAAACACTCTGTATTTAAGTTAGAAGATTATCTACAAACCTATCACAACAAATGAGAAAAAAGAACCATTTTTGTATTTTCAAAGTTAGAGCTTTAGAGAGGTGATTAAGAGCTTGATCATGGAGTTAGTCGTGTTTTTGTGAGTGGGAATTGTTCCCTTCGCTTATGAACGCTCATATATGCTTATATTTGGTTTTTTTGATGACTAGGATTAGGTAACTTGTTAGTGATTATGATTACATTGATTTATGCTGGTTAGACATTAAGTATGTTGAATTGACATAATGAATAACAATCCATATGCTAGAAATATCTAATTGTAACTATCTATATATACTTAGTAAGAAATTTGATAAACTTAAGTGGTTAAACTATGTTGCATGTTAATTTGGTAAACTTGATGTTTTTTGTGCACGTTAAGGATGGTTAACTATTCATGAATATTAATTAAGTGATTAATACTTGTTTATGGAATTAGTTAAAATTAAGATTTAAGGTGTTCATTGAAATGCCATAGAGAATAGATATTCCCCTAAATAGTAATACCTATGTTATGGGCTGAAATGGAGTTAATGCATGAGGATGTCAAGTGTTAGAGTTTATTGAACTTGTGGTTTCCATAGTTCGACAAATAAATAAGAAAAGTGGGGAAGGGAAAGATTATGGCCATTAGAAGGAGCTTCGTATACACAACGCATAGAGGAGACCGAGATGATGCTCAAGGTTCAAAGATGCTGGGGAGTAGGCTAGGTCAAAAGTCCCTGGAGTAGCCTAGAGTTGAAGCTCCAAATCTATAGAAATAGGTTACTACCTTAGGTGGAATTCTGTTTATGGTACACCTGGTCGATCGGTAGAAACACCACCGGTTGACCGATTGGCGGTCTTGAATCAAGTTTAACACAAGTCTAGTAAAGAAGAAGTCATATTTCTTATCTAGGTGAAGAAAGGGAGGAGATTGGTTGATACATATTGGGTCTTGATGAAATGAAACCTTTTAAGAAAAGCACGACATATGCGAGGTCGACAATTTGGATTTTGAGGTATATAAGGTTCACATTTTGATGAAGATATCCGATTCATCACGGCGATATTAGGAGGTGATGACAAGTTAACAAGCTGGCTTCTAAAGACTCACTTCATGGAGTGGTGATGATGTAGGGGATACGATTATCAAGACTATGCCAACTATGATAGATTGTACGGCGTTGACTGTAATGGTCCGTCTTTCTTAGTCCAAAAGATAAGACATTAAAGGTAAAAGAAAAGGAAAGATAAGAAGAGAAGAAACTAAGCAACACAAAATTTCACAACGCAATGAAATAATATATATTTCTTAACATAATATATTACAAAATCATTTTAAAATATTGCATCAAAGTCATAATAATACAAATTATACCCTAGGATAGTTATAACTGCCTGCCCTACCTACCGGATACCATATACATATGATATAGTGGAAGACAAAGTAATAATTGGCTATCGATGAAGCCACCTGCTCAAAGCTCCTCCAAAATGAATCTGTGGAAAAACCTGAACTACTTGGCTGCCCATTCAAACTTGAGCACCGAGTTTACGAAAAAGGGAAACTAAATGCCGGGTCGAACATGGGTCTGGTGTGAGTAAAGCATAAGTCTTTAACTTTAAGACAACCTTTAAATCAAAGGCATCTTGTAAGACCATGCCGCACATAAACATGGACGGGTTTTTACCTTACGATAACCAAAATATTTATATATAAAAATCCAATGATATTTTAATAACATCTATGGTTTCAAATAAATATCAAAATATCAGAAATTGTTACCATATTAAATTCCAGCATACGAAGCTCTAAAATCAAAACCGTGAAGGCATGTATTGGAGATTGGATTCCATTCTCTAACAAGGTAAAGGACTACTATCCGATGATACACCCTTACAAAATGCACCGGAGTCTGACAAGAACTTCTTGCACTCCTGCTATACAGGGCCGACTGCCCTTTTAACATGGTGAACCAGATTACCTCATCCCTTATTAACACCAAGGCTTTATACTACCATGGTCTTTACGTGTAAAACAAATCAAATATGGACAATCTAGAATGGGATGGCAGCTCCTAATGGTAGCTGACCACATAGCTCTGCTGCATATTTTGTTTTTTCCATTTCCCGATTTGTGAGGCTCATAAGGTCACGTCTTTACCTTCTTCCTCTTAGCAGACCATCTTGGAATGATAATACTGAACTCCAAGCAAAGATACAATGCCATCATTCATCCATGCAAGTTATTCCGGGAATGAACATACATTTCATATTACTATCTTCCATTTTGGAATGACCCTCAAAAAGAACAGTATAACTCCTTTGTGACGAACCAAAATTTTTGAATATTTGAAGTTAGAATATTTAATTGATTTTAACTATTTGATAATTAGTTTTAATATGAATTTCAAATATCATTGTTTATTTGACAACTAAATTATTGAATTTAATAAAATTGGAAATTGGAAAAATTATTGAATCTTTAGTTTTAAGCCTGTTAAAAATAATTTGAAGGCTTGTAAAATTTATACTGACAATACTGAAGATAGTAGAAGTGTTAAAATTGAATTTGAAAGTGCTTTGTTAAGTTTTGAAATTTTATCGTTTAAATTGAATTAAAATAGCCTTCCGAGGCACAGTCTCGGAATTAGACAAAACTAGTTCCATTAGATCCGTAATAGTGTATTATTATCCGATTTCGATTTTCGTAGTGTTTGGAGTGATCGTTTGGTCGTACAATAAGTAAAGGCGTTGAAAATTTATATTGAAAATTTAATAAAATAACTGGCTCAAAAAGCTATCCTCCACATATGACTGAATTAGGCTCTGAAACATGTTCCATTGTGTTCGGAATACGGGTAAAACCTTATAAACGCATGGCGGCATGTCTGATTTCGAGTTCGAGATTTCGAGTTATGCTAAACGAGGTATTTCGGAAATTTAATAATATTAAAAAAAATTGAAAAGTCAAACCAGCCACCCTATAATCGTACTCGAGCCACCCTAGCTTCTGAAACGCATAGATCTATATTCCCCTTCTCGTTAAAATCACTCAACCCTCCTTCTGCTAATTAAACGAAATCGAAAAAAAAATCGAAAAGGAAAAAAGAAATGGCCCAACTTAGTTAGGATAAATCAAAAAGGCGAAGGCCTGTAGCCTCCTTCTTCTCGAAACAATTTTCGTTCCTCCTCTTCAAATCAAATCGCAAGATACATTCGCAATTTTTCTTTTTTTCCTTCAGTTTTCGATCTGTTCAAGCTTTAAAGGGAAGTCTTTGAGTTATGGAGCAATGTTAGACAATAAGCTGTTATCTTTCGAATCAATGGAAGGAAGTCGTGAATCGAGCTCACGATCTTGTTGGCTTCGATGGGCTAGGGTTCGATCAAAGAGGATGGGTTGCGCGCACGTTTGGGTCTGACTCAGGAATCGCGGGGAAGCTGGGTCGAGACGTAGCGGAGTCGCGATGGCACCGAGGTGTCGAGGAATCATTCGCATGGAGGTATCGAGGGATGGTTCGCATGGAGACTGGAAGTCGCAATTTTTTTTGCGATGGATTTGAAGTGGTTCGCCAGGTCCGGTCGCGATAGGGAAGGGGTGTGGCGGCTCGAGCGATCGACAGTGAGGTTCGTTTTCTTCTTTATTCCGATGTAATAAAAAATTATTTGCGGATGAATGAAAATTTAATCCATATGGTTTGAAACAGAAAATAATAATAGTAAAGATGAATATGATTATAAATTTTTCCTGTATATATATATATACATATATACACATACACAATTTAATCTTCTGTTTAATTTTAAAGAAGTATTAAAGTGATTTATATATTATAATATCATATTAAAACGAATATTTATAAATTAATAAATTTTGATGAAGTGGTAAATTTAGTTTGAGCATTTTTAAATTGATATTACTCAAGTCTAAACTTGAGTTTAATCTGTTGATTTTTAGTCCATTAATCAGAAAATATTTTTATAGATAAGATTTTAGAGAAAAAAATTGGGATTTTAAAATGTTTGAAGAACTTATAAAAAGGTTAGATTTTTGAAATCTATAATTTATTTTTTAATAGAGTATATGTAGTTTCAAAAGGAAAATTACTAGTTTAAAAATTAAATCATTAGTTAAATTAATAAATGGTAAATAACCATTCGATTTTTTTTTTTAGAGTATTAACAAAACCTTATAATATTCATACAAGGTCTGAAAATCGTGAAGAAAATAGTCAAGATGGAATGGATTGCAAACAAAATCAATGGTGAGTTAATCTCACTCATCTGGGTTAATTTAAATTTAAATGGTTAAATTTAAATAATTGGTTGAATGATTGAATTGATTTGATGTACTATATTATATATAGTAGTATATAGTATATATTGGGTGATTTATTTCCCGCATTATATAGCGGATGAGACTCTATGCGTCGCATAATAGCGGATGATATTATATTAATCCCATATACCATGATATTCCACCTCGAAGTGGAATTGGTATTGTGCTAACATTTGTGGATGCAGGAAAACAGGTTGGAGGGATCCAACTGGATTCCTTAAAATTATTTAGATTGTTTAATATTTTGTGTTATGAATATTTGATAATCTATGATGAATTATATTTATAATTGGAATATTGAATGCTATGGTTTGCTTAAATATATTTCGGTACACTGAGTTATCAAAATATATAGAATTGTATTTTTGAAAAGAAAATAAAAAAGTGAACCTTTAAGTAAAATAATTATAGAGAATTTGAATAAATTTAAGAATGAACTGGAAAAGAATAAAAGTGATTTAAAATTTTAATAAATAAAAGCTGAGTATGGGAAGGGAGATTTTGAATAAAAGGGAAAATAATGAATTTTAAAACCCAAGTGATATTTTTTAAAGAAATAAAGAATTTATTTTAAAATTCAAGGTTTGAATTTATTTAAAGGGATAAAGAAGGAATTTGGGGAAATCTGAAATTGGTGTTTTCATTTAAAAGATTTTAAATCATAATTAAGAAATAGAATCTGAAGGTAACGGATTTTGAATACAATGAGTAAGTAAAGGAATTTATTTCAAATAGAGTAATTTGGAAATCAATTTGAAAATTGATTTAAGTGTTTAAAATTGGAATTTTAAAAGAGAAGTGGGACTTTGGAATTTATAAACTGGGTTTATAAAAGCAAAGTGATATATCGGTGGATATTTGAAAGAATAAATTCACGGTGGGAATTTATTAAAGGAGTGGGTAAATTTGTTTAAAAATAAATAGTGATTTATTTTTAAAAGATGTGGAAGGGAAGTGTATTTCCCTGAATAGCCAAGTACGTTTCAAACAAATTTTAAGTATAAGTAAAAAGTTTTAAGCTGTTTAAAAAGCATGTGTTAGAAAATTTATTACTTCCAAATGCTTAAATTCTAAAGTAAATATTTTTCAAATCTATTATCGTAGTAATTAATTAAAGGTGACTTGGTATTGTTTTAACAGAGAAAATCTAGTTTTATATTTTACAAAGTAACCTCATTTTCAAATATTCCTATAGAATATATTTTTGATAAAGTATTGAAGTAGTTTTCAATGTAAATGTTAAAGTATGTTTTATAATAAAGTGTTTTAAATTATTTTACGAATTTAAAGTTTTGCGCTTGGTGTTTTCAGTGGAAATAAATATTTGAAAATTTATTCCATAAGAAGAGTGTGGTTTGAAAAATGTTTTCAAAAAGGGTTTAAAAATGGAAATATATCTTGCGTAGATATTTTGAGGTTAATAACTAATTTGATGAAATTGTTTATGTTTGATGGTTGTTGCGAATGTTAATTGATAGTTAAATAATGGACTATTAATATCGGACAATGCGCTGATCGTTTCAAAGAGACCGAGATCGGGATTAATTTCTCGAAAACCACTTCGATCCGGTTTGTACGTTTTCGGAGGAAGACGAGTTTGGATTCGAAGATGGAGCAGTGAAGTGCAAGGGCTAGTCGCTACTAATCCTGAGGATGATTCCAAAATGGATATAGTAGGAGTAGTGCCTTCGGTTCCATTCGAACCCGGGATGGACTTGTATGGATTGAATGCTTTCAGAACATCGTCAAGTGGACGATGAGCATTCTAAGAGATGAGTTCTCTAAAGGTAATGCTTAGCCTCAAGCCTCATCAACCGAGAGTGACTGAAAATCAAGGGTTATGCAGCAAGGCTAGGTTGGTAGCGCCCATTAGGGTGAGGTCATCCCTGTCTAGATGTCCCTTTTTATTCGGCTTAGTGGTGCGGTTATTGATCCCAACCGTGGGGTGATCTTACTCGGGATTATCCAGTAAGGGGTAGTCCTGGTCTTGTGTTGCAGAGGATTGGGAGTAATCCTCGGTACGGTGATCTAGGCTACATACTTTGACAGGTGGTACCCTAATGCCCAGTCATTAGTTGGAAATCCATTCTCCCTACGTGCCTTTTATGGTTTTGTTTGTATACCTATTAGCTAGAATTTAATAAATGTAACAATTTCGGCTATTTGAATAAGTATTTGTATATAGACACTATTATAGTATCAGAGGATTTTATAAGAAATGTTTTAGCTATCGTAAGGTAAAAACCCGACATGTTTATTTGTGGCGTGGTCTTATGAGATGCTTTTGATTTCAAAAGATTTTGAAACTTTAATAATCAATTTGAGTGTGGTTTCTCACGCTGGTACTCCAGACTGACTTGGGTGTTATTTAACTATAATTCTCGGGTTAGACCGAGTATTATAGAATACAGGAAAGAAGGCTGTGGAGCTCAGGAGACGAGCTGAATGGCGAGACGTACTTCTGTACTTGATTTATATTCCACTGTGTATTCAGTTGTGTGAAGACAGGTTATGATTACTGCCCAATTGTGTGTTATGTGATTGATGTACTCTGATGATGTAATGTATAAACAGATGTAGTTGTTCTTGTGTAAAGATCATTTATTATCTATTATATTTTTTTCCGCTGCGATGGTTAGATTCTGATATTGTTTTCTATTTTCTTCTTCTACCTCTTCTTCTTTAACCCAAATGGTTCGTATTTCCATTCATCTTGAGTTGATTGAGGGGGAATAGTGTTAACTTAAGGGGTACAGATTCGTGGGTTGTTACAGTGGTATCAGAGCTCAGGTTGGTGATCACCTTAGCTCAAGTGGGGATTACTCGTTGAAAATAGAGTCTGTAGTACTCTAGAATGAGTTCGAGTGTATTACTAGATATGAGCTCGTATTTGTTAGTAAATATAAATTTTTTTAATACTGTGTTGACTTATTGGTTGGGTGGAAAATGAATTCTGATCGGGTAAGTTGGCCGCTATTCGAGAAGAGTTTATAAAACCTGACACGATAAATTGACACAGTATTGTTTTAAAGGTGGGTGAATGAAATAATTTTACCCAAAATATATTTTGATATAAAAGAAATATTTTCCTTAAATTGTTATATAACTTGGACATTTGGATGATAATATTTTAAACAAATAAGATTACAAAATTGAATGACTTGTATAATCAAATGGGAATTTGTATGAGCATTAATTATACAAATGAATTATAGTTAAAATTTGATTTAAATCAAAATCTGTAAATTTGAAACCTCGGAGATTTTGGAAGTGTTTTACGAAGTGTTTGGAGGACAAATAATAGCTTTATTATTTTAAAAATTATTTTTGAAAGGAAATTGTTTCAAATAAATTTTGGGAAGGGAAATAGCATTAAACTCACTTCAGTCGCTGGAAAATAACTTCGGTGATGACTGCAGCATCATCGATTTTCATTTTTGAGTTTTTAAGTGACGGGTTGCTGCCAAATTGATCTGTTCAGAAGTACTAGTTTTTTTTGAAATATCAAAGGAAATTTGTTGGGGATAAAGATCAGGATTGGTTTAAAAAAATTGAGAAATGTGATTTTGGGATGATTTGAACCAAAAGTCGGGCGTTTGAAATCCTGAATCCTTATTTGAATTGAAAATCCTGATGAGATAATTAATAAACTTGTAAAGTTGAGATGATTTTTAAATAAGGAAGGAAAATATGATCTTTGAATGTTGGAATTAAAATTTAAAGTGAAAAGTAAAAATGAAATTAACTTGGATTGAGGAAGAAAATTGAATCGAATTGAATTAAATAAATCTGAGTTAAAATAGAATTGAATTGGAATAAAAATTCAGTTGAATTATAGGTGATATTGAATGGAATTAGACCCTTACTTAAATAAATGGAAGTAAGTTGGATAAGAAATAAGTTGGATAAGAATTGGATTGGAATAAATGAATTAGAATAACTTATAAAAGAATTAAAAATCCATGGAATAAAAATACGCTTGGGTTATAAATAAGCGTAAATCTTGAGTTAAAAATAAAGATGAATATATTCAAGCATAGAATGAATGGAAATGTGTAAAATAATAAGTTGTGACTTATAAAATTTAAAACCGGAATAGAAAACCCAAAATAAATATTGTTTAATGTTTTGGAAAATGAAACAAAAATCCAAACTTGAATTATAAAATAAATTGAACTTAAGAAAATTAAATGAAGTGATTTTTGAGATTAAAAATCAAGTATTGAATTATAAGTAGATAGAGAAGAGTTGAATTGAAGTCAATTTAAACTAAGTTTAATGATATTGGGTTGGGTTTAATCAAGTGGAAATAAAATTCAACTTGGAATAAATTAAAGAAATTAAAATTTTGAAACTTAAATGGATTGTGATTGAATAGGAATAATGATAATAATAAATAAATAAATAAATAAATTGGAATTGAATTGGATGGAGAAATTAAATTGTGTAAAATTTAGTTGATGATGATTTGAACAAAATAAAATTTAATTGACTTAAGCTAAATAAATTATTTGATAGAGTATGTTAATAAAATTTAACTCGGATAAATGAAATGAATTGTACGTTAATAATGAAGTTTGGAAATAAACTCGAATTATAAATAGAATTCGACCTGGATTGATAATGAATTAAAATAAGTGGAGATGTTGTAAAAATAAAATGGAATTGGATTAAAGTGGTAATGGTTTGTATTGCAAATAAAATCCAAGTAAGTAGAAATAAATTGGAAATGACCTTGTTATTAATAAAATAAATTCGGGATGAATTGAGTATGGAAATTGAAATTCGTAATGAGGATTGAGTGAATAAACTAATTGTATTGAATAAATAAATGGATGAAATTTGATTAAATAACAATCAAATGAAAGATGGAAATAGAATTTGTTGCAAAAAGAAATGGAGGTTGGTTGAATGAAATGAACATATGCTATAATGTTAAAAACAGAGTAGTTTTAGTCGCAACAAGTTAAGAAGAAATGAAATTGTTAAGGAGTTGAAATAACTTAAAGACAATAAGAGATATGGAATGTTTTCAAGTTTAATAGAATGGTTTCAAATGAAATGAGTGCGGATAAGAAATGAAACACAAATGAATGGATCATGAATAAAATTGGAATGGAATAAAATTGAAATGGAGTGGTTTGAGAATTAGTTGTAGGCAATTGTTATAAGTGTCAGAACCTTGTATGTGCTTATGGTAATTATATAAAATGCATTATATGTGAAATTTATGTGTTAGCTATATTAAAATAAGTGAAATACTAGTAAATTGCGTATATTTAGCACTTACATGTTTTAGTTGAGTAAGTACAGGTTCAGGGAAGCTGTTGGGTTGGATTTGATCGCGCAAAATCCTAATTAATAAGCCGCTTGCTTAAAAATGCTAAATAAAGGTACGCCTATGCTATAAAAGTAGGAAATATGAACTGTTTTTGTTTTTCCGACCGGGTGGGTCGATGTATATATATTTATATCTCTTGTCAAATTACAAAAGCTCCTCCGTACAAAGGAGACTCTTCCAAAAAAATTCGAACATTTTGGCAGTTAGAAAAAGATTTGAGAAAATTTTTGTTAGCGACAAAACGATTTCAAATTGAAAATTGAAATAACTTAGTGGATGAAACTAATTTAAAATAAGGATATGGATCGGTTATAAATGGAAGATAAAATTCAATATTCAGAGTTGAAGATAAATTGAATTCATATGGAAATGGGAAAGCTAATTTGAATAGAAGTAGATATGAAAACTTCTGCAAGGAAATGTATAAAATGATTTTAAAAGCTACGATTGGATATTATTGCTAAATAGGATATGCAGGTATTATAAAGGGAAAGGAAAATTGGTTTTGATTTCAGAAGATAAATTTGAATTGCTCAACAAAAAGGTATGTGTTTAAATTTCTGTATGAAATTTGATTGGGTTTTTGATCTAGCCACTTGGCTTTTTGTTTTGTTTTGGAATTTGGGAGCCCGTAGAGGCATTTTGTAGTTGCACCGAGCTAGCCGCGCAAAGGAGACGCTGGCGAAATTTTTCAAAAATTTAGGGAGTTAGAAAAAATTTGAGAAATTTTGGAAATTTAAAACTTGGTTTTGAATTATAATTTGAATGATTGAATAAGTAAAGTTGTTTGGGAGCTATGGAAAAGTTTGGAAGGTTACGATGGATAGTGTGTCTTTAATAAAGATTGTTTGGGCTGATGTTAAAACTGTTAGGTTTTGGGAAAGTAGAAAATGGGTATTGGACCATTCTTCTTAACTAGTAATTTCGGGGACTAAATTCTTTTAAGGGGGAAGGAATGTGACGACCCGAAAATTTTGAATATTTGTACTTAGAATATTTAATCGATTTTAAATATTTCATAGTTAGTTTTAATATGAATTTCAAATATCACTATATATTTGACAATTAAATTATTGAATTTAATAAAATTGGAAATTGGGAAAATTATTGAATCGTCAGTTTTAATCCTGTTAAAAATAATTTGAAGGCTTGTAAAATTTATACTGATAATACTAAAGATAGTAGAAGTATTAAAATTGAATTTGGACGTGCTTTGTTAAGTTTTGAAATTTTATCGTTTAAATCGAATTTAAAAAGAACTTCTGAGGCACAGTCTTGGAATTAGACGAAACTGGTTCCATTAGATCCGTAATAGTGTATTATTATTGGATTTTGATTTTAGTAGTGTTTGGAGTGATCGTTTGGCTGTATGATAAGTAAACGCGCTGAAAATTTATATGAAAATTTAATAAATAATCGGTTCAAAAAGCTATCTTCCACATATGACTGAATTAGGCTCCGAAACACGTTCCATTGTGTTCGGAATATGGGAAAAACCTAATAAACGCCTGGCGGCATGTCTGATTCGGAGTTTGAGATTTCGAGTTATGCTAAACGAGGTATTTTAGAAATTTAATAATATTAAAAAAAATTGGAAAGTCAAACCAGCCACCCTATAATCGTACTCGAGCCACCATAGCTTCTGAAACGCATAGATCAACATTCCCCTTCTCGTTTAAATCACTCAACCCTCCTTCTATAATTAAACGAAATCGAAAAAAAAGAATCGAAAAGGAAAAAGAAATGTCGGAACTTAGTTAGGAGAAATCAGAAAGGCGAAGGCCTATAGCCTCCTTCTTCTCGAAAAAAATTTCGTTCCTCCTCTTCAAATCAAATCGCGAGATCCATTCGCGATTTTTCTTTTTTTCCTTCGGTTTTCGATCTGTTCAAGCTTTAAAGGGAAATCTTTGAGTTCTGGAGAAATGTTAGACGACGAGCTGTTATCTTTCGAATCAATGGAAGGAACTCGCGAATCGAGCTCGTGATCTTGTGTGCTTCGAAGGGCTAGGGTTCGATCATAGAGGATGAGTTGCGCGCGCGTTTGGGCCTGACTCTCGAATCGCGGGGAAGCTGGGTCGAGACGTATCGGAGTCACGATGGAACCGAGGTGTCGAGGAATTGTTCGCATGGAGGTGTCGAGGGATGGTTCGCACGGAGACTGGAAGTCGCAACTTTTTTTGCGATGGATTTGAAGTGGTTCGCCAGGTCCGGTCGCGATAGGGAAGGGGTGTGGCGGCTCGAGCGATCGACAGTGAGGTTTGTTTTCTTCTTTATTCCGATGTAATAAAATTTTATTTGTAGATGAATGAAAATTTAAACAATATGGTTTGAAACAGAAAATAATAATAATAAAGATGAATATGATTTTAAATGTTTTCCTGTATGTATATATACATAAATACACATACACATTTTGATCTTGCTGCTTAATTTTAAAGAAGTATTAAAGTGATTTATATATTATAATATCATATTAAAATGAAGATTTACAAATTAATAAATTGTGATGAAGTGGTAAATTTTGGTTTGAGCATTTTTAAATTGATATTACTCAAGTCTAAACCCGAGTTTAATCTGTTGATTTTTAGTCCAATAATCAGAAATTATTTTTATAGATAAGATTTTGGAAAAAAAAATATAGGGATTTTAAAATGTCTGAAGAACTTGTAAAAAGGTTAGATTTTTGAAATCTATAGTTTATTTTTAAAGGGAGTATATGTAGTTTCAAAAGGAAAATTAACGGTTTAAAAAATAAATCATTAGTTAAATTAATAAATGGTAAATAACTATTCGCTTTTTTTTAGAGTATTAACAAACCTTATAATATTCATACAAGGTCTGAAATCGTGTAGAAAATAGTCAAGATGTAATGGATTGCAAACAAAATCAAAAGTGAGTTAATCTCACTCATCTGGGTTAATTTAAATTTAAATGGTTAAATTTAAATAATTGGTTGAATGATTGAATTGATTTGATGTGCTATATTATATATAGTAGTATATAGTATATATTAGGTGATTTATTTCCCGCGTTATATAGCGGATGAGGCCCTATGCGCCGCATAATAGCGGATGATATTATATTAATCCCATATACCGTGATATTCCACCTCGAAGTGGAATTGGTATTGTGCTAACATCTGTGGATGCAGAGAAACAGGTTGGAGGATCCAACTGGATTCCTCAAAATTATTTAGATTGTTTAATATTATGTGTTATGAATATTTGATATTCTATGATGAATTATATTGATAATTGGAATATTGAATGCTATGATTTGCTTGAATATATTTCAGTACACTAGGTTATCAAAATATATAAAATTGGATTTTTGAAAATAAAATAAAAGAGTGAACCTTTAAACAAAATAATTAGAGAGAATTTGAATAAATTTAAGAATGAACTGGAAAAGAATAAAAGTGATTTTAAAATTTTAATAAATAAAATCTGAGTATGGGAACGGAGATTCTGAATAAAAGGGAAAATAATGAATTTTAAAACCCAAGTGATATTATTTAATGAAATAATGAATTTATTTTAAAATTCAAGGTTTGAATTTATTTAAAGGGATAAAGAAGGAATTTGGGGAAATTTGAAATTGGTGTTTGCAATTAAAAGATTTTAAATCATAATTAAGAAATAGAATCTAAAGGTAACGGGTTTTGAATAAAATGAGTAAGTAAAGGAATTTATTTCGAATGGAGTAATTTGAAAATCAATTTGAAAATTGATTTAAGTGTTTAAAATTGGAATTTTAAAAGAGAAGTGGGACTTTGGAATTTATAAACTGGGTTTATAAAAGCAAAGTGATATATCGGTGGATATTTTAAAGAATAAATTCACGGTGGGAATTTATTAAAGGAGTGGGTAAATTTGTTTAAAAATAAATAGTGATTTATTTTTAAAAGATGTAGAAGGGAAGCGTATTTCCTTGAATAGCCAAGTACGTTTCAAACAAATTTTAGGTATAAGTAAAAAAATTAAGCTGTTTAAAAAGCATGTTTTAGAAAATTTATTATTTCTAAATGCTTAAATTCTAAAGTAAATATTTTTCAAATCTATTATCATAGTAATTAATTAAAGGTGACTTGGTATTTTTTGACAGAGAAAATCTAGTTTTATATTTTACAAAGTAACCTCATTTTCAAATATTCCTATAGTATATATTTTTAATAAAGTATTGAAGTAGTTTTCAATGTAAATGTTAAAGTATGTTTCATAATAAAGTGTTTTAAATTATTTTAGAAAACTAAAGTTTTGCGCTTGGTGTTTTCAGTGGAAATAAATATTTGGGAATTTATTCCATAAGAAGAGTGTGGTTTGAAAACTGTTTTCAAAAAGGGTTTGAAAATGGAAATATATCTTGCGAAGATATTTTGAGGTTAATAAATAATATGGTGAAATTATTTATGTTTGATGGTTGTTGCAAATGTTAATTGATAGTTAAATAACCGACTATAAATATTGGACAATGCGTTGATCATTTTGAAGAGACCGGGATCGGGATTAATCTCTCGAAAACCACTTTGATCCGGTTTGTACGTTTTCGTGAGGAAGACGAGTTTGGATTCGAAGATGGAGCAGTGAAGTGCAAGGGCTAGTCGCTACAAATCTTGAGGATGATTCCAAAATGGATGTAGTAGGAGTAGTGCCTTCGGTTCCGTTCGATCCCGGGACGGACTTGTATGGATTGAATGCTTTCAGAACATCGTCAGGTGGACGATAAGCATTCTAAGAGATGAGTTCTCTAAAGGTAATGCTTAGCCTCAAGCCTCATCAACCGGGAATGACTGAAAATCAGGGGTTATGCAGCAAGGCTAGGTGGGTAGCACCCATTAGGGTGAGGTCATCCCTGTTTAGATGTCCCTTATTATTCGGCTTAGTGGTGTGATTGTTGATCCCAACCGTGGGGCGATCTTACTCGGGATTATCTAGTAAGGGGTAGTCCTAGTCTTGTGTTGCAGGGGATTGGGAGTAATCCTCGGTATGGGGATATAGGCCACGTACTGTGACAGGTGGTACCCCAGTGTCTAGTCATTAGTTGGAAATCCATTCTCCCTACGTGCCTTTACGGTTTTGTTTGTATACCTATTAGCCGGAATTTAATAAATGTAACAATTTCGGCTATTTGAATAAGTATTTGTATATAGACACTATTATAATATCAGAGGATTTTATAAGAAATGTTTTTAGCTATCGTAAGGTAAAACCCGACATGTTTATTTGTGGCATGGTCTTACGAGATGCTTTGATTTCAAAAGATTTTGAAAGTTAATAATCAATTTGAGTGTGGTTTTCTCACGCTGGTATTCCAGACTGACTCGGGTGTTATTTAATTATAGTACTCGGGTCAGACCGAGTATTATAGAATGCAGGAAAGAAGGCTGTGGAGCTCAAGAGATGAGCTGAATGGCGAGACGTACTTCCGTACTTGATTTATATTCCACTGTGTATTCAGTTGTGTGAGGATAGTTTATGATGACTTTCCAATTGTGTGTTATGTGATTGATGTACTCTGATGATGTAATATATAAACAGATGTAGTTGTTCTTGTGTAACGATCATTTATTATCTATTATATTTTATTCCGCTGAGATGGTTAGATTCAGATGTTGTTTTCTATTTTCTTCTTTTACCTCTTCTTCTTTAACCCAAATGGTTCGTATTTCATTTCATCTTGAGTTGATTGATGGAGAATAGTGTCGACCTAAGAGGTACGGATTCGAAGGTTGTTACATCAACACACTTCAATATGATTTAACATCATTCGTTATTAGTTTGGAGTGGTTCGGATAAATCCTAGGACCGGTGTCCCAAAGCTAAGCGATATTTTTTGGCTAAATGAATTCACGTTCTTTTGGAAGTATGCATTAAGAAATTGAGTCTTTATTGGGGAACTTGAATATACCCGACATAACACCCGAGTCCAAACAGGTCCAGATTTGATAGTCGGTTATTTAACTAACAAATAAGCAAACAACAACTAATTCCATTTGAAACTTATTTATCCATGGAAACCACTAAGCCTCAGAACATATCTTTATTTAATAAATCTCTTTCAAAAACGTTTGTCTAAAGCATTCATATACTTATCTCTCTGACATAAGTATATTCACAAAACATTTTCGAATAACTTCTTACTTCCAAATCAGTTAAAAAGGATTAAACTAATGTTGTTTAAATTGGAGGTAAGGATGACCTTAAACACTATCCCATTGGTGTTAAGTGTGGAACGGATGTTTCATACCACCATTTTTAGAAGGTCAATTTAGAGAAACCCAGATCTCAAATTCTTTTTATATTCTTTCAGTTAATCCTTTTTAAACAAATCTACTTCATTCATGAAATCTCTTTTACTTGAAATCCAAATCCATTTCAAAATACTTCCAACTCCCAAATCCATTTACAAAACCCTTTTATAAATATTCAAAATCATTTATATAACTTTTTTACAAACCTTTCCTGTTTAACCAACTTCTTAAATAACTCTAAAATCAAATTAGCTTCCTTTAATAAGCAAAAGCATTTTATAAATCTTCCTTATTTATGAAATCTTCCTTGCATAAAAACTCAAATCCATTTACCCAAAACACCTTGTAAATTTTCAAAGTCCTTTATAAAACTCTTTATTAAAACTTCTTTTCATAACATGGAAAACCATTACCATTAGTTAAAAACATCTTTAATAATACATTTGTCAAATTATTCTTTGAATGTCTTACTCAATATGCAATAACTTTGAAACCATTTCAAAAAGAAAATGAAATATTTATCCTTACAAAATCAAACAGAGGCTCAATGACCACAATGGTGCTTTTAATTTTATTTTACTTAACTAGTTAAATATGGCATATAATAACACGTATATAAAGAATCAACACATAACCATCAATTAGCTTAAGTAAATATCCAAGTTAATTATAATAGGAGAATGGTGTTCTGTTCTGCTAATGGATTCATTTAGTTTTCTAATCATATGAGGTTACTTAAGGGTAAGCGACATAGAAATCCATTGATCTAAAACAAATTTGAAAAGAAAACGGTTCAAAACAAAACTGATTACTTAAACTCAAAGCGATTTTAAATAAATTAAAACCTTGTGAATGAGAATCAAATCCTTGTTAAATAGTAATTAAACTCTAATTAAAAGTTATTAATCCTTAATTGAACCTTATTAAAACATAGTTAACTTTAATCAAATATTAATTTAAAATAAAACCCCTTTTTAAAATAATAATTAAGTAATAATTATCTAAATAAATAATTAAATATTAATTAATTAATCCCTAATTAGTAATTAAATAATGAATAACATTAATTAAGTAGCAAATCATGATTAACTTAACTAATTAACATTTAATTTTAAAAACCATTATTAACAAATGATTAAGTACTGATTACCTTTATTAATTAATTAACCAATTAAATAATTAATAATTAAAAATCGGTTCTCTAATTATTTGATTAAAGTTAGAAAACATTTTCAAAAGGATTTATAAGTGAAAACAAGTTTGGATCGGAAAAATAATTAGATTTTCCGAACTGCACGTATAGCGACTATCGCTATACGGACCCATAATTTCAGAACTTAAAATTTTGATTTTCAACTTTTAAAATTTCAACTTTTGAACTCTTGTCTTCTATAAAAAAAAATAAAAACAAACTTTTGAAAACCAAAATCAAAGTTTTAAACTCGAAAAAATTTCACTTTGAAACAAAAATCATACTTTCGACAAAAAGCGAATTTCTAAGTCGCTTTTGGTTAGCGAATCGCTATCTTAATGTCATGAATCCACATACAACAAATCCAACATTCCAATACAATATCATATCATAACATTATAGCACCATCAAAAACAAAGTATTACTTCATAATGCTAAATGTTCCAGTATTCAAGTTATAATCTTTATCGCCTACTCAAACTTCGGCATAACCAATCAGCACCAAATCAACATATATGCATGCACATATACGTAAGCAACATTTTAACTTATACATAAACTTAAAAAGTTCGTAACTTGAGTTTTAAAAGCATGGATTTTACTCATCAAATTTTCACTAAATCAAGGCAAACTTCTGCTAAACTTGAACACAAGCTAGTACTTTGCAAAAATGAAGTCACTGGATGACTTGGATGCCTATATACCCAAAATGGGATCCGTCTTGGACAATTTGGACTATTCAGACTTGGCCATGGATGTTTTAGGGTGGATGTGCTTGCAACTTGGAAGAGATAAGGTTGTAGTATATGTAAAAGTGGTTTAGTGGACTAAAGAGGAGATTTTGAGTAAAAGAAGTGATTTTTTTACTTAAAATGAAGAAAAGCCACAGACATATATTTTCAAGCTTTTAGGAGTTTGAAAGTAAAGAAGAGGATTGAAAAATGAAAATTACAAAATGGAAGAAGAATCTATAGGCTTAGGAATATATTTTAAAAAAATAAAGTGCTTATAGTTAAACATATAGACATGCATGCAATCCATACCCCCCTCCAATATAATCATCATTATTGAATAATTAAAATAGGCATGTTTGCTGATAAAAATCCATTTATTTGTTATAAAAATATATTTTAAATAGCCTATTACAAAGTTGCAAAATCTCGGGTCGTCACACGAATCTATATTATCATCATTTGTTATTATTTTATAGAGTTGAATATTTAATTATAAACCTATTATTTTAATATTTAAAATTTATTAATTATTTGCAAATCAAGGCGGTAAAATTTCGGGTCATTACATCGACAATAACTAAACCTTATGTCTTGAAGATGATGTGATATTACACAATGATGTGGATATCGTGTTCATCATGTTACGATACCATACAATGACCACAATATCGTAATACATAGTTCTAGAATAAGATATCATACAATAATCCAGATGTCGTAATTATCATTTTGATGTGGCATGATATCACAAGAGGACCTTGATCACTATTGTTACACCCATTTTTAAATCAACTAATAAACGTAGCTTCAGGTAAACAAAGTTAATAGCAAAGCAGTGTAGTAAGGACCTAATTGGGTCGAAAGCTACAGCACATAAGGAATGCATAGGTTTCAAATACAACATCAAAGGCCTAACAACTATCAGCTAAACTGTACAAACCAAAAGGTTTTTTTGCTACTAACCAGTTCCCATCCCCTTTGTAAGATGCATCGTTAAAGGCTCGATACAAGAATTCCTCAACATTCACAAAGTCCAACTCACCTTCACAACATCAGCCAGAACTACCCTCTGACTGTGCAAGTAGCATGGTACAATATGTTATCATTAAACAACAAAGCTGAACTCCTCAACATACAACATGAACATAAGCCAAATGACAAGCATCCAACGACATTGCTCCTATTTTAGCACTTCAAATTTAAATTACCCACCTAATTCAAACTTTCCCGCCTAATTCTAAATTATCTAGCCTAAATCTAGGTCAGTAATCCACAACACTCAATCCCAGCAACGTAGATGAAAGGCATGTGGCAGAATCTAACAATTCCATGTAGATAAAAAAAATTGACATCAGCAAACCATGTGATGTCTGGTCTGCTATAAAAGGAAAGGACTATAAAAGAAAAAAGGATTCAACTTTTTTGTACGAAAAGAATCAAATGCGGTAAAAGTTGTGCTAAAATTTCATTTAATTCAGTGCTTATACTAGAAAAGAAATATAAAGATTGACTGATTCGACCTTTAGATGTAGGATTCCTTAACATCCAAACCACGTAAATTCTTAATGTCTTTACTTTTTTGCATTTTTTATACTTTTCACCGCGATTTGAGTTGTTTTAATTTAGACTAGCCTATTAAGGCATCATAACAAACATTAAATTGCATACCTCATAATTATGTAAGCATACTTCAATATAATTACTACTAATAGTGACAACTTAATAAACATTAAATTGCTAATTCCTAACCATGTAAGCATTCAGTGACACAGTTACTTCTACAATATGGTATTGTGAGATCGAAAAATCTCACTAACATTTTGGCGCTTGAAGGAGGGGCGTGCCCCCAACAAACTTGTTTCCCAAATTTTTATAACTACATCCTCATAAATCAGGCATCCAACACGCCCTCCAAAACACCAATTCCACAACTCCTCCTTTAGTTGAAGTGAAACATTATGCCACAAGACAAAATCCTACAAAAATCCTAACTCTTCTAAACCAATGATGGGCCCACTGCAAAATTCCTCCTCAAATCCTGTCCTAGCGGCTTTGAATATTTTCATGGCCTAAATAAGCAAAAGGATGGTAAGGATAGAATGAATAATGGTCCGGTATCCGTCTCCAAATTAAACTGACTTCCATAGGTCCATAGCTCCTTGTCACTACTCGCTAGTCATGAAAACTGCAAGGTTGTTGGATAAAAATGACAATCTTGATAATGAGAATGTGGATGATAGATTCGGGAGCAATGCAAAAAGCTTAAAATCAAATCCAAGTCAACCCTCATATCAAACCCAAAAAGAAAATATTAGCCCTGTAACACCACTTAAAATAAACCATAAATATATAAGTTTAATAAATTAAATTAAATTAAACAAGATAGGGATAAAAATATATAATCAAAATCTGACCACAAAAGTTATGTCGTTGTGTTCGTGGCGAAATTCTAATCAATTTTCATATATAATATATTGAAAACGAAGCTCGATTGAAAAAAGATTATAAAAGAGTTATAAAAGGATGGAAAGCTCTTAAAAGGATTGTTGGGTTAAGTGTAATTTTTAGGCAATGAATAATTAAAATGACGATTTTGTTGTTTAAATCAGCATAGGTATTTTAACCAGAAATGAATTTTAAAATTAGTTAAAAGGAAATAAATATTTTTATAATGATAAATATCAAAAATAAAAATACCATGGAACTACTATTTTGATAAAAATTGATCGTTTTTGGTTAAAATTTGTGGTTTGGTAAATAAATATAGAAATTGTTTACGTTGTATAAAATGAAATTATTCTCTTTTAGATAGGAAATAAATCAATTTTTTTATAGAAATGCGAGTTTTGTAAAAAATCAAATAATATGATAAAGAAATGAATTTTTGAATTAAGTGTGATGTTGGGAAAATTAATGTGAAGGTGCTTTTGTATTTGTTAACAAAAGGGGAAAATGAAATAAAACAAAATGAAATAAAAGAACAGGGATATTTACTTAACCCATTTCATTCTAAATATAAAATAAAGAGAAGATTACCTTTTTATTTAATCATTATTGGACAAACACTTTCTACTCAAACAAAGAAATATAACATTATTTTCTTCTCAAAATCCACCTAACTCCTAGCCCTTTAGAAAATCAAAGCAAATCCAATAAATTTTGACAAATTATGACACTCAAAACTAAGCTTCTCAAAATTCTTCCACGTCTCTAGACATGAAAAGTTGGAGTTTTAATCATATTTTTGTGGCCAAATTGTTATGATAGGAAAGAAGAGGAGGGCTGAAAATGGAAGGATAGGTGAAATTAAGAGGAAAGCAAGGATATCTTTGAACTTTATGGACAAGGTGAGTATTGTATAACCACATCTATATCACTAATGAGTTGCATGTTATGGTTATAGGTTGTCAGTGATGAATTGGCTTGAAATTGGTTGAAGTATTAATGACAGTTTATGCTATGTTTGATAATAACTCGTTTTTAAGAAATATTCCCCATGTTTGGCCTTATAGTGTTCGAGTCATTGCTTAAGATAATTATATGTTGTAATATGGGATTTTTCAAAATTGACAAAATATTGGTTAGGGACTATAGATTCGCCTACAGCAAATTGATCTAGGTTCAGCCACAATCAGTCAACTGATTGTACCTGACCAGTTGATCGGTTGGCACTTTGCTTGGGCAATTTACTCTAGGCAGTAGTTGCGTTCATTAAAATATTGTTTAAAAAATTTAAATAAAAACTATGCTTTCGAAAATCTCTTTTGTTAATTATTTTAGAAAATAATATATCAAATTTATTTTTTCTGCTTTCTCAATATAAATAGATTTGTTGAGAATTCTTTTTTATGAAACCAAACATTTATAAGGGAATTTTTATATTAAAATTCTATTTAAAATTTGAAATAAGTTGCAAGATCGTTTGCTTAAAATTTATGAAAGCCAAGCCAGATAAATATGATGACTTGATTTAAAAGTTGCGATAGTGCTTTATTGAATAGATGTAAGGACTTAATTTTCAAAAGGCATGATGCCAATGTTTTATAAAGCATGGTAGATTTCATTTTATAACATGGGGTATATTTTTTTATAAGGTCAGTGGCATCACATTTTTGAAGTTCAATATCTTTTATTTTAAAATTTGCGAAGATTTTACTTCTAAAATATGTGATAACTTTGAAAATTTAAAAATCATGGTTACTATGGCTTTCGATACTTGTGATGGCCATAATGCTTAATACAAATGGAATCTTTCAAAAGGAAACTTGCTATGGTTTTTCTTATAAAACCTACGATGGCAACTGTTTATATCTGTTGACAAAAGTTATATTAAAACATGTGATAGCTTTATTATAAAAACGTACAAAGGCTTTATAACTAAAACTTGCCAAGACTACTATTTTAAAGGACATAAAAGTTATGATGTTTAATGCACGATGGGGTTGAACTATATTTTTTGCAAAGGCCATGGTTTTTAGAATGTGTGAAAGCTTTTATTTAGATTTTGTGAAACCATTTTATTTAAAAATTTCGATGACTTTAGGATTTAAAATATAAGATCAGGTATATTATATATGTATGTATGTATAGACATATGTGCACAAGCACACACAAAACGACCTCAATTTGTAGTTATGCAATGTTTAATAATTACAAGTGTTACATTATTTTTAAATCGGTGCATGAATGAAATATATACTTTTGTATTGATAGTTTACTTATGTTCAGCTTTTATTAATCTTGGTATGCTATTGGATACCGATATGCTAAAATCAACTATAATATAACATTAAGGATCCGAGGAAGGTAATAACCAAGTTAGGATTGTTACGTAGTGTGTTCTTGCGCTTAACTAGAAAGCTACGGAGGAAACATTGGATGTAAGAAATGACCTATTAGTTACAAAACCATTTGAGAAAATTGAAATTGAACAGCTAACACTGAGGTATCTCATTAAGTTATGACTCCCTTACCCTCGAGTCATAGGGTCAACAATTCGCAATGTACAGGCATCAATATAACAACAAAGAATTAGGTCATGGAGTAAACAAAGTGGGGAAGCTCATTGATGAATATAGCAAGTTGGTGAGGATGCCTGTGATGGAAGGAAACTTCTCAACGACTCGATAAGCTTTTAATTACCATATAAACATCTTTGATTATTGGTGAATGTAAAGTAAAAAATGGTATGATGAATTAACTCCTAATAAAATGTATAAGAAATGATAAATAAATATAACTGGTGAGTTTTATATGTGACACGAAAAGGCCTAATGTATTAGTGGTTGATTATTCATGTTGACATCAATTACCTGTTAATGATATTAATTATATTGTTAATCCTTGTGATGTAGGTAAGGGCCAAGTATGACTTTCATTTATGTTTATGGAAAATACTAATGAGGGAACACCCATTCCACCATGCGATGTAGTCCCACTAAGTATTGGTATTATTTGGATGATGGTTAATATTATTGTGGGGTACATGATGTGCTACCCTAATAATGTGTGGAATGAATCCTAAAGATAATGTAACACTAGAAAGAGGGGGTGAATAGTGTTTTTAAACTTATTATCAATTTACTTTATGGTTATCAAATCCAATAATACAGAATCAGAATCATAGGCAGTGGTATAACAAATGCAGGAAGTAAAAGCAGTAAAAGTAAAATGAAGACACAAATTTTTCATACTGGTTTGGATCCTCAATCCCGCATCCAATCTGATACCTCGTACAGAATTTCACTATAACCAACTTGCACTTCCACGAGTGGAAAGCAAACTTTTACAACTTGACTTTGAATCAGCTGACAAGTAACACATATTCTAACTTCCCACGGGTGGCAGGACACACCTAGACCTTCTTGACTTTGAACCAGGTGGAAAGAACCCTTACCTCAACATTTTACGGGTGGTAGGACACATCTATACAATCCTAACTACCTGTTGATGGCAGATGCACCCTTACAAACAAATTATTGCATCCTCACTTCTTGCATTATCATAAGAAGAAACGAATAAGGTAAAGAGCCGAGAAAGCGACCCCTACAATTAAAATCAAGATAAAAGGAGAAAAAATTAAAAGCAATCCAAATGATACTACACAAAGAACTGGCTTGTGGTCATTACATTTAACCTTAAATGGAGGAACCACGGTCGAAATAAGCAAACAAAAGGGTATGAAATACCGCGCTCAAAAAAAGAGCCGCAAAGATGCAGAAAGAGGCAATTGTAATGCACAAAGCTAAAGAAAAACATAGATACTATGCATCAATGCTATCAGCTGCTTCAGAAATACGAGCATCCCAGACAAACAAATAAGGTTGCGCACGAGCAATGATACATTGCATGCACAAGCCAAAGAGCATGGGTACTATACTATGCTATCAGCAAAACTCATACTTTGTTAATACCTTTGAGAGTGGATCTACACTACATAAGTTGAGGGCAACCTAAGAAGTACCATAAGGATTCAAGGAGAATTCCAGAGGACCACACATAGGGTCACTCAAACAGCGCTCCAACGCAGATCCACACTTGCAGGCAGACAACATAGATACCAACCCCTTCACCTCTATCAACAATCTATGCACATCAGCAATGTTGTCAAATTGAATCACATCCAGCGCAAGTTATGATGCAAGCATAGCAAACTAGTACCTAAGATAAGGTAGGGTAGTGCAATTTTACCCCGATACGATGCCAAACAAACAAGTGCAAATCGGATAAGTAGCATACATACAAGAACCATAGCATCATGCGAGAATCATATATCAGTCAGTACATATGAGATGGCAGTATCTCGGAGCCAAAAAGTAACTTTTTAATGTCGCTCCCTGAGGACTCACATGAAAAGCTATCTCGCCACAATTTTGAATGTTCCAACTCTAATTTTAGGAGTTCCACCTTCAACTCAAGCTTCCCGCTAAAGACATACCAGCAATTCGGATATGTCAAATAGGCCATGGATAGATGACATTTGGTACAATCTAAGGGCTGAAGCATAATGACGAGCAAAGAATTCTATCAATCCACGTACATCCTAATATTATAAATAGAAAAGGCACTGTAGCATGAAAAGGACCTTTCACCTTTTTCTCTGCCATGGAAACTTGTACCAAATTAGTGAAAAGAAAGAAAGAGAAATCTCCCCCGTGGACGTAAGGTTCCTTAATATTTGCACCACATAAATTCCTTAGGTCGTTTATTATTTCCTACTTTTGTTTGTTTACCTACTTAGTTTTTAGTACCAAATCTTACCTTATTTGCATTTGAATTATATACTAGTTAGATTTGACATTTTAAGGAACGGTTAACGTGCAACTACCTGATTATGTAAGTATCCTACATCACAATCACTACTTTATGCCAAATTTAATACTACTTAATTTTGCTAATACAAATCATTGAGGTAATTAGCATACTAATTACTTCACACTTAATTAAGGAGTTGGGAGGTGAAAAAGTTCACCAACAACTTTTGGTGCTGGAAGGAGGTCGACCTCCGTTCAACTCCTACATCTAGCAAAACATTACACCACATACCATGAATCTCACTGATTCACCTCTCCCTCCTATCCAAGAACATTTACACTTGGCCGCAAAGACCGCCAACAAATCACTTATACCTTCGAAAACCAAAGATGAATGAGTGCTTCAACCGAGGTCCCCGTAGACCTTATCTTGGCCGCATTCCAATCCTTCACACATCAAATAAACCAACGCATGGAAGAATTAGAAAAGACAATGACCTAACATGTCATTCATAGACCATCTTCACCTCCCCACTCCACAGCTCACCGCTTACATTCCCCTACTGTACTGAACATTCAGCAAGGGAAAAATAACGACACTCCCACAAATGGGAACGTTGACACTAGAGTAAAATCTAACACCAAGTTAAAAGTTAAAATCCATGCTAACCCTCGGATCAAAACCAAGCCAGCCAATATAAACCATCTGCTACTAGAAAAAAAAACTTGATCTGCCAAAGACGATAATGACACCACATTTGAATGTAATTCATCCCAAGTTGACCTAAAAGAATGCAAAATCCATCAGCTAAAAACTTGGGTAGAGCAACTAGCAAGGATCTGTCAGTAGAATACTAGAGAAAAAATAGACAAAAGAATTTGCTCCCCTTTTAATGAGATTATTATTGAGGCAAATTTTCCTGATAACTTTAAAGTCGCCTCAATTGACAAGTTTGACTAAACTACAAATCCCAAGGATCACCTCAGCACTTTCGAATATTTCATGGACATCTAACGGTCAGAAAGATGGCCCGGTGCAAGTTGATCATTGTATACCTATCCATTGTAGCCTCACGGTGGTTCTAAGATACCGACTAGGAGAATTCCGATCTTGGAGGCAATTATCTTCTTATTTTCTAAGACAATTCAATTCGTGAAGAGAAGCCTCCCTACTATGTCATGTGTAAAGCATGGTAAAAACGAAAGCCTATGCAATTTCGTTAAGCGCTTTCAGGCAGAAGCTCTCTGAATTGGGGGACTAGCGAAGAAGCGTTACTAATGGTAGCCCATGCTGAATTAGGAGAGGAAAAGCTATATGGGACAAAAATAACAAAAAGTCTTACCATAGCATGAAGGCTTTCTACGAAAGGGTTGCTGGTTATATCAGGATGGAGGAAGCCAGGTCGATAGCACAATCTCAGGGAACATCTTCTGCCAGTTATGACAAGAAAAGGGGGCAGATGGATATCACCCACCCGCGAAGCGATAAAAAGAGTTAAACATCACTAGAAAACCCCCTTACTTACACCTTTGGACATATATATGAGATGACCAAGGCTAAGCTAGCATACAACATGCCAAATAAAGGAAAGAAGCCTGGACAAAACCAAGGTGGATACTACCGCTTTCACCGAGCAAATGGTCATGATAGTGACAACTGCTGATATCTAAAGAATGAGATAGAGAGGTTGATTGAGAAGGGTTATTTAGGTACTTCTAGAGAGAAAATAATGGTGACAGGATAGGAAATCTGACTCCAGACCCTAATAAACACTAAGCGGGGAACACTTAAACCTGATAGGTTCAATCTATGGGGACCACACCTTGTTGGCGTAAGCAAAAAGGCGCAGGAGAGATATGTGCTAGAGGCCAAGGTCTAGAAAAAGACCATTTTCCATTTCAAACAGAAACCTACACTAGACATAACGTTCGTGACAGTCAATGCGGCGGAAGTTGTGTTCCTACACCAAGACCCACTTATCACCACCGTATAGATATCAAATTATGCTATGAAGAAAGTCTTTGTCGATTCTGAAAGCTCAATAAACGTCATCTTCAAGACTGCTTATGATTAAATGAAATTACCATTAGAGATCTCGAAACCTAATCCTACGAATCTTTGATTTCAACAACACTTAACCATTCCAGTGGGGTCAACGCATCTACTCGTTATGGCTGGAAGTGCCCCATTATACAAGTCATTTTATGCAAGTTTCTTGACCATCAATCAACCCACACCATACAATGCTTTCTTGGGTAGACCCGCTCTGATTGATCCAGAGGCAATCATCTCTCAAAAAGACCTGCTCATGAAATTCAGCATTCCAACAGGGAATAGGATCAGTGAGAGAGGAATAATTTTTAGCTAGGGAACTTTACTATGTAGTTCTTAACTCTAGCTATAAAATTGTTTCAAACTATTTTGCTATCTTTTGTGATATTTGTAATGATAACAACAAAAAAGAAACCAAGCCAGTACGTAAAACTACACCGGTATCAGATACTCAAACTAACATTAAAGCACGTAATCCTACACCCCCAAAACCCAGCAAAAAAAGAAGAGAACATATATACACATGATCGGCACTTCGAAAATAAATCACTTTTGCACATTTTTTCTCCGAAGAAGCTTAGGAACAAGCATCGTTTATGAACTCACCACCAGAAGAGGAGTCAGAAAGTGAGATAGATTCGAGGTTAAGCACAATAAGGAAAGAATTAAACCAGTAGATGATCTTGAAGACATACAAATAAATCCAAAGGACCCCATAAAGGTACTCAAGATAGGAAAGAACCTTAGTGCAGAAGCACAGAATGTACTGATAGACTTTCTAAAAAGGTCAATAAATGTATTCGCCTGCACTCATTCAGACCTGTGTAGTTAATGCCCCGCTATTACCCCGCTATACCTCTGCTATATCTCATAGTGGATTTCTACCGCTACGATTTTCCATGTAGCCCCAAACTATAGCATTTTCGCTTTAAGCCCCGTTATTTCCACTATATCCCGTTATTCCCACTATATTTCGCTACTTCCGCTATATCTTATTTAATAAAATGAATTGAAAAATTGCATATGCGTTATAAAAATTATGAAACTAATTTATTTGATTTAATTTTTAATATATTTTCAGAAATGAAAATACTATAATATTCTACTAAATTCAATTATGTTATATAATAGTTTTACGTTTATTTAAAGTACATTGCACATGTTTTTATTTAAAATTATTTATGTACTAATTATAATTCAATTGAATCATGATTTTTCATTTAATTACCATTTATATATTTGTAAAAACATTAAGTACGAGTTTTATATGCTATTTTAGATCCATCTGCTATATCCCGCTATATTCTTGTTGTATCCCCGCTATGACTTTTTGCACCTCCACCGCTTTAAATCTTCCGAGCGCATTAACTGCACAGATTCAGACATGGTAGGAATAGAACCAGCATTCATCTACCATGCACCGAACATCGACCCAGATGCTCATCTGATTAGTCAAAAGCATAGAATTCTAGACTAGGAAAGAAACAATGCTCTACACAAAGAGATTAAGAAGTTAAAGGATAATGTATTCATTGGGGAGGTATACTATTCGAAGTGGATTGGCATCCTGTACTCGTAAGAAAACCTAATGGAAAATGGAGCACTTGCATAGACATCACCAATCGCAATAAGGCCTACCCGAAAGACAGTTTCCCCTTGCTAAGGATTGATCAATTAGTAGATGCGACCAGCGAGCACAATTTACACTCATTGATGGATGCATATTCGAGGTACAAAAGATAGACATTGTTTGAACCAGATCAATAATAAACTAGTTTTGTGACAAATAAAGGATTATACTACTACAAAGTCATGCCATTTAGGCTCAAGAACATAGGAGCAACCTACCAGAGGTTTGGCCAATATGATGTTTGCCAAACAGATTGGAAAGAATGTGGACGTATATGTGGACAACATGTTGGTTAACTCAAAAGTAGCATTAAACCATGTCCAAGCATACATTCACAGTCCTAAGGCAGTACAATATGAAGCTGAACCCTCTGAAAAGCACCTTCACCATCCGTTCAGGCAAGTTCCTAAGGTATATAGTGAGTGCACGTGGCATTCAAGCAAACCCTAAAAAGATTGAGGCCATAGGAGGAATGGGAATCCCAAAGAAGCCGAAGGATCTGATGAACCGAAATGGCATGGTAGCGACCCTAAGCAGATTTATATCCAAAGAAACATAAAAGTGCATCCCATTCTTTGACCAAGTGAAGAAGGGGCAAAACTTCGAATGGATTAAGGGTTGCAAAGCTACATTCTAAAACCTAAAGGATCATTTGGTCAATACTCCTATATTATCAAAACCAGTGGCAAGTGAGAACTTATACCTTACTTAGCTGTAATTGATATGGTTATTAGTGTTGTAGTGGTACGAGAGAATGAAGGGATGTGAAGGCTCATCTACTTCACAAGCACAGTTATCAGAGGTAGAGCTAAATTACTCAGTTGTTGAAAAGCTTATGTATAACTTACTCCTTGCAGCAAGAAAGCTGCGGCCCTATTTGCAGGTGCATCCCATCAAATTCCTCATAGACAAACTTCTTAGGCAAATACTGCAGAATCCGGAGACATTGGGCCGCCTATTAAAATGAGCAATGGAGCTTAACCAGTACAACATCACCGATTGTCCTAAGAAGGCAATCAAAGGGCAATCACTTGCAGAATTCATTTCAAAATGCACCTTACCAACTGAACACCATGGAGGAAGAAGAAAACACCCCAAAGTTCTGGAGTTGTTCGTAGATGGAGCATCGGATGAACAAGGGGCAGGAATTGGATATGTATCGATTACCCCGAATAGGCAGAAGTTGCATGGAATAGTACAACTCAGTTACAAAGCAATGAAAAATGTAGCAGAATATGAGGCTCTCCTTGTAGGCCTAAGAATGGCCCAGATAATGAAGGTAACCTACATTAAAATTCACAGTAATTCCCAATTAGTTGTGAACCAAGTGCAGGGCAATTACCAAGCGAAGAAACCAACCTTAGCCAAATATGCGAAGCTATATAAGAAATACTAGTCACTTTTGTAGTGGGGAACATAATCACTAGATATGAGATACCTTACAAAATCATTTCTAACAATGGTCCCCAATTTGAAAGCTTAAAATTTATGGAGCTTTGCAAGAAGAACGACATAATAAAAAGTTTCTCCAGAATCGCCCACCCATAGGCAAATGGACAGGTCAAAGCAATAAACAAAACTATCAAAAACCTACTTAAGAAAAGGCTGCAGAAAACTAAAGGGAAGTGGGCAGAGGAGCTTTCTTTCGTATTATAGGCCTATCGAACTTCAACCAGATGTCCGATAGGCCACACTCCTTTTTCATTAACCTATGGATATGAGGCCATGCTTTTCATCGAAGTAGAAGTTCCATCACATAGAAAAATATCATATACCATAGAAAAGAATAAGAAATTGAAAGAAACTGCCCTAGATCTCTTCCAGAAAAGAAGGGATGAGGTGGCGGTGATATCGGTTGCATATCGAAAAAGGATGGCAAGGAATTATAATGCAAGACTCAAAGAAAGAAACTTATACAAAGGGGACTTTGGACTGCGGAGAGTGATGGCCAATACAAAGGATCCAATGGATGGGAAATAGGACCAAATTGGGAAGATCAACTAGTTATAGTGGAAGTTTTAGCAAACAGGGCATATCGGTTGTTGAGACCTGATGGCAATCTAGTTCTAAGAACTTGAAACTCGGAGCACCTTGAAACTTACTTTGTATGATCTACAGTGCTTATATAATGTACATTGTAGTTATTCTAAAGAATTAAAAAATACAATGAACTTGACATAGGGATATTAGATGGCCTGAACTAGTATAAAATCTCCCTGTATTAATACTCTTTGACATAGTTGAATAATCTCCCCATGCATATTCGCTGTTCACCGCCAATAGCCGCTGGTTAAGCAAAGCGCGAGGTCCATAGGCAAGAACGACAATCTCAACTATAAGAATAGTGAAACTAGAATTAAACACTTGAAAGTGCATCAACGCAGTCTGGCTCTTCAACCAAATTACTGCACTGGATGTAGGGATATTAGACTTCTCGAACAAGTTATCAAAATAGAGCTATGCATAACGCAGCTTGGCTTCTCAACCAAACTGGTTGTGGGGACATTGGACAGCTTAAACCAGTGTAAAAATCCATCTATGTTAGTACTGCTAACATAGCACAATAGATGTATGAATACTAGACAGCCAGAGCCAGTACAAAAAATCATGTGCATGTGAAGGTTGCAGTTACACGACCTGACTTCACAGTCAAACATCAATCCTCCACCAAACAGCAAGGAAGACTGTGGCAAGCGTACGAACAAATTTCTCATAGCTCACCACCATCATTAAATAGTTATGATAACAATGCAACATATGAGCAACAAACGGCAATGTCAGAAACGAGAAAGGTGGTGTTGATTTAAATCATGCCAAGCACTTGAGCAGATTTTTCACAGTCCACCGTCGTCGCTCAATGGTTGAAATAACCACACCAGAACGACAACGGCAGTCTTAAAATTAAGAATAGCGATGTTAAGCTAAAAATAATATGTAAATATCAAAGCGCGGGTCAGAGCATAACGAACCTACATCCCGGGTAGCAAGTAAAGATAAGTCTACATCGACCTACGAATGCTATAGACTTGGAGGGTAAGTGTTACACTCGCATTTCTCATATTATCATAAGGAATAATGATCTATTGACCTTATGATAATACTTGAAATTGTAAATATGTATGTCGACATATCCACTCCTCCCTTGTACGATTTCAAGTAGTCTCCAATATAGCTTCCTATAGACCTGCAGTAGCAATATTTCTTTGATTTCTTTGAGGAGTAGGATAAGAACAGAGAATAAATGATAGAGAATTGAATGTGGATTCTCTGACTTTTTAGTAGATTGTGCATATGTGAACATACAGAGAGAAAGAGAGTGGATTTGCAGAGTATAAGCATATATAACTAATAGGACTTTTCTATAATTATGAGAGAAATAATGGACAATTATGTTAAATATTCATTTTATTGAGCTTTTATATAGAAGATTAAGAGAAGTGACTTTTCGCAAAAGGTGAAAGGTAGTGTCCATTGGTTTGAAATGAAAAGTTACATCTAACAACTGGTATGTCGACATATATATTTATAAGAATATGTTGACATATCCTAGTTCAAAATTACCTTTCCTTTAGTATATTACATCTCTGCTTGATTATCATGTAATATACGATCTTGTATTGGTCTTCCTTGATTAGTGTATAGCATCTCTTTATCCTATTATATATCTTGATAGATTCATGTATTATGTCTTACATAAACTTAAAAAATCCTTGATACCAATATTTATCTGCTTGTTATCATTAATTAAGTACCTATAGTTTGAATAATCTCCTTCTTTTTGATGATGATAACCATCTATATATTATTAGATAAAATATAAGATGTATATATGTTTAACTCCACGAACTTATTAGCTCTGCTATGTTAATGCTCCCTATATCCTTTTGATATTATATTTTATAACTTTTTCTCTCCCCCTTTGCTGTCAACAAAAATGGAATAAAATGACTTTTGTAAAGAATATAGAGAGCATTGATAGTTAATGATGTGTCATAAGTGTATAGGTATGTTTACTATCAGTAAAAAAATTTATAAATTGATATAATTCTTCTTGCATAACAAGAATCCATGAACCATCAATAGGTGCTTCTTTAAGATTTTTGGGTATGTATATTGATGTATTAAGGTATAAGTAATGTTTAAATACATTAAATATAAATATATATATATATAAGTAGAGAACCCTTAGAAAAAGTATTTATTGATTACGATTGAGAATGTGTTTATAATCATGAGTATTGGGTCATGTTAATAAATAATTGTCCTTAAACATTCCTAGTAAGATGTTTCAGGAATAAGATATCGATAGATCCATTGACATTAGTGTATGCTATGCTCTTCATACAATTGATGGTGATTTACCTATGACCGTTAGGGGCACCAAGAGATTACGTACTTGTGTTTATTTGGAAGAATCATAGAAAAACTCACCATGAGTCTACTTTAGGTCAAGTACATCTAAAGTAAAATAGAAAATCTCATGTAATGATACGAAGTAGACTTTTGACTTGAGAGTACCATGATCTTAAGTATCTAAACTAGACTTTGAATATGGTCAACCACGTGATATCGATATTCATGTTATGGCCATTATTGGGTATTACTTGAACAATTTGAAGTGAAACACTGATCAAGAGATGATTCATCTTCTTTTGTGTAGAAGGTTAGTATCACCATAATTGGTAATCAGCTTAAAGTCAAAGACTTTAACCAAAGCAAATCGGTTAATAAATAAATGTTATTAGATTGAATCAGGGGCTTTATTGTTGTACTTTGCAATTAATTACGGATATTATTAGAGCTTTAACTATTGGCCAAGCTCTAAATATTTAAGTTATATAGCGAAGATGAATAGAAAGCATGCACTATATACCACTGCTTAAGGGTGTAGCTTAGATGATTATAAATATGATCTAACCTACATAATCCTTAAGAGAATGAAGTCATGACTACCATGTGCTTTAATAAAGTCCATACGACCTTAACAATTAAGTTGTTTAAACATTATTATGGGTTATGTTCGTACATGGGAGTCACACGGCCGCCACTGTGTATCCCTTAAAATTCAACAAAATAAATAATTTATATATGTTGTAAATTATCATGAGAAAAAATAATATAAATGTTATATTGATCTAATTATCGATTTTTCTGTTATTAGATGACTATAAAATTATTTGATTGGATATACAGTATTATATATTTAATAGGATAAAATAATATTTTAAATAATAATGGTTGGTTTTAAAATAAAATAAAGAATGCACAAATTTTGTACACTATATATGACGATCATGTGCATAGGTGGATTAAGAATCAAAATTTTCAAAAAACAAATAGTAACAGTAAAGTAATTAGTCACTCGGTTGGTTGAATGTTTCATGATCCAGTGATGGCTCACATCCCCTAATCCAACCCTATAAATAAAGGCCACTTCATTCATTTTTTCAGCTAGTGATAAAGCTCTAATTTGCACTGCAAATCAATCAAGGAGAAGGAAGAAGCTATTTTCGTTCGGAGGTGCATAATGTAATGTGTAATCAACTGGCAAGATTTCTAGGTGATCTTTCATGTTAATCCTTTTTCTTACATTCTTAGATCTACTACAAAAGGAGTGATTACTGACTTAAGGTTTTTATTTTTAAAATGTCACTTTATTTATAATTTAATACATGTTAGATATGATTGATTATTATTAATTCAAAACCCAAATTGCTCATAGGAAACCATACAACATTATAACTCATAGAATCAAATAGTCCATAATTTATAAATTCTGATCAGATAAATATAAATTAGACTTGATATTAGTTAACAAATCGTATTTGTCGTGAATCTGTAGTTAAATTTGTAGATTTATTATTTGCTAATCTATGGTGTGTTTGACACTCCGGAATGGAATTACCAATGGGTATGATATGATCATTAATAGTCCTATTACCATTATGTTGTTGATTATGTTCAAGACTTTGTTAATTAGATTGATATTTTCATAACAATGTTTATGATGATTTTTTTTAATACAACTGTTGATATTCTCATTTATTGAACATGTAGATGTAATCATTAACAGAAATATTATTTTTTGTATAATAATTAATGCTTGATATGATTTTTTTTGTTCAATTTGTTAATTAAATTTAAATGGTAAGTAGAAACATGACTTGAAAAATGTTATAAGTTTCAATTAATTTATATTTCTTAACCACTAACACATAGTCACAAATTATATTAATGGTAACTTAAATTACAAAGTAAAGGCAGTGAAGATATCAATTACAATTTGGAAAAATGGCAATCCTACTTGTAAATACGTATATCATTTTACTATAAACAAACAACGTTTAATACATATGGTGAAACTACATATAACTTATATTAAATGTTTAATTAAAGGCCTTTCTTTATAAATAAAGGCCATAGTATTCCTACATATAACATATGAATGTCATTTAATACTGATGAATAATGTTGTGCATATGGTAATACTATATGCAAGTTATATTAAATGTTTAATAAAAGGCCATAATTATGAAGTAACCCACATGTATATTTTTCTCAGGCAACTCGGTTTTACAGTGGGTTGTCCACTTTTTATTAATGACTTAGAATAGGTTTAAGGCTTAAATGTCCCTAACGGCTGCAATAAAAGATCAAAAAACAAGTGCATACAAGGATAAACAAGTCGAACGCCCCCAAAAGATGGTCCTAACAAGTCAATATAACTCTTGTAGTATCTAGCAAGATCCAAAACTTACACCACGGACTCCTCAAGGTATAAAAAGGCCCTATCCCATCTGTCATCTGATAGTATCTTCTGATTATGCAATCTTATTCTACCTTCTATTTCAAGGATACGTGCATCCTTACAAACCATGTAGCGTAAATGTTGGTTATCGCTAATCTTACTAGATGTATACTTGAGGAAGTATTACATGAAGGACGGTCGATGGGATCTCATTTGGCACCATTGTAGGAACCATGATAGAAACCTCAATTTCAGGCTCAGAATAGACTCCACCTCATGAAGGCAATTGTATCTGCCTCAATGTGACGAACCACCCCTAATAGTACTTGAAAACCTAGAACTACAATGGCATCTGATTTCAACAAATACCATAAAGGGAGAACCATCGGAGTAAGGCTAATAAAAGAAAATAAAAATCACAAAAAAAATGTGCATGTAGTGTACATATCTCACACAACGGATGGAATAAAATATAATAGGAAACATATGTGCCAAAAGGTATATGAAAGTTACAATAAAGTTCAAATGCGAAAAATATACATTAATATATACTACAATGAAATTTCCACTAGATTTTTCATAGACCTGTTCTTATTATCCTGTAGGGTAGGGGGAAAATAGAGGAGTCGGACAAAGCTGAGTGATAAAAGTCAATCAATCTATTATATTATATGAAACCTAAGTTTAAATCCATATGCTTTTTTATTTCTAATTTTCTCGAAAATATCATGTCCTACCATGTGTCCCTATAGTCAATTGTCATATACTTTTTCATTATTATTCTTATTGCCATTATTTTTTAAATGAATTCCAATAGGCCCCTTAATGTTTTATAGATTATCTTCTCATTATACAATTTAAAAGAAATATCAATCTACATCTCAGGCATTTATCATTTTCTAATTCTTTCACTTCCACTTCATTTTTTCACAATATTATCTACTTTCCTTAAACCAGTTTCACATGCATGCTGCAGTTCAAAAACAATTCTAATGCCAACCAAAATCAAATTGATAATTCTTTTCAAGCAATTTTTAGTCAATCTCTTTAATTTTTATTCTAACGGGAATTTGATTGGATTCATTAATATTTTTTTCACTTCATATTCAACTTGAATTATTGATGATTTTACGGACATTTTACAACAATTATTTTCCAACTAATTGTTTTCCGTGTTATTGTTTTTATGGAAAAATAGTTCGAAGACCTCAAAAAAAAAACTTAGCCTGCTGGTTTGTTCAAGCCTGATTAAAAGGTAACTTTTTTTATTATTTGTCTTTTAATTTAATTTGATATTCAATTTGCAGTTTTTGTTATAAATTTTAATTTCTAATTTGAGGTTAAATTTTTAGTTTATAAGATTCTGAATATAGTTCTTTTCGTTTGTCTTGTAGAAAGTTGCTAATTTCAAAAATATTTTGACACCATAGAATCTCCTATTGATTAGTAAAATTTGTTATAGAAAAAGTTGAAAACTTTATTTTATTCTCAATTTTTGTATTATTATTGACTTTCAATTGATTTGTTAGTTTTGTATGATTTTGCACTTTGTTTAATTCATCTGTTTTGTAGGGAACAATTAGTTCGTTTCTATAGGGAAATAACCTCCATTTTCATAACGTTCATATTTTTCTAATGGTAAGTTTCACATGAATCCACATTTTTAGTGTCCTAATCCACCCACAAAAATAGGATCTTTACACAATTTTAAAAAAGGAGCATTTCACTTGAAGGACAAACTTTACAGTCCAATTAGTTTCTAGGACACACATCCATAGAAATTAATTTCTAGGCCAAAGTCAGCAGAATAATTACTTTTAAGGACAAAATTAGCAGTCCAACTACTTTCAAGACATAATTTCATAAGTTTTTAGGCCTTAGAAACAAACTATTTTGTATTTTGTCCTTAAAAATAATTATTTCAGTTGTGTGTCCTAGAAACTAATTGCTCCTGCTAAAGAGGCCCTTGTGGCAAATTTATACTTTAAAAAATGATTAGTTCATCCACCGCGTATACTTCTTTCTTCTCATCTTTTATAGTATAGGCCACCATCTATACTATACTATGATTAGTGAGTTGAATTTCAAGCTCACACAGGCCCCCTTGAATTTTAGAAACTGAACAGTCTCTAAATCTATATCGCATTTTTTACTTTGTTACGTTCGTACCTAGCCATCCGCTTCTTCCTTTAACCTCCAAACCCTAATTATTCATCCCAAATTGCACCACTTGATTGGAAGCGTCATAGACTTTTTTCTCCTGTCTTTACTCCCTCTCTCGCGTTTTTAGCCCTCTCCTCTTCCAAACGCTTCCGACCCAAAATTTACTCCACAGCCGAACCAAGTTATTACTTTCCCAAAACCTTATAATTTTTTTCTCCCAGTAGGCCCTGTCCTCCTTCCAGAAGTGGATCAACTTCATAATTTCGAACCATCGCTTATTCGTACACCTCAACTCCTCTGTCGCGTAATCCGATCGGGTATATATAAGGTATCGCCAGTTTAAATTTTGAAATTTATGTTTTCCTTTTTAATTGATAATTCAAAAAACTGTTACACTATTAAAATTGGGTATGATTTGGTTGTTTTTACCGTTTTCCGGTATGATTGGAGTATGGTAGATTTCCACTCTTAGAAATTTGATCAACATTGCTTTTCTTAGAGTAACTATATTCATATTTTAGGATTTTCGTAAATGGAGTACTGTCTAGACGTTGATTTCTATACAAAGCTTCCTCTATTGTCAAAAAAATATTGAATTTTTAGGTTTCCTCTAACGTGTGTCATCTAAATTTAGCCACCAATTTTTTTTGGGAGTGTGTAATGTTAACATATCTAGACAGCTTATTTTAGTACTAAAATTTTAAAATTTTGAAACTGTTCTCTTCTATTTGAAACAATTTCTTCAATAAGTACTTAAATGTAATTTCTAGTTGTAAATTTTAAGTGGTATGAGGTTAATAAATAAGGCAGACAATTGTGATATTTTTTAACTAAAATTATCAAGTGTATTTATAAATAAAGAAGATAAAAACTATAGTTTTTTCAAAGTTATATACCTAACAGCTTTTAGAAATTTATTAGTCGAGTCGTAAATTTCAATCCATCGAGAATTTCAATTATATACTTTTAAGTGATAAAGGAATCTAATGAGTCAAGTTTTAAATTGGATAAACTTGATGTTTAAGGCGCCGTTTACCTATGTCACATATTTAGGTGGACATTATTGGACCTGATATGCAAGAAATTATTCGTTGTTAAATAGTCAATCTAAAATGGCTATGGTTGGGTATGTGTATTTACAATTTATATACATATTTATAGTTTGTGCAACAAGACAACCCACACACATCACTGATAAAGTTCATGGATTATGAAATCAGATATGTGTTGATATATTTCCTATAGTGGGCTCTTCATCAATGCATAACATTTTCGCTATGTAGTATGTGATGTTTTTTTAATCTTTTATTTCTATATTCTCAATCTATCTCCAAGGTCATTAAATATTGGGATTTTGTCATAAGTTTAATCTTTCTATTGTTGTTTATGTAGTTTATAAGTGGATAGAACTTTTGGATAGGTTAAACTGAAATTTATGAAGTGCATTTCTAAAAGAAGAAGGTAATAATCAACTATTCGTTTTTATAAGTTATATACTTATGAACATTTTGCAATTTATAAGTCAAGTTTCAAGCTTCAATCCACGAAGAATTTAAATTTTATATTTTCAATTGATAAAGTAGTTCATTACAGATACTTGTGAGTGAAGTTTTTAATTGACACAACCAAGATTTAAATTGGAGTTATTTATCTTTTATTGCTTTCAGCATAAGGTTCAACCAATATCAATTTGTTATGTTTTTTTATGCTGAGAATATTTTAAATTTTAAGGAAGGAGAAGATGCTTGGAAAAATACTAATTATTATGTTTGGTGTATTTTGTTGTTCAATTAACATTTGAGAATTGGAACGTGAACCAAATTATTGCAATCGCAAGTTTTCCTATATTAAATTTTTATCTCAATCATCTTTGACAACAACATATTATAGTCCAAATTCAAGTCCAAATTAGCATGGCAGTCGAATCATGTCCTGTCACTTACCTCCCTCCTTACCTTCCCCCGTACCTTCCACTGTTCCTATCCTATTGACCGTGACCCATCCCCTACTCCCGCCTGCACCTGATCCTCCTCCTCATGTGCCCCCTGATCACCCAATTCGTCCACCACCCCCAGTTGTGCCCTCTTTTTCATCCTCCTCCCTTCCACAATGGAACTCGCTTTTTAAATCTAAACCTAGAAATGCTGGCGCTTACATTCCTTCTCTCATTCCTATTACGTTTGATGGTGATGTCCTTGTTCCACCGCCTGAAGTCATTCAAGCCGGCAATGTAGTTTGGGGTGAGCATTTAGTGGGGTTTTTTCTCGACAGACCATTATCTTACACTACTGTCATCATGCATTTGAAAAAGTTTGGAAGCTCAAGGGCTCCATCACAGTTAAATCTGACGACAACTGTTCCTTTTTAATCTTTCGTCTGCGGATGATAGAAGGAAAATTATTGAAGTAGACCCTTTGATAATCCGGAATAAGTTATTCATCGTGAAGCCATGGGATCCGATGATAGGGAATAGTTGTAGCACAATTAAGGCAGACCCCATTTGGTTGAAATTATCTAACATCCCCATGTTCTCCTAGTCTCACATTGGGATCAACTGGTTATCTTTCAGAATTGGAAAATTACTTCGCCTTGATGAATCAACCGAAAAAATGCAGAGAATTGGTTTTGCTAAATGTATGGTCGAAATACACTAAGAAATGCCTTCCAGATGAATTTCCTGTTCGTATGTTAGATGGGAGCATCCAATATGTTAAAGTGAGTTACCTCGAGAAGCCTTCTATATGCTCCTTTTGCAAAGAATTTGGTCATGATAGCAATAGTTGTACGAGGGAGAAGCAAGAAGAAAATGTGTCAAGTGCTAAAATGAGTAATGTTCCTACTGATAAAAGTAAAAATCCTGCCCTTAAGGTCTACTTTAAGGGTGAAGCAATAGTTGGCAAAAAGTTAAGAATTATAAAGCAAAAGTTAGTAGTGGGAAGCATCATGCTTCTGCTATTAATCTAAATGCAAATGTTTGTGTTGGCACAAATCTGACTAGCTCACCAATTGTTCAACAGCTCAAGCTTTATTTGGTGGCTACAAAAACTAGTAATAAGTTTTCCATTCTATCTGTTGAGAATGACATAGATAATGAAGATCGAGGCATCAATCTTAGTCAGGAAACAGTTGAGGAAGGATAAATAGTCCTAATGTGTCATGGTCTTATGGATCAACATAGTGAAAAATCGCCTGCTACTATCTGTGTATTATCTGGAAGGTATAAAGTGCTAAGCAGCAGTGAGACTTTCGTTCAGATTAATGAGATTTCTTCAGTTGATGTTAGTAGCGGGGTTGACAAAGATGTTTACTTTCAGCCTGATGTCTTGTTAAATGTAACAGAGGAAATGATAAATGATGGTATGAAGGAAACGAGTCAAAATAATCAACATAGTGGAGGCAGCTGTTTGGGAAGTGAATTCATTACAAGTGTAAAGTGTAACACTCTCGGAAGTGCTTCGTCTATTCCTGACTTAAACATGATCAATCAAAATGGACTTCTCACTGCTGCAAATTTGTTGCAGACAACATCTTCAAATAGTGTGCACGTGCACACTTCTCCTGTGCATATCACAACTTCTCTCCCCATATCTTCTCCATCAATCCCCCCATTTCAACCAATTTCAATTCTTCTTCTCCTTCATCCACCAATCCTCCTCCCAGCAATATTCTCTCTAACCCATACTCTGATCTCTCGCAATCGAACCCTTGTCCTTATGTTTTTGTTGGAAAAACTTCCTGGTTGGAAAGCTAAACAACCAGTTCCTATAACAACCACTTGTTCCTCAAGCTCTATTAACCTAATCCCACTTCCATTATAGTTAGCCCCAGTTTGATTGACGAAAGACTATCTAGAGGCTCTCCTTCAACAAGGAGCAAGAAAGGGACGATTCATATTTCACTTAATCCTTTATGAATTCACATCAATTAGCTTCCTGGAATATTCATGGAGCTCATTGCAAAGAAAAATTGGATCACATCAAATCACTTATTCAAAATCACATTCTTGACTTAGTTGTAATTCTTGAAACCAAGCTTGATCTGTCTCGTACCATATCAGCTAGCAATTATATCAATAGGAACTGGGCTTTGCATCACAATCTTCTTGAACCTCGTATGGGAGAATTATGGTCATCTCCAACCCCTAAAAATACTCTTTGTCTCCTATCCTTGCCTCCCTCCAATTTATCCATTTCCATGCTTCATTCATCCCAGATTCCATATCCTTCTATCTCACTATTATCTATGCATCTAACTCCCATTCCATCAGACAATCCTTCTTTCGATAAATTCTTGCATTCAGACAAGAATCACATCCCTGGCTAATCCTTAGAGATTTTAACTATGGCCTCAATCTTGATGACAAATTTGGTGGTTTGCCTTTATCTCCTAAAGATATCCAACCTCTTAATTCTTCCATTGAGGAAGCCAATCTGATGTCAATAAATAAATCTGGTTCCAAGTATTCTTGGAATAATCGCAGTCGATCTGGGCATAGAATTATGACCACTATTGATCACTCCTTTTGTAACTTTAAATCTTTAACGTTCTGGCCTTCCCTATCTGCTCACCTTCCTTTACCTATTCTGTCTGACCATTCCCTCATCATTCTATCCTCTGGTCCCCCTGCCTTGCTTGAGAAAAGAAGTTTTAAATATTATAATATCGGGGATAATGAACCAGGGTATATTAATATAATTAAAGAAGCTTGGTCCACCTCATGTTACGGTAATCCCACTTTTAGATTTTGCAGGAAACTGAAGCAAGTCAAACACTCTCTCAGAAGCTGGTCCAAGAGTAATTTTGGGAATGGTACCTTGAAGTTAGAGGCTATCATGAAGCCACTTGAAGAAATTCAAATCCAAATGCATAACAATCCTTCTGATGACGAGATTGCGGCTCATGAGAGTGTATTATTTTTATCTCTTTCTGACGCTTTAAGGATGGAATGCTCTATGAGGAGACAACAACTTAATATAAAATGGATGACTGAGGGAGACCGCAACACCGCTTATTTCCATGCTGCGATAAAAGCAAAGCAAACTCATGAGCAGATTTATCGAATTCAGGACGTTAATGGTGATCTGCTAACCACTCCACCTGATATTAATAATGCTCTGATTAGATACTACTCTTGCCTTCTTGGTAATTCTGATAATTTTGAAGCTAATCTTCATCACATTGATAACATTGGCTTTCCTTCCATTTATCAGTCCCATGCTGATCTCCTTATATCTGTTGTCTCTGACGATGAAATAAAACTTACTCTCTTCAGTATGAATAAGAAATCTAGTGGTGGTCCTGATGGCTTTAACGTGCAGTTCTTCACCCACAATTGAGAAGTTATCAAAACTGACTTTTGCCTTGCTATTCACAACTTCTTTTCTAAATTCAAGCTTCTAAATGAAGTCAACGCAACCAATTTTGTTCTCATACCTAAATCCCACCCTCCTACGGATGTCTCCTCGTTCAGACCCATTGCCTGCTGCAATGTGTTATATAAGTGCATAGCCAAGATTATTGATTCCAAACACAAATTTGTGCTGCCTGACCTCATCTCATCTAATCAGGCTGCCTTCCTGCCCAATAGAAACTACTTGGATAATGTGATGTTAGCACATAAGCTTCCCAAGGGGTATGGTCGTGCTAATTCAACACCGAGTGCTATGCTGAAACTTGGTCTCTCTAAGGCCTTTGATTCTGTACTATGGACTACTATTGTTAGAGTCATCGCACAGATGGGTTTCCCGAAACCTTTTGTTGCTTGGATCTACATTTGCATATCCTCCCCTATCTTCTCTCTTAATTACAATGGTAAATTCGTTGGGTACTTTAAAAGTAAACAAGGCATTCGCCAAGGAGATCCGCTATCATCATACATTTTCCTCCTAGTTATGGAAATTCTAGCTAGAATGCCGAATGCCAGATTTCGATCCAAAGAGATTAAATTCCATCCTAAATGTAAACAGCCTCTGATTACTTCCCTTCTCTTTGCTCATGACATTATGATCTTCACTTCCCCTGATCGTGAATCTTTAGATAATATAAAAGAAACCCTTGACATGTTCTATTCCTGCTCTGGTCTAAAGCTTAATCTTTCCGAATCATCTATCTTGTTTGTTGGTATTCCTTCCTCTTTATCCACTGCGATGACAGCTTATTCTGGTCTTCAGCCAATGCAAAGTGATATGGTTTATCTGGGCATCCCTTTATGCTCGTCTAGAGTCACATTTTTCAACTGCCTTTCGCTTTACAATAAAATCACTAAAATGCTTCCTAACTGGGCCAATCGATTTCTTACTCAGGCCGGCAGACTCGTCTTGATTAAATCTCTTTGTTTTTCCATCATGGTCTACTGGGCTAGAACCTTCCTTCTACCCAAAAAACTGCTTCATCTTGTCAGACGTGCTATGCTATGGTTCTTCTGGACTGGTAGCATTCATAATAGGAAGCCTATTCCTTGCTCTTTTGATAGCGTTGAACATCTTTTGTCTTGTGGTGGCTTGGGAATTCTTAATATTTAGCGATGGAATGTAGCTACAATCAGTCACCATTTTGACTCGTTACTCTCAATTAAAAAAAGCCTTTGGGTTCAATGGACTATCACACATAACTTAAGAAACAGAAGCATTTGGACTTTAGAGGCCCTGTGTGGATGCAGCTGGATTTGGAGGAAGATCCTACCTTTGCGTTCGGTTTTCCTGCCTTATCTCAAATTCTCTCTCTCAAATTAAAGCAGTAAGAATTTCTGGAAACCGTGGATAAGTACTGGCCTCATCCTCTCTGCTGTCTTAACACAACAGCAAATATATCAATCTGGAATTAACAGGAACGCTAAAGCTGTTGACTTCATAGTGGACAATAACCTGTCCCTCCCATATACTAGTAACCAATACTTGAGAGAATTCTAGGCTAGTTTAAGCAGTTATTACAAGTCGTTTCCTGATACTGATATGCTCTGCTGGGATGGTAAGCCTCACTCAATAAATCATGTTTATCACTTATTATCTATCACTCGAAACATGCCAAAGTTCCCATGGCATAAGATTATCTGGAATAAACACTACACTCCCTCTAACAATCTTCTGTTATGGAGAGTTCTGTCGAAGGTTATCATGACTAAAGACAGGATGTCTGGGTTTGCGTCTGTTTCAGATCACTTGTGTGTCTTCTGCAAAAGTGTTATTGAGAGTGGTAATGGTCAGGCTTGGTAGGTCGTGTTTGCCTGTTCAGTCTTCTTCGTAGTGGGACTTGATTCTAAAATTTACTAGAAAGAAGGATGATGCAGGTGAACTTCTTTGTTTTTGTCTCAAGAAATATGTTCAAACAATTTATAGGGAGAGAAATCAGAGATGTTTTAATAATATTGAGCAATCTCAACTTCAATTATGGTTAGTGTTGAAACATTCTATCATGAATGAGTTACAGGATCGCAAGTCCTTTCTTCTCCCTCTGCTTCAGGATTGGTAAGTTAGGATCATTTGGTGGCTTCAGGGTTCTCTTCTGGTTGTCTATGGTGCTTCTCCGAGTCGTCACCCTCTCAGACCCTATTTTGTGTCTTGGTAGCTATTTTGTTGGCTATGAGGCTCACTTCGGGTTGATCTCGTCATTATTGCCTTATGCTTGCAGTCTGCCCCATGCATTTTTTCTTTTCCTTGTTTCTGTTCTTCTAGTTTTGTTTTGTTTTTTCTATTTTTGTCTCTCCTCTTTGTTTTCTCTTATGTTCTCTCCTGCTCAAAGCATGTTTTGAGTAGGTTTTCTTTTTCCTTTTAATAAAATCTGGTAGGGGACCAGCCAACCTCGCTAGCTTTGCTAAAAAAAACATGTTATTGCAATCGCAAGTTTTCCTATATGAAATTGTTATCTTAATCATCTTTGAGTAATTTTGCATCCATTCCTCATTTTATAATTGTGAATTAAATGTTTGCATGTGCAAAAAAAAGAAGCAGTTTTTTTTGTATGTCACAAACCATAATCAGACTTTAAACTATATCTAATAATTTACTGCAGCCATCCATGTATCGAGCTTTTCTTTGACTTTGGTTAGTGTTTAAACTTAGCTACTGTTTTATGACAACCCAAAAGTATAATCAAATAAATTTATATCTTATGAATATTTGATTATTGTTACTTCTTTGTTCATTTCGAAATGAAATGATAACATTTATTTAATTGATATTGGATTTCTTACTATCCACGTTGTTCCTTTTTCGGTTTGTAGGTAAATTACACGCTTTATGGGTTCATCTCTTTCAAACATAGCAATAACAACGGACCTAATGTTAGGTAAGTTGGAGTCAGTTTTGCCAGAAACGTCGTTTTACTTTTTATTCTAGTTTGCGATTGAATTGATATGATTATTTTAGCTCGAATATTTAGGGAGGTAACCTGATTATGTTGTTTGAAAATGGAATCTAAAGGTAATCATTGAAATTTGGTTTATGTGACTTGGATGCCAGTTCTTATTTGATGTTATGTCCATCCTTTTAGGTTTTGGGAAGAATGAGAAAGGAGAAGTATTCACACTTTTTAGGGTAAATCCTGGAAATAGAAATGATGCATGTATGTTTGGATTTTGATTCCTCATGTATTTTTGTTTTTTATAACTGCCCACCATTGAATAAAATATAGAAACACAATTTTTCCTGAGCTTGTTCTGTTTTGATTCTTTATTTGTTTTGTTTTTGGTGGTCCACTTACAACTGATCGAAATATAAAAACTCTTTTTTCCTACTCTTTTATTTTATTATTTTTACAATTATTTCCTTCGACCTATGCAGCTAGCAACAATTCTAATTTGTTTTTTATGTTTCAAATAGGTTCTTACTGACATGTTTACAAGTTTCAGTAAATTTTCTACTGTTCTTATGTATATAAAGTACTTATACCTTTCATGTTTTCGTGAGAATTATTTTCCCAACATAAATTGATGTGATTTCTTTTGAATTCGATCCACATTCTTACTGTGTACTTTTTTATATTGATTTAGTTTATTTATATAACATAATTATATTACATTGGTACCACGTAGTATAGTTAATAAATCTTCTGCATTTTCACACAAAGTTTTTTACAAAATATTTATACTCTTCCTTTCATTTCATGTCATTGAAAATTATTTAATAATACCCATGACATTTCTTTTTATTCATAATAATTGTATTTTTAGTATTATAAGCGCAGTTGGTCATTTTAATCAACATATTTTAATGTAAAAATAATTTTTTTGAATGGATAACGATTAGAGTCTTATTTTTGTAATATTTACTTTATATTATTTTACCATAAAAAGTTCAGGGGTGTTCAGTTCTGCCATTAGTACTACAGTCATTGTTAGTAACTGACGAAGGTTTAATATCGTTTACAATTTTAGCATTAATTGGTATTGGTTAAATATAACAGTTATAAATTTAAACTGATGGACCAAGATTATCTTATTCAATTTATTAATGTTTATTTAAATATAATTTAGCTTCATATTATCATTCCTTGCTATTTTTAGTTTTGTTGCCGCTTCCTTCCAGATATAGCTCACCCTTCCTCGAGTTAAAATTTTATTTCGTTGTGATAGATTTTTACTGTATAATATTTTCTTTCTATTCTAATAATTAGTTCAATGGTATTCTTTTATATATTTTTAAAACTCTAAAATGTATAGCATGTAAATTATATAATCCTTTAAAAATCTACCCGTACATTTTTAATATTGAGTACATTTGATATTTAACAAAAACGAGTACAGTATATTTCCATACATCCTAATAACCTGGTAAACATTCCAGGTTGGTAATTATTTCCTTTCCTTATCATAAAATCGGTATGGCATATCGGATTCAAATCCCTTCTTTACCCATCCAGGCCAATAATTTTGCTAGGTATTTTCCTTGCTTTAATTCAAGAAAAATAATTTCGCCTTTTATTTTCGTAAAGATAACAGAATTAGTCAGTCAAAATATAGTGCATATTATTTTAATATTGTATCTGTATCATTTTCTGCATGTTTTTAAAACAATATGTATGGAAGGTTAAGCCAATAATCAAGAATTATAATTGTTGTAGTAGCAGCTTTAGCATCTAGACTTATTTTTAAATTGCTTATTTGGCTATCATTTTTTTGTAGAAAAGACTTATTTTATTAGTTTAACAGTGTTGTTTTACATGCATATACGTGATATTCTCAGTCTTATCATATTGAGTTATGCATATAGATATGGCTTTAAAAGTGATATATTATATGGTCATATCATTATTTCGTCGACTCGAAGATCTTTATATTTTTTTCTCAGTTTTAGTGAATAAATGTTTGCTTATATACATGGAGTTTTGGACGTGTTAGTAATAACTCTTCCGAGAGGCCTTATGGTTATTTGGCCAAAAAGGCATAATCATTCTAATTTTAACTAATAGGGATTGTACTATCCTTAGGATAGGAGGACTAGAAACGAAATCAACTGCCGTCGAAGCTGAAATAATGACCTTCAAGTTTTTGCTAAAGGTATAAGGTTGGCCAAGTTGTGCATAACTTGAGGTTACAAAGTTTCCTACTGCATCATTTCATGAAACAAATAGTTGTGACATATTGCATTTTATACGAAATGAGATGTCACAGTCATATTTTTTAGAAGCATTCATTATTTAAGAAAAAAACAAGTTGAATTATGTATTGAATTAACCAAATTATTAGATTCACTGTATGTTTATTTAAAAAATAATAGGTTAAAAAGGGTTAATATGTAACTCAGCTACCTCTTTTTCCCTGCCTCATTCTTTATGAGTCACTCCATGGTATATTGGATTTAGGTACCAATAACCTTAATAAATATATTTTTTGTAGGTGAATAAGGTTAATATGGATAAACATAGAAGCTAAATTAGTTTGGGGAGTCTTCTTTTGTTGATTATGTGATTTCATCTAACAAGAAGTGGAATCCACAAATATTATTGCAATGTAGGTACTTCATTAGTTTGAACCCATCAAGTTTTCGCTATGACTTAAGTGCAACATTTAATGGTTGGACTAGATAGTGAGCATTTCCCATGAATTTTGCATTTCTAACTATTACTGAAATATGAGTGTGCATATGACAAATCCTTAACTTAGGTTCTGACTAATAAAATTGTCCTTTAATTTAATATAACCAACAGAAATATGATCAGTGAGTAAGGTTTCAAAAGCTATTACAAATTATGAACTGAAGAGTCGCGACTTTATCCTTTTTTCTGCTCTTGCTCCTCTTCTTCTCTCTCAATTTCAGTACAACCTACCTGATAGCTTCCACCCTTAATTAGAGCTTTTTCTACGTATAACGAATTTACTTCCTAGCTTTTCCTCTCTTCTTTCTCTATTTCGGTTTGACCTACGTGCTTGTTTCCCCCTTCGATTCACTTTTTTCATGCTTTCATTGTCGTCACTTCCTCTTACCGCCGCCTCCTTCCCAGTACAGTCCAATTCCTCTCTAGAGATTAGAAGACAGGTAAAATTTGACTCCTTGTACTTGATTTTTCGATCCGTCCTAGCACCGTTCGTAACTCAATTTAGTACTTCCCTTTTTCATTCTTAACCTAATTTACTAAATAATGGTGCTTTAGTTACTTCCCTTTCATGTAAATGTTCTTTGTTTAGTTAGTTTTGATCTTTTACTATGAACCATTAACTCAGGTCCATAGTATCAACCTAACGTTGTTTTGTTCTTCTGCATCACTTTTGGTTCCATTTGTGAGCACAAATAGATACGATGGACTAGAAGTTAACATCAGCTTAGCAAAAGCAGAAGCAAAGATTCTTCATGAAGCGGTTAAACAAAAGAACTATGGTAGTGAAGAGATCATTAGAATCTTTAGTACAAGGAGCAAAGCATGGCTCAACTCTACTTTTAATCGGTACAAGGATGATTTTACATCCTCCGTCACTAAGGTGAACTTCCAAAACAGAAATGATTGTTCAAAAAATATATTCATATCATATGACATTAATAGTGATTACTCTTTTACTAGGGTCTATCTGGTGAAGATTCAAATGAATTAGCAGGAGCTCTTCATGATGCAATTAGGTGCATTATCTCCCCAAAAAAGTATTTTGAAAAGGTAAAAATCAATATTAAACCAGCTGAAAATCTTATGATAAACCAAAATATGGACATAACATGAAATTTTTTATGTGAAAATGCTGCCGCTTCTGCGTAGTGCAGTTAGCAACCATGGAAGCGAGGATGTGCTGACATGTGTGATTCTAATGCATGCTGAAAAGGATCTGAAGGAGATCGAGGAAATGTTTTAGAAGAGAGCCAATGCATCACTTGATGCTGCAATTGAAAAGGCAACTTATGGGGAACACAAGAAGTATCTTCTCGTGCTAATGGGAAACTGAGGTCACTTCAGGGTACTTAATGTCTACTATTTAGTTATGTGTATGGTGTAATGTCTGGTGTATTTTGAAATTTTCTTTCCAGAATGTATATGTTGTGAACAATTTGAGTTTAGCTTCTTTACTCTGTGTTTTTTAGTTTGGAATCGGATTTTAAACTGTGAGCTATTGTTTTCTCTCGAACTATATTAATTAAAATAGTTCACATAAAACAAAGCTGGCATTGCAGTAGAAAGAGTGGCAGATGTTAGGGCAGTTCTCATCTTATCATCCCGTAAATCAAAAGATCCTATTAAATGATATTAGGGCTAAGCCTGGATTAAACACATTGCTTATTTTGACTACTTGTAGTATTTTTTATATGGCTTGAAGTGATATGGTGCTAATATAGGATTTATAGAGTAAAAAGGCAACATTTGGACGCTTACTCAAACTATACAGAACTAATGCTAAGTTGCCACGTAAAGAGATTTGCATACGTTAAATTTACCTATGTTTTTTTGGGGTATACTGCGTAAATATACTCAATTATGGAAATGCATGGATGATGTACTTATGTGAAACTACCTTTGCTATCATTCTTTGATATGCCTGAATAATATATATGCTGTCCTTTTTAATGGACTTATTAAGCCACTATATCTGCAATTCAATGGAAGTTCTTCCTGTGCAGTTGGAAAAGTCCACACTTTAATTGTCTGAATCGAGTGCTTTTTTTACTCTCTTTATTGAAAATACTCTACTATATAAAATTCGAAAGTGTCAAAATAAGAATAGATAGTAAGCTATGCAACTTATATTTGTGATATAAGCTTAATGCAAGTTACGATGCTCTATCAATACTAATTTAAGTAAATATGAAATTATAATAGTATAAATAAAGATAATTACTTTTATAATGCTAATGAAATTATATTAAACTTGAGTTTTATCAACGGTAAAACATCTTAAGATGGTCAAGTTAAAGAAAATATCTTTGTGCTTGATTTTACATTCTGTTTAGTTTATAAAATTATGTGATAATATTTTACTTTTTGGTTGAAAATACAGTCTTATTTAGTGATATCGCCTACAACAAATATTTTGAGTTAGCTTATATTCAACAAAAGTAATCGGATTTACAAATCCCAAATCGATAATCCTGTAATACTACTATAATGAGTGCTCAAAATTAGTTTGATAAAAACATATTTCCTCAGATTTTAACATGAAGTTTGATTTGATCGATAATTAATAAAACAACATTAAGTTATAAGAAGATTAACAGTAAATTTAACAACAAAAGTTTAATAGATTGTTTCATAATGATAATTATTTCATGACAATAACTTACAAACAATAAATTGTTTCAAATTACGGAAATGTACAATCCACGAATAAAGAGGTTCAAATTAGTAAATGATAAAAATGCATTATCTATCAGCTTTCAAGTGTTTAGTGCATATCTTTACTTTGCACACAGATTATTATAAATTATCTTAATGCCATATTAATTTGGTCTATGAGGTTAAATATTGGTAGGTAAAAGGCGATGTATATTTTTTTTTTAAATAAAAGATGATTATATAACATTATCTTAATTTTTATCACCAAAAAATTTCTACATTTTTTGAAGAATCCGTGTGCGAAGCACGGGTTCGCACTAGTTTCTTCTCTATTGTAATCCTAAAGATATATCAAATCCATTACTCCAAATAATTTGAAACTTCGACCACTTCATTGAATCAGATGACATACTTTTGTGCCATGACGTATGTCTTCTATTTTAACTTAAGTTAATAATCAATATTAATTATAAACATAAAAATATAGTCCAATTCATTATATTGTTTATGTTTAAGGAAAAATGTTTGAGAAGAAAAATACAAGTGATCTTGTGGGAATTATTAATCGTACTATGAGTCAAAATGAAAGAATTTTAGGATGTTATTCGAGGATAATGAATGATGAAGAAAACGATGAGTGGCTGGTTAAAGTCTTCAAAGAAGAAGACAAAAACATCAAAGGTGATTTTAGAGAAAGTTTGGACAATCCTGAAAGAAAATTTCTAATATGATAACCATGGTAATTTATACAATTATTTTACATATTTATACACTTTATCTCTTCGATGCAATTTTATTTTATCATTTAGATTAGTGATATAACCTGTTTAAAAGATCAAATACTAGAATGGGATTGCACATTTGCATTTCAAACTAATAAGGTATATGATTATTTATTTTTTCATGTAAGCGATAATGTTACTTGTGAGCTTGAAGATTACTCAATTTTTTATATACGATTTAGGTATTTTATTCACATAATGAACTTACTGAATGGTGCAAAATTATAGGGAAGTCTGTGGGGTAGTTATTTGTAACATCCTAGAAATTTATTATTTTGATTTTGAATATTTAAATAATTTTAAATATTTAAATAATTGGTTTCTAAAATATAACTAACTTATATTCAAATATAAGACATTATTTAAATATTTGAATTGTGGATTAAATATTAATTAAATGTATTTAATAACCTTATTTCATTCCTTTTAACTAATAAATAATAATTACGAACACATTTTGTAAATTTATTAACAATAATAAATAGTTCGAATAAATAACAAGAAAAATAAATGATTGATAAAAATGACTTGATTTTAATGACGTATTTTTAAAAGAATTTATAGGGTTTTCCATAATTTTTAATTTGAAAAATATTTAAATTATCCTTTGACGTATTTTATGACAAATGATGGAATCTTTGAAATTTCATAAAATAAAATAATCTGTGTATTTTATTGTTTATTTGTGATCGTGTTGCTTTTTGGTGCACGATCGTGTTTTATTTTTGTCATTGGTGGTTCATACGCGAACGGGATTCTATGTAGCAGAATGCCGCAAAACTCTCTTTTCAAAATATTTTTTAAAAATAAAATCAAATTCAACATTTTCAACATAAATCAATGATTTGATTTGGATGTGAGGTGTGGCTTGAAACTCTTGGCTAACTTGAGTTTGAAGTAAAGAAAATTGTTTTGTTTACGAAACAGAGTAGATTTATTTACTTTTCTTTATGTTTTTCGTTCTTCGTTTTCCAGTAAACCAAGCAATGGCCTCCTCCATTTGAAAATCAAATTCAAATGACCTAAGTAATGAAAAATCACCATACTAGATTCATTGAACTTGTGGTGACATGATCTACAAATCCATACCCAATTTACAGTATGCGATCGTGTTTCACCGTGTCCGACGTTGTCAATGTCGGCTAGGATTTCGATTTTCTGATGTTGTAGTTGGCAATGGAAGGGATGGAGGACGGCGTTGGCTTAGTGGAGGCGAGAGAATCATGGGGTGATGTTTTGGTGAACTACGTTGGCCGATTGTGAATCACATTGTATAGGGTTTGCTAAGCTCGGCTAAAGGTCGCGTTTCAAATGGAAGGGTAGAACGTTGAACGATGGTGTACATTGCGGAGAGGAGGTGGAGAGAAGTTGTTTGAAATCGTCAATACGTGATTTCGTGGTGTGTGGAGCGAGATTGGATAAGATAGAGGATCGAATATATGGTATCTGTTTGTACAAGATGTCAATGTGGAGGGAAATTTCTTTTTAAATTGGGGAAGATGAAGTTTTGTTTGGGTGATTAAGATTAATTATGTAATTAGTTTAATTATTTAACTTAAATTCCAAACCTTATAAATTGAATAACTATTTAATATGAGGTCATATCTGGAAGCCTTTTTTGCATCGGACTCGTATCATCCTTATCTACACATTGGAACTGATTTCATTTGATTTGGAGCTAGTAGAATTTTGAGCTAAAATTGAACGCAGTTCGATTTTGGATCAAATTGGAACGCGAAAGCATCAACGTAATGACTCGCCTTTTCAACTCTTGAATGTCGACGCTAATACACCCATGGTATTCACGTACCGGGTGTCTAAGCGCTAGAAAGATGAATTGTTATGGTATAATAAAAGGAAAATGAAACAGAACAAGAAAGAAGAGAACACAATATCAGAATCTCACAAGTAGAACAATAATATAATATATAAAAAAGTCTTTACCAAAAGAAAACATTTATATACATACATCAATCAGATGAAACTAGCCTTTCATAAGCTTGGACAGCTATAACTACCTATCCTCACAAATGTTGAAAGATACAAATCAAGTAATGCAGCAGAAATAAAGTATACTAAGAAGTCATCCAATTCCTCTCCAAGAGCTTCTATGAACGACAGCAAAATTTGGAAACATACTTGAGCTGACCCAAGCATTAAGAAAATAACACCCGGATCAGTCTTGCAAACTAGCGTGAGAAACTCAAATCACATAGATTTGTTATATCTTAAAGCCCTTCAAAATAAGGGTATCTCGTAAAACCACGCCGCCAATAAACATGGATGATTCCTTACGATAACCAAACCATTCTATTATAAAATCCTGTGATAATATAATAATGTCTAAGGTGTAAAATAAAAATAATTACGTGGCTACGATGCAAGTGAGTGTACATCACAACTGCTAATGCGCATTCGCTAATTATGTAGATTACCATGTAGATCTCTTCAGGAAAGCTGAATCTGAACTACTGCGCAAGGATCAGAAGTATCCTTTCGAAGCATCGTATATCTCTAGCGAATGTATCATAGGAAAAGTGTAACTGGTCTTGCTAAGACCTAATGCATTGCTCCAGCATGCATATCCCAATAAGTATCTCTAGAAATGGAGTGCATGCACCCTATGGGTTTTCCAACCCTAGGCTTCTACCTTTGGTTTTAGTTATACTGATGATGAGGCTACGTATGGCATTCCAGCCAATGAGTCACCACTCAAAAATATCTTCTACACGAGCTCTAACTCGAACAGATCTCGAAACCACACATGGATTCCTCAAGAGATCTCGGAATAATGCATGGATTCCTCAAAAGACCTCAAAATCACATATAGATTCCAATATCTTGAATAGAACATGACAACTACAAGTGTTCGAGCATCTCAAACAGATCTCGAATCTCCATATAGATTCTAACATCATGAAGCAATCATGAACTAATCATGAAGACAATCACGAAGCAATACGAACATCTACTAAAGCATAAAACACGTATATGATTTTGGGGTGGTTATGGTTGCAAGTTATCTCATATAAGTACACTCCCCCACTTACCGGTTGCCTCAAAACAAATCGCTCGATTCTTGGGAATCTCAACTCGGTTCTGCAGGAAATAAGTAGACATACATAAGAGTGGAGATCACCTCCTAACCGCTTAAGCAGATGGATTTCCATACTATTGTCCTAGAAGAGCAAAACGAGTTCATACGTACAGTATAGTATCACTGAAGGTAACTGTAATATATAATACTCGTGTTTCTTATAGATATTTTCAAAGTATATTTGGCCAAGATTTGGTAGTCGGTTATTTAACTACCAAATAAACAAACAATGCAATACGATGGGAATAATCGCATACGGGAAACCAAGTCCCCTTATATTGTGCATAAAAAAGTAACACATAAAGCATGATTGAAACAACAAGCACGACCAAGTCATATAATCGAGTTTTAATCCCCTTTTTAATTAATCTTCGTTTGTTCTATATTAAAAACTTCTTATATTACTAAAACTCATTTTTACTCGGTGAATCTTTTATAAATGGAACTCCACGTGTTAATTAAACCTCGCTATTTAATTAAGCATCACTATTTATTTCACTGCATTTCAACACTTCTCAAAAGTATTCATATACTTATCTCAATCGTATAAGTATATTCACAAATCAATTTCAATGCGCTTGAGATAAATGTTACTTAAACATTGTCGCTAGAAATCTAAAAAAAATTCACTTATGAATATCTTTAAAACATTCTTTTCAAAGATCCATTTATGTCCATAAGTATAATCAAAATGGGTTAAAGTACTAACACATTGCCACAACAAACCCAAACCAAATCTTACTTGTTATTCTCTTTAATTTCCCATAATAAAACATATAAGTTTATCCCAAACTTATTTACAGTATTTTATCACTCCAAAATATTATCCAAGGGTTTAAAAACAAATGTTACTAAAGCATTATTTACGACAAATCCCAAAACACTTACTATTTCGCTATCTTTAATCTCTTTTCAAAGATCCAATCACTTTTCAAATTATAGTTAAATAGGTTGAAACAGATGTTGCATAAACATCGATACTATAAGCCTAAAATCACTTTTATATTTAACTTTTACTTTAAAATATCCATTTAAAGTTCTAAGTATAGCTTTACTTATTAAACAAGGTAATATACCCTTTTTAATCAATTTATCAAATAATCCATTATAACATAAGTGTTAAAATCCAAAACTCCTTTTAAATCCCTTTATAAATACCAAACTTCCTTTTTAAAACTTCAAAATATATTAAAATACCTTCAAAAAGATAGATATTCACATATACTAATTTATTTATAAAACAAAGATATTTAATAAAATACTAGAGACCATTTGTAACATATTACAATATAAAATCCTTTTATTTCTAAAATTAGAACATTAATAACTTCTACAACCTTATACACACACACACACACACACTAAAATATACTTTTAAAGAGTTTTATACAAAACCTCTATTTAAAATAAACATGTTTTATAATTTAAAACCATCACCTTGTAAACCCACAAATGATTTTTAGAAATATATTTAAACCTTGTTATGTCCCAGTAATAAGTACGCTAACTTACTTATTATAAATACGAATAAGCCCTAGGACGTCTTCTAAAGTTAACTTTAAAATCGCAAATCACAGCAATTTCAAAGTACATCCATCGACGTTTATCTTCTCCCATTTCCTATTTCCCACTAAAATCTAGACCAATCCATTTATGTCAAACAAATCCAAAAGTGGGTACAACAACCCAATATACATGCATACGTATATATCTTTCCAAAATTTATCCAACTTATCCAATTTCACATATACCAAAATATCAGGGATTTCAGAGCACGTTTATAACGACTATATCGTTTCCAACATTCATAACATACTATCACTTTTCACAAATCAATATCAAACATGTAAACAAGTATTCTAAGCCATGATATGTGTTATAGATGATCAAATAGAGATATTATGCTCAATAATAATATTCTCACTTGTTCTACAAAACAAGGCGGAGTCCAAAAGTAATAACTTGCATTGTGTTGGAATCTTAATTTTGATTATAACAAGCTACATAAAATATTATGTGAATACTAACCATCTTTGCAGGAGATTTGTTGCAGATTCCTTTTCAGATGTTTAAGCTGAGTATGGTGTGTCTAGAATCTATACTTCACTTAGAAATTTGTTAAAATCTCTCCTGAAACGATATATATATATAAATATATGCACACACATGCATATACATGCACAAATGTCTAAACTCAGAAGTCTGAAATCATTCATTCAGACGTCTGAATTCCGAAACCTGAATATTGTTTCACAGTATTCAGACGTCTGAATCATTCAGACGTCTGAATTCTGAAACCTGAATATTGTTTCACAATATTCAGACGTCTGAATGAAGATTTTCAGACGTCTAAATATAGTCAAAATTTGCCTAAAAGCTTGTTGTTTGCGTTTCAATCTAATTCAGAAGTCTGAATTTTTTAATTCAGACGTCTGAATATTTCCAACTGATATTTTCTTGAAAAGTCACTTCTCTTCACCAAAGAGAAACGTTTTCAAAATCAATGGTTGCACCCGTTCTTTTCAATAAAACTTTTCATCTATGGTTGCAACTCTTTATATACTATAAATAGATTACAGAATTCAACAAACAATTCATCGAATTTACTTTTAGCATTCTTGAATTCTCATCTATTCTCAAGCTTTCAAATTGCACTCAAATTGCTTACATACTTTGATCATTAATCACTTTATCTTCTACAATTCTCAAAGCACATCACACTATTTATCATAAAGGAGAAGATTATAAGAAGATTGTACTTAATTGACTTATTAGTGTTATTTAAGAACACACTATAGTCAGATACATTTGTTATTTGTAAAGAAGTCATGTTCGGTTGCTCACGCAGTTGAAGTCCTATTTGGTTGCTTAGGCGGGTGAAGTCCTGTTCGGTTGCTCAAGAAGTGTAAACCTGTTCCTCCAGGTTAAGTGAGGGTTGTTGTAGTTGAAATTCCAGAAGGAGTCTGGGACTGGACGTAGAACGGGAAGTTTGAACCGGTATAAAAATTCCTGGTGTGCTTGTTTTATTTTACTTATTCACATTGCTATAGTAACTTAATTTATTTCCGCACCACTATAATATAATTCCATATAGCACGATCCGCACTGTCTTTTCATTTGGTATCAGAGCATAGCGAATTTCAATTGGTATCAGAGCTTGGTTTCATCTATCCGTAATAAGCACTAACACCAGTTTTATAGAAGGTCAATCCATTGCACGGCCTCTATTTTCAATGGTTTGAACTATAATTATTGGGCTACTTGCATGATAATCTATATGCAATCAAATAGCTTTGAATCATGGAATATCACACAAATTGAATAAACTCTTCCTACAGGAGAATACTACATATGGACAAACACACAAAACTTAGATGCTACTGCTAACGCTAAAGCTATGAACATGTTATTTTGTGCACTAGATAGAAATGAATTTAATCGTATTAACATGTGTCAGACTGCTTATGAAATATGGAGAACGCTTAAAATCACTCATGAAGGAACTAACAAAGTCAAAAGAAGCAAAATCTCCATGCTCAAAAATCAGTTTCAAAATTTTAGAATGAAACAAGATGAATCCATCAATGATATGTACTCCAGATTTCAAGACATCTATCATTCACTATTAGGATTAGGAGAAAAGTACACTGATTTTGATATTGTATCAAAAATCCTAAACTCTTTAACGGATGAACGGGAAAGAAAAGTGTTAGCTATTGAAGGAGCTAATGACCTCTCTACCATAAAACCTGAAGAGTTAATTGGAAATCTAATGTCCTATGAAGTGAATTTGCAAGCAAAACGAGTACAGGCACAAGATAAAAAGAACATAGCTTTCCATGCTGAAGAAGAAATAGATGAAGATTAAGATGAAGAAGATCTAGCATTTATTGCCAAAAATTTCAAAAAGTTTTTCAAATTCCGAAAAAACAAAAAAAAACAATGATCCAAGCAAACCATCATCTTCAGTTCTAGAAGGTTTTAATTGTCATAAGAAAGGTCATATGTAGAAAGAATGTCCAGAACTAAAGAAAAAATACTTCAACAAAGGCAGAAAATATAAGAAAACAAAAGCATTTTATGCTACATGGGATGATTTAGATACCTCTTCATCAGATAACAGCAGTGACAGTGAAAACGAGCAAGCTAATGTTTGCTTCATGGCTATCAAAAATGAGGTTAGTAATTTTACCTTTGATGATATGATAGAAATAAATTCAGAGCTAGTTGACACTCCCAAAAAACTCAAAAGAAAATATAAGGAGACTCGTGAACATCAGAACAAACCACAATTCGAAAGAGATATGCTTAACGATGAGAAGAAAATACTAGAGGAAGAACTTGAAAAATTACAAGAATCATACTCTAATATTAATTCTCAACTCACTCTTTTGAGTCAAGAAATTGAAACTCAAAATGAGAAGAATGACGCTCTTGTTTTTGAAAATCACGAATTGAGGACAAAAGTAAAATTGATAGAATTAGATAGTACAAGTCTCAAAACTAAGTTAGATAGAATCACCAAAAATGTTTCGAACTTTAATAAAGAAAGAGAAACTCTATCTAAAATTATTGATAACTCTCAATCTGTTTCAAGTAGGAAAGTATTAGGGTATATTAAGAAAACAAAAGATCCACCTAAAAAGAAAATTATGAGAAATATTAATCCTAATGAAAAACAGTCAAAAAGGAAAACTCACCCAAAAAACATAAGAGTTTGGGTTCCTAAAACAAACAACAGTTTGATTAGGAAGAAATATATTAACACCGTTTTAGAAACTGTTCATAAAAATAATTTCAAATGGGATACTGAATCCTCTTGGGTTTGGTTTCCTAAGATTTAACTCTTAGGACCCTATTAAAAAGGTGGGTACCAATGTTATCTCATATCTTTTGTAGGCCCCACTCAAGAAAAGAGAAAAACGGATACTCGACAGTGGTTGCTCAAAACATATGACAGAAGACAAAGATATGCTATCAAATATTACTTACTCAGATGGAGGCTCCGTCACATTTGGAGACAACTCAAAGGGCTATATCATCGGCAAAGGGGATGTAAGCAACAACGGTATTTCAAATTTACCTCTTATTTCAAATATTTTACTAGTCAAAAATTTAAGACATAATTTACTTAGTATCAGCCAATTATGTGACAATGGATTCAAATCATTTTTTCTAAAAACAAATGTAATATTTTTGATCAAAATCAAAATCTTATCTTTGAAGGAAATAGAGACAGAAATATCTACGTCCTGAATATGAAATAAATCATAATTCAGATATGTGTTTAATAGCCAAAGAAAATGATCCTTGGTTACGGCACAAACAATTCTGTCACATTAACTTCAAAGCTATAAATAAGATTTTTGTAAATGATTTAGTAAAAGGTCTACCAAAAATGAATTTTAAAATTGATCATATTTATGATGCATGTCAGTTAGGAAAATTAACTAAGTCGTCTTTTAAATCTAAAAAGATTATTTCAACTTTACAACCACTTGAATTACTACATATGGATTTATTTGGACCAACACAAGTACGATCCATTAATCACAGTTGCATGAGAAATTTCTAAACTATTATCTCTTTATGTATTAACTACTCTAATTACTTTAATGAGATGAACCATCTATTGTTATCAATGCTCTTTCTTTTTGTCGATGACAAAGGGGGAGAAATATAAAATTGTGCATATTGACAGGGGGAGTAACAATACTTTAAATATTTATTGATTGTATAGTTGTCATCATCAAAAAGGGGGAGAATGTTGGAATCACGATTTTGATTATCACAAGCTATATAAAATATCATGCGAATACTAACCATCTTTGCAGGACATTTTTTGCAGATTCCTTTTCAGATGTTTAAGCTGAGTATGGTGTGTCTAGAGTCTGTACTTTACTTAGAAATTTGTTAAAATCTCTCCTGAAACGATATATGTATAAATATATGCACACACATGTACATACATGCATAAAGGTCTAAACTCAGACGTCTGAAATCATTCATTCAGACGTCTGAATTCTGAAATCTAAATATTGTTTCACAATAATCAGATGTCCAAATGAAAATTTTCAGACATCTGAATATAGTCAAAATATGCCTAAAAGCTTGCTTTTGCGTTTTAATCTAATTTAGAAGTCTGAATTTTTTAATTCAGACGTTTGAATATTTCCAATTGCTATTTTCTTGAAAAGACACTTCTGTTCACCAAAGAGAAACTTTTTCAAAATCAATGGTTGCACCTGTTCTTTTCAGTATAACTTTTCATCTGTAGTTGCAACTCTTTATAGGCTATAAATAGATTACAGAATTCAACAAACAATTCACCGAATTTACTTTTAGCATTCTTGAATTCTCATCTATTCTCAAGCTTTCAAATTGCACTCAAATTGCTTATATACTTTGATCATTAATCACTTTATCTTCCATAATTCTCATAGCACATCACACTATATATCATAAAGGAGAAGATTATAGGAAGATTGTACTTAATTGACTTATCAGTGTTATTTAAGAACACACTACAGCTAGATACATTTATTATTTGTAAAGAAGTCATGTTCGATTGCTCAGGCAGTTGAAGTCCTATTCGGTTGCTTAGGCAGATGAAGTCCCATTCGATTGCTCAGGCAGTGTAAACTTGTTCCTCCAGATTAAATGAGGGTTATTGTAGTTGAAATTCCAGAAGGAGTCTAGGACTAGGCATAGAACAGGAAGTTCGAACCAGTATAAAAATTCCTGGTGTGCTTGTTTTATTTTACTTATTCACATTACTATAGTTACTAAATTTATTTTCGCACTAGCATAATATAATTCCATATAGCACGATTTGCACTGTCTTTTCACATTGTTCGTTAAACAATTTATATTTTCAATACGACAACAATTATATATACAATAATATATAATTAACTGGTGAGTAAAACTCACTCAAGTTTCAGTTAATGCTTTTACATTTTCGAATAATCCAAAATTTTGGCTAAAATTCTTATAAGCTCTGAACTCGATGAATCTAACTCCATTTTATAGATAATCCAAAATCGACCCAATACAAACGCAACGGCGAAGACGGTGCCTCAATCGGACTTCGTATGGACAAGATACAATTTTTATAAGTTTTGAGATTTAAAAATATAATTAATTAACCAAATCAAATTAATTAACTTATAATTACCTTCTCATGCACACTGTACATCCTCTGTTCCAAATTGTGCACGTGCATGCTTGTGACACGGTGAACCACTGACCATATCCCATACCGCTTGAACCAATGCATTTCTCTCCTCAAGCTTGACCTCCTCGACTCATTGCCATCACCACCGCAATCCCCTAGCGTAGTCCAACCATAACCCTAAATTAACCGTGCCTATAGGTCGCACTTCGATTTCAACAACCGTACATGGTCAAACCACCAACAACGTTCTTCTTTGGCCACCACGATCGTAATCGCAGCCTTGAATTGCCTCCGACCAACCCTACTGAAAAGCGATCAAACCTCCCCTTCGTACAGTAAAATGTTGCCCCTCCCTTGGATGATCGGACCATCTACAGTCGATGCCAGAAAATGCAGCTCCTCAAAAGAAGCGAGATTACAACCACTACTACACTTAACTCTACATAAGTCACAAAACAATGGCAACCCTAGACCACTACTGCTGAAATCGCGCAAGACCAAGCTCGATCGTACAAAAACGACACATGCCAGAAGGCGAAACTCAACCATACGAAGCTAAACAATTTGCTCTTGTCGAATTTCGTTAAGTATAGCTCATGATTTAATTAGTTAAAATATAAAATGGTGGCGGCTATAAAAATTTGAAAACGGAGAGAAAGAGAGAATGAAATTTAGGTTAAGTGTTGACGATTATTTATAAGCAAATAATAATAGCATTTTATTCTCTTAATTTTTCATTGTGCATTTGTAGTTCGCATGATTACACAATGCATCGAATTGTCATAGAACTCGTTAGCGTACAACAATTCATTATTCCAAATCCAATGGCACTAGTTTCGTAAAAATCCAAGATAGTGTCTCAAAATAATAGTTTCATATGATAATTAAAACGAATTATTATTAAAATAATTTAAGTCACTTAAATCGTAAATTAAAATTTACAATAACCATTTATTTTTTAAACTGAATCTAAATAAGCATTTTGAAATCATTTTTATTCAAATTAAATCTAAGAATTAAATATTTAAATAATTTCAATATTTAATTATATATTTTTCGAAAATTCGGATCGATACATTCTTTCCCCCTTAAAAGAACTTTGCCCTCGAAATTCCTACACCAGCAAAAACACACATCAAAACCAAATGATATTGTAATCACTGAAAACCATAGAAACAATCATATAACAATACTATATAGTACTGCGATTACTATCAACCAAAACTCATGGTACGCCTAGGTTCAGAAACCTTCTCATCGTACAAGGATGACAAACAATCAACTATGCGTTATCTTATGCTCAGCAGCCTCGGGTATTACTCAGTCGATCACTCATGCTACCTCATGCAATTAGAAGAGTCATTCCCCAAACCCTCCACAAGCCAACATACATAACATACAAATATTTTAAAGCCCATATGATATACATATATCATACGTACACAATATCAAATCTGATCACTAGCTCAATCACATAAATTTCACTTCCAAACTAGTATGGATCACTTGACCTCTCTAATGGAGACTCCACTCCGGTTTCTTGATTGGAAACCACTGTTCTCCTTACATAGCCATGTACTATGATAGAAAACTTCAGGATCATATCAAAATTCATATCAAGTGTTAGCCGTCGAGAATCGAGTGAAAATCTCCAACTCGAACCGGTGTGAATCACCTCGAGATCGATGTCCTTGAATCCTAGATCAATAATTAGTATGTGAATAAAATAGTCTACATACAGCTTACGTACTCCATTCAATGGGTTTCTTAATTACCCCAATTGTTTTTCATTCTAATTCACATTCATTATCACTTAGTATTTCTCAGTTAATACTAAAATCACTTATGAATCATTTCGTAAAATTTACTTCAAGATATTAAACATTATATAACTTAAGTTCATATTTGTATAATACTCCTTTACATCCTCGGAGTATATACAAAAACATCCAATTCATTTTACTCAACATGAATATTCAATCAATTTAAAACTTGTTTAAATTGTACTATTTTTCTAAGTTCAAGTGTTATATAAACTCACCTTTATATCTTTACAAAACACTTAGCTTCAATTACTTATGCAAATTTCGAAGTTTCGACTATCCAAAATCATCGAAGATTCCATTTCATTTTACCAACTGAAAATCACTGATAAACAAACCAAACAAGATGCACAAACAAACTTACCCTAATGCATAAGCTATATGTGTCCACAATATAACTTAACCAAAAACTTGAGAATTAAAAACCCGATTTCATTTCAAATCATTTTGAAATATATATACTTATAACTTTGGTATACCAAACCATACTTTCGATATTTAAATCAAAATCTGTTTAACCAAATCACTTTGTAGCAAATAGCTACTGCAGCATTCTCAACTTTGAAACTCGAAAATAAACACTAAAGATGCTGCAGCCATCATTAGAATTATTTTCCAGCGATAGAAGTGATTTCAGTACATCCAAACCATGCCTTTCGGACTTAACCAAAATCATTTTCAAAACGGTATCAAATACTTCATAAACATTAGTAAGTACCATGGTATCAATTCCAAATACCAATTTCTAAATATTTACTTTATACTGGTATCATTTTCCAAAACCTTAGAAAACAAAATTCTAAACATCGGGATTTAGTTCTTAAATTCTTAGATCGAATCCTTTTCATATTTATAAATCATATTTATAAAACAAATTTATATAAGTTTCTTTCTTATCTAAATCATTTCACAAATGCATATCTTTGTTTAGATTATAATAAACAGCTCTTGTTAACATCATATTTTAACCCAATATTATCACCAAACGCCTCATAGTCAAACTATGAAAATTAATTCACAAGGTGGTCATTTCAATGTTCTTATAATTTATTATCTACCCAACCCACGCGATGAAAATGTAAAACTACTCATAAACTGGACGAGCATGAAAAATCAACTAATAAATGATAATAATGGAATATTATCATTTTTAACAAGTACATCATAAATAACTATATCAATTTATGAAAATCATTCTTTTATTTATAAAATATAATCTTAGGTAAAATTATTTCGTTGACCATTTTCGAAAACAATACCATGTCAGTTTGCTTTGTCCAAGTGCTTAGAGATCCCTGTCAATAACGATAGCAATTCATATTGATTAGAATCCATAAGCCACTCTACAAACCAATCAACATGCTATAAAACATTTGAATATTAATAACATATATGCAGTCTCGTATATATACACTCAACTCATAATAAGGCATTCCATTACCCTATCCCTTAATGAGTTAAACCCACCAAATCCAAGGTTCTCACTTACCCTGGCTTTAATACCAAATGCAATAACCTGCCTTTTCAACCCCGAATGCGACAATAATACACCCATGGTATTCACGTGCCGAGCATAGAAGTGCTGGAAAGACGAATTGTTAGAGTAAAATAAAAAGAAAAGGAAATAGAACAAGAAAGAAAAGAACACAATATCAGAATCTCACATGCCGAACGATAATATATAATATCTAAAAAAGTCTTTACCAAAAAGAAAACCTTTATATTCATAAATCAATCAGATGAAACTAGCCTATCATCAGCCTAGACAGTTATAACTACATGCCCTCACAAATGTTGATATACACAAATCAAGTAATGCAACGGAAATAAAGCACAGTAAGAAGTCATCCAGCTCCTCTCCAAAAGCTCCAATGAATAGCAGCTAAATCTGGAAACATACTCGAGTTGACTCGAGCATTAAGAAAATAACACCCAGATCAGTCTGGTAAACCAATGTAGGAAACTCAAATCATATAGATTTATTATATCTTAAAACCCTTTAAAATAAGGGTATATCCTAGACCACACTACCTACAAACACAGATGGGTTTTGAAAGGACCCGCCTTTCTCTCCACAGAAAGACGCATCATTATTAAGAAAGAAGGGGATAGAGAAGAGAAAAGATAGAGAAGAAAGAAAGAAACAACATCAGAATCTCAACAGCGGAACGAATAAATTATATTGATCACATAGATATTACATAGTATCATATACATCAGAGTTACACAGCTTATACGTCACAAATTAGATAGTTATACAACTCAAGTACAACTCAGATAATAACACAGAGATCAACACAGCAGAACCACTATATTTCTATAAACGCTGAAGCCTCCTTCTCCATTGCTCCTCCAGAATTTGTCAAAGCTAATCTGAATCTCTTGGCTACTCATAAAAATTTGAGTACCCAAGAGTTTAAGAAAAATAGAATAAACTACGGGTCAGACATGGGTCTGGTGTGAGTAAACGGTTAAAGTTGCTTAACTTTGAAAACCTTTGAAAGAAAAGGTATCACGTAAGACTCCCCACACATAAACATGGGTAAGTTTTTACCATACGCTAACCAAAACATTTGATAGGAAATCCGATGATATTATAATAGGGTATAGGGTTTTCAAGTAAAATACAGAAATAGCTGGAATGCTTACGTCTTACGTTCCAACATAGTTGGGCACAATCAATACGTATGGCACTTATTGGAAATTGGATTCCATACAATGGCAGGGCTACAAGGGTACCGCCCGTCACAGTATGGAGCCTAGATCACCGTATCGAGAATCCACCGTAAATCTCCTGCAACACAAGACCGAAACCATTCCTTACTGAACAGTTCCGAACAAGACAACCCCGCGGTTGTAGCTAGCAACCGTCCACACAGTCGAATAAAAAGGGACATCTAGGCAGGGGTAAATCTCATCCTACTTGGGCATGACCCACTTAGTCTTGCTGCACCTCCTCTGTTTTAGCCATTCCCGGTTGATGAGGCTTGAGGCTACGATTACCTTTAGAGAACACATCTATCTTAGAACGCTCATCGTCCACCTGACGATGTTCTGAAAGCATTCAATCGATACAAGTTCGTTTCGGGTTCGAACGAAACTGAAGGCATTATCTCGTTACACTCATTTTGGAATCACCCTCAGAGTTAACGACAATAACCCTTGCACTTTGAATCTTCATCTTCACTTGAGATTCACGACCTATCGTTAATTTGGATCGATGTGGTTTTTGGATATCCAAATCTGGAAACCCGATCCCGGTCTCATCGAAATCTAAAACGCCATCTTTTAGGTCCAAGTTGTTTTAAAGTTAAAACAATTCAATTCAAATCGTTATCTATATTCACATAGATAGATAATTCACATAGATAGATAATTCACATAGCCACAAATAGATAATCCATATCATCACAAATCAACCAAATCATCTCATATCACATATCACACATATCTCATCAGAGATATCAAACAATCAAGGCATTCAATATCAAACAGCCATCCATAAGCAATGATTTATTTAATCACATCATCTATAATTAATTTAAAACGAATTAAATTAATTACTTCATCTCTAATTAATTTAAAATAAATTAAATTAATTACTTCCATTGCTATAAATCTTACTTACTTAATCATTAATTACAAACCAATTAATTAATCATCATCTTAATTAATCACCCTTGATAATTATCCTTTAACTACATTAAGTAATTAGCCCTTAATTAATTACACAAATTAATTATCCACAAACAATTAAAGTAATTAACCTTAACTACTTCATCAACTATAATTAATTACATTAATCCTTAATTAATTACAATTGATTAGTCACCTTATAATCATTTATTATTGATTAATTAATCTTAATTAATCAATCCTTAATAACTCTCATTAATTACATTAATTAATGATCGTTAATTAATTACTTCCATTAATCATAAATAGTAATTACCATCCTGTAATTACTTACCTTAATTAATTAACTCCTTAATTAATTATATTAATCCTTTGATTAATTACACCAAGTAATTAATCCTTAATTACTTCTACTAAGCAATTATCCTTTAATTAATTCCCATTATGTAATTCCTCTTTAATTAATTACATCCCAATAATTATACATTAATTACTTCACTAAGTAATTACACTATTTAATCTCATTAAGTGTTCATTCTTAATCAATCATCAAGATTATCTTTAATTTATCAACCAATTAATTAATCGCATTCATTTGATTAATTACAATTGGGTAATTCATCCCTTAATTACCCCTTTAAATAAATAAATTAATCTTTAATTATAGATTGATTAATTCATAATTATTAATTAATAAACCTTAATTATCAATTAATAAAACTTAATAACCAATTTATTAATCCATAATAAATCAGTTAACCATTCCATAATAACAATTAATTAACCCTAAATAACAGTTAATTAATCCTTCATTAATTTTAATTATAGATTAATAATTTCTTAATTATTAATTTAGTAAAGCCTAATTATTAATTAATTAAACTTAATTACAAATTAAGTACCATTTTTAAGGGGGTTTTAGGCTCAAGGAAAAAGTTAGAGAAAAATTTAGTTTCAGGGACAAGAAGTTTGTTTCTTAGGCTGAAGGACACTTTTTAGTGTAAATCACAGAATGATAGTTGTAACTATCATTTTCAGTTTACACTGAAAAGTGTCCTTCAGACTAAAAAGTAAACTTGCTGTCCTTGAGGCTAATTTTTTTAGCAACTTCTTCCTTCTGCCTAATTACCTGCCATTTTCAATTATCAATTAATTAACCTTAATTACTTAATTAATTAATCTTTTAATCATCAATTAATAATTTCTAATTATCTAATTAATAATTCTTGATTATAAATTAATTAACCTTTAATTAACTAACTTATAACCCTTAATTATTAATTTTAAATAAATTAACTAAATCAATTAAATACCCTTAATTAATTCCTTAATTAATTCTTAATCATTATTAATTAATTAATTACTTATACTTAATTTCCTTTAATTAACATAACTAATGTCAAGATAATAAAACTTTAATTATCTTAAGATAAAACATTATTTTATAAATACCTTAATTACCATAAACTTATTTAAACCCTTTTTATTTTAATAATTAATTTTACTTAATCAAATCATAAATTAAGTTTTAAAATAATCATTTACTTGATAAATTTAAAGTTAACAAAACTTCCTTTAAATACTTAAAATATTATCAGGTAATAATTTTAAAAACTAATTTTAATTTGAATTTTAAAACTTGCTTTTATATCGATCTTAAAATTTCATTTCTAATTTAACTTTTAAAATTAACTTAAAACTTTACTTAATAAAATTTAAGTTAAACAATTTCAAAACCTCTTAACAAATTGTTAAAGAAAACATTTATTTTATATAAAGTAAATTTATATAAGAAGATTTAAAGTAAATTAAAGTTTAAATTTCAAAACTCAGATTTTAAAACTTTTTTTAAAAACTACTCAACCACTTGCATCGGGTCAAACCCGAAATCCACTCAGGTCTAACCTGATTTCCTATTTAAAAATTTAGTTTAGTTTTAGATTTAAATTTAAATTTTAAAACCTGGAACCAAACTCTTTCTGGAACCACTCCAAACATACTCAAGTCCATCCTCGAGTCTTCATTCTAAAAACCCAATCTCCCTTCGAGTCAACTTCCAACATAACCACCCCAATCCCACTGACACCAAAATCATCTCGTGCACATGCACCAGCGTCGGAATCATCTCCGACCTCTGACGAACCCTCTGGCACATCACACTACATCGCAGCAGCCCTCTCTGATCACCAAACCATCATCACGAGCTCTCGAGTAAGATCGAGCAACCCAATCGAATCTGAAACAAAAACCCATGCCAGAGAAATCCTTCGACCCTACTGCTCCGACCACCAGAGGTCAGACGACTCTGGCCACGCCCTGCTAACACACCATGGCACCCTTTCCCTGAGTATCAAGCAACTCGATCCACCATAGATGCACGGTCATCCCAATTCCAAACACGACCTAATTTAAGGTTTAAAACTTCTCTCCACCACCGTTGATGCTACAGTGATCATTCGATGCTCCTACCATTTTTGCCAAACACCCATATCACTTAGCTAGCTCCAGCAGGAACCCCGACCTTCCCGGTCACTTAGATCATCATAATTTCACAGAAACCCAATTTCAGATATCCCAAAAATTCACATTCAATTCTAATCCAAAAATCATAATTTTTATCTTAAAAATCATATCTACCCAGGCCAATACAAGTTATATATTTGAATCCGAGGATTGTAACAATTGATTTTAACATGTTTATATATTTTTACTGTAGATCTTGATTTCCAGATACTATATATATATATATATATATATATATATATAAACATGTTTAAACTATTTTTAGATCCAAGTTCAAGTTTAAATAAGCTTAATTTGTTTGAAAACTACGGCCTAACGGAGATCAGAGGAGAAAAAGGTGGAATTTGAATTAAATTTAAACTCTGTAATATAAAACAAAGAAGAACATGAATATAACAGACATGCACAGATGAATACAATCATATATACAGAATTCTACACTTATTTATACACATGCAGGCATCATCATCACAGAGATTTCATAAGCAACAATCAGTCATCTACTTAAACTTTTAATTTAAAGGTTTGCTCACCTTTGTAAATGTAGAGAGCCTGATAAAACTGGGATTGGAAAACTAAAGCTTAGATTTCTTTTGAAACTGAATGCTTTAGCTACAGTTTTTTATTTAAACACTAGAACAACTTTGATGTTTAAGGCTTGATTTGAGGTTGCTTGCTTTTCTGGAAACTTTGTGTAACGTCCCGCCTTTCTGTACGCTTTAAATCGACGATAAACCACACACGTCAGACTTAAACCATACAGAAGGGCGGATTGTTATGGGGTAAATAAGAAAAAGCGAGGAAAAAACAAAATAGAATCTTGCACCGGAACAATAAAATATAATAATAAAATAAACAGTTCATAAAGCTGTTTTACAAAACATTTGATTATATTTATACAATACATATTAGAGTACACATACCAGAGAATAATAATTAATGCAGCGGAACAATGTGAAGCAGTGGAATAATATAGTAAATAATAGTAATAAAATCTTCGTTTTCGTCCTCCAGAAATAAAGTCTTCAGATCCTGAAATGCTCAAGCTGGCCCGAGCGAATTGAAAAGACAAAACACTCGGGTTAGAACTAAAAGATCTTATGTAAGTTAAATCAACAAGAATAAATATGAGTGAAACGGCGTCAGTGATGTTTATGGGATTTGACATCTCATATCCAGTGTCTAACGTGAATGCAGTAACTTAAGAGATGCTCGGGATTCACATCTCCTAAGGATCCATTAAACTATTTACTATGTAGTAATATTTCGCTATTATAATAATGTCTATAGTGAAATAAACTTACTTTTAAATAGCGTTAAGGAGTTACCCATCTCCCCCTTAAATACAATAATAGTCCCAGTAGTCCATCCAATATCATAGTCCCTCCTGATCGGGAAGCCACCAGAGGATACCACACAGGCTACGGGAGAAAACCAAACTCGTACAAGGCGCGCTAGGGTAGTTGACACGGCACAACTGGGCAATGCCAGAGTAGATATACCAATTACGCTTCCGGGTCAGTGGTCACGCGTAGCGCGCAGCTACCGCCCACCTCGAGCCACATCCCCAATCAAAAAATCAAAAGTGGCCACCGAATCAATCCAAAAGTCAGAGTATAATATCGAAGGGATGTGTCCGATAAAAGGTGCTACCTTCTTAACCCGTCAATCGCTCCTATTTTAGCCACCTTATGTCAACTCACGGGAGTCGGGTCCACGTATATATCTCAAGGAATTTCGCCACCATCCTACTTCATTCTGGAATCTCCACCACGTACATGGTTGTTAAATTGGTTTTCGGAGTTGGTAGAGAGTATGACAACTTCCGATCCCGGTCTCTTTAACAACCAAACGTTATTATAACACCGCGGTCATTTCAAAATCATTTATACTTTAAAACCAGAATATAATGCCCAATTCAAAACAATATAAATACGATTTCATTTCCGTTTTAAAAACCCAAATCAATATGATATTACTGTTATAAAACCAGAATCAATATAATATCATTTTTATTTCAAATATATCTCTTTTCTAAAATCATAGCACTTCCAAATTGTACACTTCAAAACCAAACATTAGAAATTTTACCACATTTAAAACATAATCCTTTGAAATTCATAACTACGAAACATTTCAATTTCGATAAAACATTTCAATTTCGATATATTTCAAGTCTTTAAATATTCCAAAATTTCAAACTAAATTTGATAATTTTGATTCAAAAATTTAATTTTCACTTATTTAGTTCTGACATATTTTACATAATAAACCCCTTGTCATTTTAATAAGGCTCAAATTACAAATAGCTAAATATTACCTTCAATTCATTTGTACTTGAAATAATCATTTAATTCACCCAGACCCCAAAATCAAGTTATAGTAATTATACCTTTTAAAATTTCCAATTTAATAAATTTCACATCAACCCCTTTTGAGTTTAATTCTTAAATAAATTCAATTTCATATAATCTCAAATTTGTCTCAATTTCAAATCAAATTTATTCGAGAAAATTCGTATAAAAAAATTAATTCACATCAATTTCATATTTATCTTCCAACCTCAGTTTTATTTAAGCCTTTATATTATATATACAATATAATTTAAACAGCTATTTAACCATATTATCTTAATACAATTAACTTTATTATTTAACTTATTTTATACTTTAAACCAATTTTATACATAGCTTAAAACCAAAATTTAACTATATATAAAAATAACATTTATAAAATATCCCAATCAATATCTCATAAAACCATGTATTTCTTTACCAAACCATAGAAAATCATTTCAAAATAGTTTTATATATAGACCACGGTGTCTGTATATAATTTTCTACCCTATGGTCAAGTGATGCGGATATTTATCATTTCAATCCATAATTTAAAACAAAAATACGGTTATATATCATTTCAAACCGCAATCCCGAATGAAATAAAAATGCATAACAATTTGCAGTTTATAACAATATAAATACAGTATCCATTCACCCAATATCAATCATCAACCATTTATCACAATCATCATTCAATTCAAACAATAACATTAATATAGAACAGATAATAAATACAAGTAATTGCTGGCAATTATTATTCAATAATAAATTAATTTAACTGGCAGTTTATATGCAATAAAAAATTGAATAATAATTTAATTCAGTAAACTAAATTTAAATGGAATGATGATAAAAATATACCAAACAGCAATAAATAAATTTCTAATCACATCAAAAATTAATTTAACACACTTAAGAAATTTTAGAAATTGTGAGCGAGTTAAAACACTCACCTTTTTGAATTTAAATTGAATTTAAATCCAATTTAAACCCAAAAATTGAACAGTCTCCAAATCCATCCAAACAGCGTCAAACTGTCCGGAATTCCATTACGAACCTAGCAGAGAAAACCGTGCGTGATTTCGACCTCGTATGTAAAAGTTATCGGCATTAGAACATCACACGATTTTAAATTTACAAAATAAAACAAAACAAAAGCAAAAGTAAACGTACACGTCACCAGGCATCCACCTTCACGTTCACACGACCCTGTTCATCATGCCCTAGCCTACGCTGTTCGACGAGCCGCCACGCATGTCACCCCAGATCATCATCGCGCCGCTTTCCCCATGCTACCAGAACGAGCTGCCTCCCTCTGTCAGTCAACGCGACCCCCTCGCGCGACCACCACGACAATCGCCACGTAATACAGAGCCAGCCGCCGCCGAATTATCTAAAACCTAATCGAATTTTAGGCGCCAATCTAACCAATAAAACACCCAACCAAACACGCCGATGGGCTACGCAAGACCTCCTCCACGCCATGGTATCGTCAATTTTACGATCCGATGCAGTTGATCCCGATGAAATGGAAGGCCAAGAATTGATCATCGATTTCTGGACAAACAGTGATTCAAACCAAAAAATTAACTACAGATCTGAGATGCGTACATCGAGAGCTTCGATATATAATTTTCCTGACTTTTTTTTAGGAGTCTGAAATTTCACTTTGATTTTTGAATTGCAATTGGATTTGGAATTGTCTGCCATTAAAATGAGGAGGTGAAGAGGAATTGTATGCATAGACAAATGAGAAATAGAGGTAGGCTAGGGTTTATAACAAGGTATATATAGGCAAGGTTGAAAAAGAATAGATGGACCCGATTTATAAACGCGCTGAACAATGAATGGCCCGAAAAGCACGTTCTGACTCCGGAACGAAATTGGGTCAACTCGTATATCAAAATAGATGTTTTAAAATATTTTAAACTCGACGGAACAAGTTTCAAGTCCAAATTCCATCGTATGAAGAAGTTATGCTAAAATCAAAAATTTTCAATTGATTTAATTAAATCGATTTCTAGGGGTTTCGAGTCCATACGATCAAACGACAAGTCCGATCGTTACGAAACTTGAAATCCTATAATAATTCACCGTTACGGATCCGATGAAACTGGTTTCGTCGAAATCCGAGTCAGTGGCCAAAATGGCTAATTTCCAGTTATATTAAATAAATTAAATCACTATTTAAATTCGAATTCTATAATTCATAAATTTTATCATCTTGTATTACTTTAGTAATTTAAAATTCTTTAAAATAAATTCCCATATCAATTTAAAGTAAATTAATCCACCAATTTAGTATTTATTTCATTTACTTAAAATAATCCCTTTATTATAAATTGAATCTAATTAAATTTAATAAATTCCAATTAAACTGATTAGATTCAATTCCAACCCTTTAATTGAGTCTATTATTACTTTGTAATGCAGTTAACACTTGTCGCACATTTCATTCTATTAATATATTCAAATTTCCAACTTCCCTTTGTATTAACTATTATTTCCAAATATATTGAAGTTGTCGGATATGTACATTTGTTATAATTAGAACCTCAATTAATTCATTCAAATAGGTTTCATTCCTTTATATTATCTTATGAATAAAATATGAATTTCCGTTGCTTTATTACATTTGCACTTTACAATTACAGTTCTTACCCACACCAATGAGACATTTATTTTCATTTAAATGTAATTGTTTTCCAGTTAATTTGGTAGACTAGATATATTCTGGTAATTTATGTTGATTGTTACCATAGCCTTAAAATTTCACTTAGGCTTATTTTTTTCAATTATTTATTATAATTACTTACATCATATGAATTCATTCTATTACTATAAATCATAAATTAATTCATATATTCATACAATACTTACCTTTATTTACTTATAATAAAATCTCATTCCCAAATATAACAGTTACAACAAATTAATAGGACAAATAAATAGTAACTTACGACCGTTACTATTACTTTGATTCACATTAATTACAATTAATATTCTCAATAAATTTATTTACTTGGTCTCATGCTTTCTATTACACCAATTACTACCTTATCAATAAATTTACGTTTCCATTTTAAATTTACATTCACACTTTTCATTATTATATTAATTTTCATGAACGTAACGTTTATTATCAACAAAAAACATTATAATTACTTATCTAACATTGATTGTATAAGTTTTCAATTTATTACGTATTACTTCATCAGTTAATATAACTTTGAATTCATTCAATCACCACTAATTATATTATTTCATTAGTAAATACAATATTCCCATTTGTTTTCTTAATTCAATTCTTAGCCTAGTATAACAATTCCCATTACTTCAATTAATCGTAATTTCATTTCAATTGTTAATACTTAACTTTAATTTCCATGGTTGCATTTCATTTTTAACATTTACTTAAATAAAAAGTATAAAAAATTTATTTCTTCCTAAATTTAATTACAAAATCTTAATTAAATTAACCAATTTATTTATCAAAATTTACGGTTTGTTACACTTTGAATGCTGCAGATTGCTTTAAATCTAAGAATTGGTTACAGGCTTTTTGTTTGAGATGGTTGCAGATTTAAATGACAGGTCTTTGATTACAGGCTTTGAAAACATTTTCTCTGATTTGCATTTGTTTTAGAGGAGATGTGTTCAAGCTTGAGTAGAGGCTTACAGGGTTTGATGATTTTCTGGTTTGCATTTGAACTTGAGGAATGTATTACAGGGTTGTATTTTGGTTTGAAAATGAGAAACAGGGTTTTTGATCTCAGATTTTGAAGATGTTTGCATTATATAAGTTTGAAATGAGAAATGGTTTCAGATTTGAGAAGGTTTTCAGATTTTAAACTGAGATTAGAAAAAGAAAATGAAGAGGAAGATATGGGTTTTAAATAGAGTTATTTTGATTTATAAAAATAAAAATAAAATAAAAAGAAAATGACACTTGTCCCTTACCTTAATTAATATGCTAACACATGTTTCTTAAGAAGTTGTAACTTAACACTTGCAATGATTTATTTATATTTATTTTTAAAAGGATTTTAAAAGCTTTTAAATATGATATCCAAATTTAATAAATACCTTTCTAAATTAATAAATGCTTTTCTAATTTTAAATAAATAAAACTTTTAGAAGAAAAATAGAATAAAAACTAATCATATTTTAAATAAAATCATGTATAATATTTTTAATCCATTTTTAAATGTAAATATTAAACTTTTGTATTTATTTACTATTAAATAATTATTTTCTGAATCTACATAAATAAATTTCCTTAAATAAAATAATATAAAGCCATCTTATTTTAAATAAAAACCTTATCCATATTTTATATCCAAAATATTTTCAAAATAATTATCCTTTAAATTCAAATTTAAATCTAAATTTCAAATTCAAATTAAAATCCAATTTAAAATTAATTCAAATAGATATAGATATCAATTTTAAACAAACACATTATTAAATTTATAAATAATTATTGTATTTAAAAATAACTTAAATACACACATGTATATATTTTAAACACACTTATTACATTTGAAAATAATAAGTCTATTTAAAATCTATTTATAAAATAACACAATTTAAATTTGTAAATTATTATTCCATTTAAAAATCTATTTATCTCTATGTTTAAAAACAACTCATTATATTTATTATTGTTTGAAATTAACAAACTTTACCAATTTTAAATAATAAATTAATAGATTATCACATTTTAAATTCCTTGAAATTCCGGGATATCACATTCCTCCCCCCTTAAAAGAATTTCGTCCTCGAAATTTAAAATAAAAGATAATCCAAGTTTTATTTTATTTCAACCAATTCAAGCATACATATCAACCATACACAACCAAACAAACAATTTCATCCAAACAGTCAATTCAACAAACAACATTAGCTATCCGGACACGGATCCAGATAAGCTTCCTAAAATTATCCAGAGTTTCCCAGATACAGACACTGGAATACTCGCTATTCGGAATCCGAACTAGATACACCACTAAGCTACTGAGCTCCTACACATCTAGATCTACTATCTACACAAGAGATCTGACCACAATCAAGACCGACTCAACAACCAAATCCTCCTGAACTGCCGGTTCCACAACCAGAGATGGATCATACACGTACTCACTCAGAGATACGTGAAATATATTTAATTCCAGTCTTCCAAACTGGCAATTCAACCCCTATAAGCCAAACGCTTATCCTTACAAAAACTCAGAAGAATCCAATATACCTCGGAGCTAACTTCCTAGTCTTACCCAATCTTATTGCTCCTTTGACTGGAGAAAACCTCAACAAAAACAAAGTCTCCAGCTTCAGATTCCAAATTCCTCCGTCTTTTAACCTCAAAATTCTACTGACAATCCTGGGCTGCCTACATCCTTTCCAATTAGCTCAACTTTCGCTGACGCCTCTAGAAATAAACTGGGCCAAAAACAATCCAACAAAAAGATCCTCTCAAGATCTACCGAAATCAAAAACACAAACTCTATTCCACAATTATCAGAAGACTTCAACTTACTTCTCCTATCTAGAAAAGACAAAACAGAAGCACTCATCAATCTGGACTCAAATTCTAAAAAACTTCCTATAGAAACTTTCTAATCCAAAACCCACAACTTTTGGTTGCTTCCATTCTAGAATAGCTTCCACCTTGCTTCCGCGGCGTAACTCTGATCTGGAGCAGATAAGAATGCCGTCGATGAACATGAGCACAGATTAGACAGCACATCCTAGAAAACATGGCTCCTCGGATCCATAAAGAGAAAACTCGGAAGTTTCAAGAAATACTGAGCTGCTTCACCAAATCCTTTCTCTAGGAGACATCATTCTACCCAGTTGAGATAATGGTAGCATCATGAACCAAGTCGATATGGAACTCAATCTCAAATGCAGGCAAACTTCTGACTTCCTTGAAGACATCTGAAAAAATCTCTGACAACTTATATGACTCAAGAGAACACTCAAACTATCGCAAGTCACTCTTGCGATCCTATCCAATCCAATATCCACAGATACTGTTCTTTCTTCACAAATCAGAACAGTTTATCCTCGACCAATCCATCGAAGAAACGGGTCCACTCTGCTGCTTCTGAATTCCACCTCTAGGAAACTGCAAAGCCAAAAGATCTTCCTATTGGCACACAGAACACTACCCAGCTGCACCTCTGCCACAGATGCCAAAGACTCCTTATCCAAAACTTCTTTTGATCCTCAAAATCAGATCAACCATTCCCCCACAAAACCTTGAGAAAGGCAGACAGCACCTCAAGAAACTCGAGCCCCAAACCAAAGAGAAACTCAGTCTCATCACTAATGCAGATACACTTCCTTATACTTTCTCCAAAAGAAACATCTTTGGGAGCATCCATAGTCACTGCGTCTCACCATGCAGCTACTCCATCCTGAAGTTGCTAAGATACCATCACTCGCTTCTGCTCAACCGATAGATCCAAACTCTAGAAAATCCGCTGACACGAGCGCGATCAAACTTATACTTCAAAAATGGACTCCGAACCCTAACAGGTTTCCTTCAGAGATTAGTGAAATCCTTACACGATACTGCAAAGCTTACTCGAGATGGTATTGGGTCTACAGTCTCGACAGATACGCTTTCAACCTCAACACTCGGACTTCTTTCACCGGTAGTCGTTCTACTCACACCACTACCATTCTAACTTTAGAACTCACATTGGAAAAACTCGAATAGGTAATCCAACAAATAGGTAGAAATAGATATATATATATAGTTATAAATATAAATTACAAGTATGCTCTCTCAAGAAAGACACCACTCCAGAGCCTAGGTATTCGCTCAACCTATGCTCTGATACCAAAAGAAACGACCCGCCTTTCTCTCTACAAAAAGACGCATCATTATTAAGAAAGAAAGGAATAGAGAAGAGAAAAGATAGAGAAGAAAGAAAGAAACAACATCAGAATCTCAACAGCGGAACGAATAAATTATATTAATCACATAGATATTACATAGTATCATATACATCAGAGTTACACAGCTTATACATCACAAATTAGACAGTAATAAATAACTTCTAGTTATACAACTCAAGTACAACTCAGATAATAACACAGAGATCAACACAGCGGAACCACTATATTTCTACAAACGTTGAAGCCTCCTGCTCCATTGCTCCTCCAGAATTCGTAAAAGCTAATCTGAATCTCTCGACTACTCGTAAAAATTTGAGTAAAAAAGAGTCTAAGAAAAACATAATAAACTTCGGGTCAGACATGGGTCTGGTGTGAGTAAATGGTTAAAGTTGCTTAACTTTGAAAATCTTTGAAAGAAAAGGTATCACGTAAGACACCCTACACATAAACATGGGTAAGTTTTTACTTATGCTAACCAAAACATTTGATAGGAAATTCAGTGATATTATAATAGGGTCTAGGGTTTTCAAGTAAAATACAGAAATAGCTGGAATGCTTACATCTCAAGTTCCAACATAGTTGGGCACAATCATTTTGTACGGCACTTATTGGAGATTGGATTCCATATAATGTCAGGGCAATTGGGGTACCGCCCGTCACAGTATGGGGACTAGATCACCGTACCGAGGATCCACCCTAAATCCCCTGCAACATAAGGCCAGAACCATTCCTTACTGAACAGTTCCGAACAAGACAACCCCTGTGGTAGCTAGCAACCGCTCACACAGTCGAATAAAAAGGGACATCTAGACAGGGGTAAATCTTGTCCTACTTGGGCATGACCCGCTTAGCCTTGTTGCTCCTCCCCAGTTTTAGCCATTCCCGGTCGATGAGGCTTGAGGCTACGATTACCTTTAGAGAACATATCTATCTTAGAATGCTCATCGTCCACCTGACAATGTTCTGAAAGCATTCAATCCATACAAGTTCGTTCCGGGTTCGAACGAAACCAAAGGCACTATCTCGTTATACTTATTTTGGAACCACCCTCAAAGTTAACGACAATAACCCTTGCACTCTAAATCTTTATCTTCACTTGAGATTCACGACCTATCGTTAATTTGGATCGATGTGGTTTTCGGATATCCAAATCTGGAAACCCGATCCCGGTCTCATCGAAATCTAAAACGCCATCTTTTAGGTCCAAGTTGTTTTAAAGTTAAAATAATTCAATTCAAATCATTATCTATATTCCACAGATAGATAATTCACACAGATAGATAATTCACATATCCACAAATAGATAATCCATATCATCACAAATCAACCAAATCATCTCATATCACATATCACACATATCTCATCAGAGATATCAAATAATCAAGGCATTCAATATCAATCAGCCATCCATAAGCAATGATTTATTTAATCACGTCATCTATAATTAATTTAAAATGAATTAAATTAATTACTTCATCTCTAATTAATTTAAAATAAATTAAATTAATTACTTCCATTGCTATAAATCTTGCTTAATCATTAATTAATTACAAACCAATTAATGAATCAACGTCTTAATTAATCACCCTTGATTAATTATCCTTTAATTACATTAAGTAATTAACCCTTAATTAATTACACAAATTAATTATCCACAAACCATTAAAGTAATTAACCTTAATTACTTCATCAACTATAATTAATTACATTAATTCTTAATTAATTACAATTAATTACTCACCTTATAATCATTTATTATTGATTAATTAGTCTTAATTAATCAATCCTTAATAACTCTCATTAATTACATTAATTAATGATCCTTAATTAATTACTTCCATTAATCAACTTTAATTAATCATAAATAGTAATTACCATCCTGTAATTACTTATAATTAATTAACTCCTTAATTAATTATATTAATCCTTTTATTAATTATGCCAAGTAATTAATCCTTAATTACTTCTACTAAGTAATTATCCTTTAATTACTTCCCATTAAGTAATTCCCCTTTAATTAATTACATCCCAATAATTATACATTAATTACTTTACTAAGTAATTACACTATTTAATCTCATTAAGTGTTCAATCTTAATCAATCATCAAGATTATCTTTGATTTATCAACCAATTAATTAATCACATTCATTTGATTAATTACAATTGGGTAATTCATCCCTTAATTACCCCTTTAAATAAATAAATTAATCTTTAATTACAGATTGATTAATTCATAATTATTAATTAATAAACCTTAATTATCAATTAATAAAACTTAATAACCAATTTATTAATCCATAATAAATCAGTTAACCATTCCTTAATAACAATTAATTAACCCTAAATAATAGTTAATTAATCCTTAATTAATTTTAATTATGGATTAATAATTTCTTAATTATTAATTAATAAAGTCTAATTATTAATTAATAAAACTTAATTACAAATTAAGTACCATTTTTAATTATCAATTAATTAACCTTAATTACTTAATTAATTAATCTTTTAATCGTCAATTAATAATTTCTAAATATCTAATTAATAATTCTTAATAGTTAATTAATTAACCTCTAATTAATTAACTTATAACCCTTAATTATTAATTTTAAATAAATTAACTAAATGAATTAATTACCCCTAATTAATTCCTTAATTAATTCTTAATCATTAGTAATTAAATTAATTACTTATACTTAATTTCCTTTAATTAACTTAATTAATTTCAAGATAATAAAAATTTAATTATCTTAAGATAAAACATTATTTTATAAATAACTTAGTTACCATAAACATAACTAAACCCTTTTTATTTTAATAATTAATTTTACTTAATTAAATCATAAATTAAGTTTTAAAATAATCATTTACTTGATAAATTTAAAGTAAACAAAACTTCCTTTAAATAATTAAAATATTATCAAGTAATATTTTTAAAAACCAATTTTAATTTGAATTTAAAACTTGCTTTTATATCAATCTTAAAATTTCATTTCTAATTTGACTTGTAAAATTAACTTAAAGCTTTACTTAATAAAATTTAAGTTAAACAATTTCAAAACCTCTTAACAAATTGTTAAAGAAAACATTTATTTTATATAAAGTAAATTTATGTAAGATGATTTAAAGTAAATTGAAGTTTAAATTTCAAAACTCAGATTTTAAAACCTTTTTTTTTAAACTGCTCAACCACCTGCATCGGGTCAAACCCAAAATCCACTCAGGTCTAACCTGAGTTTCCTATTTAAAAATTTAGTGTTGTTTTAGATTTAAATTTTAATTTTAAAACCTGGAACCACTCCAAACATACTCGAGTCCATCCTCGAGTCGTCATTCCAAAAACCCGATCTCCCCTTCGAGTCAACTTCCAACACAACCACCCCAATCCCACTGACACCAAAATCATCTCGTGCACATGCATGAGCGCCGGAATCATCTCCGACCTCTGACGAACCCTCCGGCACGTCAGCCTACATCGCAGCTGCCCTCTCCGATCACCAAACAACCATCATGAGCTCTAGAGTAAGATCGAGCACCCTAATCGAATTTGAAACAAAAACCCATGCCAAAGAAACCCTTTGACCCTACTGCTCCGACCACCAGAGGTCAGATGACTCTGGCCACACCCTGCCGACACACCATGGCACCATTTCCCTGAGTATCAAGCAACTCGATCCACCATAGATAACACGGTCATCACAATTCCAAACATGACCTAACTTAGGGTTTAAGACTTCTCTCGACCACCGTTGACGCCATAGTGATCATTCGATGCTCCTACCATTCTTGCCAAACACCCAGATCACTTAGCTAGCTCCAGTAGGAACCCCGACCTTCCCGGTTACTTTGATCATCAGAATTTGCTCAGAAACCCAATTTCTGATATCCCCAAATTCACATTCAATTCTAGTCTAAAAATCATAATTTTTATCTTAAAAATCATATCTACCCAGGCCGATTCAAGTTATATATTTGAACCAGAGAATTGTAACAATTGATTTTAACATGTTTATATATTTTTACTGTAAATCTTGATTTCCAGATACTATATATATAATGTTTAAACTAATTTTAGATCCAAGTTCAAGTTTAAATAAGCTTAATTTGTTTGAAAACTATGGCCTAACGAAGATCAGAGGAGAAAAAGGTGGAATTTGAATTAAATTTAAACTCTGTAATATAAAACAAAGAAGAACATGAATATAACAGACATGCACACATGAATACAATCATATATACAGAATTCTACACTTATTTATACACATGCAGGCATCATCATCGCAGAGATTTCATAAGCAACAACCAGTCATCTACATAAACTTTTAATTTAAGGGTTTACTCGCCTTTGTAAATGTAGAGAGCTTGATAAAACTGGGATTGAAAAACTGAAGCTTAGATTTCTTTTGAAACTGAATGCTTTAGCTACAATTTTTGATTTAAACACTAAAACAACTTTGATGTTTAAGGCTTGATTTCAAGTTGCTTACTTTTTTGGAAACTTTGAATGCTGCAGATTGCTTTATATCTGAGAATTGGTTACAGGCTTTTTGTTTGAGATGGTTGCAGATTTAAATGACATGGCTTTGATTACAGGCTTTGATAACATTTTCTCTGATTTGCATTTGTATTAGAGGAGATGTGTTCAGGCTTGAGTAGATGATTACAGGGTTTGATGATTTTCTGGTTTGCATTTGAACTTGAGGAATGTATTATAGGGTTGTATTTTGGTTTGAAAATGAGTAACAGGGTTTTTGATCTCAGATTTTGAAGATGTTTGCATTATATAAGTTTGAAGTGGAAAATGGTTTCAGATTTGAGAAGGTTTTAAGATTTTGAACTGAGATTAGAAAAAGAAAATGAAGAGGAAGATAGGGGTTTTAAATAGAGTTATTTTGATTTATAAAAATAAAAATAAAATGACACTTGTCCCTTACCTTAATTAATATGCTAACACATGTTACTTAAGAAGTTTATAACTTAACACTTGTAATGATTTATTTATATTTATTTTTAAAAGGATTTTAAAAGCTTTTAAATATGATTTCCTAATTTAATAAATACCTTTCTAAATTAATAAATGCTTTTCTAATTTTAAATAAATAAAACTTTTAGAAGAAAAATAAAATAAAAACCAATCATATTTTAAATAAAAGCATATGTAATATTTTTAATCCATTTTTAAATGTAAATATAAAACTTTTGTATTTATTTACTATTAAATAATTACTTTCTAAATCTATATAAATAAATTTCCTTTAAAGAAAATAATATAAAACCATCTTATTTTAATAAAAAACTTATCCATATTTTATATCCAAAATGTTCACAAAATAATTATCCTTTAAATCCAAATTTAAAATTCAGTTTAAAATCCAATTTAAAATTAATTCAAATAGATATAGACATCAATTTAAAACAAACACATTATTAAATTTGTAAACAATTATTCTATTTAAAAATAACTTAAATACACTCACACATATATATTTTAAACACACTTATTAAATTTGAAAATAATAAGTCTACATAAAATCTATTATAAAATAACACAATTTAAATTTGTAAACTATTATTCCATTTAAAAATCTATTTATCTCTATATTTAAAAACAACTCATTATATTTATTATTGTTTGAAATTATCAAACTTTACCAATTTTAAATAATAAATTAAGAGATTATCACATTTTAAATTCCTTGAAATTCCAGGATATCACAAGTTTTTCCCTTAAGATAACCAAACCATTCTACTATAAAATCCAGTGATAATATAATAATGTTTAAGGTGTGAAATATAAATAATAACATAGCTGCAATGCAAGAGAGTGTACATGACAACAATAATAGGTATACCATCACAACCGCTAAGGCGCGTTCATTAGTTGTGTAGGATTTCCACGTAGATCTCTTTGAGGAAGCCGAATTCGAACTACTGCACAAGGATTAGAGATATCCTTCCAAAGCATCGTACATCTTTACTGAATGTACCATAAGAAAACCATAACCGGTCTTGCTAAGACCTAATGCATCGCTCTCGCATACATAACCAATAAGCATCTCTAGAAATGGAGTCATATGCACCCTATGGGTTTGCCAACCTTACTGGCTATATCTCATATCTCTGGTTTTAGTCATATCGATGATGGGGCTATGTCTTGCATTCCATCCCATGAGTTAACACTCGAACAGATCTTCAACATGAGCTCCAACTCGAACAGATCACGGAACCACACATGGATTCTCATATCTCAACAAATCTCGGAACCACACATGGATTCCACAACGGGTCTCGGAATCACACATGGATTCCTCAACAGATGTTGGAATCACACATGGATTCCACCATCTTGAATAGATCACAAACAAAAACATGTGTTCGAGCATCTCAAATAGATCTTGAATCTACATATAGATTCCAGCATCACGAAGCAATCATGAACCAATCACGAGGTCAATCACAAACCACTCATGAAGCCAATGAAGCAATCATGAACCTCTTTCAGAGCATAGGACACACATATGATTTTGGAGTGGTTACGATTTCAAGTCATCTCATATAAGTACACTCCCCTACTTATAGGGTGCTCCAAAGTCGATGGATCGATTATCTAGAAACCTTAACCTCGGCTCTATGGGAAATAAATAGACATACATAAAAGCAGAGATCGCCTCCTAACCGTTTAAGCAGACATATTTCCTTACCATTGTCTTAAAAGAGCAAACTGAGTTTATATGTACAGTATAGGTTCATCGAAGATAACTATACCACATAATACCTATGTTTCTTCTAGATATTTCAAGAGTATACTTGGGAAAGATTTGTCAGACTGTTATTTAACTAGCTAATAAACAAACAATCCAATACAATGAGAATAATCGCATATGGGAAACAAAGTCCCCGTATATTGTCCATAAGAAAGTAACACACAAAGCACTATCGAAACAACAAGCACGATCGAAACAACAAGCACGATCAAGTCATATAAACAACTTCTAATCCCCTTTTTAATTAACATTCATTTATTTATTGAAAACCTCTTTTATTAGTAAAATTCGGTTTTACTCAATAAACTTTTTATAAATAAAACTCCATGTGTTAATTAAACTTCATTATTTTATTAAACATCACTATTCATTTCAATGCATTTCAACACTTCCCAAAAGTATTTGTATACTTATTTCAATCATAAAAGTATATTCACAAATCAATTTCAAAGGGTTTAAGACAAATGTTACTCAAACACTGTCGCTACAAACGCAAACCATTCCACTTATGATTATTTTTAAAACATTCTTTTCAAAGATCCATTTACATTCGTAAGTATAATCAAAATGTGTTAAAGGCGAATGTTATTAACACATTGCCACAACGAATCCAAACCAAATCATACTTGTTATTCTCTTTAAATTCCCATTATTAAAGATATAAGTATTTTCCCGAACTTATTTACCATATTTTAGCACTTTAAAATATTATCCAAGTGTTTAAAAATAAATGTTACTATAATATTGTTTATGACAAACCCCAAAGCACTTACAATTCCATTATCATTAAAATATCGTTTTAAAGATCCAATCACTTTTCAAAAGTATAGTTAAATAGGTTAAAATAGATGTTAGTGAAACATCGATACTATATACCAAAAATCACTTTTATGCTTACCATTAACTTTAAAATATCCATTTAAAGTTCTAAGTATAGCTTCACTCATCAAACAAGATAACATACCCTTTTTAATCAATTTATAAAACAATCCATTATACATAAGTGTTATAATCCAAAATTCCTTTTAAATCCATCTATAAATACCAATCTTCCTTTTTAAAACTTCAAAATACCTTTAAAACATTAGATATTTACATGTACTAATTTATTTATAAAACAAAGTTATTTAATTAAATACTAGAAACCATTTGTAAAATATTACAATATAAAATCCTTTTATTTCTTAAATTAAAACTTTAATAAGTTCAAAAACCATATATGTATACTAAAATATACTTTTAAAATGCTTTATACATATTTTAAAACCATTGTTTAAAACACCATTCAAAAAACCTGTTTTATAATTTAAAATCATCACTTTGTAAATCCACAACTGATTTTCAGAAATATATTTAAACCTTATTATTTCCTGATAATAAGTACGCTAACATTACTTATTATAAATACGAACAAGCCCTAGTATGTCTTCCAAAGTTAACTTTAAAATTGCAGATCACTACAATTTCAAAGTGCAACTATCGCGATCGTTTCGCTTCTACCATTTACAATTTTCATTTCCAATTTCCCAAAATGTCCAAACCATTCCATTTAAGTCAAACGCACCCAAATGTATGTAGAACAATCCAATATATATGTATACATATATATATATATCCACAATTTACCCAATTTATCCGATTTAACATATGTCAAAGTATCAGGGACTTCAAAGCACGTTTATAACGAGTATATCTTTTCTAACATTCATAACATACTATCACTTTTCACAAAGCAATATCAAACATGCAAACAAGCAGTCTGGACCACAATACATGTCATAAACGATCAAATAGAGATTATTATACTCCATAATAATGTTCTCACCTGTTTTATAAAATAAGGCGGGGTCCAAAAGTAAAAACTTGCATTGTTAGTTATACGGTTTATATTTTCAATACAACAACAATATATAATGAACTAATGAGTAAAACTCATTCAATTTTCAATTAACATTTTCATATTTTCGAATAGTCCAAAATCGAATGCCGAGTAAAATTCCCATAAGCTCCAAACTCACCAAATCCAAGTCCATTGTGTAGACAATCTAGATACGAACGCAACGACGAAGACGGTTACTCAATCGGACCTTGTATGGACAGATATGATTTTTATAAGTTTTGAGATTTAAAAATATAATTAATTAACTAAATAAAATTAATTAACTTCTTAATACCATTATAAACCAATCCCTCATCCTCTTCTCTCTTCTCGTGCACATTGTACATCCTCTGCACCAAATCGTGCATGCGCACGCTTGTGACACGGCGAACCACTCGACCACATCCCATACCGCTCGTGCCAATGCATTTCTTTCCTTAAGCTTGACCTCTCGGCCCATCGCTATCACCATCGCAATCCCATAGTGAAGTCTGTCCATAGCCCTAAACCGATTGCACTTACAGGTCGCACTTCGATTGCCACCACCGTACACAGTCAAACACCACTAACGTTCTTCTCTAGCCAGCAAGATCTTAACTGCAGCCTAAAATTTTCCTCCGACCAACCTTATTGAAAAGCAACCAAACCTCCTCTTCGTACAGTAAAATGTCACTCCTCCCTTGGATGATTGGACCACCTACTATCGACGCCAGACGATGTAGCTTCTCAAGAGAAGCGAGATGACAACCACTACTTCTCTTAACTCTACATAAATCACAAAACAACAGCCACCCTAGTCCACTGCTACTGAAATCGTGCAAGACCAAGCTCTATCATATACAGATTGACACATGCCAGAAGGAGCTCTCGACCATACGAAGCTAACACATTCGCTCTCGTCGAATTTCTTTAAGTATAGCTTACAATTTAATTGGTTGAAATTTAAAATGGTGACAGCTATAAAAAATTTAAAAGGTAGAGGAAGAGGGAATGAAATTTAGGTTAAGTGTTGATGGTTATTAATAGGAAAATAATAATAGTATTTTATTTTCTTAATTTTTCGTTGTGACTTTCGAGTACGCACAATTACACAGTACGTCTGATCGTCACGGAACTCGTCGACGTACAACAATTCATTATTCAGAATCTAATGGCACTAGTTTCATCAAAATCCGAGAAGTGTCCCGGAATAATAATTTCATACGTTAATTAAATGAATCATTATTAAAATAATTTTAAATCACTGAAATCGTAAATTAAAATTTACAATAACCATTTATTATTCAAACTGAATTTAGAAAAGCTTTTTGAAATAATTTTTATTCGAGTTAAATCTAAGGTTTAAATATTTAAATAATTCCAATATTTAATTATAAATTGTTCAAAAATCCGAGTCATTAAGTCAGGTGGAATGTTGGTAAGTTTACTAACCTTTTAAATAAACTATATGATATCTGTGTTGCCATAGATTATTACCGAATGTTTGTATGATATTTGATAGTTTTAATGAAGTATAAAATAATGATAAAATTATATTGATTTAATTTAATTATTTTTAACATATTTAAATTAATTATACTTCGTTTTTTATATCTATTTAGTAGAATAAAACATTTTTGTGCTATAATTAAATTTAAACGAATTATTTCGGACATCTATCGAGCAAAATAAATCATCATTCTGTGCTTGTAAAGTAAAAAGATTATTTTTGAAATTAACTAATATGTGGATTAATTAATAAATGATATGTTAGCTGCTAATTGCTAATTTTTGATAACAATGTGTTTGTTATTATTGTTTGAATATTTGTTTGGATTTGAGTTCCCGCTTTAAAAGCAGATTGCATAAACAACAATTGTCTTGCTGGGGACCTTTGTAGAGAGACCTAAGGGGTTTCTCACCATTATTAATTTACTGTTATATGCATCTTACTTATATTCTTATTTTTCTTATATTGTTGCTTGGTTGAAGTGTTTATGACCTACTGTTTGATTTGTGTAAGTGTCGTTATAGCGATTACCGCTATACCGTCACCATGAAATATCATCTCCTTAAACATTTGTGTGTGTTAAACTTGGGCTTGTATTTTTACAAAATAAATGTTTGGTCGCATTTTTGTTGTATAAACAATATTTTCAACTATTTTTGAGGATTTTGTAATAAAGGATAAGTGTTGTTCAAAATTCACAAAAGAAGTAATAAATTTAATTAATTATCTTTTGGGATAATTAATGTTGTTTTAAATTTATAAAATGATTATAAATTTGATTAATTTTCTATCAAGATAATTAATCATTGTTTTAAATTTATAAAAAGATTATGAATTTGATTAATTTTCCTTTGGGATAATTAATGTTGTTTTAAAATATTTAAAAAAAATATAAATTGGATTAATCTTCTTTCAGGATAGTTAATGTGGTTTCAAATTTATAAAAGAGTTATATCGGTTATATTTTGTGATGATTAACATTATTTTAAATTTATAAAGATATTTTAAATTGATTTATTATCTCTAAGGATAAATAAAATTTTTGTTTTAAAAATTATAAATGATAGTCTATAAATAAGAAAATCCTTAAAAGGGAATGTTTCAAAATAAAGCTAAGTGTGAATTATTTTAGGTATAATAGTAAATAATGTTTTCAATGACAATTGTTTTTTACCCTTCTTTTTAATACGCTTAGAAATATAATATGCTCTTTAAAAGAGTGTTTTAAAGGGTATTTTTAGAGTACTTTACAAATGTTTTATGATGTGAAAACCAAGCATAAATTCGGTTCTAAAAGTTAAATTTGGTTACGGAAGGTATAAGGAATTTAATTTCCATTAATGATATCACTTATATGGAAAGGATTCGGTCATATGTTTAGCACTAAACGTCGAGCTATGGAAACTCGTCTTTATCTCGACGGTTAAAAATATATGTCAAGGCAAGGCTTAGAGGTAATGTAACAACCCAGAATTTCATTCATTTGAAATTCAGATAATTAATTGATTTTAAATATTTAAAAGTTAATTTTATAAGCTGAATAACTTATATTTCGGATATCCGGATTTCATTGGATAATTAAATTGTTAATTGAATATTTGAAATTGCAGAAATAATTGAGATTTGAATTTAAAATCAATAAAAATGATTTATAAAGTTGAAATAAATTCTATTTGAATTTAAATGATGTTAGTAAACTTTTAAAATCGAATTAAAAGTTAATTTGTAGAAATTGAATATTTCAATATTTAATTGACGAGTAAAAATAGTCATTTTTCAAATAGTCTTGGATTTCGACGAAACCAGTTTCATCGGATCCGTAATGTTAAATTATTATAAGATTTCAAATTTTGTGGAAATCGGATTTACGGTTTGTCCGGGACAAGCTAAAACGCGTAGAAATATGTTTAAGTAAATTTTAAATTTAAATAATTCGATTTGAAATCCTGTCTTTCAAATGCGGGAATTGGCTTCCGATATATATTCCATTACATTCGGAATAGGGATAAAACATTATAAATGCCAGGCAACACGTTTCGTTTCGAGTTCGAAATTTTCGGGATGAATAATATCGTCAAATTTTCTATAAAAGCCCATCATTTTCTTCAATTTTCACAAATCTAGGTTAAGAAACCCTAGCCGCCGTTTTTGTTTTAATGGCCATAAACCTTCGATTCTTCTCTCCTCAAAATCTCTAAATCCATCAATAATTAGAAAAATCTTTCAACTACAATGTTGTAGATCTAGGTGAGACCTTCAAATCCGTAGGGATATGATTATCCAATTCGCAGCGAGGAGTGAGAAAAGTCGTCGTGTTCGTCTCGATTTCGTATGCGTTTATCCATGCGAGGAGATGACCGAGATCGACCAAATTCAGGGTGTAGGTGGAGCTTGTGATGGCCTTTTAATTGACGTTGTTTGATCGTGTTCTTGTAGAAGACGGTAGCCGCAGCGTTCGAATTGGTTGAACGACGAGTGGGTTTTGTTGCGTGCGTTCGAAAATCTATAGGGAGAAGAAACAAAGTCAACCGGCCCTGATGTTGATGCAAGAAAACGAATGGCCAGAAGATAAAGGTTTAAAAAAAAATAAGAAGAAAATTGTAAATTGATTTATATTAAATCGTATAAACTTTAAAACTGCGTGACTTTTTGATACGAAGTCCGTTTCACACGAGACGATTTGCGTTGAAGCCGTATTAATGAACACTATGCAATGGAGCTGGTTTGGAGTTGATTGGAGCTAGTGTGAATTTTGGGTAAAATTAAACGCTCGTTTAATTTTATTCGAAATTAAACACTGCAACTACTATTGGAGACAATGTGAGTACAACTCACTCTTTCTGCCTCACTGATATTTTTATATAAGTGAGAAATAATTTGTTATATGATAATTGATGATTGTTTGGATGATATATGATATATTGATTGGTATTTGGATATATTCCTGCCTAGTGGAGCAGATGACCTTATACGTTCCCGTGTATGAGCTGATGACCCTTTGTACGCACGTCTGCCTTGAAGCGGACATTGTACACATATTCTAATATGTATATTTGTTGTAGACGACAGGTTGGAGGGATCCAACTGGCTCACCAGCATTGATTTATTTACAGATATTGTTATATATTCTGTTATCATATTATATATGACATTTTGGATGTCATGATTATTGTATTTAGTGTCGTTGCAGCATTGGACCATATTTTGGAAATTTTAAAGTGTTAAAGTGATGATTTCCAAATTTAAAAGGATTTTCAAGTGATTTTGAAAATATACATTTTGTTGAATTTTGAAGTGTTAAAGGGATGGATTTATTTTAAATAAATAAATGTGATAATTTTTATGTTATAAAAATTATGATTTTTTGAAATATAATCAAAATGTGATTTTTGAAATATTGAGTTAATGATTTGGTAAATATTTAAATTGAGTTTTTGAATTATATTAAATGGTTTATATGTGGGATTTATAAAATTTATATTTTATAAATCAAAGTAATTGAATTATAGACAAGTTTTGTAAATGGTAAAATGAAGTTATAAATGGATTTTACAAGTGAATTAAGATTTATAGATTTATAATTTATATAACTATAAATTAATGAATTTGTAAATAAAGAGAATTATAAGTAAATTAACTTATAATTTGGATTTGGCATATAAATGAGATAAATGGAATTGGTTATTAAAAGAATTTTATAAATAGAAGTTTGTGTAAAATATAAATTTGAATTTATAAACATTGTTTTATAAATGTGAAATCAATTGATTTGATAAGTTAAGTATAGAAGATTATTTAAGTAGATATATCCACGATTTTTGGACAGTGGGTTATCTTTAATAAATGTGTAGAGTATTGAATTTGGATAAGAGAATTTATATTCACGATTTTGGGCAGTGAATAATATGTTAAATAAAATGGATATTTTTGGGAAGTTATATTTTTAAATGAATTAAAATGGTTTGAAGATGTTTTAAAAATGTGTTAAATATCGAATACATAGATTTCAACATTCGTTGTTGAGATGGACGTTTTCGAGAAATAAGAAAATGATGGACTATAACATTGTTGTTATAGTAAATCATTTTCGAAAGAAAATGTTTTTGTATAGTATTGGGATTTATATATCTATCTAATTTTTGAATCCCTATACTAGGGATTTTGGGTTGTCGTAACCGATGTTTTACGCAACATTCGTTTTGACCCAAATAAATGTGTTTAAAGAGAACGTTTTCCTTATGAAATATTTCCAAGTGTTGAAAATATGTACTTATTATTAAATAAGTATATGGAAATATTTTCCAATGTTGAAATGATTTTGAGAATATATCTTTTTAAAAATAATTTAAAGTGAATATTGGCATGTGATTTAATTAATAAAAGACTAATTAAAAGGCCTAATGATTGTTATGATGCTGAATATTTGTTTGTTTGTTTTGATAGTTAAATAACCGACTATCAAACTTGGCCAAAATTTTAGTTCCTCGACTTGATGTGGGAACTATTTATTCGTACACTTAGTACGTAGCCTTCTTTGTAGGCTTGATTATCGTTTGTATTGAGGATGTTGATTCGTATAGTGCGGAGTATTACTCCAATCTATCGAGCTTCCTTCTTGGCCCGAAGGATAGCAAGTCGAAAGTTGGACACGTGATAAGTCTATGAGACTTAGTTCTGTGTGAGGTTGAGAAACGCTTTTGCGTTGTTGGTGCGAAGAGACCAGGATCAGATTTATCTGAAAACCACTTCAGACCAACGTATACGCGACAATTGTGCAGGTTGCTTGTGATGGTATTGATATTTCGTATTTTCATAGTGGGGGACTGCTTGTTGATCGTTTGGGGTTAAAATCCCAATATACATCCAGTAGCAGTGGTCTCTTCATTATGAAATATCCAATGCAAAGACTATTCGCTACTAATCCTAGGGATTTCCCGACAGGATGTGTAACGACCCGATATTTTCAACCATTCGCATCTGTTATAAGTGTATAGGTAGACACTCATGCCGGAATTGAATTGCTCAAAATATCGCGTTGTAAATAAAAAATTTGGCAAATCTCAGAATATGCAGTAAATAAAATCACAGATCACAGACACAGAGTAATAATAATGCAGCGGAAGTAAAAGAGATAGTAGTTCATGAAGCTACTATATAAAAATATCAGAGTTACATAAAATACAACAGAAGAAATAAAGTACAAAGGAAGTCTCACTACATAGAAGTCTACTAATACAAGAGCTGAAAGGAACAACAGACTGCAAAAGATAAAACTTGACAAGTAGATAATCTCCAGCGATTTCAATCTCCAGAAAGTGGAAATCCAAATCTGTGAATAACTCAGGCTGACCCGAGCGTAAACAAAAATACAAACACTCGAGTCGGGACATACATACTTATACAATGTAAACCAACTCAAGTGAACTGTAGCAAAGGTACAAGTAACTTAGAAGATGCTTGGGACCGCCCATCCTCTAAGGATCCATTAAACTATTTACTATGTAGTAATATACGCTATATACAGTAGTGTCTAATCAGTAAAGTATAATCATATAGAAAATAGCGTTAAGGGGATGGTGAACCTTAACGCGGTCGGATCTTTAAAACCAAAATCGTAGTGGGATCGATATAAGGATATGACACGGCACGCGAGGCAATGCCAGGGTGGATACACCGTTTGCACTCCCGGACCGGTGGTGACGGCAAGCCAGCAGCTTCCGCCCACCTCGAACAATACCCCCGAATCAAAGTGGCGCCACGTATCGAATCACAAAAGTAATAGAATGGTTTCCGATGGAGCATGCTCGATGAAAGGGTGCGACCCTTTGTGTAGCCCGGTATAGCTCCTGTTTTAGTCATATATGCCAACTCACGGGAGTTGGGTCCACGTAATATACCTCGAGAACGTCGCCACCATCCTACTTCATTCTAGAATCTCCACCGCGTACACAGTTGTTAAAGTGGTTTTCGGTATTGGCCGGCTATAAGACAATATCCGATCCCGGTCTCTTTAACAACCAATCGTTATTATAACCCGCAGTCATAACTTTAAAACAATATTATATACTTCAAAATAAAATATCATTTCGACCCAAATCTTTATCAAAATAAAGATTAAATCATTTCCAAACCATTTCAATATACCATCATACCATATCTTTCAATTCAAATATGTATTAAAATAAATATCAAGTCATTTCTAACCATTTCAATATATTAAATTATCATATCCTTTCAAAACTTCCTTTCAAATCATTTTAAAATATCAAAATATCATAACCTTTCAAAGCTTCATTTCCAAAATATCATATCTTTCAGAACTTCTTTCAAATCATTTTAATATCAAAATATCATATCTTTCAAAACTCCATTTTTCAAATCATTTAATATCAAAATATCATATCTTTGAAAACTCCATTTTTCAAATCATTTAATATCAAAATATCATATCTTTCAAAACTTCGTTTCAAATCATTTTAATATATCAAAATATCATATCTTTTCGAAACCACATTTCAATCATTTTAATATATCAAAATATCATATCTTTCGAAACCACATTTCAATCATTTTAATATATCAAGATATCATATCTTTTGAAACCACATTTTAATATATCAGGATATCATATCTTTCGAAACCACATTTCAATCATTTTACTATATCAAATAGTCATATTTCAAAACAAATTACTTCATTATTGAATCATAAAAATGAAGTTATTACATTTAATAATTAAATTATTAAATGCCAAAAGTTTAAACTTTTCAATGTTCATTTATGCACTTAAATTTATTAAAACAATGAAAATTCAAGTTTCGCAGCATTTAGAAAATGCTACAGAAAGTTACATTCAAAAACAATTCAATTTAACAAAAGACAGTATTAAAAATGCTGTTAATTAACTTCAAATATTCAATAGAATCTCACAACCACTTATATTTTTATTTAAATCATTTTTAACTTATAAAATCATACATTTTCACATTTATAAGCATTATTTAATTTTCCTTAAATTCATGATTTTATAAAGTTAAGTTTCCTTTCAAAAATCAATATTTATTAATAATTCGCTTATTAAATTTCAACATTCAAATTTAAATTCATTACATTAAATTTCAACTTAACACTTAAGTTTAAAATTTCAAATATAACTTAATTCCATTTTATTTAACTTAACTTAAAATTTCACTTTTAAACCAAATTCATAAATTCCAATTTAAGTTATATTTCCAAATTCAACTCAATATTCGCTCATTAACAATTTAACTTTATTCAAAAATCATTAATATGTTATAAAATCATTTTAAATTAATTTAAATTCAAAATATCATAAATTTATCATATTTCAAAGTTAATTTAAATTCCATTAAAAATTAAATCAAAATTTCCAAAATAACTTACATTCAGATTTTCTAACTTTTCCATAATTTATTTAACTTATAGATTTCCAGAAAATCAATAACACTTTACAAAAATTTTATTTTTATTTAATTTTAAATCAAAATCTAATAATAATTAAATTTCTATATATTTTAAAATTTTAAGAAAAACATATTTTAACTAAGGGCCTGTATATAATTTTCTACGCTAGGTAAAGTGATACGGGTAATGTATCATTTCAACCTGTAATTTACAAAGAAAAATCCGGGTTTGATCATTTCAAACCCGCAGCCCAAGTAAATAAAATAAGTTGAAAATCGTTCAGGCCTATCATTTCGGCCCATAACGATTTTCCTCTATTCTAAAGTTCGTTCAGGTATGTATCATTTCAACGCATAGTGATTCTAATCTAAAGGGAACTTACAGTGTGATAAACTGATAAAATAGCAGAACAACATAATATAATAGTAACAGATGTTATAACAGGTGTTTAAGCATGGGTGAACATCATAAAATCATAATATAGCAGGTGTAACATGATAGTGCATTTTACAGATTCAAAAGGGGTCAATTTACTAGTTATATATGTACATACTGTCTGGTGAGATTAACTCACATGTTCAAAGCTGGAGATATCCACCAAAGCACATAAGTACAAGTACAATTCAAAATGTTTGAAGAAAGGTTGGAAACAAAAGACAAGATAATTAAATAACAAAATAGGAAGGTGGATAAGCTCAAATAAATAACGGGCAACCTTAACAGGGTCAACCGTGACTTAAAGAATAAGATCGATGTGGATTTTTCTGGGGTAAATCTACATTCGATCTCAAGAGTTAGAGTTTGGAATAACAAAAGATATTAGCATCTAAACCAAGGATAGATATAAATCTATGGTGAATCGATGCTAATTGTAAGGGAGTTTCCCTTTTTTACAATTCATTTTTTTAGATTGGCGGGACTGCCAACTCATTATAAAGATTATTTTGAAGTGGAGTTATGGGATAATCCAGAACCAAAAGAAGATGAATAGTGAGGGACATGAATGGATTTTGGAACCGTATGGAACGTTCCAAAATTCAAAGGAATCGAGTCAAAAAGGAAAAGATTCAAACTCGAATGAAAGTGATTATGTAAATACATTCACTCCATATGCTGAGTTTTGCCTAGAGCTACCAAAGCTCTGATACCAACTGTAACGACCCTATATTTTCAACCATTCGCATCTGTTATAAGTGTATAGGTAGACACTCATGCCGGAATTGAATTGCTCAAAATACCACGTTGTAAATAAAAAATTTGGCAAATCTCAGAATATACAGTAAATAAAATCACAGATCACAAACACAGAGTAATAATAATGCAGCGGAAGTAAAAGAGATAGTAGTTCATGAAGCTATATAAAAATATTAGAGTTACATAAAATACAACAGAAGAAATAAAGTACAAAGGAAGTCTCACTACATAGAAGTCTACTAATACAAGAGCTGAAAGGAACAACAGACTACAAAAGATAAAACTTAACAAGTAGATAATCTCCAGGGATTTCAATCTCCATAAAGTGGAAATCCAAATCTGTGAATAACTCAGGCTGACCCAAGCGTAAATAAAAATACAAACACTCAAATCAGGACATACATACTTATACAATGTAAACCAACTCAAGTGAACTGTAGCAAAGGTACAAGTAACTTAGAAGATGCTCGGGACCGCCCATCCTCTAAGGATCCGTTAAACTATTTACTATGTAGTAATATACGCTATATACAATAATGTCTAATCGGTAAAGTATAATCATATAGAAAATAGCGTTAAGGGGATGGTGAACCTTAACGCGGTCGGATCTTTAAAACCAAAATCGTAGTGGCATCGATATAAGGATATGACACGGCACGCGAGGCAATGCCAGGGTGGATACACCATTTGCACTCCCAGACCGGTGGTGACGGCAAGCCAGCAGCTTCCGCCCACCTCGAACAATACCCCCAAATCAAAGTGGCGCCACGTATCGAATCACAAAAGTAATAGAATGGTTTCCGATGGAGCATGCTCGATGAAAGGGTGCGACCATTTGTGTAGCCCGGTATAGCTCCTGTTTTAGTCATATATGCCAACTCACGGGAGTTGGGTCCACGTAATATACCTCGAGAACGTCGCCACCATCCTACTTCATTCTGGAATCTCCACCGCGTACACAGTTGTTAAAGTGGTTTTCGGTATTGGCCGGCTATAAGACAATATCCGATCCCGGTCTCTTTAACAACCAATCGTTATTATAACCCGTAGTTATAACTTTAAAACAATATTATATACTTCAAAATAAAATATCATTTCGACCCAAATCTTTATCAAAATAACGATTAAATCATTTCCAAACCATTTCAATATATCATCATACCATATCTTTCAATTCAAATAAGTATCAAAATAAATATCAAGTCATTTCTAACCATTTCAATATATTAAATTATCATATCCTTTCAAAACTTCCTTTCAAATCATTTTAATATATCAAAATATCATAACCTTTCAAAGCTTCATTTCCATAATATCATATCTTTCAGAACTTCTTTCAAATCATTTTAGTATCAAAATATCATATCTTTCAAAACTCCATTTTTCGAATCATTTAATATCAAAATATCATATCTTTGAAAACTCCATTTTTCAAATCATTTAATATCAAAATATCATATCTTTCAAAACTTCGTTTCAAATCATTTTAATATATCATAATATCATATCTTTTCGAAACCACATTTCAATCATTTTAATATATCAAAATATCATATCTTTCGAAACCACATTTCAATCATTTTAATATATCAAGATATCATATCTTTCGAAACCACATTTCAATCGTTTTAATATATCAGGATATCATATCTTTCGAAACCACATTTCAATCATTTTAATATATCAAATAGTTATATTTCAAAACAAATTACTTCATTATTAAATCATAAAAATGAAGTTATTACATTTAATAATTAAATTATTAAACGCCAAAAGTTTAAACTTTTCAATGTTCATTTATGCACTTAAATTGATTAAAACAATGAAAATTCAAGTTTCGCAACATTTAGAAAATGCTACAGAAAGTTACATTCAAAAACAATTCAATTTAACAAAAGGCAGTATTAAAAATGCTGTTAATTCACTTCAAATATTCAATAGAATTTCACAAACACTTATATTTTTAGTTAAATCATTTTTAACTTATAAAGTCATACATTTTCACATTTATAAGCATCATTTAATTTTCCTTAAATTCATGATTTTGTAAAGTTAAATTTCCTTTCAAAAATCAATATTTATTAATAATTCGCTTATTAAATTTCAACATTCAAATTTAAATTCATTACATTAAATTTCAACTTAACACTTAAGTTTAAAATTTCAAATATAACTTAATTTCATTTTATTTAACTTAACTTAAAATTTCACTTTTAAACCAAATTCATAAATTCCAATTTAAGTTATATTTCCAAATTCAACTCAATATTCACTCATTAACAATTTAACTTTATTCAAAAATCATTAATATTTTATAAAATCATTTTAAATTAATTTAAATTCAAAATATCAAAAATTTGTCATATTTCAAAGTTAATTTATATTCCATTAAAAATTAAATCAAGATTTCCAAAATAACTTACATTCGGATTTTTTAACTTTCCCATAATTTATTTAACTTGTAGATTTCCAGAAAATCAATAATACTTTACAAAAATTATATTTTTATTTAATTTTAAATCAAAATATTATAATAATTAAATTTCTAAAATATTTTAAAAATTTTAGAAAAACATATTTTAACTACGGGCCTGTATATAATTTTCTACGCTGGGTAAAGTGATACAGGTAATGTATCATTTCAACCCGTAATTTACAAAGAAAAATCCGGGTTCTATCATTTCAAACCCGCAGTCCCAAGTAAATAAAATAAGTTGAAAATCGTTCAGACCTATCATTTCAGCCCATAACGATTTTCCCCTATTCTAAAGTTCGTTCGGGTATGTATCATTTCAACCCATAGTGATTCTAATCTAAAGGGAACTTACAGTGTGATAAACTGATAAAATAGCAGAACAACATAATATAACAGTAACAGATGTTATAATAGGTGTTTAAGAATGGGTGAACATCATAAAATCATAATATAGCAGGTGTAACATGATAATGCATTTTACAGATTCAAAAGGGGTCAATTTACTAGTTATATATGTACATACTGTCTGGTGAGAATAACTCACATGTTCAAAGCTGGAGATATCCATCAAAGCACACAACGCAACACAATGAAGGCACGATGACATGGATATGACTTGAGAGTGGAGAGCCAAAGCAATTTGACTTGTTCAAACGTTTACACAAAACAATACAAATATATGTAAGTTTCAACACGATTTAAACATCAAATAACATTAGAATTCAAAGCCCAAAACAACATCGAATGAATTGCACATGTTCTCAACCTCATGTACTTCAGTTAGGCAGTGATTAGACTCAGCTAACTCAGGGAATTGGGTCAGGTTTGGGTGTGTAAGGGTCGGCCTACACATGGGTTTGAAGGTGGGTCTAGTCTAGGTGCATAAAAGTAGGTGTACAGGGCTAAAACTATGCAACATACATCATTTGTTGCTCTTGTTTGGTTCGGACAGAGGCTAGGTGGGCCCAACCAGTGGTGCAGGTGGTGGTGGGTGATGTAGCAGAGGGTGTAGGTCAGGTCAGAGGTGGTGGTGGTGGAGGTAGTGGCGGCTAATGGTGGTAGAAGGAGGAGATGATAAACTAGGCTAGGCTAGTTAAATAGGTGATGGTTTTTGGTGGATTTTGCGGTGGTCCTTGCCATGGATGGTCTCGACCTGAAATGGAGAGGTAGTAGGATGGGTGATGGTCAGAGGAAAGGGGTGGTAAAGGTCAAGTCAGATCTGGTTGAGGAGGAGCCAAGCTATGAAGGTGAGAACAAGTACAAAATTCAAAATAGAAAAGTAGAAAAATAAAGTAAGAAGAAGATAATTTTTTACCTCAACTCCTTCAAGCCATGGCAGTATTTTTCTATTTTTTTAGATGAGAAATGGATATGAAATCCATGTGAAAAATGAAGGAAGAAGTCACGGCTAAAAGAGGAAAAAAAAACGGTCAAAGGGTAAATGAGGAAACGGTAAAACAAACGACTTACGTTTCCAAAGCTTTTAAAACCTTTCAAATTTCCTAAATTTTGTTTATATAACTTGATATTTCTGGAAATTATAATAATCCCAGATAAAATTTCGAAAGTTTATCAAAATATAAAAATATATATAATATTTATTAATTATATAAAGTTAAATTAAGGAAAATAGCTAAAAATAGTAAACTAGTCTAGAAAATTTGAAATTAAATGAAATAAATTTTGGAAAATTCATATGAGCTTGTAATATATTTTTAAACATAAATAATAATAATATAAAATAAAAGTACATTCACAAAATAAATATAAAAAAATTAAATTTAAATATAATTTTAATGAAGAAAATAGCAGAAGATAAGAAAACAGCCCTAAAACAAAAGAAATCAACACGGTAAACTTTGGAAAAATTGTTTACTTCATTTTAAAATTATTATAATACAAAAATATACATACAATGACATATTGACCTAGATTAAAATGAAATATGACAATAAAATATGATTTATACAATTTAAAAATAACAAAATTGCATAATAAACAAATTGCACTCAATATTGAAATATACATAACTTTCACGATTTAACTCCATTTTCAACGAAACGAAAAGCAGTGTTCAAGTTATTACATATATTTTCATAATAAAATATAAAATTTAAGATTTTAAATAATTTAAATTAGAATTTTAAAAGTCACAGTTTGAACAGCTTGACTAGAAATTCACTTTACAGTAAAATATTCAAATTATACTAGTTTGAACTATAAATCACTTAATAATCATCATTGATATTTAAAAATTAAATGTTTGAAATAAAACAAATTTAAAATAATTTAAAAATAAAAGAAAGTCCAATTTAAATAATATACAAAAATCTAGGGTTATTACACTCTCCTCCGCTCAAAACTTTACATCCTCGAAAAGGGATGAGGTACGGAAAAGCACAGAAAAAGATGGAGTGAAATAGGATTAAGATAAGATGACAAGAAGATTGAAATTATATCTGATAACTGTTGGTATAGGTAAGTTTAACAAGGTGGAGATGATCTTTCCAAGATTCTCCAAAATTAAGAACACAAGCATGGAAAATATGGATCCAAAATGATTACCAAAGATTATCAAGGATCATAGAAAGATTTCTAAACGAAAACATTATAGAAATATGTCTATACCAGTCTGTAGGAAGATAGGGATAATAAGGACAACAAAAAGATAGTTTGAAAAACAAAATAAGGAAATAAATTTGAAAGCATGGAAATTTCATCTTAAATAGAGAATAAATCTTTACACAAGTTAAATAAATCTTAACTATGCCAAATTTCATTATCTTATTATCCAATCATCTTAAATTAACAATTTTTAAAACCATGGGTTTGAAAAATAATCATTTATTACACTCACAGTGTACTTAATAAATTTAATTCTTCTTTATTCTTAATTAAAATTAAATTTATTCCTCTCAATATATTTATCACTTATGCTAAATATGCTTACACTTCTTATAACTGCTTTCTTTTATTCTTAGTTCTTTGAACATTATTTTATTGTAAGTTATTCAATTACCCTTTATTATATTTACCTCTGTTAATCATTTTATAATTAAAATTTATGTGTATAACATTTATTATAACCACTCAAATTTTATTAAAAAAAAATCTTTTTATATTGTATATTATCCAATTACATTGTTAACATTTGAAAAATTAAGGTATGTTGTATTGAATGAAATTGTACTATACAATTAAAACTTTCCAATTAAATCATTTCATCCTTGAATACTCATCCAAATTCTGATTTTCTTTTTATAATTGAATTTAAGAATTAAATTTCTAATTTCTTCAAACCATTTAGAGATATATAAATGTATGTACATAACTTATCAAATCAAATTTAAATCATATGTCTACATATATTATAAATCAAGTCATATTTTAGAAATTCAAATCAATTTGATTTCCCAAAACAAAGCTGTAGCAAGATTGCAAGGCGGTCTCTTCGTTTCGAAACTCGAAAATGAATGTCGATGATGCCGCGATCATCACCGAAGTTATTTTCCAGCGACAAAGAGAAGAGCACTAATTTTTTTTTAACTTTTGAAATTCTTTGGAAACAAATTTATATTCAAAAATACTTTAAATAATATAACTTTTTAAAACTTTAAACACAAGGTTTGAAACCATCAGAAACTAATTCTCAAATTTCTTGTTCTAAATTCATTTCAGTTCCCAAATCAATTTATAAACAACTATTTATAAATTCATTTATAGAACAATAAATGATAAATCAAGTATTATCACTTCAAATAATCAATTTAAATCAGTCTATTAAGTTCCATAAATTTACTTATATATCAAAATTTATTTCATTAACCAAATTTTAAAATAATATTGCGTCAGTTTGTTCTGTCAAAGTGTTTTGGAAATCTTATCGATAGCGTTGATCAGAAGAATCGATTAGAAACCCAATTCAACATCAACAACTCAAACAACATAATATATAAACAAAACATAAATTTACAAGTACAATTCAAAATGTTTAAAGAAAGGTTGGAAACAAAAGACAAGATGATTAAATAATAAAATAGGAAGGTGGATAAGCTCAAATAAATAACGGGCAACTTTAACCGGGTCAACCGTGACTTAAAGAATAAGATCAATGTGGATTTTTCTGGGGTAAATCTACATTCGATCTCAAGAGTTAGAGTTTGGAATAACAAAAGATATTAGCATCTAAACAAGGATAGATATAAATCTCTGGTGAATCGATGCTAATTGTAAGGGAGTTTCCCCTTTTTACAATTCATTTTTTTTTTAGATTGGCGGGACTGCCAACTCATTATAAAGATTATTTTGAAGTGGAGTTATGGGATACTCCAGAACCAAAAGAAGATGAATAGTGAGGGACATGAATGGATTTTGGAACCGCGGGGAATGTTCCAAAATTCAAAGGAATCGAGTCAAAAAGGAAGAGATTCAAACTCGAATGAAAGTGATTATGTAAATACATTTACTCCATATGCTGAGTTTTGCCTAGAGCTACCAAAGCTCTGATACCAACTGTAACGACCCGATATCTTCAACCATCCGCATTCGTCATAAGTGTATAGGTAGACACTCATGCCGGAATTGAATTGCTCAAAATACCGCGTTGTAAATAAAAAATTTGGCAAATCTCAGAATATACAGTAAATAAAATCACAGATCATAGAGACAGAGTAATAATAATGCAGCGGAAGTAAAAGAGATAGTAGTTCATGAAGCTACTATATAAAAATATCAGAGTTACATAAAATACAACAGAAGAAATAAAATACCAAGGAAGTCTCACTACATAGAAGTCTACTAATACAAGAGCTGAAAGGAACAACAGACTGCAAAAGATAAAACTTGACATGTAGATAATCTCCAGCGATTTCAATCTCCAGAAAGTGGAAATCCAAATCTGTGAATAACTTAGGCTGACCCGAGCGTAAATAAAAATACAAACACTCGAGTCAGGACATACATACTTATACAATGTAAACCAACTCAAGTGAACTGTAGCAAAGGTACAAGTAACTTAGAAGATGCTTGGGACCGCCCATCCTCTAAGGATCCGTTAAACTATTTACTATGTAGTAATATACGCTATATACAGTAGTGACTAATCAGTAAAGTATAATCATATAGAAAATAGCGTTAAGGGGATGGTGAACCTTAACGCGGTCGGATCTTTAAAACCAAAATCATAGTGGGATCGATATAAGGATATGACACGGCACGCGAGGCAATGCCAGGGTGGATACACCGTTCGCACTCTCGGACCGGTGGTGACGGCAAGCCAGCAGCTCCCTCCCACCTCGAACAATACCCCCGAATTAAAGTGGCGCCACGTATCGAATCACAAAAGTAATAGAATGGTTTCCGATGGAGCATGCTCGATGAATGGGTGCGACCATTTGTGTATCCCGGTATAGCTTATGTTTTAGTCATATATGCCAACTCACGGGAGTTGGGTCCACGTAATATACCTCGAGAACGTCACCACCATCCTACTTCATTCTGGAATCTCCACCGCGTACACAGTTGTTAAAGTGGTTTTCGGTATTGGTCGGCTATAAGACAATATCCGATCCCTGTCTCTTTAACAACCAATCGTTATTATAACCCGTAGTTATAACTTTAAAACAATATTATATACTTCAAAATAAAATATCATTTCGACCCAAATCTTTATCAAAATAAAGATTAAATCATTTCCAAACCATTTCAATATATCATCATACCATATCTTTCAATTCAAATATGTATCAAAATAAATATCAAGTCATTTCTAACCATTTAAATATATTAAATTATCATATCCTTTCAAAACTTCCTTTCAAATCATTTTAATATATCAAAATATCATAACCTTTCAAAGCTTCATTTCTAAAATATCATATCTTTCAGAACTTCTTTTCAAATCATTTTAATATCAAAATATCATACCTTTCAAAACTCCATTTTTCAAATCATTTAATATCAAAATATCATATCTTTGAAAACTCCATTTTTCAAATCATTTAATATCAAAATATCATATCTTTCAAAACTTCGTTTCAAATCACTTTAATATATCAAAATGTCATATCTTTTCGAAACCACATTTCAATCATTTTAATATATCAAAATATCATATCTTTCGAAACCACATTTCAATCATTTTAATATATCAAGATATCATATCTTTCAAAACCACATTTCAATCGTTTTAATATATCAGGATATCATATCTTTCGAAACCACATTTCAATCATTTTAATATATCAAATAGTTATATTTCAAAACAAATTACTTCATTATTAAATCATAAAAATGAAGTTATTACATTTAATAATTAAATTATTAAATGCCAAAAGTTTAAACTTTTAAATGTTCATTTATGCACTTAAATTTATTAAAACAATGAAAATTCAAGTTTCGCAGCATTTAGAAAATGCTACATAAAGTTACATTCAAAAACAATTCAATTTAACAAAAGACAGTATTAAAAATATTGTTAATTAACTTCAAATATTCAATAGAATTTCACAAACACTTATATTTTTGTTTAAACCATTTTTAACTTATAAAATCATACATTTTCACATTTATAAGCATCATTTAATTTTCCTTAAATTCATGATTTTATAAATTTAAGTTTCCTTTCAAAAATCAATATTTATTAATAATTCGCTTATTAAATGTCAACATTCAAATTTAAATTCATTACATTAAATTTCAACTTAACACTTAAGTTTAAAATTTCAAATATAACTTAATTCCATTTTATTTAACTTAACTTAAAATTTCACTTTTAAACCAAATTCATAAATTCCAATTTAAGTTATATTTCCAAATTCAACTCAATATTCACTCATTGACAATTTAACTTTATTAAAAAATCATTGATATGTTATAAAATCATTTTAAATTAATTTAAATTCAAAATATCATAAATTTATCATATTTCAAAGTTAATTTAAATTCATTAAAAATTAAATCAAAATTTCCAAAATAACTTACATTCAGATTTTCTAACTTTTCCATAATTTATTTAACTTATAGATTTCCAAAAAATCAATAATACTTTACAAAAATTATATTTTTATTTAATTTTAAATCAAAATATTATAATAATTAAATTTCTAAAATATTTTAAAAATTTTAGAAAAACATATTTTAACTACGGGCCTATATATAATTTTCTACGCTAGGTAAAGTGATACAGGTAATGTATCATTTCAACCCGTAATTTACAAAGAAAAATCCGGGTTTTATCATTTCAAACCCGCAGTCCCAAGTAAATAAAATAAGTTGAAAATCGTTCAGGCCTATCATTTCAGCCCATAACGATTTTTCCCTATTCTAAAGTTCGTTCAGGTATGTATCATTTCAACCCATAGTGATTCTAATCTAAATGCAACTTACAGTGTGATAAACTGATAAAATAGCAGAACAACATAATATAACAGTAACAGATGTTATAACAGGTGTTTAAGCATGGGTGAACATCATAAAATCATAATATAGCAGGTGTAACATGATAATGCATTTTATAGATTCAAAAGGGGTCAATTTACTAGTTATATATGTACATACTGTCTGGTGAGAATAACTCACATGTTCAAAGCTGGAGATATCCACCAAAGCACACAACGCAACACAATGAAGGCACGATGACATGGATATGACTTGAGAGTGGAGAGCCAAAGCAATTTGACTTGTTCAAACGTTTACACAAAACAATACAAATATATGTAAGTTTCAACACGATTTAAACATCAAATAACATTAGAATTCAAAGCCCAAAACAACATCGAATGAATTGCACTTGTTCTCAACCTCATGTACTTCAGTTAGGCAGTGATTAGGCTCAGCTAAATCAGGGAATTGGGTCAGGTTTGGGTGTGTAAGGGTCGGCCTACACATGGGTTTGAAGGTGGGTTTAGTCTAGGTGCATAAAAGTAGGTGTACAGGGCTAAAACTATGCAACATACATCATTTGTTGCTCTTGTTTGGTTCGGCCAGAGGCTAGGTGGGCCCAACCACTGGTGAAGGTGGTGGTGGGTGATGTGTCAGAGGGTGGAGGTCAGGTCAGAGGTGGTGGTGGTGGAGGTAGTGGCGGCTAATGGTGGTAGAAGGAGGAGATGATAAACTAGGCTAGGCTAGTGCAATAGGTGATGGTTTTTGGTGGATTTTGTGGTGGTCCTTGCCATGGATGGTCTCGACCTGAAATGGAGAGGTATTAGGATGGGTGATGGTCAGAGGAAAGGGGTGGTAGAGGTCAGGTCAGATCTGGTTGAGGAGGAGCCAAGATATGAAGGTGAGAACAAGTACAAAATTCAAAATAGAAAAGTAGAAAAACAAAGGAAGAAGAAGATAATTTTTTTACCTTAACTCCTTCATGCCATGAACGTATTTTTCTTTTCTTTTTAGATGAGAAATGGATCTGAGATCCATGTGAAAAATGAAGGAGGAAATCATAGTTAAAAGAGAAAAAAACAACAACAAAAAAACGGTCAAAGGGTAAATGAGGAAACGATAAAAGAAACGACTTTCGTTTCAAAAGCTTTTAAAACCTTTCAAATTTCCTAAATTTTGTTTATATAACTTGATATTTCTGGAAATTATAATAATCCCAGATAAAATTTCGAAAATTTATCAAAATATAAAAATATATATAATATTTATTAATTATATAAAGTTAAATTAAGGAAAATAGCTAAAAATAGTAAACTAGTCTAGAAAATTTGAAATTAAATGAAATAAATTTTAGAAAATTCATATGAGCTTGTAATATATTTTTAAACATAAATAATAATATAAAATAAAAGTACATTCACAAAATAAATATAAAAAAATTAAATTTAATTATAATTTTAATGAAGAAAATAGCAGAAAATAAGAAAACAGCCCTAAAAAAAAGAAATCAACACAGTAAACTTTGGAAAAATTGTTTACTTCATTTTAAAATTATTATAATACAAAAATATACATACAATAACATATTGACCCAGATTAAAATGAAATATGACAATGAAATATGATTTGTACAATTTAAAAATAACAAAATTGCAGAATAAACAAATTACACTCAATATTGAAATATACATAACTTTCACAGTTTAACTCCGTTTTCAACGAAACGAAAAGCAGTGTTCAAGTTATTACATATATTTTCATAATAAAAGATAAAATTTAAAATTTTAAATAATTTAAATTTGAAGTTTAAAAGTCACAGTTTAAACAGCTTGACCATAAATTCACTTTACAGTAAAATATTCAAATTATACTAGTTTGAACTATAAATCACTTAATAATCATCATTTATATTTAAAAATGAAATGTTTGAAATAAAACAAATTTAAAATAATTTAAAAATAAAAGAAAGTCCAATTTAAATAATATACAAAAATGTAGGGTTGTTGGAGGATGTGGTAGGAAAGTACCTTCGGTTTGTCCTGTTCATGTACAACTTGTACGGATATTTGTCTCACAATGCATTTCTAAAGATTATGTACATTGGTTTTACAAACGTACATCAGTGGTTGCGGAGAAGGCAACTTCTCTTAGCTTAACATCCTCCTTGAGACGTATGAGCTTAAGGGTTGTATTTTTGTGGAAGGCAATTAGTAGTCAATGGAAATGGCTGTGTGGCATTCAAAGTAATGTGATATGTGATTGTGAAAGGTAGTCTTTACCTCTATCCTCATAACCGAAAATGACCAAAACAGGGTTTGATGCGACAAGGCTAAGTGGGTCGCTCCCATTAGGATATGATCATTCTCTTCTAGATATATCTTTGCATGTCATGACATCGTGTATCTGATTATTATGGTTTCCATGCTAGAGGGCCCTCGGTAAAGGTCGGTAACGATCGGAGGATGACATATTCGGTACCATCTAGTTATGAAGGTGGGCCGGTCTTGTGTTGGTAGAGAAACTTTGTGATGATTTCTCCGTACATTCTTCTAGAGATGTACTACCTGAAGGTAGTCTCTTTACCTGGTCATTTGTATGGAAATCCAAACCCTACTACGTGCTTGCCATTTTGATTGTATTACCCATTTTGGGCTATATGCTGGAATTTAATAAAGCTAACAATTTCGGCTATTTTGAATATTATTTGTATACTAGACACTAGTATAATATCACATGAGTTTGATATGAAATGTTTTAGTTATCATAAGGTAAAAACATGTCCGTGTTTATGTGTGGACTTGTCTTACGAGATACTTTTGTTTTGATAAAGGAAAAGTTTGGTAATTTAATAAATTCCGTTGAGTGTGTTTCTCACGCTAGTTTACCAGACTGATTCGGGCGTTCTTCCCTTTCAATGCTTAGGTCAGACCGAGTATATTTGTAGTTCTAGATTTGATATTTTTGGAGCTTCAGAAGGAGAGCTGGGGATCTCCATTTCGTATACGCGTATCTGTTTTGATTATTTATTATCTGTTGCATTGCTTTGTTTGCTGTTGTATATTATCAGCATTTGTAAGGACATGTTATTATAACTGTTCAGGCTGATAACTATTGATTGATTGTTGAACTCTGATTGATGTGTATATATATACAGTTTCTGTTTTGTAAAGATCATTAATATGATATTATATATTTTCCGCTGCGATGTGAGATTCTGTATTGTTCTGTTTGGTTCTATCTTCTCTCTTTCTTCTCTTCTTCTCTCTTCTTTTCTTTCTCTTGACTTTCCGTCAGTCTATGCTATTTGGGTCGGACATGTGTGGATTATTGTCGATTCAAAGGGTACGGATTTTCGGGTCGTCACATCTGGTATCAGAGCTTAGATTTTGTATATTCTTACGCTTTGATGTGTACTCAGTATAGCTAGGGACATTAGCACCCTAGATTGAGTTGAGTGTATTATATATATGAGCGTGTATTTGTTAGTGAATATAAAATGTTTTATATTGTGTTTACTTATCCGTTGAGCTGTTTGTGAATTCTGGTCGGTATGTGGGACACCATGTTATCGACAGGGATTTTCAAATACTTAAACGAGGCAAGTTGACATAGTATCATTTTAAATTGGGTAGATGAAATAATTTTACCTTAATTATATTTCATATATAAAGGAAAAAATTTCAGGAATTATTAAAGTGTATATAAATTGATTGTTTGGTTGTTTGAAAATGTAAATATATATGAGTTAATGAAAGATGTTTGAATAATCTAAATAAAAACAATAATTGTAAAAGAACAAATTATATAAGCAAATGAATTATAAAGTATGGAATTATAATTAATATGATTTACAATTGTGAAATAATCTTATATATAGGAAAGGAAACAACATGAGTATATTTATAAATATGAATTATAAATAAAAATGGATTTAAACTAAGAATTTGAAAATTCGAATCCTGTTGATTTTGAAAGTTGTTGTTCAAAATTAAAGAGATTATATTGTTATAAAATCTAAACAAGATAAAAGAAGTTGAAATGATCTTATGTAAGTAAAGTAAAATAGTTAAATTATATAAGTAAGAGATTTGTAAATGTGATTTATAAATATTAAAAGAAATTTTTGAAAGAAAATAAAGCGCTGAATTCACTACTGTAGCTGGAAAATAATAAGGGTGATGACTGCAGCATCATTAGTATCATTTTCGAATTTCTGTGTGATGGATTTGCTCCCAATAGTAAATTGAAAATTGAAGTTTTGTTGTGATAAACAAATTTGATTTAAAATCCAAGTTGAAATTGATAAATATAAGTGAAATGGGTTTTGGATTTATAGTATGAGATAACAAAATTTAGCTTTGTAAAGTTAAATAAAGTGAATTGGATTTGAATTATGTTAGATAAGTTGTTGAAATGGAAATTAAACATGAGAGGTTGAGTGGTTATATAATTAAATTTGGAAGGTTAGATAATTAAGTTGTATAACTTATAAAATGTGAAAAGGTAAGTAAAACCAATTGTTAAAAAGGTTAAACAATTTTGTTAAGCAAAACAAAATCTGAATTTGAGTAGCAGAATGAAATTTGACTTAGGTAAAGTTAAATAAAATAGAATTTGAATTAAATTAGAAGTGAACTTAAGTTGTATAGTGAAAGTAAATGTAAATGAAGTTGAAATGAAACATAACTTAAGTGATGTTAAATGAAGTTGATTTTGGTGTCAAAGTAAATTAATAAAGTAATTAATTGAATGAGAAATTGAGTTATATAAACAAATTCAACTTTAATTGTAAAATGAATTAGCATTAAAAATGTTGTTGTTAAGAATTGAATAAAACTTAAGTTAAGAAGTTGTGAATTGAATAATTGAATGAAAGTCAATTGAATATTAAACCAACTGAAAGTAAATTAATATGGCAAATGTTGGTTATGCATTGTTTGTTAGATGGATGCAAGGTTATTGAACAGAAATTTATTAAGTGTTAATGAAATTGAATTAATGAAATCGGAAGCTAAATAGTTGAATTCAAATACGAAGTGAAGTACATCTAAATAAAATTGAATTTGATTTGAATTAAAAGTGAACCAACTTGAATGTAAATTAGTGAATGTAAACTAATTTGAATGAATGAATGTTAGTAAATCCAATGTTAATGAATCAAATGTGATTTAAATTGAAAATCAATTCAATGAATATTAATGAGAAGTGAAAGCGTATTGATTTGGTTATGGATGTTAGTTGGATGATAGTTGGTTGATGGTTGGATTTGTTGTTTTTGGTTGCATTTGCTATATTGGCATATAGTAGTTGTTGGTATATGTTGTATATTGATATTACTTTCATATATACATGTTTCTCATGGTTTTTTGAGTGTTCAGTAGGTGCGTATGGCGCTTGCTTCGCATTTGGGGCTCGCTTGCTCTATATTAACCGTATATGCTCGCTAATAATATATAAGGTACACATCTCGGATTACATATCGTACTTTTACACTTTTTTCCTACGGGATGCCTCATCCTTGATGATGAGATGTATATTTGTGATATATATATATATATATATATATATATATGTTGTGATCCTACTACGATCGAACCGCGCAAAGGAGACGTTGGCGAATTTTTTTGAAAATTTAAGGCATAAATTTTGAGAAATTGAAAAAATATTTTTGACAACTAAAGTTTTGGTTTTTGAGTTATAAAGTTAAATGATATTGGTTGGTTTTGAAAAGATAACTATGTATGATTTGAAAACTTAGAAAAGTGCTTATAAGAAGTTTAACAATTGGATTTTGAGAAAGTTAAACACTTAGAGATTTGGTAAATCTAGTTTTAACGAATTGTTTTGAATAGTTAATGGATTTTTTAACTTTTTCTTACTTAGTAATTTCGAGGACGAAATTCTTTTAATTAGGGGAGAATGTAACGACTCAGAATTTCAGTCATTTGAAATTCAAATATTTAATTGATTTTAAATATTTAAAAGTTAATTTTATAAGCTGAATAACTTACATTTCGGATATCTGGATTTAATTGGATAATTAAATTGTTAATTGAATATTTGAAATTGCAGAAATAATTGAGATTTGGATTTAAAATCAATAAAAATGATTTATAAAGTTGAGATAAATTCTATTTGAATTTAAATGATGTTAGTTAACTTTTAAAATCGAATTAAAAGTTAATTTGTAGAAATTGAATATTTTAATATTTAATTGACGGGTAAAAATAGTCATTTTTCAAATAGTCTCGGATTTCAACGAAACTAGTTTCATCGGATCCGTAATGTTAAATTATTGTAAAATTTCAAATTTCGTGTCAATCGGATTTACGGTTTGTCCAAGGCAAGCTAAAACGCGTAGAAATCTGTTTAAGTAAATTTTTAAATTTAAATAATTCGATTCGAAAACCTATCTTTTAAATACAATTGAATTGGCTTCTGATATATATTCTATTGTGTTCGAAATAGGGGTAAAACTTTATAAACGTCAGTTGGCACGTTTCGTTTCGAGTTCAAAATTTTTCGGGATGAATAGTGTCATCAAATTTTCTATAAAAGCCCATCATTTTCTTCAATTTTCACAAATCTAGGTTTAGAAACCCTAGCCGCCGTTTTCGTTTTAATGGCCACAAACCATCGATTCTTCTCTCCTCAAAATCTCTAAATCCATCAACAATTAGAAAAATCTTTCAACTACAATGTTGTAGATCTAGGTGAGACCTTCAAATCCATACGGATATGATTATCCAATTCGCAGGGAGGAGTGAGAAAAGTCGCCGTGTTCGTCTCGATTTTTATTCACGTGAGGAGATGACCGAGATCGACCAAATTCAGGATGTAGGTGGAGCTTGTGATGGCCATTCAAATGACGTTGTTTGATCGTGTTCTTGTGGAAGATGGTGGTCGTGCCATTCGAATTGGCTGAACGACGAGTGGGTTTTGTTGCGTGCGTACGAAAATCTAGAGGGAGAAGAAACAAAGTCGATTGGCCCTGATGTTGATGTAAGAAAATGAACGGCTAGATGATTAAAAAAATTAAAAAGAAAATTGTAAATTGATTTATATTAAATCGTATAAACTTTAAAACTGCGTAACTTTAGATATGAGGTCCGTTTCGCACGAAACGTATTGCGTTAGAACCGTATTGATGAACACAACGCGATGGAGCTGGTTTGGAGTTGATTGGAGCTAGTGTAAATTTTGAGTAAAATTAAACGCTCGTTTAATTTTATTCTGAATTAAACACTTCAACTGCTATTGGAGACAATGTGGGTACAACTCACTCTTTCTGCCTCACTAATATTTTTATATAAGCGAGAAATAATTTGTTATATGATAATTGATGATTTTTTGGATGATATATATTGATTGGTATTTGGATATATTCCTGCCTAGTGGAGCAGATGACCCTATACGTTCCCGTACATGAGCGGATGACCCTTTGTATGCGCGTCTGCCTTGAAGCGGACATTGTACACATATTCTAATATGTATATTTGTTGCAGACGACAGGTTGGAGGGATCTAACTGGATACCTCACCAGTATTGATTTATTTACAGATATTGTTATATATTCTGTTATCATATTATATATGATATTTTGGATGTCGTGATTGTTGTATTTAGCGTTGTTGCAGCATTGGGCCATATTTTGGAAATTTAAAAGTGTTATAGTGATGATTTCCAAATTTAAAAGGATTTTCAATTGATTTTGAAAATATACATTTTGTTGAATTTTGAGGTGTTAAAGGGATGGATTTATTTTAAATAAATAAATGTGATCATTTTTATGTTATAAAAATTATGATTTTTGTGAAGTATAATCAAAATGTGATTTTGAAATATTTGAGCTAATGATTTGGTAAATAGTTTAAATTGAGTTTTTGAATTATATTAAATGGTTTATATATGAGATTTATAAAATTGATATTTAATAAATCAAAGTAATTGAATTATAGACAAGTTTTGTAAATGGTAAAATGAAGTTATAAATTGATTTTATAAGTGAATTAAGATTTATAGATTTATAGTTTATGAATTTGTAAATGAATGAATTTGTAAACAAAGAGAATTATAAGTAAATTAACTTATAGTTTGGATTTGGCATATAAATGAGATAAATGGAATTGGTTAATAAAATAATTTTATAATTAGAAGTTTTTGTAAAATATAAATGTGAAATCAATTGATTTTGATAAGTTAAATATAGAAGATTATTTAAGTAGATGTATCCATAATTTTTGGACAGTGGATTATCTTTAATAAATGTGTAGAGCATTGAATTTGGATAAGAGAATTTATATTCACGATTTTGGACAGTGAATAATATGCTAAATAAAATGTATATTTCTAGGAAGTTATATTGTTAAATGAAGTAAAATGGTTTGAAGATGTTTTAAAAATGTGTTAAATATCGAATACAAATATTCCAACATTCATTGTTGAAATAGGCATTTTCGAGAAATAAGGAAATGATGGACTATAACATTGTTGTTATAGTAAATGATTTTCAAAAGAAAATGTTTTTGTATAGTATTGGAATTTATATATCTATCTAATTTTCGAATCCCTATACTAGTGATTTTGGGTTGTCGTAACGATGTTTTACGCAACATTCGTTTTGACCCAAATAAATATGTTTAAAGAGAACGTTTTCCTTATAAAATATTTTCCAAGTGTTGAAAATAAATAAAATTGTGAATTACTTATTATTAAATAAGTATATGGGAATGTTTTCGAATGTTGAAATGATTTTGAGAATATATCTTTTTAAAGATAATTTAAAGTGAATATTTGAAAAGTGATTTAATTAATAAAATATTAACTAAAAGGGCCTATTGATTGTTATGATGCTGAATATTTGTTTGTTTGTTTGTTTTGATAGTTAAATAACCGACTATCAAACTTGACCAAAATTTTAGTTCCTCGACTTGATGTGGGAACAATTTAATCGTACATTTAGTACGTAGCCATCTGTGTGGGCTTAATTATCGTTTGTGTTGAGGATGTTGATTCGTATAGTGCGCGGAGTATTACTCCAATCTATCGAGCATCCATATTGGCCCGAAGGATAGCAAGTTAAAAGTTGAAGACGTGATAAGTCTATGAGATTTAGTTCTTGTGTGAGGTTGAGAAACGCTTTTGCGTTGTTGGTGCGAAGAGACCGGGATCAGATTTATCTGTAAACCACTTCGGACCAACATATATGCGACGATTGTACAGGTTGCATGTGATGATATTGATATTTCGGATTTTCATAGTGGGGGACTGCTTGTTGATCGTTTGGGGTTAAAATCCCAATATACATCCAGTAGCAGTGGTCTCTTCATTATGAAATATCCAATGCAAGGATTATTCACTACTAATCCTAGGAATTTCCCGACAGGATGTGGTAGGAAAGTACCTTCGGTTTGTCCTGTTCCTGGACAACTTGTATGGATGTTTGTCTGACATTGCATTTCTAAAGATTACGTACATTGGTTTTTACAAATGTACATCAGTGGTGGCGGAGAAGGAAACTTCTCTTAGCTTAACACCCTCCTTGAGACGTATGAGCTAAAGGGTTGTATTTTTGTGGAAGACAATTAGTAGTCAACGGAAATGGCCATATGGCATTCAAAGTGATGTGATATATGATTGTGAAAGGTAATCGTTACCTCTAGCCTCATTAACCGGAATGACCAAAACAGGGTTAGATGCGGCAATGCTAAGTGGGTCGCTCCCATTAGGATATGATCATCCTCTTCTAGATATATCTTTGCACGCTATGACGTCGTGTATCCGATTATTATGGTTTGTATGCTAGAGGGCCCTTGGTAAAGGTCGGTAACGACCGGAGGATGACATATTCGATACCATCTAGTTATCGAAGTGGGTCGGTCTTTTGTTGGTAGAGAAACTTTGTGATGATTTCTCGGTCATTCTTCTATAGATGTACTGCCGGAAGGTAATCCCTTCACCTGGTCATTTGTATGGAAATCCAAACCCCACTACGTGTTTTCCATTTTGATTGTATTACCCATTTTGGGCTATACGCTAGAATTTAATAATGGTAACAATTTTGGCTATTTTGAATAATATTTGTATACTAGACACTAGTATAATATCACATGAGTTTAATATGAAATGTTTTAGTTATCGTAAGGTAAAAACATGTTCGTGTTTATGTGTGGACTTGTCTTACAAGATACTTTTGTTTTGATAAAGGAAAAGTTTGGTAATTTAATAAATTCAATTAAGAGTATTTCTCATGCTGGTTTACCAGACTGATCCGAGCGTTCTTCCCTTTCAATGCTCGGGTCAGACCGAGTATATTTACAGGTCTAGATTTGATGCTTTTGGAACTTCAGCAGAAGAGCTGGAGATCTTCATTTCGTATACGCATATCTGTTTTGATTATTGATTATCCGCTGCATTGCTTTGTTTGTTGTTGTATATTATCAGCATTTGTAAGGACAGATTGTTATAACTGTTCAGGATGATAACTATTGATTGATTGTTGAACTCCGATTGATGTGTACATATATACAGTTTCTGTTTTGTAAAGATCATTAATATGATATTATATATTTTCCGCTACGATGTGAGATTCTGTATTGTTCTTTTGTCCTATCTTCTCTCTTTCTTCTCTTCTCTTCTTCTCTCTTCTTTTCTTTCTGTTGACTTTCCATCAATTTATGCTTTCTGGGTCTGACATGTGTGAATTATTGTCGATTCAAAGGGTATGGATTTTCGGATCGTCACACGTAACACTACCTTAACTTACCCGGCTTCATTTTCAACCAAGGAATAGTACAAGTTTGAAATCGATGAGAAGTGGTAAGAATATGGGATTTGATTTTCATATACAATCATTTTGTTATTCTTGATAGTTGATTTGTTGAATATCAATTCTGCTATCTTTTGTGTTTCGTCAATCTATGACAATTTGTTGCTCATTTGAATGTGATATCCTTTGTCGGAAATGACTAAAACCAAATAGCAAGTGGAAGCCAAGCTATGTAAGGTCGCTCCCATTAGGGATCCTCACATCTACTCTAAATTGGATTCGGTGGTATGCGCGTGGAGATGTGAAATACTCTGATTCTCAGTAAGGTTGGTAGGGTCTGGCTTGGACATGTCCGAGAGCAATCGTAGTTCTCAAGTATATTTTCTTAAGGTATACTTTCAAGAAAGGGGGTGCACTCTCCTAGTCAATATTGCAAAATTTCCCTTTCTTTGTTTTTGATTCAAATATTTGAATTTTTTTTAATTTCGTCAAGAAGTACTAGGAGCTCTTCTCGATGTTTAATTATTTATGTCCATTCTTTAAGTTTAGATTTTGATCTTGTTTATGCCCACTCTTTCAAGTTTGGGTTTTGGTCTAATTTGTTTTCATTCTTTCATACATGGATATTGTTCTTGTGAGGTAAAACCTGATCCGTGTTTGGTGGAATGGTCTTACAGAATTATTATATGTTCACCATATTTCTTGAGTTTTCTCACACTGGTTTTCCAGACTGATCCGGATGTTATTTTATTATAATGTTTAGGTCGGACCGAGTATTTTTTTTTCAAGTTGTCGTTGGTGAGACATGGAGTTCATGGAGTAGAGTTGGATGTTCGCCTGCCATAGTATTTTTATTTTCCAATGTATTATTATGCATAACCATCAACAATTGTAAGGTCGGGAAGTTATAAATGTCCAAGTTTATGAGGTTTTTCTTTAACTTTGATATACCATGTATCTTGGAGTGATGGCTTTTACTGTCTTTGTTATATTATATTTTGTCACTTCGTTGTGAGATTCTGGTTCCCGTTGTTCATTTTTTTATTTTTTACCCTAACAATCTGTCTTTCTGACACTTGGACTCTCAGCATTCGAATATTTTGAATGCATTAAATGCCAACTTTCGAGGGTCAAAAAGGTGGGTTGTTACATTGTTACTTTCAAGCAAAGTGAACATCCAAAAATTGGTCATAGAGGTGGAATACCATATTGCTACAAAAGAAGTGGCACATATGTTGAGAAGAAAGAAAATAAACTGATCAAGAATCAGATAAAGTCTAGAAAGACAAGAACTAAAAAATGTGGATGTCCTTTCTTACTGGAAGGAGTTAAACTACCAATGTTGGATCAGTGGAGAGTGGAGGTTATTCTTATAGCATATCTAACTTTTCATTCACTCACATTGTATACAAGATAAAAAAATTATTTTTCTATACTTAAAGGTTGCACTTTCTTGAGTCAATTAGAAGTTTACAAAGGCATCTTGTGACTGGTTTTTGTTTGACAGTTTACAGAGAATTTTCTAAAAGATTTGAGGCAACTCCTTTTCAAAGAACATAAGGTAATAACCATTATAGCTTAAACATAGATGACTCAGCTGCTTGGCGTCACAATATTTTTGTTTATAATTTTTTAAAGAATATCCAAATATATATTGTACATTCCAGGTTTGTACATAAATTTCATCAAATCCGCTAACCTATGAGGAAAATGTAGTACTGAATGCATACGTCATTTCATGACCAAACCTGGATTATTGTCTCAGTATCAGATTATAATATTTCTATTCACTATATTATATTGTCATATTGCTCTTAGTAAAAGTATTTAATCTTTCATTATTGTCTTTTTATTGCCTTTTTGTGTATGTTAAAACTAGTTTGTAATTGGCTATTTATATCGAAAATAAAATTTAAAATTAACAAAAATCAAACATTTTCCAAGTCAACCAATCGTTTTCATCGGAATATTCTATCAAAGTCTGCATATTTTTCGATGAAAAATAAGCAAACTCTGTTATTACTGTCTAACATTAGCAAATTTGGCTAAGTTACCGTATATCGAATCAAAGTGAACCGCTTCTTCACCTCCACATATAGCTAAAAAGCATGATGTGCCTTGAAAAAAGAAAGTTACATTGGTTCTTCTTCTTCACTGGCAATGTATTCTGAAGGTGATTGAGCCATGCATAGTTTTGAATCTTTTGAACCATCAAGAGCGAGATCAACCTTTAGAAAGGATTTAATGGTATAGCATCTTATGAACCTTCTGTAGAATTTGGCTTTGAAGTTGAATCAAGCTGATTAAGTGATGCAGATGCCCAAGATTTTTTTATTTCTTTTGATACTTTATAAGAGTTCAAATCCAAAAATGATTTAAGCTTATAAGAGCATCTCCAACAAGAGAATATATTTTACAAAATGTAAGATGTACACTCAAATGCAAATGCAACAGGGTACACATTTGAAAAGGTTACAAATTCAACTGTTTGGATCTGGACTGTGTAATATGCTTGGGCGATTGCTGGACAAGCGCCTAAGCTCTAGGCGCCTGTTCAACAAGCGTCCAGTTATACCTCCTTCCAATGGCCATAAAACGGCACTCTTTCCCACCTCTTCAAATACAATCCAACTTAATCTCTTTTCCTCACACACAACACTCTATAATATCAACATCTTACTCTCACTTCGCTCATCATAATGCTTTCCGATTTTAACGTCGATGCCGCAAGATGCAGTTTGAAGGATTTGATTTAGAAGACAATAGTGGTCTGAATGGCGAAGCATTAACTACTGGTAGTTGGAATTCGACGGAAGACTATGATTTATGTTACATTTGGTATGTACTCTCAATCGATACGATACGAAGTGCCGACCAAAATGGTGATACTTTTTAGGGCAAAATTACAAAATGCTACAATCGAAAGAACATTGATCACAAAAGATCGCTTTCTTCGATCAAAGGTCATTTTTTATTCAAGTTAAAGCAAACGAATTCTAGTGGATTTGTAAATGAAAAGCATTTGGTAAGACTTCCTAAATTTTCGTATGGCTATATTTTTTTAATGTTCTCTCATTATTTAAGTGATTTTTTTGCAAAGGATGGCAACAAATAAATTGTTTAAATAAATCACCAGGCCTGAGAATAAACGAGCACCTCATTTTTATCAGTCCGCATACATTTATGACCTACTAGTTGAGCATGTAAAATAAAAATCCTCTATTCAGAAAACCGTTCAAGACATCCAATCAAATAACGTCCGAGGTAAAGCGCCAAGAGTTGGAGAATGCTCTAGCCCTGGAGAATCGTCGGAAAGTCAGGATGCAGGATCGAAAGAGCAGCTAACCCCTACCGAAGATGAAATTGTTTGGCCTCAGGGAGCCAAAACAACCAAAAAGAAGCAAGCTGCTGGGGTGGATCAAGCGAAAATAAGAAAAACTCTTAAGAGAGTCTAAATATAGGTATAATCATGCAATGGAGTTTCGGGCTGCTCAACACCAAGAAAAAAATATTGAAATTGGATTGACTTCTTACTGGAAACAAATGGAGAGATTGTAACGACCCGTAAATTTTAACGGTTTTAGTAACGTATTAATTGAAATTTTATGAGATTTTAAATGATAAATTTTGAAATATAAATTTGATATTTGGAATATGTCTAGTTAAACATAGAAACTGGTAAATTTTCGTCCGAAAATATGAAAGTTTATTTCGCGCGCAAATTTACTTCAATTTAATCGGTTAAAAAGCGATGAAAATAAAACGTTTTCAAAACCGAAATATTTTTACATAGAAAAATTCTAAACCATCTTTTGAGCAAGTTGTTAGTTTGTTGTTTTTCCAAATTCGGACATCTTTGGCTCCGTCGATCTTAATTTTCTGCGATTTTCATGGATTTTCCGCTATTATAAAAATTCGAATTTTTATAATTCAATCGTACAACTGATATCCGCATACCGTTTTGATCGTCTCGTCGTACTGATCTTTACGGTATATTCAACTCTGTGTTTTGAAAAATGGTACGCGACGAAATCAATAAAACGACTTCCGTATCGGTACCATTCTAACCCTCTGTTTCCATGCTTTTGATTCTTGTGTCCATTTATTTGCAAACGGCTACAAATTAATTGACCATTTCTCATTATTATTCCAGCTGTTCACATTCAAACTTTCATTTTCCAATGCTCAGAATTCATGGTTCGTGACTTTTATTTTCCAATAGACTTCATTGTTACGCCATCTCTTCCTAAAAATAATAATATACATATCAATTGTTTCTTCTATCTGCCTTTTATCTTGAATCCAAGCCAGAAGAAATAAACAAACTAACTTAGCTTTATTTTACTTGCTTCCTACTTCCATCGGCAGAGCAGCCCTCTCTTCCGCCCTTCTTTTGTTCATGGCAATCGACCTCATCACTTCGACCTCCTCCACCGTCCGCCTTTGAGCCACCAACTCCACACCCGAAACCCGACCTGTGCCTTGACCGCACCCCTCTCTGACACCCACCTAATCACCTTTGGCCGAACCCACTCTCCACTGCTCGCAAGACTCCTCTTCATCCTCCACGTCGGTCACCAATCGAGCCAGCCAAAGCGCAACCGCCATCCTCTTCCACTCACTAGATCCGGCCATCGCCGAAGCACAGACGCTTAAACATACAGCTCCGACCAAATCCGTAGCGCCTCCCCCTCTTTCTCCGCCCTCAACTTCGCCTACCTTCATTTTTCTCTGTCGTCTCCTTCAAATGCCACGATCCGGCCCCAGCCTCCCTCTCGAACCTGCTTCTCTTCGTTTGTGAAAGAGTGTACAAGTTGATTTGTTAGGGTATGTTGTAATATATATATATATTTCTTCTAATCTGGGTTGTGTTGCTAATTTTGAAAGTGTATATACTGACTCACATTGCTTTGTTTACAGGTTAACTATTTATAACTATAGTTGTGTTTATACGATCATTTCTATGAATAGTTATATTGTTGTGTTTAGCCTATGCTTTCCATTTATATATAAGTATATTTTTCCAAATCTGTATGAATTTTATTTCAAACCTGTTTTGTTTTTTCGATTTGCATGTACTATGTATAGATTATTGAAAACCTTACAGTTAATTATATATCTGTTTATTAAGTATATAAGTTTATGCATATGTATTGGTTTAATTATAAGTCATACAGAATCAAAGTATGTATGTGATTTGTTAAGTTATATATAGAATTATTATATATTGTTACAGTTTACAAAAGTTTATGGTTAAAATGATATTCTATGTAGCAGCATTTTGAGTTCGCTTGTGTATATGGCAGTTTGTATCTATAAGTTATGCGAGTATATATGTATATATATTTTTTGTATAAAATTATTATATATTATTATATAACAGTTGGACTAGTATGGTTTGAAACACATGTATAACAGGGACGTTGGGTTTATATATATAATATAGCGGTAGTTTTCATATTAATATTGGAAACAGCAGTATGTATTTGTTTAGATAGAATAAGGCTTTAACTGTTATGAATTTTATTATATATAAATTATCTATATTTTCGGGTTCCATAGTTTTACTTTTCCTTTCTTACAGTTGTATAAACATAGTTACATTTGATTATAGATATAATGCATATCAGTTTATATACCGAAAATAGTAGATCTGTTGTTTTTACTATAGTATGGGTTTAATACAATATAATATTCATATGATTGTTGAACTTATTTATGCGATTGACTAGAATTATATGCATACATCTATTTAATCAAGTAAGTTTTTATAAGAGGTTAGTTTTATACTATTATATATATTAGTTTATAAATAGATGATTTGATATATATGTCACACATTATGGTCTGCATAAATAAAGTGTAAGTATATATATATATAGTTTGAAGAAATATATAATCTATATAAGATTTTGAATATGATATGTATTTTAAAATATGTGTTGATTTGAAATTTATATATAAAGTTTTCTAAGTTGTTTATATCTTGGGTCTTAAATTGTTTTAAATTTAATAAGTCGAATCACCATATAGTCTAATTTTAATATTTGTTGTACTGATTTTTAATAAGTAATAATAATAAAGTAAATATTTTGCAGTTATATCAAACTGATGCAATTTGTTTTCATCGGTACAGTTCTGATTTGGTCTCATCAATTTTGATTTATCAGCTTTGTTGTCAGTTCGTGCCAATCTAGCTTGTTTTGGAAGTCGTGCTTGGATTCGTAACTCAACTTCAGTATCCGTATCAGTGTGCATATCTGTGTCATCTCCTATTCTCTCTAGTCTCGAAATGTGAGCAATCACTCACGATTAAATATTCTTTTATTTATTAAATTTGATTTCAATTGAAACGGCAATTGAAATATGTTGTTGCTAGTTATTTACACTGTTAAATATATATTATTACCTGTATCAGTTCACCTGTGACATCTGACACCATCACCTGTTATGTATACAATGATAATCCAGTTTGGTTGATAATTGATTGATTGAGTGTTGTTTATATTGGATGTTAAATTGTAATGTATAAAGTGAAATATTATGCAATTGAATTTGACGTAGGATAGTTAGAAATTTAAATCGACATATGCGTTGAATTTTGATTAGTTAAATTTGTAAAATATGACCCTTAACTGTTTAATTATTTAACACGTAGAAATAGTTAATTACCCTTGAACCATTTGAATTTATGTTGTATTAATTGATGTAAGTATGAAATTGAATAATTGATGTAAATTGAAGAACCGCATAAATATTGGTGTAATAATCTTTAATCTTCATGAAATGATAGTGTAGATTCTAGAAATAATTATATTAATTTGCACAAATAACAATGTGAATTAATACGATTATTTCGGGATTATTTTAATTAATTATTGGATTGTTATTGATTGTTGTTATTGTTTGTTTATTTACTTTGACACCATTCCAGTTATCACACTGCAAGTTCCCTTTGCTATGTTTTGATTTTTGAATTGAAATGGAATCGGGTTGAAATGATAGATACCCAAATGAACTTGACTTAGGATAGAGAATTAAATAAAACCCGATTGGTCAATAATTTGATCTGAAATAAAATAAAGATTTTATTTGAATAATAAGATTTTGAAATAAAATTGGAACGTAAATTTTGATGAAAGGAAAATGTTAATATTGAAATCTGAAACGAAATATTAATGTAATAACTGATGAAAGAACGTTGTTTTGAAATGAATTATTTAACAATTAATTTTGGAATTATTCATTGAATTAAGTTTGAAATGATTTAATAATTAAGTTTAAATTTATAATTAAATTGAAATTATTGAGTTTGAAATGATCGAATAATTAAGTTTGAATTTATAATTAAGTCGAGATGATTAAGGTTTGAAATTACTAAAAAGTAAGATTGAAATTATGTAATAATTGAATGAGATTGAATTATTTGATAATTAAATGAAATTTGAATTCTTTGATAAGAAAAATTGAACTTCGGAATAAGTGAACTTGAACTTCGTTAATAAATGAAAATGGGTTTCTTTACTTATTAAGGTTTGGAAAATTATTTAAGTTAATAAGTGACATTGAACTTCTTGAATATGTGAAATTAGTTTCTTTATTAAGTGAGTTTTTGGTATTAGTAACTAAGTAAACGAATAAATGTAACTGTATTCCTTTAACAAGAGATAATTGTGTTTTATTGAAACAATCGTAAAGCTTGTAATTTAAAGAATTTGATTTGACGAATTTAATTTAATCAAATCTGTAAGTTTTGATATAATGGATATGGACTTAAGTAATTGATTTAATGAATTGTAGATTTAATGTTAATTGTTTTAAATTGATAAATTAATGTAACGGATATTGAATGGAATCGATAAATTAATTTAGATTGGTTTGAATGTAAATTAAACCATTTTAAATGATTTCGGAATGAAATTTACATACGAACTTGAATCGATATGTGAATTGTTTAATAAAAGTTGAAATTGAATTATAAGATTTTGAAACGGAAAGTTGGAAGTTTTGAAACGTAAACTGTGGAAATTGATTTAGAAAGAAAAATGAAATGTTAATTTACAAATTGAAATTGAAATTTATTTGGTTTAAAATTTACTAAACGACCAATCGGTGTAATAATTACGGGAGTTATTAAAGAAACCGGAATCGGTTATGGATATACTCTCTATCTAAACCGAAAACCACTTTAATAACTATACGCAGAGTGATGATCCAGAATGAAGTGGTTGGAATGATGTACGTGTTGACTGAAGAAAGAGAACGATAATGGATAGCCTTGACACTTGTGTCAAATTGGAAATGACTAAAATCAGGAGCCGTGCCGGGCCAAATGGGGTTAGCCACCTCGAGCGAACACACTTCTTCGTAACTACTACTCATTACTTGTGATTGATTGGTGCACCCTCGGAATTTCAGGAGTGTTGTTTCGCGGTGTTGCGATCGCTGCGGCGATGCGTTTTCACCAGTCCGGATCAGGCGAACGGTAGTTTCACTACCTTGGGTATTGCCTCATGTGCCTTGTCATACTTGTATTCCCGTATACGCGACCACTACGAATTTGTTTTGTGTTATACCTATGGAGTACTCCCTGATAGCCCACCAGTTTACGGTGGAGTTTACAGTGATGTATAGACTATAACGCTTATATAAAATGTGTTAAGGGGGATAATGGTAACGTCTTAACACTATTTTAATATTTATATTACTGATAGACATTATCTATTTAGCGTACACTACTATATAGTAGATAGTTTAACGGATCCTTAAAGGATGGTTATTCCAACGTCCTTTGAGTTATTGTATTTCAATTGTTATTTCACTTAAGTTGGATTTATTGATATAAGAATATTAATCCTGACTCAAGTGTTTTGTGTTTTGCTTTACGCTCGGGTCAGACTGAGTGGTTCAGCTTTCGAGACTCACCTTTGAAGTTGGAGCTTTGCTTGAAGATCCATCCATCTATTCTGCTTTCAGTATTCGATGATTCCAGTGATGTATTTTGATTTGTATTTGATGTATCGTGTTACTCTTCTGTTGTAAACTCTGATGTATCTTATATATTTATATAGTAGCTTCATGAACTACTATCTCTTTTTCTTCCGCTGCATATTATTACTCTGTGTCTGTGATTCTGTGATTATTTATTTACTGTATATCTGAGTTTTGCCAAATTTAAATTAACAATTCGGTATTTTGAATTATTCAAGTCCGACATGTGCGGATGCGAATAGTCCAAAATAGCGGGTCGTTACAGTTGGTATCAGAGCTTTTGGTAGCTCTAGGCAGAACTTAGTATATATGGTAAATGTATTTACAGAATCACTCCCACTCGAGTTTCAATCTCTTCCTTTTGACTGGTTCCTTTGAATTTTGGAACGTTCCCTGCGGTTTCAAAACTCATTCGTATCCCTCACTATTCGTTTTCTTTTAAATTCTGTAGTACCACATAACTCCACTTCGAATAATCTTTATAAGGAATTCGCGGTCTCGTCAATCTTCGAATTATTGTAAATGGGTGAAACTCCTTTACAATAAGCATTGATTTACCGAAGATTTCTGTATCCCCGGTATACGATGCTATCTATTCCCTGCTATATCTGAATTCTATTTCTTGAGATCGAATGTTGATTTACCTTGGAATTCAGCATCGATCTTATTCTTGAAGTTACGGCCGACCCGGTTAAGGTCGCCCATGAATTAAATAAACTTATCCATCTCCCGATTCTGTTAATTGAATTACTGTCTGTTTCGAACTTATTATCGAATCAAAAATTCTCTTTGATTGAGCCATCAAATTTGAAACCCTATTCTTATTTTGAAAATTCATCCTTGTATCGTCGTGCAAAGAAACGTATTTGTAAACTAATATTTAAAATGTTTTATATATATTATGTTGTTTGAGTTGATGATGTTGATTTGGGTTTCCGATCGATTCGTCTGATCAACGCTATCGATAGGATTTCCAAAACACTTTAACAGAGCAAACTGACACAATTGTCTCAAAATGAAATAGATTTTGAAAAATAAGTATAAGTTTTCTGAAGTTAAATAGTTAATGAATTATTGTTGAAAAATAATAATATTCGATTTTCATTTTGTAAACCATTGACTATTTCAACATCCAGATTTGAAAGTTTAAATGAACTTGAATCAAGAATTTGATAATTTAATTTCCGGTGATTTCAAAATTCGATTTGAAAGTTTTAGAGTGTAATGTATTTAAAATATTTTCAATAGAAATTATTTCAAAGAATTTTAAAGGTTTAAAATCAGTGCTCTTCTCTTTGTCGCTGGAAAATAATTTCGGTGATGACGGCCGCATCATCGACATTCATTTTCGAGTTTCGAAGTGGAAAGACTATTCTTTAGCTTTGCTACGGTTTGTTGTGAAAAATAAACTGATTTGAATTTCTAAACTGGACTTAACTTATAATATATATTAAAATTTTAAATTTGTTTTGATATATTATATATGAATGTGTATATATATATATATATATTTATTTTATCTCTAAATTATTGAAGTTAATCGAAAATTAATTCTTAAAATTTGTTAAAGGGTGATTTTGAATCATAAATGAAGCCAAATTCTTTTTATATATAAATATTTAACTTAAAATAAATGAATTGTAAAATTTTATTTGTATAATACTATAACGACCCAGAATTTTATTTAATTAAAATTTGAATATTTAATTAATTTTAAATATTAATAAGTGAATTTATAAGTCGAATAAAAAAATTTATTTTGAATAATTGGATTTAATTGGATAATTAAATCGATAATTTAATATGTTAAATTATGGAAATAATTGAAAATTGAGTTAAATATGATTGAAAATGATTTGTAAAATTTTATTTTATCATATTGGAGTTAGAATGATATTTTAGAACTTTTAAAATCGAATTAAGAGTTTATTTGTGAAAATTGAATATTTTAATATTTAAATCGACTAGTGAAAATAGTCAATTTTTGAACAGTCTCAGAATTGGACGAAACCAGTTCCATTGGATCCGTAATAGTTAGTTATTACCGGATTTCAATTTTCGTGTCAATCGGAACTATCGTTTGATCGTGGCAGCTCGAAACGCATTGAATTGTTTTTAATATTAATTTGGCGAGTTAAAATAGCCATTTTTCAAAAAGTCTCGGATTTCGACGAAACTAGTTTCATCGGATCCGTAATGTGATATTATTGTAAGGTTTCAAATTTTGTGTCAATTGGATTTACCGTTTGTCCGGTACAAATTAAAACGCCTAGAAAATCGATTTAATCGGTTTAATTTAAATCGAACGTTTATAGCCATAACTCGCACAGATGTCCGAATTAGCTTCCGAAACCTGTTCCATTGTGTCCGAAACGCAGGATAAACCCTAGGAACGTCGGTTACCGCGCGTAAATCGGAGTTTGGAAAACCCGGATGAATAGTGTTCGATATTTCCTATAAATAGACCACCTTCCTTCATAAATTAGAAAAAAAAAATAAACCTAATTCTAAAACCCTAGCTGCCGTTCATAGCAACCAAAGGCCGGTATTTCTCCTCCTTCTTCCTCACTTAACTCGAAATCCATTGATTAATTCCAAAATTGTTCAACTGCAAAGTTGTAGAGGATAGAGAGAGCTTCAGATCCATACGGGCTTGATGACGTTTCAAGCATCGTGGAGGCCGAAATTATGCTGCAAAGTCGTGCGTGTGGGTGCGTTTTTCTCGATAATCATGAGGCCGAGCTCGCTATGGTGGTGGGCGAAGATAGAGGAGGAGAAGGGCATTCGCGTGGAAGTCCTTGATCGGGGTAGAAGCAAGTGTAGTGATCGAATAAATTAACCCTAATTCCTAAAGAAGTGGGTGCGGCCGTTATCAGGGTACTGGGGCAAGAAACGAAGAGATGGAAGAAAGGTGTATGCACGGCCTTGATTTTCTCAAGCGAATCCAGCGGCCCATGTTAGTGTAGGTTAAAAAAATTAAAATATATGTTGTAAGTTAATTATAGTTTAAATCGTGAAACTTATAAAAATCATAACTTTTTCATACGAGGTCGAAAACGCACGAAACCAGTTGCGTTGGAATCGTATCGTCGAGCACTACGCGATGAAATTGGATTGGAGTCGTTTGGAGTTAGTGAGAATTTTGGGTAAAATTAAACGTCCGTTTAATTTTATTCGAAATAAATCGCTAAAATGAAATTGAAATCAAGGTGAGAACTTCTCACTCAATCGAATCGGTTTCGATTTTATTTTAAATAGTTAGATTTAAAATTATTGAATGCATGTTTGAATGATGATTGTTATCTATTGATTGTTAAAATAGACATTATGCGCCGTTAGTAAGCGGAGGTTATTTATAAAAAACATATACCGCGAATATTTCATAAACAGTGAAATTGGTATTATATATAATAGCAATATATATATATATTGGCATATGTATATATTGGAGTTATTGATTTCCCGCATTTGTTTAGCGGATGAGACCCTATTGCGCTGTCTATTAAGTGGATAATATTTAATAAAAACATATACCGCGATAATTCCGTACTGGAGCGGAATTGGTATTGTGCTAATGTTTGTGGATGTAGGAAAACAGGTTGGAGGGATCCAACTGGATTCCTCAACAGTATTTATTTGATTTCAGATATTTTGATATTTGATGGATTATCATATCGATATATGATATCGTTGTTGTCGTGATTGGCTATTTGGTATGTAGCATCATTGGACCAAATTTTGGAATTTTAAAATTGTTTTTAAAGTGATTTTTGAAAGTATACGTTTATAAAATGTTTTGGGAATTTATCCATTTTAAATAAATAAACGTATAAATTTTAATGTTATAAAAATTATGATTTTTGAGAAATATAGTTAAAAAGATTGATTTTTGAGAATATGATGCTAATGATTTTATAAAATAGTTAAATCGGAATTTTTGAATTTATTATAAAAGTTTAAATATAGGATTTATAAAATTTAATTATTTTATGAATCAAAATGGTGAAATTATAAAGGAATTTACAGTCGTTTTAAAGAATAATATAAATTGATTTATATTAAAAGATTTATAAATGGATATTTATAAATTGAAATATTGACATTATAAAACGAGTTTTTATAAGTGTTTGAATGAATTGTAGATGAATTGCATAAGTGAATGAAATTTACAAATTATAAATGGTGAAGTTATAAACGAAATTTATAAATAGTAAGATTTATAAATTTTGTGAAATTATTGAAAGAATAGATTTGGATAAATAATTGAATCTTATAAGTTATAAGATTTATAATTATGAAGTTTAAAGGAACGATTGGGCAAACAAATGAATTCTAAGCATTTAACTTATAATATGAACCTTTAGTTTATAATTGAGTTATAAATCGAATAGGTTAATAAAGGAATTTATAAAAGGAAGTTGATATAAAATAAATAGTAATGGAATTTATAAACATTGTTTTATAAATTCGCAAACAACTTATTTTGATAAGTAAATTGCTGGAACCTATTAATGGAGTATATTCACATTTTTGACTGTGAATAATCCTTTGAAATAAAATGAATAAAAGGATGAAATTGATTAACGTAATATATTCACGTTTTTGAATAGTGAATAATATGTTAAAGAAAATGTTTAGGATGTGATGTTTTAAATAGGATTAAAACTATCTAACGATGTTTTAAAATGTGTTGAGATTCGAAACCATAGATTTCAACATTTATTGTTGAAATAGACGTTTTCGAGAAATAAAAGGAAATGATGGACTATAACACTGTTGTTATAGTAAATGATTTCCGAAAGGAAATGTTTTGTATAGTATTGGGATTTATATATCTATTTTAATTTCGAATCCCTATACTAGTGATTTTGGGTTGTCGTAACGATGTTTTACGCAACATTCGTTTTGGCCCAAATAAATATGTTTAAGAGCATGATTTCCTTAAAGAATGAAATATATACTTAATTTCGATTTAAGTATATTGAATATTTTCCAAGTGTTGAAAATAAATAAAATTTGTGAATTACTTGTTAAATAAGTATGGAAATGTTTTACAATATAAAGTGAATATTTTGAGAATTTATCTTTTTGAAGATAAATTGAAAAGGAATATTGAAATGAATAATTGAAGTCGTATATTCATAAATATTTTGGAATATAAATTCACTATGGAATTTATAAAAGAAAGTGGAATTTGTTTAAAAATAAATGTTGATTTATTTTTAAAAGAATTGGAAATTATATATCTTGTAAAGATATTTTATTTTGGAAAATAAATAATTTGGAAAATTATTTGGAATCTGGTGATGTGTGCATATCAATTGATAGTTCAATAACCGACTATCAATATTTCCCTTTGAATGGGTATTTGATGTGATTTGTTTGAATTTGAATGCCACACTTATTTTTGAATAAGCGCTCACTATTCGGGTTAACCGGGAAAGGACCATGGGGTCGTATAACCCATTCCGAATATGTGATACGTCGTTATGAATTTCATTTGAAGACCGGTGTTGAAGACCGGATCTTTTTGAAAGCGAAAGGACAACTCGTCGATTGTCTTTGCACCGAGTAGCTACGGTATAGAGACTCCCTATGTGATGGGAAGTCCGGACGTGATTAGAGATTATCCGGATTGCAAGGACTTCTTTGTAAGTGCCTTCGGTTTTGTTCGAGCCCGGAACAGACTTGTATGGATTGTATGTCTGACATTACAAATTGAGATATAAAGACGATTTCTTTCAAATATATTTCTGTTGGTGGCGGAGAATTTATTCTTTTAGCTTAACACCCTTCTCTGAGACGTACGAGCTCAGAGGTTATGTAGTTGAATGTTATCAGCGATATATTCCCAATTTGGTAATGTGACATGCTGAGTGTTGCTGTGAAATGATCATTGTGTTGATTATTTGTGATAGGATCATTTATTTGATCGTCTATCTTGGTGATCATTTCTATGATCATTTGTTGACCCAAAGCATGGCTTTTGTATAAAGTATGTTTTTGTGGACGTGACTTCGTCGAGCCTCACACCCCGTGAATGGTCAAAACAGGAAAGATGCAGTAAGGTTATGAGGGGTAGCGCCCTTTAGGATATGTGCATTTCCTTCTGGAAAAGGGTGGTATCATGGTATGGAGCCCAGATACTTACTCATGTTGAAAACACTTTATGATTGTGTGAATTGATTGCGAGCGCTCGGTGAAAGGTCCCAAAGGACCGGGGGATGGCATATTCGGTCAGTTGTTACTCAGTTAGGGGTAACCCGGCCTTGCGTTGGTAGAGATCCGGTTTGGTTCTCGGGGATGTCCATCCAGAGGCATTCTCATGTGGCAATGGGAAGTTCCTTGGCCTGATCATTCGTTGGAAATCCAAAGAAACAATACGAGACTTGTACGGTTTTAGTTGTATAACCTGCTATGCAATGTGGCGGTAACCTGCTATTGAACATAGTTAGCTATAGTAGGCATACGATAATGGTCGTATGTTGGCTAAGATTTATATTCTACTTTCGAAATAATTTTTTCCTACACTATGCACTAGTAATAATATAAAATGTTCTTTTTAAATGCGTATCAAGCATCTTTGACTATCATAAGGAGGAATCTCCTCCGATTCTGCATTTGCATTGTGTGTGTGTGCGGGAGGCCTTATGGTAGTCTCATTTTTAAAAGCATTGCGAATTGACTTTAAAAATATTCCTCTATTTTGTTTTCAAAGATAAATAAACTGTTTTGAGTTCATACACCAGTCACATGACTGACTCGGAGTTTATTGTTTTCCTTCCTAAACTCTGAGTGCCCACAAATTTCCACACGGGCAGTCAAGAGTTAAGGTTTATCAGGATATTCTGGATATTCTGGAGTTGCTGGAGGCAAGCTGGATGGCATGGCGTATTACTAGTTATATAGTATTTCTTTTTCCGCTGCACTGTTTGTTGTTGTTGTTGTACACTCTGATGATGATGTAATGAAATGTAATGTATAAAATATAATAACTGATATAGTTCTTTGTTTAAAGATTATTCATTTATTTATTATATGTTGTTCCGCTGCGATTGTGAGATTCTGATGTTGTTCTGTTGTTTTTCTGTTCCGTTCTATTTCTATTTTCTATTTTCTTTTCTCTATATCTTCTATCTTTTCTGTCTTTTTCTATTTCTTTTCTTCTTCTTAAACCCTCGGTGTTCGGTTTTCCGTCGTTCGATTGCTCGGCAGTCGATAAAGTGAGTATCGATGTTGAATTTTCGGAAGACGAAGAATCGGGTCCTGACAAATACTCAATTGCATTATTTATAACTTACCTAAATTTTCAAAAAAAAAAGTTAATTTTGTAATTGAATATTATACAATATAAAGGATATCAAAGGAATTTTTAAATTAATTTGAGTAGTTATAGTAAACGTAAATATACTTAATATATATGTGATAGGATATATTTAGTAGAATAAATTAATAATACTTTGAAATAAAGAAGAACTAAATTTGTCGAATAAAGTTTGATTATAATAAATGACTATTCAAATTTATGATCTTTGAATTGTTAATTTAAGAAATTGAATAATATACAATAAATTGCCTTTATAAATAAAATGTGAGTGCGTATAATAAATGTTATTCACTAAAAATTTAATTATAAAATGTTTATGGAAATAAATAGAATAATGAGTTAATCGAATAATAGATGTGATTAAAGAAAAATTTGTTTTGAAAGTTAATAATTTGAAATTAAATCAATCTAATGAAAATCTTAAATTTAAAACAAATGGTTGAATATAAATATTTTTAAATTGAAATATATATGGTTTGAACTAATTATTTATTTTGTAATCCAAGTTTATTTTCTTTTGGTTGTTTCTATTCTCCTACTTCCTTCCTTTTCGGGGACGAAAAGTTTTGAGTAGGGGAGAATGTAACGACCCGTAAATTTTAACGGTTTTAGTAACGTATTAATTGAAATTCTATGGGATTTTAAATGATAAATTTTGAAATATAAATTTGATATTTGGAATATGTATAGTTAAACATAGCAACTGGTAAATTTTCGTCCGAAAATATGAAAGTTTATTTCGCGCGCAAATTTACTTCAATTTACTCAGTTAAAAAGCGATGAAAATAAAACGTTTTCAAAACCAAAATATTTTTACATAGAAAAATTCTAAACCATCTTTTGAGCAAGTTGTTAGTTTGTTGTTTTTCCAAATTCGGACATCTTTGGCTCCGTCGATCTTAATTTTCTGCGATTTTCATGCATTTTCCGCTATTATAAAAATTCGAATTTTTATAATTCAATCGTACAACTGATATCCGCATACCGTTTTGATCGTCTCATCGTACTGATCTTTACGGTATATTCAACTCTGTGTTTTGAAAAATGGTACGCGACGAAATCAATAAAACGACTTCCGTATCGGTACCATTCTAACCCTCTGTTTCCATGCTTTTGATTCTTGTGTCCATTTATTTGCAAACGGCTACAAACTAATTGACCATTTCTCATTATTATTCCAGCTGTTCACATTCAAACTTTCATTTTCCAATGCTCAGAATTCATGGTTCGTGACTTTTATTTTCCAATAGACTTCATTGTTACGCCATCTCTTTCAAAAAATAATAATATACATATCAATTGTTTCTTCTATCTCCCTTTTATCTTGAATCCAAGCCAGAAGAAATAAACAAACTAACTTAGCTTTTTTTTACTTGCTTCCTACTTCCATCGGCAGAGCAGCCCTCTCTTCCGCCCTTCTTTTGTTCATGGCAATCGACCTCATCACTTCGACCTCCTCCACCGTCCGCCTTTGAGCCACCAACTCCACACCCGAAACCCGACCTGTGCCTTGACCGCACCCCTCTCTGACACCCACCTAACCACCTTTGGCCGAACCCACTCTCCACTGCTCGCAAGACTCCTCTTCATCCTCCACGTCGGTCACCAATCGAGCCAGCCAAAGCGCAACCGCCATCCTCTTCCACTCACTAGATCCGGCCATCGCCCAAGCACAGACGCTTAAACATACAGCTTCGACCAAATCCGTAGCGCCTCCCCCTCTTTCTGCGCCCTCAACTTCGCCTACCTTCATTTTTCTCTGTCGTCTCCTTCAAATGCCACGATCCGGCCCCAGCCTCCCTCTCGAACCAGCTTCTCTTCGTTTGTGAAAGAGTGTACAAGTTGATTTGTTAGGGTATGTTGTAAGTATATATATTTCTTCTAATCTGGGTTGTGTTGCTAATTTTGAAAGTGTATATACTGACTCACATTGCTTTGTTTACAGGTTAACTATTTATAACTATAGTTGTGTTTATACGATCATTTCTATGAATAGTTATATTGTTGTGTTTAGCCTGTGCTTTCCATTTATATATAAGTATATTTTTTCAAATCTGTATGAATTTTATTTCAAACCTATTTTGTTTTTTCGATTTGCATGTACTATGTATAGATTATTGAAAACCTTACAGTTAATTATATATCTGTTTATTAAGTATATAAGTTTATGCATATGTATTGGTTTAATTATAAGTCATACAGAATCAAAGTATGTACGTGATTTGTTAAGTTATATATAGAATTATTATATATTGTTACAGTTTACAAAAGTTTATGGTTAAAATGATATTCTATGTAGCAGCATTTTGAGTTCGCTTGTGTATATGGCAGTTTGTATCTATAAGTTATGCGAGTATATATGTATATATATTTTTTGTATAAAATTATTATATATTATTATATAACAGTTGGACTAGTATGGTTTGAAACACATGTATAACAGGGACGTTGGGTTTATATATATAATATAGCGGTAGTTTTCATATTAATATTGGAAACAGCAGTATGTATTTGTTTAGATAGAATAAGGCTTTAACTGTTATGAATTTTATTATATATAAATTATCTATATTTTCGGGTTCCATAGTTTTACTTTTCCTTTCTTACAGTTGTATAAACATAGTTACATTTGATTATAGATATAATGCATATCAGTTTATATACCGAAAATAGTAGATCTGTTGTTTTTACTATAGTATGGGTTTAATACAATATAATATTCATATGATTGTTGAACTTATTTATGCGATTGACTAGAATTATATGCATACATCTATTTAATCAAGTAAGTTTTTATAAGAGGTTAGTTTTATACTATTATATATATTAGTTTATAAATAGATGATTTGATATATATGTCACACATTATGGTCTGCATAAATAAAGTGTAAGTATATATATATATAGTTTGAAGAAATATATAATCTATATAAGATTTTGAATATGATATGTATTTTAAAATATGTGTTGATTTGAAATTTATATATAAAGTTTTCTAAGTTGTTTATATCTTGGGTCTTAAATTGTTTTAAATTTAATAAGTTGAATCACCATATAGTCTAATTTTAATATTTGTTGTACTGATTTTTAATAAGTAATAATAATAAAGTAAATATTTTGCAGTTATATCAAACTGATGCAATTTGTTTTCATCGGTACAGTTCTGATTTGGTCTCATCAATTTTGATTTATCAGCTTTGTTGTCAGTTCGTGCCAATCTAGCTTGTTTTGGAAGTCGTGCTTGGATTCGTAACTCAACTTCAGTATCCGTATCAGTGTGCATATCTGTGTCATCTTCTATTCTCTCTAGTCTCGAAATGTGAGCAATCACTCACGATTAAATATTCTTTTATTTATTAAATTTGATTTCAATTGAAACGACAATTGAAATATGCTGTTGCTAGTTATTTACACTGTTAAATATATATTATTACCTGTATCAGTTCACCTGTGACATCTGACACCATCACCTGTTATGTATACAATGATAATCCAGTTTGGTTGATAATTGATTGATTGAGTGTTGTTTATATTGGATGTTAAATTGTAATGTATAAAGTGAAATATTATGCAATTGAATTTGACGTAGGATAGTTAGAAATTTAAATCGACATATGCGTTGAATTTTGATTAGTTAAATTTGTAAAATATGACCCTTAACTGTTTAATTATTTAACACGTAGAAATAGTTAATTACCCTTGAACCATTTGAATTTATGTTGTATTAATTGATGTAAGTATGAAATTGAATAATTGATGTAAATTGAAGAACCGCATAAATATTGGTGTAATAATCTTTAATCTCATGAAATGATAGTGTAGATTCTAGAAATAATTATATTAATTTGCACAAATAACAATGTGAATTAATACGATTATTTCGGGATTATTTTAATTAATTATTGGATTGTTATTGATTGTTGTTATTGCTTGTTTATTTACTTTGACACCATCCCAGTTATCACACTGCAAGTTCCCTTTGCTATGTTTTGATTTTTGAATTGAAATGGAATCGGGTTGAAATGATAGATACCCAAATGAACTTGACTTAGGATAGAGAATTAAATAAAACCCGATTGGTCAATAATTTGATCTGAAATAAAATAAAGATTTTATTTGAATAATAAGGTTTTGAAATAAAATTGGAACGTAAATTTTGATGAAAGGAAAATGTTAATATTGAAATCTGAAACGAAATATTAATGTAATAACTGATGAAAGAACGTTGTTTTGAAATGAATTATTTAACAATTAATTTTGGAATTATTCATTGAATTAAGTTTGAAATGATTTAATAATTAAGTTTAAATTTATAATTAAATTGAAATTATTGAGTTTGAAATGATCGAATAATTAAGTTTGAATTTATAATTAAGTCGAGATGATTAAGGTTTGAAATTACTAAAAATTAAGATTGAAATTATGTAATAATTGAATGAGATTGAATTATTTGATAATTAAATGAAATTTGAATTCTTTGATAAGAAAAATTGAACTTCGGAATAAGTGAACTTGAACTTCGTTAATAAATGAAAATGGGTTTCTTTACTTATTAAGGTTTGGAAAATTATTTAAGTTAATAAGTGAAATTGAACTTCTTGAATATGTGAAATTAGTTTCTTTATTAAGTGAGTTTTTGGTATTAGTAACTAAGTAAACGAATAAATGTAACTGTATTCCTTTAACAAGAGATAATTGCGTTTTATTGAAACAATCGTAAAGCTTGTAATTTAAAGAATTTGATTTGACGAATTTAATTTAATCAAATCTGTAAGTTTTGATATAATGGATATGGACTTAAGTAATTGATTTAATGAATTGTAGATTTAATGTTAATTGTTTTAAATTGATAAATTAATGTAACGGATATTGAATGGAATCGATAAATTAATTTAGATTGGTTTGAATGTAAATTAAACCATTTTAAATGATTTCGGAATGAAATTTACATACGAACTTGAATCGATATGTGAATTGTTTAATAAAAGTTGAAATTGAATTATAAGATTTTGAAATGGAAAGTTGGAAGTTTTGAAACGTAAACTGTGGAAATTGATTTAGAAAGACAAATGAAATGTTAATTTACGAGTTGAAATTGAAATCGAAATTGATTTGGTTTAAAATTTACTAAACGACCAATCGGTGTAATAATTACGGAAGTTATTAAAGAAACCGGAATCGGTTATGGATATACTCTCTATCTAAACCGAAAACCACTTTAATAACTATACACAGAGTGATGATCCAGAATGAAGTGGTTGGAATGATGTACGTGTTGACTGAAGAAAGAGAACGATAATGGATAGCCTTGACACTTGTGTCAAATTGGAAATGACTAAAATCAGGAGCCGTGCCGGGCCAAATGGGGTTAGCCACCTCGAGCGAACACACTTCTTCGTAACTACTACTCATTACTTGTGATTGATTGGTGCACCCTCGGAATTTCAGGAGTGTTGTTTCGCGGTGTTGCGATCGCTGCGGCGATGCGTTTTCACCAGTCCGGATCAGGCGAACGGTAGTTTCACTACCTTGGGTATTGCCTCATGTGCCTTGTCATACTTGTATTCCCGTATACGCGACCACTACGAATTTGTTTTGTGTTATACCTATGGAGTACTCCCTGATAGCCCACCAGTTTACGGTGGAGTTTACAGTGGTGTATAGACTATAACGCTTATATAAAATGTGTTAAGGGGGATAATGGTAACGCCTTAACACTATTTTAATATTTATATTACTGATAGACATTATCTATTTAGCGTACACTACTATATAGTAGATAGTTTAACGGATCCTTAAAGGATGGTTATTCCAACGTCCTTTGAGTTATTGTATTTCAATTGTTATTTCACTTGAGTTGGATTTATTGATATAAGAATATTAATCCTGACTCGAGTATTTTGTATTTTGCTTTACGCTCGGATCAGACTGAGTGGTTCAGCTTTCGAGACTCACCTTTGAAGTTGGAGCTTTGCTTGAAGATCCAGCCATCTATTCTGCTTTCAGTATTCGATGATTCCAGTGATGTATTTTGATTTGTATTTGATGTATCGTGTTACTCTTCTGTTGTAAACTCTGATGTATCTTATATATTTATATAGTAGCTTCATGAACTACTATCTCTTTTTCTTCCGCTGCATATTATTACTCTGTGTCTGTGATTCTGTGATTATTTATTTACTGTATATCTGAGTTTTACCAAATTTAAATTAACAATTCGGTATTTTGAATTATTCAAGTCCGACATGTGCGGATGCGAATAGTCCAAAATAGCGGGTCGTTACAGAGATGAAGATGTAGTAATGTTTGTGGATACGTCAAATATGTCTGAAGAACAACGTGAGTATACAGAATCCAGGACGACATAAATTTATGAAACGTAGGTGTGAAAAGGGGCTGTAGTTGTATTTATATTTCTAGAACTATTGTATCTTGAACTTGTACTTGATGTACCAATTTGAGCTTAATCCGGTAATATTACAAGTATTACAAAAATTAAGCCTTTTCCACTTTTCAACAATACCAAATGGAATTACGATACATTACTTGATATGAAATGCAATAGAAATAAATTACAACATTAAGGACAATAACAACAACATGAAGAATAACAACAACAACAAACTTAACAATAATAATAAACTTTCATTGATTGCCACAAAAGCTCCAAACGTGATTTATTAGATCTTTTTGTAGTCTTTGGTAGAGTTCAACATTACGATATGACATTTGGCTAAAACATAAAACTTGTGTTCCATTCATTTCCAATCATATCATTGAGCCATACGTTCGGTGTTGCTAGGGCACCCTCATAGACAAAGTCATCTTCCTATCTCTTTTGTCCTCAATAATCATATTATGTAAATAACACAAATGTACATTATTCTTGCCATTTTAAGTGGATCCCAAAATTTACATGTATTGCTGACCATGGCAAATCTTGATTGAAGAACATCAAATGTCATTTCAATGTTTTTTCTCTGTCCTTCTTGCATTACCGCAAACTTTGATTGTTTATTGTTTAATGGGTTAGGAATTGTCTTAATAATGGTACTCTATTTAGGGTATATACCATCGCCAAGATAATATCCATGATCGTACCTATGACCTCCTAAATTGAAGGAACACGGAGTTGATCTATCATTTTCTAAATCATTAAACAAAGTAGATCGTTCGACTATGTTTATATAATTGTTAGAATCTGGAATTTCAAAAAAGACATGTTAGATCCATAAATCATATAAACCTACTGCTTCAAGAATAATTGTCGACCTACGAGACTTACCCTGATAAGCTTCGGCGTACGCCTTTGGACAGTTCTTCTACTCCTAGTGCATACAATCTATACTACCTGACATACTTAGTCATCCTCTACTGTCATGCATCCCCATTAATCTTGCTATGTTAGCTTCATTCGGTCTTCGTAAGTATTAATCGCCGTAAACATCGACGATGGCTTGATAGAAATGGTCCAAAAATTCTAGTATCGTGTTTTCCCCCCGGACGCAATTCTCATCGAGAGCGTCTACTGGTCCTACATATGCAAGCATTCTCAATGCAGCGGTCATTTTTTTGAGACTGGTCAATCCTCGAGCACGAGATGCATTGGGTTTAAAGATGAAGTATTTATCATGTTGGTTAATGGACGTTGGAATCCTAAGAAATATAGGTTGGGCATTCGAAATCTTCTTCTAAAATCAGGAATCCTAAGAAATATAGGTTGGGCATTCGAAATCTTCTTCTAAAATCATCGTCGGTAGAAGTAAGATTTGAAATAAAATAGTCTCCCATCAGTCTTTCATTATACCAGGCATGTTTGCGATTTTTGTAGCAACAACCAACTACGGATCCACCATGTTTCCCACTGGATTGACCAACTTGTAGCGCAGACATAGCTATTAACTCTCTTTTACGACAAAAATGATCTTCCATCATTCCATCAAAGCTATCATCGCTGTCGTCGAAAAATATAAGTTCTTCAGCTGACATTATTTTTGTAGTTGACAAAATATAAGATTTAAAAGAGCATGAATGAACAAGATTATCATGGGTATTTATAATTGCTAAAATATTTGATTAATGAAGACACATGCCAGCGTGCTTAATGGAGACAAAGTGGCTTGGTGTCCTGTCACAATCAAACATTATAGTCACATCGCACAACTTTCTTCACATGCCAATGTGTTTAATGGAGACAAAGTGACTCGGTGTCCTATCACAATCAAACACTAGCTATTTTTGCATAACTTTCTTCACATTCTAACCTGGATATGGAAATAGAGTGGCTAGTGTGCTATCACAATCAAACATTATAGCCACATTGCACAACTTTCTTCGCATGCCAGCCTGGTTAACAAAGACGGAGTGGCTCATTGGTCACAATCAAACACTATAGGCACGTTGCACAACTTTCTTCACATGTTAGCCTGATGTATTCTATTATATACCTAGTATTTCTTGTCATACATCTCTGCAATCATATCAACCCATTAGTATACAAAAAATGTCGATTACAACCATACTTCCTTGCCCTCATCATACTCATGTGAAGGTCCTTTAAGTCACGATACCCCGCCGAATACATCTTCCCCCCAACCACCAACTGAGTGGTATGTTGAAATGAAGGAAGGACACTATGATGATGTAAGAGAATATGAGAAAGAACTAGAAGAGCATAGGCTTTTGGAGGATGGAAGAAGACAAAAGTGCAAAGCGGCGTGGCCAAAATGAAAGAAGGCATGAAACACGCCACCAAGTACCTCAAACAGATCAAGAGGTTGATTCTGGAGTAATATACTGTAACTGTTGAGTTTTTGTTCTGTATTCTGTCATAAGAAACGAAAATAACATCAGTCGACGTCACTATAGATACCGCAATTTTCCGAATGGATGTGAACTTTGGCAATGGGTTGATAATCCTTTACCTCATCGAGCAGTTGTGTATGCTACCAAACTTGAAGAACATATTGAAACACTTCATAGGAGACTAGGTTCAATTCGATTATCAGGTGGTCGTAGACAATTTTTTAATCAATCTGTGTGTTTATTTTCGATCTATGTTAGAATTTCTATTTCAATGTTTGTTGTCTTATTTATACCATTTTAATTAAGTAATTGTCAGTTTCTTGTCTCAAGACTTATTTGAATTTATCAGTTTCTCATCTTAATTCAAATAAACTAACTTACTTGAATTCGAAAATACATAAAACTTACCAAAGGTAGATAACTGGGTTACTTGAATTACGTAGAACTTACTAAAGGTAAATAACTTAATTAACTTAACTTAAATTTGATAAAAAAGACAACTTGCCTAACATAGCTAATTCAAACATCATTCAAATTTTCGAACATAGCTAACCCAAAGATCATATGTAGCATGTCCAACAAAATTAGTACAGTACTCCCACAAATATCGTGAATCAAACGTAGATAGTGTTAACTGAAATAGATCTTCTTCCTCCACTGTATTTATAATATTTATGTATCTTCGACAAGCTCTAGTAAATGTGAAAACTTCTTCACAAGTGTTTTCATTTATGCTACGAATATAATACAAAATAAAAACAGAATATGACCATCATAATACGACTAATAAAAGAATACATATACAAGCATATAGAAATATCATCATCAACATCCTAAATACACTAGTCTGAAATCCATGTATGAAACAACAAAACATGTGTAAAATATAAAAACATCAGTCTATGTGAGGGGACCCAATACCACTCCCTTCATCGTCGCTACCGTCGTCGTCGCTATCATCATTGACGTCATTAAAATCATGTGGTTCTGGTGGCGGCTGATGCTGCTGCTAAAGCTGTAGAATTGACTCCGGTAATCATGTATCTGAGCATCATACTAAGTCTGCCACTGCTGGTAAGCAATCTGATAACCTAGATACATAAGCTAAGTATAATCAAGCACCATGCGTTCAAATGCAGCAATCGCTCGTCTATCGTGATCAATGTACTGAACAAACTACGATGTAAAAAAGGAAAATTATACATATATCGTGGATGTAATTATTAGTGAACTATACAAAAATTTAAAAGTCATACGTACTTGATGTGGATGATAACCAGCAGAAGGTATACCCTGAACATCCTCATATGTAGGATACTACCGTGGATACTCAACGACCTCACCCTGTAATGTAAGCTCTGAATGCATGTTAAGGGAGATCGAACATAGAAGGTTGTGTGTACTGCGACGATGTAGGCTCAAAAGTAGATTGTGGTAATGATACTCTGCCGGATGAGATACGTGGACCAGTGTGATCAAAGTTCAGACCCGATATATAATCAGGTAACGAGTAAGCACGTAGGCCTACTCGAGTCCAATATGCGTCGAAATCTCCGGGTACAGTAAAAGGCTCAACATCTACCCATCATGTGGCCCTCATACCAACAATATAAGCAGGGCTAGCCTGAATAGATCCATACATATCATATTAATGAAACGGTTCAAAGGAAAAGCGAACTATACCATACAACTACAACCAACACCGCCTCTCTAAATACCATATGAAAGGACATGTAGAAAGCTGAAATCAAACCCTATGTCTTAAAAGAGAAAACTATAAAGTGAGGGGATGATCATCGTCGAGCTCCATAAAGTAAATATACTCCTGCCAACAATGAATGATAATGTTGATGCGCCGCCTCATATCCATCTGATGTCTGACCTCCATCAACTCATTATGCACCCCTTTCACAGTACGATGCAAAAGCATAGCATTCCTCCAACGACTTAATCTAGGGAAGTAAATATTGGTGTAGTGTTGCTTTCATTTTTGAGTCTTGGGAGCATGTTGGCTATATACTCGTAGAACCAAAATGGAAGGATGTACCAAAAACCATACATTTGCCGGAATTTCTATAGCGCATGGTTATCCAACGCTACATACAGATATCCAAGGATGGTAGTATCGTAATCATATATGTAAAGTTCATCGACGTCTATCAATCCAACCAAATATTCAAGTCTAACCGTGCCCTTATTGTTTGAAAAAAAAATGTAGAACCAAATAGATATAATAAAAGGAACGTATAATAGGAGTGTACATCTCATTAGTGTCCATATAGTCTGTTATATATCGTTATAGACATGTGAGTATAACAGCACCTCCTCTAACCTCGTCATCGGCCAAAGCCAGTAAATACGCGGAATATTACTCAAATGAACTATCAAAGGGTACCCGTGCATGGCCTGGTCGACCACCCTCTATATTGGTCAGTATAAAAAAATCTGAAGGAGTCAATCTCAGAATCTAAAAAATGAAACGTATGAGTGGTAGTCCACCATCTCTCACTAAGGGCGTCTACTAGACAATGGTCGACGTGTGCAAATGTGGGTAACAGTATAAAATCACTGAAAGACGATACATATAGTCTAGCCTTAATCGGCTCAGGTAATGTAACAAAATACTCAGTAATGCACATATGCCAACTACCGCGCATAGCAATGTGACGAACCTATATAAGTTATTATTTAATATTAAACTAAGCAAACCAATAACATTCGTGCTTTATGACAGGTATGTTCATCTAATAGTTTCATACTAAAATTATAAATATAGCATCGCTAGCGCTGCGTTAAGTCGATGTGCCCCCGTTGGTGGCAGCTCGTGAAAGTATCGAAGATCATCTACAATCACGGTAGCGTCTGGAATGATATGAATCGCACCGGCATTGACATGGTACTATAACGGACTGTCCGTTTAGCAATTTTGACGGATCGTGATGACATTTCAACTCTGGATGGATAAAAAAAGGAAATAGTAAAAAGGAGATTGAAGTAAATTATGAGCTCAACTAGGGATGACAATGTGGCGGGTTGGAACGATTTTTTGTGCCCCAGACCCGTCTCCGGTTTTTTAAACCCTGCCCCAGACCCGTCCCGTAGATCCAGTGCGGGTCTAGACTTCCGCCCCATACCCGAAACCCATACGGGTCAGGGTAGACCCGTCCAGCCCCAAGATTCGGTGAGGCTTTACATATCCATTCAAAATTATGTATTAATGTACATATATTTATTTATTTTATTTGTAAAAGAGGTTCGTACTAAATGATACAATAAATATAGATATCAATGTGTTTACAATGATAAGTAAGGTAATAAGAATGAGGTGGATAACAGTTCAAGAAAACATGCACGTGCTATCATATAATTATCAGTGGTGCAACTTAATATCATAAAAATCTTATAACACTTATTGAATGGAACATTAGAATATCCATGTTATAACCGCTTATGTATAAAAGAATCAACAAATCATCGTTATAGCAATAAATGAATTTATAATATTGCAGTAGTGCGGGTCGGGTTTGGACGGCTCGGCTAAGACACGACCCGACCCTAGATCCGGATCTCTTAAGAAAGGGTCATGGGTCTCCCGGCTCGTTGATCCAATGAGGCGGGTCTTGACGGGTCAAAACAGAAACGGACCTACCGAGTTTTCTTATTGAACAAGCACCCGATCTCTTTCAAAGCTCGAGCACTTGTTCAACAAGCATCTATGCCCCAGGCACTTGTTTAACAAGCGTCTGGAGCCATATGCTATTGGAGAATCGATGTGTTTACATTTTGTAAGCGCACAGAATGTAATATCTATAATACAAACTGTCGATGCTCTAAGACACATTGAACATTAAAACGAATTGGACGAACTTATCCACAAATGCATATGAAGATAAATTGACATCAGATTCCTAACTATCAAAGAACATGAAGATAAATTGACATCAGATTCCTTACTATCAAAGAACATCAATTTTAGCGTAGATTGGTATTTTTTGTTCAAATTGCAGCATGAAATTTGTTAAAAATTCTCTTATGGTTAATCTAATACATGATGGTAATCATCAATATTGCACTTTCCTCATGTCAGTATAGTATTAGACTTAAAAATAACATATTTCAACTATTAAACCCCATTTTGAAATTATCACATCAACAATTCGCGTTTGAGCACTTCGAAGTATGCAAGCATAATTTTTTTCTAAAAAAATAACTAACTCGTGCTTGGCCACTTAAAATTTCATAGTGAACACATTTAAAGTGTGAATAAAAACCATATAAACCATGAATATAAGCAATAATAAACAACCAGCAGTTAGGAGTCTCGTTTTCTTGTTTCATTACATGATTAGTTATTTCTTGTGGTTAAAACCTATAGATTTATGGTTGAGCACTCATTACATGGAAAACAAGTGTCATATCTGCACACAAATTTTCTCTAATTATTGGATCTTTTTTGGACATCATCTGTACATAATAGCAGTTTTCACTGCCAGCAAATTGGTAGTAGCTTGTTACTTCTTTCCCATGAATCGAACATATTCCTTTTGAACCATCTCACCTCCATTAACAGGGTCGAAGCTGCATCTATAAAAACTGAGACCAGAAAATAACATTTTATCAGTATCGATCTTATTTATGTGAGAGGCGTAATTAGGTTTTAAACATAAGAAATAACTAATCCTGTAATAAAACAAGAAAACAAAGACTCCTCCTAACTGGTTGTTTATTAGTGCTTCTATTCATGGTTTATATGGTTTTTATTCACACTTTAAATCGTGCACTTTGAAATTATAAGTGTCCAAGCACAATTTATTTATTAAAAAAAAAATTATGCTTGCATGCTTTGAAGGTGCTCAAACGCGAATTGTTAATGTGATACTTTCGAAATGGGGTTTAACGGTTGAAATATGTTATTTTAAGTCTAATACTATATACTGTCATAATGAAAGTGCAATGTTGATGATTACTATCATGTATTAGATTAACCTTAAGAGAATTTTAACAATTATCATGTTGTGTGTGCGTACCGTGGGTGTGTGGGTGGATGTGTGGGCTAGCATTGACTACACCTCAATTCCCCTCAATTTCAACCACATGTTCCGATTTGAATCATTCTAGTTTCTCTCTCCTGTCACTTAGAGAGAAACTAGAATTATTTAAATCGGACCTCTCTTCTATCACTTAGAGAGAGAAACTCGAATTATTTTGTGTATGTGAGCTAGGATCGGCTACATTTCAATTCCCCTTTTATTTCAACCACATGTTCCGATTTAAATAATTCTAGTTCCTCTCTTCTATCAGCTAGAGTGAAACTTGAATTATTTAATTTGAAACATATGGTTGAAATCAAGGGATTAGAGGTGTAGCAAACGTGAGGTGTAGCCGATCCTTGTTCACATGCATATGTGTGTGCGCGCGCGCGCACGCATATGTCCATAACTCATAACCGCCGTAATATACGTTAGAGCTGCCGCTTTTAAATATGAAAACGAGAGAAGTAAAAAAATGAAGGAAATTAAAAAAAAAAGATGTAGAAAATAGTTTCTAAAAGGGAATGACGTAAAATAAATAAGTTTAGAAAAGAGGGATGTGTCCCTAATTTTCACCTTTTTAAATACCAAAAAACCACCGCCTATTAGTTAAAATTATCTTCATCTTTTAGGCCTCTAGAATATTAACATAATTTGCAAAGAGTACGATGTTTTAACAAATGTGTATTATAAGTTTATAGTGCCAAATAATTAAATTGTGTTTCATATTGACCAACTCTTACACTCTAATAGAACAAATGCAGATTTGAAATTTGAAAATAGCAAAAGTGTGCAGTTTTGACTAACTCTTACATTTAATAGTTACGTAGATAGTTCTGTAATGCTTTCAATTGCACTTTCATTTTCGTAGTTGGTATGTAATTCTCTAAAATGCATATTCTTTGCACTTTCATTTTCAGAGTTAATTTGCAAGATGCTTCGTACTTCTCTTTTTGAAGTCTGGTGATGATCTATTTAAGTGCATACTCTTGGCACTTTTATTTTCAAAATCTGTAGGTAGTTTCATAAAGTGCATACAATTTATTTATTTTTAGTTTAGAACCTGCACGTAATTTTTGTTAAGAGATGCTTTATACATTTTAGATGCATACAGTGAATGTTTTCAAACAGATTTAATTTATTTCAAATACTTTTTACATTTAAATTTGAATAATTTATTTTTAATTTTTAGGTGTATATTTTTTGGATTTTTACTTTTAGAGTTAATTTGTAAGTAAGACATACTCTTTGTATTTTTAATAGCGGAGTGTAATTTATGAACTCTCTAAATCTCTAGGTAGTTTTGTAAATTGCATTTTTATTTGAAAGTCCACAAGCAATTCCAACCTCAAATAGTTCGGTGATAATTTTGTAGCTGAATTTGCATTGACAATTTTGTAATGTGCAATCACAATTTTGTATCTAGTACCGCGTTAAAAAATGTGCATAATTATTGAATTTATCCTTTGCATATGTCATTGTTTTGGTGCGTTTTCATTTTATAACTGTTCCACTAAGTATTCAGCAGACCTAATTCAGTTAAGCAAACCCTATGCTGTAGTTAATGTTCACCAGACAGTTGAAGAAAGTGTACAGAGCATAACCCACTGATTCTGTCTGCGACGTAATAAACAATAAAAAGTTAAATTCAGGATAAGTAATACCTGCCATCCATGCCAATGATATTTACAGTGTTTTGAGTACCAAAAGCAGCATTATATCGTGTAACCTCTGGCAGGTGAAACCGTGCAAAAGACCACTCGGAACTAAAGTACTTCGGCAACACACCTGCATACGTAATATATCTACGAGAATCAGCATTGCTTTGCGACAGGCATGAAATTGTGCATATTTTTGAAATGCTTATTTGTATATTTTAATTTTTTATAAAGTGGTATTACACGACGTTTGGTTATATTTTACAGATTACATGTTCCAGTTAAAAAGTGGTAACGACTGAGCTCAAAAATCCAGATAAAAGCTTTGAAGCCCACAACATTTCACATGGTCAAAGATTAATAGGAATTACAAGAAAAATAAGGATTTAACCAGAAAAACATAATTGAATAACTAACTATTAGGACAATAGAAGTCCAATGGGACAAATTGATCTTTTGACAAACCAATTGTAGTACTGATTACAACAAAATAAAAACAAGTAGAAGTGCATAAATAAATAAAACAAGGTAACAGCAAGAGGATTAAATTAAAAGCTGGATCCAAATTTTATTACTAAATAGGAGAAACAATTTTAAAAAAAAACAGAGAAACAAAAATAAAATGAAGTTTTAATGAACCTATATTACTACTCAAACGGATAAAAGTAAATTATAAAACAATAACTGAAAGAGAACGAAAACCATTAGATCTAAATCTTCCCCAAATAAAACAAACTGAAACAAATGAACCACCAGAAAATAAAATTTAGACTAAATCTTATTATTAAGGAGAGTAGTTTTTATTGCAAACGGAGCTATAGTTGCAAAGTCGCACTTTTTAGAGTAAAGAATTACAATTTTACTAAACAAATTCCAAAGATGTTTTTGGTGTTATTACAGGAAGTTTACCAGATTTTTAGCGTTTATTTACTATCTATTTCGTGTTAATTCTGGTTATTTTTCAAAGAAAGTGAAAAGAATTAGAGAAATAACGACCATGGGTATAGAGAATATACACCCAACAGACAGTAGAATGCCGTAATTTTTCTTTAAATCATTTTCCCCCCAATCTTTGAATTTTTGCAGGAATAAACTGAAATAATAAGTGGTCAAATCAGCAAAGCTTTGAGATCGAACAATTGCGGTAGCCATAGACGGACAACTTTATCCATTTATTTTGTTGCTGATCCTTATGTGATTGTGTTAAGCTGAACTACTTTCACACCATTATGAAATAAGTGAACACTTCTCTAAAAAATAATATTGAAATAGCATTAATAAAATAAAATAACCACATGCCCAGTTTTTTTTCTTCTTACAATAAAATAGAAATAAATAAAAATAACATGAATCAAATATTAAATAAATACAAAAAATCAATTAAGCTCCCCTCTGCCAAGAACTTCTTTGGAAATATTTTTAATAAGTTGTGATTCTCCATTCTAAAAAGTGCAACTTTGTTAATCTTAGACCAGCTTTTATTATATTTTTTATAAGAAAAAAAAACAAACTTCCTCCTTAATAATTAGATCATCTACTTTACATTTTCTATCTGTTTTAATTTGTTTTATGAGGGATAAATTAGATCTGGTCAATTTCGCTCTTTTTCAGTCATCTGCTTTTAGTCTTCTTTTTTCCCCTTTCTGATTAGTACTTCAGATCTTGTTTAAAATCCATTTTTTCTCTATTAGTTTTTGTCTGTTTTTCCTAGTTAATAACGAAATTTAGATCTAGCTTTTAATTAAGCTGCTCATTGTTAACTTGTTTTTTAATTTACGTCCATCTTCTAATAATTAATTTCGAACCTAATATTAATCCAAATTTCCTTCCGCTTTTTTTTTTTGGGTTTTGGGTAGCAGTATAATTGAAGGTAACTGGTTTGCCAAGTGACCAGTTCATCTCCTTGTGATTTATGTTGTCCTGATAATTATTCAATCACATTTTGTACGTTCCAAGTAAGATCCTTCTTTTTTGGCTTATTATTACCTTCACATTTATTTATTTATATGAAAAATCATTTATTTGGTAAATTCCTTTTAGTTTAATTTAGTTAGACCTCCAAACCCCTTTAAACCATCTAACAAAACTAGGGTTTATATAAACATTCATTAATTTAATTTAACTTCCTGAGGTTTGACCCATACTCGGATGTACATTGCACCAAATCGAGGTTTTTGTTAAAAACGCAAATCGTTAATTGCACGCAAACCATTAACCACTTAACAAGTGTCAAACGAAATTTACAATTAAATGTCTTATAATAATAGATTAACGATAGTGATTTTAAGGAGAAAAAAAAAGTAGCTGCATCAGTAACTCGTATTAGAGTTGTTTAAATTTCCTTGTTAGGTTATATAACAGGATCATGTTAGCTTTAAATGCTGCCTGGTTAAAACTGGTTATAGATATTTTTTTGTCTTTGCAGATGATGCACGCACCCATTTCTCCTTCTGCTCATTGCAAACCAGATTTCTGGAATAAAAAACCTTATAAATGTAGTTGATATATGAAAACTGTCATCATATATGTGATATATGTGAAACGGGGATATGTGCTTCACTGCTATCGTATAACAGCTAATTGGTATAATCATAAAGCTTAAGTAGGTGGCCATTGAAACAACTTGCTAATACAACTCAAGCCTACATCCATTTCAAGATTTACGAGAACTTGCAAAATAAATATAAGATATAATGAGGGATGGGAGAATGGTCTCTTATTAAAGTTGTTTCGCAGATAAACAACAATCAAAACACGAATATAAACATGTTGTTAATAGCATTCCTCACCTTTCATAAAAGAAAGTGATGAGCTGGGATTTGCACCAATATTTGGAGAAATAAGAGCATCTAGAGATGAGGATGAGTTTTGATGTATCATTCCCTGATCTTGACTACTTACACTATGGTTTGATGCATCCTCTCCAGCTACTCGAACTCTAAGACCAAATATATGGACCGTACCTTTATCACTAGATACTACAAGCCACTGAACATTCGGAGAGAGGGCAATGCTATATATGTCTGCTCTATCCACCCCTCTTCTTACCTTCAATATTTCAAAAGATTTAGCAAGTACGGATGCAATTATTACCAAGTCGTAAATCAGAATAAGTAAAAATAGGAAGAGCCGAGAAACACTAAAATAAGACTATTACCTACCAACCATTGAATATATGTGATCATCCAAGGAGGCTCAGTTGGCAAGTGCATCTCCTCACTAGGAGGAGAGTACAAGTTTGAATCAATCACCTTGTACAAGTAAGCATAAGAGAACATTCGACATATAGTTTCCTATCATACTCCGCCGGTGAAAAGGGTACAAAGAACACCACAAATTAATGCATTTCGAGCAAGTCCATTGGGCCCTTCCATGAGTGGGTTTGTCTATTAAATATACGCAAGTATAAACCAAAGATGTAACTACATACCCAATTCTCCTCTCATGAAAACCAATCTCCTTGAAGTAATAAAACATTCTCCTTAAAAACACCATACACCCACTAATTATAATTCATAAGTTTTCTTTCAAATGCCGAAACTCTTCACAACCTACTTGAAGACCATTTTCTTCTTCAAATTCGAATCAATTTCATTTTTGTCCCCTCTTTTTAAAAACTGAAAATCCTATATTGTAATTTTAATTTCTCTAAACAATCCAAAACTCAAGTCCCAATTGAAATATGAAATATGGAATTTGATTATTATTTTCGTTTTTTTCTTAATTTGCCTATAGAAAGTGCAGAATTAGTTTTTTGTTTCATGTTTTTGTGTGTCGCTGGGAAGTGCGCAAGTAGGTATTAATGGAAGTATTTTAAACTAATGCATCAAGAAATCTATAAAAAAGGATTAAAAAAACATAACAACAAAGGAGTTAATGGCACAAATTTAAGCGTGGTTCATTCCAAATTTCATTGAAATCCTAAACCATAGCAAATGCTAAGAAGTCAAGAGTAGCAAGACATTCTGTTTTCTAGTCAACGGTCTTGGATTAAATTCCAAGATACGTGTATTGTTTAAAAAGGTTTTTCTTTTTTAAATAAGGAGTTTGGGATAAGTTTGTGCAGCATATAAGCTTTTCTGAAAGTCGTCCTTAAACATTCACGAAGTTTGGGGTATATTGTCAAGTACCCCAAGAAAGTCATCACAAAAGATTAGGTGAAAGAACTGTGAAGAAGTCGAGAGGGAAGGCATTTTGGAGGTTGTGAACTACGGTCAAATCTTGGGCGGCTCACTCGATGGCGATTTGAAGCGTATGGTTTACTCTTGATGAGCTGCAATCGAGGGACAAGAAAAAGTTCAAGCTTGCAAAGTAGAGAAGAGGACATTTGACAAGAGGTTCAAAACAAGAACGGCATTTTTCTTTTTCCTTTTTTCTTTCTTTCGTTCTTTATTTCTATTTTTTTTTAATTTAAGTTAGAAAATCGAGTTTTTGAGGTATTATCTGAGTTGGTTATGATAATTTAATCTTTTAAAACTGTTAAACTCTTCCAATGTTTAAGATTTTAATTTTTGAATTTGTTGTTTAAGCGTTACTGTAATACTTCTTATTATGTTTTTATGTGGTAATTTAATGTCTAGTTATGATTTATGTTGCTGGTTTAATTAGACCTTTTCAGTTCAAAAAATAGTCAAACTGCAACTTTAGAAGCAGAAGTCAGGATTTTAGCAGGCATTCGTAGATGTTCAGGTAAACTGGAACCCAGAGGCAGAGTACGATGACGATAGAGTTTTGAACATGGCCAACAAAATCAATTTCAAACAGGGAAAAATCGTTAGATTACCATTTTTATGGAAGAATATCAAAATTTGAGGAAGGGCTCGTGCCCTTGTTGGGCACATACCTTGGGTAGGCCCCTGACTAGAAGACTACTGTAAACGAGTAGAAAAGCTACAGGTCTTTCCTAATGGGATGCAAAATGTCTGTACATCATAAGATATTAGTTGTTACTCAAATTTGATTCTCCAATCAAAAAGTTATAGAACTGGATTGAAATACAATTATAAACATATAATTTCAGTAAATAACAACGACCTACGCTAAGAATGGCCAGAAGTATAAGAATGAAAGTTAGTGATTAGCATATCGAAGTCATAAAGATATGTCAAGGACCACAAGATCAAGAGGAAGGGATATGACGCTCTAGACTGAGATTCTAAAGGTAAGGTTCAAGATCTCAGTTTTGGTCTTGGCATTGATCTTTTGTAATTTTAGGAATTTCAATCTAATTTGTAAATTTCGGTAATTTCGGTTAAGTTTCGGTTCCGGATTCCATTATTTATTTTTCATATAATTACACGTATATTTGCTTAATTAATTGGAACATAATGTGTAATTTATCTTCAGATGAAAAATAATATACAAATGAATAATATCATTTAATTATAAATATATATAACAATACCGAATATTTATTTATATTTTTTATTTAACTTATTAGTTACACTATTCATGAATTTTGTGATTTTGCATGTTTCTGAAGTTTAAATTTAAAATTTTGGATATTTATACATTTGAAACTCAAATTAAATTCTTTTTTTTTCTTCTATAAAATTTGAATTGAAAGTTTTTTTATTGAATTGGAGTTATGGTTTGGCTTCGTTTCGGTCCTTACTAAAAAAAACAAAAAAATTGAAATCTCGATGTTTCGGTCATAACCTCAAACCTTGTCTAGAGGTTATAGATTCGAATCTCCGAGATGTAGAAACGGCTGCTCTGTTTGAATAAAGTATCACTCTTATTCTTAAAAAAAATCATAAAGATATTGTATAGAACCATAGGACGATAAACAAAAACTTATTTTGTTTACATCAAAATGATGTGAGGCTGGGAGTAAAATATAATGACCTAAATAGAGCTTTGTTCAGCTTGGTGCATCCGATATGCACAAGATTGTAATTTAGAGAAAAATGATTGTAAAACATGCAACTACCAATATTGCCCTATTAATTACAGGAATTTGAGTCAGGGAGCATGCTAAAAGTTATTGTATCTGAATTCTGAAGTATTTGAGTGGTCATGTTTACATTACAAAATTATAGTGAAACGTTCATGCAGCACCAATAGAGTTTCTAACATGCGAGTACATACAGCATGCAAATGTCCAGCCAAAGCCTTGAATTCATAATCATACCAACTAATTCATTTATATAGAGAACGCCTATAGAAGACAATTGATACAAAATATCATTACACCCCAAAGGAACAGACAGCTCTGATTTAATTTACTATTAGCATTGGTGAATTTGATGAATTCAGTACGCTAGTGTTTTTATTGAAATTTTACATGCACACTTGCTCAGGAGAGTAAAAATAAACAAAAAAGCCTTCAACCTAAAATTTAAAACAATATATTTGTAATGATTCATTCACAAGCAACACGAACATTGTACCTTAGCCAAATAGCCAAGTTAATGTACATAATTTTGTTTCTCAAGGTACCTTGATGATTAAGTTCGTCAATGGATACCCGAAAATTTCAAAATTCATCAGCATCCGAAAAGCGGATATATATCTGATTTCCAAAAATGCGGAAATGGATGCAAATATGAAAGCATGTGGATTCAAATTAACCGCCCGTTTTTTATCATGATTATAATTTATATATTATGTATTTTGGTATTATAACGAATGATATATAATTATTATTTTATTAAGTTAACAGTTTATATTATATGTATTTAATGAATATTAAATGCCAAATACTATTTATTATCGTCGTATTTGTGTATTTCTCGTATTTCTATAATCAATGGGACTGGAAAAAAATTCCGTTAAACCAAAATTTTCTATTTTTATCAACTATTAGCAGATAAGATAAATATCTAATATCGGTCTATACGCGTAGATGCAGATATCTGATATCCGAAGATATCTACGTTGTTTGAATAATGAGTAGATGCTTATAAGTAGGCCTGTCAATGGTACGGGTTTTGGTCCGAGCCCGGCCCAAATCCACCATATTTATGCAGGTACAGGTTTTGCCTTTTACTATCCAAACCCAACTCAGGTCCGACTCGGTAGGGTACGGTTTTATCTAAACCCGACCCGGTTGGGGCCCGACTCGACTCTTAGTTTTTCGTCGTATCAAAACATAAGCATGTATGTTATTTATTTATCATTTTGTTCGTTTGCATGTAGATATTTTTTCATACTTTTGTTATGAACTTGACTACATCACCGTTCAATTTATATATTAACATTATTTGTATACAAATTTTAACAAAGTTGCAATTTTAAAATATGGTTTTAACAAAAATATTCTGAGTTAGGTATTCGGTAATTATCCAGCACGCTTAAAACTCGACCCAAACCGAACTCGACCCATTGACAAGCCTACTTATAAGTAAAATTCTAATGTCAATTTGCTAATCAGAGACTATATTCTGATTGAATTGTTACGCCAGCACTTCTCATTTTTTCTTACTAATATGTATATAAAGGCATATAGATGTATTACACTAGTGTTTATCATTTTTCCTACTAAAACATGTTGAAGGGGGTTGCTTATATATTATAAGCAACTAGCATTACTATTCCTATAGTGTTCCTATGCAAGTGTTACATAAAAAAAGAATTCATGAACTTTCTAATGTATGAAGCAAGAACGGTTTGAATGCTCAAAAAAGCTTCCAGTGTCAATAGCAACCAACAACAATACAAACATACAGATGTGCATGTGCGCACGCGTGTACGTGTGCGCGCGTGTATGTGTATATGTACATGTGTGTAACCTCAGAGATGCATTTTATATTTAAATTTGAAAGGTATTGCCATATAAATTTTGTTTACTACATGCAAACATCAAAACCAACTAAATTCTTTTTACAATAATAATAACAAGAAAGAGGCAGACTCATGCAACTAATGACTGTTGAGCTTGCTTCCTTACGTTGTTTAAGTAAATGAGTATATACTTATAAGCAAAATTCTAATGTCTATTTTGCCAATAAGAGACTATATTCCGCTTGGAATGTTATGCCAGCACCAATCATTTTTCTTACTACTCTGCATATAAAGGCATCTAGATGTGTTATATATATATATAAAACCTCATAGATGTATCTTATATTTAAATTTGATAGATATGCCATAGAAATAAACTTTACTACATCAAAAATCAATTGAATTCGTTCAAAAAAAACACGATCGTCACTATTAACTAAACGAAAGAAAAAAGACGATCTTTTTTTGTCATATTAGATTGGTCCAACACCACATGCCCGATCAAACACGTAACATGTATGTTTGAGCTGTGAACAACAACCTCATTGATGGAGAGTGTACGCGATTATCTCTGTTTTGTCAAAGCATAAACCTACACCTCATTGGTTGAGAGAGTGATGCTACTGTTTTTTCTTCCAGTTGAAAATTTAAAAGCAATTTAAGGATATAATTTCTGCAGATCATAAGCTTTGTTATTCAAGCACTTATGTTTTTGGCATGGTTGGCCCTTATTTTCTTTTCACAAACATACCACATGCTACCATCATACACAAGAAGAATTGTATAGTTGTTTAAAAAAACTTTTTATATAACTAGTACGATGAAGTTTTACTTGATACAAATGATGTGTCTTAGACAATATGAAATGCAAATATATCTTTAACAATGGATGAACATATGGCAATTGCGAGATTAATGTGACTTTAGCTGCCAAGATTCTGAGCAAGAGGAAGTACTAAAAAATACAACGCGTTAATAAATATTATTAAACACAAGCTCAGGCGATGTAGCACTATTAGGCATTTGGGTTTCAGGATAAGCAGCAGAGCTTCGGTAAAGCCTTTGACAACATAGTTCAAATATAAAAATTAATTTTTTTTTCTTTATGTATAACTTATCAAGAATAATAAATACAATTCTTTCCTCTATTCAAAAAGAGAAATACGAAGGACTACAGATAATGGACTGTAAGTAACAATGACAGAGGGGGTTGTAATGGATACACTTCCGTTTACATCTTACACTCACAGTCTAATTTTACACTCTTCTACAGTTTCCGCTTGCCACTTTCAAATCGGTAGGCAGTAGGAAAAAGGATCGCTGGGAAACAACAATGATACTGATAAAGAACGAAATCCATATTATTTTTAGACATGCGACAAGCTGAGATGATAAGTCTTTCATCTCCACTCGATGGTATTAAACAAATGTTAAAGGATGCTTGAACACACTTAATTTGTGAGCCATGAAAAAAAAAAGAATACAATACATGTGTGTATGGGATAGGATTCACATCACTGCTTCTTTATCCCTTCAAAATCCCACAATCTACTTTTTACACCATTTTTTTTTCTTTTTTGAAATAAATAACATTCTGTAGATATGGTTAATTTGCCATCAAGGTCATCTTTACGAAAATGTGGAGCATTTCAAAATTTTTAAATCCTTCAAAATTGTATATGAAAATGAGTTGATTCAAATATTTCAATGCTCGTACCAATTTGAGATTTTCCGTGAGTTGGAAGTTTCGTAATGATACAAATTTGTGAGGATGAGCTTGATTGGTATTTAAACTCCAACTAGCTCTATGTTATATTTTGTTTGTTATATACTTCAAAATATGCTTATATATTTCTTCATGCTGGATCGAATACAACAAATAAAATTTGATTAACTGCTTAATACACTTTAACCTTATGCGAGCTGGGTGTTGTTAATCAACGGTTAAGTGCCAATAAGTAGGGATCAGACTTTAACTAACATAAGCCCAAAATTTGAATATGACATGCCAAAGTAGGTGATTATCATTCAAATTTACATTAGTGTGCTTTCCATGACGTACCTATAATATATCAAGTCAACCAAATATAGCAAGTGCAAATTTTGGACTGTATTATGCAAGAACATATCGAGAAATATCATGAGACCAGTAACCGGTCAAAGAATATTTAGGACTAGTATATCATTACGAAAGGAAACAATTGATGATCAACACCTTCTATAGTAAAGGAATTGCTCTTCTATGTATTCCTTATATGAAGTTATAGATATTTTTCCTCTGTTGAATTTTGAACTATTACGTATTAGACTTGCCAAATGACTCTATATCGTCTTTAAGGTGATCAATAACTAATGCACTAAGAATAATTGCACTCATGAGTCAACTGCTAGAGCAATTGTCAATTATATTGACAATTCTAATGCATCCATAGATGTTTCATCAATTGATAAGACCTACTGGCACACTGAACAAAAAAGGCAATTGCATTATCAATAATTGACAATTCAACTGCTCAAGCAATTGATGACACTTATAGCTATGAGATCGGTTTTGATCTCGGTCTCTTTCGAAGGTTTTGGTTTTGGTTTACAAATTCAGTTTTTAATGGAAATGCATTAACATTAGTTCATGGGAAGGTTTCGGTTTTGGTTTACAACTTTAGTTTTGTTGTGTAATGAACGTTTACTGTAAGTAGATTAAATGTTGTTAAGGACTATTAGCTCAAGTGGCAAGATTTTTGTATGTCTGTTCTAGAGTTCATGGGTTCGATCACTCGAGACATCAAAATAAGTGATTTGCTTTAAATTAAGTATCACTCTTGTACTTTAAAAAGAATGTTGTTATACAACCTTACAAACAATTGACATTATTATGTAACTAAAATGAACATTACAATTAAATATTATTATAATAAACATTTAACGTACCTGAACTTAATAAAACAGAAGATTAAACACACAAAACATAAACCCAACAAGCCCAACCCAAATATGACCCTAAATAAAACTTTCAACCCAATTATATGTTATATATAACCCTAATTAGCCATCTTTCCCGCTCATTTATCTTCCAACCCGCGCGCAAGCATGAAAGCAAGAGAGAGAAGAAAGGAAGACATTTTCTTTTAGTAAAAAATGAACTCGCATAAGTTGAATTAGGGCTTCGATCAGATTTCATTCCAATCTTCAAATTCGAGACACTTGTTGATGCTCAAATTCGAATTTGAGATGAATTTTCATTTCCATTTTGAAATTTGGTTGTTTTTTATTCAATTGTCTTTTAGCAACTTCTCCACCACTTCTACCGCAAATTGATTTTTATTCTTTGTATTTTCTATCTATTTAGCTACAGAGATGGGTTTTTACGCTAATCTCATTCCGCCACCGATCAGAACCAAACTACGATGGCCAAAATTATAAGGATCCGCCCTCTAACCTTGATGTTGATAATAAGTTTTGTGTGTGCGTACCTATATTGTCTAGAAATCGCTCGAATGTTTCAAGTGGTGCATGATGCATTGTCAATTTGTACGCCAAAAAATGGATTAGCGAGTGATAATTAATTGATAAATTGACGAATGCTTTTAGCAAATTAGGGTTGTCAATGGATACCTGAAAAATCCAAAATCCGTCCACATCGGCATCCGCATCCGAAAAGCGATAAATATCTGATATCCGAAAAAAGGGATGTGAATGTAGATATGAAAACATCCGCATCCGAAAATTGTCCGTCTGCTATTTTTCAAGATTATAGTTTAAATTATGTGCATTTTAATATAAAAAAAGATGTTTAAGGTTTTATTAAGTTGGTTATATTATATGCACTAAATGCATATTAACTGCTCAAAATTATTTATTATCATTATATTTGTTTATTTTTAACACTTATATAATCAATGGGATTGAAAGAAGATTATTAACTAAAAAAATTCATTTATATTTCTTTATTTATCGGGCGTTAGTGGATAGAATAATTATCCGATATCCGTATGTATCCGCGGATGCGAATATCCGATATTCAAAAATGATTTCAGATGCGGGTGCGGATAAGACACTATCCACATCCGAAAGTATCCATTGACAAGCCTAAGCAAATGGATGTGATTGCTCTATAAAGTTAAAATAGTCAGGAATGAAGGGATGTACCTAAAATTCAAGGTGGACCGCTTACTCGTTTTTTGTCATGTATGTACTAACTTGAGTCTCATTGAATATATTGTACTTGTTTAAAATTAATACATCCAAATTATGTACTTGAATACAATCTTTACAGACCCTCTACAATAATTATATGAAAGAAATGTCAATTTATACCCCCCTGCATTTGGAAGAGCTGCCATTCAAGTACTCAAAGTAAGGATTATGTCAAATTATTAGCATAAGATGCTGTGAAAAAAATACCTCTTGTAGTCGTGTGCCGTCCATTGTGTTAAATATCCTGATTAATGTTCCCTTTACACTTGCAGTTGCAAGCAGAAGACCATCCATCGTTAATGTCATACAAGCAATTTGAGAATCATGCGCAATGATATTCATCGAAACCTTCAAACCATAGTGTTCAACTCGAACATGTCCTCGATGCATACCAGGACAAGCCAAAACAGAAGTATTTGTATGATGAGAAAGGCAGCATAAACCTCTAGGATTAGATATGGTTTCTATTGAATAAAGAAGTTTCAGGTTTTTAAAGTCATACACATAAACCTTGTATTCCAAAACGACAACTATTCTATCTTGCCTCAACTTTACACCTCGAACATCAGATCTAAAAGAAAACTCTCCAAAACATCGGCTTTGATGATCATCCCATATCAGTACTTTATTTGGTGGGTACTGGGGATTGGCCCCACCACCTACGAGAGCCAGTATATTGCATCTGAAAAGCATTTCAACAATACCAAATCCACCACTTTTTAAATCCCTTCTAAATGTTTCCTTAAAAGGGTCGGAATTGTAAATACGGAAACCATGGCTTGTTCCAGCAGAAAAGCAACCATAATCTTGATTCCAAGATAATGATAATAATTCAGCTTCATCGTCATCACATAATCCTTGTTCAGCTGATTCACTTTGACTAAACGAAGAAGAAGGCCATGACTGTGTTGATTCTAACGAGCCAATCCCTGATGGAGAATAGCTTTCTCTCGAGGAAGAAACAATAGAGCTCATTTAACCTGACGCAAATGAAATTTATTGATTACCCTTTTAAAAGAAATAAAAGCAACTCGCAATCAATAAACAAGTTATTATGTCAATATAAATGATCTTAATTATAACTGGTTGGGTATAAAAGGTAAAATACAAGCTGTTAGAACTCATAAAGAATCCACTGATTCAGTTATGTCAAATTTTGTTACTCTAGCAAGTACAATAGATATTGTACATAAGAAATGAAAGTACATGGAGTTTCCAGAATTATTATTACTGCAAGAATGTAGTATTAAATATCATCTGAACGATTTTGGGTCAATTTAAGTAAAACATAATGAAGGGACTTCAGTGAACATATACTCACTAATCCATTCGTCCACAAGTACATGTACGAACAAAGAAACAAGATTAAAATCAACCAAATCAAGAAAATAGTAAAAAACAAAATTTGCATCGTTACCCTATAAACTAACCACTAGATTAAAAATAACATATGACTTTACACACAAGCATAAACTTTACATCAATGACTTAAAAACATGATTAAACAAAATCACGTTATAAATTCATCAAATATAATCTAACACAGATATGAACTTAACAAACGAAAACATGTGAACAGTTAAAGCTATTGCAGAAACTGACCTATTGAATAGCACGAATCACAGGTAAAGATTGGATTACAATTTGGACAATTAAAATTAGATTAGAAGAAGATCTGAAATGAAATAAATTACTTTGCAAGGATTGATCCATGAATACCTAAAATTTAGCGTTATTCGAGGCGAGAAACCGTGAAACCAAGTCTTCAAAGATTTACTTGCGCCTGGGGGGCATGAACATGGAAAAGTGAAATAGTAGGAAATGTGAAGGTCACGTTAAATACGCTGGTAGGTTACTTTATCGGAGGCAATCCGATAACAGCTATTAGAGAGTGGCAGGGTCATTGGTATAATCCGTGAATAACACTCTCAACTGCAGAATTCTTAGGTCAGCACCAACGTGCTGTGTAATTACAGTGGCAATGTAATTAAGAATCACAGTTAGAAATAGTAGTTCAAGGCTGAAGCTGTGTTTTAAAAAAAAAAGGGCACACATATAACGCATACAAAAGCAAACGAATTCCATATCACACATTCTGATGTGCAGTCTAAAAAAAGTGCAAAATGAGGTACCGAAAAGAAAAGGACAGTGGACATCATACGGAAAAGTAGTAATTACAAACATAAAAACGCGAATGTACCACAAATATGAAATCATAAAATTGTACAAATTAATTCTTTTGCTTCTTCTCTCGAATTTGATTCCAGTAGATGCTGCAATCTGCTGGTCTGTATCACCATCCTGCATATAAGGAAGAAAAAAAAACAGGGTTTAAGTTTGGTAGTACAAAACATGTTGAAGTAGTAGAAGGTAATAATATGAAGTGAAGATACATTGTAATAGCATGGTTTTGAAAGTCGCAACAGTTCTAAATGGGAGTATCCATGCACAGCCATGTAGCATTTGGTATGGACGAAGAGGTGTATTGTGAACTCATGCAACAATTTACCATAGGATGATCGGTGAAGCTTGGTGTGTGACATATAATATTTGTCAATAGATAAAGTAATTGGCGGAAGGAAAGCACGCATTGTTATAACTAACTATTGTCAGCGGTAAGTGGTGAACAGAACAGTCAAAAAATCCGCACATGAATAATATTTCCTCTTCTCGGTGCCTTTCTGGAGAGTGGTGGATCAGAAGCACGTACTATCAGATGGATGAATCTATAGTAGTCCTATTAAACAGATCAATATGTTATTACTGTGATACCACTTGAGTAGAGACAGAAGAGTGACCAGAATTGTAGATCAAACCTGAGCAATAACTTTCTTCCCTTTGATGTTTGCTCCCGACGGTATATCATGCTTATTCGTCTTTAAGGGACAAACTAAGTTAGAACATTGATCGTTGGGTGGAGCTATGTAACGACCCGTAAATTTTGATGGTTTTATTTATTTAGTTAATTGAAATTTTATAAAATTTTAAATAATAAAATTTTGAAATAAGAATTGGATATTTGGAATACGTCTATTTAAACATAGCAAATGATAAATTTTCATCTGATAATATGAAAGTTTATTTTATTGTGTAATTTTATTTAAATTCGAATCAATTAAATTGATGGTTATAAAATGTTTTCCAAACCTGAATATTTTTATACGATAAATTTGTAAATCATCTTCTAAGTGAGACGTCATATTTCATTTCTCAAATTTTTGAATGTTATTGCTCCGTTTATCTTATTTTCGGCAAAATAGTCGTATTTTCGGTACCAAATATCGACTTTTGATATTTCGGTCGTATCACTGATATTTGTATATCGTTTTGATCGTCCGGCATGCTAATCTCTAAAGTATGTTCAATTCTGTGTTTTGAGGTCCGGTACACAGCGGAAACCGTGAAATGGTTAATCGTATTGGTTCCAAAATTTTAGCTTTTAAAACTTCTGGTGACCATTCATTTCTCAACTGTGAAAACCAATAGCCATTTACAAGTCATGTTTCTAGAAATGATTGTATTTCTATAGTTACCTCATTTATTTCGTTTGTGACCTTTGCATTCTTTTATCTCCTTCTCTATACATATAAAAAATATGCAAAGGAACGGACATGTTCTTCTTCCCCTACCTGCTCTATACCCAAGCACGCATGTAACCCCATCAAACCTTTCCACTCTCGACCCTCTCTCGCTCTCCCTCTCCTCTCCTCTACTCACCACCACGTCCATGGCCTTGCTCCACTCAAGCCTGGTCCATCACCATGTCCCGCATATACCCATAGCCATGAGCTTCCACCGACCGATCCATCACCTTTCCACTAAAGTTTGCATCACCTCGGCACATGCGGCCTTCGCCATCTCCGGCGACCTTCTTCCCCTTATCCCTGCTTGTTCTAGCAATTGAGGTAATCTAATATATATATATATATATATATATATATATATATTAACTTTATAATAAATGTTTGCTTTGGAATATAAAATGTGGGTATGTACGGTATATATATTAGTCTAGATATTTATAACTACTTGGATTATAAACTTCTTTGTTTTACTGTTATAAAAAATTTCTAGATCATATATATAGGTTAATTAACGTATTAGTTATATCGTCAGTTTATATTTTTATAGTATATTATACATATTCTATGTTATATATATACACTGCTAATTCTTATATATAATATATATATATATATATATGCGATACATGCTACTTGTTTATATATATTTTTCGTGCTGTTGAGTATATATAAATTATGCTGTTTCGTATTCTACAATATGGGTATATATATACAGGGCTATATATGTATGATAATAATATTTCAAGTCTGTCTTTGTTTCGTTCCATTTGGATATATATATATATATATATATATATATATATATATAGTTTATGTGTATACTTTAATCTGTGCCTACATCTTGATTTTTTTTATGAAAAGTTGTCTATATTAATTCTAATGAGGTTATTTTATATATGTGTTATTATAATACTGATTTGAAGTGTGTATATATATGTATCGAATGTATGTTGAATACGTCTTTAAGTTTATATGTTATATAAGCTTTGACTAACCTATGACTATATGTATAAAGTAAGTTTAAAACATAGTTTGATTATAATATGTTTAAGGCATTGTAAAATATAAGATTTATATACACTAATTTATACAAAACTGTGTAAGTATATATGTTTATCTATATCACTATATATGTTGTACACTATTAACACTATTTGTTCAATGGTATAATATAAGTAGTTATTTCAAAACATATGATGTGTATGTGTTTATTTTAATATACGTGTTTAATTTAAAACAATGATTTTTGAATACATACATACATACATATATATATATACACTCAATATATGTTTAAATTTAGAATATGATTTATATATATATATATATAATTATATATATAATTATATGTAAGTTCATTTATACCATATATCTGCATCGATCCAGTTCTGATTTGATTTTGTCTATTTCTTATCTATCGACTTTGTTCGTTGAATCGCATCCATCAAGCCTTGCTTTGGAATTCGTAGCTCATTTCTTTGTCAAATCTATCTAGAATCGAAAGGTGAGCAATCACTCACGATTAACGTTCTTATATTTATTAAATTTGATTCCAACTGAAACGACAATTGAAATATGCTGCTGTAGTTATTTACACTGTTATATATGTTATTATCTGTATCTGTTCACCTATGACATCTGACCACATTATCTGTTATTTATATTGATGATATATGCCTATTTTATTATTATATCTGTTATCACTCTGCAAGTTCCCTGTTAGTATAGAATTAACTATGGGTTGAAATGATACACACCCGAACAATCTATAGAATAGAAGAAAATCGTTATGGGTTGAAATGATAAACCCAAGCGATTTTCAATTGAATTGAATTTGGGATTGTGGGTTGAAATGATATATATCTGTACATATATTTAAATTACGGAAATGATAAATATCTGTATTACTTGACCATAGGATAGAAAATTATATATAGACACCATTGGTCTATATATAAATATTTTGAAAATGATTTATATGGTTTTGTAAAGAAATATATGGTTTGTATAAATATTGATTTTGATATTATATAAATGTTATTTTATATATAGTTAATTTTCTTATTCTAAGCTATGTATAAATTTGTTTTTAATATAAAATAAGTTTAATAATAAAATTTGATTTTATTAAAATATAACATGGTTAAGTATTTATTTAAATTATATTTTAATGCTGAGTTTACAATGACTTTAATAAATTAAGGTTGAGAAGATGGATTTGAAATTGTATTTAATTAAGAATTGTATTTAATTAAAAAATCGATTTGGAACTTATTGAATTTGAGATTTTTTTTAGGACATGATTTTATAACTTGATTTTAGTTAAGGCGATTTAATTTAATATTTCAAGTTTTAAGTTGAAGTAAATATTTAGTTTATTTGTAATTTGAGGTTTTATTTAAATGATATTGGGTTTTATTAAGTGAATATTTCAAAATTAAATAATATTAAAGTGAATTTGATATATATATATATATATATATATATATATATATATGAAATTATCAAATTTAGTTTTGAGAATGTTGAATATTTAAAGCTTTGAATATATTGAAAATGAAATGGTTTATTTTGGGGTTCAAACTTGTTATTGAAATTGACATAATTTGAAATGGTTTATTGAGAAATTGAATTGAATTGAAATTTGATGACTTGAGATTGGATTTCATTTGAATTTTGGAATTCGAGTGATTTGGAATCGATTTGTGAAATTTAAGGAAACTATTTATTATATAAAGTATTTTTAAATTATATTAAAAACAACTATTATATAATTTACTTTATAAATTATTTTAGTATAAACTAATTTTAATATAAATTATTTTAATATACTAACTATTTTAATATAAACTATTTTAACTTATAATTCTTTTATATAAACTATTTTATTTTATATACTATTTTATTATATATACTATTTTAGTATCTAAACTATTTAAGTGGTGGAAGTTATGTTTTCAAAGTTATGAATTTCAAAGTATTATGTTTTGAAAATGTTATAATTTTAAATGTTTGGTTTAGAAAGTGTTATAACTTTGAAAATGCTATGATTTTGATATATTTGAAATGGAAATGATATCATATTGATTTGGTTTTGAAATGGAAATGATATCGTATTGATATGAGTTTGAAATGGCAATGATATTAGGGATGGCAATGGGGCGGGTCTAGGGTCCAAACCCGGTCGACCCGCCCCTGTTTTGGCCCATCCAGACCCGCCCCATTGGGTCATTGGGGCGGGTAGACCCGTGACCCGTTCTTGAGTGCTTCGGGTCTAGGGTCGGGTCGGGGCTCGGTTGACCCGCCCCAACCCGACCCGCACTACTAGTATCTCATGAAACTGCTTTATTACTATAATGATTTATTAATCTTTTTAGATATAAGTGATTCTAGCATGGATATTAAAATGTTCCAATAAATAATCTATATAAAAAATTAGAGTATTAAGTTGCGTCATTGATAATTATACAATAGCATATGTATATATTTTCTGAATTGTTATTGTACACATCATTTTTATTAACTTTCCTTAGACACGTTGTTATTTGTATTTCATGTATTATTTGGTGATAACGAGTATAAACAAATAAATATATGTAAGTTGGCACACAATTTTGAATCAATACATGAGACTCACCGGGTCTTGGGCGGGTCAGGTCTACCCTGACCCGTACAGGTCCCGGGTACGGGGCAAAATTCCAAACCCGCACCGGGTCTACGGGGCAGGTCTGGGGCGAGGTCAAAAAAATCCAGGACGGGTATGGGGCACTAAAACCCGCCCCAACCGGCCCCATTGTCATTCCTAAATGATATTTTGGTTTTGAAGTATAAACTATTTTGAAATGACCGCGGTGTTATAATAACGATTGGTTGTAAAGAGACCGGGATAGGATATTGTCGTACTTTCTGCCAATATTGAAAACCACTTTACAACCATGTACGCGGTGGAGATTCCAAAATTAAGTAGGATGGTGGCGACGTCCTATTGAGGTATATACGTGGACCCGACTCCCATGAGTTGGCATAAGGTGGATAAAACAGGAGCAATTGGCGGGCCAATGAGGTAGCTCCTCTGATTGGACACACTCCTTCGATTGCCATTCTATTACTTTGTGATTGATTTGGTGCGCACCTTTGATTTTTTTTTAATTTTTGAGAATGTGACTCGAGGTGGGCGGTAGTGGATGCTATGCGTTACCACCAGCCCGGAAGTGTAATTGGTATGTCTACCCTGGCATTGCCTAGTTGTGCCGTGTCACCTACCCTAGCGCCTTATACGAGTTTCTTTTGTACCATACCTATGGAGTGCCCTCTGATGACGCCCAGTACGGGGGAGATTACGGTACTGTATAGACTATGGGAATAATAAAATGTGTTAAGGTGGAAAATGTAAAGCCTTAACGCTATTTTGATAGTTTACTTTATTTTAGACATTATTATAATAGCTACATTGCTACATAGTAGATAGTTTAACGGATCCTCAGAGGATGGTTATCCCAAAAATCCTTTGAGTTACTTGTATTTCAGTTGTTATTTCACTTGAGTTGGATTAATTGATATAAGAATGTTAATCCTGACTCGAGTATTTTGTGTTTTGCTTTACGCTCTGGTCAGACTGAGTGATACAGCTTTTGAGACTTACCTTTAGAGTTGGAGCTTCGTTTGAAGATCCATCTACATCTATTCAACTTGTAGTTATTCAGTTGATTCATGTATGTATTCTAATTCTTGTATCTGATTATTGTATTTGAAGACTTCTGTTATATCTTATTTAACTCTGTTATATATATAGTAGCTTCATGAACTACTATTCTTTTGTTTCCGCTGCATATTGTATATTACTCCGTGACTGTGATTCTATGATTATTTATTTACCGTATATGCTGAGTTTTGCCAAATATAAATTAACAATCTGGTATTTTGAGCAACTCAAATCCGGCATATGTGTCTGCCTATGCACTTGGCGGGTGCAGCATGATAGGGGGTTCTTGTATTTGGTTTGGTAGCGAGCGGATGACTCTTACTCCTACATGTCCCTGCGGGGGGATGGTGCAGTCGAGAGGCTGGCCGTAAAGGCAGAACACAGGTACCAATGTATGCTATGGTGGGCGTTACCCCACTGACGGTTGGTCTGTTACATGTGGTATCAGAGCTTTGGTTTTAGGTAGAACTTAGCATATAAAGTAAATTTAATTACAAAACTGCTTTCGTTCGAGCTTGAATTCTTCCCCTTGATTCGAATTTCCATTGAATTTTAGAACGTTCCCCTCGGTTCCAAAATCTATTCTTTCCTCTCTCATTCATTCTGAAATTCATTCTTATCTCTCCCTTTTCATATTCTTCTGATTCTGAAGCATCCCATAGCTCCACTATATGACTTGTAAAGGGGTGAAACTCCTTTACAATAGGCATTGATTCACCGGAGATTTTTGTCTCATCGGTTTAGATGATGCTATCTCATGTTATGCTTGAATTCTATCTCTCATGATCTGATGTCGATTTGCCTCGGAATTCTGCATCGATTTCATTCCTGAAGTCACGGTTGACCCGTATAAGGTCATCCGTGATTTATATTAATATATCTATCTTCCTAGTTTGAAGTTCAATTATCTTATCTCTCATTCATGCCTTTCTTCCAGTTAGAATTCGCTTTGATTATGGTTCCCTTGAATTTGAATTTCTATACTTGTTTTGAATCCATTCTGGTATCATCGAGTGAGGGAATTGTATTTGTGTTAATATTAAAATGTTTTATACATGTGTTATTTGAGTTATTAATGTTGATTTAGATTTTTGATCGATTCGTTTGATCAACGCTATTGATATGATTTTCAAAACACTTGAACAGAGCAAACTGACATAATATTGTTTTCAAAATTGACAAATGAAATAAATTTTGTATGATTATATTATATATATAAATAAATTTTATGAAATTAAATAGTTAACTGAATTGGTTGTTAGAAATGATAATCTTGATTATCATTTATTGTTTTGAAAATCAATGACTATTGCCACATGATATAAATAAATAAAACATAATCTATAAACTGATTCGGAATCTAAATGAATTCAAATTAAGAATTTGAGAATTTAATTTCCAGTGATTTCAAACTTTGGTTTTAAACTTTAAAATATATATTATCGAAAGTATTTTCAAGTAGAAAAACTTTGGTTTTAAATTTTAAAATATATATTATTGAAAGTATTTTCAAGTAGAAATCGATTCCAGAGAATTTTCAAATGTTTAAATCGGTACTCTCCTATTTTGTCGCTGGAAAATAATTTCGGTGATGATGGCCGCATCATCGACACTCATTTTCGAGTTTCGAAGTGAAGAGACCAATTCGTAGTTTTGCTACACTTTTGATTTGGAAAATTAAATTGATTTGAGTTTCTAAAGTATGACTTGATTTATAATATATTGGTATATGATTTTAGGCCTGATTTGATAGATATATGTATCTCTAAATTGTTTGAAGTTAATAGGAAATTTAATTCTCAAATTTATGTTAAGGGATGATTTCAAAATAAAGCCAAAATTTTGAATGAATATTTAAATTTGAAATAATTGAATTAGAAATTTTACTTGTATAATATTCAATTACATTCCAATATAACTTACCTAAATCATTCAGAAGTTGAATAGGTAATTGAATAATTTACAATGTGAAATTATAAAAATGTTAATAAAATAATAAGTTGATTGAATAGTAAAAGAGACAAATTAGATAAATTTTGTTTAGAAAAAACCTTTCTGTATTAAATATTAATAATTTGAAATTTAATCAACTTAATGAAATATCTTGAATTTAAAATAAATTATTGAATATTAATTAATTTAAATTGAAATTTATAGGGTTTTACATTGATTTTTTATTTTGTATTTCAATCTATTTTCTTTCTGGTTGTTTTATTCTCCTACCTCCTTCCTTTTCGGGGACGAAAAGTTTTAAGTGGGGGAGAGTGTAACGACCCGTAAATTTTGATGGTTTTATTTATTTAATTAATTGAAATTTTATGAAATTTTAAATAATAAAATTTTGAAATTAAAATTGGATATTTGGAATACGTCTATTTAAACATAGTAAATGGTAAATTTTCATTTGATAATATGAAAGTTTATTTTATTGTGCAATTTTATTTAAATTCAAATCAATTAAATTGATGATGATAAAATGTTTTCCAAACTTGAATATTTTTATACGATAAATTTGTAAATCATCTTCTGAGTGAGACGTCATATTTCGTTTCTCAAAGTTTTGAATGTTATTGCTCCATTTATCTTATTTTCGGCAAAATAGCAGCATTTTCAGTGTCGAATGTTGACTTTTGATATTTCGATCGTATCACTGATATATGTATACCATTTTGATCGTCTCGTCATGTTGATCTCTGGTGTATGTTCAATTTTGTATTTTGAGGTTTGGTACATAGTGGAAACCGTAAAATGGTCAGTCGTATCGGTTCTAAAATTTTAGTTGTTAAAACATCTGGTGACCATTCATTTCTCAACTGTGAAAACCAGTAGCCATTTATATTTCATATTTCCAGAAATGATTGTACACTACAACAAAATGTTGATTTAATAGCAAGTAGGGATTGCACAGTAAATTGGCTTGCTGTCATTTGATGTTAATCCCTTTTCTTATTTAATTGATAACGCGTTTAGCCGCAGTTAATTAGACAAGAAAATTACTTCGCGGACTTCTTATTCATGCCCCCCTAAATTTCGCTATTTCGTTCTCCCCAAAAAAAGATCCCGCTCTAAACCTAAATTCATCCTTCAACCACGACCCCCTCAAATTCAATCTCCATCTCATAAAAGCCCAGAGAAATTCGATCCCCAACTCACGACTCTCCACAACTATCCACGCCTGAAGCTGTCGCCTATTGCTCTGACTCTCCATGCATCCTTGAAGAAGCAGTATCAGGCGTCGTTGAAGAAGCAGTAGCCGGCATCGTTGAAGAATCTGTAGCAGGCATCGCCGAAGAAGCTGAAGCATTGAAAATAGTAAGCTTTGATTTGTATGTTGGTATTTTTTTAGTTCCTGTATGTTTCGATCTGTATTTTATTTTGAAATCGGTAAGCTTTGATTTGTAGATAAGTTTGACAATGTTAGCTGAGTTCTGATTTCACTTGCCATGTTAACTGAATAATATAAATAGTATGAGTAAAATGGTTTGACGTTTTGGACTGAATAGTTTTGCGTGAGTAGATGACAGTGATTCAAAATAGAATGCCTGCACACATACTTGTGCTTTTATTTTTCTGTATATGTACGAACGTACATGTCTTTTATGTTTGTATATGTACATTCATACGTACCTCGCACCTGTTTAATCACAGTTTACAGGTATAATTTGTTCGTCTGTGTTGGATGTTTAGTTGATTTCCTGAATCCTCCCTTTAAATTGTTGGTTGAGGTTACATTTGCTTTCATATGTTTGAAGAATGGATTGGATATTTTCCAGATATCTTTTGACCTAAACAACACAACGAACTAAGTCAAATTCAGGTTATACAAAAGTGACGTCTTTTTATCGTTTCAGGCGATGTGTTTTGGGTTCAATTTCGCAAACAAAATTCTAGATTTTAGTTTGGGTTTTGTAATTGATCTGGGTTCAGGCGATTTGGGGTGAATTTTGGTTTTGGCTTGAACTGGAAGCATAAGTGATTTTGCAGATTCTCAAGTTCGGGTTTGGGTGAGTTGGAGGATGGCAATAATTGATTGTTTTGGTGAAGGGGGGAGGGGGTTTCAGGTTGAAGCGGATGTTGCTGCAGTGGTTGTGAGAGCTGTGGATGTTCGCGATTGGAGGAGGTCGTTCGTGGGTTTATGGTGAAGATAGTTGGTTAGAGAGGTTGCGGGTAGAGGAAGTTGAAGAGGTGGTTCAGGCAGAGGTGGAGGCAGCAGGTATGTAGGCAGTAGCATTATGGTTGAATGTAACTGAAATGCAGAATTATGTGAATTGGTTTTATTTTAAAAAAAAAATAGGAATGTATGCATAGGATTGGAACTGGTGCAGTAAGAGGTTGGTGGAGGTTGAAGGCAGGCAGAAGGTTTGAAGTGTTGACAGTTTTGTATTTGCATGCTCAGTGGGATGGTGAAATTGTGATGATGTTGATGGTGAACTGAAGTGGGGTGCTGATATTGAAAATTGGGTGATTAGGGTAGTTGTATTTGGTTTGTGTAGTTGCTGTTGAGGAGGTGCACTGTTGAGCAGTAGTTGTAAAGGAAGTGTGTTGTTGTGTGACTGTGAGATGAACAGAGGATGGGCAGTTTATGGTCGATCTGGTGGCGGTAGTGATGTTATGTGATAGGGGATGTTCGTTTGAGTGAGTGGTTGTTTGTTTGATTGGGTAGCAGTGGAGCAGTGTGGAATTTTGTTTGGTTGATGCACAGTGCAAATGAATTGACAGTTGCAAAACGTGGTATGGGCGCAGTGATATATTTTATATGCACATAGTATGGCATAGAGTATGGCAAGGATGTTGATTGTTTAGGGGTTGTTGACTGGGTATGCACTGTGCACTGATATGCACAGTGATGGTCAGAAAGTAAGGGCGGATGGATGATCAGTTGCATGATATGACAGTTTTGGTCAGGTTGTGGGTATTAAAAGCACATGCAGTTTGATGGTGTAGTGATGTTTGTTGAGAGAAGAGGCTGTGATGATGAATGGGTATGATTATTGAGTGGTGAAGTTTTAAAACAAAAGTCCTACAAAAGTTCTATTTGAATCACATGCAAAGACTATAACAACTGATATTGTAAATGAAAATGTTTTAAAACAAAAGGCACAAACAAATTAATATTCAGTTGTAGTTGTCCATGCAATTAATTTTTGTCCACCAATTTAGTCCTTCAGTTTTCAGCTTCTATCATATTCGTATCTATATAACATCAAACTACCACCGATATCTATAAAGGGAGTCACACTTTCATCATGACTTCAACACTTATTTATGTAACATATGCACAATTGGCTTACATACATGGTAGCATTGGTGTGTGTCATTGGCTTACGTACATTTGAACATAAGCTTTGACTTAAGAAGTAAAGTTAGAAGTATTTCAAATTTACACTTATTTAACGTCAACTTTGTTGATGTGTTGTGTTGCAGGTTAGATTTAAATTGGATGAGGAATGGCGAAAAGAGGGCATATTTCAGCAAATGGGGTGCATTTTTAGAGCTTCAAAAGCTAGATTAGTTCGCAAAATAGCAGTTGCAAGGAACGAAGAAGAAAGAAATCAATTGAAACCCGACAACCTAAGTATGAATGAGTGGAAGAAGTTTGTCAAGTCCAAAACAACTCCAGAGTTTAAGGTAAAGTCGGTTTCAGGTTCTGTTGATGAAATTAAGCAGTAGTTACACATTTATTGTTGATGAGATTGTATGCTTTAAACAACGTCACTACAAGAAAATGGTATATTTATTGCAAGAATGGACAGCATTGAAACATAAATTGCTGTCTTTGTTTAATTATTAGTTGCTTAGCGTCAAATACAACGCATTATCCATGTTGTTAAAGTTTCCCACAGCAAAACGAAAAATTAGGCGGTCCGTATTATTTCCCTCCCTCCCATTTTCATTACCACGAAATTCCATTTTCACTGCCAAGTCCAAAACCCTAAATCACAGAAAACTCCCCATTTTCATCGCTCATCAAAATCCTAACGCGTTCGAATCTGTCTTTCGGTATTATCGCATCTTTAGAATCCTACACTCCAAAGTCGTCTCTCTGTAATATATTCCTTTAATTAACTTTCTTCTTCATATCTCTCAATGATTGATGGAACCGATTTATGTGATTTTGTTCTTACTAGGTGCATCTAAGAGGAAAAGCAGGAAAGAATGTTGATTTTGAGAAAATCGCAAGGAGAACTCCAGGTTTTACTGGGGCAGACCTTCAAACTCTTATAAACGAAGCAGCAATTCTCGCAACAAGATGCGACTTAAGGGGATCAGCAAAGACGAGATCAGCAACGACGAGATCAGTAAAGATGAGAACTCCAGTCTAAATCCGGTTTCAATTCGAATTTATCTAATTTGATTTAATTGCTTTAATTTTACTTTCTAATTTGATTTTATGCAGTAATCTAGGACATGCTCTAATTGCTTCTTTTTTCCTGTAGGGTATTTGACTTTTAAAGTATATACAACATGCGATTTCATTGTTAGGGATACTGGAAATTGCAGTCCACGCTTAATGAGATGTACGATGGCTCAGGTATTGTTTTCAATTTTATCACATTTTAGGCTGCACAATGCCATATTATTACTAGACAAAAGATCTGTCATCGCTATGTATACATATCTAAGCCTTTGTAAGAGTTCAACGCACACTGATCAGGCATTCACTAGTGAAAAACAACTATCTAAAATAGACAGTAATTTTGATCGCTGATTCTGAAAATGATAAGGTTAAAGAAAACATAGGCCAAATAGTGATAGCTATGAATACACTAAGTAGTGCCAACTAACTGCAGTCCTTGCAACTGATTTGGCATCATAGTACATTGAAGCAATGTTTTTCACTCAGATGCAAGTTCGAGTCTTGAACATGACCTTGTGGAATATTCATTTTTTAAGTGAATGCTAGTTCTTGAAATGACATTTCTCAGACCCTTCTGTACCTACGAGCCTAACGATCTGGATTACACTCTTTACTGCTAAGTACTATTATCTTGTAATACCAGATACCATGTACTGGAGATCTCCTGTCGACATCTAGCATGTCGTTAGCGCTAATGATTCAACCGCTGGCACTTCCTCATCCAAAAGAAGAACCTATACAAGTAATATGAATACCCTGTCATTTTATTTACTTTTATGCCCTGTCCTCTATATTGCAGATGCATATACGATTTGATTATTCGTGAAGTTTCATCTTTGAATCTGCGAGTGCATAAAATCTCTGTGTGATCTTTCCCTTGGTGTCTATGTTCACTATTCTTTAAATCGCATAGCGTGCACATGCACATGCACATGCACACATATATATATATATATACATATATTCACGTGTGTGTGTTCATGTGTTTGTGTGTTGAGTCTATGATGTTACACCCCCAAATAAAATTTTCAGATAATATAGAACCATGGCATGTATGTCATGATACTTTATTTTCCTATATTAAAGATTGCCGTGAATCGATTTTGCTTCACCTTTTTTAAAAAAAAATTCAAAATACATCATTATTGAAGACTGATACAATGACAGAAGCATGGCAATTCTTTGTTTACAAGTTATTTCTTTGCATCCTCAATCGTTATCGTATCTGCATCTTTTGGCTCTTCAATTTTGGCAATGCTAGCAGTTTTTGGTATAACCATGTAAAGAACTAGCAAAGATGACAAGATTCCTTCATGAATATAAAGCCAACGTAACCCATGCTTGCACACAACATTGTTGTAATGTTAATTTTTTTAATATATTGGACTGGAAATTAATTTTATTCTGTTTTTTTTTAAAATTGAACATAAATGAAATTGTTGCTTTTGTTAAAATAAATTAGTTATAGATTGCCAACAGGATTGGCTCGGTTGGTTGCCAGTTCAGACCACGAGATTAAATGTTATGAGTTCGATCCTTGAGATTGACACTTGTTGGCATTAATGAATCATGTTAAAAAAAGTAGTTATAGATTGAAATTGTTTTTTTTTAAGATTTAATATTTGTTGTATGAATTAATAAATACTTAATTATGTTTATTTGGTAACAAATTTGATACTAAAAAGAACCTCGATAAATTTGAATTGCTAGATGTACCCAAAAGAAAAGCTTAGATAGATGATGGATGGATCTAAAATTGAAGGTTTGTATTTCAGTGGATGATATATTTGAAAAACTGTAGGATTGTAATAAAGTAGATGAATATCTCAATGTTTTGAAGGATTTAAGTGAAAATATTGGTAATGATATATTAAATAGAGTGAGTTTTGAAAATATGGAGTGTTGTAACTTGTAAAAGTTAGTTAAATTTGTAAATATATTGTATAGCAAATTGATATTTGTTGTTTGTTTATATTTTAAAATTTTAACATAAATTAAATGGTTGTTAAGATAAACAAGTTGTAGAAGTTAATTTTTTAGGCGTATTATTTGTTACATGAAGTAATAAGTGCTTAATCACATATATTTACGTAATTAAAAAATTAAAAAGAAGAAGATACAAGTTTGCTAGATGGAAAAATTGCTTAGATAGATGAGATGAAATGAATTTAAAATTGAAAAATGTGTATTTAAGCGGTTGATAAAATTTTGAAAAAGTTGGATTTAAGTTAGTTTGTATTTGAGCGGATCATAATTTTGAAATTTTGGAGGATTCAAGTGAAAATATTGCCAATGAAACCGAACAGAGAGAATTTTGAATATATGGAGAAGTTGAATGAAAATATATATGAAAATTAACTGGAAGTAATCGAGAGTTCGAAGATACAAAGGATATAGATGAAAGCATAGCTATATCATTAAGAAGAGCGAACAAAATTTCTGCTTTACTATTAAATAATTGATTGATTGAATTGCCAAGTTATTCTTCATTACATTTTCTATTCATCCTGCATTGATGTTTTTGTTTATTTCTACTTCAATATGATGTTTCCCTTCATTTTCCAGGTCGTTGATTTTGGAGAAAGTGGACCTTTAAGGTGTTCACGCTGCAAGGGGTACATTAATCCATTTATGAGATTTGTTGACCATGGAAGACGGTTCATTTGCAACTTATGTGGTGAGTGCTTGATGTGTGTGCGTGCCCGCGCGTGTGTGTGGTGCGCGCGTGCATGCGTGTGGGATTAAGGATCCACCACACTCCTCTTTTGGGTTTGTATTAAAGTGGTTGACATGATACATAGTTTGATTAGCAATCTTGGTAGAAGGTACTAAAGGCTTCAGCAAGCCGACTCAAAAAATTGGTTATGTGGGATATAGCGTCATGCTTTTCTTGTTGCGTTTGCATAGTAATTAGACACTTTTGCTTGATAATCAAAGTATAAGTCTTCCCTACAGGAAAACTACTTGTTAGTACCTTTCTTATTTTTTTTGGAGAAAATTTAGTAGCTGATATTGCAAATTTGGACATGTTGTGCTTTTCTCCACTGTTTTCAGTCCTGTTTCTCCACCTTAAATTTCATGTTTATTATGTGGGTCTGCGATCTCAACTGTTCTGGGCTAGTCTACCTATAAGAAGAGAAGTCTATAAATCCTATTTGTATATGGAAAAAGCTATATGTAGCTTAACATGCATCTTTGCTTTTGGCAGGATTTACTGATCAGACTCCACGAGATTATTTTTGCAACATTGGTCCAGACGGTAGGCGTCGAGATGCTGATGAGAGAGCTGAGCTATGTAGAGGAACGGTGGAGTTTGTTGCTACAAAAGAATACATGGTATGCAAGCTTGTAAAGTAATAATCTATCTTATATTTCTTTTAGTTTATTTGTCAAGACTATATCATTACGTGAACTTGCAAAATTCGCACTCGACTTTCCATTTATGTTTTTTTAATTGTTACTGTTTTAATGATGGTAACTCTTCCTGCTGTGTATTTGTAAATTGAAAGTTTATCAGACAGAAATTCTTTGGAAGTACTGACCTAGTAGGTAACACATGCTGCTTAAGTGATTATAAACTGCAGAACGAATTTCTTTTATAACCAGTTGTATTGTTTATTTTCTTTGTACATTTACCTGTTTTCCCCAATAGTATCTTGTGCATTAAATATACTTGCTAGAGATGCAATCCTGAAATACATTTGTTACAACTAAATTTCTTGTTCATGAATATCACGCTGTCATCTTAGATGTTTTCAATTTTGCTTACCCTTTCTTTTTTTACTATACTGCAGGTTCGCGATCCAATGCCCGCTGTATTTTTCTTCCTAATTGACGTATCAATGAATGCGTTACAAACAGGTGCTACTGCGGCAGCTTGTAGTTCAGTTAGCCAAGCAATTGCTGATCTCCCGGTAATTCTTCATATTATAGATCATTTACTTATCGATTTGTATGGATGCTCTTTAAACAATAGTGACAACCATGTCTATGGTCTTAAAATTGTATATTCATGCCCACGCAGTCATCCTGCTTGCTTTAAATATCTCATATATTTCTACCTTTTTCCTTCTAGTTTCTGCTATAAAATGAAATACAAGATATTCAAATTTGAATTGTATTTGTTATATTTGCTTACAGTCAAATGCATTACACATCAGAGTAAAAAAAGAGTAAAAAAGACTGATACAATGACAGTTAAAAACTATGCAAGTTTTATCAATTAAAAACTGAACATCTAACCGAGCATTTGCTCAGTTAAAAACCGAGTCTATGCTCAGTTAAAAACCGAGTCTATGCTCAGTTTAAAGCTGAGCAAGGTTGCTCAGTTAAAAGCTTAGTACAAGCTCGGTTAAAAATGGAATATAAGATTGGTTAAAAACTGGGTAAAAAACTGAGCATAAGCTCGGTTAAAAACTGGGTTAGAATGAGGATGGAGGAAGTTGTTGTTGGTTATGGGAAGTCAGGTGATATGGTTTGTGGTGAATGTAAGTTGCGAAGGCAGTTAGTTTAGATGGTCAGTTGAAGGGGCAGAGGGCTTGGCAGTAAGGTGGAAACTGAAGTGGGGTAGTTAAGTTGGCAGAGGTGGTGAAATTGAAGTAGAGGAGTTGATGGCAGTGAATGGAAAATGGGTGTCTGATTGTTCTGTGCAGGGTTGACAGTTTTAAGACTGGTGGTTTGTGGTGAATTGGTGCAGTTTAATTGATAGGCAAGTAATTGAACTGATGGTGAATGTGGTGTGTTTGGCAATGAGTTAGAAGGACTCGAAGTGGATGTTAAGAGTCCAGCTGTAGGCAGAGGAATGGAGATGGCAGAGGAGAAGGTTTTAGTTAGTGTAGGCAGAGGATATGTAAGTTTAAGTCAGAGTAGGCAGTGAGTCAAAATTTTACACTGAACAATGATAGTGGTAACTTTAGAATATTTTTTTGTTTGAAAAGGCTAATTGCAAAAAGCACGGAGAGCTAAACTTTAACATTGCACAGTGTTACTTATATGGATGAAATCAGCACATAGTTAAAGAGTGATATAAGTAAAATGGTATGAATCTGAAAGGGGTATTCGTCAGACTAAAATATTTTACGGTGGAAGGATTGTGCAGGTATGGCAGTTAATAGTTGTGCATGTGTACTGCTTATGCGACAATAATGTCAGATAGAAAATTTGCGAAATATGTAAAAGGGTATTTATTAATATAAAATAGGCTGGAAATGAATGGAACAAAACAATTGGCGTACATAGAAAATTAATCAACATCAAAATGTAAGACAATGTTGTACTGTTTATAAATTTAAACCTGCAAAAGGTTGGTAATTTATGAAGTGGAAAGATAAATAAATATGTTAGTTCACTCAGTTAATAGTTAGAACGACTACCGCTGACTGATATATCACCTAAATTTTGTAAAGCAACCTGAAGATTTTGATTTTGATTTTTCTTTCTTTTTTTCGACTAAAGTATTCTCAGCTCATATACTAGTTCATTTAGTAGGCTGAGCTCAATCAGCTCATATACAGTCCTTATCTTTTTTTGTTATGAAAAATTATATAACTTGCGGATGATGTTTAGGTTGAAAAATAACCTATGTGCTTCGTTTTGACAGGTGCTGTATGATGATACCAGGGTTACTACAAGTTGCAAGGGAGGAAAAATTATTTTGCTGCATTCATTCTCTTTCAAATCGGTCTAAAGCTTGGATTAATGTATTTTGTATTGACATATATCTTTGCTTTTAGTATGTATCGTTTTGGTTAGCTACGGTTGTTATTGTTTTTTTTGAGATCACAAATATTTAATGTTTGAAACTTTGTTTACGAAATATTATGGACATATATATATATATTGTGGTTTGGCTTATGTCTCCATTTGATTACGGACATCACAATGTGATAATTGTGTTTTTTTGAAATTTTATAATATAATTGTAGAATTGTAAATTGTAAGCTGGAATGTATGTAGCAACAATGATAAAAACTTATAGCGTTTTAACTGTGCTATGGAAAGATGGTTTTTCCCAGTTTTAATATACTACAGCATTATGATAGTGCTATAAACAGTTTTCATAGCAAATAAACAATGCTATAAAAGACAGCTAAACGCTATAAAAAGTAGTTGTATTTAAGCATACAATTTACGATTGCATCCCAAAACGCTGTTGAATTTTGTTTTGTATAGCGTTTTTGGACGCTATTGTATATTTCGTATGTATGGCAACTTATTGTTATATAGCATTCATAAAAACGCTATAGTTTTACTTCATAGCGATTTTTCAAGGCTATTACAAATCATGTTTATAGCACTTTTAAACCGCTATGAAAAGTCCTTGTCCATAGCGTCTCTTATAGCGTTTTTTATGTTGCCATTATAGGTCACTGACCTATAACAACATGTTAATATACAGCGTACCAAAACACGCTATAGTAGCCTATAATAGCGTTTTTTCAACGCTATTAAAGGGTGTTTTTGTTGTAGTGGTATTTCTATAGTTACATCATTTATTTTATTCGTGACCTTTGCATTCTTTTATCTCCTTCTATATATATATATATATATATATATATATATATATATATAATATGCAAAGGAACAGACGTGTTCTTCTTCCCCTACCTGCTCTGAACCCAAGCACGCATGTAACCCCATCAAACCTTTCCACTCTCGACCCTCTCTCGCTCTCCCTCTCCTCTCCTCCACTCACCAGCATGTCCATGGTGTTGCTCCACTCAAGCCTGGTCCATCACCGTGTCCCGCATATACCCACAGCCATGAGCTTCCACCGACCGATCCATCACCTTTCCACTAAAGTTTGCATCACCTCGGCACATGTGGCCTCCTCCATCTCCAGCGACCTTCTTCCCCTTATCCCCACTTGTTCTAGCAATTAAGGTAATCTAATATATATATATATATATATATATATATATTGACTTTATAATAAATGTTTACTTTGGAATATAAAATGTGGGTATGTACGGTATATATATTAGTCTAGATATTTATAACTATTTGGATTATGAACTTCTTTGTTTTACTGTTATAAAAAATTTCTACATCATATACAGGGGTTAACTAACGTATTAGTTATATCGTCAATTTATATTTTTATAGTATATATATATTCTATGTTATATATATACACTGCTAATTCATATATTTATATATATGTGTGTGTGTGTGTTACATGCTACTTATTTATATATATTTTTCGTGCTATTGAGTATATAAATTATGTTGTTTCGTATTTTATAATATGGGTGTGTGTGTATATATATACACACACACACACATATAGCGCTCTATATGTATGATAATAATATTTCAAGTCTGTCTTCATTTCGTTCCATCTAGATATATATATAGTTTATGTGTATACTTTAATCTGTGCCCACTTCTCGATTTTTTTATGAAAAGTTGTATATATTAAATCTAATGAGGTTATTTTATATATGTGTTATTATAATACTGATTTGAAGAGAGTGTGTGTGTGTGTGTGTGTGTGTGTGTATGTATATGTATCGAATGTATGTTGAATACCTCTTTAAGTTTATATGTTATATAAGCTTTGACTAACCTGTGTTTATATGTATAAAGTAAGTTTAAAACATAGTATGATTATAATATGTTTAAGGTGTTATAAAATATAAGATTTATATACACTAATTTATGCAAATTTGTATAAGTATATATGTTTATGTATATTACTATATATGCTGTACACTATTAACACTATTTGTTCAATGGTATAATACAAGTAGTTATTTAAGAACATATGATGTATATATGTTTATTTTAATATATGTGTTTAATTTAAAACAATGATTTTTGAATGCATATATATATTTAATTTAATATATGTTTAAATTTAGAATATGATTTTATATATATATATATATATATATATATATATAGTTCTATATATAATTATATATAAGTTCACTTATACCATATATCTGCATCGATCCAGTTCTGATTTGATTTCATCTATTCCATATATATCAGCTTTGTTCGTTGAATCGTGTCCATCAAGCCTTGCTTTGGAATTCGTATCTTATTTCTTTGTCAAATCTATCTTGTCTCGAAAGGTGGGCAATCACTCACGATTAATGTTCTTATATTTATTAAATTTGATTTCAATTGAAACGACAATTGAAATATGCTGATGTAGTTATTTACATTTTTATATATGCTATTATCTGTATCTGTTCACCTATGACATCTGGCCCCGTTATCTGTTACTTATATCGATGATATATGTCTATTATATTATTATCATATCTGTTATCACTCTGCAAATTCCCTGTTAGTATAGAATTCACTATGGGTTAAAATGATACACACCCGAACAATCTGTAGAATATGAGAAAATCGATATGGGTTGAAATGTTAAACCCAAGCGATTTTCAATTGAATTGAATTTGGGATTGCGGGTTGAAATGATATATATCTGTATATATATTTCAATTACGGATTGAAATGATAAATATCCGTATCACTTGACCATAGGATAGAAAATTATATATAGACGCCGTTGGTCTATATATAAATATTTTGAAAATGATTTATATGGTTTTTTAAAGAAATATACGGTTTATATAAATATTGATTTTGATATTATATAAATGTTATTTTATATATAGTTAAATTTTTGATTCTAAGCTATGTATAAATTTGTTTTAATATAAAATAAGTTCAATAATGAAGTTTGATTTTATTAAAATTTAATTTAAGTATTTATTTAAATTATATTTTAATATAAAGTTTATAACGATTTTAATAAATTAAGGTTGAGAAGATGAATTTGAATTTGATTTGAAATTGTATTTAATTAAGAATTATATTAAATTAAAAAAATCGATTTGGAACTTATTGAATTTGAGATTTTTTTTAGGACATGATTTTATAGTTTGATTTTGGTTAAGGTGATTTAATTGAATATTTCAAGTTTAAAATTGAAGTAAATATTTAGTTTATTTGTAATTTGAGGTTTTATTTAAATGATATTGGGTTTTATTAAGTGAATATTTCAAAATTAAATTATATTAAAGTGAATTTGATATATATATATATATATATATATATATATATATATATATATGAAATTACCAAATTTAGTTTTGAGAATGTTGAATATTTAAAGCTTTGAATATATTGAATTGAAATGGTTTATTTTGCGGTTCAAACTTGTATTTGAAATCGACATAATCTGAAATGATTTATTGAGAAATTGAATTGAATTGAAATTTGATGACTTGAGATTGGATTTCATTTAAATTTTGAAATTCGAGTGATTTGGAATCGATTTGTGAAATTTGAGGAAACTATTTATTATATAAAGTATTTTTAAATTATATTAGAAACTATTCTATAATTTACTTTATAAATTATTTTAATATACTAACTATTTTAATATAAACTATTTTAACTCATAATTCTTTTATATAAACTATTTTACTTTATAAACTATTTTATTATATATACTATTTTGATGTCTAAACCGTTTAAGTGGTGGAAGTTATGTTTTCAAAGTTATGAATTTCAAAGTATTATGTTTTGAAAGTGTTATAATGTTAAATGTTGGTTTCGAATGTATTATAACTTTGAAAATGCTATGATTTTGGAAATGGATATATTTGAATTGAAAATGATATCATAATGATTTGGTTTTGAAATGGAAATGATATCGTATTTATATAGGTTTGAAATGGCGATGATATTTTGGTTTTGAAGTATAAACTATTTTGAAATGACCGCGGTGTTATAATAACTATTGGTTGTTAAAGAGACCGGGATCAGATATTTTCATACTCTCTGCCAATACCGAAAACTACTTTAACAACCGTGTGATGAAAATTTCAAAATGAAGTAGGATGGTGGAAACGTCTTATTGAGGTATATACGTGGACCCGACTCCCGTGAGTTGGCATAAGGTGGCTAAAATGGAAGCAATTGACAGGTCAATATGGTAGCTCCTCTGATCCGACACACTCCTTCAATTGCCATTCTATTACTTTGTGATTGATTTGTTGCGCACCTTTGATTTTTTTATTTATTTTTGGGAGTGTGGCTCGAGGTGGGCGGTAGTTGCTGCTATGCGTTACCACCAGCCCGGAAGTGTAATTGATATATCTACCCTCGCATTGCGTAGTTGTGCCGTGTCACCTACCCTAGCGGGCTTTTACGAGTTTGTTCTGTACCATACCTATGGAGTGCCCTCTGATGACGCCCAATACGGGGGAGATTACGGTACTGTATAGACTATGGGAATATATAAAATGTGTTAAGGTGGAAAATGTAAAGCCTTAAGGCTATTTTAATAGTTTACTTTATTTTAGACATTATTGTAATAGCGTACATTAGTACATAGTAGATAGTTTAACGGATCCTTAGAGGATGGTTATCCCAAACATCCTTTGAGTTACTTGTATTTCAGTTGTTATTTCACTTGAGTTGGATTTATTGATATAAGAATTTTAATCCTGACTCGAGTGTTTTGTGTTTGCTTTACGCTCGGGTCAGACTGAGTGATACAGCTTTTGAGACTCACATTTAGAGTTGGGGATTCATTTGGAGATCATCTATATTTATTCAGCTTGCAGTTATTCAGTTGATTCCTGTGATGTATTCTGATTCTTGTATCTGATTATTGTATTTGAAGACTTTTGTTGTACTTATTTAATTCTATAATATATATAGTAGCTTCATGAACTACTATTGTTTTGTTTCCGTTACATATTGTATATTACTCTGTGACTGTGATTCTATGATTATTTATTTACCGTATATGCTGAGTTTTGCCAAATTTAAATTAACAATCTGGTATTTTGGGCAATTCAAATCCGACATGTGTGGATGCGAATGGTTGAAAATATTAGGACATTACAAGTTAGCTATAAATTTCAAGTATTGGAAAACAGAAGAATACGTGAATAAGCGAGGAAAAGTAAGTACGTAAATTATAAGTTAATACGTAACCAAGTTTGAGAACCTATCGTCTTAGTCACAGTTACGTTTTTTGTGATTTTTCTGGTAGTGGGGTAAGCGTCAGGATTATTCATCTCATTATTACTCGGTCTGAATTCAAATATCGCTTCAATCCCCGAGAGATAGTGGAAAATCTTTTCGATTTTTTGGACCCTGTTTTCCTGCAGCATATAACAGTTTTTGTGCGTTACGCTCTGTACAACGTGCCATTAGTGATGTTACTATCAAGATGGTTCAAAGGTTACGTAGCAGTAAAAATACAGGCGAATTAAATTTGTGGATGGTATCCAATGGTGCGAGAGAATAGGCTAAAATTAATTGTGGACAACGCATGGATGCACTGGGGTGACGGCGAGATGAGTGGTAAAAACAATGTAAATAAGTCAGTACAAATTGAAAAGGGATGGAATAAAAGGTGTATAAACCTTATGAAACCTTTCACTTTCCACATAGGTGTACGCAAATAATGTGTATGTGTGATGTCCCACTTTGGCTTCTACCATCTACATGTTCTAAGTAGAGTATAATAGTTGCTTGAATAAGGATACATCGTAATGCGTTTTAAATTTGCAAACCAAAATGCATAATATGTGCAGGAAGGAGGTAACGTTAGTTGTGCAAAATGAGTGTGAAAAAATTTGTCTGCTTCTATGTGAGTAATGGGGCAGTAATATGATATTACTCAATTTCCAAACTCGCTTTAGAACAGAATAGTAGAAGATATATATTTATACATATATTCAGACACATATATATACTTTATATTAACATGGGCAGAATAAAATGAACAAAGGAATAAAATGTGTAATTATGCTTTTTTACCGAGTTAAGGATGGCAAGCATGTCATTAACCTTGTGTTCGAGTAGCCATTCTGCTTCCTTATCAAAAGCGGTGATGGTAGTAGACATAGAGGAGTCCAATATGTCAACATTTAAACGGTACCTAACAAACAAATTTTTAGTGGTAGTAGTTATTTTTCACAAAAAAATTGGAGCAAAGAATTCGACAAATGGTACATGTTTATGGGATGCGCAACCATTCAGTGGCATCCAGAGCAGAAATAGTTTGTGCCCTCAAAGTGAACCGTAGATTTGCAGAACGCACATGAGAGATAACTTAGGTAGAACTTTTCAATTTCACAATGGTTGCGGGTACGACGTATATTTTTCTCTAAATAAAAGTGTTGTTTATATAAGTTATTAGTTATATTGGCATAAATGTTTCGAGTTCAAAATGCAAATGTTGAACATAAAAAGGGCAAGCAGATGGGATTTTTTTTTCCAAAAATCGAGAACGGACAAACTATAACCACTGACAAAAATATAGGAGAGAAAAAATGGTCGAACGGTAGAAAAGTATGTACATGGGCGTACAACTGTTATGCATGTTCATGTATTACGTGAATGCAAAACGTACCCGACAGTTTTCTATCCCGACATCGTTCAAAAGCTGGGTGAGCGTACCGTTGGTCCGTTCTAACAAACCAGCACGGTTAAGAGTGGAGTGGTCTGTGTACTCAATTTTTTTTTCCACCATCTTGGTTGGATCTGGTTGGTGTGAAGAAACAAAGGCAAATGCAATTAAATGGATAGAAAAACTACCAATACATACAGAAAGCATACCTGCTTTTAACATCACTTAGTTCTGGCAAATCAATGTCTAGATATATTTTTGTCGCTTTGGTAGACCTGAAAGTAAATGCACCTGAGAAAGCAAAAATGTAAATTAGATGGCATTTTTGTTGGGATGGTGAGCAGCAGGTACATGGAACAAATAGCATACGGCCATATGTTGCAACTGTCAATGAGGTGACAACAATCGTGGGTGATCTCTCAAACTTCTGTACAATAGACTGGTCAAGTAAATCCCTTTGGCTCACCCATAATAATACAACGCTTGTATTCCCACTGCACGAGCAATAAAATGAAAACAACAATTGATTGATTGAATTAAAAAGTTAGGTTAAAATGGCAGCACCTATTGCTTTACACATGCAACTCTCGTTTCGGTGTTTGGGTTCCACTTTTAGAAACTACATCAAATACATTTGTTACAACATGTAATATACCATCCAAATCCGTATTAATACACGCATTTAAGACATGAGTGCACATACTTATGTTAGTGGAAATGGATGATGCAACTGGAAAGGAGAAAAGTACTCGTAAGATTATCTATACGACATAGCTTGCTTATAAGCGTGCCTTCATCAGCAAAGGCAAACTTATACCGTGATATTTGGTCTACTGCATCTGCTACCTTGACTGCTCGGCTATCAGTTCTCAGAACTATTATCCAGTCGTCATGTACAGTTCTGTAAGTTGTTTTAGCGTTATGGACATTGAACCTTGTCACGTCGTACACCGACAGTTCTTCAAACACGCTTTCAAACTGGTGAAGAATATGTTTTCGAACCGCTGTCACCTTCTGATTTCTCTGTCACAAATAACATTGATTTTGATTACGAGGATGTAGGCACTGGTATATGTGCTTATTCGTGCAATAACAGAAATTAACACACATATGTAGCAATATAGACACAGGCAACATATGTGAGAATGTAATGTGTTAAACAGGGTCGGTGCGTTGCTAAATAAAGTATAACTCCTCGCAGCCGTGAACAAATTGTGTAAAGTTTGCAAACCAAAATTGAAAAATGGTAATATACAAATGTACAGTAAGTACTTGCCACCGGAGATTCTCGCTGTCATGTATAAACCGGACAGTACATATGTCGCAGTTGCAAAACGTAAGTGCGGAAAGAAAATTAGTTCACATGCATGCACATGCACATGCACAGTTTAGAACCACAGCAGGCATGTGGGCGTTGAGAAGCACACATGTAAAAGGAAGACAACAAATGATGGTATACTAATACGCACTAACATATGATACACATAAATGTACATTCTAGTAGAAGTGGTCTATGTACTTGTAGTTAATCCTATACGAAAGCGTCGTATGGTATATACATGTAATACATTACCCCCACGGTCGAATCGAAGTGCAGTTGTACGGTTTATTGATGGCAATAGATTTGCATGCACAAAGTTAGAGCTGAGCTGGGCTCAGCCGATCAACTGGTGACTACCATTTCAAGGTCGTATGGGATCCCTCTTGTTTTCATTTTTTAATTTAAAGTGAAAGAGGGTCGCACCTTTTAGAACTGGACCAATCATTAGTAAGTACATTGCAATGTTGTAAGTACTGTACAGTATACCATGTGGAAGTTGAGTACAGTTCTTTGCTTTTTTGTTTGTTACATAAAAACTCTAATGTACATGGTAGTGCATTAGCCATACAAATTCATATTGGTCGGTTAAATAAAAAGCAGAGATAGATGGTCGGTCACAACAGTTGAAATGGAACATAAAAATGGTCTGAGATAATATTTACGCAATGTCTTACTGCAAATAAAGTCGGAAACGAAAATTAGATGTACATGGCACAAATTGTGAAACAGGATATACTAAAAATTCAGAAGCAACCAAAAAATTATTGCAAAATACTGAATGGATGTCACAAAAGATAGGAGCACAAACAGATGTTGGCAGTGCAACATGTCGACTTATTGGTTCCTCAACCGACCGATAGTTGAAACAACATACCTTGCTATCAACAAACTGCATGTTCAATGCGTGAACTTCATTTGTTCCCCGACTGACCAATTTCCATAGCCTAGCCAGCCGGACACGTACGATATTCCAGTTTGTACCAAATACCAATTCAAACAGCAACAGGTTCCATTAGATTAAGCAAAGTGAGAAGAAGTAGAGAAGTTGTGGGAGGTTGTATGGAATGAAGAGAGCAAAATACTATGCTAAAAATGACTAATGTGCATCAAACATAGGGAAACTGCAAATGTCATGGTCCACGTAAATTAGCAATGTCAGTTTTTGCGGTATTAAGTGTTTTACTTACACTGCAGTTTTTATGATTAGTCAAACAGCATTAAAAAAATAGAAATAGTCACTTTTTTTTACTGGACCTAACCAAAAAGTAAGCATTTTTTGTTTTAGTCTATTGTGTGCGTTAGTGGACCAAAGCTCATCCGAAGTTGCCATTATCTCTAAAGGTTGAATAAATTACGGATGTGAAGAAGGCAGTAAATCTGTGATGGAAACACAATAGCGACATCCAGATAGCGATGACGGGGATGTGTAGGTTGTGGGTACAAAATTAGGTCTACTATTCTGTTGCAGTTTAGATATTTAGGTGGACAGCCATTTCGTTCGTTTGTTTGCATGTACATACCGGAATTAGTTAATGGGTTTACATGCCATACAATATTTGTGTCAACCCAATGCATGTACTACTGGACAAATAAGTAGTTGCATTGATTTATCAAATAGCCCTGCATAAATTATGGGTGCATGTAAACATCTAATCGTATTTATACACGTATCCTCCATTTTAAATAGTAGCCTAGCTCTATTTTAAATGTTGTCGCAGTGTATACAGAAGCTTACGATACCAAAAGCTGTGAACGGATAATGTGTATTGTGGTAATGTAGGAAGTTTTTTTGAGAATTGTAATACCAATTTGACTGCGCAGTCCTAAAACTCGTATCCATAGGGGCGACATTAAAAAAATATTGGAGTCAATAGCGTGTACATGTGCGTTCATTGATCCGAACTGGGAATATATGTTGTGTAAATTGGAAAACATACATACGAATTTGGTAATGGAGAAAAGACGGCAAAAGAATCCCATGCAAAAGAGAAAATTGTAATTGCACGTGGCGGATAGAAAAACCATAACATCAGAGAATGTAAGACCTTGAACTTGTGAACGCATGGAACATTTTAGGCGAGTATAGTATTGGATGAAATGTTGTAAACAGTTCAAGAAATGACATTCACAATTAGTAGTTAGGTTGAGAAAAAATGTTCGCAATTCAGTTGAATGAGGCATAGGACGGTCGGAATAGTTGAAGGCAAAATGAGTCTGGAGATACGAACAGCACGTGTAACAACAACATAGAGTACACATAACAGTTTCATTTTAAGACATATGTAGATGGACAGGAACATGCAGAAACATATTTTTAACCAGCATAATGTATGTGTATATGTCGTACAAAACCGGTCACAAAATTGTGCATCATTATCCTGCATACAACTGGCATACAGATATATAACTTTTTCCAGCAGGAGAACAGAGATAGAATGATCGTATCTGAATCACCCATAATGCGATGTAGACGCAGCCTGTGGACAGTTCAGGCAGTATGCATCTCTGTTTTTGTACAACCCTATGAGAACACGTATAGAAATAAATTAAATTACAGTGAAAAAATTCATATTTCAAATTTTCGTTATAGTGGACAAAGTGGAACTTTGAACAACCCTAAACTTCATATTAGCATGTAGTGAATGTTACCATGGTAGTCAAAATAACTGTTCAAAAGACACGTGCATGATATATGAATACTGTAAAGCATGACCTTACGTACAACAAATATGTTGTAAATATAGTTGTATGAATTTCAGTTGACATCACAATCTATGGTCTATAACCACGGCAGAAGTTAAATTGTTTGTCCACCTTAGCAAATTGTCAAACTTGCATTGCCAATGTCACGTCACGGCAGAATGCAGAGTGAAACATGGACTTTTAATTTATCCGTGCTACTTGAAATCTCATTACATGAAATAAGACGTTGTAAATGTAAGTAGAATTGGTAAGGATTCATATACCGATAAGTAAAGCAAAACAGTATGACAATACAACTACGTACCATAAATAAAACAGCAAAATATCATTAAATAAATAATTTAAATTAAATGTAAATAATTATAACAAAACACGAAATAAAATAAGAAGAAGTTAGCAACTCAACTAAGGGAAGCCAAATAAACGCACGGTGAACAGAAAAGTGTAGAAAATCAGCCAGTATGAACAAAAAACATATACTTGATCTTCTTCTATGGCCTCAACTATAACACAAAAAAACAATACAGGTTGGGAAAGAAATAAGTTTACCTGGTTGCCGTGACTACACTTCTTCCTCCTACAACTGGGAAAATTTGGATCATAACCTTGCATACCACCTGTTGCACGAGTGTTCGAAAAAAAACAGGCGTTACATTAAGTACTAAATAACAAGTTGTTTGTGACTGGTACTGAATAATAGTTAGGTCAAAATAGGGCCACTTAACCGGACCTTTACAGAAATTTAGCGGCCAATAAAAATACTGATATTCAGAGGACAATAGTAGCCAGCTCGGGCACCTTAGGCATAAGTTAGCATTGACTATATAGGAAGTTACAGTTCAGCTTCAATGTTCTTTTTCAGAAATCAAAATGATACATCAGAGTGCATGTACCGAATGAAAGTAATAACATAAGATTAGGTTAAATTCTGATGTATAAAGAAAATAAATTCACCTACAACTTAGCATGCATCATCTGAACCGTTTACTTCCAATGTTCCCATGGGTCAACGTATTAGTAAGATCAAACAAAAGTTATCAACGTACTGCACACATATATAAATATGGAGGATTAAACTATTATAATTGATTAACATGTAGATCATCTTGGTTGGTTTACAGCTAGGTGATAGGAAAAACGTAATACAATCAATGCAGAAATATGAAGAACAAAAGAGCATTTGGTTTACAACATTATTCTTATGTCCCATTTCTTGACTTTTACTTAAACAAAAGGCTTGATTACATATAGTTTCATCAACATCCCCTGATAATAATTATAAATTTGGGCGAGGAAGACACTTAGTGTCTAAGTTAACAACTTCAAAATTCTTGGTCATGTGTTGATGAGTTAAGTGTGCTGAATGCTAACTTTCCTTCTGCCCTCTCCAATTTAATGCACAATCTGTTTTCCCTGATTAAACCTATGATGATGAAAATTTTAGTTTAGAGGAAAGTTGTGTGCACTCGGGTGACAACCTTTTTCACAGAAAAGGGTTTTCATAGCTTGTTACATATAGTCATAACCTACGACTGCCAACGCTAACTGATCTGTGGTAGAAAAAATTTATAGTTTCACAAAAGTGTATAATTTCACAGTGACTACTCATACGATTGCATGAGCAGAGGAAGTCCACCTATGGTATCACGTTTTTTAAGCAAGGTAAATCCAAGAAATAACAAAAATTCTACATCCCATTCTATCCTAATCTGGACAGGAACATACGTGCATGGTCAAACTGTATTAAATGAAAACTAAAATAGTAATGTAGGTTAAATTAGTTTGCAGTCGTTTTGGACACGGTGGTTGAGCCATGTTTTTGCTTTAAAAATTTTAGGACAAAAAAGTGGTGAGATAAACAACGGTGGTTGAGCCATGTTTTTGCTTTAAAAAATTGTAGATAATGTGGAATAGCAAGTAAAAAGTGTATATGTGAAAAAAATATATTTTAAAGGTTGTAGTATTAGTAGAAAAAAAGAAACCGTAGTGGTGAAAACTTTGAAATTGAACGATTGAAACCCAGGGTTTGGGAACAGTTTTCATCTCATTTTTATACAGAGATCGTAAGCAAGGGTAATAGAGCAGTGAACTAAACATCCATTGTATGTTAGCATAATAAATATCATTTATCTTGCAGGAGTATTGACCATTATATCACAAACATGATGTAGCTTGGTGAATGAGATTTTGGAAAATCACATCTGCGTTTGGATGGAAAATATGCTGGCTGCCAAAAATCATATTGTCCGGACCGTAAAAACAGTGCCAGTATAACCCAAATGGTTATTAACTATTTTTGTAAAAAAACATACACGAACAAATTGGATAAATAGTTCGCAGTTTGTACTGAAATTTAGTTAAAAGCGACGATCAGTGTCGGATGATCATAAATTTAGATTAGGCAGAAATCAAATTATAAGAGATAATACCATAGAAAGGAAAAAGAAATTGAGACCAAACGAAAGCAGCAAGTTCAAATTAAACGTTGTTGCTTGGGAAGTTGTTTATATGATCAAAGTTAAAAAATGATGAAATATAGTTGAAAATCAGCAAAGGAAATGGAATAAAAAGTTTAGGAAACAGTAACTGGTAATAAAAAGCTCAGAAATTAGATGTTAGTCACAAATTACCAAAACCAATTGGCGAATATATAGACAGACAGTAACAGTTTAAAGGTAGAAGGAAATTACCGTCCACAGCAGAGTGCAACGTCAGTCATAAATCTCCAAGGTATCATATGCGCCTTCCACAACTGGATTGTAGGAAACACAGTGAACAGCGGTTTATTATAAAAGTTTGTTGCTATTAGAATTGTTGAATATAAAAAATCCTAAATTGGAGATAAAGAACATCGCAAGATTTTCAAAGACTTCTTTGTAAACAATAGTTTGCGTGCATTTTTTGAAAACCCGGTTTAGTAGCGCCAATCAAGATCTTCAGCCCAGACACTGATGTCATCCTAGAAATTGCTACATAAATCCGTCCGAGTGTGAAAACAGGCCGTGGTAAATAAATTCCAACTTGATCCAATGTCTGTCCCTAACTTTTGTTAATTGTCCCTAACTTTTGTTAATTGTCATTGTAAAACAAACTTTAAGTGGGAAATGACGTCGACGCGAGGCAAATGGCCACTTCGTGTCATCAGAAGTTAAAACTATCCTGAGAATCAATACTTTCCTACCCACATTATTTCCAGTTACAATCCCAGCTTCAATAACTTTAGTGGATAGTTGTGTAACAATTAATCTCGTATCATTACATAGACCTAGATTCTAATTAAGATTCCTCATCAACATTATCGACACTCCCATCTTCAAATGTAACTCATGATTTGGTAGGTCTTTAATGTGTTTAAAAATTTAGGAGGTATAAAACTTCGGTTGTATCGGACATATGGCTGATTGCATCTGCGCTGTAATAAGTTTGCATGGAACCACCTACCATATTAATTGCATAGGAATTAATTTCTTCCACACAATCATTCGTTGGAGAAAGAATACACATGTCCCGCGAATAAGATTTATTTTTAAATATTCTTATCCAAATGAGGATACGTCATTTCCACAATTGTATGAATGACATCATCTGCGTCCGGTATAAGATGTTCATCTGGTATTTGAATCCAAGTAGGTTTTTCGTCCACGTCAAAGGACTTAGCCGGCACCTTATCTTCACCCACATCTAGAAACCATTTAGAAAACGATGAGAGCTTTGTTCTTTCCTGATACGTTAAGTTGTTATTTTTCAATCGCATATTAATTGCAAGAGTGAAAACTTTACACCTATGCCACAGAGGTTAATAATTTATAACAGAGCGAACAATCATCTCTCTTGTGCCTTTATGAACAACAGGCAGTGTCTGCCTAAAATCCCACCCAGTATAACTGTTTTGCCACCGAAATCTGATCAGCTTCATTATTCGAATCAGAGGTGACTATATCTGACAATGACTATTCAAATGCTTCAAGTTCATTTCAGTGAACCATTGGAGCCTCATCTCAAATAATCAAATCTGTCTACCTAAGCAAATCAGCCAAACATGACTGCTTGGAAATATTGCAAGTGGACATGTCATCAAGATTTATAGGAATTTTGAACTTCTAATGTGCAGTTCTTTCACAGGGAAGTAGAAGTGATGCAATGCCAGAAGCTTCTATCGCCAATACAATTCTACCTTCCACCAGTATAGTGCATGCTAAAGTATTCCATAAAAATGTCTTCCCTGCCCCTCCACTACCGTAGAAAAAAACCTCCATTGTGACTGCGAAAAGCATGGATTACGGCGTAAAGAACCATTTTCTGCTCCGCATTTATCAATGACACTGACTATTTGGCTTCCATACGTAATAAATCACAGTCATATTCCATTTCATTGGATAATAGTGTGTTACGTACTGAAGGCAAATTTTCAAAGTCAACTTCTCCTAACAACCAGTATCGGTTAGTGATCGGTTGTTTCTGAGCATAATCTTTTCTAAAGAAAGTAATGCTTTTGATCTCACCGTGCACAAAGACCGCTCATGCGACCCATCTCCATTCCTATGTACGTACCTCCATTCCACGTCCTCGCTACACTTCTTCCAATGTTTATCCCATGGCTGTTTAGGATCTGAAATCTCACAAAAACACAACAACGCCGCAAACATTTCTCTTATAAAATTTGGGGATGCCCATGTTGCAACTTCAATCAATGCCTCATCCCGCTCATTGTCATCCTCTAACAACCCATGTGCAAGGCATGCATCTTTGAAGGAATTGCAAACAACATCATTAACTGTTCTAATGTCTTCGTTGCTTGTAGGGCCGCGAACAATATTTAAAAGCATACGCAGATAAAACCTCTCCCCTGATATAGAATGCGCATAATATATTCTACCGATACAATCCCCCTTCTGCCTCATCCTCCATTCCTTTGTAGACTTATCCCATACCAACTTAGTAGGAATGTCAACATAGGTAAGCTGTCGAGCTGCATCACACATTCTGTTAGTTTCTAACCATCGGTTAAACATAGTTTTGTGGATGTTATGTCTGCCTTGGACGTCATTTAACTGCTCTGTTTCATAATAAAACATATCATTTTTTTCTTCCCAACGGTAATAATGGCCGCTTCAAATTAGCGATTGATAATTTTGCTCGCGATAATTGTGATTTTCCTCTCTCCTCTGGTTCTCTCCTATTTTGCTGCTCTCTCTCTACGTTAATTCAGTTCAATTGTGATCTGATTTTGCCACCGATGTCGACTTCGGTCGAAGGCGAGTTCATTCTCTCTGGCACGTTCTTACGAGTTTACCCTTCCTACGCCGCTATTGCCACTGCCATTTTGGCGGAGGTGGCTGGTCCAATGTCGGTGGTTTTCTCTGGTGATTGTGCGGTTGAGATTAGGGTTTTCTCGTTGGCTAAATTTGGGGATCTCTGTCGTACTCGATTTTTGTTGGTCGAGGGCTGCTTCATGGAAATCCTACCTGTTTCCGATGATGGGTTAAAGGTTCGGCCCCTTCCCTATGGGCGTCACCCCCTGGATGATGTTCTGCAGGTGGCTTCGGCTTCACCTAGTTTATCTGTTGTTGAATCGAGGCGGGAGTTCATCACCCAATTCGAGCCTGCTTTATCTTTTACTACATCGTGTGAGCTCTTGCATTATGGGGAGGAGCCATTTTCGGTGGGCTCGGTGGTTTGTGATTCTGGTTATCTTGGGTGTATGCCAGCTGATGGGGATTTCACCACCCTATCCAGTCCTGAGCAAGGTCTTACCTCTTTTTTGCAAGTGCAGTCCCCTTCTAGGTTTGGAGGGATTGACTTGGCTGTGGGAAGCATTCTTTTGGCTCCCTTTTCTTGGGACAGTTCTTTGTTTGGCGTCGTCCGGGCTATTCCTGCTGTTGGGTTCGCTTCTCCCTGTTTGTTGGCCGTATTGGAAAGTGAGCAGCTTTTGGGTGCTTCTCATGAACTGTGTCATGCACCGGAACAGTAGGTAAGTGTTGCCCCTTGCAGGCAGGTGAGTTTCTCGCCTTTGATATCCTATTTGTCCATTGTTGTTGGGTTATCAGAGGTTATCTGGTTTTTGGCTGATGGAGTTTATATTCTGTTCTTGAGCCATGACACACCTTGGTGAGTGCTCTCTGACATTGCTGTCCAGTCGTTGACTGGTGGCGTGTCAGGTCCAATTGGCATTGAGCGCTTCGTTTGGAGCGGACAGTGTGGGTCCTTTAGTTGGTTTTTGGTGTTGAGTCATTGCGAGGCCTCTTCTGTGTCATTAATGGCTCTTTTTCGACTACCTCTTCTGGCTGGCCTTCTTTGGTCTCTTCGGAGATTTCATCGAGCCTGGATCGATTGGTTCGGGCGATCTTCCAGCTCTGGTCGCATAGCGGTCACTGATTCGGACCACTATGCGGACAGCCTGGAATTTTGCCAGCCTTCTTTGGTCCGCTCTGTTGATCTCTCTGTTAGTGCCGGCTTGCGAGCCACACCTGTCTCGCGGGGCTGTCTCATTAGTGACAGTCCGGCTTGGATTAGGTTCCTACAGCAACGTGGGATGCGTATTATCAGCTCCCCTACATTCTTTCGTTTCTTTCCGATTGACTCGGCTTCTCCTGTCCCCTCCTCTGCTTGTTGTTCGTCTCTTTGCTCCCTCCCCTCTTCCTCACGCTCTTTATCGATCTCCATTCCGATGCTTAGCGAAGCGGAGATAGCGATCATTAATGATCGTCTAGCTCGTCTAACTAAGAACTCGGCTCCCTCCGGGTCTTCTTCTAGGTAGTCGGGCTCGTTGGAGCCGATTGGAGTCTCTACGGAGTCCGACCCACGAATCTCGGCTTCGCATCCCCTTCGACCCTCTCGTCGCAAAACGAGAGGTGTTTCCGCCACTCCTCGCACTATCCGCACTCGCTCTATAGCGGCGACTGAGCAGACCGATCGTTCTGCTCTTTATTCATTTTATCTTATCTGAGTTGTGCTTGCACTGGTTTTCATTTGCTTGCTTTCTGTCTCTCTGTTGCCACTGCGTTCATGTCGAACTTTCTTTTCTGGAATATTCGTGGTATAGGCAATGAAACATCTTCAGCTAGGCTGAAGCGCATTGTCTGAAAACATTCTGTTTGCTTGGTGACTCTTTTAGAACCTTTTTGGGTCCTGAAGAGGTTACCAAGCTTGTGTTGTCGCTTGGGTTTGGCGGTGCCTTGTCCAATGTTTCAGGTAAGATCTAGATTCTTTGGTCCAAAGGCTGTGTTGTTCGCCCTGTTTTTGACTCGGTCCAGCTTATCTCAGTGGCGTGTTCAGCTTCCCTCTTCCCTAAAACTTTTCTTTTCTCGGCGGTCTACGCCAAGTGTGATCGGATGGAGAGATTATCCCTATGGGATGACATTCTTTCACTAGCTGAGATGGGGTTCTCATACTCTGTTGTAGGTGGTGATTTCAATGTTGTCGCTAGCCAGGCTGAAAAACTAGGGGGGGTGGCCGTCAATCGCTCCGCGGTTTCTGACTTCAATTCTTTCATTGCGAGTTCCGGTTTATCAGAAATCCCTTTCGTGGGCTCTGCTTATACCTGGTCTAACAACCAGGAGGGCCCGAACCGGATCCTATCTAGGTTGGACAGAATTTTTGGGTCATCTGATTGGCTCAATCTCCCCTTCTCCTTCTCTATTTCTCATCTCCATCGTTCCTGTTCTGGCCATGCCCCTTTGATTTTGCGCTGCTCCCCCCTTTCACTTTCGGGGCCGTCATCCTTCCGTTTCCTAAGTATGTGGAGATCCCACCATACTTTTCTTCAGGTAGTGGAGGACTCGTGGTCCTCTCCTACTTCTGCTTCTCCCTTGGGGGCTTTCACCCAAAAGCTGAAACGTCTTAAGGTCTGCCTTAAGAACTGGAATGCCCATGTTTTCAAGAACATTTTCGACCGTGTTCGGGCGGCAGAGGAGTCCCTCATCCTAGCCGAATATTTGTTCGACGAGACCCCTTTCGCCGACAACAAGGAGAAGTGGGCTACTGCTCAACTGGAACTTCGTATCGAAAACTCCTATCTTCGCCAAAAGGCGAGGGTCAAATAGGTGGTCGAAGGTGACTCGAATTCCAAATTCTTCCATTCTTCTATTCGTAAGAAAGTCACCCTTCTATCAATTCGTGAAATTTTAAGGTCGGATCTCTCTGTGGCTTCAACTCCTGCTGAAGTCAAAAAGACCATTTTGACTCATTTTCAATCCTTTCTGGGTTCTCCTTCTGTTTCGGATCCAGATCTGAACCTCCTTTCCTTCATTCCCCGTCTGGTCCCTCCAGAGGGAAGTGACGCTTTAGCTGTTCCGCCTTCATCGGAAGAGATCCGTGCCCGTGTCTTTGCTCTTAGCAATGACAGTGCCAGTGGGTCGGATGGCTTCAACGGTTCCTTCTATCGGAGTGTTTGGCCTATCATTCAGACAGACTTCTGTCTGGCAATCCAGCATTTCTTTTCCGGCTGCACTCTTCCCATTGGTTGGTCTTCTACCAACTTGGTCCTTATTCCGAAGTGTGTTAACCCTCGGTCTTGCGCGGATTTTCGTCCCATCAGCCTGTGTAATTTCTCTAACAAAGTGATTTCTAAGGTGTTAGCCAATCGTTTGGCTCCTTACCTTGATCGTATCATCTCCTCCTCTCAGGCGGGTTTTGTTAAAGGCCGTTTAATCACTGATAACGTCCTTTTAGCCCAGAAACTGATTTTCCAGATTGACCGGAAGGTCAGAGGATCTAATGTTGTTTTCAAACTAGATATGGAAAAGGCCTACGATCGTCTGTCGTGGTTTTTCGTCATCAAGGTACTGCGTGCCTTTGGGTTTCCTGAAACCCTTATCGACTTGGTTTGGAGGCTCGTCTCCAACTGTTGGTTCTCCGTTCTCATTGACGGATCGGCTTATGGTTTTTTCAAGACGGGTAGAGGTCTTCGTCAAGGTGATCCTCTATCGCTTTCTCTTTTCGTGATTGCGGCAGAGGCCTTCATTCGAGGGATTCACACCCTAACGATTTTCGGCCAAATCCACCATTTTGGGCTTCCGAGAGGGTGCCCGCTCGTTTCCTCCTTATCCTTTGCGGACGACATTGTCATTTTCTCCAACGGAAACCGGTCTTCTGTTAGTCGGCTGCTCCGATTTATCCACCTGTACGAGAGGTGCTCGGGCCAACTCGTTAACTCTTCGAAGAGTTGCTTCGTCCACGTGAAGGACATGGACCCTTCCAGGGTTTCTTGGGTCCAAAGTTTTACCGGCTTCAAGGAAGCTTCCCTTCCTCTTCCTTACCTGGGAATTGTTCTCTACAGAGGTAGGAAACTAAACGCCATATTCGATCCTCTGACAGACAAAGTTATGGAAAAGATTATCCGTTGGATTGCGTCTCTTCTATCTCAAGCAGGAAGACTGGTTCTCATCAAGTCGGTCTTAGGCTCGTTGGGCACTCATGTCTTCGCTGCGATGACTCCTACCTCTTCTTTCTTTCGGTCGTTCCAATCTTTGGCATCGTCCTTCTTCTGGGGATCGAAGGTTGATAACCACCGTCATCACTGGGTATCTTGGAACGTTGTGTGTCGTCCCAAGAACGAGGACGGGCTTGGTTTGCGCAACCCTAAGGACATCTGTTCGGCTTTTGCTTGCAAGTTGTGGTACAGTTTTGGGGCTAACGACTCCTTATGGGCGTCGTTCCTGCATGCCAAGTACCATAGGCTGGCGAACGCTGGCTTTACCGGATCTTCCTTTTTCGCTAGTGAGACTTGAAAGCACATGCAATCGGTCAAACCGTTCTCTGATTCTCATGGTGGTCATTCCGGATGGGATGGCGGTTCGTTTTCAATCTTCAAGGCCTGGAGTTCGTCTCGTAATCCGGCTCTGGTTCTCCCTTTGTTCTCTTTCATCTGGGACGCTAGAATTCCTCCTAAAGTGTCTTTGTTCATGTGGCGAACCCTTCATGATGGGTTACCAGTTGATGAGAACCTTCAGAGGATTGGCATTCCTACTGTCTCCCGACGTAGATGCTGCGGCATTGGGGAAACGGAATCCTTGGATCATTTGTTTTTTTCGAGTTTCTCTGCCAGATCCTGCTGGAATTACTTCGGAAATCTGATAGGTATCCGAGGTAGCAACAACTCGCCGGCTGATTTACAGAGAACCTGGTGGTACGGACTCTCTGGTAAATCTATTCGCTCTATCATCTTTCGTTTGATACCTTGTCTGATCTGTTGGCACCTATGGTGCGCGCGGAATAAGGCAATTTTTGAGGAATCTCCCATGGATCTCTCTTCCATTATTCGACGGGTTAGAAATGATATTTTCATGGCTTTTCGTGGAAGACCTTTCAAGGGTTCGGTCAGCTCACGTTCTAGTCGCCTTGTGGACCTTTTATCTATTACATGTACTCAGTCTCCCTATAGAGCATGAATAGGATGAAGTCCGCTACCGAGCCAGGTGGTTCTGGCTTTCTCGTCCCCGATTCCCCCCTTTTTTTCTCTGATTATGTGCCTCTTGGTTTTCAGGCTTTGGATATTCAGGTTTGCACCGGGGACTTTATTCGTCTTCTTATTTTGGATTTCTCAGTGATCTTCTTTCCTTACCCTGGTGGCCTCGTTTGCCCTTCATGCTGCTGATTAGCTAGTTTTTATTCCGACTTCGTCTTCAGACGTAGGCTTAGCCGGAGCTCGTTTTCGCCATTTTCATGACCGGTTGTCTTTTTCCGGGATTCATCCGGTACGTTCAGCGACTATTTCCAGTGGTCGGCATCATTTTCTTCTTACCAGCTCTCGCTGTTTCTCTGGTCTTTTGTTATTGGTTTGTCTTTTAGCTTGCTTCGGCGGTTTTTGTATTTCCTTTGTGTTCTGGTTACCTATCAGGCATGTTGACAGCTTTTGGTGTTTATTTATAAAATTCAATCTTTGCTTCAAAAAAAAAACCGCTCTGTTTCATCAAAATACACAGTTTGCTATCCTGGCTAGTGGAAGATTAACCTCTCTACTGCTGAAATGCGGTACTGAACATCAAACTCAAATATTCTCTAACATGCCTCTGACGCTGAAATATACCTACAGTCTAAATAAGTTTTTACTTCATCGACCTCCCGAACTAATGTGCATTCTTTGTTTGTACTGCCTGTGATAACAACAGTTGCTCTATCGTGGCCCTTGTTGATGTACTTAAATAGATATTTAACTGACGCTCTGTTACATATCTCTACATTAATATATGCTTGATATTTGACAACTAAATCCACATTATGAGGTATGACCCAACCATTGTCTTGAACGAACCCATTTGCCGTCTCCGTGGAGAACCCATTGCTCCGTCGTCTGTAAATAGGAAATCCAACTTTGTCAAAACTGGTTTCATTGCTATATGGTTTAGGATAATGCTTGGAGAAAGAACCATCAACCATGCAAGCAAATCCAGGATTCACATAACTGCATGGTCCCTGAATCATGTACTGACATACTGATTGATAAGCAAACAAATCTGCATGTTTATCTTGTATTTCAGCACTAATTACTGCATCAACTTGACTAACAGTCTTTGTGTAACATCCCGTCATTTCGTATCATTCAAATCAACAATAAAACCACACACGCCAGACTTGAATAATTCAAGACAAAAGATTGTTTATAAAATTTGGAGCAAATAAAACCAATCACAGAATCACAGACATAAAATATTAGAATAACTCGCAACAGAATAAAATAAACATAGTAGTTCATGAAGCTACTAGATACAATGTCTCAAACCCAATACATAATACCAATGTCTGAAAACAAATACAACAGGAAACCAAATACATAAGTTCACTAATACATAAAAAGCTGAATGGAAATAACTGAAATAGACTATAGATAGATAGCTAAATCTCCAGCAGATCTCTAGCTCCAAAGATGAATCCAAGCTGTGATAATCAGGCTAACCCGAGCATAAAGCAAAACATAATATACTCGGTTCAGGACATACATACTTATAAAATGTAAATCAACTCAAGTGAACTGTATAAAATGCATTAGTAACTTAAAGGATGCTTGAGATCGCCCATCCTTTAAAGATCCATTAAACTATATACTATGTAGTAATATACGCTATCATAATAATGTCTAAAGTAAAGTAAACTACTAAAATAGCATTAATGTGTTACCCATATCCCCCTTAACACATTTTATAATGCCATAGTCTATACAACACCGTAATACCTCCTGAATGGGAGGTTACAGAGGGCACTCCGTAGGTACGATACAAAACAAACTTGTAGTGGTCTCGATAGGGTAGGTGACACGGTACAACTAGGCAATGCCAGGGTAGATATACCAATTACACTTTCAGGCTGGTGGTAACGCATAACCGCAGCTACCGCCCACCTCGAGCCACACTCTCAAATCAAAGGTGCGCACTAAATCAATCACAAAGTAATAGAATAGCATACGAAGAAGTGTGTACGATCGGAGGAGCAACCTCACTTGGCCCGTCGATTGCTCTTATTTTAGCCACCTTATGCCAACTCACGGGAGTCGAGTCCATATATATACCTCAAGAACGTAGCCACCATCCTACTTCATTCTGAAATTTCCACCGTATACACACTTGTTAAAGTGGTTTTTGGGTATTGGCAGAGAGTATGACAATATCCGATCCCGGTCTCTTTAACAACCAATCGTTATTATAACCCGTGATTATAAATTTTTAAATGGTTTATATTTCATATCAAAACATATTCATTTCAAAACCATTTAAATCCAATACCATTATTCCTTTAGAATAGCCTTAAATTTCAAAGTCGTAATACTTTAAAATTTATGCATTTAACACTTTAGACCCATACTATTTAGAAATCATAACACTTTGAAAATATAACCTTTAGCATCATAGCACTTCGAAAATATTAACTTTACCACTATAACAGTTTATATAAAATCACAGTGATATATATACTTAAATTTAACATAGTTATTATACAAAATCTATTTTGTTATAATAAATTATTTATTTGGATATTAATTTAAATATGATTTTTGTTAAATAAAATTTATTACAAAAATATCCAATTAAAACAGTAATTCTTATATTAAATTAAAATACAGTATTAACTTAACTTTTATTATTTTAATAGCAAAGAAAATTATCATTTTTAATATAAAAATATTACTATATCGATAGGTTATATTTAAAAATATTATTATTAATTTAAGTTGGATTATTAAATTAAATAATATATTATAGATTAAATTCCAAAATTATAATTTAAAGCCATTATCTTACTTAAGAAAATTTATCACATAGAAAATACATATATAAAATATTAAATTTAAGTCAAAATTCATATATTTTAAAATCCAAAATACTTAATAATTTTTAGAAAAATATTTTAAAATCAACCACGGGTCTGTATAAAATTTTCTAACCTATGGTCAAGTGATACAGATGTATATCATTTCAATCCGTAATTTATTAAATTCCCGAGTATATATCATTCAATCTTAAGTTAAATAAAAATCGCTCGAGCCTATCATTTCAGCCCATAACGATTTTTCCCTATTCTAAAGATCGTTCGGGTATGTATCATTTCAACCCATAGCGAGGGAACTTGCAGTGTGAGAGCAGAAAATAAAATAACAGAATAATATAACATGGCATGTGATCATAACGGGTATAGCATCATGTGATAACATATCATAAGCGTAGATGAATTACTAACATAACATACATATCTATACAATTCAAATGACATTAATTCACAAAAATATAAGTATGTGTGTCGAGAGTGATAAACTCACCTTCTTTGGCTAAAGACGATGTTTCAAACACAACAAAGCGACTCAAATAAGCACGAAAATTCACGAACGAGCTCGAGTGAGGAGAATCCAAACTCAAATCTAAAACATACGTAAATAATTTACTCAACCCAAAATAAAATAAAATAAAATATACAAAATAAATTTATGAAAGAAAACATAAATAAAACATACGTAAATAGAATAATTTATACAAAACAAAGTTTATATAAAACACATGAAAATTTTCCTTTTTTCTCCTCAACACAATAAATAAAATACACAAAATAAAATCATAAAAGAAAACAAATAAAATACATATGTAAATAATTTACTCAACCCAAAATGAAATAAAGTATACAAAAATAAGATTTATAAAAACATAAGACAGGTTAACCTGAAGGCAAAATTGCTCAGACACAGAATGAGTTTGGCCATCAACAATTGGGTTCGGTCAGGCTAGGCTACATGATGCATAGGCTCGGCCTGGCTAGTTAAATGATGGCATAGGGTTCAGGAAGGCAACAGTCATGGCTAGGCGCTGGGTTTAGTCTGATGGTGCTTGGCTTGACTACTTGATAATTTATTCGGCTAGGCTAGGCAGGAGGAAGGACAGTCAAAAGGTGTTGCTCACGGCAAGGCAATGCCCACGGCTATGCTTGCGTGTTAGATTCATGGCAGGGTAGGGGTGGTGGAAGGTCATGTGGTGATCGGTCTTGAGATGGTGGTGGTTAGGCAATGGCACGTCAGGGTAGGTTTGGGTCATAAAGTGGTCAGCCTGGGATGTTGTGGAGGAGCAAGGCTTGGCCATGACTGATGGTGATGATGATAAGTGTTCGGTTATGGTAGTTTTTCAATCAAGGCAAGGTTATGATGAGGTTTGGCCAGTAAGTGGTGATGGAGGAGCAAGGCTCGGCTAGGCCTTGTTCAAAGGCATGAGAAGTGGTGATGTGGCCGGCCATGGTGAGGATGATGAAGTGTTCGGCCTGAGGAGCTTTGGTGGTGGAGATGGAGTGGTTTCTGCCTAGATTGGTGATAGGAGGAGTGTGCTGCTCGGCTAGGTGAGGAGAAGCAGCAAGAATTTGATGGTGGCCGAACAAATGAAGACGAAAGTAGAAAAATATAAAGAGAGGAAGAAGAAATTGTTTAACTTACTAAGTAAACTTTTGTGTAGAAGAAAGGAAAAAAAATAAGGAGACAAAAAATGAAAAGAAGAGGCCAGGCAAAAACAAAGGAATAAGAAAGGAGAGGAATCTGGCAAACATAAGAAATGCACATGAGAAGGAATGAACGCATAAAAATTTGAACGGCACAAAAAATGAACGTGCATCCAATTGAAAAGACATGGCTTCTCATTTCCCGAACTTTTTTTTATGTAACTCTTTGAATGCCAAGCCTATTTGTCTACCCATTAAAATAAACAAACTAAAACAAAATAAATTCAAACCCAAAAAAAATTAAATTATGAAAATAAAATACGAAAATAACTGCGTGAAATACGCTTAAAAATTACAAGTTTGTAAAGTATAAATCAGAATTTAACAAAACGAAAAGTAGGGAAAATATTGAAATCAAATACAGCTTCATACAAATTTAAAATTTTCAACAGGAAGTCAAGCGTTGACCAGATTTGAGCAAAATTTGAAATTTTAGAAATTTTTTAATTTTATTATATTTGAAAAAATAATTCATATCGAATCCCAAAATATATTTTAAAATTCCAAATTTATCAAATTTAAATAATTTAAATTCAAAGTTTTCAAATAAAATCCTAATAAAATATTTACTGAACTTACGGGTTGTTACACTTTGGCCTCTGTTTGCCAAACACAAATATAAGTATATGAGCACGCTGTAGACCCCTCTTTTGAAATTCAATTGTGTAAACCACTGTAAAAAAGGATAAAAACAAAAAACAAGTTATGTCAGCGGAAGTAAAGGAAAAAAATGTGAAAAAAATAGTAATAAGTCGTCGAACTCACTTGCTTTGACTTTTCCGAAATGACATTCGATCTTTATGTCACGCATTAGCTCCATAAGCTTCATGTGGAAAACGCATGAAACAATGTCCGGCCTATTATCAGCTTTCTGACCAGGAATGGTTAGCAAAGCCATTTCAATTTTGGGCCACTTTGGATTACATATAAACGTTACAAAAAAAATCCGAGGATCCTGCCCACCGACAAATAGCCATAGCATCCTGACAATTTTGTACCATGTACCTAGGACCTCTTATGAAAGATGATGGTAAAATAACCTTTCTTCCTATCGCGCGTGCAAATGCGTCACCAGCCGTAATAGCATCACGCGAACCCCTGTACAGTTTGCATCTTAATGTGCTTTGATTATTCTTAACCCACGACAGCCTGTTTTCTTCAATATACGTATAATGTCTACAATAAACTGGGGAAAATCCTGCCACCCCATAACAGAACCGAGCCATCATCTCGTCTGCGCTGAATGAGGTAAGCATAACTCTCCCTCATTGTAATAGTCGTCCTTTTAGTCTGTAAAGATACGTCAAGCTCTCTGTATTCTATATCACACCTAAAACCATGCTCACCATACAGAAACAAAATTGGATATTGCATGGACATAAATGATGGATGTTTTTCACTAATCCTCTTCAGCATCCCATTGCTATCTTCAATCACAATATCACGACGACCATACGAATCCACATTTGAGTTATCAATCAGTGCTGCAATCTCCGAAGAAGTTGGTAAATTGTACTATTGTCCATCCCTATACCATCTCTCCAACAGCTTAATGGTGATAGGTTGGTCTTCCAAGGCATAAAATCTATCTCTAGCCATCCTGAACACTTTAGCCAGCTCGTTATATTGGTTGAATATTCACATTTGATTGTTAACGATAGCCATATCTAAACTTTGTGTTGCACTTGCACCAAATGACGAAACCCGATTACTGACTTCATTACTTGTGTCATAAAAATACAGTTGAGCAAATTTTATTGTACCCATCGTTGGCAAAACTGAGCCAATTCGGTGGTGGTTCTGACCATTTAATTTGAAAATATATGGACCACGACCATTGTTTATGGAGCTATCAACATTTCCATCCATTGAAGTAAAAGCAAAAATAGAGTTATAAGCTCATATATGTTGCCGAAATCCTTTTGAAACAGAACCTCCACTGTAGTCAAGAAGCTCCATCAAATAATCAGGGGCTGGTTGATAGGAAGGCAACTGAACCTTTCCCTTTTGACAACATAGCAAAAATATTAGATTTGCATTCGTACTCCCCTTTCCACTTCTTCTTCAAACCAAAGTACTGCTCCACAGTACGAACATGTATAGGTAGACGGACCAAAATTGTATGCTGAAAACATTTTACCTGCATATTGAGCGATTTCAATAGCTTATGCAACTTATCAAGTTAAACTACAAAACATACGTTGCCCACAACTCCCTAGTTTAGATGAATGGGTACAGTTTGAAATAGCAGAGGTAGATATATTGTTCCTCCATCGGACTGTATCAGATGCTGTCAGGAATGAGTCGCTTGGACAATCTATCAACCCACAGTTTTCTACAATAACAAATAGCAGTGGTGAGCACGTTGAAAAGTTGTATTTACCCTTAACAACCAAGCTGCACATCATACTTACATATATCTGTCATTGGCCTACATAACATGAAAAAAAATTGGTCATACCTACAGCAGTCCACAACATTTTTTTATGTCTCACTGTTCGATGCCTTTGATGATGATTTATTTGACAAACTTCACATAGAGTACAACATATCAGAAATGGATGTTCACAATATGCATAGTCAAAGGTCTAAAAAAACTGTTTACAGTGAGAAGGTACTAACTCTGTCAACGGTACGATCACTCAATTGAAAGTAATTTGTGTGCATCTTCCTCATGGCGTCCACAAATAAAATCCGAAAAATTATGTAGTGACATGTCTATGAAATCATGATAGCAATTACTGCATCGCATCCAGGTACTTGTATAATATCTTTTTGTCCGTTTCCACACCAGCAACAGTCTACATCTTGCTCTTGCAGACTTGCATATTTGAATATATAAAATATGTCAGACTAAGTACGGTCAAAGGAAGTGCAATACATCAGCAGGAAGAATATAAGACAATATTAACATAGCTGTACATGTCAATGCACTGTACAGGAAAAAGATGATGAACAAATATGCATATCGAATGCTGGCAGGTACGCGTGTGTGATAGAACGCTGTCCCGTGTGAAAATCAACCACTCGGACCACCGAATGTGGAGACAAAGAGTGCTCTCAGTGTATGACAACTGGCCGAAAAAAGTATAAGCACTGTTACAAAATGAAAAAAAAAACAATAGTTGCATGTGATTAGCGGCACAGGCTGAGGAAGGACAAATGAGACGTAGAGGAAAGCAAAAAAACTACATAATACACTGAAATTCGGTCAACAAAGCATTCCCCAAAACATGGTTAGCTAAAACAAAATTGTATTGTAAACATAGTATGCGCACAACTACTTTCGTTACACGAAATCTGTCCGGTAATCCTATTTATATGCAGACAACTGATTACCGCTAATGTTTATACATTGTACACTGTTCATTTATTCAAATTGCATTCCACATCTGCAGAGTCATATGAACAATCCTAATGCTGCAATTCTGCATATAATTTTTCCTTGATTCTGCCCGCTATTTAAGCAATTCAAAATATTCTTTTAACACCTGGCGCAGCTCTTTCGTAGGGAGTTTGGCATGAAATTTACGTATTAACCTAACCTAACCTGTTGGTTGATCATCAGGTAGTTCGTATCAACTGATGGGGGTTTATTTAACACGGTAATAATTTTCGAGCATAAAGTGACACATACATAACATTTAAATCAAATATAGTCATGCATGCTACATCAATCTAAATATAATATGTGTTTTTATCGGTTAAATGTGGTCAATGATTTTCTCAAGCCACCGAAGTATGCAGGTCAACCATTTTTCATAACCTGCAGACGGTAGTCAATACCCAATTTGGATCATAAGCCATGCTTTTTTATTTATTTATGTGAAAAACATCATACAAAATGTGAATCTGTAATTTGAAATTATTTTTCCCAGCAGTAATAGTAAACGGACAGGATGAAGCAAGGCTCGAGAAGGAATCAGTAGGTTAGCAAAAAAATTCACACTGCAGAACAACACATGCAGACCATATGTCAAACCTGTCTTGCAGTTGACGCACATAAAACTATCAAAATTAGAGATCTGTAAACTTCCAGTTTAAACTGTCACCCCCCATCAAAAGTCACTATCATCCATATAGGGGACTTGCACTAGAGTTTGTTTCATCATCGATATCTCAATCAATGGTTACGACAAGACAACTCACACAAGCATTTAGTCTGGTAATCCAAAATAGCATCACAGTACTCAAAGTCCGCTCAATGCTAAGGGTGCATTTGTCATGAATATCCACTTACAAATTTGACAAAAAGACCAGATTTATGCGGTCAGTTTGGATTCAGACGTATTGAATTAAAGGTTATGTACATCAGTAGATGGTTAACTTGGTTTTAGCGTACTACCTGTCTGTAACAACATTACCTCAGCTGGCTTAAGTTGACCCAGGTCAGTTGCCTGACTCCACCAAACTCCCCCTTCCAACGAACCTACGATGAATGATGGCTTTCTTTAAAATTAGGTATCCATACATATTATGGAATGGTGGCAAGTTACAACCACTTTACACTCTTGGTAGCGGTAATAAGAAAATAAAAGTGTCGTACTGTCGTTATAAATATGAAATAAGTTAAAGATACTTCAACTACAGTCCATAACAGTCGAAGGACATCTAATTACAGCACGCGGTGCTGCATATGGATATAAGTCTAAATTGCATTATTCGGTTGAAAGTTGGAAATGGCTACAATTTTAACAAATACATTACCAATTAATACCGTAAGTCAGAAGGTGAAACTTAAATGGAGACCGCACATGTAAGTTTGATATAAGACGGTACGATGCACCAAGACATAATGTGCTGCAATAACTCTTTTTTCATGCTCATTTAACCTACCTTGACTATCGTATCTTTGTCTTACAGTACATAACAGTAGATACGTTATTAACCTAAATACTAATAGATAAAAGTAATAATTTAATACTATCTGTAACTAAGTAGGGTGAGAACATGTGGTTGCAGTTGACTGTAACAGATTGAAGTCAGGGAACCTGGGTACATGAAGTGATATACTGCATACTACTGTAAGTCAAACATAAGTTTGATGATGAACCTCTGCTCTGTTGGTGGCATCTACTCTACTATGTAGGGAAGTAAATATCATGATTCTCTGACATTCAATTAACGTAGAACAACCAATGTGTTTTATAATCATATGGTTGTAGGAATTGAAATATTGTTGGGCTGTCAACTAAAGCAAATTGAAGTGAACAGATATGCAGGTTGAATATGAATCCACACGCGGACTAAATTAAACTAAATCATAAATCATAGCAGCAGTAGGTACACAGTTACTGGAAATATTTTCACATCTGGAATATAATAACAAATTAGCAACTGGTCCAATCAGAATTTACTGTAATGTATGCTGAAAATCCTTGTTTATAGGTAGCAAAATAGTTACCTAGGTCGAGCAATAGCCTATATTATTATTATTTTTGTCGACCGAAACTATAAAAGTGGGTACATTAATCAAGCAATGGACAAATTGTTTTCAGATACAAAAGATAGTCTACTAAGGTTACCTGATAATGAATAAATACATACATGGAGAAAATGTTTTTCCTCTGTTATTTTCTTTCATCTATAAAACTACGAAATACCATAACCATGTCAGTATTAATGTATTAAATTTTGTATAACGTAACAGAACATGATAGTAAATACAATTTTAGTTCATGTGATATGCATAAACTGTTTAATAAATCGTTTGCTAGTATAACTGATCCAGCTGACATATTATGTCATAGTCAAGGTAATACACCGTGGAACAACTAAAATTGAATATGTCTTACACGATACTTGCATCGAATCAGTGAGCGTTCTCGATCATATACGACCTGATTTTCCTATTACAATTATCTTACTGTTACAACAAGGAGTCGAGTTACTACATAAACATGTATCAAGTTATCATACTACCAAATAAAGCAAACCAACTTAGTGAACTGTAGCAACAACATACCGTACGGATGATACCAGGTAAAAATGTGCTATATTTATTACATGTAAAGTTACAGTCAGATAACTTACTTTTCAGGTTTACCATTCATGCGTATATTTACTGTAGGATATGATACCTTATGGTTTGGCTGCCGAAATTAAACTTGCCTAAGCGAAAAAAGAAATAGATATTGGTACGTACTCTGTCGTTCACGATATACGGTGATAGTTTAGTGAAGGTAGGCAGACATGCAACAGAGTAGAGGAAAAAAGCAGCGTAGCGAAAGTCTTCGGATATGCAGTCAAATTTCAAATTGGTTAGAAGCAAAAATGTTATTACTGATCAATGCCTTTATCATTACAGTCGGAATGTACCATTTACCTATACCATTTACCAAAACAGTCATTTGCACCCAAAGTTTAGCAGTATGGAACTAATTATCTTAATGGAAAAAAAGAACATATTTTGTAGTATACTGACACAAAAAGCATAAGCAGTGGGCATATATACATCTGACTTTCAAACAATCATCAGTCTTCACATATCCATGGTATGGGCGTCCATGAAAAAATAATAAGAATCAGTTTATACAAAGACCATGAATGAGAACGGAAAATGGTCAGGTGATGGCCAAAACATCAATTTTCGTGAGCACAATAGAACAGGATGCAAAATCATGTGGTGCGTAGCTATAAACCATACCATCACATACCAACTTGCCTCTAACAAAAGGTGAAAAAGCAGATCCCATATTCGAAATCGCCATACAAAACTCAATCAAAACAACCATGGAAATATATTAAAACGGTACGGTAAAACAAAACGTTATAGAAGATGCAGTGGCATATGCAAAGGTAGAAAGGAATTACCTATACAATCCGCGGAGTGGCAGGTAGGAAAGACGGTGATAAATCAGTCCGAGTTCGAGTGGCTACTCCTCAGGAAGCTTGTTTGCGCGAAAGCGGTAATTTGGGAAAACAATCCGTCTCAATTTCTCGGTTGGTAGGAAATGGGGTCGGCAGTTGGGGGTAATCGATAAACAGTGGGTAGCGGGAGGGAGAGGTGGTGGTGGTGGAGCGGTGGATAGGAAATGGGGTCTGACAGATGGGTTAGTAAATGGCAAACAGCGGGTAGCGAGAGGGACAGGAAGCGGTGGTGGATCGGTGGAGGATGGAGAAAGAGATCGACGGAAGTGGAGTAAGTTGGCAGCAGAGGGAGAAAGTGGAGCTTTGTTGAACGTGATAGGGAGGTAGTTGGATGGGAGCGTTGTGTAATGGAAGGGAACAAGGTGAGGGTCACGTGAGCTGACAGTTCGATGTACATTAAACGAAAGATGGAAGTGGATATGCGAGTACTATTTCAGAAATGAGAAAGGGAGAGGAGTCTGCATCAGATGTTTCTATTTTAATATTAAGGTAATAGATTTAGGATTTTTTTTCTTAATTTGGTCTGATTTTACAACCTTATCATGCAAATAACCCTATTTCAAAACCAACTAAAAACATAGTCATGTTTTGGTCAGCTTGACGCTGAGTTGGTCCGAATGAACGGCGTAATTTCAAATTGCGCCAATACACATGGTTTTTTTTCATGTATACTGACGCAATCTCAAATAGTGCCAGCATATATAAAAAAAGCATATGGACGTAATTTGAGATTGCGCCAGTTGGTGCAATTTGAAGTTGCGCTCCAACGTATACAAAACAGCAGTCTTCCCTATCTTTCCCTCACTTTTTAACTTCTCATAAAAGCTCAAAAACCGAACTCAAACCCCTCTTTTTTCAAAAATAAAAAAATATATTGCTATTTGATCTAAAAACAAGTGTTTTTGCATATCTATGCATATCTACTTCAAGAATAACAATCTCTCCTTACTTTGAATCAATAAAGGTACCATTTTGTAAACTCTAGATCTTTTTTTCTCTAAATTTGTATTTATCACTTAAGTACTGATAATTCTATTATTAATGTAAACTAGCTCCTAATTTTATTACAACTATATGCTATTATGATGGCTAGTTGGTTATTGATGATCAAATTTGTGGAAAGTGTAATGGTGGATAGTTCGTAAATGATTAAACTTTAAATAATTAAAAGCGTCGGTTTTTAAGGCAACTAAGATAAAATCAGACAAGTTTGATATTGATTTACTTTGCAATAGGCCAACCGGTTCCGCATCTAAAGCAATTAAAATTGTAAATGAAGAATATATTGAATTAATGTTTTTCGTCGTGTGACTCGTGTCTAAATGCATAGAGTTGTTCGTTCTGAAAAACATAAGGTTGTTAATAGAACAACCTACAGCTCCATCTATAGTGGCACCTATACCCAACTATCATTCACAACCAATTTCATCTCCTAGTTACAGTAATCCTCCAATGAACGTAGCGCAATACAGACGGCAACAAATGTTCTTCGGTTATCCTCCTTTTGTGAATTTTCAACAAAATCTACAGTTTAGCTATCCATATTGACGCAGGATCGTATTGCACGCATGAGTTAAAGGTAATTCATACTTGCAACTCTTCCTAAATGGCATATTGTTTAGTGTGTTAAATTTGATATCAAATTTTATTTTCATGTGCAAAATAGTGTTGGACCATCTAATAAACATAGGCCTTGTCTGATACAGCGCACACCCACCGAATTATACCATGTGAGCCAAAAGTAAGTTAAGATTGAGATTGATATTGAATTGTGTTGTATATATAACTCTACTAAAAATGACATATATTCATATTGCAGTTTTTTGGCATATGTTACTGATATAAAATCGAACATGCAACCAAATGTATCTAATGACGATATGGATATAGATGAGCATGTAGATATACAACTCAATGGCATTCCTACTCTTGATAACATGACTGTGGTATCCTTACCGGAGAACGATACAATGTGATCGATAATATGCAAGTAAACAATGATCCATTAAACTATGATTTTGAAGGTGAAGACAATGTTAATGGTGATGAACCTGAAATGGAGATACCCTTAGATGATGACTTGTGTAACGTACAAATGTTGGCTAAATCTGTTGTCGCAAACCTGCAATTCAACGATGAAATTTTCTCATCGTCAAGTGTTCAGAATGGTTTCGAAGTTGGCATGTTATTTGAGAGCAAAGTAAAATTTCCATAACAACTTAGTGAATGATCAATTTTACATGCTTTTTCTTTTAAGCCAATTAGGTCTAACAAATAAAAATATACTGTCATTCGCAATGTTGATTAAAATTGTCCATGGAGAATTCATGCTACAGATTCAAAAAAATCGCAATTTGGATGGTGGGTTGTTAAAAAGTATCCAAGTGATCATACTTGCGTTAGCTCAACAGTTAACTCCAATCACAAGCAAGTGATATCTAATTTTTTTGGTTTTGAAGATCATGCCTTTTATGAAAGCGGATTTGAGCACAACAGCTGAAACAGTACATGTATTAATGGAGGAACACCTATTCATTAAAATCGGCTATATGAAAGCATAAAGAGTATTGAGCAAGGCAATCGAACGAACATACGGTGATTGGGCAAGCATATTCTAGCCTACGACAATATTTTGCTGAAATTACTAGATCGAATCCTGGTAGTGCTGGGCATGTAACAACCGATGAGTATCTATTTTCGACCGTGCTTTTTGGCTTTTTGGGCCTTGTATCGAAGGAATTGTACATTATTGACCTTTGCTTTGCATCGTTGGTATGCATCTATATGGAAAATACAAAGGTACCTTAGTTGTTGCGACTGCAATAGATGCAAATGATTAGTTTTATCCTTTGGCTTATGGGATTGTTGAGTCTGAATCATATGATAATTGGGATTGGTTTTTTTCTTGCATGCGAATGTTTATTCACATAAACGACAGACATATTACTTTCATTTCCGATAGAATGAAAGGAATACCGATAGTGCTGAAAAGAAGATTTGGATTGCCGGAAGCATAGATATCTATATAATAAATCCACCTGAGTTAGAGACGGGTCTTTGAATGATCACAGATCAAATGCGAAGTGATGATACACGGTATAATAGCTCGAGCGCGTTGCTCAATCTGCATCTACGATGCATCTACTAGAGTGTCACCCTCAAGCTGATGTTGGAACCAAGTGGTAACTATCATCTTGTTACCCCACCGCTATCGAAAAAGAGGAGATAGACCTAAGAGCCTCTCGCACATGTCCATGTAATTAGCTAGCTCAGGATTGCTCAACGGAGCACCATCTATGGGTAAATCGAGCAACATAACAACGTCGGCCAACATGATGGTCGTCTACCCGGCTCTAAGATGGAATGTAGACATCTCTGCCTCCATCTATCCAACAAGGCAGTGATAAGGTGACGATCTAACTGGGTGTAACCCAATCGAACTATAAGTAAGAATCTCACACGACCTAACAGCTCCGGTACGGCGGGATGAGAGGAAGTAACTATCGATGAGTGATCAATATTTGTAACTGGATTTTTTTTTGTCAGAAGAACAACAAAATATAAGAACTACGAATAATAAATATCTAGGTCAATATTACATAAGGAAGGGTATTACCGGCATCATAGCGTCGTTGCCTGATCGATGAAGTTCTTGCAAGTACAATACGCTACCGTCAATCAGTCCAGGTAGCATCTCGGCGTAATCTACATCAAATGTTATTAATTTATTTCAATATGGTAAATTTCCCATATCTAATATCTAATCAACACTTTCAAATCCAACCACAAATCTATATTCAACAACGTAAAGCAAATTATGTTGTGAATTTCAAGATCAAACAACCATTACAAAGCAACTAATGTTAGCAATTTCAAAATCAAAAACCCTAATTTGGACATAAAATGTAAATTATTTTTGGAATTGATACCAATAGGAGTTTCCTATGTTGATGAACTAGCCATGCTTCAATTGAGAAGAAATCAGCGAAAATAGAGATTGATTTTTAATTTTTGAAAAATGGGGGTTTGAGTTTCGGTTTTGATATTTTTCAAAAAGTGAAAAAGTAAAGAGGAAGATGGGGGCTGCTCTATTTATATACGCTGGGGCGCAATTTCAATTTGCGCTAACTAGCACAATTTTAAATTGCATCCATATATTTTCTTTTTTCATGTAGACTGATGCTATTTGAGATTGCGCCAATATACACGAACAAAAAAAAGAAAATATGTGTACTAGTGCAATTTGAAATTGTGCCAGTTCATTAAGACCACCTCTTCGTTGAGTTAGCCAAAACTGGACTACGTTTGTAATTAGGTTTGAAATAGTGCTATTTGCATAATAAGTTTGCAAAATCGGGCGAAATTGAAAAAAAATCTTTGTATTTATTAGTATTGCATGAAAATACGCACAAGCACACACCTTTAAAAAAATTAAATGCCTGAAGGACAAGGTTTTCTTTAAACCGAAGGATAATGCTAATTATAATTAGCATTTTATATAGCGTAAAACTGAATATAATGTTAGTTATAACTAGCATTCCGTGTAGTATAAAAATTGAACATAATGCTAATTATAACTAGTGTAACATCCCACCTCTATATCCATACCATCAAATAGTAATACAGAGCAATACTGTAAGATAATACGGAAAATGAGGCTGCATGGGGTACACACGTGAATATTCTCTTGGACCGACACTGGTATGTATTAAATCATCAAATATATATACAATTTACCTATACGTACCTAGTATCGGTACAAGAGAATAAACATGTATGCCTCCGGGACAGAACAATACACAATATACAGTGAACAACAAAGAGCACAGAGTCGGTTACTACGATAACATATAATATATAATAGAATAATGTTATAAGAATACAACGCAACTCAAATGTCAATTACAAACACACACATACAGTGAATCAATATCATGCAAATATCCGATAATCATCCTAATATAATGCTTCCCTAAGCTTAAAGTAAACAAATGTTGGTCGTATCGTTCATGTACCTATAATTTCTCAGACTGACCCAAGTATTATAAAATAACACATGGGTCAGACTATGTCTAATCAAGGACCATAAATAAAGGTACTATTGTGTACAAGAAATAACAATATGATATCACAATCAAAGATACTCAAATCATCAACTAGCACGTTATGTTAGATAAATAAGTATAGAAATATATATCTGAAATATCTATATAATACAATAGAGATTTATCAAGGTATCATGCCTCACGAATAACTCAATCTCATATAGAGCAATCAACACTAATATTAAAGGATGTCACCACCCATATAGAAATACATCGAACCAGAAAATCATGGAATTAATAAAAATGGGTGAATCATACATATTTAGAAATCAACATCACATCCAAAATAATCAGTAATGAGACATCTTCAAGTGAAGTCAGGCAATAATAAAGCAACGCCCATTATCTCTCTCAATCTCATATTATAAAAATATCAATATCAAGTCAATAAAATCAATAAGAAAGATTTGAACCAGCTCATAACAATGTTGTAATGTGCAAAATCATATATCTCAACCCACAGCGTTTGGAGAGATGAAACTCTCGACTGAAAGGTCCTAAGAGATAGAAACAACAAATTAATAATAAATAGGTCGTCTGTCTGAGAAGGATAAGGGGTTGATCATGCTCTGGACACAGTCTCAGGTATAATATCATCCATACATAATATATGTCTATCTACTGCCCACATACATACACCCACACCAAAATCAGACAAGAGACTGACAGCACGTCTACTGGCTCCGGAAGCCACATGTGGTCCATATGACATGACTCCTACAGTCATTGGTTACCATTACGTTTCCCTTCTCGGTATCGTGACAATGATCCACCATAGGCTTGACAATGCGTAGCCATTTCGACCACAACTACCGACATGTACCCATATGGTAACACAATAACATTACATACCACCGTGTGTTACTAGTCCATTTATTCAGTGCTCACACGTCACCCTCGCTCCTCTAATATTCTATATAACGAGTCTAAAGAATAACTGAAAAAGTATTACCAAATGCCCATACCAAATGATATTACTAATCCGTTTATTCAGATTTCTTGTCATGTAGAATAAATATTAATAAATCAAACCAAAAGAAGTCATTGGCATATCATATTAACATCTCAGTTAAAACTATGTCAACGGTGAATCACTTATATAGTCCAATTCAACATACAAGGAAAGAATGCACAAAAAAGCATTATAAAATAAATTATTCAGATAAATATAAATAGACCAATTAATGTTTACTAGGAACACATACAAACATATAGTTTTATATAACAAGATAAATATTATAAGATGGATAATAAATAATACACACACACACACATATTTTATAACGATTATAAAGCTAAACACTTCATATAAATTTTACTAAAGCTTACATACACTCTAAACTAACTATAACTCATAACCAAATATTTTAACTTGAAAATGATCATATTTTTCTATATTTTGCAATTGAACAAATATAATGAAACTGCATATTTAAAAAAAGAAAAATAGTTTATATAACTTAAATGCTACATATAGAAGTCATTTCATAATTCATTATGATTTAGTTCCGTTTAAAATAATTATATAATATATCCAATTTTATTTATAATCTATAAGTCTATTTATTAGAACTTGAGACTTAAATTATGATTTCATAAAGTATATTTCGAAATTTATAAAATAACCATTAAAAATACAACTTTCCAATTAAATATACCATTAGATTCACTTTATTACTTTTATGAATTCTAAACTATACTTTCATTCAAATATAAAATCAAAGTTGATATATATGTTAAAGTTTAACTGTGTTTAAATCAATTTATTTTGAATGAAAATAAATATACATATATGTGTTTCAAATTATAAATTACTAGAAATGACATATTACTGCACACCCACTCAACCTAAAACTCAGGGAATTACAACTAATAACCAGATTTCATGATATAAAGCAGCAAGTGCGAATATAAAAATATGTGGACCTATTTGCTCAAACATAGAATAATACTCGATACATAACTAAACAAAACTAAATAAAACAACAACAATGCAAGACACAATGCATAGAGATATTCAAACACCTACATATACACAAATACGCACCTACTACTGCACATGTATACACCGAAGACTCACACCCTATACAAACAAACAAACGTAACCCATTGAGACATATTCAGTGCTACACATATAAACACTTTCCCCAAAGCCAATACTCTCATATATATATATGTAGACACACACACATATACTTCAACATGGACTCGTAAATACACTATAGTACACACAGCCTGAAACCCAAACCATCGCTTATCGAATCCCCTCTAGAAAACACACACCACATTCACATTCACTCTTATATCCTACTTATACCTAGACATGGTACACTATACACACACACACTAAGACTTAGTATACACGCACACAACACATAAATGCATGCTAAAATTGACTCACACACAAACACTGACTTGCATCTACCTGAAACTGCCTCAGACACACCAAGTACACATAGCTACGCACACATGGATACAAGCAAAAACACACCGATGCAGGTTGATATAAAGATCAATCAAAGCAACTTACATATACGTGTGTGTGTATCCATGTGTTTGATTGATTTCAATAATTAGAGCATAAATTTGTGAGTGAAACACTCACTAGAGATTTTGCATCTTCCTCACCCTTCATTTACGCATGCACATAACATGAGAACTCACGCTTCACTAGAATCCTACTCTCCTTAGCTGTACACGCATGTCTCAACATCAAGAAATATTTTAAAAGATTAAGGAGTAAGAAAAAAGTAAGCAATTTAGTTGAAAAATTCGTTTGCACTCTTCTTTATATGGTGAATGAACAGAAGTATCCAGTGAAGAGGTGCATCCAAAAGAAACTTCTTTTCAAAAATTAAAAAAGCCAACAATGTTCACTAGTCGACATACCTAGGAGAGGTATGTCGACATATCGTTGTTAATTTTGAAAAATGATTTTTCTTTTAAATTGTTTCAAACTTATATATTTTGTAAAATAATTTTAACCATAATTTTTGAATACTTTGAACATATAAAAACTTTTATAAAATATTTGTAAAAATACATTTTGAATTTAAAATAATTTATTTTGATTAAAATATCAAAGACCAGAAATTGGTGATAAAGATCAGAATCTACCGTAACGACCCTTAATTTGACTAACCTAATTTTGGACATTTAATTAGATGAATAAAATAAAATAATGTAAATGGTTAAAGGCTTAAGTTTTGAATAACATAAGGTAGTATGCCTATTTAATAATAGAATTAAAGGGAATTAAAATGAAGTAAGGGGATTAAAATAAGGGCAAAGTAGGATTAGGTTATATTCTTATACCCTAAACCCTCGTTCTATTTTCATTTACCATGTTCACAAACAAAACTAAACCTAAGTTTGGTCGGCCACCATTAAAAGAAGATAAGGGGAAGATAAGCAAGAATTAAATGGAGGAAGCTTAATCAAATCAATTCAAGAGCAAATCTCAAACTCTTTAACAACAAGCCAATGTGACTAATAGATTACATCTCATTTTTATTGTTTCCGTTTCTAGATCAGATCCGAATATATTTTGCAAAGTAAAATGCCATGTTTTGATTATTTAAAATGAAATATATGCTTGTTGATGATTTGTGCTATTTCATATAGATTTTATGATAAGATGAATTTGGAAAACCTACTAAATGACATCCAAATGGCTTGTGTTTTGATATAAGGTTAGAATCATTATTTTAGAGATGGGTTTCAAATTTCATATTTTTCTAAGTTCTTGTGGATTTATTATGAATTTTGTAGTAAAGAAAATGGTTAAATTGGGTTTAAAATTAATTTTGGTTATTATAGTTAGCATTGGGTTAGAAATTAAATATGTTAGAAAACAAATTAAAAGTGAATTAAGAGAATTTTTGGAGAATTTTCTTAAATATTTTATTAAAGATATAAATTATTTAAGGTATGAGACTTGAATGTTTTATATGTTTATAAAAGGAGAAGGGGCAATTTGCTAAATATTTTAGATTATTAATTACTAAATTCAGCTACACTTTTAGAAAAGATTTTGAAAAAGAATTGGCAACCAATTATTTGTTGACAAATAAGGCAAGTTAGTTGGAAAGATATTGCTTTAAAAAGTTAAAAATCAGTTTTGTAAAGGATTGTTGCTTCACCACTTTTGGCAGTCACCTTTCGAACCATACTATTGCCTCCAACCTAGTCAAAACTAATAAAAATGGTATCAATGCCTTGATACGTAGTGGATTGGAGACAGGCAAAAGGTTTAGAGTCGAAACATGCTGTCGAAGCGGGTAGAAGTAGTCTTTATAAACTCGGAATTATTTTGCTTACAAAATGAGGCTTTTGAAGAAAATAGCTTTCAACTTGGTAAAATATGCCATTGTTTTAGAAAAAAGGGTATTTGAAGAGATTGCGCTTTTGTTTTAAAATTAAGCATTTGAAGGGTCGAAACCCTACCGCTGCATTCAACCTTTGGAACCGATGCTTTCGAAAGGGTGCTTTTGCTTTTAAACTTGGAAGCCGCTTCTCCATGCTTCAAAAGGGTTGGTTTCGTAACCATCTACTTTCTTTTACTTAGAAATAGTGCTTTCGAAAGAGTTGCTTTCACCCTAGTTCTTTTAAGACCTTCTATTCTATTGAAAATTAAACCAAAGGTTTCAAAATGAATGGTTTTAAATGGTTTCAAAACTATGTTCCACAAAATTTTACTTGGATCAATGCCTTCAAAAGGTTTGATTTTTCAAAAGATATATAATTTAGATTTCAAAGGAGAGGTACCCAACGCTTTCGAAAGATTTGCTTGAGTCTTTAAATGGAAGGTTACCAATGCTTTCGAAAGGCAAGTTTTAAAAGGGTTTTGAAAAGAGGTGCCTAAGTTTTTATAAAGTTTTCGAAGTGATACCTTCAATGATTTAGAAAGGTATGTTTTCGCCTCTCGGCCTAATGTTTCAAGGTATAATAGGTAACTTATTATAAAAAAGGTACTTTCAATGAACTCGAAAGGTATTGTTTAAATTTTTAAGCAAAGATTTCGAATGGTTCATCTTGGCTACATGGCCTAAGAGCTTTTAAGTTAAAAAGTGTTTTTAACTTACTTTGGAGGGCTAGATAATCCTATTATATTTCATCAACATTGTTTTTTGTAAAGCATATATCATGGCAAAGATATTTGAGTAAAGCAAAAAGTATATGTTTCTTGTTTAAATATGATTTAATGGGTTAAATCAATTTGGAAGAAATGTTTTCAAGTAAAATTTGATGGGGTAGTTAACCCTAGGTAAATGAATCAAAATTAGAATATCAAATGGGACTGGTATAAGGTCGCACCCTATACTTTAGTTAATAACCCCCTAGCTAATATAAGGCTAAAATTCCAGTGCATAGGGCTTTATCACATGTAAGACTAAAAATGATGTTATACACTGAAAGGAATATACAAAGATAAAGGTAGATTATTGGTGAGCTCGTGAAACCATTTGGTTCAGTTGACCCTAGAAGAAGATAGTAAAGGGGAGACAGCCTAGTAATGCGTTTAACAGATGTAGATAGTTAATTGTGTCCGGTAGGCCAGAGTCAGCCAATGGTTAATAGTTAGCCAAATAAAGCTATATTTTTAGGACAGATAGTCCATTGATTACCTAATTTATATGCATATATTATACTGCTATTATTGCTTTAATCGGTTTAATTACATGATTCTGATTTGCAAAAGATATGTTTTAAAAAAGGAATATTAGCAAGGGGAACCAGTTCCACTAAGTGGTGTGCTCTCACTTAATATCAGTAAGCCAAGATGTATAGTATTATTCACACCAGGCTTTATATCTGACTCAAAGTTTAAGTTTTTCCCTTAATCCCTCAGGTGCTCAAAATTCAATTTAAATATACTGAGAGTTGAGGTTTTTCTTGTTTAGTAGGTTGGACAAATAAGCTTCCGAAGACGTGCAAGAGGCAAAGCTAGCTATGTAGGAGCTATTTAGTTTTATTTCCACTATGATGTATTAAAACTGATATGTCTATTTAGTACTCTGATCATCCAAGGGGGCATCTTCATATGTCTCTCTTGGCGTAAATTGTAAAAATTATGTTTGATCAAAAACTGGGATCGTTTGGGATTATGTATCTAAATATGAAATATTGATTTGAAATTTAATCAAAAAAGTTGTTTTGAATCTATATTGATTTTATTTCACATTTATGTGCTTTTGATATTATTGATACCATTAACCTTACTGTATTTTGTCACTAGAAGTTAATACTACAGATGATTGCAGCATTGTAGTGCTTAACAGCAGGCCTCAAGATAGGGGATGTTATAACTTGGTATCAGAGCATTGGTTTATGAAAAACTCAAAAGAATTTTCAAACTTAAAATGATTTTGAAAACATAATCCTACAGAATTAGAGAAAAAATTAGGGTATGGGATATAGTAACGTACTTTTATTTGCTATGAATAAGTATACATTTTATATCTATTCTTCCATCTCTCTTAGGCAGTTCTTACGTGTCTTACAAAGACTTGAATGCAGATTTTATGGATGAAAGATATGGATGCTAGACATGGAAGAGTTAACATTGGAGGAAGAAGCACCGCAACTAATGGAAATGCCAAACCAAACACTAGAAGGAATCTAGCTCAGGCTTAAGCTGCTAATGTGGGTGCTGGAATACCGCAAGTTGATATGGGAGTTATGTAACGGTTCCTTTTCAACATGATGCAAGTTGGAGTTGCTGCGGGATTAGTTGGAGGAAATGCCGAAGGAGGGAATCAGGGAGCTCCAGTGGTCAATAATTATGCTATGTTGAGTAGAGATTATGCTAGGCTGGGAGGAAAATCATTTATCGGGACTGAAGACGCAATTGAAGTGGAGAACTAGTTACTTCATTGTGAGAGGATTTTTGCTGATTTGGAACTCGATGTTGAGCTGAAAAGGAGACTTGCTTCTATGCAGTTATAAGGAGCGGCACTATACTGGTGGAATAGTATTGCGGTCGGAGTCAATGAGGAGACTATGACTTAGGCTGAGTTTAAAAGAAGGTTTTAGGAGAGGTTTATGTCAGAGATTGCGAAGTAAACTTTTCTGAAGAAGTTTGTTGAGTTGGAGTAGGGAGATATGACAGTGCTTGAGTATGCAATCATATTTGAGGAGCTATCAAGATACGGATACTGTACGGTGGATACTGTTATCAAAAGGATGAGAAGTTTATCCGTGGGTTCAAGACTGAGCTTGCTAAGGTCACATTATTGCATATTAGAGATCCGTGCGATGTAGTTGTTAAGATAGCCTCGAGGTAGTAATAGATTCTTGCTTTTCTTGAAGAAAACAAAGAAAATGAGGGCAGAACCAGAAGCAAAAAAAATTCCATAAGAAGGGCGCTTAGAAGACTGGAGCTACCAAGAAGGGAAAGGCAAAAGCTATCTGTTATATGTGTGATAAGAAGGGATACTATGCTCCTGAGTGTCGAACAAGTGAAGGAAAGAAAGCTGCTAACAAGAAAGGAGTAATATGTTTCAACTGCGACCAGATTGGACATTATAAGAACCAGTGCAAGGAGCCAGCCCAGGATGGAAAAGACAAAGTGTTTGCCTTGGAGCTAGCTGCCTTGAGGCCAATAGTAGAGGAAAAGGGAAAAGCTGTGTTAGGAGTTATGCTTTTGATTCATGATGTATAAGTTAGACATCTATTTGATTCTGGTGCATTGCATTCTTTTTTATCTCATTATTTGGTAGATAAGCTTAACCTAGAACCCTTATACTTATTTCCTTAAGAGTTGCGAATCCGATAGAAGGTTATGCGACTCTTGGGATGAGATGTGACCACCTAGAGTTTGAATTTTTAGGTCATGTATTTGTTTGCAGTTTGCATGTGTTTGTTTTCGTAGGGTTTGGGATCATTTTGGGTATGGATTGGTTAAGTAAATACGATGCTAAGATATTTTTCCACGATAGGAAAATATCAGTTAGACATTTCGATAGTGATCGGATTATATATACCGTAAAAAACCCTATTTTTAAGGTTAATGCTTTATTGGGTGTTGTGGAGGCAGAAGATGAGTTGAATCGAGCCTTCGTTGTTAGAGAATTCGCAGATGTCTCTGAGCCTGTGATAGGACTACCACCGAAACGAGCTATTGATTTTCGGACAGATTTAGTACCAAGGGTAGAATCGGTGAGTAGACCGCTAAGTAGAATGACACCTACGGAGATGGAGTTAAAGTGCAGTTGGTAGATTTAAAAGGTAAGAATTTTATCAGACCAAGCAGTTCGCCTTGGGAAGCAGCCGTAGTGTTTGCAAAGAAATCGGATGGATTGTTGAGGTTATGTATCGATTACTGTAAATTGAATGAGAATGCGATGAAGAATCGATATATGTTACCAAGAATTGACGATTTGTTTGATCAGTTGGGTGGAGCCAAAGTATTTTCTTAGTTGGATTTGGCAATAGGATTCCATTAGCTTAGAGTGGTTGAGGATAGTATTCCTTTGACGGTGTTTTGAACCAGATATGGATCGTATGAATGGTTAGTGATGCCGTTCGGACTAACTAATGCGCTAGCATTCTTTTGTAGATTTGATGAATCGAGTTTTCTGAGAGCACTTGGATAGGTTCCCGTTGGTATTCATAAATGAAATTTTGGTATACTCTAAAGATGAAAGAGAACATGAAGTTCATCTTAAAGTGATGCTTGAGACATTGAGGTAGCAACAACTAAAGGAGAAATTTTGAAGTGTCATTTTTGGATGAAGGAAGTGAAGTCCTTGGTCATGTAGTCTCAGAGAAAGGGTTATCTGTAAATCTAGCTAAGATCGAGGCAGTGAATTGCTGGAAGAGACCCGAGATAGTGACTGGATAAAGAGTTTTCTTGGATTAGCTGGTTACTACCAGAGATTTATTAAGGACTTTTCGCGGATAGTGGTACCGTTGACTAAACTAACTTGGAAAGATGTGAACTTTGTCTGGACTGATAAGTGTGAAGAAGTATTCCAGAAGCTGAAACACTTATTGACAAATGCATCTGTGCTAGTTGTTCCAAAAGGGAGTCGGGACTTAGTGGTGTATACAGATGCATGTGGAACAAGGTTAGGAGCTGTGTTAATGCAGAGAGGTAAAGTGATTGCCTACGCTTCTCGAAAGTTCAGACCGCATGAGGTTATATCTCCAACTCATGATTTGGAATCAGCTGTGATAATTTTTGCATTGAAGGTGTGAAGACATTACATTTTAGGAGAAAGGTTTTAATGGTATACGGACCACAAGCCGTTGAGGTATTTATTCTCTCAAAAGGAGTTGAAAATGAGGCAACAGATGTGGTTAGAGTTTTTAGCCGCTTACGATTTTGGTATTGAGTACACACCAGGAAAGGAACTAAGGTTGCTGATGCACTTAGCAGAAAACATCAGAATGCAATATTGGCAATGATAGCTGAGTGGAAAGTTTTAGAAGCTTTCACTACATGCAGAATGCAGTGGAGATCCGAAGCTAGATCTAGTAAGGAAACTGCTATGTTGTCATGTTTAGAAGTTCGACCAGTGAAGATCGAAAAGATTGCATCTAAACAAGGAAAGGATCCACTATTAGCTGAACGGATCAAAAAGTTAAGGGACGAAACAAAGAGCGATGACTTAAAAGATTTCAGTCTTGACCAGAATGGGTGGTTGAGGAAGAAAGAAAGACCATGTTATGAATGTGGGAAACATTAGAAAGGAAGTTCTTGGAGAATGCCATCGTTCAAAGTTCAGTGTTCATCCAGGAGGAACTAAGATGTATCAGGACATGAAAAGAAGTTTCTTAGGAAGGAAAGAAGAGGGATGTATGCATATGGGTAAAAAAGGGTTTGAATTGTCAACAGGTAAAAGATGAACATCAGAAACTAAGTGGTTTACTTCAGCCTTTAGACGTTCTAGTTTAGAAATGGGATTCTATCTCAATGGATTTTATTGATGGGCTGCCAAGGTCGAATCGAGGAAATGAAATTACATGGGTTATAGTGGATAGATTAACCAACAACGCCCATTTTATCACAGTTAAGTCAACCGAGACGACACCTGTTTTAGTTAAGTTGTTTGTGAAGAGTATAGTTAGACTACATGGAATTCCTAGTAGTACGGTAAGTGATAGAGATTCCTTATTCACTAGCGAGTTCTAGAAGAGTCTACATGAAACTTTAGGTACCAAGCTCAAGATGAGTACCGCTTAACATCCGTAGACCAATGGGCAAATGGAAAGGGTTAACAAAGTCTTAGAGGATTTGTTAAGAGCTTGAGTCCTGGACTTTGGGGATCATGGGAAGACCACCTATACTTAGTCGAGTTTTCATATAGCAACAGTTATCCGACTAGTATAGGGATGGCATCGTTTGAAGCTTTGTATGGAAGGTCATGCAAGTCTCCCATTTGTTGGTTAGAGATCAGGGATAGGTTAGTTTTTGGTTCAGATTTGGTTAGAAAAGCTATAGAAAAGATTGAATTAATTTGAGCTAGAATGAAGGAAGCTCAGTTTAGATAGAAGAGTTATGCTGATACGAGAGGAAAGACTTAGAGTTCTCGGTTGGAGGTCATGTTTTCGTCAAGGTATCACCGGTGGAAGGTGTAATAGATTTGGAAAATCGAGAAAATTGGCATCGAGATTCGTTGGACCATTTCCTATTATCGAAAGGATCTAGAAACTCGCATATAGAATAGAGTCACCGAATAGTTTGGCAGGAGTCTACAATTTTTTCATATATCTCATCTAATAAAATGTATTCGATATCCAGAAACTACCGTTGCACTAACTGTGTTAGAAGATATAGTAGTGGAACCGGATATGACTATAGTTAGAATGCTAGTTCGTATAGTCGTGAGATATGAGAAGAGACTAAGGAACAAAACAGTCAGATTAGTCGAAGTCCACTGGAGTGAAGACAAGAAAGACCATACTTGGAAAACTAAAAACAGGATTAGAGATACTTAGCTTGACTTGTTTTATTAGTACCTTATCGTAAATTCGAGGATGAAATTTTTTAAATAGGGGAGTCTGTGACGACCTTAATTTTGACCAACATTATTTAGGACATTTAATTAGATAAATTAAATGAAATAATGTAAATGGTTAAAGGATTGAGATTTGAATAATATAAGGTAGCCATGCCTAATTAATCAATAAAAAGGGAATTAAAATGAAGTAAGTAAGAGGATTAAGATAAGGATAAATAGGAATAGGTTATATTTTTATACACTAAACCCTCATTCTATTTTCATTTACCTCGTTCACAGACGAAACTAAACCTAAGTTTGGTCGGCCACCATTAGAAGAGGATAAGGGGAAGATAAGTAAGAATTAAAGGAGGAAGCTTAATCAAATCAATTCAAGAGCAAATCTCAAACTCCTTAACAACAAGCTAAGGTGAATAACAGATTATATCTCATTTTTATTATTTCAGTTTCTGGATCAGATCCGAATATTTTTTGCAAAGAAAATTCCATGTTTTGATTGTTTAAAAGGAAATATATGCTTGTTGACGATTTGGGCTATTTTGTATAGACTTTATGCTAAGAATTAATTTGGAAAACCTATTAAATGACATCCAAATAGCTTGCGTTTTGATATATGGTCATAAACAACATTTTAGAGAAGGGTTTCAAGTTTATAATTTTCTATGTTGTTGTGGATTTGTTATGAATTTTCTATTAAAGAAAATGGTTAAATTGGGTTTAAAATTAATTTTGGCTATTATATGTTAGCTTTGGATCAGAAATTTAAATATGTTAGAAAACATATTAAATGTGAATTATGGGAATTTTGGAGAATTTAATTAAGTATTTTATTAAAGATATAAAATTATTTAAGGTATGAGATTAAATGTTTTATATGTTTATAAAAGGACAAGTGGCAATTTGCTAAATGTTATAAATTGTTAATTACTGAATTCGACAGCAATTTTAGAAAAGATTTTGAAAAAGAATTGGCAACTTATTATTTGTTGACAAATAAGGCAAGTTAGTTGGAAAGATATTACTTTAAAAAGTTAAAAATCAATTTTATAAAGGATTATTGCTTCGCCACTTTCGGCAGCCACCTTTCGACCCCAAATCACATAAACATTGTACATCGATTTTAAATCTTACTAACTTATTTTCTATATAAAAAGATACATTGCCACATTTTAAAATTGTGCTAGAGTAACCTTTATTTAGTTAGATTGCACTGGTAGGAATGTGTTAGTACAAAATGTTGATTTAGCACTGATGTAGTAAAGGTAACATATTATTATGATAAATTTTCAGAATATATTAATTTTACTATTAGTTTTAAATGTGATTTAAACCGAAAAATATCCTTTTTTTCTTTCTAGTCCCTTAAATTATATATTTTCCTACCTAATTATATGTCGAAATCATGTGATTTAAATATTTGTGAAATTGTATGTCATGTTTGAGAGGTATTCAAGAGCCTCAAAACAAAACAAATTGAGGGAGAATTGGAGTTATGAGGAAAATAATATAAGCAATAAAAGTCATTGGCCCAACGTTTCCAATGGCTAAGTCAAACTTTTTATATCTTTATCCTATAGCATTTCATATACTTTCTTACTAAGAAAAATAGGTTATAAATGCATCTCCAATCCTTCATTGTTGCTCAAGCAAGCTAATCAGGAGAGGCTTCTACCTATATCAACTTAGAAATTGGAAATAGTTATGGTAATTTCTTATTATTAGTAGAAGAAGATGGTAAAGAGCTTATACACCTATTTGTAATCTATCACACCACTACACTCTTTTTTCACTTAAAATGAATTAATGCCAAAATGGAAAAGTAAGTGTTTCACAATTGCTTTACATGGTTAGCGCATGTTTTAGGTGCATGGAGTCTTCAGCATAAGGATCAGCATAGTACCGGTTGAACCAGACCTGAACTTACGTCATGCAGAAACCACATACATTCCAGATACAACGTCCTTGGCCCTATAAACCCTGCACTATATTGTTCCATACTTGAAGCCATAAGCTACCAAGCAACACAGTTTTTTCCTGAGCTATGCAACCTAAGATTAACATCGGTATTCTATAGGAATATTCTTAAAATAATGCACATCCAAAGCATCAACTGATCCTCCGATCCCTATCTATACAGAGTAGTGCAATGCATCATCGTCGGCCACGTAGGCAAATCATGGCATTTCAACAAACAAAATTACTCTAGGTAGGTGAGACATCTAACGGCGTCTGCCTATTTTAACTTTTCAAAATCAAATGATCTCATTGTTTGCATTAAAAATGACCAAACACTCCGGAACAGAGACCGGTAGATCTAGGATCCTGAGTGTGATCCTCATGTTAATTTCTAGAAGGTGGGATCTTAATTAGTTAAGTATGTTATGTTCTTCCCCTAATTGGATCATAAATCACCTACAAATATAGTAGGAAGCAACTAGTAATGTGCAGAAAAAGTAATGATATGCTTACTAGATCTCTGGCCCATGTCCATTTTATATCTTTTACTAAGGTTCTCCAATTTACAATTGCGATAATTCTTACTAGATCTCTCTGGATCGGTTACTACAATTGTGGGTTGCTAAATTTGTGATTGGCAAAGACGTTGACGTTGTAGATCTTGAGGTTGGTCCACCACAACTTGATTTTGGATGGTGGATTGGGTTATTGGAGGTGGATGGATAAGATTATGATGATTCATTGTTGCCCAAAAGTGCTTCAAATGTTCAATTTGGCTAGTTCGGTTTGATAGTTTCAATGCTCTAAAATTGTCATATCACCTCTAACCATTTAGTCTACCATCCAAAATCAAGTTATGGCAGACTAACCTTAAGATCTATGACATCAAAGCTTTGTCAATCACAAATTTAGCAACCCTAAATGTTGTAACTGATCTGGAGGGATCAAACATGATTGTAAATTGGAGAATTATAATAAAATTATATAAAGTAGACGTAGGCCAAAGATTGTTGAATTACTACAAAACATTTGTATGCCATTACTTTTTATGCACTTTACTACCAGCTTTCCGGTATATATGTTGGTGAATTGTGAGCTGAATTAAGGTAAGAACTTAACATGCTTGAAGAATAGAAATCTCACCTAGAAACGAGCACGAGGATCACATTAAGAATCCTAAGCTCTACCAAATCTTTTGTAAACAATATGGTCATTTTTGATGCTAACATTTTGATACTTTTATTGAGAGACAGATGTACATATGAATTTTGAAGAATGAAATATTCATATGTCCTTTCCATTTGATGAGTGACCAGATAGGTTCATCGAATGGCTCTCGGTCTTACAAACACAAGTCCTTTTTGCTAACGAGCAGATGGATGGACTTGTTGGATGCAAATTGACCTTAAACCCATGAACCCCTTGTAGAAACCTTATATGTCTCATAAGGGACAAAATGTAGGAGCCATAACAGTTGAAAGCGAGTGAAATAGTCAAACTAAAAAAAAAAAATCCTATTTTTGAATCTATTTGACTTATGAAATCTAAAGGGTTTATTAGACTAAATCTGATATAGATGTAACAAAAAACTTATTTCATCTAATTTTAAAAGGATTTTTGTTTTAAATAAACAATTGAAACTTTTCTTATTCCTTCCTTAAAACTTTCCCTCTTTAATTCTTCATTAAATTTCAACCATATCCCTACCTTTTACCGTTCGTGGTCGGCCAAGAAAGTATCAATGAAGGCTTTCAAAATTTCCAAAACCATTTAGTAATTAATTATTATAAATCAAAATTAAATATTATATCAATATCATATACCAATGCACGCATAATAACATTTTATATGTACGCTTTTTATTAAATACTAATGGCATTCAAATGAAAATCAAATAAAATATAATATTTCATAAATAATTGTTAATTTAATTAATTTACTATGATTATAAATTATTTAAATTGTGGGTTTTTTGGAGTATTCATCATTGCGGTTGTGCAACTCAAATGTTCAAATAAGATCAATGATCAATATCGTATAATTCGAATATTAAGGTTCACGCATCATCTTAGCTAGTGGTGTAAAATTTTGGTGGAATTTACCAGTTGCACATCTTTTCGATAGAAATTCAGTTTTACTATAATAACCAGTGCTCAGTAGTACAATTATTTACACCAATTCAATTCGTCAAAATTTTATCACTTTAGGACTTATGAAATTTAGTTTACGTCAAAATTCCAATATGGTCCACATTCAATTTGGTTAGTCCAAACACAAAGTCTTTGGTTCAACAATAACAATTGTTATTAACCATATTGCTCTAGCTAGCGACTTTAACTTTGAGTTGATTATAGTTTGTCGTAGTACTAAACTCTTATAACCGAGGAGATAAATTCTCTATTGATTAGTTTTTCGCTTCAAGTGATTTAACCCATACCCAACTATAGTCATTCAGGATCGTCATATCATGATTAACTATAATGAAAGCGGTGTGTCCACGTTGAAGTTCCACATATTCTCAGGTCGAGTTAACTGTGTAACATCGTCACTTCGATCTCTTGTTTGACCTTTTTTATAATTAACTAATGGAAAATTCTCGAGTAAGTCATTCCGTAGCCATCCAATCACTATTAATATGTAATCTCTTAGTGTCCCCGACAACTATGAGTAATATATCATCCAACATTTGGAGAGTGTTACGTACTCTAATCTAAACAGGTGAATTGATATCCTTTCATGGAACATCTTGAATATGAATATTTAAAATAATATATTATTTTAATGTAATAAATTTCTCATGATTACAACATATTGTAATTACTACAACATAACATATCATTTAAGGATTTTCTATTTGATATACTTCAATTAATTACCAAGTTAATTATACCGTAGTATAACAATGTATATTATAGAAATCAAACACCTTTACTATGAACAAGATCAGTTATCAAGTTAATGTACGTAATAAATTACATAATTGCCCCTTGGACATACCCCCTAACTTTATTAATCTCGCACTCACACTTAAGGTCAGTTATGGAATCTTATTCCAAATCCTTTGATCAATTTTCTCAAACTAATCAAGCTAGTCCCTTAGTGAATGGGTATATTGTTGACGCCAAAAATGGCACAATACCCAAAAACCTGTAGAAATATCGAGATCTAGCCGAAAATGTATGCAAAGAGAAAAAAGTGTAACGACCCAGAATTTTTATTAATTAAAATTTGAATATTTAATTAATTTTAAATATTAATAAGTGAAATTTATAAGTCGAATAAATTTTATTTTGAATTATTGGATTTAATTGGATAATTAAATCGATAATTTAATATGTTAAATTATGGAAATAATTGAAAATTGGGTTAAATATGATTGAAAATGATTTGTAAAATTTTATTTTATCATATTGGAGTTAGAATGATATTTTAGAACTTTTAAAATCGAATTAAAAGTTAATTTGTGAAAATTGAATATTTTAATATTTAATTATCGACTGTAAAATAGTCAATTTTTGAACAGTCTCAGAATTGAACGAAACAAGTTTCATTGGATCCGTAATAGTTAGTTATTACCGGATTTCAAATTTCGTGTCAATCGGAGTTATCGTTTGATCGTGGCAGCTCGAAACGCATCGAATTGTTTTTAATTTAAATTTGGCGAGACAAAATAGCCATTTTTCAAAAAGTCTCGGATTTCGACGAAACCAGTTTCATCGGATCCGTAATGTGATATTATTGTAAGGTTTCAAATTTCAAGTCAATTGGATTTACCGTTTGTCCGGTACGAAATAAAACGCCTAGAAAATCGCTTAAATCGGTTTAATTTAAATTGAGCATTTATAGCCATAACTCGCACAGATGTCCGAATTAGCTTTCGAAACCTGTTCCATTGTGTCCGAAACGTGGGATAAACCCTAGGAACGTCAGTTTCGGCGCGTAAATCAGAGTTTGCAAAACCCGGATGAATAGTGTCGTTCGAAATTCTATAAATAGCCCACCATCCTCTTCATAAATTTAAAAAAAAAAAAAACAAACAAAACCCTAGCCGCCTCCATTGTCATGCACGGCCAGAAATGCACGAAACTTTTCCCCTTTGATCTCTCAATCCATCAAGTTTTGGCTAAAACTTTCAACATGAAAGATGTAGAGGGCAACGAGACGAAGAGATTCAACGGTGGAGATCGTGTTTGGAGCGACGATGGGGGAGATAGGGAGTCGCGTGCGTGGGCCGTTCCTTCTCGTGATGCGTGCTACCTAGGTGGCCGAGCTCCACCATAGGGGGGCCGAACATAGTGCAAGCAATGGGCTTCGACATGGCGCGTCTCGATCGAGTTCAAGTTCACCGAGGAGGAAGCTAAAATTAACCCTAATTCTAAGATTTGGGTTCGGCTATGATACGCGTTCGTGGAGATGCAAACGAGAGGGGAGAAGAACAACGTGAGGCCTTAGATGCAGATCCTACGGCTATGGCTTGATTAGGTTGAAAAATAATATGTTATGTTGTAATTTTAAGTATAAAACTCGTATAAACTTTGAAAAATCATATCTTTTTCATACGAGGTCGAAAACGCGCGAAACAAGAAGCGTTGGAATCGTATGGACGAGCACTACGCGATGGAGTTGGTTTGGAGTCGTTTGGAGTTAGTGAGAATTTTGGGTAAAATTAAACGCGCGTTTAATTTTATTCAAAATAAATCGCTAAAACGGAATTTAAAACCAAGGTGAGAACTTCTCACTCAATCGAATCAGTTTCGATTTTATTTTAAATAGTTAGATTTAAAATATTTGAATGCATGTTTGAATGTTGATTGATATCTATTCATTGTTAAAATAGACATTATACGCCGTTAGTAAGCGGATGTTATTTATTAAAAACATATACCGCGAATATTTCATAAACAGTGAAATTGGTATTATATATAGTAGCAATATATATATATTGGCATATGTATATATTGGAGTTATTGATTTCCCGCATTTTTTGTTTAGCGGATGAGACCCTATTGCGCCGTTATTAAGCGGATAATATTTAATAATCCCATATACCGCGATAATTTCGTACTCGAGCGAAATTGGTATTGTGCTAATGTTTGTGGATGCAGGAAAACAGGTTGGAGGGATCCAACTGGATTCCTCAACAGTATTTATTTGATTATGGATATTTTGATATTCATTGATTTTCATATCAATATATGATATCGTTGTTGTCGTGATTGACTATTTGGTGTGTAGCATCATTGGACCAAATTTTGGGATTTTAAAATGATTTTTAAAGTGATTTTTGAGAATATACTATAATTTGGAATTGATCCATTTTAAATAAATAAACGTTATAATTTTTAAAGTTATAAAAATTATGATTCTTGAGAAATATAGTTGAAAAACTGACTTTTGAGAATATGATGCTAATGATTTTATAAAATAATTTAATTGGGATTTTAGAATTTATTGTGAAAAGTTTAAATATAGGATTTATAAAATTTAATTATTTTATGAATCAAAAGGATGAAGTTTTTAAAGGAATTTGAGGAAGTTTTAAAAGGATAGTATAAATTGATTTATATTAAGAGATTTATAAATGGATATTTATAAATTGAAATATTGACATTATAAAACGAGTTTTTATAAGTGTTTGAATGAAGTGAAAATGAATTTTGTAAATGGATGGAATTTATAAAATTATAAATGGTGAAGTTATAAATGAAATTTATAAATAGTAAGATTTATAGATTTTGTGAAGTTATTAAACGATATATTTGGATAAATAATTTAAATCTTAGAAATTATAAGATTTATAATTATGAAGTTCAAAGGAACGATTTTTGTAAAATAATCGTTTTATAAGCATTTAACTTATAATATGAACCTTTGTTTTATAATTGAGTTATAAATCGAATAGGTTAATAAAGGAATTTATAAAAAGGAAGTTTTTATATATAAATAGAAATGGAATTTATAAACGTTGTTTTATAAATTCGCAAATGACTTATCTTGATAAGTAAATCGTTGAAACTTAGTAATGGAGTTATATTCACGTTTTTAATCGTGAATAATCCTTTGAATTAAAATGAATAAAAGGATGAAATTGTTAATGAAGTATATTCACGTTTTTGAATAGTGAATAACACGTTAAAGAAATTGTTTTGGATTTGGATGTTTTAAATAGAATTAAAATGATCTAACGATGTTTTAAAATGTGTTGAGATTCGAAACCATAGATTTCAACATTTATTGTTGAAATAGACGTTTTCGAGAAATAGAAGGAGATGATGGACTATAACACTGTTGTTATAGTAAATGATTTCCGAAAGGAAATGTTTTGTATAGTATTGGGATTTATATATCTATTTTAATTTCGAATCCCTATACTAGTGATTTTAGGACGTCGTAACGATGTTTTACGCAACATTCGTTTTGGCCCAAATAAATATGTTTAAGAGAATGATTTCCTTAAAGAATGAAATATATACTAAATTTCGATTTAAGTATATTGAATATTTTCTAAGTGTTGAAAATAAATAAAATTTGTGAATTACTTATGAATAAATAAGTATGGAAATGTTTTTCCAATGTGAAATGAAACGTTTTGAGAATTTATCTTTTTAAAGATAAATTGAAATGAATAATTGAAATCGAATATTCATATATATTTTGGATTATAAATTCGCTAAAGAATTTATGAATGAAAAGGAGAATTTGTTAAAAAAATAAATATTGATTTATTTTTGAAGTGTGAAAATTATATATCTTGTAAAGATATTTTGGAAAATAAATAATTTGGAAAATTATTTGGAATCTGGTGATGTATGCATATCCATTGATAGTTCAATAATCGACTATCAATATTTCCCTTTGAATGGGTAATTGATGTGATTTGTTGAATGTGAATGCTACACTTATTTTTGAATAAGCGCTCACTATTCGGGTTAACCGGGAAAGGACCATGGGGTCGTATAACCCATTCCGAATATGTGATACGTCGTTGTGAATTGCATTGAAGATCGGTGTTGAAGACCGAGTATTTGCGAAAGCGATAGGATGACCTATCGATTGTCTCTGCACTGGGTAGCTCCTGGTATAGAGATTCCTTAAGTGATGGGAAATTCGATCGGGATTGTGAATACCCGGATTGCAAGGGCTTCGTAAGAAGTGCCTTCGGTTTTGTTCGAGCCCGGAACAGACTTGTATGGATTGTATGTCTGACATTACAAGTTTAGATATAAAGCCGATTTCTTTCAAATATATTTCTGTTGGTGGCGGAGAATTTATTCTTTTAGCTTAACACCCTTCTCTGAGACGTACGAGCTCAGAGGTTATGTAGTTGAATGTTATCAGTGATATATTCCTAATTTGGCAATGTGACATGCTGAGTGATGCTGAAATGATCATTGTGTTGATTATTTGTGATAGGATCATTTGTTTGATCGTCTATCCTGGTGATCATTTCTATGATCATTTGTTGACCCAAAGCATGGCTTTTGTATAAAGTATGTTTTTGTGGACGTGACTTCGTTGAGCCTCACACCCCGTGAATGGTCAAAACAGGAAAGAAGCAGCAAGGTTATGAGGGGTAGCGCCCTTTAGGATGTGTCCATTTCCTTCTGGAAAAGGGTGGTATCATGGTATGGAGCCCAGATACTTACTCATGTTGAAAACACTTTGTTATGATTGTGTGAATTGATTACGAGCGCTCGGTGAAAAGGTCCCAAAGGACCGGGGGATGGCATATTCGGTCAGTTGTTACTCAGTTAGGGGTAACCCGGCCTTGTGTTGGTAGAGATCCGGTTTGGTTCTCGGGGATGTCCATCCAGAGGCATTCTCATGTGGCAATGGGAAGTTCCTTGGCCTGATCATTCGTTGGAAATCCAATCCCCAATACGAAACTTGTACGGTATTAGTTGTAGGACCTGCCATTCACTTATGGCGGTCACCACTGTTTGGATGGTAGCTATAGTAGGCATACGATAATGGTCGTATGTTGGCTAAGATTTATATTCTACTTTCGAAATGAATTTTTCCTACACTATACACTAGTAATAATATCAAATGTTATTTTAAATGCGTATCAAGCATCTTTGACTATCATAAGGAGAAATCTCCTCCGATTCTGCGTTTGCATTGTGTGTGTGTGCGGGAGGTCTTATGGTAGTCTCATTTTTTAAAAGCATTGCGAATTGAATTTAAAAATATCTCTCGATTTTGATTTTAAAGTTAAATAAACTGTTTTGAGTTCTCACACCAGTCACATGACTAACTTGGAGTTTATTGTTTTCATTCCTAAACTCTGGGTGCCCACCAATTTCCACACGGGCAGTCAAGAGTTAAGGTTTATCAGGATATTCTGGATATTCAGGAGTTGCTGGAGGCAAGCTGGATGGCATGGCGTATTACTAGTTTATATAGTATTTCTTTTTCCGCTGCATTGTTTGATGTTGTTTATTGTTGTATACTCTGATGATATGATGTAATGAAATGTAATGTTATAACTGATATAGTTCTTTGTTTAAAGATTATTCATTTATTTATTATATGTTGTTCCGCTGCGAATGGTGAGATTCTGTTATTGTTCTGTTGTTTTCTGTTCCGTTCTATTTTAAAATTTTCTATCTTCCTTTTCCCTCCATCTTCTACCTTCTTCTATCTTCTATCTTTTTCTCTTTTCTTCTTTAAATTCTTTTCTTAAAACCCTCAGTGTTCGGTTTTCCATCGTTCGATTTCTCGGCAGTCGATAAAGTGAGTATCGATGTTGAATTTTCGGAAGTCGAAGAATCGGGTCCTGACAATGTGGTATCAGAGCTTATGGTTAAGCGACAACCATGGTTCTGTTGGGTATTACTCATTAGAGATAGAGTCAGCAGTGCTTTAGAATGAGTTTGAGTGTAATAATAGCTATGAGAGCGTATTTGTTAGTGAATATGAAATTGTTTTATATTGTGATGATTGGTTTGTTGAGTGGCATATGAACCTTCGTCAGCGTGGTCTCGACAACTATGCCGAAGGGGTTTCTAAACACTTGAATAGAACAATTCGACACAATATTGTTTTAAATTGAGTAAATGAAATAATTTTACCTTGATTTTATTTTATATATAAAGAAATAATTTTTCAGAATTATTTAAGTGTATATAAGTTGATGGTTTAGTTGTTTGAATAATCTAAATAAAAGAATAATTGTATAAGCAAAAGAATTATAAGAATTGAATTATAATTAAAGTAATTTACAATTGTGAAATAAACTTATATATATAAGAAGTGAAACTATATGAATATGAGTTGTAAACAAAAAATTGAATTTAAAGTTAAATGGAAAAATTTACTTAGAATTGGAAGCTGAATTTATTTACAAGTAGGAATTTAAGTTATGTAAAACTAAGTGATGTTTAAATGGAATATAACTTAAGTGATATGGAATGAAGTTGATATTAGTATCAAAGTAAATTAATAAAGTTAAGTGGTGGATGTGAACTTGAGTTATATAAATGAAATTCAACTTTAGAATAGAATTGAATGAATGGATTGACTATTAATCAATTAAATGTGAATTAAGTTGAAATGAAATAATGAATATAAGTGTTAATTCGTTAAGATCTAATGTTATTGAAAGTTGAATAATTGAATGAAAATCAATTAAATTAAACCAATTGTAAGCAAAAGAATTTGGTTGTAATTAATATACATTGATTGTTATATGGTTGTTAGTTGAGTGATTGTATATAATTCATTAAGTGTTAATGAAAATTGAAAGCTAAAGAAATTGAAATCCAATTTGAAGTTAAGTAAATCTTAAATAGAATTGAATTTGATTTGGAAGTAAACCAACTTGAATATGGATTAAGTGTTAAGGAATCAAATGTGATTAAATTGAAAACCAATTCATTAATATGAATGAGAATATGAATGAATATTTATTGGTTATGAATGTAGTTGGATGATAGTTGGTTGATGGTTGAATATATTGCTTTTATTGCATTTGCTATGTTAGCATATATAGTTATTATGTTGCTATATGTTGTATATCGATACTATTTCCATACATGCATGATTCTCATGTTGTTTGTTGAGTGATTAGTAGGTGCGGATCGCGTTTGCTTCGCATTTGGAGCTCGCTTTCGCGCTATATTAGCCGTATATACTTGCTAATAAAATATAAGGTACATATCTCGGATTACATACCGTACTTTTACACTTTTTCCCTGCGGGATGCCTCATTACTTGATGAGATGTATATTTGTGATATATATACTGTCATTTTTTTTTTCGGATCGAGCCGCGCAAAGGAGACTTTGGCAAATTTTTCCGAAAATTTAAGGCGTTAGAAAAAATTTGGGAAAATTGGGAAATTTTTGAAAACTTTAACTTTGATTTTGGAATTGAAAGTTAAACGATAGTAGTTGTTTTTGAAAAGATAACTAAGTATGATTTGAAAACTTAGTAAAGATTTGTAAGAAGTTTAATTTTGAATTTTGGGAAAATTAATAGATTCTCTAACTTTTCTTACTTGTAATTTCGAGGACGAAATTCTTTTAAGGGGGAAAGATTGTAACGACCCAGAATTTTTATTAATTAAAATTTGAATATTTAATTAATTTTAAATATTAATAAGTGAAATTTATAAGTCGAATAAATTTTATTTTGAATTATTGGATTTAATTGGATAATTAAATCGATAATTTAATATGTTAAATTATGGAAATAATTGAAAATTGGGTTAAATATGATTGAAAATGATTTGTAAAATTTTATTTTATCATATTGGAGTTAGAATGATATTTTAGAACTTTTAAAATCGAATTAAAAGTTAATTTGTGAAAATTGAATATTTTAATATTTAATTATCGACTGTAAAATAGTCAATTTTTGAACAGTCTCAGAGTTGAACGAAACAAGTTTCATTGGATCCGTAATAGTTAGTTATTACCGGATTTCAAATTTCGTGTCAATCGGATTTATCGTTTGATCGTGGCAGCTCGAAACGCATCGAATTGTTTTTAATTTAAATTTGGCGAGTCAAAATAGCCATTTTTCAAAAAGTCTCGGATTTCGACGAAACCAGTTTCATCGGATCCATAATGTGATATTATTGTAAGGTTTCAAATTTCAAGTCAATTGGATTTACCGTTTGTCCGGTACGAAATAAAACGCCTAGAAAATCGCTTAAATCGGTTTAATTTAAATTGAGCGTTTATAGCCATAACTCGCACAGATGTCCGAATTAGCTTTCGAAACCGATCCAGCTATCTACCAACTTTCAGATATTCAGCTGATTTCAGTGATGTATTCTGATTCTTGTATTTGTCTTTTGTATTCGAGACTGCTGTTGTAACTTATTTAACTCTGTTATATATATAGTAGCTTCACGAACTACTATTTTTTTCTTCCTCTGCATATTATTACTCTGTGTCTGTGATTCTGTGATTATTTATTTACTGCATATGTTCAGTTTTGCCAAAATTTAAATTAACAATTCGGTATTTTGAATTATTCAAGTCTGACATGTGCGGATGCGAATGGTCCAAAATAGCGGGTCGTTACAGGATATGGTTAACGCCTTAACACTATTGTAATACTTTACTACAGACATATTATAGTTGTGTGTTGTACTATGTATGTAGATAGTTTAATGGATTCTTAGAAGATGGAATCCCGAACATCTCTTAAGTTATTACACGCACGTTAGACACTAGATAGGAGGTGTAAAACCCCGTAAACATCTTTGAAGCTGATACACTAATATTTATTTACTGTTGATTTAACTTACATAAGATCTTTTAGTTCAGACTCGAGTGTTTTGTTTTTTTTCATTATGCTTGGGTCAGTCTGAGCTTTTCAGTGTATTAAAGACCATTTTATTTAGAGGATGAAGGCAAAGATTAGTCTATCATTTATTATTATTTCACTACATTATGTTGTTCCACTGCATTATTTATTTAGTAAAAGTGTAATCAAGTGTTATTGTAAAACAACTTCATGAACAATTTATTTGATTATTATATTTTGTTATTGCGCTGTGAGATTTTGTGTTTTGTTTTTCTTTCTTTTCTCTTATTTTCTTATTTACCCTAATAACTATCCTCCTTTATGAATGGTTTGAGTTGACATGTGTGGCTTATTGTTGGTATAAATTGTCCAAAAAGGTGGGTCATTACAGTATATATACTACTTCAAACACTTATGGTCAAATTCTTTTCTCAGAGAACAGACAAGTAATGTCAATTTGATGTGAGAAAAACCAAAAAAGCTAAACAATGTAAGCAATATCAAGTAGATCACTGGAAAGAACTTAATCTTTAAGGAAAAAAATTTAAAACACATCAAATCGAAGACGGAAAGCAGGGCAACAAAAGAAGAGGATTTACAACTAAGTAAACCTCTTGATCCCGAGAGATATTTTTGGCCAATTGGGCCACATTACTCGCTTGTGACTATTAGGAATAGCTTCTGGACTTCAGTGCAGGTGGACACCTAAACCTATGCAGCTGTTTCTTTATAAATACCAGATCTACTGCAACTAAAGTGGGTTCAGCTCCATCTTCACTCTTATTGACACTCCGCATCTTCTTCACTCTTATCGCCTTCCTCATATATGCTTTAGAAACTCCATTGTAAATTTGAGATCCACTAGATCGTGGTCAGATATGATAAAATTAATTGTAATCCGGAGAGAAAATAACCATTAACAAAGCTTAAAGTGGACGTAAGCCGGAGAATCTGCTGAACCACTATAAAAATTCTTGTGTCTCCTTTTACTTCTATACTATTTTTCCATATTTGATTTGGATCTCCAAATTTTGGTACTTTCATGTGATATTAGGTGTTGGTGCCATTTTTGATGTTAATTTTTTGGTGCTTTCACTAAAAAAGGGGTGGATTTCACAACCTAAAGCTTGGATATGAAATTTGAGAAGATGAAGAGGCATAACACTAGGTTTAGGATTGAAGGAAGCCCACCAGAGCATAGGGGCAACCAAGTGGCATCCTCGGATTTTAACTATTCCACCTACGTGACCAAAGAGGAGATGGAGGGAATGATGAAAGAAATTAAAGATGGAATAATGGCCTGATAACAAGAGATGCCAAATGGATTTTTCCAAAGGTTATGACAACAAGAAATAACTGGAGCTGTTTGAATTTAGAACGAAGGACTTGGAGTAAAAGCAAGAACATTTGGAGTTAGAGCGGAGCAAACTGGAACAACGTCCCTAAAACCAAGACCACTCGGTGCCGACCCTAATCGTCTCAGCACCGAGAGTTATATACTCGAGGGAAGTGTTGGATTGATCTTAAGGGAAGCTGGGTGCCAAAAACAGACAATGCTAGAGCCAAAATTGCAAGATAGAACACAAGTGCACAACAACTAGAGGAATGTGTGCCAGAACTTCCCCATAGGAACGGAGGACAAAACGCAGCCAAACGTGCGGGTAAAAGCATAGACGTGCAGCTAGCGGAGTATGATCAGAAAGATAGTTAGAGCTAGCACCTTAACCCAGAGTTTGGGGGATGTAAGCATGAATCCGTTGACCATTAACATCCGGAATATAAGGAATCCTCCTTGTTTAAAGCTTTTGATGCTGGAAATGTATGATAAGCTAACAAATCCAACTGTTCGACTAACAAGATACATCCACCATATAGAAGTTTTGGGAGCTTCTAAGGAGGTAATAGGGCGTTGCCTCCCATTATATTTGACTAATTTTGTTTCAGTGCGGTTCAGACAGCTAGAGAATGAGTCCATAAGCACATGGACTGACTTGGTGAATAAGTTCTTGAGACATTCAGAGTTTATATCTCTAGACCAAAGAACGTGAGTACACTATCGAGCGTAAGGCAAAGGGCCGAAGAGACCTTGAGAAGTTATTTGAAGAGATTTAACATGGCAGCTACTGCAATCGATAAGCTGAATCTATTAATAATCTTGATGGAGGTAGTGTCTGGAGTCGCAAGCAAGATCGACTTCAAAATTGCACTAGAAAGAGATCCACTGATGGATCTTATGGATTTTTACCATGAAGCTGAAAGGTATCTGCATTACGAGGATGCCAAGGCTGATGATATTGGTATTAATGATGTGGATGGCAGAGGACTGTCTGGAGAAGGATATGGAAAAAGAAAAATGAAAAGCTGATAACAACTTCGAACAACCGAAAAGGAAGGTATCGAAGTTCTCTTCCTACACTGATCTAACTGAAACCCCAAAGAGGATATACCTAGATATTAAAGGGCATATCCCCTATAGAAAATTAGTTAAGAGAAAACCTAGTGATCGGGAGAGAAGGTCATGAAAGTTTTGCATCTTCTACGAGCTGGACGAGCATGAAGCAAACAAGTGTCGACACTTTTGTGATATAACTGAAGAAATGGATCAAAGCAACTAGCTACAATAGTACGTAAGGAAATCGAATGACGATGGTGCAACCGTAGCAGCAGCCATCCGCATTGAATGCATCAAGGAATGATTAGGGATCTGGGTCGAGGATGGTAATCCCATGAGCAGGATAGACAAGAGTCAGGTTCGTTTCTTGCGCTTTCTTTCCATTTTAAGACATAATAATCTCCAACCACTTGCACGTGCACGACACCTTGATCAGTATTTAGGAAACCTATAAGTTGGATGTTCGAGAAGAATAATGAGATAATAATAACCTCGGACCGTCTGCACGTGTATGGAATTTTGATCAGTCTCTAGGCATACTCTAAGTTGGATGTTTGAGATGAATAACTAGGATTTTTTTTCTTGTTTGCTTTGATTTGAATATTTGATTTCTTGAAAAATCCACTTGAAAGTGATGACTAATATTGATCATGGTAATCCTGTTCGGAGAGACAATGTAGCGATCGCAAGGTGCAAGTTCCCTTGCCGAAGAGTGGGTGGATGACTTGTACGAAAAATAAGTCCCCTCATCAAACAGTGACGGATGGGCTTGCTTGGTTGTTGGGTCCCCTATCAGAGAGCGAGAGGATTGGGCTTAGTTGGGATCCAGATGGATCAAAAGTAAGTTCCCTCACCGGAGAGTGAGCGGATGGGCTTGCTTGGTCGTTGGGTCCCATCATCGAAGGACAAGCGGGTTGGGCTCAGTAAGGATCCGGGGAGATCAAAGCAATTCCCATCACCTCAAAGTGAGCAAATGGGCTTGTTTGGTTGTTGGGTTCCCTCGTCGAGGAGAAAGCGGATTAGACTCAGCAAGGAACATGAGATATTAAATCTTATTTTGGATGATAAACAGTCCAGAGAGATCGAACCTTAGATTGGATGATAGATGTCCCAGATAGATTAGACCTCAGATTGGAAGATGAAAGATTCAGAGAGATCTGACCCAAGATTGGAAGATAAACGATCCGAAGAGATCAAATCCTAGATTGGATGCTAAACAATTCATAGAGATTTGATAAAAGGAGTTCAATGCTTATATCGAAACAGGATGGATAAATTTCAGGCGAACACGGGATGATTTTGATATAAGAAATGGTAGCTCTAGACAAGAGATAGAACGATCTGATTCGTCTCTGACACTTAAGAAAGGAGTAGATTTCAAAGTTATAACAGGTCTAGAACGACCATTGCCTTGCTAGAGAATCCGAAAGAATTAGACAATTTACCCAGATCGAGATTAATGGATAACTATAGAGCTCAACTATTAGAGATTGACTACCGCTGAAAATTGTCCTTGAGTAAAGTACATTATACATTTGAAAGGCATGCTTTGGGAGGGGGCAAACATTAACCCGCTTTTTCACCAAGCAGATTTCGATTGGACTTAGAAGGCCAAAGTGAGGATGAAACGATTCATGCACTTGGAAACACAATCAAAACAGTAATATAAAGAAACTTAGGAAAACCCATCAACCTAGGAGCTAAGTAAACAACTTGGTACTGGGAGCTTTCTCTCGATACCAAGAGGTTTATTCACTTGTTTTGGCCACATAAACTCCATATACTTTATATACTACTTCAACCACTCGTAGTCAAATTCTTTTCTAGAAGAATAGACAAGCAATATCAAGGATTGATGTAAGGAAAGAAAAGAAAGTGGAAAAAGATAAGCAATATCAAGTAGATGCTGGAAAGAACTTAATCTTCAAGTAAAAGAGTTTGGAAAACACCGAATCAAAGATAGAAAGGCAAGGCAAGCAAAGATGAGGATTTAGAACTAAGTAAACCTCTTGGTACCGAGAGGTATTTTTGGTCAATTAGGCCGAATTGCTCACTTATGCCTGCCTGGACTAGCTTCTAGACTTCAACATAGGCAGGCTCTTGAACCTATGCGGCTACTTCTCTATAAATACCAGCCCTATTGCAACTAAAGGGGGATTGTCTCCATCTTCACTATGGTTGACACTCTACATTGTCTTCACTCTTATATCCTTCTTCAAATATACTCTAGAAACTCCATTGTAAATCTGAGATCCAATAGATTGTGGTCAAATCTGATAAAACTAGTTGTAATCCAGAGAGAAACAAATAATAACAAAGATTAGACCACAGAATTTTCCGAACCACTGTAAAAATTCTTCTATCTTCTTTTACTTTTCTGCCATTTTTGCTTATTTGATTTAGATCTCTATATTTTGGTGCTTTTATCAGATATTAGGGTATGGACGCCCTTTTTAGCGTCAACAACAAGCAAGTCCATCCACTTACTCTTTGGTTCCTATGGTAGCCGTTTCATCTCTCCGGACAGGACTACCACAATCAATATTAGTCACCATGTTCATGTGGATTCCAAAAATTAGTTATTCAAACCAACCAAGCAAATATCCTAAGTTTTCACCTTAGACATCCAACTCAAAGCGTGCATAGAGTCCAATTGAGGCCTCCTATATGTGTAATTGGTCCGAGGTTATTATTATCTTAAAACAAAAGGAAAAGAGCAAGAAACAGACTTGAATCCAATCCATTATGATCATGGGATTACCATCATCGACCCAAACCCCTAGTCGTTCCTTGATGCATTTGCTGTAGATGATGGCTGCATGGTTGCATCATCACAGTTCAGTTCCTTATGTATTGTTGCAGCTGATTACTTCGAACCAATTCTTCTATCAAATCGTGAAGGTGTGCAAACTCATTTGTTTTATATCTATCTAGCTCATAGAATAGGCAAAACTTTTCAGACCATCTCTCCCGATCAATGGGTTCCCTCTTAGCTAGCCTCCGATAAGGGATCTGCTTTTAGTATCAAGATATATCCTCTCCAGAGTTTCATTTGGGTCGGTGTAAGAACAAAAACTCGATTCCTTCCTCCGTCTTTTCGGTCCTTTAAAGTCGTTATCATCTTTTCGCTTCCCCTTGTCCTTTCCGTATCATGCTCTGGACAGTCCTCCATTATCCACAACATTAATATTAACATTATCGGCTTCAACATCCCCTTGACATAGATATCTCTCAACTTCATAGTAAAACTCCACGAGATCCATTGATGGATCCCTTTTTAATGAAATCTTGAAGTCGGTCTTTCTTGGGACTCCAGACACGACCATCGTTAGGATTATTATTGGATATGACTTATCGACTACTGTGGCTATCGCATTAAATTTCGTCAGATATCTTTTTAAGGTCTCTTCGGGACTTTACTTTACATTTGATAGTGTTATCATATTCTTTGGTCGAGAGATATGAACTCTAAATTGTCTCAAGAATCTATTCACTAATTAGATCAACGTGCTTATGGAACCATTTTTCAGCTATTTGAACCACATCACTGCTAAGTCTATCAGATACAATGGAAAGCACCATCCAATCATCTCTTTAGAAGAGCCCAACACTTCCATATATCGGATGTATCTCATTAGATAAACTATTAGACCCGTCTACCCATCGTGCATTTCCAACGTTGGAAGCTTGAAATTAGGTAGATTCCTTGCATTCTAGATGTTAGAGGTGAATGGATTCCTACTTACGCCCTCTGAGCTCGGGTCTGTTCATCTATCCCTCACTATCCTTCTAACCAACTCCGCTATTTAATTGTTGCCATCCAATGAAGGTCTTTGATCAATAGTTGCATTCTGATCATCGCTCCTATGGGGGAATTCCGGCACAAACTCTACTGGCTGCGCGCTTGCATTCTGAGTCGCACCTCTGGCTTCATTTTACCACTCCTTTTCCTATGGGGAAACATCGGTACATACTGACCCTATCGCTATAGATTTGTGTTTTGATTTTATGGCTCCAGCATTGTCCATCCTTGACATCCTAGCTTGCTCCAAGACTAAATTGACATTACCCCCAAGTATAATCCTCTTATTACCACGAGGACTGGGATAGGTACTGATAGGTCGTGGGGGAATTGTTCAACTTGCTCCGCTCTGACTCCAGATGCTCTTTTATTAGTTTTTGTTATTTGGTTCTAAATTCTAGCAGCTCTAGTTATTCCCTGTTACCCTAACCTTTGGAATAATACATCTAAAATCTCTTATTGTTAAGCCATTATTCGATCTTGCATTTCCTTTATCATTATCTATATCTCCTCTCTAGTTACGTAGATGGAATGATTAGAATTTGAAAACACCTCCAAGCTGCCTCCATGCTCTGGATGACTCCCTTTAATCTCATATTTGGGGTTAGGTCTCTTCATCTTATCCAAAATTCAGATTCAAGCTTTAGATTGTGAAGCCATTTCTCAATGAAAGCACCAAAATGTTGACGTCAAAAATGGTACAACACTTAATACCCTACAGACATATTGAATTCTAACGGAAAATGTATGTGTTAACCTGATTTTTAATCCAATAGATTTCAAAGGAAAATAGAACATCTACAACAAGTCAAAAAATATCAAGGATCGACCAAAAAGACCAGAAGGGAAAGAAGAGAAAGACCCGAGAAGGAAGATGCCCAAACGAGCTAAGGAGATAGATCACTAGCAATCCATAATGCTTGCCCATGGACCCTCCAATCTTCTAGCATCATGATCCAACATGTTTCCTTGGGATGTCTGCCAAGTTTCATGATATTCCAAGCAAGTTAGTTCAAGAAGTGAACATATAGCTGATTCTAGCCATAGTTCAATGCATACGAATCACCATAAAAATGCAACTAATTACCATATTACATGGAGAGCCTCTATAAAAGGTAAGGAATGCAACCTAAAAGATATGATCCGAAATCCCTTAAGTACATGGATCGCTAGCGATTCATAACATTAAGTTAGATCATTATGAAACTTTTGGAGCACTTTCATATTGTCATGTTTAGGCCTCTAGCAAAGCGGCCAAGCACAATAGCTCTTCAACCCCTATAAATACAATCCTAGCTACAACATAAACATGATCTTTTGGACTAGCTGATGAAAATCTACAGAGATTATTTTTCATTCTTCTCCTCCCGCACAAACATCACCTAGGGATTACTATGATTCTCCAGTGATCTCTTTCACTTATGACTTGATCTAACTTAAAAGATTCAATCATATTGTAATCTAACTCCACTTATAATAGTGGTTAGATAATATTAAGTTATAAAGTAGATGTAGGCTTCATTAACAGTCGAAACTCTATAAAAATCTTCTTGTCTTTTGCTATTTCTACTCTCTTTACATTCATTTTCTATATTATTGCCGTGTAAGAACATGGTGACGCTTTCACACTCAATCCAGGATGTTGATCCCTTTTTTGGGTTAGCATGTTGGTGCCTTCACCGAGAATTGAACTCAGGCTTAGATCTAGCTATCTACTTAGGATCAAACAGGTTCAAAAGTTAGATTCCAAACCTTTTGCTTAGAAAATTAGCTGTTGAGAATCAATGGCACCAAGAAGAAAGAGAACTACATTCGAAAAATCCATAGGAGCTATAATAGCTGGAGATCCTCAGCAAGTTGATGTCAATAACGTCAACATAGGAGACCAGATGTCGGGATCCTCTATTCAACATGAAGTTTTCACTAGAGGCAAGTTAAATAAAATGGTTGATGAAATCAATCAAAAGATGGAGAACAGTGAAAAAGCTCTTATGGAAAAGTTAAATGCCCTCCTGACCTTGCAATCATTTACTGCTTCAAGAACCATGCCAGAGCCCACGTCTACCACATAGCAGGAAAACTCTTCCGTTTTTTGACCCAAATAGGAGAAATGGAAAGCAGCAGCAAAATGAGTAGTAACAGGGGTCGTGGGAATCACCATAGAAGGAAATGCAAGCACACCACCAACTGCAAAGCAGCCCGACACAAACTTGAATCTAGGGACGAAGACCCTACGGGAAGATATAGCAGTGGATCTCCCCAACTCTAAAGATAGAGAACAACTTGACGATGATGAGTTGAAAGACACTAACATACTCAATATCGGTAGAGAGGTTCAAACTGCCCCTGTAGGACCAATCATAAGCCAGCGAAACTCCAAGGGGGCCACTCTTCCAAAGATAGGAGTGCCTAGGGTTCAACACACTTACCAAGACCGTTTGCCAAATCAAACACTTGGTATAGTCACTGACAGCCAACCTGTGGATTATTGGAAGAGGCGTATGTTGCGCACATGGTCAAGTGCCTAATGGATGAAAGTAAGAATAGGTGAGATGATGAACGGGGATCCGCTCCAAGCCGAACTCCCTTTATTGATGACGTTTTGAACGAACGATATCCTAAGAAGTTCACCATGCCAATTATTCCATCCTACGATGGAACTAGGGACTCGAAACCGCACTTGTATATGTACAGTTGGAGCGAATGCTTCCAATGCAGTTTGATGTAGATGTTTTGCAAACTTTCTGGAAGGAATGGCTTCCATGTGGTTCACCGGGCTCCCACATAAACCCATCTCCACTTTCGATGAACTAGCAATAAGGTTCCTTGATCAATTTAGGCTTCACACGGCACAACCAAAAGACGGGATGTCCTTAACGGGCCTATTCCAGGGACGAAATGAATCTTTGAAATCCTTCGTGAGTCGGTTTAACACCACAGTCACTGAAGTAAGTAATCCAAATGAAGATATGGTCTTCATGGCCTTAGTCCATGCCATCCATCCTGACATTGGATTAGAGAAATGGACCAAAATGAAGCAACCTACATATAAAGGACTTTAATCGAAAGGCAAGCCATCACTTGAGATAGGAAGAAGCAGAAGAGTTAGAAGGAAGATCTGCTAACATACAACCAACCAATGTTAGGCAGAATTGTATGGCCGTGAACCAAGATGCGAATACCTCCGGGACAGCCATAGAAATGGGGGAAAGGATGTGAATCAGAAAAGAAAGATTTAGAATTCCAACAAGCGAAATGGAAGTAGCAAGCAACTTAAAGGCTTCAAGCCCAAAGGCTGCACCCTACTCAATGAACTCTAAGAATATCTACCTTGTGACACAAGGGATAGAGGAGTACAAGAAGCTGCCTAAAAAGGAAGCGAATGAACAAAAAAAAACACTCTGGAAAGTACCACCGTTTCCATGAAACACATGGTAACAACGTGAATGAGTGCAGTCACTTGAAGAACCCGACTAAAGAACTGGTTTAGGAAAACAAGCTTCAAAGTTGCGTGGAAGCCTTAAAATCCTAACCAGCTTGCAACACTCCAAGCTCACAGAGATCGAGGAAACCAACCTGGAACCAACGAAGAGGGATCTAGATGCATCGACCGGAGATTTACTATCGAAACAATATCTGGAGGACCTATCCCGTGCGGAAAATTTAGGGAGAAATGGAGCGATATGCGAGTTCACTAAGTCACACTTCAAAGATTCACGCTTTGTGATCGAAGCCAGAACTCATGCCAAGCAGTAGAGGACCCTGAATGATGATAGTGTTCCGAAATTAGGGCACCGAAGGAATAGAAGCTCCGACCCTTGACCCCATGGTCGTGACAGTAGGAATCAGACTAGCAGTGGTCCGATGAGTATTGGTGGATAGTGGTAGTCCTATGAATATTCTTTTCAAACATACATTTGATCAAATGAATATTAGTATGAAAGATGTATTCGCTTGTCGAAAAAAATCCAGGGATTCACTGGTGAGCCTAAACAACCCGTCGAACAATCAATTTATCCATAGAACTCGAAGAAGATGACCAAAGAGTCATACTCATCTAAACCATTGTGATTGTAAATGAAATATCCACCTACAATGCGTTCTTAGGTCGGCCCACTTTAGCAGATTTCAGGATTGCTTTAGCTCAATGGTGTCTAACCATGAAATTTTCGATAGAGAATGGAGTTGGGGTCATCTAAAGGGACCAAAGCGTCGTTAGAGAGTGCTACATCACAGATCTATGCGAGTCTAGAAGAAAGGAAAAAGGGAAGAATGTTGGGTAGAACTCTACTCATTCATGAACCTACTGAATCGCAGCCCCTGGCTTGGGGACTATAGCCGATTCGATAAAGTTTTGGACCCTAGAAAGAAGAGTTCAGGAGAGGAGCGGGTAGCATAAGCAGAATTAACGGTGTTTGTCCCCGTCGATATGGATGACCCAACATGGGTCTAAAAACTGGATCACGTCTTGAAAACAAGATGCAACTGGAACTCATCAAATTTCTTTGCCTCAACCTAGATGTATTCGCTTGGACACATTTCGATATGTATGGATCTTTACCAGAGATTGCATGTCATGCACTTAATATTGATCCTAAGTATACACTAGTAAAGTATAAGAGACGCAGCCTGGGACCTAAACGGTCCAAAGCAATGGGAGAAGAAGTGGATAAGTTGATGGCGAACAGTTTTATCCGCGATGCGACATACCTCAAATTGGTATCTAACCCGGTCTTAGTCAAAAAGTCCATTGGGAAATGGCAAACCTATATCGACTATTTGAACCTAAACCAAGTTAGCTCAATCGGCAGCTTTCCTCTGCATAGAATTGACCAACTTATGGACGGGACAACTGGACATGAACTACTATCCTTCATGGATGCTTACTCGAGGTACAACTAGATCATGATGCATGAACTTGGCCAGGAAAACACCAGTTTCATTATTGATATGGGATTATACTACTACAAAGTAATGTTATTCGGCTTAAAGAATGCTGGGGCAACCTACTAGCGACTAGTGAAAGCCATGTTCAAACGACAGATTGGAAAGATTATGGAAGTTTGTGTAGAGGATATATTGGTTAAATCGTGCATAGTTGCAAATCACTTGTACAGTAGCTGAAATGTTTGAAATACTCCACAGATATGGAATGAAACTCAATCCACTTAAATGTCACTTTGAGGTAGCCTCGGAACAGTACTTGGGATTCATTATAAGCGCCTGAGGCATCGAAGCAAATCCCAAACAAATTACCGCTTTATGTGATGTCGAGGCCCCAAGAAACAAGAAGGAGTTACAAAGCTTGAACGGAAAAGTTGCAGCACTGAGCCGGTTCATCTTAAAAGCAACCGACAAATGTATACCATTCTTTGATGCATTAAAGAAGGGAAGGAAGAACCTCGAATGAGATCAAGCTTGTTAAGCTGTGTTCGAAGTGTTGGTGCGACATATGCAAATCCCGCCAATCCTGTCCAAACCAGTATACGGAGAAGACTAAGTTGTCTACTTAGCAGTCTCGCCCAATGCATTAAGTGTTGCACTCATATGAGAAGAAGTAAGATCCAATGACCCATATATTACATCAGTAAACGATTCACTGGAGCTGAGAAGAACTATCAAAAACTAGAAAAAATAGCATATTTCCTCTTGATCGCATCCAGAAAGTTACGATCATACTTCCAGGCACACCCGATCGAACTACTAATAGATCAACCCTTGAAGCAAGTATTGTGCTGCCTCGAGACCTTTGGGTGGCTTATCAAATGGAACATAGAGTCGAGTCAATACGAAAATACTTACCATCCCGAAGGGCGATCAACGGACATGCACTGGCAGACTTCGTTGCCAAGTTGATGATATGATACAACAAAGAAGAAATAGACTCAGAAGTGGAAACATGTTAGAAATTGTTCATCGATGGTGCATCTAACAACTTCAGCTTGGGGGTAGGAGTAGTGCTCGAAACTCCCGAAGGGTGACCCATTTTCTATGCCTTATGCTTGGAATTCCCTACAACAAATAGTGAGTCGGAGTACGAAGCATTGATAGCTAGGCTAAAAGTTATGAAGGAACTCGAGGTAAAGTCCGTACACATCTATAGCGACTCTCAGCTAGTCGCCTACCATGTGAAAGGTGAATACCAAGCTCGGGGTGAGAACCTCGCCTCGTATCTATCTAAAGTGCAGGAACTGCTGAATGACATCGAACTTTACACCATAACTCATAACCCGAGGGAACAAAACAGAAAGGTAGACTACCTAGCTAAACTGGCCGGTTACAAAGAAGCTCGGTTCTTGGGCCTGGTCCTAGTCGAGACTCTAACCGCTCCTAGCTTAAGCGAGATGGATATAGATTGGATTTTTAAGACAACCGAAGAACCAAAATGTGGATGACATCGATCAAGGACTACCTGCTCAGAGGAACACTCTCTGTAGACAAGAATAAACAGAAAAACTCCTTTGGAAGGCGTCGCGGTTTGTAGTACATGATGGGATGCTTTACCGAAGGGGATTCTCTACTCCCTTGCTCAGGTGTGTGACCAACAACGAAGTGTAACATCGTCAACATGGAGGTCCAAAACTAACGACTATGGATGTTGTAGTCATCCATAGTTATTAATCCTTGGTTACTAAATACGGTAATGTTTGATACATTGATATAACACATGGATATGGAATTTTTTTAAAATCAACTAACAACTTTCTCATTCCATTTCAAATTCATTACATAATCCCAATACGAGAACCATGTTCAGAGAAAGTATAATTATTACAATATATGCCGAGTGGATGACTAGAGTATAATATAGGAAATTTAACACCTTTGCATTTACAACAACAACACATCAAAATAGAAATAGAAAAGAACTCTAAGTAGCTATCATGCCTCCTGCACGTCTATGGAAGCTTATTCGTCGAAAGAAATACCTGAAAGCCTCAACTCTAAAACTACTCAAAGTTAATTGAGCACTCGATAGTTTAAAGGGAAAACATAAACTTCAAGTCAAACATAAATCCTGGTATGAATAATAATCTACCATCTCAAACCTTTTAGATATATAGTAAGACCACATCGCTTGGCAGAACGGGTTTTTCCCTCGCCAGTATCTTATTCAAAATTTTATAAAACCATATACAATGCTCCTACATCCATAATGATTAAAACATAGCAATTCAAATTATTAGGATGATATGCAAACAAGTTATTCAATTCTGTATTACCCATCCCCATTCATTTTTGACTATCTTTCTTAGTTATAGTTTCTAGTGTTACTATTAACCTAATAGTTTTCATGGGCTGACTAATAACCTGTTTAATACTTATGGACTCCTCGTCCAGTTTCACAGTTTTCGAGGGATCACTAAGAACCTATTGGCCCCTGCCAATAACTTTATTGTTTCATGGGTTCACCCTTAACCTATTGGTATCTCCAATAACTTCCCTCTTATCCAAGTTTTCATGGGTTGACTAGGAACTATTAACATCTATCAATAACTTAATTCAGATATAATTTTCATGTGTTCACTAAAGACATAGTGGCTCCTACCAATACTCTTTCTAATCATAGTTTTCATAGGTGTACATGAACCCATTGGCCCCTGCTAATAACTTATTCTAAGCATAGTTATCATGGGTTTACTATGAATCTGTCTATCTGACAACTTCTTTACTTTTTATTTAGACATCCTATATTCTGGTCTACATGACCTCATGGATGCAATTCTACTCATTCAGGAGTTAACTCAATTTATATTCACTACAGGGTCAATCTAGCTGGATATTCTACCCCTTCCCCAAATTACAGTTACGGGTCCATATTAAAGTGAATATGTAAACTAGAAGAAGCAAATATATTAACATAATAATCATCAACTTCCGTGGTTTAATATCCTCGATATCATTTTCATATAAATTATGGTTAATCCCTTTAACCTATTATTTTATCAGGGAAAACTTCTTCAAAAACTCTAATTTCAAAGCTTTTAAAAACTCTTTTCTAATGCCGTGGGTTTTACTTTTAAAAATTGAGATTAGGTTCTTTGTTTTGAAAACTATGGCTTTTGAAACCTTTAATCTTTCCTTTCGAAACCATTAGAAAACTTCCTTTCAAAAGCATTTAAATATTCTTTTCAAAACACTAGGCACCTACATCTCAAAACACTTTAATACCTCTCTTTCGAAACCTTTCGAATGTATTAAGGTAATACCATTCGATTATAGAAGCGTATCTTCGAAACCATTTGAAAGTACCTTTTTCAAAACCATTCGGTTTAATTTAAAACATATCTTATTGGGTCTTAGTGAATTCAAGCGAAAGTATCCCTTTCCAAACCATTAAAAAGAGTTTGAAGAAAAACAGTTGGCTTCGGCACCATCCTTTCAAAAGCTCAAACCATTTAAGTAAATATTTGAAGGACAGCTTTGAAACCTCTTTCGAAGCCATTGCCTTTGAAACCCTTGAATCCTTTCAAAGGCTTTAGATAGTGGCTTAGTACAGGTTTGAAACAAAATCTACATTTCGAATTGGTTGATGACTTCAATCCATTCGAAAGGCATAGGAATGGCAGAAGGGTTTCAACTTGGTCGAAACTGCACTTTTAGAAAGCATTGATTTTAAATCTAAGTAACTCATATAGAAGCTGCAACTTAAACAAGAAGCAGCAACCCCTTTCAAAAGCAATTTAAAAAAAGACCCCTTCGAAAGCATATGTTTCGACTTCTTCAAAAACATTTATTAAAACAAGCGAGCGCATCTCTTTGGAAAATAAAACAATGGTTTCGAACCTATCGAAAGCTATGTTTCAACACCATGCCTTCCGTCCTTCTCCAATCCACTACGCACCAATATTACGATACCTTGTGTATTGGTTTTGGCTTTGACTGAAGGCTGAAGCATACGGTTGAAAGATGTTTATAAAAGAGGCGGAACCAATTTTTCACGGTAAAGACTGATTTAATGCCAGTTAAAGTGAATACTTTATAACTAACCTGCCTATTTGTAAACGTTTGATTGGTTGCCATAACTTTTCAAATTCTTTACAAAAATAACTACCGCATAATTTTAGATCTAAATAAAGATTAATTTTCACAATTAAGCTCTTCCATTAAGCAAAATAATTAAAAAATTAAATCCTTCTTTTAAATAATTTAATTTCCATAGTAAATTACTTAGCAAAAAATCCTAAAAAACTATAGATATCATTTCAATATGTTATCTAACATATAAAAATTTCCAACCCAAATTCTTCGTACAATTACCGAAATCAATTTCTAAACCCAATTATTCATATTTTCCTTTGAAAATTTATAATAAATTTTCATAGCTTGGAAAATTAAAAAAATTAAAACTCATCCCCAAAATCAAGTTTTACATAACATATAAATTCCTCATAGCATTCGGAATTCAATATAAACGATTTTCCCCTTAAAATCGTGTATAAACAATTATCAAACAATCTTGTATGAATCATCTATGTTATAAAATCCAAGCATACCATCATCAAAAACCATCATAATGGGTTTAATATTAAACCCGAAAATTAAACGATCATAAAAAATAGAGATGGTTTTGATTATTATTCACCTTGATTAGGATAAGGACTTTGAGATTTGATTTAGATTAATCTTCCTTGCTTTAATTCCTTAGCTTTAGATTGAATTTCTATTCTTTTCACCTCAGTAATAACCGTATCCTCTTTTGATTTACGTTTTTTTGTGTTTGTAAAATGAACATGAGTGGGAGTGAAACAAGAATATAAGGTAATGGTGTGGCAATTTCTTAATAAGCTGTTTTGTTAATTGTTCCTTGTTAATTAACAATTAAAAACATTTAGAAGCCCATTTAAATTATTAAGCCCGGTCTCTAATTTATTTTCAAATCTTAATCCCCTTATCACTCTAATATTTACATTATTCTATTTAATTATCTAATTAAATATCATGAATAATGTTATTAAAAATTAGGGGTATTATGGGCTTCCCTCCTTAAATAATTTCATCCTCGAAATCCATAAGGACTATATCCTAAACATAGCAATCATTTGTAACAATTCCTAACAAACAAACTAGCCTACCTAACTAGCAACTATCCATAGAAATCTTACATAGACATATCCTTAAAGTAGACCAGGATAAGTATCTCTAATCCCGTCTTCTGTCTTCCAAGTACATTCCTTCTTATTGTTGCTCCACTGAACTTTCACCAACCTGGTTGTCTTGTTCCTCAACCTTCTCTCATCTCTCGCTATAATCCGAACTGGTTGTTAACAAAAATCAAATTAGGCTCTACCATCAAATCTTCTAACCCGGTCAGAGGAATAGTAGTCTTCGAATCATGCATATACTGTAATATCCTAGAATTTCGAGGAATTTAAAATGTGATAATATCTTAATTTAAGTCATTTAAAATTGATAAAATTGTTATCTTCAAATATAAATAACCAAAATAAAATTTATGTGATGCTTTCAAATTTAGAAATAAATTGATTTTAATGGAATAATTGTTTAATTTGTGTTATTTTATAAATTTGATTTTTTATAGGCTTAACATTTTAATTTAATAAAAGTTGTTTAAATATATGTTTATTTAAAAATTAACTTTAAAATTAGAATTTAATATTTCTTAATTTAATAGTGTGTTTGTTTAATTTAAATATAGATATATTTGATTTGATTTTAAATTGAAGTTTAAATTGGATTTGGATTTAAAAAGAATTTATATCTTTGAAATAATTTTGTATATAAAAGGATTTATGAATAAAAAGTTTTTATTTTAAAAATAAGATTTGTTTCATATTAATTTAAAACAAAAGAATTATATTTATATAAATTTGGAAAATGTTTGTTTAGTAGTAAATAAATGGAAAAAGCATTTAAATTAGCATGTAAAAATGAATTAAATAATTTTATATTATTTTATTTGGAATCTAATTAGTTTATATCTTATTTTCTTTTGAAAGTTTTATTTTTATAAAGGAAAAAGGATTTATAAATTTATAAAAGAATTTACATATTAGGAAATTTAATAAAAAGGCTTTTAAAAATCATCTAAAAATAATTTAAAAATAAGAAAGGACATGTGTTAAATTTTGGAGCTTATTGATTAACATGTGTAAATAGATTAGGATTAGTAATGACAAATGTAACAAAATTAAACAAATGTCTTATTTTTCCTATTTTTCTTTTTCTTTAATTTTAATAACCATAAATTTTATAAACTCCCATTCTTTCCTTCTTCATATTTCTTTTCCTTCAAACCAAGCAAGAATCCATGGCCATAACCTGAAAATCACTTCTTCAAAATCCTGTAAACCTTCCTCAAAACAAAACTTGTTCAAATCAGAAATCTTTCAAAAACCCTGAAATTTCTTCTCAGGCCTGAAAATAATATTCAATTCCTCAAGTTCAAAAATCTGTAGCATTCTTTCCAACTGCAAGCATTTCCAAATCCTGTAACCCTTTATACCAAACCCTGAAATGTTTTTTTTTAAATCAAATCTGAAATGTTCATCTTCAACCTGGAGTTCATCCTCAACAAAAATCTTTATTTCAAAGAAAAATCAAACATCAGATTTGAAACCATATAACCTGTTTTGATCAAGCATTTATCAAGGCCTGTAGCTTTTTCAAGAACTGCAAACCTGGAATGTAGTTGAATCTGCATGCCTGAGAATCGAGTTCTCAAGTTCAAATGCGATTTGGAAAACAACCAATTTTCAAAGTCTTGAGCCAACATCATATTGTTCTTGTTCAGTCAGGCATTTCAGCTTCAAAAGTTCAAGCTTCAAAGAATTTCATTCTTAAATCAAAATTTTCTGAAGTCATCAACATCAGCAGTTTTCAAACTTTCAACAAAGGGGCTTCAGTTCCATCCTATTTCTAAAAACTCTCTGCAAATTCAAGAGGTGAGTAAACATCTAATTTTTAAACTTAAGTAGGTAAATTTTGTTGCTTAAATAATTACCGTGATATTGATTCTTGCATGTGTAGATAGTAGTATAAAAACTGTAGATATGGATGTATTTAAATCTGCATGCTTGAAATAGGTGCTTCTTTGTTCATACCTGATTATAGAGTTTTGAAAATAATAAAAAAATTCAAACTCCCCATAAAAACACTTTGCAGCCTTGAGTTTTCAAACAAATTTGTCGAGTTTAATCTCCATCTTGATTATGAAAACATGTTTAAGTAATATAAGTTTAGAAATTACCTGTAAACAAGAATAATGCAGTGGAAACTTATATAATGTAATAAATAAAATGTTGAATTATATTGATTCATGTATATGTATTGAATCATCATTTAAAATTATGATTTTTAAAACAATAATCTAAATTTTTAATGTTGAATTGAATGTGAACTTTGGGGTTTACTGGGAAATGGGTTTTGGGTGATTTCTGGAAGCTGGAGTGTCTGGGGTGGTCGGAATTGTTACTGAAGGTGGAGGCAGTAATAGGGGTTCAGGCAAAAATGACGTGTGATTTTATTAATCACTATGGCATTAGAAATTGATTAAGATAGGGTTTAACACCCAGTTTTGCTCGTGGTTATGGTTTTGACCGTTGTGGTATCTTGGGTGGTTCGAGTTACTCGAGAAATGGGAGGAAAGTAGCGTGGAGGGCTTATGAGTGTATGGCCGTGGCTGCAAACTCTTTGATGGTCGGAGATGAGGGTTCGGTGAAGTTTCAGGTGATGCTATGGTTTCCAGTATTCGACAAGAGTAGTTCGATTTTGTTTAGGGCCTTGTAGTGTCGAATTGGGGGTCGAAATTATAAGAGGGAATGATCGTCGAAAGGTTGAAGGCATCGGCGGTGGTCAGTATCGCCGCGATCACCTGTGCAGCTGCACCAATGGGGGGAGGGGGGTTCGTGTCAGTGTTTGGGGTTGTGTGATTACTCGAAGTCGTGTTCGAGAATTAGGATGAATAGCTCGAGTTCATTCTCGAGTAGTTGGAAGTGGTTTGCCTATAGTTTTTTTGAATACTTAAATTTAATCAAAGTTAAAAAAAAGGATGGGAAGAAAGGGAACTCGGGTTTGACCCGAGTGAGCTTCGGGTTCGACCCGAAGCAGGAGCTTAAGACAGTAATTTAGATTTTAAAAGGTTTTAAAACTTGTTTTTTTTGAAATTTAATTTTTTGAAATTAGTTTAAAACTCTTATATAAACTACTTGATGTTTTAATAAATGTTTTCTTAAAACATATTTTAAGAAATTTTGACATTTGATAAATTTAAACTTTGTTAAGAAATTTTAAAGTGATTTTAAAATCGAGTTTTGAAAGTAATTTTTAAAGTTTATATAAAAGACAAGTTTTAGAATTCAAGTTGAAAATAGTTTTTTAAAACTATAAATTGATAAATGTTTTAAGTTATTTAAAGTTGTGTTTTGATAACTTTAATTTATCAAGTTAAATGATTGTTTATTTTAAAAACTTAATTAATAATCTAATTAAGTAAAGATAGTTATAAGGGTAATGATGTAAATATGTTAGGGTAATTAAAGCATTTATAAGATAATGTTTTATCATAAGTAAGGTTTTAATTTCTTAATTTTGATTAAGTTAATTAAAGAAATTAAGTTTAAATTAATTAGTTTAATTATAAGAGATTGATTAAGAAATTAATTAAGGGAAAATAATTTACTTGATTAATAAATGGTTAAGGAATCAAAGGTTAAGGAATTGAAAGTTAAGGAATTAAAGGTTAATTAATTTAGGATTAATTAAATTGTAAGTTAAAGATCATTAACTAGGTTATTAATTAATGATTAGGGATTCATTAATCAAGTAATTAAATGTAATTAAGACTTAATTAATCCAGTGATTAAGATTGATTAATTAAGTAATTAATGAGTAGATAATTAAATAAATTAAGTTTACTTAATTAGTAATTAAGAAGTGCTTAACTTGTAATTAAGTTTTATTAATTAATAATTAAGGTTTTATTAATTAATAATTAAAGAATAATTAATCCGTGATTAAGGATTAATTAGGAAGTTATTAAATGGTAATAATTGATTAATCAAATGTGATTAAGGATTAATCAAATGGTGATTAAGGATTGATTATCTGTTAATTAAGGATGGGTTAACAGTTAATTAAGGATTAATCAAATGATTAATTAACTGGTGATTAAGGAGTAAGTAATCTGTAATTAAGTTCTTAACTAATAATTGATAATTAGGTTTATTAATTAATAATTAAGAGATAATTAATTAGTTAATTAATTATAAAAGTAATTATGGATTAATTGATTTGAATTAAGAGATATTGATTAATAATTAAGGTTATTAATCGATAGTTGATGGTTAATTAATCAGTTAATTAAAGGTTAATTAATTGATTATGAAAGTAATTAAGGATTATTACATTTGTATTAAAGGAGATTAATTAATAATTAAGGTTTATTAATTGATAATTTAAGGATAATTAATCTGGATTAGGGATTGATTAATTGATTAATTGAGTTAATCAAGGAGTGATTAATTAATTAAGGTTAGTAATTAATTAATAATTATATAAGCAAGATGAAGTGATTAATTCTTAAGGGCTTAATTTAATTTAAGTAATTAAATTAATTATGATGTGAATTGATAATGCTTGCTTATGGATGATTGTTTGTTGGATGTTTGAATTGGATGATATCTATTGGATCGATATCTATTGATGATATGTTGTGACATTCTGTGATATGATATTGATTATATCAATGATAAATGTGTGATATTTATCTGTGTTAGTGCTGTGTGAATTCAAAGCATTGAATTGTATTGAATTGAATTGTTTAAACCTTTAAACAACTTGGCCTTTAAGACACGTTTGGTTCGATGAGACCGGGATCGGGTATCAAATTTGATTATCCGAAAACCACATCGATCCAAGTTAAACGTTAGGTCGTGAATTCAAGTGAAGATCGAGTTGAAGACTCGAAGTGTAAGAACTATCTGTCGTTAAAAGCTCTGAGGGTGATTCCAATACGAGTATAACGTAGATAGTACTTTCAGGTTCGAGATGGAGTTTTCAGAGTGCAAGGGTTATTGTCGTTAACTCTGAGGGTGATTCCAAAATGAGCGTAACGAGATAATGCCTTCGGTTTCGTTCAAACCCGTAACGAACTTGTATGGATTGAATGCTTTCAGAACATCGTCAGGTGGACGATGAGCATTCTAAGATAGATATGTTCTATAAAGGTAATCGCGCCCTCAAGCCTCATCAATCGAGAATGGCTAAAACATGGGAGGTGCAGCAAGCCTAAGTGGGTCATGCCCAAGTAGGACGAGATTTACCCCTGTCTAGATGTCCCTTATTATTCGGCTGTGTGGGCGATTGCTAGCTAGAATCGCCGGGGTTGTCTTGTTCGGGACTGTTCAGTAAGGAATGATCCCGGCCTTGTGTTGCAGGGGATTGGGAGCGATCCTCGGTACGGTGATCTAGGCCACGTACTATGACGGGCGGTACCCCAGTAGCCCTGTCATTGATGGAAACCCATTATGTGATGCCCCACCTCTATACCCACGCTAGCCAAGAACACTACGGTGTAGTGCTGTCAACTAGCACGAGAATAAGGCCGTTGAGGAGCGACCATCCATCTGATTGCTTATCACACGGTGGTTATAAATAATCTTCGGAAACAAACATAGAAATAAGCATAACACAAATCAGTCACAGGCATCCATATCACAAAGGCGGAAGAAGATATGAATATATAACTAACACATGAAAGTGTACATCAGAGTAGTGGTCAAAAAGATCCACAATAATACAAAAGAATAGCAACACGTGCTATACAAAAGAATACAACTATGAGTCTATATCTCAAGTGTATACAACAAAAACTGCTAATCCAAATAGTTAGCCAAAAGTCAGAGTAGCAAATCCCGGGAAGAAGTCAAGCAGAAGCTCCTGTAACATCTAGGCCTGACCCGAGTATTATTTAAGAAAATAATAAATGGATCAGTCTAGCTATAAATATCAGATGACATGGTATAAAATAAAATATATGGCATAAACATAAAATATCCATACTGACATACTACTATAAGTATGCAAATGATGATCAACAGATGATCGATCAATAAGAGATAATCAATATCATAAGAATCTTCTCAAAGATCCAAAGAAGGCATCATACCCTAAACTTGTACTCATAACAAGTCAATGACATAAATTCAAGAAATCAACACAAGAAATCCAAAAATCACAGAAAAAGGGAAAGAGGCCTATCACATGACAGTCCGAAGACCCTGGGGAGCTACCCCATATGGGTGAGTCGGAATCACCCAGGTGAGGTCTAGGCTAACCAAAAAGCAAAAAGGTATGTGTGAGTGGAATCACACAAATGGTGTCTAGCCTAACCTCGCAACAAAAAGGTATGTGTGAGTGGAATCACACAAATGGTGTCTAGACTAACCTTGCGGACAAAGAGTTATGTGTGAGTCGGAATCACACCCATGAGGTCTAGTCTAACCTTGCAAACAAAGAGACATCGCACAATTGCTAGTCTAAATCATAAAATGATCGTCATCATCAACGAGAAGTGTCAATTACACTAAGTTAGTAAATATAAAAGTTTATCTTCGTGTCCCATAACCACTTGCTTAACTTAAATATTTACGTACAAACTGTAAATCTTCACTAGAAAATTGTCACAAGAGGTTCAATCGAACAAGTCCAAGAATTAACCGACGAAGTGAACGCAAGCGTTTCATACCACTTGTTTTACTAAGCCGTTTAATTAGATTTCTCATCCGAGTGAGGTAAAGGTTTGTATATACTAGTAGATTGGAAAAAGGTTTAAGAAAAGAGCTTTGATATTGAAAATAGAGTTGAAATCATTTTGTTGAAAGAGTTTTGATATTTACTACTAGTATTGAAACCTTCATATTTCTAAAGTTGTTATCCCGCCTTATTAGCAAGGTCGTGATACCATAAAATCGACCGAGAAGCCAAAGATAGTTTGTCTTGAAGAATGGTCAACTCAGCATCTCAACAAAGCAAGTTCTGTTGAATGTTTTTCAGATAAGATCCCCTACGGAGGGGGGGTCCAGGGGGGTGGCAACCCTCCAAGGTAGGGGTGCGGGGGCAACACCCCCGCTACGGGGTTCGACCTGCCCGGTCAGGTCGTGGGGGTCCAGGGGGCAGCCCCTCGTTCAAAATGGTACGACCTAGTGAAGACCTAAGGGAGGATAGGATCGAGCGACCTAATGGTTGCGACCTAGGGGTCTAAGGGGTCAAGCGACTTAATGGTTGCGATATAGAGGTGTTCGCGAGTTAGCAGAAGCGAGCGACCTAACAGAGGCGAGCGACTTAAGGGACTCGCGACCTAACAAAAGCACAGGCCAAGCGACCTAACATTTTAAGGTCGAACGACCTAATTAAACCCGCGACCTAACAGGGTACACGACCTAAAGGTATAAAGGTCATGCGACCTAACGGTATTAAGGTCTAACGACCTAAGGGAAATAAGGTCACGCGACCTAGAGGGTTAAAGGTCCAACGACCTATAGTAAATAAGGTACAACGACCTAAGGGTCCATGCGACCTAGTGGAACACGCGACCTAAAGAGGGTATGCGACCTAACTTAGTCGAGCGACCTATCTGAAGGCCGACCTAAATCGAACTAGACCAAGCATTTCAAGGCCAAACAGCCTACGACCTACGACCTAGTGCCGAGCGACCTAAGGCTGTAGAACGATTTAAAGCCAGAAACGAGCTACTTGAAGGCCGAGACTTTTCCACATGAACGACCTAGCATAGGCAGAACGACCTAAGTGCAGAATTTCACCAAAAACACTAAAAATTGGAGTTTTTGGCCAATCCAATCCAAACCAAATGCAAATGTACATGCTAAAGTGATGGGGAATCATTCCCAACAGTCCAATATAGTTATAGACTAGAATTGTGAGATAAAAATCTCACCTTTGCACAAATTCAATGAAGTAGAAGCTTGAAGTCAATAGAGAAGCAACTACAAGCTTGAATCCAATGTCTTTACTTTGATTTTGGAGTTGGATGTTGAATTTGCTAATGAATTTGGGCTTGGAATTTTAATTTCCCTTTCCACTCACCATTAATGCTAAAACTAGAGTTAGGTAGGAATTTATGAAGAGACGAGGAGAAGGGGTTGGAACTTAGGTTTAATAGCCTAAACCAACCCAAAGTCCAAAGCGGGAAAAGTTAGTGAAATTCCACTAACCCCAAACATATCAAAGTTTATACTTAAAAAGATTGTAAACGGCATTTCGAACTCAATAGAAGTGGTCTCGGGTCCTAATTTGACCGTTTGCAAAAAGTAGCTTTTCAGACCAATATCCGATTAACGACAAAATATTTAAATAAAATATTTAAATATAAAATCGATAAATATGCGGGTTGTTACACATTATTACTACGTGCCTTACGGTTTTGATTGTATTACCCACTTTTGTGGCTAATAGCTGGAATTTAATGAATGTAACAATTTCGGCTATTTTCTATTTACTTGAAACCCTAGACACTATTATAATATCGCTGGATTTCCTATCAAATGTTTTGGTTAGCGTAAGGTAAAATATTACCCATGTTTATGTGTAGGGAGTCTTACGTGATACCTTTTGTTTTCAAGGGTTTTTAAAAGTTAAGCAACTTTAACCCGTTTACTCACACCAGACCCATGTCTGACCTGGAGTTTATTCTATTTTTCTTAAACTTTTGGGTACTCAAATTTTTACGAGTAGCCAAGGGATTCAGGTCTTCTTTGAAGAGTACTGGAGGAGATATGGAGCAGGAGGCTTCAGCGTTTGTAGTTATATGGTGTTTTCCGCTGTGATGTATCTCTGTGATGTATGTGTTGTATTGAGTTGTAGAATAGACAGACTTTTATAACTGTCTATCTTGTGTTGTTGTATCTGTATAACTATGATGTAAATGATTATGTAATAATTATGTCATATATTATATTTTGTTTCGTTCCGCTGTGAGATTCTAATTTTGTTGTGTTCTTTTCTTCTATCTATTCTATTTCTACCTCTTTCTTTCTTAAAGATGATGCGTCTTTCTGTGGAGAGAAAGGCGGGTCATCGCACATACTTGCAAAGATGTGACACATGAAATACATTATGGACACTTGCCATACTGCTCAACAGCTCTACTCTGTATACGTGCTTTTCGATCCTCTCTACAGCTTGGAACGGACCAATATATCTCGATGCCAGTTTCCATGACTTTCCAAATCGTATCATAGCCTTCATCGATGATACTTTAATGAAAACCTTATCTTCAACTAAAAATTCTAGTTCTTTACGCCTCATATCTGCATAACTATTCTGTCTTGATTGAGCTTACTTCATCCTTTCTCGGATTAACTCAATCTTCTCTATCGCCACTCTAACCAAATTTAGACCTAAGACTAATCTGTCTCCAGTCTCCAACCAACATGCTGGTGATTTGCGTGGTCTTCCACACCAAGCTTCAAAAGGCGCCATTCTTATACTAGTTTGGTAACTATTATTATAGGAAAACTCAAGCAAATGTAGGCAATCTTCTAAAGATCCACCAAAGTCCATTACACAAGATCTTAATAAGTCCTCGAGTACCTTATTGACTCTCTCTATCTACCCATCTGTCTAAGGATGATATGCAATACTCATTTTAAGCTTGGTACCTAATACATCCTATAGAATCTTTCAGAATTCACTAGTAAACAAGGCATCTCTATCACTGACTATGCTACTAGGAATGCCATGTAGTCTAACTATGTTCTTCATGAACAACCTAGCTAAAACAGGTGCCATCCTGGTTGACTTAACTAGAATGAAATGGGCACACTTGGTCAACCTGTCCACTACGAGTTGAAATAAAATACAACAGAATATATGTACAATGTAGTCTCGAATACAAATAGATGACATTTCTGAACAAAACAACAGGATGACAGGAAGCTGAATAGATATAGATGGATCTCCAAGGGAAGCTCCAACTCCAAAGGTGAGTCTCTAATGCGGTGGCGCTCGGTCTGACCCGAGCGTAAAGCAAAATTCAAAACACTCAAGTCAAGATTAACATTCTTATATCAATAAATCCAACTCAAGTGAAATATTGACTGAAATACAAGTAATTCAAAGGATATTTGGGATAACCATCCTCTAAGGATCTGTTAAACTATCTACTATGTAGTAATATACGCTATTATAATATGTCTATAGTAAAGTAAAGGTATTAAAATAGAGTTAAGGCATTACCCATATCCCACTTAACACATTTTTATAATGCCGTAGTCTATGCAGATACTGTAAACTCCTCCCGTGGGTGGGCTATCAGGGAGTTCTCCATAGGTTTGACACAAAACAAACTCGTAGAAGGCACGATAGAGCATGCGACAAGGCAATCAAGGCAAAGCTAGGGTAGATATACCATTTGCGGATCCGGACTGGTGGTAACGCATAGCAGCTACTACCGCCCACCTCGTGACACACTCCGGAATCAAAGGGAGCACCCAATCACATTACAAAAGCAAATAGAATGGTATTGAAGAAATGTGTCCGATAGGAGGAATGACCTCACTTAGCCCGGCATGGCTCCTGTTTTAGCCGCATCAAGCTGACTCACGGGAGTCAGGGCTACGTAAATACCTATAGAATTGTCACCAAACCATCCTACTTCATTCTAGAATCTCCTCCACGTGCACAGTTGTAAAGTGGTTTTCGGTATTGGCAGAGAGTATGACAATATCCGATCCCGGTCTCTTTAACAACCAAACGTTATTATAATACTGTGGTCATTTCAAAACAGTTTATACTTCAATACCAAAATATAACATCCATTTCAAAACCATATCAATACGATATCAATATGTTTATTTCCAAAATCATAGCACTTCAAAGTTATAACATTTTCGAAACCAAATACTTGGATTTATAACACTTTGGAAATCATAACACTTTGAAATCATAATACTTTCCTTTAAATAGTTTAGATAATAATAATAATATATATAATAAAATAGTTTATATAAAATAGCTACAAGTTAAAATAGTTTATATTAAAATAATTAGTATAAAATAGTTAAAATATTTTTATATTAAAATGATTTATAATAAAATATTTTATATTAAAATAATTTGTAAAGTAAAATAAATAAATAGTTATAAATGTAATTTAAAAATACTTTATATAATAAAATAGCTTCCCCAAATTTCGCAAATGATTCTAATTGACTCATATTCCAAAATTCAAATTAAACCTCAATTCATCAATTTTTAATTCAATTCAGTCTCTAAGTAAACCATTTCAAATTAAATCAATTTCAAGTATAGATTTGAACCACCAAATAAACCATTTATTTTTCAACATATTTCAAAACTTTAAATATTTCACAAATTCAAAACTAGATTTGATAATTTCACACATCTCTTTATTTTAACTTCATTATTATTTAGTTTTGAAATATTCACTTAATAAATCCGATAACATTTAAATAAACCTTAAATTTCCAAATTTTAAATAACTAAACATACCATTTCAATTTATGTAAACTTGAAATTCAGTTTAGTCGCTTTTAATCAAATTCAAATTATAAAATCATATCTTTAAAACCTCAAATTTAATAAATTTCGAATCAACCTATTTAAGTATAATTCTTAAATAAATATAATTTCAAACTAATTTCTATATAAACTTTATATTTGGAATATAAATTCAAAATTCATTTATAGCCATACAATTTTCAAAACATATAAATTTTAAAAATCTATATTTTAAACCCTTATAAACAACATATATATATATATATATTAAGTTAAAATCAATTATTTATTAAAACCAAATATTCACCTTTAAAACCTTGGAAATCATTTAAAAGAATATATATATATATATATATATATATATATATATATATATATATAGACCAACGATATCCGTATATAATTTTTTATCCTATGGTCAAGTGATATGGATATTCATCATTTCAATTTGCAATTTAAAATATATACGAGCATATATCATTTCAACCCGCAATCCCAAACTTAATTCAATGAAAATCGCTTGGGTTTATCATTTCAACCCATAACGATTTTGCTCTATTCTACAGATCGTTTGGGTATGTATCATTTCAACCCATTGGGAATTCTATACTAATAGGGTACTTGCAGAGTGATAACAGATATGATAATAACATAACAGACATATATCATCTGTATAATACAAACAACAGGGTATGGTGTCATATCCTACAGGTGAATAGTTACAGATAATAGCATATATAACAATTTTAAATAACTACAGCAACATATTTCAATTGTTGTTTCAATTGAAATCAAATTTAATAAATACAATAACGATAATCGTGAGTGATTGCTCACCTTCCAAGGCTGGAAAAGGATGAAAATGAGAAGAGTTACGAATCTAAGCATGAATTCTAAAGCAAAACAAGATTGGCACAAATTCAACGAACAAAGCAGGCACGGCGACAAAGCTGATAAATGGGAAATCGATGAGAACTAACCAGAATCAGTTTTGATATAACTGAATATATATATTATTAATATATATTCAGTAATTTAAATTTAAGACAAAGATTAAAATATTATAAAAATCTCTAAATCATTATTCTTAAACTCAAGCATTGAAAATCAAAGATTTTTATTATACTTAAACCATTTCCCAAAAAAATTCTTAAACACATGTAAAATACACACATACACACACACTTCAAAATCTATTGTTTCAAATTGAAAGACATATGTTGGACCCAACACATATACATCATATATTTAAAATCAATACCTATATAAACGGATAGATATATAGACTAATATATAAACATATGTATAACTTACATTGTTATTATTATTACTGAACCCATATACCTGTAAACCCAATATAGCAACATACATATATATATATATAAACAACAGATATATATACGCCCAGATATGCAGCCTTTATATTGTAACCATATGATATTTGCAGTAAACATATCATATATAATGAGTACAACCTTATTTATGCAGAACATATACATATGTACTAATCTATTAAGAATATATAACCTATGTACTTATAACATAAAAAAACCACTGTTATACACATATAAAATTAAAAGCTTCAAATATTATATACTATAAATATATATCCTATACATAGTAGACATAAATTTCATTTCCTATATATATGTGTGTGTGTATGTGTGAAACTTTATACATTTCTTATACTACTTATATATATATACATACTGACCATATAAATATGTATAATTAACATGAATATACTTTATAAAATCTAACATGTACAACAAATATAACGGACAGCTGACAAAAATCTACAAACTTTATAACTTTTATAAACTGTAAAACATATTTTATATCTTTCTATTATTAATATATATACTATAACGTATATGAAATATAAAGTAACTCTAATTATAATATTTCTTTTATATTCTACAACAGCTCAAAAAATATCATACCAATATATATATAAACTAAACCATAAATTTACACAGATTTGATATAAACTTATATAAAATACAGAATATAACATATATATATATATATGTACAATAACGTATAAGTGGAATATATATATATCTTGCGCAAAGAAGGGATGTGAAGTGATGCTTTGGTGGAAGTTGATGCAGTGATTCCGAAGCTTGGTCGGAGGCGAAGGCTGGTGAGACTTGGCTGTGATGGGTGGCGTCACGTGGGTTAGGCGCTGAATCAGTGGAAAAGGAGGAGGAATGGTGGAGATATGGAGGCTCGGTTGATCGACGGCCGATGGTGGAGGAGAATTTGGCGTTAGAGGTGATGGAAGGTCGAAGATTTGGTGGAGGGTTGCTGTGATGGAGGTGGAGTTTTGGCGTGGAGGGAGAATGATGTTGAGGTCGCATGCTTGGGGAAGAAGGCGAGAAACAGCAACAGGTTTCCAAAGTAGTTCATATGCAATATATATATATATATATAATTTTAGTTTTATTTTTACTTTTTAAGAAGAGTAACCAAATGAAATAAAAGGAAGAGGCTGAGCAGGTACGAACATGAGCAGGCATCTATTGAAAGCTTTATATAATAATAAACTTTCTCCTTTTAAAGATATGAACTGTAAACAAGAATAGAAAGAGGCAAAACGTATGAACATAAATAAAGCACTAGCAGTGAAATTTCAACGATCGAGTGGTGATACGTTGTACATTTAAAACAATTTATTGATTGTTTGGGCAGCACGTTTCAGATTTGGAACGTACAGGAAAAAATATGAATTCAAAATTTTGGCACTGTTACGACGAGCTGTTTCCTTATCATCGTTACGTACCAGACCTCAATTTACAGAAATAAATATACCGCAGAGGTCAACACGGTTAGACGATCGAAATTTTATACATATATCAATGATAGGATTATCTGATCAAAATTCGAAATTTGGTACCGAAAATGCTGCTAATCTGTCAAAAATAAGATAAACGGAGCAATAGCAGTCCAAATTTAAAGAAACGAAATATGACATCTCATTTAGAAGATGGTTTACAAATTTATTATATAAAAATATTCAGGTTTGGAAAACATTTTATCCTCATCAAATATTAACTGATTTAAATTGAAATAAAATTACACTAGAAAATAAACTTCCATATTATTAGATGAAAATTTACCATTTGCAATGTTTAACTAGACGTATTTCAAATTTAAAATTTTTATTTCCAAATTCAATTATTTAAAATTTCTCAAAAATTCCAGTTAAATATATGATTAAAACAGTAAAAATTATTAAAAATTTACGGGTCGTTACACTAACATACCAGCTTCACTCTTGACCAAGGGATAGAGTGAGATGAAAATATCGAAAACATGATAAGTATACGAGACTTGGTTTCTATATGCGATCTTTTTCATTATCATTCAATGATCAAATTCGTCGATTCAGTCTTGAAGAAATCAAAATTGGTAAGTGTTTTACATACCAAAAACCACTTCAAGACCAAGATATGTAATCTATCTCTTGGAAGCGGATCTATTCGAGATGATAGAATCAATGTGTGATTTCAAGATCTGTTCGAGATGTGGGATCTAATTGGGGATTCATGTTCTATTCAAGTGATGAAGACTTGTGTGAAAGATGTGAACATGACCTCGACATCGGAAATGGCTAAAGACAGAGTAAGATGCACATCCTGGGGTTTTGCAGTCCCACGACAGGTATATCAACTCCATATTTAGAGTATGCTTATCGATGTTGCTCGCGGGATTTGATGGTACTTGGTTCTACATGTTCGAGTTCTCTCGTTCGGGTATGGGCAGTTGTGTTTACCTTATGGTATATATTATCTAGAGATATATGGCGCTCGGAAGGTGTTTTCTGATCCTTGCACGTGAAGAATGGATTTTGGCATGACCGAAGGGATCTCCATGGAAATCCATTATTCGAACTTTCCTTATCGATTTTGATTGTACCCTCTAATATGCTATTGAATGTAACCAATGTAACCATTTAGGCTATGTTACATATTTATATTCTACACCCTAGACATTATCTATTGTCACCTTATGCACTTATTAGACAATAATTCTTTTATGGGGATAATTGTTATGGCATTCCATGTGGTTTCAAAAGTATTGTTATATGTTGGCCACGTATTTCTTGAGTTTCTCGTACCAGACTTGTGTCTGACGCTTGGCCATTGTTTCCCCTAAATTCCTCATGTACTCTTTCAAGTAGTTTGAGAAAGGTAGGTTTTCGTTGATATTCTTTGGAGCTCGAAAAGATGAACTGGATGTTTCACATATTATAATATTATTACTTCCACTGCATTACTATATTGTACAAATTAGCATTTGTGAGGACAAGCAGTTATAACAGTGTAACAACTTGCGTATTTTATGATTGTATATTTAAATGTTTTATTTAAATATAACATCGTTAGTCAGATTTAAGTTCGAAATATCACTTTTTGCAAACAGTCGAATTAGGACTCGAGACCCCTTCCATTGAGTCCGAAATGGCATTTGCGACCTTTTTGAGTATATACATCGATAGGTTTTGGAGTTGAGAAGAATTTTGATATTTTCATTTAGGGCTTTCGGTTTGGGTTTCAGCCCACCAACCTAACAAATAACCCAACTTAACTCCTCTTCATTCATTTCATTCCTCATTTCCTAACACTCAAGCTCAAGAGAAAAATAGGGAAAAATATTGGAAATTAGAAATTCCTATGCCCTAGTTTTCTTAGGAAACTCAAATTTAAGTCCAAAATCCAAGAGAAGCTTAGGTACGCATCCTCTTCATCTTCTCCATCTCAATCCATCTTTAATTTTCAGAAATTCCTATAACCTAACTTAGGAAAAACTTCACCTTTGGTAATAGAATGAAGATTCTAGAGGTATAGTAAAGAGGAATAGATCTTGCCTTGTTTTAAAAGATTCTCCTTCATTGTTTTTGGGGTTAAAATGTGAGTTTTTGAACTCATATATATGTCTATATCTTTGATAGTTGTTAGGTAGTAATTCCTAACATCTATTCCTTGTCCATTTGCCTTTGGATTGAATTGGTTTTATGAATATTCCAATGTTGGTGTTTTGAAGTTAAAAATCTTTAGAATCCTATCTTTGATGTTTGAATATGTTTTTAGGATGTGTCAAAGAGGCTATAAGGTTGGGTTGTCGCTTGGCATAAATCCCTAGTCTTCGTTGCTCATTCGATCGCGTCCGGTTAGGATTTTGTTTTGCCCTTCTTTGGGCTAGGCTGGAATACTGCATTTGGCAGTACCGTCGACCGAACTGTAAGGTAAGTCGACTGAACCTGGAACCAGAAAAATTCCAGTGCCAGTATCAGTCGACTGACCACGGTGTTAGGTCGACTGAACCTGGAAACGAAAGTTCCTGGGTTCTGTATCAGTCGACTGACCATTATGTTCTGTCGAATGAACCTGCTTATCTCAGCCAAATTACATTTTTGTGTGGATTTCCAATTTTAAATCGATTCTAGTGGATCCGAATAGTTGTATCACTTTTGTTGACTTTGATAATTTCTTTTTTGGGATTTTTGAGAATATCCATTTTGATGTATTCGGTATCGATTTCTATGGATTAGATTCACGTCTTTGTATGTGAATTTTTGGTGATTGATTTTTTTTTTACAATCATTTTTGTGATTTGTCACTTTGAAATACAAAGGTTTCTATACTAGTAGTAAATATTCAAACTGTTTTTCAAAGATGATTTCAACTCTATTTTTAATACAAAGCCCATTTATAAAATCGTTTTCCAATCTATTAGTATGCACAAACCTTTTTCCTCATTCGTTCGAGAAATCTAATTAAACGACTTAGCAAAACAAGTGGTGTGAAACGCTTGCGTTTACTTTGTCGGTTAATTCTTAGACTTGTTCGATTGAAACTCTTGTGACAATTTTCTAGTGGAAATCTATAATTTGTTCGTAAATATTTTAGTCAACCCAGTGGTTATGGGACATGAAGCTAAACTCATTTATTTACTAGCTTAGTGTAATGGACACTTCTTGGTGATTGATCATTTTGTGATTTAGAGTAGCAACGTGCGATGTCTCTTTATTTTTGTGGGGGCACTAAACCCCGTTTGTGGAGTTTTGACTCAAAATTTGGTGGGGTAGCGATCCATGGTCTTCGGGCCATTTGTGGAGCCTCGGCTCAAAATTGATGGTTAGCGACCATGGAATAGCGTTCCGTTTGTGATGCACGTGTTGGTGAGTTTTCATACTTCCATTTGTGATAGGCCTCCCTCTTTGTGTTTTTTGGATTTCTAATTGACGATTTCTGGAATTTGTGTTTCACCAATTTTTTTGTGATTTACATTGATAAGTTTTATCAATATTTGTGGTTTGGTGAATATGTCAAAGAATATGATATTCTTTTTGGAGTTTGAGAATACTCGAGATGTTATATGATTTTTGCTGTTATCTAATGTATACTTTTCATAGTATGACATTATTGTTATCATACGTTTTTGTCATATCTCGTATCCTATCTCATTTTATCTGATATTTATGGCTAGATTGATCCATTTATTATTTTCTTATTAAATAATACTCGGGTCAGACCGAGATGTTACAAGTGCGTCTGCTTGACTCCTTATCTGGGACCATCATCTGACTTTTGTTTAACTACTTTAGTTTAGTATTTTTTGTTATTATACATTCGAGATAGAGACTCCTTGATGTATACTTATTCTTTTGTCTAGCACTTGTACCTATTCTTTTTTGATGTAGTGGATCTTGTATGACCACTACTTGGATGCACACTTTTATGTGATATATTCATATCTGTTTCCGCCTTAGTGATATGAATTCTTTGACTGATTTGTGTTATGCTTATTTTTTTTTCGAAGTCCACATAGCCACTATGTAGTAGCTTTGAGTTTGTGTTTGGTATGTCGGATTTCCTCCCGAATTGAAATGCATGCCAAAATATCTAACATACCGGTCCTCGCACAAAGCAATTACATGGATGGTCGCTTCTCAGCAGCCTTATTCTTCATGCTAGTCGACGACATTACCCCGTAGTGTCCCTAGCTAGCGTGAGTATAGAGGTGGGGCGTCACAGCTTGGTATCGGAGCCAAACTTCAGAACAATATAGAATGTTATAGTAAGGACATTGTCCAAGTCTCTCTTAGGAATCGTGCATTAGGTTTTAATTCGATTCATTGGACCTGTTCTATCCTATTTTCTTTTATGGTGCCTTGTTTTATCAATCATGATTGTTTGATACTCATTTTGTGAATAACCTTTTTCTTCTTCTTTCTTTCTCTCTTAAAGAAGATAAATTGTTAGACCAGGCCGTCCTAGCGTCGGTCAATCCAGTGCTACTCCTCAAGATGGAGTATTTATGTCTGCCCAACAGCTTTTATATCTTGTAAATAATGCTCAAGCTGTCGGACCTATTCCATAGCCTACTCACCATAAATCTGGGTTTTCACGCTTGTGCAATGATTATACCAATTTGGATGGAAAGCCATTCAAGGGTTCCAAAAGCATCATAGAAGTCCAAGCTTGGCTTAGAACATGCGATCACATCTTTTCCCGCATGAATCTCATTGATCTACATCGTGTCCAAGTGGCTTCTAGTATGCTCCAAGAGAGAGTATTAGATTGGTATGAGATTTTGGTTTCGAGAATTATTGAAGCGGATCTTACTTGGGAGCAATTCTGGAAAAGATTCGAATTAAAGTTCGTGCCGAAGGCTAAAAAGTTAACTTTAGCTCGACGCTTTATTGACCTTGTTCAAGGTGAATCTTCTGTAACAGATTATATCGCATCTTTTGAATCCCTCTCTAAATATGGGATCGAGTACATTAATACCCCATTGAAGAGAAATCGGAGGTTTATTTACGGGTTGAATAAGAACCTCAAAAACCATTACTTCTAAAATTAGAGGTTTCTTTCGACCAGCTCGTTAATATCGCTCCTCGACTTGAGAGGCCGATAAAGAGAGTGATGTTGAAGTTGTGAGTGTCAAACCGAACTTCAACAACAACAAGAAGAGGCCTACTAAGTTCAACCCTAATGTAACGACCCGCAAATCTGTACCCCTTGAGTCAACACTATTCTACCTAAATCAACTCAAGTTGTACAGAAATACGAACCATTTGGGTTAAAGAAGAAGAGGCAGAAGAAGAAAATAGAAAACAATAGCAGAATCTAACCATCGCAGCGGAATAAAATATAGTAGATATTAACATATCTTTACACCAAAGCAAATAAAAGAGTTTATATATTACATCATCAGAGTACATCAATCACAGCTCAACATCAACAACATACATCTGGATATACAACTAATCAACACAACAGAATATATATATAAAACAAGTACGAAAGTACGTATCGTCATCCAGCTCGTCTCCTGAGCTCCACAGCATCATATCCTGTATCCTATAATACTCGGTCTGACCCGAGCATTACAGTTAAATAACACCTGAGTCAGTCTGGAATACCAGCATGAGAAAATCACACTCAATTGATTATTAAAGTTTCAAAAATCCTTTGAAAACAAAAGCATCTCGTAAGACCACGCCACAAATAAACATGTCGGGTTTTTACCTCACGATAGCTAAAATAATTTTTTAATAGAAATCCTTTGATATTATAATAGGGTCTATATACAAATACTTATAAAATAGCCGAAATTGTTACATTCATTAAATTCCAGCTACTAGCCACAAAGTGGGTAATACTAACAAAACTCATACAAGGCTCCTAGGGAGAATGGATTTCCAACTAATGACTAGGCACTGGGGTACCACCTGTCACAGTATGTGGCCTAGATCACAGTACCGAGGTGTACGCCCGCTCCCCTGCAACACAAGACCGGGACTACCCCTTACTGGATAATCCCGAGTGAGATCACCCCGCGGTTGGGATCAGCAACCGCCCACTAAGCCGAAATAAAAGGGGACATCTAGACAGGGATGACCTCACCCTGCTTGGGTGCTACCCACCTAGCCTTGCTGCATAACCCCTGATTTTCAGTCACTCACGGTTGATGAGGCTTGAGGCCAAGCGTTACCTTTTTAGAACATATCCCTTAGAATTCCCATCGTCCACCTAACGATGTTCCGAAAGAATTCATCCATACAAGTCCGTCCCGGGTTCGAACGGAACCGAAGGCACTATTCCTACTATCCATTTTGGAAATATCCTCAGGATTAGTAGCGACTAGCCCTTGCACTTCACTGCTCCATCCTTGAATCCAAACTCGTTTTCCATGAAAACATACAAATCGGATCGAAGTGGTTTTCGAGAAATAAATCTCGATCCCGGTCTCTTCGAAACGATCAACGTATTTGGCCAATATTGAAAGTCGGTTATGTAACTATCAATTAATATTCACAACATCCATCACAAAATAAATAATTTCCCAAATTATTTATTAACCTCAAATATCTTCACAAGATATATTTCTATTTTCAACCCTTTGAAAACAGTTTCAAATCATCTTTCTTTTCAGAATAACTTTCCCAAATATTTTCTATCTCCACTGAAATCACCAAGCATAAAACTAGATTTTTTTAAAAATAAATTTAAACACTTTATTTTGAAATATACTTTAAAACATTTATTTTAAAAGCTACTTCAATAATTTGTTAAAAATACATACTATATGAATATTCGAAAATAAGGTTACTTAATAAAATATAAAACTAGATTTACACTTTTAAAAACTAAATACCAAGTCACTCTTTAAATACTGCTATAATAGATTAAAGAAAATACTTACTTTTAGAATTTAAATATTTAGAAATAATAAAATTTTCAAAACATACTTTTAAAAAAAACTTTAATACTTTTAATTTATATTTAAAAATTTACTTTGAAAACGTACTTGGTTATCCAGGGAGAATTTCCAATCTCAATCACTTAAATCAATTTTCCAAATTGATTCCCAATTTATTCCATTTGAAATAAATTTCTTTGCTTACTCAGTTCATTTCAAAATTCATTAATTATGGACTTTGTTATTATTATTATTTTCGTTTGATTTTAAATCTTTGAACTGAAATATACAAATTTCAGATTTTTTTCCAATTTTCTTCTTTATTCTTTTCAATAATTTAAATCTTAGATTTTAAATAAATGTTTTGTTCTTTTAAATAATAACACTGAAGTTTAAAATTCATTAACTTTCTGTTTATTCAAAATTCCCTTTTTATATACGGAATTTATTTATTAGAAATTTTAAAGTCACTTTATTTCTTTTCCAAATTCAATCTTAAATTCATTCTATAATTATTTTACTTACAAATTCACTTTCTTTATTTTCTTTTCAAATCCAATTTATATATTTTTGGTAATTCATTATACCCAATTATATCCAATTAAACTATAGCTTTCAACATTCCAATATAATTTATCATAGAATGTTAAATAATCACTACAGAGAATATTGAATAATTTAAATGAATGTTGAGGGATCCAGTTGGATTCCTCCAACCTGTTTTCCCTGCATCCACAGACGTTAGCACAACATAAAATACTAATTTCAAAATATACCATACTATAGCACATCAATCAATTCAACCATTCAAACAATTTTTTAAATTTATTCATTTAAATTTAAATTTAAATTTAGCTGAGTGAGATTAACTCACCTTTGACATAAGATTGCCATTCACCTCAAACTCGTCTTGTTTCCGTGATTTTTAACCTTGTACAAACCAATTTTACAATTTGTTATTATTCGAAAATAAATTCGAACAATTCAATTCACCATTTTAAAATTTTAAATTCAGTTAATAATTTAGTTTTAACTTGATGATTAAATTTTAAATAAATTTTCTTCCGGACAATTTTCCTAGTGACAAAAATAATTTTAATAGTTTCTAATCGAATAGATTAATCACCAAACTCTTAATTTAAAGATAATTTAGCAAAATTAAATATGTAAACGTATATCTATCCCCTTACGACTGTATATAAAAATATCATATATATAGATTCCTAAATACCTGATTCTTCTAAACTTCTAAAATTACATCCTTCATTTAAGAAATTCTTTTAATCGTTTATAACTAAGTATATGTACATTTTTAAAATTCAATTTAGAATTAAATTAAATTAAATTATGTATACCTTTTATTTTCTTACCTCATTTTTCTATATAATAATAACAACAGTATTTTATTGTAAATACATAAATCTTTAAATCATTTTTTATAAAATATACTGTATATATTTGCTGTTCAGAAAAAATACTTATATGAGTAAATTAAAATTAATAAAAATTCGAGGATACCTCACAACAAAGCTCGAAAAGCACGCGACCAACATCGCTGCCCAGAGATGCTCGAACCCTAACTTGAGCACCATAGCGCTTCGACCGAAACCCACTACCCTTCACCGTAGCTACCCACGAACGGCTACCACAAACGACCCTAATCGCTACCATCCCCTCACGCGCACCCCCAAACGCCTCAACGCACGTGAACCCTAGCTGAGCAACCCCCTCGACCTCCAACATTTGTCGCTTCGACGCGAGTGGTCTTCCCCCTTTCATTGATTCGAATTCGAATCAGGGCAAGGCAACGATTGGTTTTCACTCGAGAGAAATCATTTGATTTCGAGGTAAACGGCTGATGCTGTAACAAAGATGGAGGGGGATATCGGGGTTTCGAACATCACCATTTTTTTTTATTTTATCGTTTTTTTTTCTGCTGCGAGCGATTTTGAAACCAAGGAGTCGGCCATTATATATATTTTTTATTTTGGGCGAGAAGAGAGAGGGGTTTCGCTATGTTTCCAGAACGAACAAAATATCTAACTCTTTTTAATTATTAACGAAGAAGCGTATTGAAGAAGGTAATGCTATTTTTTTAAACCGTATACATGATGCTAGCTATAGTATTCAATGCAATTCCATTACTCATCTTTTAAATTTAAATTCAAATTGTTGAGAAAACGAAGCCAAAAATCTCGAACCCCTATCGAAGCGTACCGCTAGACGTTTATAATGTTATACCTATATTTCTAACGCAAATCCTAATTTAATCGTATGGAGAAGATTGCTTTTTGAATCGAATTCAAAGTATTAAATTATCGATATTAATTCTAGCGCGTTTATATATTGTACGCTCACACAACAACTCCAAATGCTACGAAAATTGAAATCCGATAATAATTCAATATTACGGACTCAATGGAACTAGTTTCGTTGAATTCCGAGACTGTGCCTCGGAAGGCTATTTTTAAATTCAATTTAAACTATAAAATTTTAAAACTGAACAAGCCACTGTTAATTTCAATTTTACAACTTCTATTATCCTCAGTACTATCAATATAAATTTTCAAGCCTTTAAATTATTTTTAATAGGCTTAAAATTCCAGATTCAACATTTTATCCAACTTTAAATTATTTAATTCAATAATTTAATTATCAAATAAATAGTGAGATTTGAATTCAAGTTGAAAATTAACCTTTAAATATTAAAATCAATTAAATATTCCGATTTTAAAGGCTAAAAAAAATTCCGGGTCGTCACATTCCTCCCCCCTTAAAAGAATTTCGTCCCCGAAATTACTAGTTAGGAAAAATGGTCCAATATCCGTTTACTTATCTCCAAAACCAAACAATTCAACATCTAACCAACTATTCTTTTTATAAAAGATCAATTATCATTCTTATTAATTTCCCAAAACCTTCTATAGTGTTCAAATAACTTTACTTATCCAACCCAATATCTTTAAACTTAGTTTAAGTTGACTTCAATTCAATTCTCCTCCATCTATTTAGCTTAAGTTATTTTACTTCAATTTATTTAAATTTTATACTTAAGCTTTAAGCTCTTTCCATCATACGAGTAATTTTTTCTTTTCTATTCAACTTAATACTATCTCAATCAAATCTCGTTCTAAATCTACAATTTCATTTGATTAGTTATTATAAAATTTAACCTTTCAGATTCAGCTCATTCAATTGATTATATGACCATTTCCAATTTATTTCTTCTTATTTGAATTTTACTTGCAATACAAACCATTACCACTTCAATCCAATTTCCTTTTACTTGGCAATAGTTTCAATTATATCTGATTTGTCATCACTTCAAGTCGAATCCTAATTAATAACTCAAGTTTCGATTCTACCATTCACTGTTAATTTACCATCCAATTTTATTTACTTACAATTCAATTTCATTCTCAATTCATTTAATTAATTGCAATGCCACTTTCAATTATATTTTCTTCACTAATGATTCAAGTCGAATTTGATTTATAACTTGAGTTTTATTTCCAAACCTCAATATTCACTCACCAATTCAGCTTCTATTTAACTACATTGGTTTCTCATTACATATTTCATTATCTAATTTATTATCTAAATAGTCTTTCCCCAATTTATAATCCAGAACTTGATTTTAATCTCAAAATCTCTTTATTGAATTTTCTTAAGTTCAATTTATTTTTTTAATTCAAGTTTTGATTTTCATTTTATTTTTCAATTCATCAAACAATATTTATTTTGGGCTTTCTATTCCCTTTTAAATTTTATAAGTCACAACTTATTATTTACACAATTCCATTCATTATAGGCTTGAATATATTCTTCCTTTATTTTTAACTCAAGCCTTATGCTTATTTATAACCAAGCATTTTTTTTATTTCCATGGATTTCTAATCCTTTTATAAGTTATTCCAATTCATTCCATTCAATAACTCAATTGAATTCTTATTCCAATTCAATTTTATTTTAACTCAGATTTATTTACCTCAATTTGATTTCAACTTAATTCGAATACAACTGGATATTATTTTCAGCTTATTCAATTAATTTCAATCCAGTCAAATTTTTAATTCCTAATCTAAGTTAATTTCATTTTTAAATTTTATACTTTAAATTTAAATTCCCAACATTCAAAGCTTATATTTTCTTCCTGATTTAAAAATCATCTCAGTTTATAAGCTTACAACTATCTCATCAGGATTTTTAAACACCCGACTTTTGGTTTCAATTTATTTTGAAATCTCCAACATCTCAAATCACACTTCTCAAAAATTTAAACCAATCCTGGTTTTTATTTCCGTCAAATTGTCTTTGAAATTTCAACAACAAACAGATTTTCCTGAACAAATCAATTTGGCAGCAATCTGTCACTTCGAAACCCGAAAATGAACATCGATGATGCTGCAGTCATCACCGAAGTTATTTTCCAACGACTGAAGTGAGTTCAATGCTATATCCCTTCCCAAAATTTATTTGGAACAATTTCCTTTCAGAAATACCCCAAAAACAACAATGCAACTATTTATCTTCAAAATACTTCTAAAATCTCCGGGGTTTTAATGTTTCAAATTCTGTTTTAATTCAGATTTTAACTATAATGCATTTGTATAGTTTATGCTTATACAAATTTCCATTTAATTATATTTCAATTTATAATTTACATTTATAATTCATATTTATAAATTTCATTTCATAATGAATTTATTCCCTTAAACTTTGGTTATATTTTAAATTTCTAGTTAAATTTCCACTCAACAATGATAATAATTTAATATTATTTTCCTAACATCCAAGCAACCATATATTAGCTAAAATAGTTTACAAAAACTTTTCTTTATATCAAAATATATTTTTGGGTAAAATTATTTCATTCACCCACATTTAAAACAATACTATGTCGAACTGTTCTATTCAAGTGTTTACAAACCCCTTCGATACAGTTGTCCAGACTGTGCCGATGAAGGTTCATATGCCACTCAATAAACCAATCGACACAATATTAAAATAATTTATATTCACTAACAAATACGCGCTCATATTTAATAATACACTCAAACTCATTCTAGAGTACTATAGACTCTATTTTAAACGAGTAACTCCCACCAGAGCCAAGGTTATCACCAACCTAAGTTCTGATACCAAATATAACGACCCGCAAATCCGTACCCCTTGAGTCAACACTATTCTACCTAAATCAACTCAAGTTGTACAGAAATACGGACCATTTGGGTTAAAGAAGAAGAGGTAGAAGAAGAAAATAGAAAACAACAGCAGAATCTAACCATCGCAGCGGAATAAAATATAATAGATATTAACATATCTTTACACCAAAGCAAATAAATGAGTTTATATATTACATCATCAGAGTACATCAATCATAGCTCAACATCAATAACATACATACAGATATACAGCTAATCAACACAGCGGGATATATATATAAAACAAGTACGAAAGTGCGTATCGTCATCCAGCTCGTCTCTTGAGCTCCGCAGCATCATATCCTGTATCCTATAATACTCGGTCTGACCCGAGCATTACAGTTAAATAACACCCAAGTCAGTCTGGAATTCCAGCGTGAGAAAATCACACTCAGTTGATTATTAAAGTTTCAAAAATCCTTTGAAAACAAAAGCATCTCGTAAGACCACGCCATAAATAAACATGTCGGGTTTGTACCTTACGATAGCTAAAACAATTTTTTTTTATAGAAATCCTCTGATATTATAATAGGGTCTATATACAAATACTTATAAAATAGCCGAAATTGTTACATTCATTAAATTCCAGCTACTAGCCACAAAGTGGGTAATACAAACAAAAATCGTACGAGAACGGATTTCCAACTAATGATTAGGCACTGGGGTACCACCTGTCACAGTACGTGGCCTAGATCACAGTACCGAGGAGTACGTCCACTCCCTTGCAACACAAGAGTGGGACTACCCCTTACTGTATAATCCCGAGTGAGATCACCCCGCGGTTGGGATTAACAACCGCCCACTAAGCCGAAATGAAAAGGGGCATCTAGACAGGGATGACCTTACCCTGCTTGGGAGCTACCCACCTAGCCTTGCTGCATAACCCTGATTTTCAGTCACTCTCGGTTGATGAGGCTTGAGGCCAAGCGTTACCTTTTTAGAACATATCCCTTAGAATGCCTATCGTCCACCTGACGATGTTCCGAAAGCATTCATCCATACAAGTCCATCCTGGGTTCGAACGAAACCGAAGGCACTATTCCTACTACATCCATTTTGGAAATATCCTCAGGATTAGTAGCGACTAGCCCTTGCACTTCACTGCTCCATCTTCGAATCCAAACTCGTTTTCCACGAAAACGTACAAACCGGATCGAAGTGGTTTACGAGAAATAAATCTCGATCCCGGTCTCTTCGAAACGATCAACGTATTTGGCCAATATTGGTAGTTGGTTATTTAATTATCAATTAATATTCACAACATCCATCACAAAATAAATAATTTCCCAAATTATTTATTAACCTCAAATATCTTCACAAGATATATTTCTATTTTCAACCCTTTGAAAACAGTTTCAAATCATCTTTCTTTTCAGAATAACTTTCCCAAATATTTTCTATCTCCACTGAAATCACCAAGCACAAAACTAGATTTTTAAAAAATAAATTTAACCACTTTATTTTGAAATATACTTTAAAACATTTATTTTATAAACTACTTCAATAATTTGTTAAAAATGCATACTATATGAATATTCGAAAATAAGGTTACTTAATAAAATATAAAACTAGATTTACACTTTTAAAAACTAAATACCAAGTCACTCTTTAAATAATTACTGCTATAATAGATTAAAGGAAATACATACTTTTAGAATTTAAATATTTAGAAATAATAAATTTTTCAAAACATACTTTTTAAAACAAATTTAAAACTTTTAATTTATATTTTAAAAATTTACTTTGATAACGTACTTGGTTATCCAGGAAGAATTTCCAATCTCAATCACTTAAATCAATTTTCCAAATTGATTCCCAATTTATTCCGTTTGAAATAAATTTCTTTGCTTACTCAATTCATTTCAAAATTCATTAATTATGGACTTTGTTATTATTATTATTTTCGTTTGATTTTAAATCTTTGAACTGAAATATACAAATTTCAGATTTTTTTCCAATTTTCTTCTTTATTCTTTTCAATAATTTAAATCTTAGATTTTAAATAAATGTTTTGTTCTTTTAAATAATAACACTGAAGTTTAAAATTCATTAACTTTCTGTTTATTCAAAATTCCCTTTTTATATACGGAATTTATTTATTAGAAATTTTAAAGTCACTTTATTTCTTTTCCAAATTCAATCTTAAATTCATTCTATAATTATTTTACTTACAAATTCACTTTCTTTATTTTCTTTTCAAATCCAATTTATATATTTTTGGTAATTCATTATACCCAATTATATCCAATTAAACTATAGCTTTCAACATTCCAATATAATTTATCATAGAATGTTAAATAATCACTACAGAGAATATTGAATAATTTAAATGAATGTTGAGGGATCCAGTTGGATTCCTCCAACCTGTTTTCCCTGCATCCACAGACGTTAGCACAACATAAAATACTAATTTCAAAATATACCATACTATAGCACATCAATCAATTCAACCATTCAAACAATTTTTTAAATTTATTCATTTAAATTTAAATTTAAATTTAGCTGAGTGAGATTAACTCACCTTTGACATAAGATTGCCATTCACCTCAAACTCGTCTTGTTTCCGTGATTTTTAACCTTGTACAAACCAATTTTACAATTTGTTATTATTCGAAAATAAATTCGAACAATTCAATTCACCATTTTAAAATTTTAAATTCAGTTAATAATTTAGTTTTAACTTGATGATTAAATTTTAAATAAATTTTCTTCCGGACAATTTTCCTAGTGACAAAAATAATTTTAATAGTTTCTAATCGAATAGATTAATCACCAAACTCTTAATTTAAAGATAATTTAGCAAAATTAAATATGTAAACGTATATCTATCCCCTTACGACTGTATATAAAAATATCATATATATAGATTCCTAAATACCTGATTCTTCTAAACTTCTAAAATTACATCCTTCATTTAAGAAATTCTTTTAATCGTTTATAACTAAGTATATGTACATTTTTAAAATTCAATTTAGAATTAAATTAAATTAAATTATGTATACCTTTTATTTTCTTACCTCATTTTTCTATATAATAATAACAGCAGTATTTTATTGTAAATACATAAATCTTTAAATCATTTTTTATAAAATATACTGTATATATTTGCTGTTCAGAAAAAATACTTATATGAGTAAATTAAAATTAATAAAAATTCGAGGATACCTCACAACAAAGCTCGAAAAGCACGCGACCAACATCGCTGCCCAGAGATGCTCGAACCCTAACTTGAGCACCATAGCGCTTCGACCGAAACCCACTACCCTTCACCGTAGCTACCCACGAACGGCTACCACAAACGACCCTAATCGCTACCATCCCCTCACGCGCACCCCCAAACGCCTCAACGCACGTGAACCCTAGCTGAGCAACCCCCTCGACCTCCAACATTTGTCGCTTCGACGCGAGTGGTCTTCCCCCTTTCATTGATTCGAATTCGAATCAGGGCAAGGCAACGATTGGTTTTCACTCGAGAGAAATCATTTGATTTCGAGGTAAACGGCTGATGCTGTAACAAAGATGGAGGGGGATATCGGGGTTTCGAACATCACCATTTTTTTTTATTTTATCGTTTTTTTTTCTGCTGCGAGCGATTTTGAAACCAAGGAGTCGGCCATTATATATATTTTTTATTTTGGGCGAGAAGAGAGAGGGGTTTCGCTATGTTTCCAGAACGAACAAAATATCTAACTCTTTTTAATTATTAACGAAGAAGCGTATTGAAGAAGGTAATGCTATTTTTTTAAACCGTATACATGATGCTAGCTATAGTATTCAATGCAATTCCATTACTCATCTTTTAAATTTAAATTCAAATTGTTGAGAAAACGAAGCCAAAAATCTCGAACCCCTATCGAAGCGTACCGCTAGACGTTTATAATGTTATACCTATATTTCTAACGCAAATCCTAATTTAATCGTATGGAGAAGATTGCTTTTTGAATCGAATTCAAAGTATTAAATTATCGATATTAATTCTAGCGCGTTTATATATTGTACGCTCACACAACAACTCCAAATGCTACGAAAATTGAAATCCGATAATAATTCAATATTACGGACTCAATGGAACTAGTTTCGTTGAATTCCGAGACTGTGCCTCGGAAGGCTATTTTTAAATTCAATTTAAACTATAAAATTTTAAAACTGAACAAGCCACTGTTAATTTCAATTTTACAACTTCTATTATCCTCAGTACTATCAATATAAATTTTCAAGCCTTTAAATTATTTTTAATAGGCTTAAAATTCCAGATTCAACATTTTATCCAACTTTAAATTATTTAATTCAATAATTTAATTATCAAATAAATAGTGAGATTTGAATTCAAGTTGAAAATTAACCTTTAAATATTAAAATCAATTAAATATTCCGATTTTAAAGGCTAAAAAAAATTCCGGGTCGTCACATTCCTCCCCCCTTAAAAGAATTTCGTCCCCGAAATTACTAGTTAGGAAGAATGGTCCAATATCCGTTTACTTATCTCCAAAACCAAACAATTCAACATCTAACCAACTATTCTTTTTATAAAAGATCAATTATCATTCTTATTAATTTCCCAAAACCTTCTATAGTGTTCAAATAACTTTACTTATCCAACCCAATATCTTTAAACTTAGTTTAAGTTGACTTCAATTCAATTCTCCTCCATCTATTTAGCTTAAGTTATTTTACTTCAATTTATTTAAATTTTATACTTAAGCTTTAAGCTCTTTCCATCATACGAGTAATTTTTTCTTTTCTATTCAACTTAATACTATCTCAATCAAATCTCGTTCTAAATCTACAATTTCATTTGATTAGTTATTATAAAATTTAACCTTTCAGATTCAGCTCATTCAATTGATTATATGACCATTTCCAATTTATTTCTTCTTATTTGAATTTTACTTGCAATACAAACCATTACCACTTCAATCCAATTTCCTTTTACTTGGCAATAGTTTCAATTATATCTGATTTGTCATCACTTCAAGTCGAATCCTAATTAATAACTCAAGTTTCGATTCTACCATTCACTGTTAATTTACCATCCAATTTTATTTACTTACAATTCAATTTCATTCTCAATTCATTTAATTAATTGCAATGCCACTTTCAATTATATTTTCTTCACTAATGATTCAAGTCGAATTTGATTTATAACTTGAGTTTTATTTCCAAACCTCAATATTCACTCACCAATTCAGCTTCTATTTAACTACATTGGTTTCTCATTACATATTTCATTATCTAATTTATTATCTAAATAGTCTTTCCCCAATTTATAATCCAGAACTTGATTTTAATCTCAAAATCTCTTTATTGAATTTTCTTAAGTTCAATTTATTTTTTTAATTCAAGTTTTGATTTTCATTTTATTTTTCAATTCATCAAACAATATTTATTTTGGGCTTTCTATTCCCTTTTAAATTTTATAAGTCACAACTTATTATTTACACAATTCCATTCATTATAGGCTTGAATATATTCTTCCTTTATTTTTAACTCAAGCCTTATGCTTATTTATAACCAAGCATTTTTTTTATTTCCATGGATTTCTAATCCTTTTATAAGTTATTCCAATTCATTCCATTCAATAACTCAATTGAATTCTTATTCCAATTCAATTTTATTTTAACTCAGATTTATTTACCTCAATTTGATTTCAACTTAATTCGAATACAACTGGATATTATTTTCAGCTTATTCAATTAATTTCAATCCAGTCAAATTTTTAATTCCTAATCTAAGTTAATTTCATTTTTAAATTTTATACTTTAAATTTAAATTCCCAACATTCAAAGCTTATATTTTCTTCCTGATTTAAAAATCATCTCAGTTTATAAGCTTACAACTATCTCATCAGGATTTTTAAACACCCGACTTTTGGTTTCAATTTATTTTGAAATCTCCAACATCTCAAATCACACTTCTCAAAAATTTAAACCAATCCTGGTTTTTATTTCCGTCAAATTGTCTTTGAAATTTCAACAACAAACAGATTTTCCTGAACAAATCAATTTGGCAGCAATCTGTCACTTCGAAACCCGAAAATGAACATCGATGATGCTGCAGTCATCACCGAAGTTATTTTCCAACGACTGAAGTGAGTTCAATGCTATATCCCTTCCCAAAATTTATTTGGAACAATTTCCTTTCAGAAATACCCCAAAAACAACAATGCAACTATTTATCTTCAAAATACTTCTAAAATCTCCGGGGTTTTAATGTTTCAAATTCTGTTTTAATTCAGATTTTAACTATAATGCATTTGTATAGTTTATGCTTATACAAATTCCCATTTAATTATATTTCAATTTATAATTTACATTTATAATTCATATTTATAAATTTCATTTCATAATGAATTTATTCCCTTAAACTTTGGTTATATTTTAAATTTCTAGTTAAATTTCCACTCAACAATGATAATAATTTAATATTATTTTCCTAACATCCAAGCAACCATATATTAGCTAAAATAGTTTACAAAAACTTTTCTTTATATCAAAATATATTTTTGGGTAAAATTATTTCATTCACCCACATTTAAAACAATACTATGTCGAACTGTTCTATTCAAGTGTTTACAAACCCCTTCGATACAGTTGTCCAGACTGTGCCGATGAAGGTTCATATGCCACTCAATAAACCAATCGACACAATATTAAAATAATTTATATTCACTAACAAATACGCGCTCATATTTAATAATACACTCAAACTCATTCTAGAGTACTATAGACTCTATTTTAAACGAGTAACTCCCACCAGAGCCAAGGTTATCACCAACCTAAGTTCTGATACCAAATATAACGACCCGCAAATCCGTACCCCTTGAGTCAACACTATTCTACCTAAATCAACTCAAGTTGTACAGAAATACGGACCATTTGGGTTAAAGAAGAAGAGGTAGAAGAAGAAAATAGAAAACAACAGCAGAATCTAACCATCGCAGCGGAATAAAATATAATAGATATTAACATATCTTTACACCAAAGCAAATAAATGAGTTTATATATTACATCATCAGAGTACATCAATCATAGCTCAACATCAATAACATACATACAGATATACAGCTAATCAACACAGCGGGATATATATATAAAACAAGTACGAAAGTGCGTATCGTCATCCAGCTCGTCTCTTGAGCTCCGCAGCATCATATCCTGTATCCTATAATACTCGGTCTGACCCGAGCATTACAGTTAAATAACACCCAAGTCAGTCTGGAATTCCAGCGTGAGAAAATCACACTCAGTTGATTATTAAAGTTTCAAAAATCCTTTGAAAACAAAAGCATCTCGTAAGACCACGCCATAAATAAACATGTCGGGTTTGTACCTTACGATAGCTAAAACAATTTTTTTTTATAGAAATCCTCTGATATTATAATAGGGTCTATATACAAATACTTATAAAATAGCCGAAATTGTTACATTCATTAAATTCCAGCTACTAGCCACAAAGTGGGTAATACAAACAAAAATCGTACGAGAACGGATTTCCAACTAATGATTAGGCACTGGGGTACCACCTGTCACAGTACGTGGCCTAGATCACAGTACCGAGGAGTACGTCCACTCCCTTGCAACACAAGAGTGGGACTACCCCTTACTGTATAATCCCGAGTGAGATCACCCCGCGGTTGGGATTAGCAACCGCCCACTAAGCCGAAATGAAAAGGGGCATCTAGACAGGGATGACCTTACCCTGCTTGGGAGCTACCCACCTAGCCTTGCTGCATAACCCTGATTTTCAGTCACTCTCGGTTGATGAGGCTTGAGGCCAAGCGTTACCTTTTTAGAACATATCCCTTAGAATGCCTATCGTCCACCTGACGATGTTCCGAAAGCATTCATCCATACAAGTCCATCCTGGGTTCGAACGAAACCGAAGGCACTATTCCTACTACATCCATTTTGGAAATATCCTCAGGATTAGTAGCGACTAGCCCTTGCACTTCACTGCTCCATCTTCGAATCCAAACTCGTTTTCCACGAAAACGTACAAACCGGATCGAAGTGGTTTACGAGAAATAAATCTCGATCCCGGTCTCTTCGAAACGATCAACGTATTTGGCCAATATTGGTAGTTGGTTATTTAATTATCAATTAATATTCACAACATCCATCACAAAATAAATAATTTCCCAAATTATTTATTAACCTCAAATATCTTCACAAGATATATTTCTATTTTCAACCCTTTGAAAACAGTTTCAAATCATCTTTCTTTTCAGAATAACTTTCCCAAATATTTTCTATCTCCACTGAAATCACCAAGCACAAAACTAGATTTTTAAAAAATAAATTTAACCACTTTATTTTGAAATATACTTTAAAACATTTATTTTATAAACTACTTCAATAATTTGTTAAAAATGCATACTATATGAATATTCGAAAATAAGGTTACTTAATAAAATATAAAACTAGATTTACACTTTTAAAAACTAAATACCAAGTCACTCTTTAAATAATTACTGCTATAATAGATTAAAGGAAATACATACTTTTAGAATTTAAATATTTAGAAATAATAAATTTTTCAAAACATACTTTTTAAAACAAATTTAAAACTTTTAATTTATATTTTAAAAATTTACTTTGATAACGTACTTGGTTATCCAGGAAGAATTTCCAATCTCAATCACTTAAATCAATTTTCCAAATTGATTCCCAATTTATTCCGTTTGAAATAAATTTCTTTGCTTACTCAATTCATTTCAAAATTCATTAATTATGGACTTTGTTATTATTATTATTATTATTTCTGTTTGATTTTAAATCTTTGAATTGAAATATACAAATTTCAGATTTTTTTTCCAATTTTCTTTTTTATTCTTTTCAATAATTTAAATCTTAAATTTTAAATAAATGTTTTGTTCTTTTAAATAATAACACTGAAGTTTAAAATTCATTAACTTTCTGTTTATTCCAAATTCCCTTTTTATATACGGAATTTATTTATTAGAAATTTTGAAGTCACTTTATTTCTTTTCCAAATTCATTCTTAAATTTATTCTATAATTATTTTACTTACAAATTCACTTTCTTTATTTTCTTTCCAAATCCAATTTATATATTTTTGATAATTCATTATGCCTAATTATATGCAATCAAACCACATCATTCAACGTTCCAATATAATTTATCATAGAATATCAAATAATCACTACAGAGAATATTGAATAATTTAATTAAATGTTGAGGGATCTAGTTGGTTTCCTCCAACCTGTTTTCCCTGCATCTAGATGTTTGCACAACATAAAATACTAATTCCAAAATATACCATACTATAGCACGTCAATCAATTCAATCATTCGAACAATTTTTTAAATTTAATCATTTAAATTTAGCTGAGTGAGATTAACTCACCTTTGACCTAAGATTGCCATTCACCTCAAACTCGTCTTGTTTCCGCGATTTTTAACCTTGTACAAACCAATTTTACAATTTGTTAATATTCGAAAATAAATTCGAACAATTCTATTCACCATTTTAAAATTTAAATTTCAGTTAATAATTTAGTTTTAACTTGATGATTAAATTTTAAATAAATTTCCTTCTGGACAATTTTCCTAGTGACAAAAATAATTTTAATATTTTCTAATAGAATAGATTAATCACCAAACTCTTAATTTAAAGATAATTTAGCAAAATTAAATATGTAAACTTATATCTATCTCTTTACGACTATATAAAAATATCCTATATATAGATTCCTAAAAACCTGATTCTTTTAAACTTCTAAAATTACATCCTTCATTTAAGAAATTTTTTAATCGTTTATAACTAAGTATATGTACATTTTTAAAATTCAATTTAGAATTAAATTAAATTGAATAAAATTATGTATACCTTTTATTTTCTTACATCATTTTTCTATATAATAACAACAGCAGTATTTTATTGTAAATACATAAATCTTTAAATCATATTTTTTATAAAATCTACTGTATATATTTACTGTTCAGCAAAAATACTTATATGAGTAAATTAAATTAATAAAAATTAATAAAAATTCGAGGATACCTCACAACAAAGCTCGAAAAGTACGCGACCAACATCGAGTGCCCAGAGATGCTCGAACCCTAACTTGAGCACCACAACGCTTCGACCGAAACCCATTGCCCTTCACCGTAGCTACCCACGAACGGCTACCCCAAACGACCCTAATCGCGACCACCCCCTCGCGCGCACCCCAAATGCCTCAACGCACGTGAACCCTAGTTGAGAAACCCCCCACGACCTCCAACATTTGTCGCTTCGATGCGAGTGGTCTTCCCCCTTTCATTGATTCTAATTCGAATTAGGGCAAGGCAACGATTGGTTTTCACTTGAGCGAAATCATTTGATTTCGAGGTAAACGGCTAATGCTGTAACAAAGATGGAGGGGGATATCGGGGTTTCGAACATCACCATTTTTTTATTTTACGTTTTGTTTTCTACTGCGAGCGATTTTGAAAACAAGGAGTTGGCCATTATTATTTTTATTTCGGGTGAGAAAAGAGAGGGGTTTCGCTATGTTTCCAGAACGAACAAAATATCTAACTCTTTTTAATTATTAACGGATAAGCGTATTGAAGAAGGTAACGCTATTTTTTTTAGACCCTATACGTGATGCTAGCTACAGTATTCAATGCAATTCCATTACTCATCTTTTAAATTTAAATTCAAATTTAAATTGTTGAGAAAACGAAGCTAAAAATCCCGAACCCCTATCGAAGCGTACTGCTAGACGTTTATAATGTTATACCCATATTTCTAACGCAATGGAAAAGGTCTCGAATCCTAATTCAATCGTATGGAGAAGATAGCTTTTTGAATCGAATTCAAAGTGTTAAATTGTCGATATTAATTCTAGCACGTTTATATATCGTACGCTCACACAACGACTCCAAATGCTACGAAAATTGAAATCCGATAATAATTCAATATTACGGACTCAATGGAACTGGTTTCGTTGAATTCCGAGACTGTGCCTCGGAAGGCTATTTTTAAATTCAATTTAAACTATAAAATTTTAAAACTGAACAAGCCACTGTTAATTTCAATTTCACAACTTCTATTATCCTCAGTCAATATAAATTTTCAACCTTTAAATTATTTTTAATAGGCTTAAAATTCCAGATTCAACATTTTACCCAACTTCAAATTATTTAATTCAATAATTTAATTATCAATAAACAGTGAGATTTGAATTCAAGTTAAAAATTAACTTTTAAATATTAAAATCAATTAAATATTCCGATTTTAAAAGCTAAAAAAATTCTGGGTCGACACACTTAATTCCAATAAGAAAGCGAAACAAGCAACTTCGGTAGCAAAGACTCCTACCTCTAGTCGTGGGCAATGCGACAATTGTGGTTCTAAGGACCATTATGCAAATAAGTGTCTGAAGCCCCTTACTTGTTGCTATTGCAAAAGTTCGGGTCATTATATATTTGCATGTTCCAAACTTCAAAGCAAGAACAAGGGAAAGTTAAATGTTGCACAAGCCTCTAGTAACACTTCTCATGGTCAAGGTATTTCTCGTTCTATCCTTGATGGAATTATTATGTTTTGTGATCTTCCTATTCTCGTTCTTTTTGACATGGGTGCATCCCACTCTTCTATATCAAAAGAACTTGTTGATACTTTTTCTTAAAATTTTATGGGCTTGATGACTTCTTTAAGAATGAAAATCCGGTTGGTGGATCCGCAACACTCAGTTTACTTTGTAATGATATCGAGGTTATTTTATGTGATTATTCTTTCCGAGCTGATTGGCATGTCATGCGTTACTTAGGCTTCATAATGATTTTGGGAATGGATTGGCTTAACCGTTATGAAGCCCACATCCTATGTCCTGAGAGGACTATTCATCTTCGACATTCTCAATCTGTTAAGCATATTTCTATTGTTTTTAAAGATTCGGATTCTAATTTGGCAGCATCCTTATATTCTCTAAACCCTCACGATGACGATAATGATGATGAGGACGATGTTATTTCCCTCATTCACGTTATTCGTGAATTTCTCGACATATTTGAGCCTGTCTTAGGATTACCCCCTAAGCGTGCAATCAAGTTCGGAATTAATCTAGTCCTTGGAGCTATACCTATCACTCGTCCTCCTTATCGTATGTCTAATAAGAAAAATGAGGAGATGCACAAACAATTATCTAAATTGGAATAGAAGCAATTTATTCATTCTAGTTCCTCTCCTTGGGGAGCTTCGGCTATTTTTGTGAAGAAAACCGGCGGTACACTTAGACGTTGCGTTGACTACCGCAAGCTTAATGATCTCACCATCAAGAATAAATATCCCTTACCTCGGATTGATGATCTGTTCGATCAACTTAGTGGTGTTAGAGTCTTTTCACAGTTCGATTTAGCAACCGGTTTTCATAAGCTTCGTAATGCATAGGATAGCATTCCTTTGACATTGTTCCGTACTCGTTATGGATCTTATGAATGGCTTGTTATGCCATTTGTTTTAACGAATGCTCTAGCTTATTTCGTTGACCTTACGGATCGAGTTTTCAAAGACTTCCTCGATCGATTTGTTCTCATCTTTATAGACGATATTCTTGTATATTCTAAAACTGAGCAAGAGCATGAAAAGCATCATCGGATTGTATTGGAAACTCTTAAGAGCAATCAATTGAAAGCAAAATTTTCTAAGTGCCACTTTTGGCAATCTCGTGTGAAATTTTTAGGACATATTATTTCTAAATCCGGAATTTCCATGGATCCTTCAAAGACGAAGCGATTCAAAATTGGAAGAGGCCAGAGAGTGCGATGGAAATTCATAGCTTTCTTGGATTGGCAGGTTATTACCGTCGGTTCATAAGAGACTTTTCAAAAATTTCCGTGCCTCTTACTAGTTTGACAAAGAAGGGAGTTAAGTACATTTAGTAAGACAAACATGAAGCTTCTTTTCAAAAATTAAAAGAACTCCTTTCCGATGCTCCTATTCTTGTGATTCCCGAAGGGAACCAAGACATTATTGCTTATACCGATGCTAGTCGTGTTGGTTTGGAAGCTGTACTCATGCAAAGGGAATGTGTTATTGTTTATGTTTCTAGGCAATTAAAGTCCGCCGAGACAAGATATGCCACTCATGATTTAGAGCTCGCGACTATTGTTTTCGCCCTTAGAATTTGGCGTCATTATCTTTTAGGAGAGAAATTTGTTCTCTATACCGATCATAAATCTTTAAAGTATTTATTTTCTCAAAAGGAACTTAAATTGCGTCAACAACGTTGGCTCGAATCCCTTGCATCTTATGATCTTGATATTTTTTATACTCCCAGAAAGGGAAATCGTGTTGCCGATGCCCTTAGTCGTAAGCAACAAGCGGTGGTTTCTATGATGATATCCGAATGGAATGATCTCGAGATTTTTTCCACTTGTGAGATTCGAGATCATGAATCCAATTCTTGTTCATCTCTTGTTTTATGTAGCTTTGAGGCTCATCCTTCTCTTTTAGACCGCATTCTTGAAGTTCAAAAGCATGATCCCGAATTGGTTCTTCTTATCCAAAGTTGTCGGGATAGAAATAGTGATGGTTTGAAAGACTTTGAAATCGATGCTCGTGGCGACATTCGAAAATTTGGCAGACTTATCGTGCCAAATATTAGTGATCTCTGAAAAGACATTTTAGAAGATTATCGTCATTTTACATTTACCATTCATCCTAGTAGTAGTAAAATGTATGCGGATATGAAGTGACTTTATTATTGGGATGGAATGAAATCTGATATTGCTAACTTCATTAAGCGTTGCATCACTTGCCAACTCGTTAAGGCCAAGCATCAAAGGCCCCGTGGGTTATTGCAACCTTTGGACATTCCAATTTGGAAGCAGTATCAGGTCTCCATAGACTTTGTTGACGGTCTTCCCCATTCTCATTCGAGCCATGATAGTCTATGGATGATTGTGGATAGACTTACAAAATCCACCCATTTTATTCCCGTTCGGTCTAATCGGACCATACCTCTTTTGGCCAAACTTTATGTTAAAGAAATTGTTAAATTGCGTGGAGTTCCTACTTCTATTGTTAGCGATCGTGATCCATTGTTTACTAGTAGATTCTGGAGAAGTCTTCAAAAAGCTTTAGGAACGAAGCTAAATTTTAGCACCGCTTATCATCCTCAGTCCGATGGACAAACCGAGCGTGTTGAATCAAACTCTTGATGTTCTTCTTCGTGCATGTGTTCTTGATTTTGGTTGAAGTTGGGAAGACCATATTTCTCTTGTTGAGTTTTCCTATAATAATAGCTTCCCATCTAGTATTGATATGGCACCTTTTGAGGCACTCTATGGAAGGCCATGCCGATCTCCTTCGTGTTGGCTTGAAGCCGGTGAGAAGATGGTTTTAGGTCCAAATTTTATTCGTCATTCCACAGAAAAGTTTGACCTTATTCATCATAGAATGAAAGAAGCTCAAAGTAGACAAAAATCCCATGCTGATAATCGAAGAAGGAAATTAGAATTTTCTGTGGGAGATTTTGTGTTTATTCATGTTTCACCTATGAAGGGTGCTGTGCGTTTCAGTCGATCGAGAAAATTAGAACCTGGATATATTGATCCAATTCCCATCATCGAACGCATTGGTTCCATGGCCCATCGCCTTTTATTACCGGCTCAATTTTCTGCTATTCATGACGTGTTTCCCATTTCTCACCTACGAAAATGCCTTAGGGTCCGATTCAATTTCTCCCCTACGGAGGTTAAACGTCTTCGTAATAAAGATGTCCCGCTTGTGAAAGTTCAATGACCTTCAAATCCTAAGGATTTCTCTTGGGAATCTAGAGAATTCATCGAGCGAACACATCCGGACTTACTCTCTCGAGCTCTTTGAGGTGAACTTCTTATTTCAAGTTTTCTTTTGTGTTGATATGCTTTTATGGTTGTTACTCTTTGATTTCTTCTTAAGTATTGCGAGGACGCAATTTCGTTAAGGAGGGGAGTCTGTAACGACACACATATTTTACGATTGTATATTTAAATATAGCATCGTTAGTCAAATTTAAGTCTGAAATGTCACTTTTTGCAAACAGTCGAATTAGGACTCGAGACCCCTTCCATTGAGTCCAAAATGGCGTTTGCGAACTTTTTGAGTATAAACATCGATATATTTGGAATTGAGTAGAATTTTGATATTTTCATTTAGGGCTTTGGGTTTGGGTTTCAGCCCACTAACCTAACAAATAACCCAACTCAACTGCTCTTCATTCATTTCATTTTCATTTCCTAACACTCAAGCCTAAAAGAAAAAAATGAGGGAAAAGATTGGAAATTAGAAATTCCTAAGCCCTAGTTTTCTTAGGAAACTCAAATTCAAGTCCGAAATCCAAGAGAAGCTTAGGTAAGCATCTTCTTCATCTTCTCCATCTCAATCCCTCTTCAATTTTCAGAAATTCCTATAACCTAACTTAGGAAACCTTCATCTTTGATAATAGATTGAAGGTTCTAGAGGTATAGTGAAGAGGAATTGATCTTGCCTTATTTTAAAAGCTTCTCCTTCATTGTTTTTAGGGTTAAAAGGTGAGTTTTTGAACTCACATCTATGTCTATATATTTGACAGTTGTTAGGTAGTAATTCCTAACATCTATCCCATGTCCATTTGCCTTTGGATTGAATTGGCTTTATGAATATTCCAATTTTGTTGTTTTGAATTCAAAAATCTTTAAAATCCTATCTTTGATGTTTGAACATATTTTTATGATGTGTCGAAGAGCCTATAGGCTGCATTGTCGCTTGGCATAAATCCCTAGTCTTCGTTGCTCGTTCGATCGCGTCCGACTAGGATTTTGTTTTTCCCTTCTTGGGGCTAGGCAGGAAATACTACATTTGACAGTTCAGTTGACTGAACTGTAAGGTCAATCGACTTAACCTGGAACCAGAAAAAATTACAGTGCCAATTTCAGTCAACTGACCACTATGTTCAGTCGACTGAACCTGAAACCAAAAGTTTCTGAGTTCTGTATCAGTCGAATGACCACTGTGTTCAGTCGACTGAACCTACTTATCTTAGCCAAATTACCGTTTTGTACGGATTTCCAATTTTAGATCGATTCTAGTGGATCCGAATAGTTGTAATCACTTTAGTTGACTTTGATAATTTCTTTTTTGGGATTTTTGGGAATATCCATTTTGATGGATTCGGTATCGATTTCTATGGATTAGATTCACGTCTTCGTATGTGAATTTTTGGTGATTGATTGTTTTACAATCATTTTTGTGATTGAAATACGAAGGTTTCTATACTAGTAGTAAATATTCAAACTCTTTTTCAAAGATGATTTCAAATCTATTTTTAATACAAAGCTCGTTTGTAAAATTGTTTTTCAATCTATTAGTATGCACAAACCTTTTTCCTCATTCGTTTAAGAAATCCAATTAAACGACTTAGCAAAACAAGTGGTATGAAACGCTTGCGTTTACTTTGTCGGCTAATTCTTAGACTCGTTCGATTGAAACTTTTGTGACAATTTTCGAGTGGAAATCTACAATTTATTCATAAATATTTAAGTTAAGCCAGTGGTTATGGGACATGAAGCTAAACTCATTTATTTACTAGCTTAGTGTAATTGACACTTTTTGTTGATCGATGATGATCATTTTGCGATTTAGACTAGCAATGTGTGATGTCTCTTTATTTGTGTGGGGCTCTAAACCCCGTTTGTGGAGTTTTGACTCAAAATTTGGTAAGGTTGCGACCCTTGGTCTTTTGGCCATTTGTGGAGCCTCGGATCAAAATTGATGGTTAGCGACCATGGAATAGTGTTCTGTTTCTGATGCACGTGTTGGTGAGTTTTCATGCTCCCGTTTGTGATAGGCCTCCCCCTTTGTATTTTTTGGATTTCTAATTGATGATTTCTAGAATTTGCGTTTCACCAATTTTTTTTGTGATTTACATTGATAAGTTTGATCAATATTTGTGATTTGGTGAATATGTCAAAGTATATGATATTCTTTTTGGAGTTTAAGAATATTCGAGATGTTGTATGATTTTTTTTGTTATCAAATGTTTACTTTTCATAGTATGGCATTATTGTTATCATACGTTTTTGGCATATCTCGTATCCTATCTCATTTTATCTAATATTTATTGCTAGACTAGTCCGTTTATTATTTTCTTATCAATTAATACTTGGGTCAGGCCGAGATGTTACAGGTGCTTCTGCTTGACTTCTTATCTGGGACCATCATTTGCTTTTGTCTAACTACTTTAGTTTAGTGGTTTTTGTTATTATACATTCATTGATCCCAGTAAATGAAATAATGTAAAGATCATACTTGGTTATAAACTGAATATATGAAAACAAATGTAATTATGGAATTAATTAATGAAATAATATAATAAATGGTAATTGTATAGAATCAATATCATGTAAGTAATCATAATAGTTGATTGTGAATAATAAACCCTTACAAGGGTGATTAAAAGTTAAAGGGTAACAATTATTATGTGTTACCTATTTATTTAGTCTATTAAGTGAAATGGGAAATCAACTTTTAATAAATGTAAATAAATGTTACATTAAAGTAAAATGTAACACAATGTTTAAAAGTTGTTAAATTGGAGTGTATTAAGGTAATGAAAGGTATAATAAAGGTTAACTAGGTTTATAGAGTAATAACGGACTTAATAAAAAGATTGGAATTAATTATAAATAATTGGAATTCAATTTATAATTAATGGATTTATTATAAGTAAATGAAATTAAATACCACGTAATTGAAATTAAGATGAAATTGGAAATTATTAATGCACTAAGATATATACCAATGGTAATTATATCCATAAGATGATAATTGATTTAATGAAAAGATTTAAAATCAAATAAATGGATTTATTGGAATTTCAATTGATAATTAATGAATTTACTGAAATTAAAATTAAATACGATAATTGGTAAACTGATTATCTTTGAATTGATATTTAAATTGTTTAAAGTACTATAATTTTTAATAAATCAAGAATGATAAGATTCGTTAATTATGGAATTGGAATTGAAATTTTGATTTAATTGATTTAATATTAATTTATTTACAACCTGAAAAATTGCCATTTTGGCTACTGACTCGGAGTTCGATGAAACCAGTTTCATCGGATCCGTAATAGTGAATTATTGTAGGATTTCAAGTTTTGTAGCGATCGGACTTGTCGTTTGATCATACAGACTCGAACGCCTAGAAATCAATTAAATTGAAATCAATTAAAATCAATTTGAAATAAACTAAATTTATCATAATTTCTTCATACAAAGGAATTAGGAATTGAAACCTGCTCCATTGAGTTTAAAATCATTTAAAACAACTATTTTGGTATATGGGTTGACCCATTTTCTTTCTGGAGTCGAAACGGGCTTTTCGGGTCGTTTATCATTCAATCAAATCTGGTCCATTCTTTCTGTTTCAGCCTTGCCTATAAATACCTCGTTCTAAACCCTAGTCACTCCTCATTTTTCTATTATTTGTACGTATACCTCTTTCTCAATGCCTCATTCCAATGGCAGACAAATAAATCCTCAGTTCGATTTCAAATCAAATTCCAAATCAAAATTAAAAACTCCTCAAGCTATATAGAATTATATATCGATTTGAAGCTCTCGACTAGTGTAAAACAGATATGAGATTCGTTTTCTGATCTAGGTCTCTGTGCGGCCGAAACTGGGTGAAACATTCTCGGCCGTTCATCGCTTTTCGATGAACTACATCGGATCGTCAAATCATTGATGAAGTATTGTGAAAATGGCCGAGGGGAGTTGATCTATACTAGTTGGAGGGTGATCGAATGGTTGGATGTTCACCTAAAATCAATTAGGGTTTGGCCTTATAGGTGGCGGGGAGAGATTTGGACTACGATCGACGACGATCGCTTGTCGCGAGGCTGGGGGATAGGCGGTCGCGGTCTCCAAGCGTAGGCGCGGCTGTGCTTGGCTTCGGCGATCGCGGTTCTGGGTGGCTGCACGTTCGAGAGTGGTCGGTATAATTTTGAGTTTTCCTATGTAATTTTTTCCTGAAAGAAGATGCTATGACTTGGCACCATCTGGTTTGTTCATTTTGTTTTATTTTATTTGATTTAACTTAAAATTTCAACGCGTTCTAATCGCAATAACTTTCACATACGAGGTCTGTTTCACACGCAGTTTTCTCCGCTAGGATCGTATTGAAATTTCGGACAATTTGACGCTTGTTTGGACGAATTCGAAGACCGTTCAAATTTTGAGTTTAAATTGGATTTAAATTCAATTTAAATTCAAAGGTGAGTGCTTTAACCCACTCACAACTACTAAAGTTACTTATGTTTGTTAAATTTAATTTATGATGTGATTAGGAATTTATTTATGACTATTTGGTATATTTTGAATTATCATCTCAGTTTATTTGAACTTATTTAAATCATTAATTAATTTATTATTGAATATAAACTGCCAGTGAATACTGTTATCGATTATCAGTTCTATATTGATATTTATTGATTGTTTTGGATGTTGATTGTGATGGATGTAGATTATTGATATTGGTTGAATGAATGTTTTATTTTATATCATTATAAACAACAAATTCGTTATGGATTTATATTATTGATCTAGGATTGCGGTCTGAAATGATATATAACTGTAAAATTTTAAATTATGGATTGAAATGATGAATATCTGCATCACTTGACTCTAGGGTAGAGAATTATATACGGATACGGGATTGGTTAAATTAAATGATTTTAAAATCCTTAATTTTCGAATGGAATTAAATGATACTTTGAAGTAAATTTTGATTTATATAAATTGAAGTATTTTTGGAAAATCAAGTTTATGTTGAAAGAGAAATTTGGTTTGTTGATTTGAAAATTGAAATTAGTCTAAATCTGTTAAAATGAAATGAATAGTTTAATTGGATATAAATTCCAAACTTATATTTTAATATAAACTATTTTTAAGGAATATATTATTTTAAAATTTCTAATTTTTCAAATTTTTCAATTTTATTAAACTATTTAATTATATAAAATTATTTTGACCTGTTTTAAACCATTTTTATTTATTTAAATATGATTAATGTATTTTAAAGCTATTTAATCTATTTTAATTACACTTAATCTAATTTAAATCCATTTAAATATCTTCAATCGGTTTAAAAGTATTTTTAACCTATAATTAAACTATTTATAACTATTTCAACTATTTATAATTATTTAAACTATTTCTAAACTTCCAGACTAAGTAAAGCGGAAGTGTTTATATTCAATGCTTTGTTTAAAAGAGAATAAATTGAGAACGATGATTTTGAAGTAAGGTTTTTCCCTATTTTGGAAATATGACTATGGAAGAAATTATGACTTCTTGAAAGGAAATATGATTCCAAACTATGATTTCAAAGTGAATATGATTTCAAAGTGAATATGATTTCAAAGTGAATATGATTTCAAAGTGAATATGATTTGAAAGTAAATACGATTTCGAAAGTATTATGGTTTTGAGAATATGATATTTTTGATATCAATTGTGAATTGACTTTTGAAATGTAAAAGAACCATCCGTTGTGTAATAAGCGATTGCTTGTTAAAGTGACCGGGATCGATTATTGTCATTCTCTGCCTATACCGAAAACCACTTTAACAACCGTATACGTGATGGAGATTCCACAAATGAAGTAGGATGGTTAGGTGAACGATTTCTATAGGTATGAAGTGACCGTGGCTCCCGTGAGTCGGCTTAGATGTGACTAAAATCAAGAGCCACGTTGGGCCAAGTGAGGTCATTCCTCCTATCGGACACACTTCCTCGATATTATATTCTGATTTCTAATTGTTTTGGTGGCCACCCTTCGATTTTGATTTGGGAGTGTGTTCCGAGGTGGGCGATAGTAGCTACTAAGCGCTATCACCAGTCCAGATCCGCAAACAGTATATTTACCCTGGCATTTCCTCGTGTGCCGTGTTCACATGCCCTAGCGTGTCTTCTACGATTTTGTTTTGTACCATACCTATGTGATGTCCTCTGGGTAAACCTCCAGTTTACGGAGGAGCGTACGGCGTTTTATGGACAATGGAAATATATAAAATGTTTTAAGGGGGATATGGGTAACGCCTTGACGCTATTTTAATACCTTCACTTTACTGTAGACATATTATAATAGGGTATTGTACTACATAGTAGATAGTTTAACGGATCCTTAGGAGACGTGAATCCAAAACATCTCTGAAGTTACTATACTTACATTAGACACTGGATAGGAGATGTCAAAACCTATAAACATCTCTAACGCCATTCGACTCATATTTCTTTACCATTGATTTAACGTAAATAAATTCTTTTTGTTCTGACTCGGGTATTTTGTCTTTTCAGTTCGCTCGGGTCAGCTTGAGCATTTCAGGATTCGAAGACCTTATTTTTGAAGGACGAAGACGAAGATTGTAGTTTTATTATCTATTGTATTTCACTACATCATGTATTCTGCTGCATTATTTATTATTCTCTGGTATGTAACAACCTTGTATTTTGGGATTATTTGATTGTATATTTTATTTCTTTTAATTTGAATTTCCTGATTTAAAACTTTATGTTATTTATTAAAAAGAATAAATTTTGTTATTTAAATATAAATTTTGATTATTATGTGAATTATATTTCCAAATTTGAATAAAATTGAATATTTTTCTAGAAATTGAATTTTTGGTCAATATGGTCAAACTTTGACTTTTAAATTTTAAATTTAAACATTTAAATTTTTGAATTTTATCTTTTATTACTAAAATAGATTAAATGTTAGAATACTGCTTTTCGTTTCGTTGAAATCGGAGTTATATTGTGAAAGTTATTTTTTTCAATATTGGGTGAAAATTGTTTTATTTTACAATATTGTTTATTTTAATCTATATAAATAATATTTTATTTGTCATATCTTATTTTAATTTGTATTATATGTCATGTTACATATATTTGTCTTTTAAATGTTTTTAAAGTGATGTTTGAATTTGTCCAAAGCTTATTGAATTTATTTTCAAATTTTAAAGCCAGTTTCTATTTTCTTTGCTATTTTCTTAATTTAATTGTATTTAATTAAAATTTATTTATTTATTTTATGTATTTATTTTTATTTCAGTGTTTTTATCTTTATTTATCAGCATTTTTCATGTAATTAAAATTGCAAAAGAAATATTGGAAATTTGAATAGATTTTGGAACCTTTTGTATGCCCTGTCATGTTGTATTCTTATCTTTTCAATTTCAACCAACATTTGCATTCAATTTTTGGCCGAATTCCTCATTATCTTCAGCCATATTTTTTCCTATTTTTTTCATGTAAATGAAACCTTCTCATTTCACAAAAATTCGGCCATTAACCCGAAGCAAAGCTTGGTAAAATTTTTTCTTCTTTTCTATGCAAATTCTTATTGTTTCTTTTATGTTCTTTGCATTTGCTTCACCTATATGCTCAGCCCCTTGCTCCTCCTTCACCATGGCCACCTCCTCCATCGCCTGAACCAACCACCAACTCCTCTAGTCCAGCCCCAAGCCAATGGCCGTGCACCTTGATGACCAAATCCAACAATATCTACACAAAACTTCACCCTATATGCCTAGCCGAGCACCATACATCACCACCACCTCCAAACTTCCCTTGGCCGCCGCCTACATCACCACCACCAACTTTTCCTGACCCGAAACCACTGCCACACCTGTATCTAACCCACTACAGACCCGGCCGTGACTTGTATTGCCTTGGCCGTGACCTTATGTGGCTTAGAAACCATGTAGTTTGCCTTTGTGTTGTAGTTCATGCTCACATACCTTTGCACCATCATCTCTTACATGTTTGGCCGACCATTTGAACCCAAAACCAGACTCTAACACACACTTTGGTCGTGCAAACTAGACCTATGGCTGAGCATTAGTGGTAGAAAGCAAGTGCAAAGACTTTGGTTTTGTTTTACGAATTTATTCCTAACATTGTTAATCGTATTTTGGGTTGAAACTTATGTTGTTTGTATTGTCTTGTTTGAATGTGTTTAAGGCAATTAATCTTTGGAGCTACCAATCTGAAATCTTATTCATGCTATCGTGCCTCTAAAGATCTCAGTTTGTGCATTTGTTCATTGTCTTCAGCTTATACAGGTGAGTTATTCTCACCAGACAGTTTTATACTTATATAACTAGTAAATCGATTACATTTGAATCTGTAAAATGCATCACTATATTATATCTACTATATTATGATTATATGATGTTCACTCATGCTTAAACACCTGTTATAACATCTGTTACTGTTATATAATGCTATTCTATTATTTATATCAATTTATCACACTGCAAGTTCCCTTTAGATTAGAATCACTATGGGTTGAAATGATACATACCCGAACGGACTTTAGAATAGGGAAAAATCGTTATGGGCTGAAATAATAGGCCTGAATGATTTTCAATTATTTTCATTTACTTGGGACCGCGGGTTTGAAATGATAAAACCCGGGTTTTTCTTTGTAAATTACGGGTTGAAATAATATATTACCCGTATCACTTTACTTAGGCTAGAAAATTATATACAGACCCGTGGTTAAAATATATTTTTCTAAATTTTTTAAAATATGTTTGAAATGTAAATATTATAATATTTTGATTTAAACTTAATCAAAAATGATTTTTTTAAAGTATTACTGATTTTCTGAAAATTTATAAGTGAAATAAATTAATGGTAAAGTTAGAAAATCTGAAATGTAAGTTATTTTGGAAATTATAACTTGGTGATAAATGGAATTTAAATTAAATATGAAATATGATAAATTTATGATATTCTGAATTAAAATGAATTTAAAATGATATTTTTTCTAATATATTAATGATTTTTGCATAAATTTAAAATGTTAAATGAATGAATATTGAGTTGAATTTTGAACTGTAACTTAAATTGGAAATTTGTGAATTTTGTTCAAAAGGTGAAATTTTAAGTTAAGCAAATAAAATGAAAATGGGTTATATTTGAAAATGTAAACTTAAATGTTATGCTAAATTTAATTATAAAGAATTGAAATTGAATGTGTGAATTTAATATGTGAATTATTATTAAATATTGATTTTTGAATGGAAATTTAACCTTATAAAATCATGAATATAAGAGTATTTAAATGATTGTTTTAAAAGTGAAATTATATGATTTTATAAGTTTAAAACGGTGGAAAAAAAATTGTTTGTGAAATTATATTGGAAATGTAATTAACAGTGTTTTGAAATGCTATTATTTCTAACGTAAATGATATTACAGCGCTTTGTAAGTGATGTGGTTGATACAAATGAACTATGTATAAGTTATAACTAAGTGGTATTACATCACTTGGTAAGTGTTGTGATAGCAGAAAGATAATTAAAATCTGAAACTAAATAAAGGGCTACAGTAGCAGTTGATAAGTGTTGCGGTAGAATGAAATGAATGTTTGAGGTTTTGATTTAAATAAATGAGTTCAGAATTTGTCTAAATTTTTTGGGAACTGAATATTTGATTGTAAACGTAATGACTTCACTTTTAAATGGTTTAAATGAAATGTTTTGATTTAAATATAAACTATTTGAAAGGTGATTTGAAATAATAATAAATGAATGATATCTTTGAATTAAAAAGGATAATAAATGAATGATGCCTTTGAATTAAAAAGGATATTTAAATGTGTATATTTGGACTTGAATTCAAATAATGGTTTGAAATGAATTTTGAAAGATATGATATTTTGATATATTGAAATGGTTTGGCAATGATTAGATCTTTATTTTAATAAAGATTTGAATTTGAAATGATACTTTTTTTTGAAGTATAAACTATGATTTTTAAATTATAACTATGGGTTATAATAACGATTAGTTGTTAAAGAGACCGGGATCGGATATGGGCATACTCTCTGTCGATATCAAAAACTACTTTAACAACTGTGTATGCGGTGGAGTTTCCAGAATGAATTAGGATGGTGGCGACGTTCTTGAGGTATATTACGTGGACCTGATTCCCGTGAGTTGGGTTAAGGTGGCTAAAACAGGAGCGATCTCGGGCCAAAAGGGGTAGCTCCTCTGGTCAGACACATTCCTTTGAAACTATACTCTTACTTGTGATTAATTAGATGGCCATCCTCCGATTTTTATATGGGAGTGTGTTTCGAGGTGGGCGTATGTGGCTGCTGCGTTACCACCAGCCCGTGTGCGTAATTGGTATATCTACCCTGGCATTGCCTTGTGTGTCATGTCACCTACCATACCGAGCCTTTACTACGAGTTTGTTTTTCTCCCGTAGCCCATGGAGTATTTAGGGTAGTCTCCCGATCTAGAGATACGCTGATACTGGATGGACTACTTGGACTATTATGTGTGAAGGGTGATATGGGTAGCCCAGAATGCTATTTAAAAGTAAGTTTATTTTACTGTAGACATTATTATAATAGCACAATATTACTATATAGTAAATAGTCTAATGGATCCTTAGAGGATGGGTGGTCCCAGGCATCCTTTAATTTACTTGTAACTTATTACAGTTCACTTGAATTGGTTTACATTATATAAGTATATATTGTCCTGACTCGAGTATTTTGTGTTCTGCTCTATGCTCGGGTCAGCCTGAGTATTCACAGCTTTGGATTCTCTTTCTGGAGCTGGTCTTTGCTGGAGATTTTGCCTATCTATTTATATATCTATTTCTGTTTCAGCTGTTCTAGTTTATCTCAGGTATTAGTGAACTTCTATGTATTTGGGATTTCTATTTTGTTGTTTCAGACTATTATTATGTATTTGGGTTGAGACTCTGTTATAGTAGCTTCATGAACTACTATGTTATTTTTATATTCCGTTGCGAGTTATTCTGATTGTTCTGTTCCTGTGATTCTGTGTATTTGATTTCATTTTCTCCAAATTTATTTACAATCTGTTATTTTGCATCATTCAAGTCCGACATGTGCGTATTATTGTTGATTTGAATGGTAAGAAATGGCGGGTCGTTACATGGTATGTGTAACTCTGATCTGTGTTGTATAAGTATAATCAAATGTTTTAAAAAATAGCTTCATGAACTATTTATTTGATTATTATATTTTGTCATTCCGCTGCAAGATTCTATTTTGTTTTTTCTGTCTTTCTCTGCTTTTTCTTATTTACCCCATAACAATCTGCCCCTTTGAACGGTTTGAGTCCTATGTGTGCGTCTGCCTAAAACGTCCAAGAAGGCAGGTTGTTACAGTTGGTATTAGAGCTTTGGTTTAGCGAAAATCTTAGCTTTGTGGGGTCCGACACTTTACTAATAGGGTAGTAATACCCTATGATGAGTCGTTGAGAGAGAGAGAGAGAGTGTGTGTGTGTGTGTATATGAGAGCGTATTTGTTAGTGTTATAAAAAAGTTTTGATATTGTGTTAATTTGTTCCGTTTTGTATTTATAAATTCTGGTTGGTGCATAGGATGCTATGACATCGATAGGGATTTCTAAACACTTAACAGGACAGACCGACACACTATTTGTTTTGAAATGTAGGTAAATGAAATAATTATGCCTATTGTATATTTTCATATATAACATAATGATTTATAAATGGTATATATTTGGTTGTAATACATTAGGTTTTAAGTAGTGAAATTTAGAAATATTGGTTGGAAATAAGATATGAAAATAAAATAAATGAAAATTGGAAATTTTAGAACTTAATTCTCGGGGTTTTTGAAAATTTCTTTTGAATGATTTTAGAATAATATAATAATAATATTATTATTTAGAAGTATTTTCTAATACAAATATTGCAACATAATTTGAAAGAAGTATTTTAAAGGAATTTTGGAAAGAATCAAGTTCTGTACTCCCATCTCTATCGCTGGAAAATAATTTCGGTGGCGAGTGCACACATCATTGACATTCATTTTCGAGTTTCGAAGTGGAAAGACCATTGAAGTTGTTTACTACACATTTGTTTTGATAAATAAATATAAATTTTATTTCCAAATATGATTTGATACATATAAAAGATATATATATATATATATATATATATATTATTTTAAATGATTTCAAATGGAACCCGACATTTAGTTCTTAAATTTATATAAATTAGAGATTTCAATTATTGTAATGGAATAAAATTTTAACTATTTAATAAATGAAACTTCTTAATGAAAATAAAAATTAAATTCTAAGTTATGAATGAAATATACAAGAGTTGAAAACTTGTAACCTGTAAATCAAAAGAATGAAATCTGAAACATATGATTATTGAATACAGGTAAATAGGCACAAGGAAGAAGTTGCAAAAAAATTAGTCTCAGGGACGACAAGTTTGTTTTTTTAGTCTGAAGGACACTCTTTAGTGTAAATTGAAAATGATAGTTATAACCATCATTCTGTGATTTACACTAAAAAGTGTCCTTCAGCCTAAAAAAAAACTTCTTGTCCTTGAGACTAAATTTTTCTCTAACTTTTTCCTTGAGCCTAAAAACCCCTACTGAATATTTTTCTAATTAAAATAAGTAAGTCAAACTTGTGTAACTTTCAATTGCATTCTTAAAAACACATATATAACTTACCAAAAGATTTAAAAGTTGAAATGCCTAATGAGAAAATGTAATGGACATTTTTACAAGTGAAACTTATGTAATGGAAGTGTTTAATGAATTTATTTTATAAATAAAAATTTGATGTGATAATGGTTATAAACTTAAGTAATAATTTAAATATTACAATAACAATAATAAAATGTGATAGAAAGTAAGTATTGTAAGTAGATGATTATAAATTTAAGTTAATGAATTGATATGCTAAGAAATTGAATTGCACATGAATACTATAAATAAGTGAATGTAAACAAATGAAATTAAGTAATAAATGAATGAATATAAACTGAATTTTTGTAAGGAATAAGTGTGAACTAAAGAAATGATCATTAGAAATAGAATTAAAAAGAATGAACTTGATTTATTGCTTGGAATTGTTGTTTGTTTTGGATTTTGAGTTGTTTGGGATAGGATACTTCTAATTGTTTAAGATGCACGATTAATCTATTGAGTTCTACCTAAGACTGTTGAGTAAATGGTGCACTTAGTAGTATATTTGTCATTCTAGGCATTTAAAACTTTCTGAACCCGAACAAACCATTTGTTTTGCTTATTATGGATGAATGGTTGATTACTTTGATTTCATATGATGATTGTATGCTTCTAGTTGAAAGTGATTGCTGTTGTATTATATTGAGTTCTTTTGTTATTAATTGAGGCAACTTTAAAATATTTCATTTTATATAATTATTAACTCTTTTGGATTATATAAGTGAAATACAGGTTATGAAAGCAATAGCTACTATTTTTGGTTTCATAAATTTAGCATTGTTCGCCCGACAAATAGCTACGTTTTTGGATTACAGTTTTCTAGCGATTTTATATTATTTTTCCCGCTGTTGGGATATATTATTTTGAAATATATGATATTTATTGTTATATTTTGATATTAAATTTTCTCCCGGGCCTCTTTGTACAAATGAGACTTTGTCGAAATTTTTCATAAATTTTGGACTTAGAAAATTTTGAGAAATGTTTTCTAAATTTTACTAGTTTGAGTATAAAAGGATTTAATGGTTGTAAATAAATATATTTCATTTAAATTAATTAATTTTGTAAATTTATTTGTTTGTAAATTTAACATTTGAATAAGATATATTGATTGCTCGATTCTTTCTTTTTTTCTTTTCGAGGACGAAATGTTTTGAGTGGGGAAGGGTGTAACAACTCAAAATTTTTGATAATTAAAAATAGTTAATTTAATATGATTTTGGTAATTAAATATTGAAAGAAATAGAAATTGGTAATTTAATGATGATGTAATAACTAAAATGAATGGTAAGAATGTTAATTTAAGCTAATTATTAACAATTAAAATTAAATCCTAATAAATGAAATAATGTAAAGATCATACTTGGTTATAAATTGAATACATGAAAACAAATGTAATTATGGAATTAATTAATGAAATAATACAATAAACGGTAATTGTGTAGAATAAATATTATGTAAGTAATTATAATAGTCGATTGTAAATAATAAACCCTTACAAGGTGATTAACAGTTAAAGGGTAACAATTATTATGTGTTACATGTTTATTTAGTCTATTAAGTTGAAATGGGAAAACAATTTTTAATAAATGTAAATAAATATTACATTAAAGTGAAATGTAATACAATGTTTAGAAGTTGTTAAATTGGAGTATATTAAGGTAATGAAAGGTAAAACAAAGGTTAACTGGGTTTATAGAGTAATAATGGACTTAATAAAAAGATTGGAATTAACTATAAATAATTGGAATTCAGTTTATAATAAATGGATTTATTGCAAGTAAATGAAATTAAATACTATGTAATTGAATTTAATATGAAATCGGAAATTATTAATGCACTAAGATATATACCAATGGTAATTATATCCATAAGATGATAATTGCTTTAATAACAAGATTTAAAATCAAATAAATGGATTTATTGGAATTTCAATTGATAATTAATGAATTTACTGAAACTGAAATTAAATATGGTAATTGGTAAATTGATTAACTTTGAATTGACATCTAAATTGTTTAAAGTATGGTAATTGTTTAAGAAATCAACAATGATAAGATTTTTTTAATATGGAATTGGAAATGAAATCTTGATTTAATATTAATTTATTTAATTAACCTAAAAAATAGTCATTTTGGCCATTGACTCGGATTTCGACAAAACCAGTTGCATCGGATCCGTAACAGTGAATTATTGTAGGATTTCAAGTTTCGTAGCGATCGGACTTGTCGTTTGATCGTACGGACTCAAAACACCTAGAAATCAATTAAATTGAAACCAATTGAAATCAATTTGAAATAAGTTGAATTTTTCATAACTTCTCCATACGATGGAATTAGGACTCGAAACCTGCTCCACTGAGTTTAAAATCATTTAAAACAACTATTTTGGTATATGGGTTGACCCATTTTCGTTCGGGAGTCGAAACGGGCTTTTCGGGTCGTTTATCGTTCAATTAAATCTGGTCCATTCTTTCTGTTTCAGCCTTGCCTATAGATACCTCGTTATACACCCTAGGCACTCCTCATTTTTCTATCGTCTATATGTACATCTCCTTCTCAACGCCTCATTCCAATGGCAGACAAACAAATCCTCAGTTCAATTCCAAATCAAATTCCAAATCAAAATTAAAAATTCCTCAAACTATATCGAATTATATATCGATTTGAAGCTCTCGACAAGTGCAAGTCAAATATGTGATTCGTTTTATGATCTGGGTCTCTGTGTGGCTGGAACCAGGTGAAACATTCTCGGCCGTTCATTGCTTTTCGATGAACTACGCCGGATCGTCAAATCATTGATGCAATATTGTGAAGATGGCTGAGGGAAGTTGATCTACGTAGGTTGGAGGGTGATTGGATGACTGGATCTTTGCTTAAAATCAATTAGGGTTTGGTGTTATAAGTGGTGACGGAGTGATTTGGACTGCGATCGGCGACGATCGCTCGTCGCGGGGCTGGGGGAAAGGCAGTCGCGGCCTCCAAGCGTAGGCGCGGTTGTTCCTGGCGTTAGCGATCGCGGTTCTAGGTGGCAGTGCATTTGAGAGTGGTCAGTAGAATTTTGAGTTTCTTGTGTCATTTTTTCCTCGAAGAAGATGCTGTGACGTGGCACCATCTGGTTTGTTCCTTTTATTTTATTTGATTTAACTTAAAATTTCAACGCGTTCTAATCGCAATAACTTTTACATACGAGGTCTATTTCACACGAGGTTTTCTCCACTAGGATCATATTGAAATTCCAGACATTTTGACACTGGTTTGGACGATTTCAGAGGCCATTCAAATTTTGATTTTAAGCTGGATTTAAATTCGATTTAAATTCAAAGGTGAGTGTTTAACCCACTCATAACTTCTATAATTTCTTATGTTTGTTAAATTTAATTTATGATGTGATTAGGAATTTATTTATGACTGTTTAGTATATTTTGAATCATCATCTCAGTTAATTTGAATTTATTTAAATCGTTATTTAATTTATTATTGAATATAAACTGCCAATGAATACCTATTATCGATTATCAGTTCTATATTGATATTTATTGATTGTTTTGGATGTTGATTGTGATGGATGTGGATTGTTGATATTTGTTGAATGGATATTTTATTTTATATCGTTATAAATTACAAGTTCATTGTGGATTTTTATTATTGATTCCAGATTGTTGTTTGAAATGATAATAACCGTAAAATTTTAAATTGCAGGTTGAAATGATAAATATCCCTATCACTTGACCCTAGGGTGGAGAATTATATACGGACACCATAATGGTTAAATTAAATGATTTTAAAATCCTTAATTTTTGAATGGAATTAAATGATACATTGAAGTAAAATTTGATTCGTATAAATTGAAGTATTTTTGGAAAAGTTTATGTTGAAAGGGAAATTTGGTTTGTTGATTTGAAAATTGAAATTGGTCTAAATTTGTTAAAATGAAATGAATTGTTTAATTGGATATAAATTCTAGACTTATATTTAATGTAAGCTATTTAAAAGAATATATTATTTTAAAATTTATAATTTTTTAGATTTTTCAATTTTATTAAACTATATAACTATATAAAATTATTTTGATCTGTTTTAAACCATTTTAATTTATTTAAATATAATTAATCTATTTGAAAGCCCTAGAGCGTGTGTCGTGTTTACATGACCTAGAGCGCCTTCTACGAGTTTGTTTTGTGCCATACCTATGTGATGTCCTCTGGGTAAACCTCTAGTTTATGGAGGAGCGTACGACGTTGTATAGACTATGTGAATATATAAAAATGTGTTAAGGGAGATATGGGTAATGCCTTAATGCTATTTTAATACCTTTACTTTATTGTGGACATATTATAATAACGTATTGTACTACATAGTAGATAGTTTAACGGATCCTTATGAGATGTGAATCCCGAACATCTCTTACTTTACTGCACTCACGTTAGACACTGTATAAGAGATGTCAAAACCTGTAAACATCTCTGTCGTCGTTCCACTCATATTTCTTTACCGTTGATTTAATGTACATAAGATCTTTTAGTTTTAACTCGGATGTTTTGTCTTTTCAATTCCCTCGGGTCAGCCTGAGCATTCAGGATTTGAAGACCTTATTTCTGGAGGAAGAAGACAAAGATTGTATTATTATTATTTATTATATTTCACTGCATCATGTATTCCGCCGCATTATTTATTATTCTCTGGTATGTGTAACTCTGATCTGTTGTATAAGTATAATCAAATGTTTTATAAAACAGCTTCATAAACTGTTTATTTGATTATTATATTTCGTCATTCCGCTGCAAGATTCTATTATATTTTTTCTTTCTTTCTCTGCCTTTTCTTATTTACCCCATCACAATCTGCCCCCTTGAACGGTTTGAGTCCTACGTGTGTGTCTGCCTAAAACGTCCAAAAAGGCAGGTCATTACAATTGGTATCAGAGCTTTGGTTTAGCGAAAACCTTAGCTTTGTGGGGTCCGACTCTTTACTAATAGGGTAGTAATACCCTATGATGAGTCATTGAGAGTATATATATGAGAGAGTGTATTTGTTAGTGTTATAAAAAGGTTTTGATATTGTGTTAGTTTGTTCCGTTTTGTATTTATAAATTCTGGTTGGTGCATAGGACGCTATGACATTGATAGGGATTTCTAAACACTTAACAGGACAGACCAACACAATATTTGTTTTGAAATATTGGTAAATGAAATAATTTTGCCTATTGTATGTTTTTATATATGAAATAATGATTTATAAACGGTATATTTTTGGTTGTAATACATTGGGTGTTAGGTAGTGAAATTTAGAAATATTGGATGGAAATAAGATTTGAAAATAAAATAAATGAAAAATGGAAATTTTAGAACTTAATTCCTGGAGTTTTTGAAATTTATTTCGAATGATTTTGGAATATATTAATAATATTATTTAGAAGTATTTTCCGATACAAATATTTCAACATAATTTGAAAGAACTGTTCTAAAGTAATTTTGGAAAGAAACAAGTTCTGTATCCCCTCTCTGTCGCTGGAAAATAATTTCGGTGGTGAGTGCATGCATCATCGACATTCATTTTCGAGTTTCGAAGTGGGAAGACCGTTGAAGTTGTTTACTACACATTTGTTTTGATAAATAAATATAAATTTAATTCCAAATATGATTTGATACATATAAAAGATATGATATATATGTTATTTTAAATGATTTGAAATGGAACCCGACATTTAGTTCTTAAATTTCTATAAATTAGAGATTTCAATTATTGTAATAGAATAAAATTTTAACTATTTAGTAAATGAAACTTCTCAATGAAAATAAGAATTAAATGCTAAGTTATGGATGAAATATACAAGAGTTGAAGACTTGTAACCTGCAAATCAAAAGAATAAAATCTAAAAGATATGATTATTGAATATTTTGCTAATTAAAATAAGTAAGTCAAACTTGTGTAACTTTCAATTGCATTCCTAAAAACATATATAGAACTTACCAAAAGATTTAAAAGTTGAAACGCCTAATGAGAAAATGTAATGGAAATTTTTACAAGTGAAACTTATGTAATGGAAGTGTTTAATGAATTTCTTTTGTAAATAAGAATTTGATGTCATAATGGTTAAAAACTTAAGTTATGATTGAAATATTACAATAATAAAATGTCATCGAAAGTAAGTATCGTAAGTTGATGATTATAAATTTAAGTTAATGAACTGATATGCTAATAAATTGAGTTGCACATGAATACTATAAATAAATGAATGTAAATGAATGAAATTAAGTAATAAATAACTGAATGGGAGCTGAATTTTTGTAAGAAATAAGTGTGAACTAAAGAAATGATCATTAGAAATGGAATTAAAAAGAATGAACTTGATTTATTGCTTGGAATTGTTGTTTGTTTTGGCCTTTGAGTCGTTTGGGACAGGATACTTCTAATTGTTTATGATGTACGATTAATCTATCGAGTTTTACCTAAGACTATTGAGTAAATAGTGCACTTGGTAGTTTATTTGTCATTCTAGGCAATTAAAACTTTCTGAACCCGAACAAACCATTTGTTTTGCTTACTATGGATGAATGGTTGATAACTTTGATTTCATATATGATGATTGTATGCTTCTAGTTGAAGGTGATTGTTGTTGTATTATATTGAGTTGTTTTGTTATTAATTGAAGAAACTTTAAAATATTTCATTTTATATAAGTATTAAATCTTTTGGACTATATAAGTGAAATACATGTTATGGAAGCAATAGCTACTGGTTTTGGTTTCATAAATTTAGCATTGTTTGCCCGACAAATAGCTACGTTTTCGGATTACAGTTTTCTAGCGATTTCATATTATTTTTCCGATATTGGGATAATTATTTTGAAATATATGATATATTTTGATATTATATTTTCTCCCGAGCCTCTCTGTACAAAGGAGACTCTGCCGAAATTTTTCGTAAATTTTGGACTTAGAAAATTTTGAGAAATGTTTTCCAAATTTTACTATTTTGAGTATAAAAGGATTTAATGGTTGTAAATGGATATATTTCATTTAAATTAATTAATTTTGTCAATTTATTCATTTATAAATTTAATATTTTGAATAAGATATATTGATTACTTAATTCTTCTTTTTTTCTTTTTTTACCTTTTCGAGGATGAAAAGTATTGAATGGGGGAGACTGTAACAACCCGAAATTTTTGATAATTAAAAATAGTTAATTTAATAAGATTTTGGTAATTAAATATTGAAAGAAATAGAAATTAGTAATTTAATGATGATGTAATAACTAAAATGAATGGTAAGAATGTTAATTTAAGCTAATTATTAACAATTGAAATTAAATCCCAATAAATGAAATAATGTAAAGATCATACTTTGTTATAAATTGAATACATGAAAACAAATGTAATTATGGAATTAATTAATGAAATAATATAATAAATGGTAATTGTGTTGAATCAATATTATGTAAGTAATTATAATAGTTGATTGTAAATAATAAACCCTTACAAGGGTGACTAAAAGTTAAGGGGCAACAATTATTATGTGTTACCAGTTTATTTAGTCTATTAAGTTGAAATGGAAAATCAATTTTTAATAAATGTTACAGTTAAAGTGAAATGCAATACAATGTTTAGAAGTTGTTAAATTGGAGTATATTAAGGCAATGAAAGGTAAAGCAAAGCCTAAGTGGGTTTATAGAGTAATAATGGACTTAATAAAAAGATTGGAATTAATTATAAATAAATGGAATTCATTTTATGATAAATGGATTTATTGCAAATAAATGAAATTAAATACTATGTAATTGAAATTAAGATGAAATTGGAAATTATTAATGCACTAAGATATATACTAATGGTAATTATATCCATAACACGATAATTGATTTAATAACAAGATTTAAAATCAAATAAATGGATTTACTGGAATTTCAATTGATAATTAATGAATTTGCTGAAATTGAAATTAAATATGGTATTTGGTAAATTGATTAACTTTGGATTGATATCTAAATTGTTTAAAGTATTGTAATTGTTTAAGAAATAAAAAATGATAAGATTTGTTAATTATGGAACTGGAATTGAATTTTTTTTAATTGAATTAATATTAATTTATTTAATTAACCTAAAAAATAGACATTTTGGCTACTTACTCGGATTTCGACGAAACTAGTTTCATCGGATCCGTAACAGTGAATTATTGTAGGATTTCAAGTTTCGTAGTGATCGGACCTTTGGTTTGGTATACGGACTCGAAACGCCTAGAAATCAATTAAATTGAAATCAGTTGAAATCAATTTGAAATAAGCTGAATTTATCTTTACTTCTTCATGTGATGGAATTAGGACTTGAAACCTATTCCATTGAGTTTAAAATCATTTAAAACATCTATTTTGGTATGTATAACGGTTGACCCATTTTCGTTTCGAAGTCGAAACGCGCTTTTCGGGTCGTTTATTGTTCAATCAAATTTGGCCCATTCTTTCTGTTTCAGCCTTCCCTACGAATACCTCATTATAAACCCTAGCCTCTTCTCATTTTTCTATTCTCTATACGTACATCTCCTTCTCAATGCCTCATTCCAATGGTAAACAAAAAAATCCTCAGTTTAATTTCAAATCAAATTCCAAATCAAATTAAAAACTCCTCATACTATATCGAATTATATATCGATTTGAAGCTCTCGACGAGCGCAAGTCAAATATGTGATTCATTTTCTGCTTTGGGTCTCTGTATGGCCGAAACTAGGTGAAACATTCTCGACCGTTTATCGCTTTCCGATGAACTACGTCGGATCGTCAAATCATTGATGCAGTATTGTGAAGATGGCTCAGGGGAGTTAATCTACGCAGGTTTGAGGGTGATCGGACGGTTGGATCCTAGCCTAAAATCAATTAGGGTTTGGTCATATAAGTGACGGTGGAGCGATTTGGACTGCGATCGGCGACGATCGCACGTCGCGAGGCTGGGGGATAGGCGGTCGCGGTCTCTAGGCGTGGGCACGGCTGTTCTTGGCGTTGGCGATCGCGTTTCTTGGTGGCGGGACATTCGAGAGTGGTCGGTAGAATTTTGGGTTTTCCTCTGTCGTGTTTGCTTGGAAGAAGATACTGTGATGTGGCACCATCTGGTTTGTTCCTTTTATTTTATTTTATTTTATTTAACTTAAAATTTTAACGCGTTCTAATCGCAATAACTTTTACATACGAGGTCCGTTTCATGTGCGGTTTTCTCCACAAGGATCGTATTGAAATTCCAGACATTTTAACGCTAGTTTGGACGAATTCGAAGACTGTTCAAATTTTGAGTTTAAATTGGATTTAAATTCAATTTAAATTCAAAGGTGAGTGTTTTAACCCACTCACAACTTCTAAAATTTCTTATGTTTGTAAAATTTAATTTATGACGTGAGTAGGAATTTATTTATGACTGTTTGGTATATTTTGAATCATCATCTTAGTTAATTTGAATTTATTTGAATTAAATCAGTATTTAATTTATTATTGAATATAAACTGCCAGTGAATACCTATTTTCGATTATCAGTTTTATATTGATATTTATTGATTGTTTTGGATGTTGATTGTGATGGATGTGGATTGTTGATATTGGTTGAATGGATGTTTTATTTTATATCATTATAAACTGCAAGTTCATTATGGATTTTTATTATTAATTTGGGATTGCAGTTTGAAAATACATATAACCGTAAAATTTTAAATTGTGGATTGAAATGATAAATATCCGTATCTGTAGCGATCCTAACTCGACCTTCAAAAATCGGCACTGAATACGACACTCATATTCAAATGCCGCAGATCCAAACGTCGAATCTGGTGCGTCGGAGCTTATAACACCATTAAGTATAATAATACAGCGGAAGAAAAAGCATAATACATTGGTATACAACATTGATACAATATCTGATACAACAGATGATATAATATGATACAACAGGATGATATAATGGATATTAATACTATCAGAGATACAAGACACAGCGGAAAGAAAATAGATAACAACAGCAGCGGAAAAGAAGATCTTCAATAGAATGCATCCCCAAATCTAATGCTCCAATCCAAAGCTAGCTCGAACCAACATCACGTGACACCTAGATAAGCAAGTCTCGTTCAAATACTGGACTAACTCCAGATAATCTACTAAATCTGACCATCTGAAAAAACCCAACTCTAGACTTCCCGCATGAAAAAATAGTGGGCACCCAGAGTTTAGGAAAGGAACTATAAACTCCGAGTCAGTCATGGGACTGGTATGAGTAACAAAAACATTTTGTCTTTTAAAAACAAATAAAGAATTTAAAATAAAGCTGCAATGCTTTTTAGAAAATGAAACTACCATAAGGCCTCCCGCCACACACACAATGCAAACGCATAATTGGAGGAGATTTCTCCTTATGATAGTCAAATATGCTTGCTACGCAAATTTCTTTGATATTATTACTATAAGTGCAAAGTGCAGAAAAGCATTTCGAAAGTAGAATATAAATCTTAGCCAGCAAAGACATTCCGAACTATGCCTACTATTGCCACCATCCAAACAGTGGGGCGCCACCATAAGTGAATGACAGGTAATACAACTAAAACCGTACAAGGCACGTATTGTTTTGTTTGGATTTTCCAACAAATGGTCGGGCTAAGGAACTTCCCACTGTCCATGGGATCGCCTCTGGCGGGACATCTCGAGAACCTAACCGGATCTCTGCCAACACAAGGCCGGGTTACCTCTGTAACTAGGTAACTACTTCTCGAGCATGCCACTCCCCGGTCCATTGGGGCCTTTATCTGAGGCGCCTCTAAACCACCAAGCAACAACCACACAGAAAAATTTGAAGCCCACCACATAGGTAAATATCTGGGCTCCATTCCATGATACCACCCTTTACTAGAAGGGAATGACACACCCTAAAGGGCGCGAGCCTCATAACCTTGCCGCATCTTTCATGTTTTGACCATTTCCAGGCTGTGAGGTCCTAATGTAGTCTCGTCCACAAAGCTACGCTTTATACAAAAGCCATGCTCACAAATGATCATCAACACACATCAGCACTCAGCATGTCACACTACCAAATTAGAAATATATCGCTGATAACCTTCAACTACATAACCTCTGAGCTCATATGTCTCAGAGAAGGGTGTTAAGCTAAGAGAATAAATTCTCCGCCACCAACAGATATGTATTTGAAAGAAATCTGCTTTATATCTCAAAGTGTAGTGTCAGACATGTAACCATACAAGTCTGTTCCGAGTTCGAGCAGAACCGAAGGTACTTTCAAAGAAGCCCTTGCAAATCCATGTATTCACAATCCCGATCGGACTTCCCATCACTTTAGGAAAACTCTATACCGGAGCAACTCAGTGCAGAGTCAATCGATATGTCATCTTATCGTTCTTACAAATACCCTGCCTTCACCGTCGGTCTTCAAATGCAATCCATTACGACGTATCACTTTTCAGAATGGTTTATATGACACAAGGTCCTCTCCCGACTAAACCGAATAATGAGCACAATATTTTAAAACATATGGATATGAGATTTCAGTTAAGTCACAATTGATAAAATCCAAAACTTTCTTTTGAATGGTTAAACAAATTACCATTTCAAATCTTCTAGACAAAAAGATTTATTTCACAAAGTTCACATAGTTTCACAAAGATCCATTTACGGATTTCAAAACAATTCCCATTTCAATTGGATTAACTCATTAAATCTTTAAATCAAAGATTTAACTTATAGCTTTCAAACCGTTTCCATAACTTGGAAATCATATTCATTTTAAACTAGAAATCCTTTTAACTCAATTTGGAAGTTCATTGCTTATGTGAAAGCTTTAATTATTTGAAAACAAACATTTTTCGTTTCAGAAGAATTCAATTATATTTGCACGAGTTAAAGCCTTTGAATTTAAATTCAAATTCCCAAATCATTATATTTGAAATGGTTTAACCCATATATAACTTGTATAACATCTTTAATCCCTGGTTTCAAATTATAGGATTCAGTTCAACTATTGAACTCGAATTATTTAAAATTCAAAGCGTAATCAAGTTATTCAAAAATAAATTTTTTTATCTTTGAAATTCCTTTTCAAAAGCTTTTCACATTTAACCCGATTCCATTTCCAAACCATTGAATTCAAATTGTCTATTTTGAAATCATTTCAAAAATCTGTGACTTAATCGATTTCCTTGTGAAATCCATATTCGTGTGTGCATAGTGTGGTCCAGGGGTTTAACAAAATAATGCAACAACATCGTCATCACAGATCAAAACACAGAAATATAGTTGATAAGTGGTATAAACTATAACGCTTATCGTTCATTCATAGATTCACAGGTAATAAAAAAATGTATCATAATTAAATAAATAAATTACACACAGCTCAATCCACATAACAAAATATCACATATCAGATAGGTCAATCAATTTCAAGGTATCTCATACAATACAATCATTCATAAGTAAGGTCAAGCAATCAATAATTAATTAGAAGCAGGATTTATTTAATTGTTTAATCCTAATTTATTAATTACTTATGAGTAAATTATCCAATCTTGATTTACCAATTATAAATCATTTGATATACATTAATTTATCAAACACTTTAATTGCTTATTCTCAATTAATCATATTAATTAAACCAATTTCATAATTAATTGACCCTTTAGTTAATTATTTTAAGAAATTAAACCTTCAATTACTTATCACAAAGTAATCATCTCCATAACAATTAATCATAAATTACTAATTCATCTTTATCATTGAATTAATTAAAATATCCAAATTCAATTAATCCCTTAATTATTTTCATTAAGTAATTGTATTTAAACAATTTATAATTGATTATCTAAATTAATTAATCCAATTAATTATTAAAATTAATCACTTTAATTAATACTTAAAAGTCCTTAGTTAATTATCTTCATTAACTAATAACATTTCTTAATCACTTTTAATTAATCTCTAATTATAAATTAATCTAGATCATTAATTTATAAATTAAATAAATTATTCCATAATTATCTTATTAGTTAAATCATTTAATTACCTTAATTACCTACCTCTAAGGTAATCCATTTCTTTATTGATGACTTCGTTTATATTAAAGTGTAAAACATTACACTTTAAATTTAAATTCAAATTCCATTTAAACTTAAGATTCAAAATGATTATATATTTAAACATTTATCAAATTTAAATATCCAATTATAAACCTATACAAGAAAAGTTCTAACTAAACTACTTAAATTTTTATTTAAAATTTAAGCTTTAAAATACATTACGTTTTATCTTGCAAATTCAAGATAAAACAAAACATATATTTTTCATTCACAATTCTTTTATAAAAGAACTTTATCAAAATTCAAGTTTAAATGTTTGTTTGAAAAACGACTTTACTTTTAAAAAGCTATTTTAATTTCAACTTGTTTTAAAACAATTCGAATTTTAAAATGATTTAAAATTACAGATTTGAATTCAAAGAAAACTTGAATCCATTTTTAATTTCGATTGAACTTTGATTTTAAACTTTGTTTTAAAATTTTGATTTAAGACTTTAATTTAAAAATCCAATAAAACTTTAAGATTCAAAGTCATTTTGAAATTATACTTCATACTAGATTTAAACTTAGTTTAAATCTAACTCATAATTTAATTTCAGTTTTAAACTTGCATTAAAATTTAAATTCATAAAAAAGACAAAACAATAACAGTTTAAATCAAAAACCTGTAATTATACTCGAGCAACAACCCACGCTACCTCCTTCTTCCTCAAATATATGCACGAACCATATCTCGTGCACATGCACGCCTGAGATGATCGCCTCCGATCAACGCCACTAGCCTTCCCAAGTCGACGACCATCTCATCGAATGCTCCGATCATCCAATTTGACAAATTCAATGACAGATCAAAATCAAGACACCTGACACCCAGGAACCCAAAAACCTATCCATGAAAATCACTTCGCTCCTCCTCCCCCGACCATCAGAGGTCGTGTGCTTCTGGTCAAAGCATCGTCCATGCTCCTCCTTCCATCTCCCAGAGACTCGCGACGCTCGATCATCTCCAGATGATGAACGACACCAAATACTAAACCACAGCCAAAACTAGGTTTAAACATTTAAAACGCTTGCTGCCGCCACCTCGACCATCTGCACCCTCGTCCACCATTTTTCCTGCAACCGCCGAAGACTCCTCCACCTCCACACAAAACCCCGAGCTCCACGAACTAGCCGATCGCCGGAAATTGCCAAGTCAATGAATTTCAAACAAATACGAACTGCTCTTAACTCCTAACACTAAAAATTATGATTTAAGCTTTAAAAGTCATGTTTTGGTATGCGAATTCAATCCCCATATTTGAATTTGTGAATTAAGTAGTTTGAATTTTGACAAAGTTGAGAATGTGCTCAGTTCTTTTGTTTTCCAGAGATATTGACAAGTTATTTTAACATGTATGCATTTTTAAAACTGAATATACACTGTAACAAAAAACTTTTGTTTTAATCCCAAGCCAAAAAGTTAATAGATCAAGAGAGGTTGATTTTTTTCCTCTTTGAAGCAAACTTGGGTCCAAAGTTTTAAAACACAGAACATACATATAAATAAAAGCCTGTACATAATCCATCTACTATTCACTTGTACATGGAGAGTTTAAATATATATGTATATAAACATACTTATCTAAACTTTAACTTGCAACAGATCCATTTTAAAAAGAAGTTACTCACAGTGTTGTTTCCAGAGAAAAACGACATAGCTTCTTTTATGTTGGAACTGATTTTGAAATTGATAGCTGAAGATTTTCTTCCTCTGGTTGTATTGAAGTAGACTGTTGTTTTATAGTTGGGATGGTATTCATTTTAGAGGTTGCTCAGTTTTTTTTCTTTCTTTCAGTATGATGGATGAAACTGAAGTGAGGAAGGTGATAATATAGGAGAGTTTACAGGGTATCATATCTTTGTACAACAGGGTGATTATTTTATCTTGTATAATATAGGATCAGTGATTTCTTTGCTTTGGTGGCTGCAAACATTTTCCTTTGGTGGCTGAGATGATCTTGCATTTAATGTTAAGTACTAGAGATTCAAACTTTCATTGATATTTGTACAATTCTATACTTGAATATATATATTCTTCTTTGTCTTTAGTCTTGTTTTTCAAAAGCTTATGCATATCATTTTCGGCTGGGAAGGTGATTGTGGTGGCTTGCATTAATTGTCATTGTTTTATTTCCATTGCTATCAATATATTTTAATTTTTTATTTTATTTCTTGTTCAAGTGTACATTCCTGAATATATTTTGTACCTTGTTTGTTTCTTTTGCAAGCACTTTCATATACATGCTCTTGTTTATAAGCTTACATACTTATCTGTTCAGCTTATTTTCAAACTCTTTTGTTATCTTGTTTTGCAAGCCTGTTATACATACTTTGTTTATTTTTTTACTTGTCTGCATACTATTTGACAGCAACATATTTTACTTGCCTTAATTATCTTTCTTTTATTTTAAAACTTAAACTATCAAATATTAATTTTTTTATTTGTTATTTTATATACAACATTGACTTCCTTTGCAAGCTTACATATCTATATTTGTTTTATCCTTGCATTCTTTTGTTCACTTTGTTTTACTATCTTGCTTTGCATTATGGCTCTAAAATATAAATAAATTTCTATAGTTAATACGTTGTTTAAATTTAGTTGTGTTTTACTTTATATTCTTTATAATTTGTAAACAAGCTATTTCATATATATTTGAGTTGAGCATATTTGTTATTTTAAATTCGTTAATGCGTTACCTTAAAATTTACATAATTTATTAACATATTTTATTTGAATTTGGAAACTTTCAAATCAGTTACGAATTAATTTCACAATTTTTATTCAAAAATTAAATTAATCACAAATTCAAACACAGTAAAAATCTAGGATCGTTACAGTATCGCTTGACCCTAGGGTAGAGAATTATATACGGACACCGGATTGGTTAAATTAAATGATTTTAAAATCCTTAATTTTTGAATGGAATTAAATGATACTTTGAAGTTAAATTTGATTTATATAAATCGAAGTATTTTTTGGAAAATCAAGTTTATGATGAAGGGGAAATTTGGTTTGTTGATTTGAAAATTGAAATTGGTCTAAATGTCTTAAAAGGAAATGAATAGTTTAATTGGTTATAAATTCCAAACTTATATTTTAATATAAACTATTTTAAAAGAATATATTACTTTAAAATTTCTAATTTTTCCGATTTTTTAATTTTATTAAACAATTTAACTATATAAAATTATTTTGATCTGTTTTAAACCATTTAAATTTATTTAAATATAATTAATCTATTTTAAAGCTATTTAATCTATTTTAATTATACTTAATCTAATTTAAATCCATTTAACCATCTTAAATCAGTTTAAAAGTATTTTTAACGTATAATTAAACTATTTATAACTATTTTAACTGTAAATAATTACTTAAACTATTTCTAAATTTCCAAACTAAGTAAAGTGGAAGTGTTTAAATTCAATGCTTTGTTTAAAAGAGAATAAATTGAGAATGATGATTTTGAAGTAAGGTTATTCCCTATTTTGGAAATATGACTATTGAAGAAATTATGGCTTGTTGAAAGGAAATATAATTCCAAACTATGATTTCAAAGTGAATATGATTTGAAAGTAAATATGATTTCGGAAGTATTATAGTTTTGAGAATATGATATTTTTGTTATCAATTGTGAATTGACTTTTGAAATGTAAAAGAACCATCTGGTGTGTAATAAGCGATTGGTTGTTAAAGAGACCGGGATCGGATATTGTCATACTCTCTGCCAATACCGAGAACCACTTTAACAACTGTGTATGGAGCGAAGATTCCAGAAATTAAGTAGGATGGTTTGGCGAATGATTTCTATATGGTATGACGTGACCATGACTCCAGTGAGTCAGCTTAGATGTGACTAAAATCAGGAGTCGTGCCGGGCCAAGTGAGGTTATTCCTCCTATACGACATACTTCTTCGATATTATATTCTTATCTATGATTGGTTTTGTTGGCCACCCTTCGATTTTGATTTAGGAGTGTGTTCCGAGGTGGACGGTAGTAGCTGCTATGCGTTACCACCAGTCCAGATCCACAAATGGTATATTTACCATGGAATTTCCTTGTGTGCCGTGTTCACATTCCCTAGCGCGCCTTCTACGAGTTTGTTTTATCCCATACCTTTGTGATGGCCTCTGGGTAAACCTCCAGTTTACGGAGGAGCATACAGCATTGTATAGACTATGGGAAACGCCATAATGCTATTTTAATACCTTTACTTTACCGTAAACATATTATCATAGTGTATTATACTACATAGTAGATAGTTTAATGGATCTTAGATGATGTGAATCCCGGACATCTCTTAAGTTACTGCACTCACGTTAGACACTGGATAGGAGATGTCAAAACCTATAAACATTCTGAGTCGTTCCACTCATATTTCTTTACCGTTGATTTAACTTACATAAGATCTTTTAGTTCTGGCTCGAGTGTTTTGTCTTTTCAATTCGCTTGGGTCAGCCTGAACATTTCAGGACTTGAAGACCTTATTTCTAGAGGACGAAGATGAAGATTGTATTATTATTATTTATTGTATTTCACTGCATCATGTATTCCACTGCTTTATTTATTATTCCCTGGTATGTGTAACTCTGATTTGTGTTGTGTAAGTATAATCAAATGTTTTATAAAGCAGCTTCATGAACTGTTTATTTGATCATTATATTTTGTCATTCCGCAGCAAGATTCTATTTTTTTCTTTCTTTCTCTGCTTTTTCTTATTTACCCTATAACAATCTGTCCCTTTGAATGGTTTGAGTCCAACGTGTGTGTCTGCCTAAAACGTCGAAAAAGGAAGGTCGTTATAGTTGGTTTTTACTTAACCAGTTTATGAGTAGTTACATCTTCAACTGCATGGGGTGGGTAGATAGAAATTATGGGTGCGTTGAAACGAACACTTTGTGAATTTAGTTTCACAATTTGACTATAAAGCTCTCGGTGGAAATGTTGGGTTAAAAGTTAACTTTAGTAAATGATGTTTATTTTAATCCAAGAAAGATAAGATATTTTGTAAAATAAAATTTGGTAAAAAGATTTTATATAAGAAAGAAATTTTATATAAGTATGGTTTATGAAATATGGCTTATAAATGAAGAGGATGTAAAATGATATTTTGAGAACTTAAATCTCAATGTCTTTGAAAATGTTTTTCTAAATTTTTAGGAAAATTATAGTAGTAATATTGAAAGTAAGTATTTAGGAAACTGGTTTGTGGAATTGAGAACATGTACTTAGTAATATTTACGAAGTAAATGATACCGCTTTGGAAATGATTTTGGTTTTTTCTGAAAAGTATGATTTGATATACAAAAGATATGTATGTATATTATTATTTCAAAATGATTTGAAATAAAATCTGGTAGTTAGTTCTAAAGTTTTTCTTCAAAAGAAATTTGATATAAACTTTTCATATAGAAATTTTGTATATGTATACTATGTAGGGTGCCTGGGTCGTAGTGGCATAGGCCAGTGTATATGTTGGAACTTTTCATATTTTCCCTTTTTGGGCAAAGCATGTTTAATAAATAACTGATATTTGTTAACATAATTTATAGATACATGTAGCCTATGCATTAGGATTATATAGAATGTATATCATGATATGATATGTTGTTTGGTAATTTTCATTTGTTAAAATGAAATGGAATGTTCTATGATTTGGATAGTCGGAAACATCCGAATATTAAAGAATTTGAAGCTAGGCTACTGTGAAAAATAAAAGTTGAGTTTTTATTACTCTTTAATTCAGAATGTGGTAAGTTAAAGAAAAATTCAAATTTGTTGAACATTCTTGTTAAGTTAAATGAATGTGATGTTTTTGTATATACTCTTAGGATGTAGTGAAGTATTATATGAATAGGAACTTAAGTTATAAAAGGTTTATAAGCTTGAGTTATGTTTTTTATGAAATGCTTCGTAAATGATTTTAGTACCAAAATGATATACTATTTGAATAAATGAATGATATATAAAAATTAATTGGTGTATTTAAGAAACCAATGAGATAAAAACATAAGTTAAGCATAGATCGTTTTATTCACATAACTATTCTTGATCCAGGATTCGAGTACATGATATTAAGGTGGTTCACACCGGTCCAAGTTAGGATTTTTCACTCGATTCTTGACCGCAAACATTTGGTACAGATTCTTAATATGATTCTAAAGTTTTCTATCAAAGTATATAGCTATGTAAGGAGAACATAGATTTTTAATCGAGAAACCTGATCAAAGTCCGCAGTAGAGAGGTCAAGTGATCTATACTAGTTGGGAAGTGAAATTTATATGATCGAACAAGTAATGAGATTCGATATTGCATATGGATGGTCCATATACATCATACGGGCTTTATTATATCTTCATACTATGTTTTGTTGGATTGTGGAGCATTTTGATGATGACTCTTTGATTTATTATGAGGTATTATGAATCATCGACTAAGCGATAACCTTAGGCTGTTGGGCGTAATGTGTGCATGGTAGATTGTTTATCATTCTTGTGGGATGAGAGGGTTTTTGAACTTGGATAATTCGAGAGCTATGTTTGCTAATAATTTTGAATATTGCTAAGTATTTCTTTGTGATTATTTCCTTTTGTTGCTCGTGTTAGAATTTCGAGGATGAAATATTCTAAGTAGGGGAGGATGCAACAACCTGGAATTTCGAACACTTCGTATTTAAATATCTGAACTATGTAATATTTGAATCTTGGATTAAATGTTATTTTAATGATTTAATAGTCTTCTTAACCCCTTTTAAATTATGAGTAATAAAGATAAACCTGTTTCGGAAAAATATTTAAAAAAATAAATACTTTGAAGAAATGTCGTAATGTGAATGAAAATCGTTGTATCAACAAATAGCTTTTTACCCGTCAGAACTTGTTCAAACTTTTTTCGCATGCACTATTTGCTTAGATAATCATTAAAATGAAATAAAAATATTTTACCATTTATGGAAATAGAGTTTTTGATGATGTCATGGGTGATGTCATAGAAGATATTTCAAAAAAGTGCTTTTAAGGAAAGTCTTAAGTGTTAAGAAATTAAAGTGAGGTGTAAAGGTAACACATGAGAGGGAGGCCCCTTTGTTACCTTTTGTGGAAGGTACAAGGTGGTTGTTACGTCTTGTAAAAAACCTATAAATACACCATTAAGGGTTTCATAATTTACATAAGCTTGAAATGTAATAAAAACTTGAAAATGGTGGAAGTGGATTAGAACTAATCCACTTTATTCTTCATTAACTTTATCTAAGTAACTCAAATCTTTTCCAAACTCCACCAAAATTTTATTGACACCTTAGAAAGCTTAGATCTAAAGTTAAAGTGGAAGAAAAGTGAAGGATAAGGAGGGATCTTAAATGGGCCGTGAGTAATGGAAGAGGAGGGGAGGTGTTGTCTTAGTTTGGAAGTGCGAAAGGTTGGATCTTTAAGAGTCTGGTGATGGTAGGAAGTTTTCATGAGTTTGGTTGTGCTTGAGCATGTGTTTGGCTGATACCTAGGTAATTTATATCACTATTTTATTTGTATGTATTGTATGTATCTATATTGTGTTTGAAATATAACGTTAAAGTGACACTAACTAAGTAAAGTTATAAACTTTATACTGTATAACCGCTATAAGTGCACTACGATATCTGTTAATTTTAACTTGTGTAAATTGAAGTTTTATGATCTTAACTTAGGATAATTTGATTTTGTTAATCCCTATACATATTTTTGTGTATTAAACAGCAGAGAAATTATTTTAAAAGTTATAGAAATTATAAACCAAAGTTGTGAAAGTTGAAGCAAAAATGTAGTTATAAATACACTTTATGAATATAGCATATTTCTAAGAAATTTAATAAATAAATCAGAAGATATTCATAAGGGTTTCTTTTGATGGTTTTTAAGTACCTTAAGGGTAGTAATTACTTTGTTTAAGTGGTCAAAACTTGTCACAAAGATTGTGTTTTTCAATGTGTTCTTTAACAAAGACTTTTAACAACATTTATAAATGCCATAGTAAGCCGCTTATGGTTTTAAGTGTTCGAAATGATGTTTAAAAATTAATATTTTTAGAGATGTTTAATAACTCATTTTGAAGTATGCTGAAGTTGGTTTGAAGTTTAAATATGTTTTTAATAATTATATATGTATTTTTAAAGTAAAGAGGTTTTATAATATAAAACATGTTTTTCATCAAATTATAAATAAGTTATTTTAAAGTAATATTTTACATAGATATTTAAAACATATTTATAATGTAAAGTATTTATTTATATATATAAGTTTTGAAAAATGTAATTGATTTGGCTTAACATTAAAGCCAATTAGGTAGACTACTTTGTTTGTAAGAGTTAAGATTGATGTCGTGTAAGGATATGAGCAATAGAGCTTAACCTACAAGCTTCCCTCTTGATCGAGCAATAATTTAGATGGAATGTTGGAAACATGTTGGTCTTGTTGCCTACTTATTTATTTGAAAAGTAATTAACTTTGGTTAACACTAAAAGCCAACAAAGCAGGCCCATCTATTTGTAAGAGTTATGATTTATGCTCGATTAGGGATATGAGAAACAAAGCCCTAGCCTCTAGCTTCCCTCTTGACCGAGGAATATTTTAGTCGATAATGTCAAAATGTGTCAATCATATTGTTTACTTGCTCGTTTATGAAAGTCATTAATACTTTACTTTACACTAGAAGCTGATGAGGTAGATTTATCTATTTGTTGGATTCAAGAATGAATTATCTAAGCACGAGGCTTTTGATATGCAACCAGGGCTCTAACTTAATTGGGTTCACTATTGGATAAGGAATAGTTAAGTTGGAATGTCGAAAATGAGTTAAGTATACAGACCATGATTTCTATGAGCGATTTTTTTTGAATAGATAGCCACTTGTTCGACTATCAAACTTAACCAAATATTAACCTAGATCTTTAAAAGAATGTTTTAAAGATAAGCATAAGTGAAATATTTTTGGCTTTATTATTATAATATTTATAACATTCATCTTTAACTCTTTTTGATTATACTTATGAATGTAAATAGATCTTTAAAAGGATGTTTTAAAGATAAGTATAAGTAAAATGGTTTTGGGCTTATAGTGATAATATTTAAGTAACATTAGTCTTAAACCTTTTGAAGGGATTTTGAAAGTACTTGGATCCTTAGAAGGAATATTTTGAAGGAAATTAAGGAATCTTTTGGAAAAAGATAAAAAAGCAAATCTTTAAAGTAAGAAATCATGCTAATAATTTGCGAATATACTTATGCCAATTGAGATAACTATATGAATACTTTTTATAGTATTAAAAAAGTACAAATGAATAGTAGAAATTCATAAATGAAGTTTTATTCGATAAAATAAGTTTTACTAATAAAAGAGGTTTCAATTAATAAAAGATTAATTAAACAAAAAAGGATTAGAAGTTGCTTATGTGACTTGATCTTGCTTTGTACGTTTCTCATTTATAGAAAACATTTAGCCATATCCTAAGCACTCAAAGCCGATGAAGTAGGCTTGTCAATTTGTGGGAGTTCGGACGCTTCATATTTAAATATTTGAACTATTTAAATATTTTGAATCTTAGATTAAATGTTATTATAAAGATTTAATAGCCTTCTTAACCCCTTTCCAATCATAAGTAATAATGGTAAACTTATTTTCAAAAAATGTTTATAAAAATAAATACTTTGAAGAAATATCGATAATGTGATCGAAAATCTAATCGATACAGTTTTTTACTCGTCAAAAGTTGTTGAAACTTTTTTGCATACACTCATTTGCTCAAGAAATAATTAGAATGAAATTAAAATATTATATCAATCTTGGAAATAAAGTTTTTGATGATGTCTTGGATGACGACATAGAAGATATTTTGAAAATGAGTTTTTACGGAAAGTCGTAAGTGTTAAGAAATGAAAATGAGGTGTCAAGGTAAAATGCGACAGGGAGGCTCTATTGTGACCTTTCATGGAAGTTAGAAGGTGGTTGTGACCTCTTGTAAAAACCTATACATACAACCTTATGGGTTTCATAATTTACATAAGCTTAAATGTAACAAAACTTAAAAATGGTGGACTCTCTAATTAATTCAAATCTTCTTCGAGCTCCACCAAACTTTTTCCAACACCTTATAACACATTAGGAAGCTTAGATCAAAAGTCAAAGTGGAAGAAAATTGAAGGAGAAGGAGGGATCATGCATGGGCTGTGAGAAATGGAAAAGTAGGGGAGGTGTTGCCTTGGTTAGGAAGTGCTAAAGGTTGGTTATTTAGAGGTTTGGTGATGGTAGGAATTTTTCTTGAGTTTGGTTTTGCTTGAGGGTATGTTTTCTTGGATCTAAATGAGTTATCTCACTATCTTCTTTGTATGTGTTATGTATATATATAAAGTTAAAGTGACATTAACTTAGTAAAGTTATAAACTTTTGACCCCTCTTGCTTTTGAAAGTACACGACAACTTTATATTGTATAACATCACTTCTATTACCCTCTTAAATATGTGATGTGGCCTTGAATTGATGTTTAAATTGTTCTTTGACTTGTGTGTTGAATTGAAGTATGTTTGAAGTGAGAAAACCCACTATAAGTGCACATCGGTATCCCTTAACTTTTACTCGTGTAAATAGAAGTTTTATGATCTTAACTTAGGGTAGTTTGACTTGGTTGTTCACTATACATATTTTTATGTATTTTATGGTAAAGAAATAGTTTGGAAAGTTATATAATTTGTGAACCAAAGTTGTGAAAGTTTAAGCAAAAATGTAGTTATAAATATACTTTGTAAATATAGGTTTTTTCATGGAATTTTTCTAGATAAATTGGAAGATATTCTTCAGGGTTTATTTCCATGGTTTTTAAGTACCCTAAGGGTAGTACTTACTGCAAAATTTTCAAGTCTTCAATTACTTTTTTAAGTGGTTAAAACTAGTCGCGAAGGTTGTGTTTTTCAGTGCGTTCTTTAACAAGACTTTTAACAACATTTATAAATACTGTAGTAAGTCGCTTATTGTTTTAAGTGTTTAAAAAGGATACTTAAATATGATATTTTTCTCTAACAATTTTATGGATGTTTTCTAACCTTTTTTGAAATTTTTTTAAGTAGGGATATGAGCACTAAAGCTCTAACCTACCTACTTCCCACTTTACCGAGGAATAGCTAAGATAGAATGCTAAAAATGTGTTAATCTTGTTGTTTACTTATTTGTTTTGAAAAATAATTAACTTTGCTTAACGCTACAGTCCAACGATGTTGGATTATCTATTTGTGTAAATTAAGACTGATGTTCAAGTAGGAATATGAGGAATATAGCTCTAACCTACCGGCTTTGCTTAACCGAGGAATAGTTAAATTTGTAATGTTGAAAATGTGTTAGTCATATTATTTACTTACTCATTTATGAAAGTCATTAATACTATACTTAACAATAAAAGCCGACATGGTAGATTTGTCAACTTTTGAGCTTCAAGAATGGTGTGTCTAGGCAAGGCTTTGATATGCAACCAATGCTCCAACTTACCTGGCTTCACTCTTGGATGAGAAATATTTAAGTTGGAATGTCGAAATCGAGTTAAGTATACGAATCACAATTTCTATAAGTGATCATTTTTAACTAGACAGTCACTTAGTCGACTATCGAACTTAATCAAATATTAACTTAGATCGTTAATTTTTTTTAAAGATAAGAATAAGTGAAATGGTTTTGGGTTTGATGTGATAATGGTTTAATAACATTTGTCTTTAATCCTTTTTTGTTATACTTATGAATGTAAATAAATCATTAAAGGATGTTTTGAAGATTAGTATATGTAAAATGGTTTTGGATTTGTAGTGACAATGTCTAAGTAACATTAGTCTTAAAGCTTTTGAATGGATTTCTGAAAGTACTTGGATACATAAAAGTTTTATTTTGAAGGAAATTATAAGTAAGGAATCATTTGGAAAAAGATAGAAAATGCAAAGGTTTAAAGTAAGATATACTGTTAATAATTTGTGAAGATACTCATACCAATTGAGATAAGTATATGAATACTTTTTGAAGTATTGAAAGAGTATAAATGAATAATAGTTATTCTTAAATGATGTTTTATTAGATAAAAGATGTTTTTTTTAATAAAAGAGGTTTTAACTAGTAAAATATTAATTAAACAAAAAGGAGATTAGAAGTCGCTTATGTGACTTGATCGTGCTTTGTATGTTTACTCGTTTATGGAAAACATTTTGTCGTACACTTAGCACTAAAATCCGATGAAGTAGGATTGTCTATATGTAGGAGTTAAGACTGATGTTTGAGTAGAGATGTTAGCTACCCTACCGGCTTCGCTCTTGACCGAGGGATAGTGTGAGATGAAAATATCAAAAATGTGATAAGTATACAGGACTTGATTTTCATATACGATTGTTCTCGTCATTATTGAACGACTATATATGTTGATTCAATCTTGAAGAGACCGAGATCGGTAAGTGTTTTACTTTTCGAAAACCACTTTAAGATTGAGATACGTGTTCATCTCTTGGAAATGGATCTGTTTGAGATGCTGAAATCAATGTATGGTTTCATGATCTCTTCGAGTTATGGGAATCCAATTAGGGATTCGTGTTTTATTTGAGTGACGAAGACTCATGTGAAGATGTCGAACGTGACCTTGACATTGAAAATTCCTAAAGATAGAGTAGGATGCACAATCTAGGGTTTTTCAGTTCCGCGGTAGGGTATATCAACTCCATATCTAAAGTATGCTTATTGATGTTGCACTAGGGAGTTGATGGTATTTGGTTCCATGTGGTTCAGGTTTGCTCGTTCTGCTGTAGGCTAGTTGTTTATACCTTATGGTATATTTTATTTAGAGATATACGGTGCTCGAAATATGGTTTTTGATCCTTGTGCATAGAGCTTTGGTTTCAACTTGACCATAGGATCTCCGTGGAAAATCCATCATGCGGACGTTCCTTATCTTTTTTGATTGTAGACTCTAATATGTTGTTGAATGTAACCAATGTAACCATCCAGATTGTATTACATTTTATATTTTACACCCTAGACATTATCTATTATATCATTTTATGTACTTATTAGATGGTTATTCTTCCGAGGGATAATCATTATAGCATTCCATGTAGTCTCAAAAGTATTATTATACGTTGACCGCACGTTTCTTAAATTTCTCATACTAGGCTTATATATGATGCTTGGTTTTTTATTTTCTCCAAATTCCTCGCGTATTCTTTTGTTTTTTAAGAAAGGCACGTTTTCATTGATATTCTTTGGAGCTCAAAAAGAAGAGCTGAATGCTTCACCTATCTTAGAATTCTTATTTTTGCAGCATTAGTATATTGTACATATCAGTATTTGGAATGATAAGTAGTTATAACTGTCTAAGCTGATGATAGTACTTAGGTTTTGTAACTTTGAAATTTCTGTATCAGAATAACCTTTTGTACTATTCTTTTGATACTATATATTATCGTTCTGCTGTGAGATTATGATATTGTGTTCTTTTCTTTCTTGTTCCATTTCTTTTTCATTTTATTTTACCCTAAAAATTCTCCTTTCCGGCAATTTGGTGCTTGGCACATAAAACTGTGCATGTATTAGTATCGATATTTGGGGGTAGGTTGTTACATAAATGACAAGAATCTACCTAGGATATAGGTATTAAATGGTCAGACTCTACCTAATTCCCACTAAAGATGTATTAAGTGGCTTAGGTACTTTCTCTCACATTATTAAGACATGATTAATGGTAGTTGCATGAGAGTCGTCAGGGCCTTTGGCCGACCGTTGGAGGTACATTATGAAGTTGGACTGAAAAGGCATTCGGGCTAACATTTGGCGGTATACTTGGTAGGATATATTATAGAATGCTTAAGGCATATTTCTCATCTAAATGATACTAGCCAAATACTGTTATGGTAAGACTCGATATTTTCATTTATCAGGCATTGTTGTTTTGACTCCCTCTTCATTACAACATACATAGTAAGGGAGACGGTGCTAATTTTGGAGATGAATGTGGAGGCAAAGTCCTGTGGTCGTTTACCTATCTATTTATGTTTTTGACATATTTTGATGCACCCAATTCAGACATTGATGTTATTTTTGAGACGCTGTATTTTGGATAATGATATGTTGTACTTTTGAGATTTGGATTTTTATGAAATGGGTATTTATTTCTTATATTATATTTTATCATTTCCACTGTGAGATTCTGGCAGTACAGATGGATGGCTTTATGCATTGTTCATTATATCAAATTTACCAACCAACAACCAACTTTGGAATAGGCCAAAGGTTCGTTCGGTTTTTATTGGGTTAAAAAGTAGGTTCGTTTTGAGGTGGGTTGTTATTGTGAAACTTCAATATGGACACTTCACCTTAATTAGAGTTAAATCATGGCATGGAGTCCATCGAATGACTATAACTGGGGTCTGATTTGAAGCATTGGAAGTGAACCACTATTCAATAGAGAATGCGTATCCTCGGTTATACGAGGTTGGTACCACGATCAACTGTATTCAACTATAAGCCAGTCTCTGGCTATAGCAGTATGATTAATAACGATCGTTATCATTGAATTAAGGATTTTGAGTTTGTACTTGCAAAGTTAAATGTGAATAATTCTGGAATTTTAATCAAAATTCCACAAGTCCTAATGTGGTATTGTTTTGTTGAAGAGAATTGATGTAAATAATCGTTTGACTAAGTACCGCTTATAATAAGTAAAATTGTATTCTACCAAAAATGCTTAAGCGATAAATTCAGCTAAAATGTCACACCACTAGCTATGGTGATGTCTGAACTTTAATATTTGAATTATTTGATATTAATCGTCGACTGAATTTATACCTTTGAGTAGCATAACCGAAATGATAAATACTCCGAATAGACCACGTGATTTAATTAATTTATATCATTGTAAATTAATTAAATTAATTAATATTTATGATATAATTAATCACTAAATTTTATTTAATTTGTTTGAAAGACTTTTGTATTTAATAAAGTGCGCATATAAAAGTTATAAACTTGCATATCGATAAAAGAATGTCAGTAGAATATTTAAATTGGATTTAAGTAGAATAAATACTAAGTGTTATCAAACAGATTAAAGTAATTAATATTTGTGAAATATTAATCATTCAAAATTTATTTGATTTGTTTTGAATACCATTAGTATTTAATAAACCGCGTATATAAGTGTTATAAACGTGTGCATCAATCTACGATACCGTTAAAACACTTAAACTGGATTTAAATAGGATCAAGGCTAATAGAATTTTTGAAATTTTAAGGGACGACATGGCACTATCTATGGTCAGCCATGCATGTAGAATTGGGAGAGGATTTTATTGAGATTTAGTAGAGAATTAAAGGGGAAGATTTTAAGAAAGGAATAGGAGAGCGTTAATTGTTGCATTAAAATGTATCTCCCTTCATTTCTTTCGTTAATTCATTTGTTCTCGACACAAATTTTCTCTTTATCTCCCATCTTTCAAAAGGAACTCCTTCCTATGATACATAATGATGTGTTGATAAGGAGGAATCAATTTTTTTGGACAAAGCACGATTGAATAACGAGTGAAGTTGAGTGAGTTTTTTTTTACAAGGTCGTGTACGTAAGAGTAAGTACATAAGGTTAAAATTTAATTTCATCTAAATAATAGTTTATGAGATCATACAAGATGAACATTCATAAAAAATACCTATATATCTAGGTCAAGGACTTGACTAATTGTGCCAGTCGGGAAACTGCACGTAATGTTCTTATGGGATCTTGTATGGATCATGCCAATTGAGTCCGGGACTGATCAATACTGATTGACTAATTTATGTTATGAACATGCTTTGTGTAAACTTAAAAACCAAATCAATTATATATATATATATATATATATATATATATAAAGTAAATTCATCTAATATTAATGAATACCCATTCCATTACTGTTATCCCGCCTTTTGGTCAAGGCCGGAATATCAACAAATAGGATAAAAAGGATGGAAATCAGTATTAGAGATCGATTGGAAATAAGGCTATGATCGATACCATCAAAACTTGACCAAGCTCCAATCAAGAAGGGATCGATTGGGAGTGATGAACAAGGCTGGGATCAATATGAAGAGTGAGCATCGGTTTTAGAGACTCGAATGGACATTTCGTATCGATCATTTATTGATCGATACGAAGGAGGCAGCAGAAATGGATCGATACGAAGCAGGCAAGGACACACGGACTTGGATCGACGGATACGAACAAAGGCACAGAATATGGATACAAAGAAGCATATGCCAATGGATATGAAACATTAATGGTTACGAGGCTCTGTATTCCGTATCGATGGATACTAAGGAAGCGGTCGAGGTGGAGCGAAGGATATGGATCAGAGTACGTGAAGTTCAGATTGATGCGAAGGCTACGAATATGGATATGGGAACGGTGGATACTTGGATGATGGACACGAAATAGAATGGATATGAAGTGGATTGAGGCTAGCTGATTGATGCGAACCATTCATCCTTCATGCAAACTACAACTTGCATCGATCATAACTCAACATCTACAAGCCCAAATGCTATGAAATTTTCAGAGAAGCTTCCTGATGCACTCGAAAACCTCCATGATCGATCTCAACTCGATTGGACCACTTTTGGATCGATACAATGTAAACATGGATCGATCCAAAATCGCCCTCGATCAATATGATGGATCCACCTTCGCAAGAGAAGAGGCATTCTAGATTTTGAGGCGGATATTTTCGGATCTACACCTGTAAATAGAAGTCCTATGACAACTAAAAAAGGGATCTTCCTCTTCTCCCTAGGCAAAACTCTGATATTTTTTTTTACTGGTTTCAAAGGCTTGTAATTGTAATCTTAATAAATAAGGAATAAAAAGGATCGGTTCAAAGTGGACATAGGCCGGATTGTCGAACGACTATAAACCTTATGTTCTTTTCTGCTTTCTTCCATTTTAAATTTGTTAGTTTCTTCATTTGTGTTCTTTACTTAATCTGGATCTGAGATCTGTGTGTGAATATTGAGGATCTGTGTACATACACTGGTGCTTTCATTACTTTTGGGTGTTAATAACCAATTTTGGTGCTAACATTTTTGTGCTTTCATCGAGAACCTCTAGCACTCAGGAATTCTAAATCTTGGATTTCATATTTGAAAGCTTAAGGACTTGGATTTGGAAAGCTATGGCAAGGCAATCGAGAAGAAGACAAAGGACTAAAAGGAGTCAACGTAAAGGAAGTCAGGTGGCTTCCTTGGGAGCGAATCTGGCCTCGATCTTCATCACCAAAGATGAGATGGAAACGATGCTAAAGAGACAAGAGGAGATGGTGCATAATCTGTTTCGACAAGTTGGAATACAAAATTAAGGAAACGCAACTGCAGGAGATGCTAGAGATAGAGTTCGGGAGCACGGAGCAACCAGAATTCAAAACAGAGCAGGACCATCATGAGTAGCACCGAAACTAGGGGACACTCACCCAGATCATGTTGATCCAATCTCGCGTAGAGTATCCGGTGGAGCTGTGCAATGCGGCATTGAAATAGGAATGGATACTCGTCTAGGAGAGCAGATTTCGAGAATCCCTCGTGAACTCGGGGAGCAGATTGGTGGCAACGAACAAGGACTACAGCTCAGTGACAGGGATAAATTGGCAGAAATGGTTAGGCGAGCCATGAGAGGTGGATAGTGAATAGGGACTTGGAGGATGTGAATAGGAGTCCCTTTGCTCCATTGATCAAGCAAGATAGGAACTCGCCGGATTTCAAACTACCAACACTGGAGATGTATGACGGAAGAGCAGATCTTGCTGTTAACTTGACAAGGTACATGAGGCATATGGAGGTACTGGGAGCATCGAAAGAGGTCAAGGCACGATGCTTCCCTTTGTATTTGACGGATATAGCAGCATTACGGTTCAGACAGTTCGAGAGTGACTCTATTGGCGCATGGACGGAGCTGATTGAAAGGTTTATGAGGCAGTTTCGGGTCCACATAGTCTGACCTAAGAATGTGATGACTTTGACATCGATGAAACAATGGAAAGGAGATTCGCTCAGGGATTTCTTAACAAGGTTCAATGCGGTAGTGGCTTTAGTGAATCGTCCTGATCCATCGATGGTTTCGATGGCAGCAATTTCGGGAGTTGCAGATAATTTCAAGATATTTTGGAGCGGGACCCATCGATGGATCTTAGGGAGTTCTACCATGAAGCAGAAAGGTTTCTAAGGTAGGAAGATGCGCAAGCTGAAAGAGAAGGGAGAGAGACTGAAGCTTATGAAGTAAGGGGTGGAGGTCCACCCAGGGAGGATCCTAACAAATATGATAAAGGAAAAAGGAAAATGAATGATAATGGTGACACATCAAAAAGGCCATGGAGGAATTCAAAGTTTACTTCCTACATTGATTTGACTGAGATTCTGGAAAGAATTTACATGGGTACTCGAGGGCGCCTCTAGTATCGAAAGCTAGCAAGAAGGGAACCTCATGAATGCGAGCGGGCATCGGGAAAGCATTGCATATTCCATGAGCTGAATGGGCACAACACGAATGACTATAGACATTTGAAGGATATCGTTGAGGAACATATAAGGAATAGTCATCTATAACAGTATGTAAGGAATCGAGCTGTGGCAGTAGAACAGGAGCGGCCACCGCCCACCTCGAACGAGGATGGAACTGGATCTAAGCATCGCCAGCTTGTTATCAACTAAATGGATTTATGACTTTAAATAAGTAGTAAAACTTGAAGTAATATGACTAACTCACTTACATATGTACGGGATCGAGGACGGTCCCTAGGCATGCTCTGAGACGATGATAAACTGTGTTGCTCGAGTCTATGAAATCCTGTTTTTCTTTTCATTTTCCTGAAAACTTTGGTTTCTCCCTTGGATGTACAAACATTTATTTGGTTTTCCCTGGTTGTAAAAACATTTGTTTTGAATGATTGGATTTACATTACTGTGATAAATAATACAGGTCTCGCGATTACTGTCCCGACCGTAGAAGCGAGCAGTGATCGCAAGTTACGAGTCCCTTCGTCGAAGAGCGATGGAATGGACTCGAATAGAATATAAAAGCCCTTGGCTGGAGAGCTGAGGTCGGAGAATATAAAAGCCCTTGGTCGAAGAGCCAAGGCCGAAGAGCCAAGGCCGAAGAATATAAAAGACCTTGGCTGGAGAGCCGAGGCTGGAGAATATAAAAGCCCTTGGCCCGAGAGCCGGGGCCGGAGAATATAAAAGCCCTTGGCCAAAGAATATAAATCCTTGGCTGGAGAGCCGAGGCTGGAGAACATAAAAGCCCTTAGCCGGAGAGTCGGGGTCGAAATAGAAAAACGCAACCCGAAGAGGTCGTGAATTCGGATTTCGGCTTGGGATAAACGAACACGGAGTGGTCCTGAATTTGGCAAAGGGCCCAGAGCAATCCCGGATTTGGATATCAACGCAGAAAGGTTATGGATTTGGTTATTGGTCATTGGATACTAAGGGATTACGACTCAGTTGATGAGTCCGGATTGCTATAAAATTGGCTAAGGATTTGGTTATAGGACTTTGAATCGGACATCGACTTAGAGCAGTCGTGGACTTGGATATGGCACTTGGATAGGATGGCTTGGCAATAGTTTGGATTATGAATCGGATGGTATGGCCATGGATGGAATATGGACTTTGGATGATGGATTCGGAGCTATTCAAAACATGTCGTCTTACCACAAGGCATGTTATGGGGGGCAAATATTATCCCACCTTTTGGTCAAGGCCGGGATATCAACAAATAGGCTAAAAAGGATGGAAATTAGTATTAGAGATCAATTGGAAACAAGGCTATGATCGATACCGTCAAAACATGTCCGAGCTCCAATCAAGACGAGATCGATTGGGAATGATGGACAAGATTAGGTAAGGCTACGTTACCACACGGGCAGTCTAGAGTTGGGTTTTTCAGATAGTAAATATAGATATCGATTTGGTAGCTTTTAGATTTCTCTTTGGAATTCTTTGGAGTCTTCGATTCACGATTGGGCTTGCTTAGCTTGGTGAAATGTGATGGTGGTTCGAGCTATTGTTGGATTGGAGTTGCAGTTTGATCATTGGAGTTATCTCTCGGCTATCTATTTTCGCTGTTGTTTATTGTCTTTGTTATTCTTGTATCATATTGATATCATTGTTGTATCATTGAATATTGTATTCATTTGGAATTGTATATGATATTCATTTCTTTTTCTTCCACTGTGTTGTTATGCTTATTGTGTTATAAGCTCCGGCGAACCGATTCGACGTTTGGATCTGCGGCATTTGAACACGAGTGTTGTATTCGGTGTCGATTTTCGAAGGTCGAGTCAGGGTCGTTATATTTGGTATCAGAGCTGAAGGTTGAAACTTTAGCTCAGGAGTATAACACATTAAGTAATTCATTAGAGATAGGGTGAAATATACCATAGGATGAGTATATCCCTAAGATATCCGTTCGAATGCCTAAGTAAATTCTCTTACTATCCACTGATAGTAAGTATGAGTGCAAGAAGTGGATGAGATAGGGGATAGGGGAGTACGACTACAAATGGTCGATACCCTGTAACAGTGGAAACAAACTTTCTCTATCAATCTCTTTTGATTCGTCTTTTCAATTCTTTGATAGTTTCCTCGCAGCTCTAGGAAGAAGCTTTGATATATTTGCATGGGACATAAACTCCAGATAGGTCAGAATTGTTTGTTTGGATGAATTGTTTGCTTTGGTTGTTATGGTTGATAGATATATTTTGGTTGTTTAAACTAAAAAATTTGGATTGCATCCATTATTGATATTCTGATTTGGTAAGCCAAATGCAAAATAGATATTCAGTTTGATCTGGTGATTCATCTCTCTATCTCTCTATATTCTTTTGTTGTCTCCCTACTTTCAAATTTCGAGGATGAAATTTTCTTAAGGGGGAATTTGTAACATCCCTAAATTTTATCCAGGATAATTTGATAATTAATTTAATTTTTGAAATTAAATTGTGAATGTATTTGTGAATTAATTAGAAATCTCTAGGATAAATAAATATTTTAGATTATAAATAGAATTATAAAGTTTTAAGATTTATAAAAGATAGGTTCTATTATTTATTTATATTTATAAATTTAGTTATTAAATCTTGGAATTAAAATTCAAAAATTAAAAATCTTATAAATATATTGGGTTTGAAAACATTATATTTTCAATTTATAAAGATTTGTTTTCCAAATTTATTTTAAATAGATATTTTGAATTGCTAGTTAAAAGTTATAGAGGTTATAAAATATGAATAATTAAGGGTTTAAAAGTATTTAAAAATAAGGACTAAAATATAGTTTTTATATTTTTGAATTTAAAAATGTGAAACATTTTACATATGTAAATTAAATTGAATAAAGGGTTTAAACAAAAAATTATAAATTAATTAAAATTAAGGGCTTAAACATAAAAATACATATTTTAACAATGTAACATTTTTAAAACATGACATTAACAAATGTAAGCCTAATATGATTTGTAAATTACAAGTGGCATTTGAATTTTTCTTTTAAACTTAATTTTGTTAACATGTATTTAGAAAACTAACCAAGCTAATGTATTAAGTTTTCTTCCATCTTAAATTTTTTTTATCAAACTTAAAACCTGAAGCTTGAATACTTCCTCAAGCAAGCTGATCAAAACTAAAACCTGAAAATGGATTCAAGTAAACAAATTTAAAATCTGAAGCATGTTGAAAAACTGGAAACAAAGAATCAACAAGTTCAAAACAAACAATTAACCTGGAAATGAGGATTTGGATCAGAGTTCAAACTCAATCGAGGCGTTTGTAATCGCCCGTGTTAGGATCAATGAGCATCTTGGAATATACAACATTCCCCTTATTTTCTTTAGACATTGGTGTACTCTCTCGAGGTTGGTTTCTAGTACCACTCTGAGTTGCGAGTCTTCAAGTAGAGGTTGTCGATCGAATTTTTCAAAGAGCATATGAGTCGAATTTTGAGATCTTGTTTTGTCTACGGGATCGGCGTAATTAGCCAACAGGCCTTCATTGTTATTTTTCCTAGTCTGTTCTGCTCCTCCACACTTTGATTTAGATTCATTTTGTTATAGAAACGATCCATGGTCGTAGGAGGATCTCCAGCTAACTAGCTGCCAAAATATATACGAAGGTCAATTCTCCTCAAACATGATCAATACGATATCCCTTTAAGAGTACCGTTTGAGTAGCGGTTGCTTGTGCGTTCCCTTGTTGCTGTTAAGAAGCTGCGGCTAGATCCTTTGTGCCCTGGTCGATCATGGGATGTAAGGGAAGTGGGTAGAATGTTCCTTTATTAAGTTGAGTTTTGAATTCACTATCTGAAGCCACTGCACTGCGGCTAGGGTTCATACTCGGAAATATATTTAAAAAAAATAAGGATCGTATAAAAGACCGGTGTGACTTAAGTTTGGATCGACCAAGCATGGCTCGGCCCGGATGCCGTTCGGCTTAGACGTGTGGCTCGGCCTAGATGTCGTTCGGCATAGACATATAGTCCGGCCTAGATGCCGTTCGGCATAGACTGGATGTCGTTCGGCATAGACGTATGGCTCGGCTTGGATGTCATTCGGCATTGGCATATGGCTCGGCCTTGATGCCGTTCGACATGGATGTGGTGGATGTGGCTTGGAATGGATGTGGCTCGGCATACCCTCGCCGGCATGCATTGGATCGCTCGACATAGGGTCGCTCGGCATACTCTCGCTCGACATGCACTGGGTCGCTTGGCATAGGGTCGCTCGGCATACTCTCGCTCGGCACGCACTGCGTAGCTCGGCATAAGGTTGATAGGCATACTCTCGCTTGGCATGCATTAGGTCGCTCGACATAAGGTCAATCAGCATACTCTCGCTCGGCATGCACTGGATCGCTCGGCACACTCTCGCTCGGCATGCACTGGATCGCTCGGCATAGGGTCACTCGGCATACTCTCGCTCGACATGCACTGGTTCGCTCGGCATATCTCGCTCAGCATGCACTGGGTCGCTAAGCATAGGGTCGCTCGGCATACTCTCACTCGACATGTTTGGGTCGCTCGGCATAAGGTCGCTCGGCATATCTTGCTCGGCATGCACTGGGTCGCTCGGCATGCACTGGGTCGCTCGGCATGCACTATCTCGCTCGGCATATGCCTTTTCAGAGGCGATCGGCATACACCTTTTCTTGGGCGATCGACTGAATTGCCTTTAGAGGAGGGTCGGCCTTCATTCAACTTGAGTGTAAACTTCAACATCCAATCCCCAGATCTTGCATATATCGGTGAATCCAATCTACGGCTATCAGCTTCCTTTAGATTTTTTTTCAAATCTGAGTAGAATAGGAAGTTTTCCAGTAAACAACTGGATCTATCTCGCGAATATGGAAATCCACTAGTAGACGATGAGATCCAATCAAGCCGAGAATTCAATTCTTAGTGAAATCACCAAAATGTTAGCACTAAAATTGGCCACTGACACCCTTGAGTAGAGTTATGTAGAGAGATTAATGAAGAGAGTAAAGTAGAACAGAAGAATAGTGTAATTCAATGCAAAAAGAACAACAAAAACGAGAACACCAGATTTATAGTGGTTTGGCGTAATTGCCTACGTCCACTTTGAGTTTAATCTTTATTGCTTTTTCAATCACTTGAAAATAGATACAATCTGCAAACCAATCACTTGCATACAAGTTTGAATTAAAAAGAGGATAGTATGAAAAATGCAGGGTATCCCAGTGTTCTCGAAAAAAGGCCCCTTTTGACTGTGCCCCTGCCCTTCTATTCATAGTTGAAGATGGGTTGGACTTCCCTCATGGATATAGGAACAAGGTACCTCGGCCCGCAGTAGGTAACTTCTGCACACCGGGCCTGGGATGCCGAAACATGTCGATTGCATCAAACCCTTATACCTTCAGGCTCTTCTTGGTCAGAATCTTGTCTAGTGCTGATAATAATATCTTCAACTGTCATCCTGTAGCCGGGCCAAGGTGCCGGGTAACACAAGTTTAATAAATTAAAGAAAATATTCAGTGATTTGGAAACTTGGGTTTTATTTAAATGAGATATTGATTTGGCTTTTGGAATATAAAGGATATATATTATTACTTTGGGGTTTGAAATGGAAATGATATATTGATTTGGTTTTTAAAATGAAATAATATAATATTTAGTTTTAAAATGGATATTAAATTTGAGAAGTATATGGATTTGGAAATATTACCATTTTGAGAATGGATATTATTTGAAAAGTAATAGTATTTGATTTTAAATGGTTTGGAATAGAAATGATTTTTAAATAAACATCCATAGGTAAGAATAACGTTTGGTTGTTAAGAGACGGGGATCGGAAGTTGTTATACTATCTACCAACTCTGAAAACCACTTCAACAACCGTGTACGCGGTGGAGATTACAGAATGAAGTAGGATGGTGGCGGCGTTCCTTTGAGGTATATACGTGGACCCGACTCCCATGAGTTGGCATAAGGTGGCTAAAAAAGGAGCGCTTAGGGGACAGTGAGGTAGCCCCTCTTATCGGACATACTTCTTGGATACCATTCTATTACTTTGTGATTGATTGGGGCCCTTTTGATTTTGAGGGTGTGGCTCGAGGTGGTTGGTAGCTGCGCTCTATGCTTCACCACCAGTCCAGATGCGTAATTAGTATATCTACCCTGGCATTGCCTTGTTGTGCCATGTCACCCACCCTAGCGTGCCTTGTACGAGTTTGATTTGTGTCGTACCTATGGAGTATCCTCTGGTTGCCTCCAGATCAGGAGATATTATATTACTGTATAGACTACTGGCACTATTTATGTGTAAGATGGAAAATATAAAGCCTTAACGCTATTTAAAAGTAAGTTTATTTTACTATAAACATTATTATAATAGCGAAATATTACTACATTGTAAATAGTTCAACGGATCCTTAGAGGATGTGCGGTCCCAAGCATCCTTTAAGTTACTTGTACCTTATATTACAATTCACTTGAGTTGGTTTACATTGTATAAGTATGTATGTCCTGACTCGAGTGTTTTGTATTTTGCTTCACGCTCGGGTCAGACTGAGTGATATAGCATTCAAGACTCACCTTCGGAGTTGGAGCTTTGCTTGAAGATCCAACTATCTATCTCATTTCAATTATCCAGTTGATTCCAGTGATGTGCTCAGCTTTATACTTGATTATCATATTGATATTTCTGTTGTATCTTGTATAACTCTGATGTATTTATATAGTAGCTTCATGAACTGCTATCTCTTTTTCTTCCTCTGCATTATATTACTCTGTTTCTGTGATCTATGATTTATTTATTGCATATTCTGAGTTTTGCTAAAATTTAAATTAACAATTCGGTATTTTGAGCTATTCAAATCCGACATGTGCGGATGCAAACGGTTGAAAATATCAGGTCATTACAGTTGGTATCAGAGCTTTAGCTCTAAGAAAAACTTAGCATATATGGTAAATTTATTTACAGAATCACTTTCATTCGAGTGTGAATCTCTTCCTTTTTGACTCGATTCCTTTTGAATTTTGGAACTTCCGTGCGGTTCCGAAATACATTCTTGTCCCTCACTATTTGCATTCTTCTAAATTCTGGAGCATCCCATAGCTCCACTTAATGACCTCTAAAGGGGTGAGGCTCCTTTACAATAGGCATTAATTCATCGAAGATTTCTATATCCTCCGTTTAGATGCTAATATCTTTTTTTATCCCAAATTCTATCTCTTGAGATCGAATGTAGATTTGTCTTAGAATTCTGCATCGATCTTATTCTTGAAGTCGCGGTTGCCCGTGATTTATATAAGCTTACCCTTTCCTTATTCGGTTAGTTAATCATCTTATTTTTTGTTTCAACTTATCCTCAAATCAAAATTTTCTTTGATCTGAATTAATCAAATTTGTATCTCTATCCTTGCTTTGAAAATCTATTCATGTATAGTGTATTTGTAAATCTATATTTAAAATGTTTTATATAGTGTGTTGTTTGAGTTGTTGATGTCGATTTGGGTTTTCTATCGACTCGTCTGAACAACGCTATCGATAGGATCTCCAAAACACTTGAACAGAGCAAACAGACACAATATTGTTTTCAAATTTAGTAAATAAATAAATTTTGTATAGCATAAGTATAATTTTTTGAATTTTGATAGTTAATTGACTTGGGTGTTAAGAAATAATATTTGATTCTATCTTGTAACTATTATCTTTGGTTTCATATATGAATAACTGAACTAAAACATGGTTATAAATTAATTTGGAAATTTAAATGAATTTAAAACAAGAAACTAAGAATTTATTTTCGGATGGTTTCAGACTTTGTGTTCAAAGCTTTAAGGGTATATTATTAAAGTCTTTCAAGTAGAAATTGTTTCAAAGAATTTTAGTTTGTAAATCAATTCTCTTTTCTTTGTCACTGAAAAATAATTTCGGTGATGACTACAGCATCATCGACTTTCATTTTCGAGTTTTGAAGTGAATAGATCATTCTGTAGTTTTGCTACAGTCTTGCTTTGGAGAATTAAATGGATTTGGATTTCTAAAATTTGATTTGATATATATTGTGTATATTTATTTATCTCTATTATCGTTTGAAGTTAATCGGAATTCTAATTCTTAAACTTTGTATTAAAGGATAATGTCAAATATACAATGAAACCAAAATTTTGAATAAATATTTAAGCTTGAGATAATTGAATTAGAATATTTTATTTGTATAATATTCTATTACATTCCAATATAACTTTCCTTAATTATTAGAAGTTAACAATGTAACTGGATAATATACAATATAAGAGGGATTTTTATAAATAAAATTTGAGTGTTTATAATAAATGTTATACACTTAAATTTTAGTTGTAAAAAGGATTAATTGAGGTAAATATAATAAAAGGTTAATTGAATAACTTACAATATAAAATGGGTTAAAGGAATTTATAAATAAATAAGTATATTTTATTCAAAGTAATTAATTTTGTAAATTTATTTCTTTATAAAGTTAGTATTTTGAATAAGATATATCGATTACCTAATTCTTTCTTTTCCCTTCTTTTCCTTTTCAGGGACGAAAAGTTTTGAGTGGGGGAGAGTGTAACGACCCGTAAAATTTTCAATAATTTAATTTGTTAAGTTAATAAGTTTTGGTAATCTGATATAAAAGAAAACCTTATTAATTTAAAATAGAACGATGGTAATTAGAACTAATTAGTAACGATTGAAATGAAATCACAATTTAGTGAAATAATGAAAATTGGTATACTTGGCTATCAATTAATGTACGAAAACTAATGCAAACATTTAAATTTATAAAAGGAATAATATGAAATAAACGACTTTTGAATAAAGATTGGGTATATAAGAATGGTAACATCTATTGTTAACAAAGAAATCACAAGTGTGAATGTTGAATCATTAATGAGATAATATATGGTTAATATAAATTGAAGTAAATCAGTGTTAATTAAGTAATTGTAACATTTGATTTGTAAATAATAATGAATTCATTAATGTAATTTAAAGTAATAGTAACGGTTGTAAGTTACTATTTAATTGGTTTATTAAGTTAGTTGTGAATGTTAGATTTAGGTATAAAATTTGAATATAAGAAATAAGGGTAAGTGTGGTGCGGACAAATGAATTAATGTATAATCTATGGTAATTGAATGAATTTATCATTTTGTGAGAAATTAAGATAATTAGAGAAAATGATAAACTTAAGTGCAATTTAAAAGGTAATGGTAACAACTATTATAAGTTATATATTTAGTCTATAAAATAAATAGGAAATCTTTAATGTCATTAATGAGAATTAATGCAGTAACGGGATGTGTGAATGTATGAATTAAATAGAAACGTAAATTTATGTATAAAGTAATAAATTAGTAAAAGGAAAAGAACTAAGTAAAATTAATTAATTGGTTTTAAACCTTAATTAATGTGTACAATTGACAAGATTTCACATTTAGAAATGTAACACTTAATACAAATTTAAGGTGAAAATAGGAGTAGACTAGTGTAATGGAATATAAAACTAATGTAACTAGGTATATAGGGTAATAATGGACCTAGCATAAAGATGGCAATTAAACCAAATCAAATTATTGGAAGCGATTTTATTTAATTGGAATGTAATCTATAATAAAATGGATTATTGTAGGTAAATGAAATTAATAACTATGTAAATTGAAATTTGGATGAATTGAAAAGTTATTAATGTATTAGTATATAAACCAATGTTAATATTACCCATAAAAGGATAAGTTAATAGCTGATTCAATAACAAAATTGAGAAATCAAATATATGGATTTATTGGGGATTTAAACTTATACTTTTTAAAATAGATAAAATACAGTGTTTACGCAATGACTTTGTATATTTTATTTCCCTATGTTTATTTCTCTAATTTTTATTTTCTATTTTTTTTGTATAAACTCGAATATATTTATATGATTTTTGATTGATTTTATTTTTAATAATAGCTTAGAAATTTCAAGAGCGTTGTCTTATTTCTTTCCCTTGCCTTTCCATTTGAATAGCCAATTACTTCCCACATTCATAGCCTTGAATTCTTCTCATAATTCACGTACATATTATTCCTCAAACTCCTCTTTTCATTGCGTGCAAACAAAGGAATTTTTTTGAATAAATACGTCAAGTTATTTGTTGCCTTTTTATTTCCCAAACCATTCAAACTCTTGCCTTTTATTGCCTAGCCTCTTTATTTCTTGTCATTTCTTTCTTTTGGACGTGTATTTACTAAAACCTAGCCGCCATCTATTTTTTCACGTACAAAATTTCCCATCTCCTCATCTAATTCATTTGCGTGAAGAAAAAAAATATACAAGATCTAAAGTCATGCTTCCTTCTTCTTTCTCCTCCTTTTTCCATTTTCTTTTCTTTGTCTTCCTTCAAGTTAGGCTCAGCCTCCATCTTCTCCTAGCACATCTCTAATCATCATGACCAAGCAACACAAGATGATGGTCGAACCCATATGTGGTGTAGCCAAGCCATTGATTGATTAAGGCAAGTTTTGCTACTTTGATTCGTTATTTTTCCATTGTTTTAACCTCTATTCTTTTGTATTTAATCATATTCTTATGTATGTAATATTTTTTTGCATACAAGATTTGGATCCGACTCTTCATCCACTCAAGTTTGCATTGTATTTTATTGTGCTTTTTCGTACTTTGCGGAGTTTGGATTTTTATTCTGAATTTGTCAATTCTAGCTTTTAAAAGGTGAGTTATCACTATAGACTTACATACTTATATTATTGTGAAATGATTACATGTGAATTGTATAAATTAATATGCTATGTTCATGCATGCCTGTGACATATTTATATGATGTTTAATGCGGTTTCTATCAATGTTCATCATCTGATATGATATGTTATATTGGATTGTTCATTTTATTTACTATATCACTACACGTTCCCTATCACTATGGGTTGAAATGATACATAACCAAACGAACTTTAGAATAAGGAAAATCATTGTGGGCTGAAATGATAGGCTCGAATGATTTAATTAATTTTTATTGTATTTATTTTACTTGGGATTGCGGGTTTGAAATGTTAGAACCCAGATTTTCTTTTAAATTATGGATTGAAATGATATATATCCGTATCACTTGACCTAGGTTAGAAAATATTATACAGGCCTATGGTTAATATTTTCCTAAAAAATTATTAAGTATTTTGAATATTTAGAAAATATGAAATTTTACCTTGAAATTTGATTTAATGATTTAAAATATAAAGAGATATTGGCTTTCAGCAAGTTAAAATTTTATAAGTTGATGATTGGTTTAGATTGTAATTTAAAAATCTTTATTGGGTTTAAAGGTAATTTAAAGAGCTTTAATTGTGATAAATAACTTAATAATTAAAGTTAATTAATATGGAATATTAAAGTCTAGCCTGGTAATTGCAATCAATTTGTATTTTATGGAATAATAAATGATGTCCTTTGAATTGATAAAATGAAATACAGTTTTAATTGCACATTTTGTAATAAATGTATTTAGCCTGAAATCATAGTTTAATTGATGCCTAAATGAATAAATTTGCAAAGAAATTTACTGTTATATTTACTATGATAAATTACTTTATTTATGAAATGGACTGTTTAGAAATTGAATAATTATGATTTAAGTGGGAAAGTGTATTTTCAAAATATGACTTAACTTGATAATTGGATATTTGGTTTTAATTGAAATTGTTAAGTTAAATAAGTAAATGAAAATTTAGTCTTATTTATGAAGTGGGATTTTAAAATAAAGTGGTAAGTTATTTGTTGAAATAAAAGAAGTAAAAGAATGTTTTTTTGACTTAATAAATGAATTATAGTTTAATTTGGATATTTATTGATAAAATTTTATTTTATTAAATCATAAGTTAAATGATATCCAAATGAATATTTTGAAGTGGGAAATGTGATTTTTATAAGTTAAATTGGATGAAAATTGAAATTTTAATGTTGTTGAAATACGTAATGTTTTTGAAAACTTTATAATTGAATGAATAAACTTATAAATGTTACAACTTTGAAATGAAAAGATGTAACGCCCCACTCCGAGACCCACTCTAGTAAAGAGTATTACGGAGTAATACCGTCTACTAGAACGGAGAATAGAGTATAATGGAAGCGACCATGTGTAATCAAGCTATAACTAACTACTGAATACGTCGAATAGGTGGTTATCTTTTCTCAAGTGGTTCGACATATCCAATAGATATTTATAACGAAACTACAATGGCTAAGGAAAATAGATTCAGAACAAACATAATACTAAATGATAACATCATCATCACAGAATAGTCACATAACAGTCACAGAACATAGGTACAATATATCGTCAATACAGATCCAAGTATCAAAAGGTGGGTACAAAGCCACCGCTCATACATGTGAGTCAAAAATATGTACATAAGAGTCTGAAATAACAGAGTAGCTGAATAGTGGACAAATAAAAGAGCTATCTATCAACATAGCGGATAATGTCCAAGCGGAAGCACATAAAGCTAAGTCCAGAGACCTAACCTGAAACAACTCGGTCTGACCCGAGCGAAAAACACTCGGGTCAGGCTAGCTAAACAATCAGTTAATAAACTGAGATAAACATAATAATGTAGTACATAAATAAAACAGTACTTCTCCAAAGAGAAGAGTAATATGGACTACATGAACATAATGACGATCCCTAATCATCAATAAACAGTAAAAATCTCCAAAGAGAATATCAACACCAAAGTGTGGAATAAATAAAATCGCCTCATATCATCGGCGTACTCAAAGCTATATAAAGTTGCCCATTGGCAATAATCCCAAGAGTGACCAGAGTCAATAATCAATGCCCAAACAAAGATCGATGCTACAAAGAGCAATAGGGATATAAAGAAAAATCAGAAATCGAATACAGAAATGCAGTGTCCAGAGACACTGTGAATCCACAAGGTAATCGCACTTACATCGTATGGTTCCATAGAACCAATACCGAATGGCGACACTCGAATGGATATAAAAATCATCAGATAATACAAGTATTGCACGTGCACCGACTAGAGTCGTTATTGCCAAGTACTGTAGAGTTGTGATCGATCACTCGCACAGATGCGGAACGCGCGAGACGGCGAGATCCTTCCCAGAAGGATAAAGGCCTAGAGGCGCACACCGAAAAATAAACTGCTCCATAGAGCAGGTGTCCAGAGACGGTTGCCCAGAGGCGTGTGACCCAGAGGTCCAGTACTGGCCGTCCAGAGGCTAATGTGTCACTAATTTCTTGGAGAGGAACCCGTAAAGTGTTAACAATGAGTCCCATACCCCACGTTCGCACTAAACGGTTTACTAACCAATAGCAAGCTCACACTCCAAACAATAAAAAGTCCACCTCGTATCATCGGTAAACTAGACCCAAAGGTCAAAACGATCAGCCGAATAGGTCGGGGATTAACCGGAAAGAAAATACACACGGTTCCATAGGCCGGAGATTTCCTAACCGTTTAAGTACCTTTCCACATCGCTCGACGTGCTAAAAAGTGAGTGTGAGATTTTTATTATAGAAAATAATGGTGCGAAACAGATTTTAATTGATTTTGAAATCACTTTAAAACGGCTTTTGAAAACTCTCCTATTATGGAGTAATTAATTTAATAATTAAAATAATATTATATAATAATTTCGAAAGCCATTTAGGAGTGAAAAATCCTTTTAAAATTGTTCATAAAAACCCGTGTACGAAATCCAGAGACAAATCTCAAAGAAATCGATAAAACCAGAAAATCACTGAAAATATTCTAAGTGTTGGAAAATAGTCTAAAACTGACGCGAACCCAAGTTCGAAAAATTATTCGGACCAGCAAACTGAACCCGAATGGCATGAAACTTGGTAGGAACGTAGTCCAACATTCCTACTTCAGAACGCAAAAAGAATTACTCGATTCTGACTTGAAATGAAGTCGCAGCGACGCTCCAAAGTCGGACCCAGAAACAGTGAATACACTGTTTCAGGCTGAGATCCGGGTCCCCTTCGACAGCAATTTCGAAGAGTCAAATGAACTCGGATAATAATCAAATTTTCTAGAGATGGAGTTCAGAACTCCAGCTTTCCAAAGAGTCCAAAAACGTTGGATTTCGGCCACGGTGTGACCGTGGCGATGTCACAAAGTTTCAGCCTCAAACTGAAAACAGAAACAACATTTCCATTTTTTTTTGGGCCCCAGCCCGCATGGGCTGAGGGGTACTTGGGCCCGCCCCCGGCCCGCGCGGGCTGGGGGACTTGGGGCCGCCCCCCAGCCCGCGCGGGCTGGGGAGTGAGCAGACCCACCCCCTCCCAGCCCGCTTGGGCTGGGGGAAAAGGGCCGCCCCCCCCAGCCCACGCGGGCTGGGGGATTGGCCGACCCCCCAGCCCGTGTGGGCTGGGGGGTTTGGCCGCCCCCCCCAGCCCACGCGGGCTGGGGTGTTTGGCCGGCCCCCAGCCTACACGGGCTGGGGAGGCCATGCTGGCCAGCCCATGCGGGCTGGCCTACTTCTGGCTAGCCCAACTGGGCTAGCCTGCTATGTCTGGGTGCAGCCCAGGCCTGCCCTGGTGCACCCAGAACCCTGTTTTCAGCCCATTTTCAGCCTGAACATTTCCAGCCCGAACATTTTGCAGTTTTTTGATGGTTTGGGGTGTTTTTTTCAAGTTTTTGGCATCAAATTTCACTAACAACAATCATTAACTAGCATATAATGATTAATACACTAAATTAAAGGCAACAAAGGGCCAAAGCTTAGCATTACCTTATAAAGCAATATCACAAACACCTTATGTGCAACCCCAAATTGAAAGTAAAGTTGATCAAAGATCTATGATACACATGTTACATGATAAAACATGTGTTAAAAAATGATTTATGACATCAAAGGAGGATTAAACACATATTAGAAGAGGTTTTTAGCAATATACCTCTCTAGAAAGCAACAATGAACATTCTAGCATCAACCCAAGTTAGCAAAAGATGACTAGGAGGCTATAAGATCATAAAAACACATAAAACATGTGTTAACAAACTAATTTCAGAAATTATAAAGTTATAAAAGTTGGATTTGAGGTGGGTATTTGCATTACCTTTGCATAGAGTGACTTGCATAAGCTAAAACTTGAAGGAGATGAAGATGGAGGCCATTTTTGTTAAGAAAGCTTTAGGAAATGATTAGGGTTTTGATTAGAGTTGAATGAATGAGGTTATGAGAGTTTGAGATAATATATAGATGAGGTTTAGGGTGGGTTATTGGGTTAAGTTTAGTAACCCAATAAGAAGAGGGTTATGAACAATGTTTCCAAAAAAATTTCTAAGTGTTCATGTATGTATATAAACTCATTTTTCTTACCCAAACCCGTTTTAAAATCTCTCTAAAATATTTAACTCTCTAAAATAACATTTTATCCTCATTTTAAAATCCCATATTTCCCATTTAATTAAAATAGCATTTTTCAAATAAATTTTGTTATTCCAAATCCTTTTATGCTTCATTAAGAATAAATAAAAATCCTAACTTTTATTTATTAATTGATAATGCAAATCCCGGGTTGTTACAGACTCCCCCCTTAAAAAAATTGCGTCCCCGCAATTCCTTAAGATAGATGTCGTCTATAACGTCAAATCCACAAAAGAAGTGATAGAGATAAAATAAAGAATTCTTACCCACAGAAGAAGATGGGAGAAAGCCAAGATAAGAGCGCTCGATAGATTCTCTGGTCTTCCAAGTGTAGTCCTTAGGATTCGGTGACCATTGAATCTTCACGAGTGGAACCTCTTTGTTGCGAAGGCGTCTAACCTCCGAATCAAGCACACGGAGAGGTTGCTGCTCCAAATATAAGTCAGGTAAGATCTCTAAATCAGGTACGACATGCGGCTCAATGATAGAATCAGGATCGCGAACATACTTGCGAAGCTGAGAAACATGGAACACGTCATGCATTCCGAAAAAATGAGCAGGTAGAGCCACACGATAAGCAACGGGGCCGATGCGTTTCGTAGTAGGAAATGGTCCAACATAGCGAGGAGCCAACTTCCCTGTAGAGCTGAAATGCACAAACCCCTTCATAGGAGAAATCCAAATGAAGACAAAATCACCAATGGAGAACTCAAGAGGCTTCCTACGGTTGTCCGCGTAGGATTTCTGGCGGTCCTGTGCCTCTTTCATTCTCTGACGGATAAGAACAATCTTTTCAGAAGATTCCCGAACTGAATCTGGACCAAGAATAAGCTTCTCGCCAGATTCTAACCAACAAGCAGGAGAGCGATATGGCCTTCCGTAGAGAGCCTCGAAAGGTGCCATGCCGATACTAGACTGAAAGCTGTTGTTGTAGGAGAACTCTACGAGCGGTAAGTGATCCTCCCAACTACCTCCGAAATCCAGAATACAACAGCGCAAAAGATCCTCCAAAACCCGATTCACCCTCTCCGTCTGACCGTCGGTCTGAGGATGATAAGCAGTCGAGAGATTCAGCTTTGTGCCCAAAGCTGACTGTAGGCACTTCCAGAAGTGACTAGTAAAGATAATGTCTCGATCACAGACGATAGAGCTAGGAATGCCATGAAGTCGAACAACTTCCTTCACATATAGCATGGCAAGCTGAGGAGCGGTCCGAGTGGACTTAATAGGAATGAAATGAGCCGCTTTGGTCAAGCGATCAACAATAACCCAGATAGAAGTATGGCCTGACCTCGATCGAGGCAGACCGTCAATAAAATCCATGGATATCTGATCCCATTTCCATAATGGAATCTCTAGTGGCTGAAGAAGACCAGATGGACGCTGATGCTCGGCCTTGATCTGTTGACAAGTCATGCAACCACTCACATAACTTGCCACATCTCTCTTCAAACCCTCCCAATAATATAGCCGGCACATATCGGCATACATCTTACTCGAACCGGGATGAATAGTGTACTTAGTGCGATGGCACTCGTCCAGAATGTCACGCCTAAGTGATGAATCAGATGGTACAACAATATGGTTCTTTCTACGAAGACACCGATGAAAATCAAGAGAATAATCCAGCAATGTCTCATCACTGGATCCCGACTCGAGAAGATGAATAAGATGCAATAAGTCTGGATCCTGCCGCTGAGCATGGACAATGCGATCCAATAAGATAGGACGAGCTTCCAAGCTAAATAATAAGACAGGAGCATCAAAAGATGGAGCTCGATCTCTAATATCACATAAAGATAGAGTCTCAAGAATATCCCACTCGGCAATCATCATAGAAACTACCGTCGAGTGCTTGCGACTGAGCGCATCTGCAACAGGATTACCCTTGCCAGGGGTATACTGAATATCTAAATCATATGAGGCGAGAAACTCAAGCCATCGCTGCTGCCTCATATTGAGATCCCTCTGACTGAAAAGATACTTCAGAGATTTATGATCGGTGTAAAGAGTGAAGCGTTCGCCTAATAGAAAGTGACGCCACGTCTTCAAGGAAAAGACGATAGCTGCTAACTCAAGATCATGAGTAGGATAGCGAACCTCATTCGGACGCAGTTGCCTGGAAGCATAAGAAACTACCCGATCTTTCTGCATAAGCACGACACCGAGCCCGCTATCACAAGCGTCGGTGTAAACAACAAGATCCTGGTTACTCTCAGGAACCACAAGAATAGGAGCATGAGTGAGAAGTTCCTTCAATCGCTGAAAAGAAGCTTCACACTTATCAGACCAAATAAAGCGAACACCCTTACGAGTCAGTGTCGTAAGGGGAAGTGCAACTTGAGAAAAATCCTTGACAAACCGACGGTAATAACCCGCCAGACCAAGGAAGCTGCGAATATCATGAACGTTGTCGGGCTGCTTCCAATTCTGAATAGCTTCGATCTTGGCAGGATCGACAGAAACACCCTCAGATGATACAATATGGCCCAAAAACTTGACCTTTCTCTCCCAAAAATGGCACTTGGAGAGTTTGGCCTTAAGCTGATGCCGACGAAGAGTATCTAAGACGATCTGCAAATGATGAGCATGCTCTGCCTCGGATCTATAGTAAATAAGAATATCATCGATGAAAACCAGAACGAATCTATCGATGTATTCCCGGAATACTCGATTCATAAGATCGACGAAGAAAGCCGGTGCATTCGTCAAGCCGAATGGCATGACCAACCACTCAAAAGAACCATAACGAGTGCGGAAAGCGGTAAGAGGAACGCTATCTTCCGCAACTCAGAGCTGATGAAATCCGGTGGCAAGGTCGAGCTGGGAAAATACCTTCGCACCGCTCAACTGATCAAACATATCGTCTGTCTGTGGCAATGGATAACGATTTCTGATGGTCAACTCATTAAGCTTGCGATAGTCAATGCAAAGCCTAAGAGAGCCATCGGGCTTCTTAACGAAGACCACAGCAGCACCCCATGGTGAAGAACTGGACCGAATGAGCTACTTCGCCTCAAGCTCTACTAACTTCTTCCTGAGTTCCTCATTCTCTTTAGTAGACATCCTCGTGGGAGGACGCCCAACTGGGTGGGAGCCTGGAATGAGATCGATGCGGAACTCAATGGCCCGCTTTGGCGGCAGGCCTGATACTGGCTCGAATATATCGGGGAAATCCCGAACAACAGGAATACGAGATATGTCCAAATCCTCATCTCGTGAATCAAGAGAAAAAAAAGTAACATCAGAAAGCCCAACATCTTGAAGGACAATAGCTAACGGAGAGGACGAATTAGGGTGATGAATGAATAATATCCGCTCCGAACAAATAATTTTGGCATCGTGCTGAACGAGCCAATCCATGCCAAGAATCATATCAAATCCCAAATACTCCATAACGTGCAGATTCGCACGGAAAGAAAATCCACAAAGATCAATATCTATATTCTCACAAAGCAAGCTAAGGGTCATGGATCCGCCGATGGGATTCACAATCCTTAGTGAAACCAGACAAGTAACATCCAAGGATAAAGCATCTACTAGCTCCTTTGATACGAATGAGTGAGAGGCACCCGTATCAAAGAGAACTCTACAAGATCTACCATGAAATAAAATAGAACCTTCGAGAACGGAAGGATGCGTACCTCGAGGCTGAGCTGAAGATGCAGGAGCCTTGGCAGCATTAAGCTTGCCTGGCTTGGCACTAGCTGGAGCAATAGGACAAGTGGAGATCCTGTGTCCCTCCTTCTTGCAGAAGGTGCAATAGTGAGGTTTGGGGCACTCTCGAATAAAGTGATCTGGAGAACCGCAGTTGAAGCATTTCTTCGAAGGACGGGTTCCACTAGGCTGTGACTGAATCTGAGGCTGAGTCTGAGGCTGAGCCTGGACAGCAGAACCGCCAGTCTTCTTCTTCTTATTCCAAGACTTGGTCTTCTGAAATGGACCCCGCTTCTTATTGGGGTTTTTGGAACCCCCACCATCATCATCACTATGCTCCATCTCGACTGACTCAAGATGTAGAGCTGCATCGACTAGCTTCTCGAATGAGAGCTCAAGCTGAAGCATAAGCTGCCTCTTCAGATATTTCTTCAAGCCCTCAACAAATTTGAGGTTCCTCTTATAAGGAGTTGCAATAAACTCAAGGCCGTACTTGGACAGGGCCTCGAAGGAAGAGACATAGTCGGATACGGAAGACTTCCCCTGCTTGAGATCAAGAAAGCGGCGGGCAAGGGAGTTCTTCTCTGACTCTGTGATGAATTTGAGCTCAAATCTCTCACGAATCTAAGCCCAAGTAAGTGTGGTCTCATCGATCTCGGCAATAAGGAGTTCGTACCAATCCAGGGCACGACTCAGAAGCTGACTAGAAGCAATAAGAACACGGTCATGATCCGGGATATCCATACGAGTGAAAATGCGCTCGCATATCCGAATCCAAGCCTGAACCTCTAAGACATTCTCGGAGCCACTGAACGGCTTCCCTCCGAGATGGGTAAAATCGCTGTAGAGACGCGCAAAAGCAGACTTGCGCGGAGCATCAACAATTGGGGCTGGAGAGTGAGAATGCAACCGGGAATTCCGAAACAGCTCCATGATCTGGTCGGTGGTCATGAACACGCCCTCTGGATGAGTGTTGCTGGACTGCCCAGCAGCACTGGTCTGACGTGTGGTTCTCCCTCTTCCCCTTCCAGACATACTGAAAGTCAAACGGGAATTAGAGTTAGACATGATTCAATGATAGATACTTAATTAAGGAATACTACGGAATATAATAAATTCCTACACATACTCCTAACTTATCTATAGATAGGCATAAGGAAGGGATTTGATTTAATTCGGATCCAATTAAAATGTATTGTACTAAGTGTATCTGTTCTGTGTTTGTTATACTTAATTCTGAACCTTAGCTCTGATACCAAGATTTAACGCCCCACTCCGAGACCCACTCTAGTAAAGAGTATTACGGAGTAATACCGTCTACTAGAACGAAGAATAGAGTATAATGGAAGCGACCATGTGTAATCAAGCTATAACTAACTACTGAATACGTCGAATAGGTGGTTATCTTTTCTCAAGTGGTTCGACATATCCAATAGATATTTATAACGAAACTACAATGGCTAAGGAAAATAGATTCAAAACAAACATAATACTAATTGATAACATCATCATCACAGAACAGTCACATAACAGTCACAGAACATAGGTACAATATATCGTCAATACAGATCCAAGTATCAAAAGGTGGGTACAAAGCCACCGCTCACACATGTGAGTCAAAAATATGTACATAAGAGTCTGAAATAACAGAGTAGCTGAACAGTGGACAAATAAAAGAGCTATCTATCAGCATAGTGGATAATGTCCAAGCGGAAGCACAGAAAGATAAGTCCAGAGACCTAACCTGAAACAACTTGGTTTGACCCAAGCGAAAAACACTCGGGTCAGGCTAGCTAAACAATCAGTTAATAAACTGAGATAAACATAATAATGCAGTACATAAATAAAATAGTACTTCTCCAAAGAGAAGAGTAATATGGACTACATGAACATAATGACGATCCCTAATCATCAATAAACAGTAAAAATCTCCAAAGAGAATATCAACACCAAAGTGTGGAATAAATAAAATCGCCTCATATCATCGGCGTAGCCAAAGCTATATAAAGTTGCCCATAGGCAATAATCCCAAGAGTGACCAGAGTCAATAATCAATGCCCAAGCAAAGATCGATGCTCCAAAGAGCAATAGGGATATAAAGAAAAATCAGAAATCGAATACAGTAATGCAGTGTCCAGAGACACTGTGAATCCAAAAGGTAATCGCACTTACATCGTATGGCTCCATAGAACCAACACCGAATGGCGATACTTGAATGGATATAAAAATCATCAGATAATACAAGTATTGCACGTGCACCGATCAGAGTCGTTATTGCCAAGTACTATAGAGTTGTGATCGATCACTCGCACAGATGCGGAACGCGCGAAACGGCGAGATCCTTCCCAGAAGGATAAAGGCCTAGAGGCGCACGCCGAAAAATAAACTGCTCCATAGAGCAGTTGCCCAGAGACGGTTGCCCAGAGGCGTGGTGACCCAGAGGTCCAGTACTGGCCGCCCACAGGCTAATGTGTCACTAATTTCTTGGAGAGGAACCCGTAAAGTGTTAACAATGAGTCCCATACCCCACATTCGCATTAAACGGTTTACTAACCAATAGCAAGCTCACACTCCAAACAATAAAAAGTCCACCTCGTATCGTCGGTAAACTAGACCCAAAGGTCAAAACGATCAACCAAATAGGTCGGGGATTAACCGGAAAGAAAATACACACGGTTCCATAGGCCGGAGATTTCCTAACCGTTTAAGCACCTTTCCACTTCGCTCGACGTGCTAAAAAGTGAGTGTGAGATTTTTATTATAGAAAATAATGGTGCAAAACAGATTTTAATTGATTTTGAAATCACTTTAAAACGGCTTTTGAAAACTCTCCTATTATGGAGTAATTAATTTAATAATTAAAATAATATTATATAATAATTTCGAAAGCCATTTAGGAGTGAAAAATCCTTTTAAAATAGTTCATAAAAACCCGTGTATGAAATCCAGAGACAAATCTCAAAGAAATCGATAAAACCAGAAAATCACTGAAAATATTCTGTGTTGGAAAATAGTCTAAAACTGACACGAACCCAAGTTCGGAAAATTATTCGGACTAGCAAACTGAACCCGAATGGCATGAAACTTGGTAAGAACATAGTCCGACATTCCTACTTCAGAACGCAAAAAGAATTACTCGATTCCGACTTGAAATGAAGTCGCAGCGACGCTCCAAAGTCGGACCCGGAAACAGTGAATACACTGTTTCAGGCTGAGATCCGGGTTCCCCTTCGACAGCAATTTCGAAGAGTCAAATGAACTCGGATAATAATCAAATTTTCTAGAGATGGAGTTCAGAACTCCAGCTTTCCAAAGAGTCCAAAAACGTTGGATTTCCAAAGAGTTCAAAACTCCGCTTGGGCTAGGGAGTGGGCAGGCCCACCCCCTCCTAGCCCGCTTGGGCTGGGGGAAAAGGCCCCCCCCTCATGGCCGCCCCCCCAGCCCACACGGGCTGGGGAGGCCATGCTGGCTAGCCCATGAGGGCTGGCCTACTTCTGGCTAGCCCAACTGGGCTAGCCTGCTATGCTTGGGTGCAGCCCAGGCCTGCCTTGGTGCACCCAGAACCCTGTTTTCAGTCCATTTTCAGCCTGAACATTTCCAGCCTGAACATTTTGCAGTTTTTTGATGGTTTGGGGTGTTTTTTTTTCAAGTTTTTGGCATCAAATTTCACTAACAACAATCATTAACTAGCATATAATGATTAATACACTAAATTAAAGGCAACAAAGGGCCAAAGCTTAGCATTACCTTATGAAGCAATATCACAAACACCTTATGTGCAACCTCAAATTGAAAGTAAAGTTGATCAAAGATCTATGATACACATGTTACATGATAAAACATGTGTTAAAAAATGATTTATGACATCAAAGGAGGATTAAACACATATTAGAAGAGGTTTTTAGCAATATACCTCTCTAGAAAGCAACAATGAACATTCTAGCATCAACCCAAGTTAGCAAAAGATGATTAGGAGGCTATAAGATCATAAAAACACATAAAACATGTGTTAACAAACTAATTTCAGAAATTATAAAGTTATAAAAGTTGGATTTGAGGTGGGTATTTGCATTACCTTTGCATAGAGTGACTTGCATAAGCTAAAACTTGAAGGAGATGAAGATGGAGACCATTTTTGTTAAGAAAGCTTTAGGAAATGATTAGGGTTTTGATTAGGGTTGAATGAATGAGGTTATGAGAGTTTGAGATAATATATAGATGAGTTTTAGGGTGGGTTATTGGGTTAAGTTTAGTAGCCCACTAAGAAGAGGGTTATGAACAATGTTTCCAAAAAAATTTCTAAGTGTTCATGTATGTATATAAACTCATTTTTCTTACCCAAACCCGTTTTAAAATCTCTCCTAAAATATTTAACTCTCCAAAATAACATTTTATCCTCATTTTAAAATCCCATATTTCCCATTTAATTAAAATAGCCTTTTTCAAATAAATTTTGTTATTCCAAATCCTTTTATGCTTCATTAAGAATAAATAAAAATCCTAACTTTTATTTTGTTAATTGGTAATGCAAATCCCGGGTTGTTACAATATTATTTGACATTGATTTTAAATGGTTAAATGAATCTTGTTTGGAAGATATTGCCATTGAATTTAGATGGTCTAAATAAATATGTTTAAAAATGTTTGGTTTCAGAGTTGTTATAACTTGAAAGTTTGGCTTTGGAAATGAAATTATTAGAAATTGTATTTAATTAAGAATTGTCTTTAAATATATAAACTTGGAACTTATTGGAAATGGAAGAATTAAGAATATGACCTTATAAAGTGGTTTGGGTTAAGGTGATTTAAAGGAATGTTTCCAGTTTAATAAATTTAAGGAAATATTTAGTGATTTGGAAACTTGGGGTTTATTCAAATAAGATATCGACTTGGTTTTTGGAATATAAAGGATATATATTATTACTTTGGGTTTGAAATGGAAATGATATATTGATTTGGTTTTTGAAATGAAATAATATAATATTTAGTTTTGAAATGGATATTAAATTTGAGAAGTATATGGATTTGGAAATATTACCATTTTGAAAATGGATATTATTTTGGAAAGTAGTAGTATTTGATTTTAAATGGTCTGGAATAGAAATGATTTTTAAATAAATATCCATAGGTAATAATAACGTTTGGTTATTAAAGAGACCAGGATCAGAAGTTGTCATACTCTCTGCCAACTACGAAAACCACTTTAACAACCGTGTACGCGGTGGAGATTCCAGAATGAAGTAGGATGGTGGCGGGTTCCTTTGAGGTATATACGTGGACCCAACTCCCGTGAGTTGGCATAAGGTGGCTAAAACAGGAGCGATTACGGGCCAGTGAGGTAGCCCCTCTTATCAAATATACTCCTTCAATACCATTCTATTACTTTGTGATTGATTTGGGCCCTTTTTATTTTGGGGATGTGGCTCGAGGTGGGCGGTAGCTGCACGCTATGCGTCACCACCAGTCCAGATGCATAATTAGTATATCTACCTGGCATTGCCTTGTTGTGTCATGTCACCTACCCTAGCGCGCCTTGTACGAGTTTGATTTGTGTCGTACCTATGGAGCATCCTCTAGTAGCCTCCCAATTAGGAGGTATTACGGTACTGTATAGACCATTGGAACTATTTATGTGTTAAGGTGGAAAATGTAAAGCCTTAACGCTATTTAAAAGTAAGTTTATTTTACTGTAGACATTATTATAATAGCGAAATATTACTACATAGTAAATAGTTTAACGGATCCTTAGAGGATGGGCGGTCCCAAGCATCCTTTAAGTTACTTGTACCTTATATTATAGTTCACTTGAGTTGGTTTATATTGTATAAGTATGTATGTCCTGACTCGAATGTTTTTTGTTTTGCTTTACGCTCGGGTCAGACTGAGTGATACAACATTCAAGAGTCACCTTTGAATTGGAGCTTTGCTTGAAGATCCAGCTATATCTCATTTTAATTATCCAGTTGATTCTAGTGATGTACTCAGCTTTATGCTTGATTATCATATTGAGACTTCTGTTGCATCTTGTATAACTCTGATGTATTTATATAGTAGCTTCATGAACTACTATCTGTTTTTCTTCCGCTGCATTATGTTACTCTGTGTCTGAGATCTGTGCTTTATTTACTGCATATTCTGAGTTTTGCCAAAATTTAAATTAACAATTCGGTATTTTGAGCTATTCAAGTCCGACATGTGCGGATGCGAATGGTTGAAAATATCGGATCGTTACAGATTGCAAACAAAAATAAAGGTGAGTTAATCTCACTCAGTTGGATTACCTTTGAATTTAAATGGTTAAATTTAAATTTATGGATTGATTGCTTGAATTGATGGTTTATTATCAGTTTGGATGTGGAATATTATATATAATATATCTTTATTGGAGTGATTGATATTCCCGCATTATATAGCGGATGAGACCCTATGCGCCCTGCATAATAGTGGATGACCCTTTGTACCGCGATATCCCCCTCCAAGTGGGATTGGTATTTTTATATTGTGCTAACATCTGTGGATGCAGGGAAATAGGTTGGAGGGATCCAATTGGATTCCTCAAAATGATGGAATTTATTTTCATATTCGGTGATTATATTGGGAATTGAAAATATTGCATGCTATGGTTTGACTGAATATATTTAAGGGATATTGAGATATCAAAAATATAAAGACTGATTTTTTAAAGGAAAATAAAAGAGGAAATTTTAAGTAAAATAATTATAGTGAATTTGGATAAATTAAAAAAATGAATTTGGGAAAGGAAAAATTTGATTTAAAATACTATCAAATAATTTCGAGTATGGGAAAAGAGATTTTTGAATAAATGGAAATAAATGAATTTTAAGGACTTAAGTGGTATTGTTTAAAAATTAAAGAATTTATTTTAAATTCAGGATTTAAATGGTTTGGAAAGAAATAAAAGGTGAATTTCGAAATAAAGTATGAAAATGATATTTTCATTTTTAAATAAGATTTTAAATCATAATTAAGAAGTTAATCTTTGAATTAATGGATTTTGAATAAACTTGAATAAATCAACGAATAATTTTATGGGGAATTAAATTAAGAAAATCAATTCTTAAATCGGTTAAGTGATTTGAAATAGAAATTAAAAGAGAATGAGGGTATGGAAATTATAAAATGGGTTTATAAATAAAGTGAAATATTTATCATTTGATAAATTTGAAAGTATAAATTCACGGTGGAAATTTATAAAGAGATGGTAATTTGTTTTGAAATAAAAGGTAGTTTTATTTTTAAAGGTGTAGAGAAGAAATTTACGGGATGGGGACGTAAATTAAATTGTGATAAATCGAGTAGGATTTATAAATGATTAGATGGCTATATGTAAATGGAAAGTGTATTTCCCTGAAAAGCCAAGTATATTTTCAAAGAAAGATTTCCAAGTATAAGGTAGAGGTTTTAAAGTGGTTTTAAAAGAATGTTTTAGAAAGAAATTATTATCTAGTAGTTTTAAAAATTTTAAAAGTAAATATTTGTTAAGTTAATTATTAACTAGTACTATGATTTTAAAAGATAATTGTTTAATATTTATACCTTATGGAATAACTCTTATCTAAATTTAGTTTTGGCTTAAGTTTTACATGAGAAATTTTTATAAAATTTCATAACTAGTATTTTAAATAAAGTATTTTGAGTAGTTTTTATTTTAAATGTTTTAAGGTATATATTTTTGGATAAAGTGATTTAAATTATTTAAAAATCTAAAGTATTAAGACTTAGTGATTTTCAGTGGAAATAAAACAATTGGGTGGAAACTTATTCCGCGAGAGAAAAAGTGATTTGAAACTATTTTCAAAGGGTTGAAGTGAAGAAAAATATCTTGCGAAGATATTTTGAAATAAATAATTTGGGAAATTATTAAGGACTGATGGTTGTTTGTAGATGTTATATGATAGTTAAATAACCGACTATCAATATTGACCAATGCGCTGATCGTTTCAAAGAGATCGGGATTAGGATTAATTTCCGAAACCATTTGGATCCGATTTGAACGTTTTCGTGAGGAAGACAAGGGTTTGGAGTCGAAGATGGAGCAGTGAAGTGCAAGGGCTAATCGCTACTAATCCTGAGGGTGATTCCAAAATGGATGTAGTAGGATGGTGCCTTTGGTTCCATTCAGACTTGGGAACGGACTTGTATGGATGAATGCTATCAAAACATCGTCAGAGGGATGATGAGCATTCTAAGTGTATGTGTGCTAAAAAGGTAACGCATAGCCTTGAGCCTCATCAACCAAGAATGGATAAAACAATGGAGGTGTAGCAAGGCTAAGTGGCTAGCAGCCAATTAGGGTAAGGTCATGCCTGTCTAGATGTCCTTTTTTCAGCTGTGTGGGCGGTTGCTGATCCCAACCGCGGGTCGATCTTATTCGGACTATCCAGTAAGGGGTAGCTCCGATCTTGTGTTGCAGGGGATCAGGGGGATCCTCGGTACTCTGATCTAGACTAGGTACTATGATGGGCGATACTCCAGTAGCCCTGCCATCGTATGGAATCCGATCTCTAATTAGCGCCTGTACGGTTTTGATTGTGCCCGACTATTGCTAGAACATGAGACAAGCATTTCAGCTAGATTCTATTTTACTTTCTATAGATATTATTATAATATCAGATGAATTTGATAAAAATGTTTTGGTTATCTTAAGGTAAATACCAGCATGTTTATTCGTGGCGTTGTCTTATGAGATATCTTTGATTTCAAAGGATTTTGGAAACTTTAATAATCCGATCGAGTGTGTTTTCTCACGCTGGTATTCCAGACTAACTCGGGTGTTATTTTACTATAATGCTCGGGTCAGACGGAGTATTATTGAATGTAGATTCTGGATAGACTGCTATGGACCTTAGGGGATGTGCTGGATGGCGAGACGTATCCCACGTATCTGTCTTATTTCTGCTGTATATGGAATGTTGTATGTTCAACTTTGTGTGGACAAGTTATTATAACTGTCCAGTATTTTGCTATTGATTGTGTTGTACTCTGATGATGTAATGTATAAAACAGATATAGTTCTTTCTGTATAAAGATGAGTCATTTGTCTGTTATATATTGTTTCGCTGCATTTGTGAGATTCTGATGTTTTTTTATATTTATTCTTTTACCTCCTTCTTCTTTCCCTTATGGCATGGTTTACCGGCATTCGATTGTTTGGCATTTAATATAGTGGACGTATTGATGTCGATTTTCGGGCGTCCAAAAATCCGGTTGTGACATACAACCTCCTTCTTTTTTGAATGCCACATTGTCATTCCACAATCATACAATCTATAAATGTATAACTCATGAGTTCGTACGTCTCAAGAAAGGGTGTTAAGCTAAGAGAAGTTGCCTTCTCCGCCACTAAGCAGATGATACATTTATAGAGATCAATTAATGTGATTTTAAAATGCAACATCAGACGTTCATCCATACAAATTCATCCTAGGACTAAATGAAACCGAAGGCATTCCCCCTACCGCATCCTATTTTGGGAATCACCCCTAGGAATATTAACGATTAGTCCTTGCAATTCGAAGATTTTCATAACGGAGCACTATTGTCATTATATATATGATATGGTAAATTTTCCCGAGGTCTAGTGGCAAGTAGCCCAACATCATGAATATTCTCATCTTCAATGATCTTATCTTTAACATGTTTTACTTTGAAACGTAAATTGGTTCAAAGTGGTTTTCGGATAGGAATTACCCAGATCTAACCCCGGTCTCTTCGAAATCCAATAATCGATAAAAATATGAATATGTGTGTACAGGATTTGTTAAGACTCTAGTTTAATTTTTTACGGATAAATCAAAATCCTTTTAACTTTGGAAATCTTCACATCATTTAATTTCAAATCAAATAAAATTCCATTTTTCGAACTCATGTCTAAACTGCGTCGAAAACAATGATATTTTAGACATTGTTTTCTATAAACCCAAAACCAGTTATATTAAGTAAAAGATTAGACAAATTTTACCCAGTTGTATTCAACTTGCATTATTCATGGAATAATGGTGGAAAATCACAAATTTACGCGGATAGTACAAACTTTCCTCCTCATAACTTAATGCAGAGTTTGACTAGAACATTCTTTATAGTACTGAAAAACCTTGTTCAACAAGTTTTATTTCAAAAAGACTTAAATATGATCTTCCGAGCTTTCTATTCGATCTGTTCCACCCCTCACCTAGAAAGAGAAAACAGAGGCCAGGTAAATTCAGGGCACTGGTTGCTCCATCCTAACCTTAGTGAAACACCTTGTTCTATCTTTCCAGATCTCACAGATGGGACAAATGTACTAGTCGTTTCCGCATACTTAGTTTGTTATTACATTCAATACTTTTAAGGAAAAATTTATTGTTTAAGTGATATAAACAATTTCACTTGACCATTTGTTTAAACTCTTATTAAAACTTTCAAATCATCTTTGAAATACTAAATTATTAATTTGAAGAAATTTATAAAAGGTTCGGGAAAGGATAGTTAAGTTTAAATCTTCATTTCTAAAGTCAAGTAAAACTGCTGCTTTTAAGAGCTTATTGATTAAAAATACTTTTCTACCATTCAAAATCCATATTTTTAACTCAGATCTCTTTTAAAACTTTTAAAATATTTATCAAATTTATTTCATATTTTTAAAGATTAAATACTTATTTTGAAGAATTAATACTTTGGTCACTTAACTGCAAAAGCGTGATTTTTCGGTAAACTTGATTTGGACATATTTTAAAATCTACAAGATGAAATCTTGCGTTTTCTTTTCCATTTGAAAACTATGGTCATAAAGATTCAAAAAATTCTTATTTCAAAGATTTTTGAGCTATACTTCACTTAGTATACTCATTTGAATTCTTCACGAAATCGCAAACTACCATTGTGCGACAAGCTAAATTTTGACTTGTTTTTCAATATTTGTCACGACACTCCCAAATATGTTTTTATTTGCTTATAAACCACTCATAAAATGTTTAAAAGAAATAATTTATCATTTTATTATTAATATCTATTTTTCATTTATTTCAGAATAACTCATATTATATTATTACAATATTAAAATTACCATCTTTTAAATTTTTTAAACCATGTACTATTTGTGTTTGAAACCTTAAACATTTAAAAATTCATTATTTTCAAAATATCATATATTAATTTTCATTACCAAAATAATTTCAGCCATTTATTTTACTTGTTTTTTTGAAACCTTTGGATTTCCAAATCAATTCTCTCTTCCAAATTGAATTTCTTTCCAACAATTGATTTTGAAAAGAGGTTTGCTATTCCAAATATACTATATAAATGGTCTTATCTAGCAAAGGGAATGAATAATCATTTCACATAAGTATATATAACCAATTTATCTAAGATGCTAATAAATTTATCATTAACAATTCATCCATTCAACCATACTCATCCACATAACATCCAAACATTCATATTAACACTAAATAGTATTGATTATCATAATATCATAGCTACTTTTAATATTCATGCTAACCATTTTATAGTTCAATTTATAAGAAATATGTAGTTAAAGCATATTCTCATCATAATTTGAACCATTCTTCCTACCAACAGTCATATCCAACAACACTTCACTAACTCATCACCTAAACACTCATCCATCTCTACCATTGCTTATGGCCATAGCATCCATATCTCAAACTCATAGCCTAAGGCCATTTTTAAGCAGAAAAGAGGAAGAAGTGGATTTAGAAATTGTTTAAGAAGAGGTTAGAGAGTAACAAGCAGATCAGTGCTCAAGCACTCCACTATCTTTAGCTCTCCTACCTTTCTTAAAGAGAGAAGTCATTAGAATAGCTTAAAGGAAGAAGAAGAAGGGAGAAGTGTGAGAAATGAGTAAATGAAAGTTGTATTTATTGGCAAAATAAAGTGTGGTAAATTACCAAATTAACCTCTTACCAAATTACCAAAATATTTTTATTTTATCTTACGTTTTCATCCCTTACCATCGTCGATCACATCATGCTATATGTCTTAGTCACTTAAAGTTTAAGAAACGTAAAGTAAAGATTTTTTTAGATTTGATTTGACATGTTTTGTCCTTTTGTGCTTACTTTTTAAATAATTTTCTTGAAGTTTCCTAATCATAATTAGTAAAAGTGAATTTCTTAGTTATTAAAATTTGTAATATATATGTTAAAGCATGCTAACAAAGGTGCAATAACTTTGTGACAACTTATATTGAACAAAACGTTAATTTTCGACAAAACGTTTTACGGTCATATTTTGACCTTTTCGTTAAACTATTTATATATGTAAACAAAACATGAAATAAATTCCTTATCATTTTTAAATAATTAAAATATGTTTTTTAAGTCATAAAACCATATTAAATAATATTGAAATTTAATTGTAAAAGTACAACGTTGATTTGTCAACGTGCGACAAAATTTGATAATTTTCATAGACAAGCACTTATGTTTATTAAATAATTAGAAATAAAATTTATATTATTATCATATCGTTATATAACCATTAAAAAGATTTATTTACCATTTACAATAATTATTCAAATGTATATTAATTCTATTGAAAATCTGTTCTTGTCGCTTTTCGACGAGAATCCAAACTTCTTAATTTTGCAGTCAAATTCTAAAAATAGTTTTATCATTCTTATTTATCAAACAAAACATAACGGTTAATTTTGAAAATTCTATATTTGAATATTTAAAATATATAAAATATCTCATTTTCAAAGTGGTAAAATTACTGTTCGTTACGCCTTAATTAATAGATTCAATCCTAGATCTTATCTTATAGCTCTTAGCATTGCAACTACTTGGAGTACCATGTTTTATTTGATTGATTTAATTGGATACCATTAAAATAATTTTTTTCTTTTATTACTCTAAAAATTTCAACCACTAAAGTGGAAGAATTAAGTTGGTGACTGAGATAATGAAAGAGAGTGATTAATAGAGACAGGTGAATGAAAGGCAAGGTATTTATAGAGGTAATCTTAACCTCCTTCCTTCATTTTCTTGATCCAACCTTTAGATTCCAAGCCTCTTTCTTTTCATATTGAGACGAATGAGATTTTATAGCCCCTTTTGAGTTTTTTCAATAACACATAGCAAATAGTTACATTTAAATCAAATTTAAACGCCTATCGATATCTTATACTGGTTTGTGCATGTACAACTTTCATACAAACACCTGAGTAAATACTAATGACATAAGAGAAGACATACTAGTGGAATCCAATACATAAAATAAATAAAGGAATAATATTTTCAAAAAATATTAATTAATTAACGATAATTTATAATCAATTAAATCATGTAGTATTTCGAAGTATTTATCAATGTGGTTGTACGACTCGTAGGTGTAGATTCAATCAGCGATTAATCTCAAACTATTTTGATATTAATGTTCACTTGTCACCTTAGCTAGGGAAGTGACATTTTGGTCGAATTTGTCGCTTACACATCTTTCTGTAAAACCCAATTTTACTCATTTAAGTGTTACCCAGTAGTGACAATTATTATACCAATTCTCTTCGTCAAAACTATATCACATTAGGACTTATAGAATTTGGTTTTGGTCAAAATTCAACCATCGTCCACATTAAACTTTGTAATGGCAAACAAAAAATCCAAAGTTTAATAACAACAATATTTTCAATTGTATTGATATGGTCAAAGACTTTGACTTTGAGTTGACTTAAGTTGACCCTGTGATACTAACCCAATACAACTGAGGAGATGAGTTCTCTCTTGAATAGTGTTTCACTTTCAATGCCTCCACTTGACCCGGCTACATTCGTTTAAAGAATGGATTGCCATGATTTAACTATAATCAAAGAGAAGCTTCCACATAAAAGCTCGACAATATTCTCAAATTTAAAGAATTTGTTAAAGTATCACATTGATGTTCTCTGTTTGACCTTAATTATATTAATCAATAGAAAATTATTAAATGATTCATTCCATAGTTATCTAATAACCATCAGTACATAACCCCTTGATTCCCATGCAGCCATGAGCAATACACTGTCCAACATTTAGAGAGCGTCACATACTCTAATCTCAATGGATGAACCAACATCCCAAGATACCTTGACTAGGAATATTTAAAAAAAATATGTTATTCTCATTGTGAAAAAACTATCATGATTATAACAGTTTGTAATTACTATCACATAACATAAGATAGAAAGAAAAACACCTTTTATTTTGAAAAAGATTGGTCGTTGAGTTAGATATATGTAACAAATTACATAATTTCCCCCAGGGTATACTCCTAACTCTATCAGTTATATATATTTTAAAATAACTCAAAGAAAAGGGGAAGGAATTGCCTATAGGTCGCCCAATGGTGCACTGTGTGCTACATACGGGTTTTGCAATGTTCTATAGTCGAACCTCCTCTGTAAATTCGAATTCTATTCCTCCCCTTCGATTTATTTTCTATTACTTCCTCGGGTCAAACCCATATACATATATAACTTATACCTTGATCCTATTATGCCCAAATATATTCTATCACCTAACACAAACACAAATTCAATAAATATTTGGAAATGTGTATTTATTATAAATCGGTTTTAAAGAAAAATTCAACAATACACACAATTAAAACATGATACACACACATTAACACATGTTTAGACATAGATTGTGAGTAGAATTACTCACCTTAGCTAACAAAAGCTTAATTCTTCCTATAACACTTCATAGCATTGTCAAAGCTCAATTTCCCTTTCAGTAAATATACAACATGCACCAAACTTTCTCCACACTTCAATTTAAAGAAATTTAAAGGTGTAGATCTATGTTGAGATGCTTAGTTTCTAATGTCATGATTTATAGAAATTTATTTGATTTTATATGAATTATTGGAAAAGAAGGTAGGTTTTCACTGAAAGAGGGGGCTATGCAGTAGGATCGTGTAATATGGAATAGCGGAACGTTATAGATAAATAACGATAATAAGTAAAGTAGACACCAAGACTTTATACTGGTTCGAACCTCTAGTCCTACGTCCAGTCCCCAAGCTTCACTTAAGAATTTCACTAACTAACACCCTCACTTCACCCAGAGGAATAGGTTTACAACTTACCCGAACAACCGAACGAGATTTCTTGCCTCAACTACCGAAGAGGACTTCAACTCAATTACTAAAATACAATATTCGACTTGTTGTGTTCTTGTCAATACTAATGAGTATAATGTAGTACAATATTCCTATAATCTTATCCTCGAGAGTATGCAATGCATTTGTGAAGATTTAGGAAATGTGAATTGCTATGAATCAAAAGAATATTATAAACAAAACAGTGATTCAAGCAATAGATTGGTGATTGCTTTGAGAATATCTAGAGAATATGATCAAGAAAATAGTAAGAATAAAGCAAGAGAATTCGGTGACTTGAATGATGTTAGAATCATGTATATATACCTGTAGAAGAGGTGCATTTGTTGTCAAAGCTTGCAAACAAGAGATGCTTCCATTTCCATTGGAGAATGGTTGCAACTCTTGGGAGGAAGAAAGTGTCTTTTCAGAGAAAATTCGCAGGTTCAAATTCAATCGACTGAGTAAGGAATTCAGTCAACTGAAAATATGAAGTAAAATTTTCGAGAACAAATTCAGTCGACTGTGCAGGAAATTCGGTCGACTGAAACTGTGCATATTTATATATTTGTACCAGTTTCAGTCGACTGGCCATTCCTGTTCAGTCGACTGAACTTATAAAATATGCACAGTGAAAGCTTAAATAAAAATGAAGTTTATAAAATGTTTTCTAGTGTTCGTGCAAGCCTCTTGAGGATGATTTTAACAATAAATCTAGACTAAGACCTATATAAAGTAACATACTTATGTTTGTTTGGTCTTCATCGATCTTCCTTTAGCGTTGCATATATTTCTTCCTTGTTTGTTGAAGCACATTGTCACTGATCAAAATCTTCGCGTATCAACATTCTCCTCCTTTTTGATTGATGACAATACTGATTTATTCTAGAGATGTATTTACTTATTTTCTCCCCTGAATGTATGCACTATCATTCCTACAAAACAAAGTTAGTTCCATAGATTTTCTCCCCCTTTGTCATCGACAAAAAGGAAGAACTAACAGTAGAAATATTTTATCAAAACAATCACTGAAGCATAGAGAATAGAAAATTTGCATAACCATGACTTAAAAAAGTTAAAAATGTTGCGTCGAACAAGCACAAAATGGCTAATTATACAAGCCATAAGAAAGTTATAAATAAACATCAAACCATACTAAAATTACTCATCTTTATCCCAGTCATATGAACCTTCTATTCCTCTTGTTGGTTCACGTATGACGGGTCCTCCTGTTGGTGGTCTGTACGCTCTTTCTCCTTGGCCACAACTAGCTCCGCTTGCGCAGCTACTTGTTTGCTCTTTGCATGTCGTCCATGTAAACGTAGGTGCCGGACGTTTGCCGCGAGATGTCGAAGCAGTAGTGGTGCTTGAGCACGAGATTGCATCCCATAGCTTGTTGAAGAATCCTTTGATTTTTTCAAGCTTGTGATCTATCTTTTTAAGACGAGTGTCAAGAATTTGTTGATTTCTTGACAATATCCCCAAAGATTGGTTGGAAGTAATGCTTGGGTCAACAAGACGAATTTCATCATCTTGCTCGAAATGTTCTTCGTGGTGAGGTTGAGAAGGTGGTTGTTGTTGTTGTTGTTGTTCTTGATGCCTTGCTTTCCATTCGGCGAGTGATATTATGCGAGGTGGTCGAGATGGGAGTTGCATTAGGCTTATGGTCCGGTGGTTAATTTGATGGACCATTGTATTCTCTGACTCGGGTAATGGCGTATCGACATTGAGGAGAATTCGCATGATGTATTCTCCAAAATAGATAGTGGGCATTTTGCCATTATTAAAAGTTAGAAACTCATCAAGAATAAGTTGTACACAATTGACTTGTATATTGCCAAAAATAGCATATAGAGCTCGATAGTTATTTGGGTAGACAATTTCGTACGAGCCCGTGCGAGGAGTAATTGTTCTCATTAGGGCTTTGTGAAGGATTCTTGCCATAGGTCGAATAAAGGTGGACTTAAAATATCTAAAGTTGATATCATCCTCCATAAATCAATGGTTTATGTTATCGCAAATATGTGGATTGAATTCTGTCTCTTCTAACTTTCTCCCGACATTTGGTGATTCTAGAATGTGTGCTATTCTATCCAAGGAAAACCAAACTTTCTTTCCACATACCATACTCCAAACACTATTGTTTGGATTTCTTGGAGTTTGATGTCCAAGATTAAGGTTAGCATAAAATAATTTGACCATTACATGATTTATGGCATGGTCATTTCTTTTCAAATCTAAAAGAGAAGTTAAACCAGCTTGATCGGTTAACGCTTGGATGTTGTAGGTTTGAAAGCTTTGGAAATCAATGAAGGAATGCTCGAAAATACGGGAATTCTTCATCTTATTCCATCTAGTGATAGCTACGCCATCATAGAGCCATTGCGCTATTTGAGTATCAAGTGTTTCGGAGGATGAAGAAGATGAAGCTCTTGATCTCTTTGGTGCCATTTGAGTGAGATTTGAGTGGATTTTGAAGAATTGGGGGGTAGGGTTTCGAAAATATTGGGGAAGAAAACTGTTTTGGGAAGTAAAAAGTGAATGGATAGGGTAAAAATTGGTGGTTAAAAGGGGAAAGTTGCTTGAGAATTGGCATTCAGTCGACTGAATACGCTGTTCAGTCGGCTGGATTGAAGCCGAAAATTTTCTGGGCTGAATTCAGTCGACTAAACAGAGTTTTTAGTCGACTGGATTTTTGTTTGGAAATTTCTATTAGTATTTCAGTCGACTGTGCAGTGGATTCAGTCGACTGAATTGTAAAAAAATTTGTTTTCTGCCTTGAGTCCAGTCGACTGAACAGGGGGTTTCAGTCGACTGACCCATGTATTTTGTTGTTCTTTGTTAATTTTGAAGGTAAAGTCTTTATTCAAGGAAATAATTACAATTATATAAATGTAATACCATAAATAGATTTCAAAACTAACTATTTCTTAGTGGATGGACTCGGAGTATTTTACCCTTCATTCTTCATATAATTTATATCCCATGAATTTGGACTATATTGAGGAGTCTTAGGAGACATCCAAGGATTCACAGGATCGACTAGTGTACGGTAAGATGAAGACGGATCAAGTGAACTAACGGGGCGAGGTAGGGGTTCAGCCACTTCGTTCATTTTTGATCCAAAAAAGCGTAAACCGATTTGCTCTAGGAAGCTTAATCGTCTAGCCGTAACTTTTTGTTCGAAGTATAATTCTCGTTGAAGATCTATTTGTTGTTGTTGAAAGTGATGAATTTCATCAATCTTCCTTTTTGTGTCTGGAGAAATAAAGAGTCCGCGTTTTGCTTTCTTGGATTCTGGTGTGTAGCCAGTACGATAATTGTCCATTTGTAAACTGGCTCATGTGTCGGTGTTGGAGTGGGAAGTTTTGGAGATGTTGGAGTGTTATCGACTGAAGAGGTGATGTTGATCGGGGAAAGAGAGTTGTTAGATGACATTTTAATAATGAATTTTTCAAGCTTTTATTCGTGAGAATGAGTTGTGAAAAAGTAATAGTTTTAAGATATATTTATAGTAGGAATTTTCTATATGTATAGTGGTTATAATTCTTTAAAGTTTTTCATCCACTTAATGATTTAATGGTTACCATAATTCAGTTAAAAATGTATGGTGTACAAATAACTGTTATTTTATAATATATTATGTAACATATTCGAAAAAATTAATTGAAAATCTCATTTTTTCTTTATTCAGTCGACTGGTCATATATTGTTAGTTGACTGAATTGTATAGATTTTTCTAACTTTCTCTATATGATATCTTTAAAAGACATTATTCCTAACTCTCGTCGTAATTTTATGGAGGAGTTTTCTAATAGAGGTTTAGTAAATATATCGACAATTTGATTTTCGGTAGAAATATGTTCTAAATTAATTATTCCTTTTTCGATATTGTCACGTAGAAAATGGTGACGAATATCTTTATGTTTTGTACGAGAGTGATTAACCGGATTTTTAGATAAGTTTATTGTACTTGTATTATCACAGTATATTATAGAATTTGTTAAATTTATATTAAAATCTTTAAGTGTTTGTTGCATTTATATAACTTGAGTGCAAGCTAAAGCGGCTGATATATACTCTGCTTCGCAGGTGGAAAGCGAGACACAATTTTGTTTCTTACTAAACCAAGATACTAGTGATTTTCCAATGAAATGGCAAGTACCACTTATACTTTTTCTATCTGTTCGAGATCCACCAAAATCAGCATCACTGAATGATACTAACTCAAATGGACACTCCTTTGGATAGAAAAGACCGAGATCTTTAGTGTTGTTAAGATATCACATAATTCGTTTTACCGCTCTTAAGTGTGATTCTTTAGGATTAGATTGAAAACGTGCACATAAACAAACACTCATCATTATGTCAGGTCTACTAGCGGTTAAGTAAAGTAAGGAAGCATCATACTTCTAAACAATTTTTGATCTACACTTTTGCCATTTTCATCTCGATCGAGATGTGTAGTGGTACTCATAGGAGTAGGTTTAGCAGAGTTGTGTTCCATGCCGAATCGTTTAATTAAATTAACACAATATATTTCTTGATTTATAAAAATTCCATTTTTTAATTGTTTGATTTGAAGTCCGAGAAAAAATGATAATTCTCCCATATGAGACATTTCGAACTCATTAGTCATTATATTTGAAAATTCTTTACATAAATTTTCATTTGTTGAACCAAAAATAATATCGTCTACGTATATTTGAATTATTAAAATATCTTTGGTAGTATTTTTAATAAAAAGCGTTTGATCTACTTTTCCAATTTTAAATCTCGAATTTAATAAATAACTTTTAAGTCTTTCATACCAAGCACGAGGTGCTTGTTTAAGACCATATAGTGCTTTCTTTAATTTAAATACATGATCCGGATATTTTTCATGTATAAATAAAGGAGGTTGTTCTACATATACATTTTCTTTAATAAAACAATTTAAAAATGCACTTTTAACATCCATTTGATAAAGTTTAAAATTGTGAAAACATGCAAAGGCTAATAGTATACGTATTGCTTCAAGTCTTGCAACGGGAGCAAAGGTTTCTTCAAAATCAATACCTTCTTCTTGATTATACCCTTGTGCTACTAGTCTTGCTTTATTCCTTGTTATATTACCTTGTTCGTCTACTTTATTTTTGTAAATCCATTTTGTTCCTATTACTGATTAATTATTAGGACGAGGAACTAATTCCCAAACATCGTTACGTTCAAATTGATTTAATTCTTCTTGCATTGCAATAATCCAATAATCATCTGTTGATGCTTCTTTAGGATTTTTTAGGTTCTATTGATGAAATGAAAGCTACATGACCCATTTGATTTAGTTGATTTTTAGTCCTAACTTGAGAATTTATTTCTCCTATTATATTTTGAGTTGGATGATCTCGTAAAATTCTAGGAGGAGATCTTAGTTCATTATTATTATTTTCAAGATTGGTTTCTTCTATATTTATCAATTCTTCATCATCTTTTATATTAAAAATTTTATTAAAATTTTCATCAAAAGATATATGCAAAGTTTCTTCAACTATGTTTGTTCGTTTATTAAATACACGATATGCTTTACTTCGTTCTGAGTATCCTACGAAAATTCCTTCGTCAGCTTTTGGATCGAATTTTCTTAGTTGATCTTTTGTATTTAAAATGAAACATTTTGATCCAAATATTTTAAAATAAGATATATATGGCCTTTTGTTATTAAATAGTTCATAAGAAGTATTTTTAGTTAATGGTCTAATTAATATTCTATTTAATACATAACATGCAGTAGCAACGGCTTCTGCCCAAAAATGTTTTGGTAGAGAACATCCATTTAATAATGTTCTTGCGCATTCTTGTAATGTTCTATTTTTTCTTTCTACAACTCCATTTTGTTGAGGATTTCTAGGAAATGAAAAGTTATGATTTATTCCTTTCTTTTTACAAAAAGTTTCAAAATCTTCATTTTCGAATTCGCCTCCATGATCGCTTCTAATATTTTTAATTTTCAAATCTTTAGTGTTTTGAATTCTTTTGACAAATATTTTAAAATGATCAAAAGTGTCACTTTTATTTTTCATAAAAATAGTCCATGTATATCTTGAAAAATCATCAACTATTACATACGTATCGATTATGATTAATGGATTGAACTTGTGTTGGTCCAAATAAATCCATATGTAGTAATTCTAATGGTTGTAAAGTCGAAATATTTTTCTTAGATTTGAAAGATGGTTTCGTTAATTTTCCTTTTTGACAATCATCACAAAGATTATTTATTTTAAAGTTTATTTTTGGTAAACCTCTTACTAATTCATTTTTAGAAAGTTTTCTAATAGTTTTAAAATTTATATGACAAAATTTTTTGTGACATAACCAAGGATCATTATCTTTGGCTAGTAAACACATACTCGTATTATGATTAATATTCATATTTAGAACATAAATATTTCTTTCTCTATTTCCTTCAAAAACAAGATTTTGGTTTTGATCAAAAATACTACATTTATTATCCGAGAAAGTTATTTTAAAACCTTTGTCGCACAGTTGACTTATGCTAAGTAGATTGTGTTTTAAATTTTCAACTAATGAAACATTTGTTATAAAAGGTAAATTTGATGTACCGTAATTGTTCACATCTCCTTTGCCAATGATATAGCCTTTTGTATTGTCTGCGAAGGTAACCAAGCCACCATCAAAGTATGTGATGTTTGTAAGTATATCTTTGACTCCGGTCATGTGTTTTGAACAACCACTGTCTAGTATCCATTTCTTCTTTTTGAGTGGGACCTGAAAATAAATATGAAATTATTGGTACCCACTTTTTAATAGGGTCCTAAAAAGTTAGAGTTTAGGAAACCAAACCCAATTTGGTTTAGTATCCTTTTTATAAATATAGTTTTCTTATGATGAACATTATCCATAAATGTTTTAATATATTTATTTCTTATTAATACATTGTTAGTCTTTGGTACCCAAATTTTAACTATTTTGGTTTCTACTTTTGTTTTAGTAGGTTTCTTTAGTAATATTTGTTGTTTTGAATCAACATTCCTGTTAAGTTTTATATTTTTCTTATTAGGAATTTTTGACTCTTTTTTATAACCTAAAACTTGTTTGTTTGAAGATGATTGAGAATTTTCTAATATCTTAGATAAATTTTCTCTTCCTTTGTTAAAGTTAGAAACATTTTTAGTTATGTCATCTAATTTAGCTTGAAGACTATTATTTTTAATTCAACATGTTTAATCTTAATTTTTAACTCGTGATTTTCAGAAACCAGTACATCTTTCTTTTTCTTTTGAGTTTCAATTTCTTGACTTAAAAGTGATAATTGAGTTTTCGAATTTGAATAAGATTCTTGAACTTTTTCAAGTTCTTCTTCAAGAATTTTCTTTTCATCATTTAACATATCTCTCTCGACTCAGCTTTGTTTTGATTTTCACGAATTTCCTTAATTTTCTTTTTAAGAATTTTTATTGTGCTTAAAAGTTCAGTGTTTACTTCAATTAAATCGTCGAAAGTTAAATTACTTACCTCAGAATCTTGAGCCATGAAGCATACATTTGCCGGTTCATTGTCACTATCACTATCACTATCATTTTCGGATGAAGATGAATCTGAATCGTCCCATGTTACAGAAAATGCCTTCTTTTTGAATTTATCCTTCTTGTTTTTGTTGTTGAACCTTTTCTGATTTTCCTTCATTTGTTCTTGACAATCTTTTTGCATGTGTCCTTTCTTGTGACAATTGAAGCATTCTATATTTAAGGATGAAGGTTTGTTCAAGAAATTCTTTTTGAATCCATTTTTGTTTCCTTTTCTATACTTTAAGAATTTCTTGAAATTTTTGGCTATAAATGCTAGATCCTCATCTTCAGACTCTGATTCTTCCTTTTCTGCATGAAAAGCAACATTCTTTCTTTCTTGAGCTTAACCTTTCTTAGCTTGCGTATTTACTTCATACGACATAAGATTTCCAATCAACTCTTCTAGTTTCATTGTAGATAGATCATTTGCTTCCTCGATTGCTAGTACTTTTCTCTCCAATTCATCAGTGAGTGAATTTAGAACTTTAGACATAATGTCAAAATCCGTGTATCTTTCTCCTAGTCCGATTAGAGCATGATGAATGTCTTGAAATCTTGAGTACATGTTATTGATGGATTCATTTTGTCGCATTCTAAAGTTTTGGAATTGATTCTTCAGCATGGATATCTTTGTTTGTTTAACCTTATTTGTGCCTTCATGTATGACTTTAAGTGTTTCCCATATCTGATATGCAGTAGTACATATGCTAACACGGTTGAATTCATTTCTATCCAGGGCGCAAAATAGCATATTCATAACTTTGGCATTTGCACTAGCTTCATTCTTCTGAGTGTGTATCCATGTAGGATAATCGGTCGTGGGTACAACAAACTCTGTTTGAGTAGCATTCCAGGCTTCGAAACTTGTTGCTTGCATATAAATCCTCATCCTTATAGCCCAATAGTTGTAGTTTAGTCCATTGAATATGGGGGGTCTTTGGGTAGATTGTCCTTCCGCAAATGTAGAACTATAGGCAGATGTTGTGCTTGCACTTGCGTTATTTTCCATACTATCAATATGTCTAATAACGGTGTTATGGTTATAGGACGGCCTGGCTCTGATACCAATTGAAAGAGGGGGCTATGCAGTCGGATCGTGTAATATGGAATAGCGGAACGTTATAGATAAATAACGATAATAAGTAAAGTAGACACTAAGACTTTATACTAGTTCGGACCTCTAGTCCTACGTCCAGTCCCCAAGCTTCACTTAGGAATTTCACTAACTAACACCCTCACTTCACCTGGAGGAATAGGTTTACAACTTACCTGAACAACCGAACGGGATTTCTTGCCTCAACTACCGAAGAGGACTTCAACTCAATTACTAAAATACAATATTCAACTTGTTGTGTTCTTGTCAACACTAATGAGTCTAATGTAGTACAATATTCCTATAATCTTATCCTCGAGAGTATGCAATGTGTTTGTGAAGATTTAGGAAATGTGAATTGCTATGAATCAAAAGAATGTTATAAACAAAACAGTGATTCAAGCAATAGATTGGTGATTGCTTTGAGAATATCTAGAGAATATGATCAAGAAAATAGTAAGAATAAAGCAAGAGAATTCGGTGACTTGAATGATGTTAGAATCATGTATATATACTTGTAGAAGAGGTGCATTTGTTGTCAAATGTTGCAAACAAGAGATGCTTCCATTTCCATTGGAGAATGGTTGCAACTCTTGGGAGGAAGAAGATGTCTTTTCAGAGAAAATTCACAGGTTCAAATTCAGTCGACTGAGCAGGGAATTCAGTCAACTGAAAATATGAAGTAAAATTTTCGAGAACAAATTCAATCAACTGTGCGGGAAATTCAGTCGATTGAAACTGTGCATATTTATATATTTGTACCAGTTTCAGTCGACTGGCCATTCATGTTCAGTCGACTGAACTTATAAAATATGCACAGTGAAAGCTTAAATAAAAATGAAGTTTATAAAATATTTTCTAGTGTTCGGCAAGCCTCTTGAGGATAGATTTTAACAATATATCTAGACTAAGACCTATATAAAGTAACATACTTATGTTTGTTTCGTCTTCATCGATCTTCCTTTAGCGTTGCATATATTTCTTCCTTGTTTGTTGAAGCACATTGTCATCGATCAAAATCTTCGCGTATCAACATTCAGTATGTTACAAAGTTGAAAATGAGCTTCAGGATAATGCAAAGTGTATAAGGGTGGAAGCATGGATGCTAATGAGAAGGTTCTAGGCTTCTCAAGAGAATTAAAGAATGAGAAAATATCCTAAGTATGAGTTTAGGCTTGATGGGATTGAAAATGAAATAAGATGCAAATATACTTAACTTCCTTTCTCATTTATGATATATTTCTTTTATAACTCCAAACCTTAATCAAAAATCATATTCACTTAATAAAATGTTTACATAACCTTGTGTATTTTCTTAATCATTATATTTCTCAATTCTTCCTCATTACAAGATAATTATGTCAAATTACACTTTTAAGCCCATTCATATATAAATTCACACCTCCACATGTAAATGAGATAGAGATTCATCGCTTATGAAAATAAATTTCTAATTTTTTTTATTTATCTCTATTGAACTTTATGAAATTATCAACCTATTTTAATTCACTTTCAAAAGTCACTTCTATTTTAAATACCAATATTACTTAAAAATGCTCAAAATACCTTTACTGATAATTTATTGTTTTAAAAATATGTAATACCAAAATAATTCACTAGATAATCACTTTAACCAATAACTACTTTAAATATAAATAAATTTCACAGATTAATTTGCCTTTTCCCTAAATCTCAACAACAATTATTTTAACATCAAAATTTTTATCTTTACAAAATTCTTCTTCGTTTAAAATGTCTAGTGAATTTCTATATTTTAAAATCGTCTCAAATCTCCATCACTATAAATAAATTCCAATTTATTCTTATTTGTCCTCTAAAACCTATTTAATTCTTTGAATCTCTATTATTAATTTTGATTAATTTCTTCTCGACAACCGATTGTTACAGACTTCCTCTTTAGAAAATTTTGTCCTCATAATATCCTCATAACAAGCCAATCCACTTATTATTTTACTACATCCATCTATAATTAGAACAAGTCATAAACATAACACACCATGCTCCACTGTAATGACCCGTAATTTTCGATAATTAAAATTTGTTAATTTAATAAGATTCTGCAATTTAATGTTGAAAGAACTAAAATTTTGTGATTTAATAAGAATATAACTAAAATAAAGTGATATAGTATGAATTTAAGGTACACTATAATTTCTTTGAATGTAATACCAACTAATTAAAACATTGAAAAGTTATAATTGGTTATAGATTGTCAATTAATGGTAACAATGTGTGTATTAATTAATAATTAGATTTAATGAGTAATTGATAATTTAAGGGTTGCATTAATTTATGAAATAGTATGCATGTAATTAGTAATGGAACTTGTGTGTAAATAATAAACTTACAAATGTTAATAAATGTAGAATAAGTGACAAATTATTGGTGTTACTAATTTATTTAATCAATTGTAGTTAGATGTAAATTGAATGTTACTTTAAAGTGAGTTAAGACAATAACTGCAAATTATGAATGTAATCAAATGAATAGAAATGATAATTTTATTCATAATGTAATAATTGATTTAATAAAGGAGTGAAATGAAGATAAATAAATCAATAGGGGTTTTAAAGGATAATTAATGTGTAAAATTGACATTCAATGTAAATGGAAATATAGTAGTTAATACAAATAAAGATGGAAATTGGAGGATATTAATGTAATGAAAGACAAATAAATATTAACTATGTTATTTGAGTAATAATTGATTGAATATAAAGTTTGAAAATAAAATAAAATCAACTTATTGGAATTAAATTTTAATTAATTGGATTTAATTACAATTGAAATTGAAAACAAAATTTAGTGAAATATTAAACATTGAATTTGATTTGCAAATTTGTTTTAAATTATTGTAAATGTCTATGAAACCAAAAATGATAAAGATGGTTAGTTAAATAATTTGAATATAAGAAGTAATAAATTTAATTTAATATTAATTTATTTATTTAACGTGTAAATAGCCATTTTGGCCACTATCCCGGATTTCGATGAAACCAGTTTTATCGGATCCATAACGGTGAATTATTGCAGGATTTCAAGTTTCGTAATGATCGGACTTGTCCTTTAATCGTATAGGCTCGAAACGCCTAGAAATTGATTTAATTGAAATCAATTTGAAATAAGCTGATTTTAACATAACTTCTTCATATGATGGAATTTGGACTTGAAACCTATTCAATTGAGTTTAAAAATATCAGAAACATCTATTTCGATATATAGGATGACCCATTTTGTTTTGGAGACAGAACGAGCTTTTTGGGTCATTTATCGTTCATCTTTCAAACCGATCTAATCCATTCGTTCATATTTCTGATTTGCCTATATATATCCAATTAAAAACCCTAGCTGTTCTCATTTCTTACCTTTTTATACGTACAGTTCTCTATGGCCTCTCCTTTCCAATGGCAGAAAAAAAACTCCGATTCCCAAACCCTTAAACTCAATTTCAAAACCAAATCAGAAATTCTAACTCCTCTAACACTATCAAACTGTACACCAATTCGAAGCTCTCGACGAGCGCAGTTCACTACTGGTATTCATTTTTTAATTTTGATCATCGTTTTCCCAGAATTTTCAAATCAATTATGTTCGTTCATATTGGATTTTGGATGATCCAACGGTGGATCTTCGGGGAGGGTTCTATCGGAGGCACTTCATCGAAGAGGGCGTTGAGAAGAGTAGATCTACGCGGTCAGTATGTGCTATCGATGCCTGAAATCACCACAAATCGATGATTTTGACTGATTTTTGCCCGCATCATGGGGCTGACGGCGGCACTGGAGAGGCTCGGTCGGAGAGCAGAGGCGCGGCAGGCCTTGGCAAGCAAGGTGGTGGAGTCTGATCTGGTGGACGAAGGCCAGCGCGGCGTGCGTCGGTGATGATTTGTAGGCAGCGTGCTTCGTTCTACAATCAGGTACGAGGCAGTTAGGGTTGCATGCATGTACAAGGGCTAGGCGACGTGGGTGCGTTTGACTAGTTTGTTTTATTTTATTTTATTTTATTTTCAACTTAAAGTTTCAATATTCTAACGCGTATAACTTTCAGATACGAGGTCCGATTCACACGCGGTTTGATCCACTTGGATTGTATCGTAATTATGGACATTTTGACGCTGGTCTAAATGAATTCTGAGATTGTACAAATTTGGGCCCTAAATTGGATTTAATTCGATTTAATTCAAAGGTGAGTATTTTAGCCCACTCACAACCACTAAAATTTCCCGTATTAATTAAATTAATTTATGGTGTGATTAGAAATTTATTTATGGCAATTTGGTGTAGTTAAATCATCATCCCAGTTAATTTGAATATAATTTGAACTAAATTTTCATTAATTTATTATTGGATTTAAATTTCCAGTTAATTACCTGTAAATTTGCCAGTTAATTACCTGTAAATGATAATCTATCATCTATTGATGTTCATTGATTGATTTGGATGATGATTGCGATGAAGGTTTGATTGTTTACATTGGATGAATGGATGTTGTATTTTATATTATTATAACTGCAAGTTCTCTATGGGTTAAATTGATACATACCCGAATGACCTATAGATTAGGAAAAATCGTTATGGGTTGAAATAATCGACTCGAGCGATTTTATGGATTTTGTTTAATTTGGGATTGCGGTTTGTAATAATATATAACCATAAAATTTTAAATTGCGGATGGAAATGATA